>OX123211.2:4966689-6324526 GCA_944739405.2 Euclidia mi | reverse complement strand
GTTTGTAATGGATAAACTTCTGAATTTTTAAAATTCTTTCACTATTAGAAAGCTACCTTATCTGCGAGTAACATAGGCTATATTTTATTTCAGAAAAAATAGGTTTCCGTAAGATATTTGGGTTTTTCGGGTACGCGAAGTAGTTCCCTCAGGACGCGGGTGAAACCGCGGGAAACAGCTAGTTTGCTATAAAAACGATCAATTGTCAATCGTAAGATGTTCTAGCTTAAAAACAATCATCTCGATAAAAGTTACACAATACTAGTTTTATCGACAGACTCCGTCTCTATTTCCCAACAATGGCTCTGATGAAAACGTAAAATTTACCGCTCGGTCGCGAATCGAGGCAATTTGATGTGATTGTCGCCGAGTAGCGCACATTATCGTATTAACTAGTTATAATGGCGGCAACTATATATGGTTGTTACATTTGTAGGTATTATTACGATGTCTACTTTTAAAAGCGACGATAGCCCAGTGGTGTATGTAACGGACTGCTGAGACGATGGTCTCAGCTTCGTTTCACAGGTACCCCAGGCACACACCTCTAACTTTTCGAAATGATGTGTGTAAAAATGTTAATTATTGCTTGCTAAATAATGTGCCCGGTAGATGGCAATAGACTCGCCCCTTATTACATTGGGACCGAAACATAACTGGCGAAGTGTGGGTGTCTAATAAACCTCTGCCTACCCCTTCGGGGATAAAAGGCGTGAAGTTATGTATGTTGATGCGATTGTCGCCAAGCCGAGTAGCGCACATTATCGTATTAACTAGTTATAATGGCGGAAACTATACATGGTTGTCACATAGGTATTATTATTGCGCTGTATATTCTGTTCTAGCTGAGCTTGCGGTTACACCTACGTTTTTTGGGGCTACTGCTCCGCACCAGTGTCGCATAGCGTGATGTTACATAGCCTTCCTCGAAAAATGGGCTAACTAACACTGAAATCATTTTACAAATCAGACCTGAGATTAGCGCGTTCAACCAAACAAACAAACAAACTCTTCAGTTTATTAGTACCTATAGATTAAGCAGCGCTAGCCGAGTGGAGAGACCGACAGACTGCTATGTGGAGGGTTTCGGGTTCGAAATGACCAGCGCTCACCAATGACTTTTAAAAATTCGCATTAAATTGTTAATTATCCCTTGCTAAACGGTGAAGGAAAACACCGTGAGGAAACCTGCATGTCTGAGAGTTCTCCATAATGTTCTCGAAAGACATGTGAAGTCTGCCAGCCCGCACTTGGCCAGCGTGGTGGACTATGGCCTTACCCTTCTCATAGTGAGAAGAGGCCCGTGCCCAGCAGTGGGACAGTATGATGCGAATGATGATGAAATGTGCAAATGAAACATAACATCGTGCATCCCTGTCTACTATTTCAAGCTAGCACCTAATTAGGTGTTAACTAACTAGATCTACAGTCAACTATAAACGAATTACTGTCCGCCCGACAGAGCTAACTTCTATGTTCAACTGTTATGTTAGTACTGAGATATTAACTAGATTTATATTTTACTGGAGGATGCCTGCAGATCGCCCGCTCATTAACATAACATAACTTCACGCCTTTATCCCCGAAGGGGTAGGCAGAGGTGTATTACACACCCACACTTTGCCAGTTATATATCGGTCCCAATGTAATAGGGGGCGAGCCAGTTGCCGCGAGCGAGCGATAATTATCATTTTCAATGTACACATAACTTCAAAAAGTCAGAGGTGTGCCCGGGGTACCTGGGCATCGAACCCGAGACCATCGTCTTGGCAGTAGACCACTAGGCTATCGCCGCATTGTTTTCGTTTTAGCTCGATGCCGTGGAAATCCCGGCTTAGTGCAACCCTACGGTCCCTAAGGAACATACATGCCATATTTCAGTTTCTTGCACCTAAGGGTCAGCGCAGACAGAACGGAGCGCAGCGGAGAGGATTTTATAAACGCACTGGAAATTAAACTTTAAAATTATTAAAATAAAGTGCATAAATGCTTGAACCTGATAAAAAATGCTCGCGCGTGCTCGAAGATACGCGGGAATCCGTTTATGCACTTTATTGTAATAATTTTAAATTTTATTTTCAAGTGCGTTAGTAAAATCCTCTTCGCTGCGCTCCGTTCTGTCTGCGCTGACCCTAATAGTTTCGGTTGTGCATTGTCTGTCTGTCTGTACACAAAATTCTTGCGTATAGGTAGGTACAGAGATTAAATCAGTCAGACCAAATAATTTGTATATTTTATTTTTTTTATAGGCTCACGCCTGTATCCCCGAAGGGGTAGGCAGAGGTGTAATATTACACCCACATTTCGATATGAATTTTTAGGCCCCACGTAATAGGGGGCGAGCCTATTGCCGTTACCGGGCACATCACCAGACTCCGGGCTGCTACTGAGTATTCGGAAAAACCTAGTAACACTTTTGCCCCACACGGAAATCGAACTCGGGACCTCCACTCAGCAGTCGCATAGATACGTTATCCACTGGACCACGGAGGCAGTCATATATTTTATATAATAACTAGCTGTCCCGGCGAACTCCGTAGGTCTTTTTTGCTATTCCTATTTTTCTCAAACCACTTTTCCATGACATTCTGAACAAAGTTACCAAGGCTACCAGTGCTTAATCAAAAATTTTAGACTTTATAAAGGTATACAAACAAACGAACATTGATTTTTATATATACGTATAGATAGATGACGCAGAAAAAGTTGTTTTGCCATGTAAATTATTTCTAGGGTAGAAAAATAACTATCTTTTTGTAAGTGAGGATGTGATAGAGGCAATAATATTCAGAATTAAAAGTGAGTCAAAGTGATAATATTCGTAATTTCCCATCCGCCATCTTGAATCACGAAAAAGATGTTGTATTTGGATTCCCCATCCCATTAAACATCGGGGACGATACCAATTATGATTTTTTTTTTAAATCCCATCCGCCATCTTTGATCACGAAATAGACGGTGTTTTCGAATTCCCCACTCCTTAAAATATCGGAGACGATACCCATATTGACTTTAAAAAAAATCCCGTCCGCCATCTTTGATTTCCTATCCGCCATCTTTGATCACGAACTAGATGTTGTATTTGGATTCTCCTTCCATCAAATCATCAGAGACGATACCCATAAGTATTGATTTTTAAAATTTTTCCCATCCGCCATCTTTGATTTCCTATCCACCATGTTGAATCACGAAACGGATGTTGTATTTGGATTCCTCATCCCTTTAAACATCGGAGACGATACCCATTATGATTTTTAAAAAAAATCCCATCCGGCATCTTTGATCACGAAATAGATAGTGTTTTTAAATTCCCCACTCCTTAAAATATCGGAGACGATACCCATATCGACTTTAAAAAAAAGCCCGTCCGCCATCTTTGATTTCCTATCCGCCATCTTTGATCTCGAAATAGATGTTGTATTTGGATTCTCCATCCCTTAAATCATCAGAGACGATACCCATATTGATTTTTTAAATTTTCCCATCCGCCATCTTTGATTTCCCATCCACCATCTTTAATCACGAAACGGATGTTGTATTTGGATTCCCCATTCCTTTTAACATCGCAGACGATGATTTTTTTAAATTTTTCCATCCGCCATCTTTGATTTCTCATCCGCCATCTTTGATCAAGAAATAGATGTTGTATTTCGATTCCCCACCCCTTAAAATATCGAAGGCGATACCCATATTGATATTTAAAATTTTCTCATCCGCCATCTTTGATTTCCCGTCCGCCATCTTGGATCACTAAATGAATTTCATATTATTAATCAGCGTCCCGAAAATCTTGAAAACGATACCCATATAGATTGTATCCTATTCGTTTAGCCTTTTTTTGCCTTTGACCCAACCCACCCCCTTCTCGTTTGACCATTTTATTATTTTTGTCTGGCCCCTAAAAGTTGTGGCGTAATTTTATATAGCCTATAGCCTTTCGGAATAATTGGGCTATCATAGGCAATAACAATTTTTAAAATCCGACTGCTAGTTCCTGAGATTAGCCAACATTATCTTTTAGCCTTTTTAGCCTTTTGCCCGGCCCCAAAGGGTCGAAGCGTTATGTTATATAGCCTATAGCCTGCCGAAGTAACTGGACTATCGAATACAAAAAGAATTTTTCAAATCCGACCGGTAGTTCCTGAGATTAGCGCGTTCAAAGAAACAAACAAACAAACAAACAAACTCTTCCGCTTTATTATATTAGTATAGATTTGCCTAACTATAATGATTACTAGCTGACCCAGCGAACTCCGTATCGCCTTTTTAAGAGTTTTTATAATTCCCTTTTTTCCAAGCCCCTTTTCCAAGTTACCATTGACTTAGCGCTTAATCTCTTATAATTGCAGGGTCTATAAATGATGCAAAAACAAACATAGATTTTTATATAATATTGAATTGCCCATTCCTTAAAGTATCGTCTCCGATATTTATCCATATCGACTTTTAAAAAAAAACCCGTCCGCCATCTTTGATTTCCTATCCGCCATCTTTGATCACGAAATAGATGTTTTATTTGGATTCACCATCCCTTAAATCATCAGAGACGATACCCATATTGATTTTTAAATTTTTTCCCATCCGCCATCTTTGATTTCCCATCCGCCATCTTGAATCACGAAATAGATGTTGTATTTGGATTCCCCATCCCTTCAAACACCGGAGACGATACCCATATTGATTAAAAAAAAATCCCATCCGCCATCTTTGATCACGAAAAAAATGGTGTTTTTGAATTCCCCATTCCTTAAAATATCGGAGACGATACCTATATCGACTTTAAAAAAAATCCCATACGCCATCTTTGATTTCTCATCCGCCATCTTTGATCACGAAATAGATGTTGGATTTGGATTCCCCACCCCTTTAAATACTGGAGTTGATACCCATATTGATTTAAAAAAAAATCCCATCCGCCATCTTTGATCACGAAATAGATGGTGGTTTTGAATTCTCCATTCCTTAAAATATCGGAGACGGTACCCATATCGACTTTAAAAAAAAATCCCGTCCGCCATCTTTGATTTCTCATCCGCCATCTTTGATCACGAAATAGATGTTGGATTTGGATTCCCCACCCCTTTAAATATTGGAGTTGATACCCATATTGATTTTAAAAAAAATCCCATCCACCATCTTTGATCACGAAATAGATGTCGGATTTGGATTCCCCATCCCTTTAAATATCGGCGACAATACCCATATCGACTTTAAAAAAAAACCCGTCCGCCATCTTTGATTTCCTATCCGCCATCTTTGATCACCAAATAGATGTTGTATTTGGATTCACCATCCCTTAAATCATCAGAGACGATACTAATATTGATTTTTAAAATTTTTCCCACCCGCCATTTTTGATTTCCCATCCGCCATCTTGAATCACGAAATAGATGTTGTTTTTGGATTCCCCATCCCTTTAAACATCGGAGACGATACCAATATTGATTTTTTAAAATTTTACCATCCGCCATCTTTGATTGCCCATCCGCCATCTTTGATCACGAAATAGATGTTGTTTTTCGATTCTCCACCCCTTAAAATATCGAAGGCGATACCCATATTGATATTTAAAATTTTCTCATCCGCCATCTTTGATTTCCCGTCCGCCATCTTGGATCACTAAATAAATTTCATATTATTAATCAGCGTCCCGAAAATCTCGAAAACGATACCCATATAGATTGTATCCTATTCCTTTAGCCTTTTTTTGCCTTTGACCCAACCCTCCCCCTTCTCACGGTAATATAATCTAACAGTATTGTAACTCGGCCGTCTTCGTGAGTTATATACCTACCAGACGCGCCGCATGCGAGCTGCGGCACGATAGCGGCTGCGGGTACTGTAGGCACAGTCCGCCCAGTCTAATGGGTACTCTGCTCGAGGCGCGTAGGTATAACTCGAGTTTCGTGCGTTTGTATGGAGTTACAATACTGTTAGATATTATTACCGTGCCCTTCTCGTTTGACCATTTTATTATTTTTGTCTGGCCCCTAAAAGTTGTGGCGTAATTTTATATAGCCTATAGCCTTTCGGAATAATTGGGCTATCATAGGCAATAACAATTTTTAAAATCCGACTGCTAGTTCCTGAGATTAGCCGACATTATGTTTTAGCCTTTTTAGCCTTTTGCCCGGCCCCAAAGGGTCGAAGCGCTATGTTATATAGCCTATAGCCTTCCGGAATAACTGGGCTATCGTATACAAAAAGAATTTTTCAGATCCGACCGGTAGTTCCTGAGATTAGCGCGTTCAAACAAACAAACAAACTCTTCCGCTTTATTATATTAGTATAGATTTCACACGATATACACGTTACATAAATATAAGTATGTGTAGGTATGTATACTCATCATAAAAGTTTGAAATTCAGAGTTGATAGCTAGACTACGTCGTAATCGTATATGAAGACACACCTGAAACCAATTTGTTTATATCAAGAGTTTAATATAAAGGACTTTATGACAGCAATAAGCACTATCCTAGAAACTTATTAGATGATAGGAGGCAGCAAGTCATGAGAGCGTATACAGTTTTTGATATAACATAGTGGAGGACGCCCTCTGGCTAGGTGGAGTGACGATCGCAAAGTGACTGACAGCGGCTGGAAGCCGAAAGTCGGGCTTAGTGGCGTGCCATTGGAGGGGCCTATATCCAGCAATGGACTTGGACAGGCTGATTATGATGATATAGCCTGATGGTAAGCGATTACCGCCACCCATGGACACAAACAACACCAGAGGACTGGGATGAGGGAGAGGGAATAGAGGATGGGGCTTCTAGCACTCTCACTCACCGAACGAAACGCAAGAGTATAGTTACTTTTTCTTTACGTCAATTTTCTGTTTGAGAGTGGTACTACCCCAATCGAGCCGTCCTATTGTGAGACGGTAGTATTTCCTTTGTCGAGCCGGGCCAGTTATGCTGAAATCAGCAAGACTCTTCTACCGATAAAAACCAATGATGATGATGAACTCCTATAAATGCTGAGCGAAGCAAAGCGGTGATAAGCAATGCTGATAGTAACAGGACATAGCATCGCATATCTTCGCTTAGATGTAAAGTTGGGATAGATTCAATTCGAATTCGAATCGAAGATTCCAACGTCGACTTGTAAAATGCCATCACTCTGCTTCGCTTATCCGCAAATTTTATACACATTAGTCGACTTAACACCGAAGCCATTAGTAATCATAACATAATTATTTAATAGAAAACAGTCCATTAACAGGAAATAATTCGCTATCTATACTAATATAATAAAGCGGAAGAGTTTGTTTGTTTGTTTGAACGCGCTAATCTCAGGAACTACCGGTCGGATCTGAAAAATTCTTTTTGTATACGATAGCCCAGTTATTCCGGAAGGCTATAGGCTATATAACATAACGCTTCGACCCTTTGGAGCCGGGCAAAAGGCTAAAAAGGCTAAAAGATAATGTCGGCTTATCTCAGGAACTAGCAGACGGATTTAAAAATTTGTTAATGCCTATGATAGCCCAACTATTCCGAAAGGCTATAGGCTATATAAAATTACGCCACTACTTTTAGGGGCCAGACAAAAGTAATAAAATGGTCAAACGAGAAGGGGGAGGGTTGGGCCAAAGGCAAAAAAAGGCTAAACGAATAGGATACAATCTATATGGGTATCGTTATCGCGATTTTCGGGACGCTCATTAATAATATGAAATTTATTTAGTGATCCAAGATGGCGGACGGCAAATCAAAGATGGCGGACGAGAAAATTAAAAAAACTCAATATGGGTATCGCCTTCGATATTTTAAGGGGTGGGGAATCCAAGTACAACATCTATTTTGTGATTCAAGATGGCGGATGGGAAATCAAAGATAGTGGATGGGAAAAATTTAAAAAATCAATATGGGTGTCGTCTCTGATGATTTAAGGGATGGTGAATCCAAATACAACATCTATTTCGTGATTAAAGATGGCGGATGGGAAATCAAAGATGGCGGACGGGATTTTTTTTTAAAGTCGATATGGGTATCGTCTCCGATACTTTAAGGAATGGGGAATTCAAAAACACCATCTATTTCGTGATCAAAGATGGCGGATGGAAATATTTTTAAAAATCAATATGGGTATCGTCACCGATGTTTAAAGGGATGGAGAATCCAAATAGAACATCTATTTCGTGATTCAAGATGGCGGATGGGAAATCAAAGATGGTCGATGGGCAAAATTTTAAAAATCAATATGGGTATCGTCTCTGATGATTTCAGGGATGGTGAATCCAAATACAACATCTATTTCGTGATCAATGATGGCGGATAGGAAATCAAAGATGGCGAACGGGATATTTTTTTAAAATTCGATATGGGTATCGTCTCCGATATTTTAAGGAATGGGGAATTCAATTTATATAAAAATCTATGTTTGTTTGTTCGTCATTTACAGACTCTGAAATGATAAGAGATTAAGCGCTTAGTCAATGGTAACTATGGAAAAGGGGTTTGGAAAAAAGGGAATTAAATAAAACCTGTTAAAAAGGCGATACGAAGTTCGCTGGGTCAGCTAGTTAAATAATATAGTTCACACAATACTAATTGATATAATGTTGCTGATACACCTGAGCATTCACTTGTAACAGTAGCATTTTCCGAAGTTTGTTTTGTCGAATTGAACAACGAACAGAGCCCAAAATTGTTGCGAACATTTTCACGATCTTTCTAGTGTACACTCTAATCAGTAAAAACTTCAAAGCGAATTTACTGTCCATTCTAGAATTATTAGTTAAATTGCTCGCCAGAACGTTCGTAAGAATGCTCGTTAAAACATTATAATATTTTTTCTGTTCTGTAACATTGGCAAGAATGCTCATTAGTCATTACAGGTGAATGTTCAAATGTATCAGTACCATAATATTTTATTAATATATGAAGCTGTAGAGTTTGTTTGTTTGTTTGCTTGAACGCGCTAATCTCAGAACTTCTTGGCCGATTAGAAAAATTCTTTCAGTGTTAGATAGCCTATTTACCGCGGAAGGCTATAGGCTTTATAACGGGACGGAGCAGTAGCCTTAAATAACGCGGGTGTAACCGCGGGCTCATCTAGTTAAATAATATATTCACATAATGGCTAAAGTAATTTTCATTTAGTCGACTATGCCACATTTCTGACTAACTGATAGTTATGCATAATCAGCACCTGCCCGTTTAGTTGGCAGATAAATTTCAGTTAGTTAGTACTAATATTGTTAGAAGGTTAATTGAACACGGGTTTAAATGCACAGTTTAAATGCACTTAGCTCAGTTTTTAGATTCCAGAATGTGCTGAACTCGCCTTCAATGCGCAGAATTCGGGTTTCTTTTGCGACTAGAAAAATTGCTTCTTTTCTGTTTTGATGACTAGACAGCTTAAGATTATATCAAAACCTGACTAGTCTGTGGCTTCGTCCGCGTGACGGTTAACGCGGCAAAATGTAAGTAAAATGTCATTCTCCAGCTTCTCTCCAACACACAACAATCATACCATAATATCACTCCGTTACAACGAAAACGAAGAACGAAATGAGAATAGAAGAATGAAAAACACGCTTTAGCATTTAATTTTATAAACATAGCACAGATTATGTTTTTCTTTGGAGTCCAGCAAAAAATAGTGAGTAAATTGCATCAAAATGGCATAACATTGCGTTTATAATAGTCATCATCATCCTCTTAGCGTTATCCCAGTTTCAATCTGGGGTCCGCTTACTAGTCTAACCGGATTTGGCCGAATATTAGCTTTTCCACGGAGCGACTGCCTGTCTGACCTCCGCAACCCGAAGGGATAGCGATATTACATGGTTTAGACCAGTGTCAGTTTATTTTAGAAGGTACTGACGCCCTGTAACGATTGTCAAAGATCTTCATGACAACCGGGACCGACGGCTTAACGTGCTCTCCGAGGCACGGGACAAGCGATAATTAACAATTTTCTTGCTTAATTGCGTTTATAATAGTATATGAAATTTATTCGAGGTCGTGAGTTCTATTACTGGATCAAACTAAATGTAAGTTTACAGTAGCATAGCGTCCTATCAGGCCTACCTGTGATAAATGTACAAAACTATGTATTTTACACACTCGTATGAGACTGAAAAATAGACTTCCCAAAAAGTAAGCACAATACAACTCTGCCTACCCATAAGGAGTTACACAATATCGGTTCAATTTCCCTCCACTCCGAACTTTTTAAATAAACATTCTCAAAAATCCAATTCCAACATCCATTGTCGTTGGGAGTTTTATTTTTCTACAGCGCATAGAGTAAACGGTAAAGGTTCTTTGATAACTTATTGTTTCCAAGTGAGGGCCCTCAATGTTACTTTACTACAAATGAACGTGGAAAAAGTGCAGACGTTTCGAAAGAAACGTACACAAATAGTTAAAATATCGCGAAATACATTTTCAATGTAAGGTAGTCTTTGGAACGTTTCCATTGTAGGACGGTTTGGGAGCAAAAGTTAAAAAAATTAGAAGTGAAAATTCATTGATGTTCCTACTTTTTACCGAGATAAATGCATTAACCGAAAATGTCTTGAATTGACAGTATTATTTTGTCAAAACAAAGAAGAGACAAACGCACAAGACAAATAAGTACTAAATGTACTTATTTGTCTTACTTATTATGTAACGATTCTCAATCAAAACCATTGCTATTTCACGTTAATAATATTAGTTACACAGATTTATAGATCTCACACTTGCATCCAATGAAAAATTTATAAAGGCTAAGCAACATATTTGCGGCTAGTTAAAACTTAACATCGTCACTAATACTAAGTATTCCCTATGCAACGTACCTCATTATGCTGCGACCAATTAAATTTGTACGCATTCAACACCAACTAGTTCTGAAATTAGTTAGCTGAAATCCACTACAAAAATGGTGCCTCGAAATTTCATTTTTTCTACATAAGTCTGACGGTCGACGTATTGGTTCAAGCAGCCGCCTCGTCGCTTGAACTTGCGCTGGATATTGTGGTTTCGAGTTTCGACAGCACTTTGTGTGTTCCATAAATTGTAGTTTCGAGTCTGCCTGTGCATTGTGTCCGTTGGTTGTACGTTTGTAAAGTTCACCGCGACACAGAATTCATTCCTAGAGCGGGAAATTTATAAAAAAAAAATACTATAAAGATGATAACAAGATACAGAGTTCACCGAGCTGCGTTCTAGGTATCAAAGACGTAGGAAGAAAGGCTGCCAGTCGTAAATGGAACTGGGCGGGTGACATCAGTCGTATGCATGAGTGTCGTTGGACAAGAATTTCAACAATGTGGGTACCAGAAGATAGACCGATAGGCCGAGGACGCCACGAAAGAGGTGGCGAGATGACCTGGACGCCTACCATAACAACTGGCTTGAGATTGCGTGTGCAGGTCTGGAAAGATTCGGAGGAGGCCTTTGCCCAGCAGTGGGACAGCGTTGGCTAATAAAAATAAAATAAAAAAGATGTTAAGTCCTTTCTGTTTGTCTACACAGGTCTGTTGTGTAAATTCTCGTGCCGCTACAATGGAGATATTCCCATACGTGTCTGCCCGTCCCATTATTAAACGTCTGCTGCTTCTCGGCACCTTTACTCTGAGCACGACTAATTAATGTGCTCCAATTTGTACCTACTTTTAAACATTAAGCACTTTTAAAAGTTAGACGACCATGTTGAAATATTGTGATGTTTATGTCATTCAAACTAAAAGTTCAAGAATTATAATCGGTGACGAATTCACGACGCATGACGCATATGTAGCAAATAACATACAAAAACTCCCTCGATTTATGTAACAAGAATTTTGTAGTCCAACGATCAAGTTCTAGCCTCGTAACATAATTCTCATCAGATACGACTGAATTGTCGACAAAAAAAAATGTGTCAAAATTCCCGTACAGCAATGGAAGTCCCTTCTTACGTGTTCGCTATAACCTTGAGCTTTTAATTTTAAGCAAATTATTTGAGCGATAACATTTTCATACCGTTTGCTACTCCTGATTCTCAACCAGTACGACAAAATCGACAATGTTCTTGTCTCACCCGACAAAATTCCCGTGCAGCAATGGAGTTTTCCCCTACGTGTTCGTTCGTCCCATCATTACACGTCCGTCCACTTCTTCAGCACCTTGTCGCAGGACGGCACTGAGCACTAACTAATTGATGTACACCCATTTGTACACTTTTAAAAACTTAACAGATTAAAAACAAAGACGATATTGTTGGAAATTTTAAGATTTGTGATATTTAAAGATATAATAGTAATATTTCAGACATTGAAACCACATTGTCAAGAAAAATAATTAAGTAGCATGTTACTAATACACGAGATATAAAACAAAGTCCTCGATTTACGTAACAATTTTCTTATGTATTTTAAATACATTGACATCAATAATTATATACATATATTACCGTCCTATTACCAAATTATCATTAGATACGACAAATATAAAATTCTTACTACACGACAAAATCTTGCCCGCTGTGACAAAAACTCTTATCACACGACAAAATTCCCGTGCGACAACGGAACTGTTCCCGTACGTGTTCGCTCCTCCCATCATTACACGTCCGCACGGGGCACTAACTAATTGATGTACACCATTTGTACACTTTTTAAATTAAACTCATTCCAGCTAGCGACAGGGCAGTTATTTGTCTTGAGGAACAATTAAATAACGGACGTATATTTTTAAGGTGGGACTAGATTTTTCGCGACACAGGAGATATTGCGCGAACGTGAGTTTTCTTTTGATGTTGGGCTGCGATCGGACCAGACATACCAAATTTTTATAAATTTTGCTTTGTGGCTAAGTGAGCTGACATGGTCAAAATAATATTTTAAATTTATCAAAGAGTCAGCAAGATAAAACAGTATTTTGATAAGAAGTAGGTTTTTTTTTTTAATGCAAATTAATTTAAAACAAGGCAGTGCAGTAAAATAATAGGCTTGTGTCCACTAAGAATAAGTTGGTTTGATTGTAGTATCTATAGATTCATAATGATTTTAAGATGTCAATAAAGTTTATTATTTATTTTAAAAAGGTAAGATTAATGTTATTTTTAAGATTCTAAAACTAAAAATAATGTATTTATTCTTGTGACAGTGAACACCAATCAGAGAACATTACGTCAAACAGTGCGTCCGCATGTTGTTGACGTTTTGGTAGTAAATACAACTAAAACGTCAAACTTTGTACCTGTTAAATCGAATATAACAAAATAAAAGTGGGTACACCAGACCAGACTACATTCACGGTTTGTTATGTTTTGCACTTTGTGATATCACTTAACCGCCATGATGGTTCACAGCGTTTTCGTGTCAAATTCAAAAAGGTTTTTAAAAAGCCGTAATTAGTAATGTTGCTGATCGATTTTTGAAGAAAAAATCTGGTATTTCAGTTTAATATCTAATAAAGGAACGAATCAATCGCTAATTACATTTTAGTACACAAGCCTTTTGTTTGGCAAAGACGTGAATAGTTTTCCAAAAACATTGTGGACAAAGTCTGTCAACCAATATTCCTATTTCAGCATCCAAAGTACCGATTAGATCTGAAGATTTATTTCCAATCTTCAACCAGAAATTCTTCAAAGCCATGCTCTTAAAGAAACATACATACATAGACTCACGCCTATTTCCCCGAAGGGGTAGGCAGAGGCATATTAAATGCCCACTTTTCGCCAGTGTTTTGATCCCACGTAATAGGTGGCGAGCCTATTGCCGCTTATCGGGATATTTTGTTTGGCAGAGCCTCGTCCGTTGATCGGCAGGTGCACCACTTGCAGGTGAGGTTGGCTTGGGACCCTAATTTCTTGGTGGGAACCCTATGTACCCTCTTAAAGAAACAAGGCACACTAAAATAAGAAATAAAACATCAGAACCACCTTTAAATCAATAAAACCTAACATTTATCACAGCGCACAGCCGCACACTCACGAAAAACAAGAGCCTCAAAAAACTTATAAATAATACCGTCGCCATATTTCTTCCCAGATCTGATATTTCTGAACGTATCTATGTCATACGTCAGTTCCGGGACCGATGACGTCATATCTTACGTCACGCCCGGTTGAAATAAAACGAAGGGTTACATATTGGAAGGGTTTTGTGACAAAAAATGGTCGAAACCCTTTTGATTCGTACCTGGCAGACGAAGTTTAATAATGTTGAAGTTTGATTTATTTTTACTTATAAGAAAGACGTGGTTTTAACCCATTCGCTGTCCGGCGCGAGACACAAGAGAAAATCAATTGTTATGAATCACATATGATACATGGAACAGCGAAACTGATTATGTGCAGATAATGAATATTACGAATAAGAAGTAAATAAATTTGATTTCAGAGTGTATTGACCGGCCAAAGGCCTCTGGATTCTTGTCCCGAAATAATAAACCTGGGCTTACGTTGGTCTCTGAAACCAGGTTGCATTTTAATGAAATCCACACCACCTAGTCACTCATTCAATTAGTGACCTTAGTCAACATTGTTTTACTGCCGAATTATAGCTAAACTTTATCATCAAGATCATCATCAACCTGCCACAGTCCACAGCTGGATATGAGCCTCTCCAATGGTACACCATTGAGCCCGAGTTTCGGCTCTTCGTGTTGCTGCCATGGCACTGTCCGTGTGGTGACGGATTAAGAATACGGATTGTCACCACCCCATATCATCCCATGGGTGTCGTAAGAGCCGACAGAGGGAGCATATTATGCAGAGAACAGCTCTTAAGAGAAGGAAAACTTGACACAAACCCTATACCAACCCGTTTAGCCAGCGTGGTATAGTAGGCCAATTCCTCCTTTTAAAAGAGAGGCCTAGTCCAGCAGTGGACTGTTAAAGGCTTATGATGAGTGTTGCTGCCAGCCACTTTGCGTATATCGTCACTCCACCAAGCCGAAAACAAAACTCCTAAAGAAACTTAACCAAACACAATAAAACCTTAGCCCATCTACTACGCCACAAACCCTACCGTTAGTAATACTAATAAACTAAGTTACTATTTTTACGACCGAGACTGAGTCAAACGTTTATGTAAGTTTGCCTGAGTCATAACTATTGCACCGAGCTGTATAGGTAATGCAATTATTTGCAACGTTATTAGAAATGCAAGGTCATGCTTAACAAGACATAACAAAAGATTTTTTGTGCATATATTGCATAGTTGGTAGATTCTGTCACGGTAATGTTACCTATACAGTATTTTAACTTCATACAATAACGGTCGGAACGCGAGTTATACCTCCTAGTCCGGCCTCTTTTTAAATAAAGATAAAAAAAGATACAGTACTGTGCTAAGCAGTTTTAAACAGCCTTAATATCAGACACTAAAATAATGATAAATCTGGTTCGGCTAGCAAGCGGATCCCCGCGGCAGTAATGCTAACGCAGTTTCCGTGATCCCGCTATTCAATGGGATCGGATAGAGGAACACCACACCAGGGTGGTTTTAGTGGGTAGTCCCGGCGCTTCTCGTCGGGGAGTCACCACACTCTCCCTAGGCTGAGCCCTTGAAGGGCCCAGTTTGGGGGTTTAGCCCGTATATATTGGTTTCCACCAAGCATAAAAAAGCGGACTGCGGACTCCAAGACTTTTACTTACCCTTACTTTCACAACATGACATAACTTCACGCCTTTTATCTCCGAAAGGGTAAGCAGAGGTGTATTACACAGCCACACTTCGCCAGTTATGTTTCGGTCCCAATGTAATAGGGAGCGAGCCTATTGCCATCCACCGGGCACATTATTAAGCGAGCGATAATTAACATTTTAATCCATACATACGTAACTTCGAAAGGTGTGTGCCCGAGGTAACTAGGGATCGAACCTGAGACTATCGTCTCGGCAGTCTGTTACGTACACCACTAGGCTATCGCCGCTGTTACAAAAGAAATACGGAGCAAAGCTTGCTCATCCAGGTACTACACTATACATTATACTAGACGACGCCAGCAGCTACGCCTGCATTATTTTTGAATTTACCCGTTTTGGCCGATCCCGTGGGAATTTCGGGAAATCCCTTCTTAGTGCACCCCTACGCCAAGGAACATACATGCCAAATTTCAGCTTCCTGCGCCCAATAGTTTCGGCTGTAGCGTGTCTGTCAGTCAGTCAGTAACGCAAGGATTATATTATATATATTAAGATGAGCTAATCTTAATAACCGATGAGTCAACGTCACGTTGCTCTGAGGTGCAGATGCTGTGAGTCACCCTGACTCACAGGCTTAGGTTCACTACGATGCGGTCAATTGCATTTATCGATCGATTTATTCGCGATACTGTACTGTTGTTTACGGACAAAGAAACGGCTCAATTGGATGACGAACGAACGATTACTCAGGTCTTTACGGCGTTTTATATTGAGAGGTTGGGCTGGGATGTATATTTTTCGTTCGGTGATATTTTGATTACAAGTATAAAGGTTTGTGCCTCTGACTGCTAAGCCAGAGTTCAAGACTATACTAGAAGATGGAGGAGGAGGAGTACCGCGAGACTTGGCTTGCCGTTCGCAATAGATCGGCAAAGTTAAGCAACGGTAGCACAGGTCACCATTTGGATGGGTGCTCACATGTGCCATTTACATCTGAGCGCTACCGTGCTGCGGAGGCCATGTCGGAGGCCTTCAAGCGATCTGAAAACCCCGATACCAGAGTTGGCCACATATTCACACGAAAAACATACAAACAACTAGAGGATGACCGTAGCAACGCTGGCACAATTGAGATGCGAGATGCAAGATCCCGAGGATATTTCGGGAAATCCTTGTTCACTGCATCTCTACGGTCCCTAATATAATATTTTTAATATTCTATCACATAGACTCATCACAATCTAGTCCCAAACTAAGCGGAGCTTTTACTATGGGTACTGGATAATGGATAGACATACATATATACTTCTTTTTTGTAAATACATACATATTATACATAGAAACAGCCAGACCAAGACAAACATCTATGTTCATGCACACAAATGTTTGACTTGAGCGGGAATCGAACCCGCGACCTTCGACGTAGCAGTCGCTTACACTCCTGCTGCGCCAACCGGTCGTCGCCCCAAGGAACACACATGACAAATTTCAGTTTCCTGCGCCCAATAGTATCTGCTGTGCGTCGTCAGTCAGGCAGTATACAGATACACTTGGACCCATTATTTCCAAAATCTTGAGAAATTATAACCTATTTTTTTGTTTAGATCAAATGCTAATATAATCAATGGCCGTGTGGTTGACGGCATAGAATACAAGTGTCACCACCCCCTATCTTCCCGTGGGTGTCGTAAGAGGCGACTAAGGGATAACACGATGCAAATACCATCTTTGCGTAGAGACGGAAAACTCGACATCAAACCCTATACGACTGCCTCGTTGGTCTCGCGGTATAAATGTTCGCGTGGGATCGGGAGGTCCCGGGTTCGATTCCTGGGTCAGGCAGTGTTATTGGGTTTTTCTGTCACGAAATTCTCAGTAGCAGCACGGAGTCTGGAAATGTGCCCGGTACGGCAATAGGCTCGCCCCTTATTACGTAGGACTAAAGTATACCTGGCGAAAAGTGGGTGTAGAAATACACCTCTGCCTACCTCTTCGGGGATAAAAGGCGTGACGATATGTATGTATGTATGTATGTATCAAATGCTAACTAAAAAGCTCTCCGAAAAGTTACAATTTAGAGCCAAGAAGTGTATGCTTTGTTTTAATTTTATTTATTTTGTTGATAAACTGTCAAATTTCAAAATAAATAATCTTTAAAGTTTAAAGATTATTTTGAAATTTGACAACTTGTCTCATGTTTAAAGTTTAAACCTCTAGGTATATTTCAGAAACCGTTTATTTAGGACTCCTAGTTGACGGGGTCAATTTGTAGCAAATAACATTTTTTTTATTTACATAGGCAGACAAACGAGCAAGCGGGTCACCTGATGGTAAGTGATCACCGCTGCCCATGGACACCTGCAATGCCCGAAAGACACAAGTACGTAGCCGATTTAAAAAAAGAATATGCATAAATATAACCTTCTTCAAGGAATAGATCGAATTATCTGTCATCATCATCAGCCTTTAAAATTCCACTGCTGGACTAGGCCTCTCCTTTGAAAGGAGGAATTGGCCTACTATACCACGCTGGCCTAACGGGTTGGTATAGGGTTTGTATCAAGTTTTCCTTCTCTTACAGTGCTGTTCTCTGCATAATATGGTCCCTCTGTCGGCTCTTACGACACCCATGGGATGATATGGGGTGGTGACATTCCGTATCCTTAATCCGTCACCAAACGGATGTTTCCTGTCACCCTGTATAAATATATTATATACTTATGACTAACTAACTTAAGTTAGTCATAATGCGGCAGCGGTATATGTAATGCATAATAACATAACTACTACTGTTTAAGCTCAGATATATCTCGAAGTAACAAAACAATTGCTTGTTTTCCTTGGGTATTTAGGCCGAAGCCATTAAGTTCATCAGTCGGCTCCGGATGAATGCGCTATATGAGTTGGATATTATTTGCATATGGAGTCATTCTTTGTGACGTTGAGAGCGATCATGTGGTATCTTACTTGATACTTGATACTTGATGGCACGGGCTGTTTCCGCAACTCCACGTCTTGGCGTGTATTTTGCGTGCAGGTGGGAATGGTGTCTTCATTCGAGCCACCCCAGCTCTTCGAGGAAGGCCAGCAGACTCTTGATGTGGCCCACTGCCTCCCTCAGGGTGCTGTATCTCGTCAGGTACTGCTGCCTGTACTGTGCGACCTCAGGGCAGTCGAGGAGCAGGTGGGCTGCCGTCTCGTCCGCTGCCATACAGGCCCTGCACAGCGGGCTGTCGGTGATACCTATAGTAAATAGGTGTTTATTAAAGAATCCGTGTCCTGTGTAGGCGGCCGTGACTGTCCGCAGTTGTTGTTTGGACAGCCGGAGGATTTGTTTGGCTATCTTACCGTCTACTGCGGGAAGAGCCTCCTTGGCCTGCCTACATGTTTCAATACCAATCCAGGACTGGTTGTGTTGGGTCCTGGTCCTATTCCTTACCAGGTTGCGATAGAAACCAGAAGGGAGGGGAATAATGGGCTCGGGTCCCACCACCTCTAAAGTGGCCCCTCTTCTGGCAAGTACGTCGGCTGCGTCATTCCCTCTTGAGCCACTGTGGCCCTTGATCCATTGCAGTGTTAATTTGTTTTGTTTACCTACCTCTGTTAGTTTCTGGTGGCATTCAAGCGTGAGTGCCGAGGTGATAGTATGGCTTTTGAGGGCTGAGAGGACAGCCTTACTATCTGAGAGGATCCTAATGGATCGTTCCCTTACCTCACGTGCCATGATTGCTGTGGCAGCTAGGATTATGCCAAAACATTCGGCCTGGTAGACCGTGTTGTAGGCTCCCAGCGGTGCTGCGATGTTGATGTTAAGGTCCTCGGAGAATACTCCTGAACCTGTACCTGTATCCGTCTTAGACCCATCTGTGAAGATCGTGAGCTCGTTGTGGCCAACCGCTCCCTCGTGTAGATCCTCGTACAGTTGGATTTTGTATTTCTTATCGAAAACAAATTGTTTCGGTATTCGGTCGCCAATGGCTTGTGTGAGAGGAACTTCTTTAAAGAGTGTGTTTAAGTTGCTAGTGTGCAGTGTGTTAGTGTCTTTCCAGAGCTTCAGTGCTCTTAGCCGGATCGCCGACATCGTTGCTTCCTGTTGTATGAACAGGTGCAATGGAGGCAAGTCCAGCAACACTTCGAGTGCCGCTGTAGGTGTAGTTTTCATGCAGCCCGTGGCCGCTAGGCATGCAAGTCTTTGAAGCTTTTGAAGCTTGTTGGCGGCCGTTGTTAAGTTGGTCCGAGGCCACCACACTACTGCGCCGTAGCTTATCATCGGCCGTATTATTGTCTTATAGAGCCATAAGACAATTTTGGGGGATAGGCCCCATCGTTTACCTATCATCTTCTTACACTGCCAGAAGACGATGCTGGCTTTATTGAGCTTATTTTCCATGTGGCTGTTCCATGTCAATTTGCTGTCAAGAGTGACTCCCAGGTACTTTACCTCGGTGGACAGCTTGAGCTCTGTGTTGAATAGCCTGGGCAGTCGGTAAGTACCCAGCGCGCGTTTGTGTGTGAACATAACTAGTTCGGTCTTGTTCGGGTTTACTGATAATTCGTACTCATTACACCACCACTCTACTATGCGTAGAGCCTGTTGAGTAAGGTCGTACACTGTACTAGTTACCTTACCTGAGGTGAGAATGGTCAGATCATCTGCATATCCTATTGTGTAAAAATATCTCGCGTTGAGTTTGTCTATGAGTTCATTGATGACTAAGTTCCACAATAGCGGGGAGAGTACACCGCCCTGCGGGCAACCTTTAGTTATCAAGGCTGTCTGGGAGTCGCCGTGCAGGCGCACTACTCTTTTGCTGAGCATGTTTTGGATCCACTGTATGAGCATCTGATCCACACCATGTCTGGCTAGGGCGTTGCTTATACTGGAGAAGTTTGTCTTGTCAAAGGCTCCTTCTATGTCAATGAAGGTGCCCAGACAGATGCTTTTTTGTTGTATAGCAGCTTCTATCTGGTTCACGACCTGATGTAAGGCCGATTCCGTCGATTTCCCTGAGCTGTATGCATGTTGATTGGCATGTAGGGGTAGGTGTTTAAGTGCCCCACTTCTTAATTCCCTCTCGCATAGCCTTTCCAAGGCTTTAAGCATGAAGGAGGTCAGGCTTATTGGTCTGAAGGACTTTGCATTTGTGTAGTCTGTTTTGCCTGGTTTTGGTATGAAAATTAGTTTGACTTCCCTCCAATTCTTCGGTACATATCTAAGGGCCAGGCTAGCCCTCATGATTGCCAGAAGTCTTTTGCGGACCGGTTCACCCCCCCATTGTAATAACCCAGGGAAGATGCCGTCCAGTCCGGCTGCTTTGAAGGGATGGAAGCTATCGATGGCCCATCGGAGTTTTTCTTCTGTGACCACGGTGTTTGCGTGTCTCCACTCGTGTTCGGTCGCCACTGTTGGTGTATCGTGCCACGTTATTACCGGGGTGAGGACGCAGCCTGGGAAGTGTGTTTCTAGTAGGACGCGTCTTGTCTCCTCCTCCGATGTGGTGTATGTGTTATCCGGTTTACGGAGAGTACCTGGTGCAACCAACGGTTGCTGAGCCAGTAGTTTCCTTACCCGGTTTGCTTGTTGGCAAGATTCAATGCTCCCACAGAATTTCCGCCATCCCATGGTGCGTCTGAATCTGAGGCATTTCTTGTAGCTTGATTTGGCCGCTTTATAAGCGTCCCAATCTGCGTCCGCGCTTGTGTTCATTGCCCTGTTAAGGGCCCTTCTTACCTTCTTGCGCTTGCGTTCAAGCTCAGCGCCCCACCAGGGTTGTTTACCTGGGGTTGAGGGTAGAGTGGTTTCTGGGCATGCTGCGTGGTAGCTGTCTAGCATCGACTGCGTCAGTGTACATACCTGCTCGTCGATCTGTTCATTGTCACCCAGTACCGTCGGCATAGCAGTAAGGGTAAGTTTCTCTTTAAGTAATTGGACATACTTTGCTTTGTCAGTGTTGTGTGGTTTCCTGCGTGGCTGTGTAGGTTGTATAACGACTTCCATAGAGAAGCTGATCCATCTGTGGTCTGAGCACGATGCCTCTTTCGAGACGTGCCATCCCTTGATGCGTTCAGCCGCTCCTTCTGTTGCGAGAGTTAAGTCGATAATTGTCTGACTACGTCTTGTGACGAAGGTGGGCTCCGTACCTGTGTTTAATAGGGTAAGATTAGTGGTGAATAGGTATTCAACCAGTGATTTACCTCTGTTGTTATTGCAGTTCATGCCCCACATTTGGTGGTGGGCATTGGAGTCCGTTCCTATTACGACCTCCGTTTTGGTTCTCTCGCACTGGTTAACCAGACGCGTGAGGTCGAACGGTGGCGGGTCTTCGGCCTCGGGCATGTAGACCGATGCGAAAACAACCGCTATACTCCTTGGCTGCTGTGTTATTTCAATTTGTATCGCTGTGATGTCTCTGGAACAGAACTCCGTTAGAACTTGGGCTCTGATGTTTTTAGTTGTCAGTATGCAGGTTCTTGGATGTGTGTGGTCAGTTGAAGAATAAATCTTACCTCCCAGACTGGAGAGGCCTCTGATGAGGCCACCCCTTATCCAAGGTTCCTGGATGAGCACGATGGCTGATTGTTGGACCTCCATCCATTTGCGCAGTTGCGCAGTGGCCGTTTGGCTGTGATGGAGGTTGATTTGGAGGCAACTGACGTCACTAGGCAGAGGGTTCATCTTTGGATGATGTCCCCACCTCCCCGACCGTCAGCTGCGTTAGGCCGGCCAGGATGTCGCCAGCCTCCACCCCGTCGTCCCGCCGCACCGGGCTCAGGAGCAGGCTCTCATCTTCCGAGTTACCCTCGGCTGACGGGCCAGCCCCCGAGCCAGACGCGGCCGGCTCTGACGGGCCGGGTTCTGCGTCGCACCCTGGCTTGGTGTTTGAGTCCTGCTTGACTCGTGTGGAGTTGTCGTCCGGAGGATGGTCGACAAACTTACCTGAGGGGTCCCGGAACCTGACGTAGACGGCACCTACCCCCAACGCGAGGCGGCGCTCGTTCTTCATCAGGATCGGGACCTGTTCTACTGGGACGCCCACTACTAGGAACCACCCACCCGACTGCCTTTCAGAGTGCAGCATCGACCATTTGTCAACCTCCAACCAGGGGTTCTGAAACTCCAGAGCGCGACCCACGTCGCGCACGTCGTCCAAGACCCCCTGTTCGTCGGGTACGACAATGCCGCACCGCACTCCCTTCGGGGTCTCTTCCTGGCCCCTGACCTCCAGTTCGAAGCCCGGTGGTGGGACCAGGAGAGAGACTGCCTCCGTCAGCCAGGTACGCGTTGCCTCGTCGGCGCACCAAAGTTTGAGGACCCCGTCCGCGTGCACGGGTTTCCCGGTGAACGCTGGAGCGGGGCGTTTAGGGGTTTTGGTCGACCAGGCATCACTCAGGATCTTCTTTTGGAGCTCCCGGAGTACCTGGTCCACCAACTCCTTCGGCAAGTTCCCTGTGCGTTTGCATGTTACTGCAACACCCAGGGACGCCTTGGAGGCCTGTGCGTAGGACTTACCTTGTATCCTGGAGGAGTCGAGGCGGGGCTTCTTGTGCTCCCCTCGAGGCGAGCTGGTCTCGTTGAGAGCACGTTTGGCCTCTCCTCTTTCCTTGTTTTCGGCAGTTTTACCTGCCGCGTTTCCCGGTGGTGCTGGGGCTGGATGCCGTCCAGGGTGGCCAGCCCGCCGCTTGGCGGCAGGCGGCTTCCCCGTACTGCCTCCGGCCTTCGTGCACCCCTCGCTACTGAGCGTGGGCTGCGCGCTGGTCACATTGCTGGGACCTGCGACGGCAACCTGCTCAGCTGTTTTAGTGGAGGCAGCACCGGCAGTAGCAGCGGCTTGTTCAGCCTTCCGCCTAATTGCCATGCGCTGTCTCTTGCTTTTGTTGTTCCTCTTTTTCTTCGTGGAACTGGTAGCAGCGGGGCCACTCGGTTGTGTGGTGGGCGTGCGTTGGACAGGACCGGTGGTCTTGCCCTTACCCTTACCCTTACGGTGACTCACCACTTGCCAGCCCGCGAAGGAGGAGTCATCTTCCCGCTTGATCTCAAACGGGCTGACGATTGTAAGGACGGGACCAGTACTAGCGTTAGCCAGCGCTGAAGTCACGTCCTTGGGGGATGGTTTGACACCTGCAGCCGGGGCCACGGCGTCGACCATCTGTATGGTTTTGGTTGTGGCGGCGGGAACAGCTTTCGCCGTCCCCGTCGCGGTTGGGGTAGTAAAAAGGATTTCGGTATCCATGCGTTTACTTAAAGACTTCATCCCTCTGGCTTCCCACCCTCCATGGAGCCCGCAACAGGGAACGTCATACCGGACGTTAGGATTACCAGAGGGATATAGGAACGCAAGGCTGGCTTACAGCACGACATCGGGCGCCCGCTCGGGTCAAAGGTCGGAGCCGAGTTACCAACTCCATCCGTCTTCCCTCGCTTGCGCCTTCAGTATAGCCTTCACCCACCACATCAACAGCCGAAATAAATTCCAACTGCTGATGCGGACCCCACGTCCCTAGCCTGTGGTATCTTATTATTGTTTTAAATGCACAAGTTTATGGGAATGGATGTGAGTATGGATTTTTGTGACTCTTTGACGTAGAAAATGCAGAACGTATTTTCAATTCAATTCAATTCATTTATTAATTTGCGAAATATGGGTACAATAAAGATGTTATAATTGGACAAGTCTCACCATAATCAGCTAAATTGGCATGCAAATATAGATTGAGATATAAATTCAAATTAATAATGTTAATACAAATCAAAAGTAATAAGTTATTCGAATGAGCCAATGCAAAACTAAAGTAATATGAAATTAGTGTCAAAAATTAAAATATTATAGTCTTGCATACATTAAATAACAATATATATGTCATACATAATATATGTCACTGATAAAACCAAAACAAAATAAAATATGTCCTTAAGAATAGTATTTACATGATGTCAATATTTAAGTATGTCAGGAAGAATACTTAATAAACAGTATAAATTTAAATTAATTGATTACACCAATATAATATAAAAAAATAAATGTTATAGGAAAATTACATAATGGTATGCCTAAATTAACAAAATTTTGTCCTCAAGATACTCTTTGACACTGTAGTAACCTTTGTTGAGAAGTAGTTTCTTAACACTGCTTTTAAATGAATAAAAATTGGTTTCCTCAAGAACGGTATTAGGTAAATGATTATAGATTCGAGGAATCATACACAAAACACTCTTATTCATTAGTGAAGTCTTGTTAGTAGGAAATCGAATTCGCAAATTGTGTCGCCGGCTATGCAATGTTTCAAATAAGTGATTATTTTTTTTACTTCCAGAATATAAATACATGGCAGCGTAAGTAAGTTAAGTTCTTTAAAAAAGGGTCTACAGCTATCGGTTTGCTTCAGTCTACAAATAGCCCTCACGCACCTCTTTTGCGCCCTAAATGCTGTTTCCTTATCTAAAGAGTTACCCCAGAACATTATTCCATACCTCAAAAGAGGTGTAACATGCCCCTGATATGCTGTAATTACAGCTGCTCTGTTAACTGTTTTAGACAAAACATATAACGCGTAAGAGAACTGATTTAGTTTAGAGCATAATGAGTCTATGTGTGCAGTCCAATCTAAGTGCGAGTCAAGGAATATTCCTAAGAATTTTGTCACTTCAACTTCTTCAATATAGTGTCCTAAGTAGTTAATGTTCATGTTACCCAGTTTATTTATTTTATTTCTAAATATCATATATTTCGTATATTTTGATGAAACTTTGCTATTATATAGCTTAAAAGCACATTGATTACCTTTTGTCGTCTTAATAACCGACAGTCAGGCAGGCGAAACCGCAGACAAAACTAGTCATTGATAATTCATATTGTGTTTAATTTAATAAGACAACTCTCGCAATAGGAATAAATCCTGTATCACAGGGAACTTTATAAACATTCAAGCAACGGACACAAGTACCATCCAAACTCGAAAAACCAAATACATGTGCTGTGTAGGAACCCATGACACTTGGCGCTGTGTAAAACGGCAGACCAGCCGCTTAAACCCCTGCACCATACGAGCAATCAGAAAAATATAATTCAAATACAGATTGTGAAAAACTTGATTGCCAAAACGCTTCAAGCAAGACATCTACGTAGTTATTAATTTTATGGAAATTCATTGAAAAATAAAACAGAATTTTATTAGTTTCTGAGAATCGCTAGCGGAACGAAGTAAATGAACATTTTCCCCATTTGCCTCCAGGAACCCAAATTATGAAACAAATAAATGGGGAAACACGGAATCTGTAAATATCAACATTGGATAATTTAATTTACTCGTAGATTATAAGTGACAGTACCCCAGTTCATTTCGTGGGTGTCGTAAGAGGTTACTAAGAAAAATACACGACGCAAATTCTGCAAATAGTATACAGACCTAATTTGGAAGAAACAGAAATCTCGACATCAAATCCTATATAATATTATACTAGACGATGCCTGCGGTTACACCCGCGTTATTTAAGGCTACTGCTCTGCTCCCGTAGCTCATAGCGTGATGTTATATAGCCTAGCCTTTCTCAATAAATGGGCTATCTAGCACTGAAATAATTTTTCAAAACGGACCAGTAGTTCCTGAGATTAGCGCGTTCAACCAAACAAACGAACAAACTCTTCAGCTTTATATATTAGTACTAGAGGACGCCAGCAGCTACGCATGCACATTTTTTTTAAATTTATCTGTTTTGACCGATCCTGTGGGTATTTCGGGAAATCCCTTATTAGTGCACCTCCACGGTCCCCAAGGAACATACATGCCAAATTTCAACTTCCTGCACCCAATGGTTTTGGCTGTAGCTTGTCTGTCAATCAGTCAGTAACGCAAGGATTTTATATATTAAGATAAGATACTTGAAGCTACAATAAGTGAATCAAATGGTTGTCTCGTGAGGAAATCGAACCCACAACATCACAATGTCAAGCGGCGTGGAGGACACCTAAACAACTACGGCAACCATGCATTCTATCGATTAATCGTGCTCATCACACATAGACTTGTCCTGGGTGAGAATCAAACCCACAATATCCGACGGTTGTGGCTCCTAACCACTAGACAATAGGTCGAAACAAGTCGACAAGAACGGCTCATATATTTCATGACCACCTGTATAACAAAACTATTTATATCTTTACCCCACATTCTGTCTACGGAAGCCGGACACGTCTGTTTAGTAGCAAGCTTTAGTTATGTTATGACCTACCCCAATGCCAGTGAAGTTACGATACACAGACACGGTTAAGAATAGGATGGGTAAGCGTACAGGGTGTGTAGGATTTAAATAAGATATATTTAGAAAGCTAATGGTTTTTGAAGACGAATATGGCTAAGTAACAAAACCAAGGCACAAAAATTAAACTTTGTTTTTAAGATTAAATTATTGATTGTAAAGGCAAATGTTATAAGTTAATGCGAAATACTTTTGATTGATACTTGCTCATAAAACGCTGAACCGATTTGGATAATAATTTTCTTAGATACATACATAGACTCACGCCTGTTTCCCCGAAGGGGTAGGCAGAGGCATATTTAACGCCCACTTTTCGCCAGTGTTTTGATCCCACGTAATAGGTGGCGAGCCTATTGCTGCTTATCGGGATATTTTGTTTGCCAGAGCCTCGTCCGTTGATCGGCAGGTGCACCACTTGCAGGTGAGGTTGGCTTGGGACCCTAAGTTCTTGGTGGGAACACTATGCACCCATTTTCTTAGAACGCAGTTTTATTGGAATAGTAGTATATACATCGTTTTATTTGCACTAAAAGACGTTAATAGATCAAGTCAACAATAAACCTGAGTGGTAACCTTATTTTCATAATGCTTTGCTTATTTGACTCTATATATCACAAATTGCGTAGGTAGGTACTAGCAATAAGGGTGCGTTTCCGCAGAAGCGGAGCTGCGCGGAGTTCAGGTTCAATAGGTAGGTGTTTCCACTAAAGCTGCGCAAAGATGAGCGGTGCAGGCCTGGGCTATGTAGCTTGGTGAAGTGGAGCCGAGCGGAGCTAAGACGACCGGGGCGGGCCAGAGCTCAGTCTAGTGGAGCGCTGCCAAACAAACTCCCGCGCCTGACGTCACATTACCCCTCTCAGCCCTGCTCCACCCCGCGCAACCCCGCTCTACCGCGCGCATCCCCGCTCTACACCGCACAGTCCCGCTTCACCCAGCCCAGCTCCAATAAGCTCGACACCGCTGTGCCCCGCTTATCTCTGCGCACCATACATTTTAATGTAAATCTTCTCAACTCCGCTAACACTGTTTCCACTGAATCAGAGCGGAGATGAGATGTGTATTTTGAGCAATGTGGTTGGTCATTTTTTTATAAGTCTCCGCCTAGCTCCGCGCAGCACAGCTTTTGTGGAAACGCAGCCTAACTTAGCATGTTATAAAATAAACGCTTTCTTTCTTTTCTTAAAGGTAGTATTAAAGAAACGGGTCTATTTTATTTGAAAATAGACGTCAAATGCCTTATATTTGACCGATAGCTTTATCGATTATCGCTTCCTAAAGAGTGTTCTCCACAATGTTCTCAAAACACATGTCAAGTCCAACCCACTTGACCAGCTTGTGGTGGACTATGGCCTTATCCATCTCATAGTGAGGCGAGGCCCGTGCCCAGCAGTGGGACAGTATATACATATATAGGGCCGATGATGGCTGATGTTCAAATAATGTATGCAGCCTTAAGCTTTTTAAATCTTAATTTATAAAATCCTTGCGTTACTGACTGACTGACAGACACGCTACAGCCGAAATTATTGGGCGCAGGAAGCTGAAATTTGGCATGTATGTTCCTTGGGGACCGTAAGGGTGCACTAAGAAGGGATTTCCCGAAATTCCCACGGGATCGGCCAAAACGGGTAAATTTAAAAAAAATGCAGGCGTAGTTGCTGGCGTCCTCTAGTCTTTCTATAAAGTAACAGAGATGTATGTTATTTCACATAAATGCAGTCACGAACTCGCCACATATCCTCAGCCCTCGGACGCGCTAGTAAATAATGTAAATCTCTGCAAGACGGCTGGCTTTTATGATCCCATGTCCTATTGCATTTTGTCAGGACACCGTTAAGTAAAAATAATAAAATACTATCTTTCTAGTTTGTTTATTTTTCCCTTAACGAAAACTAAAATCCCATGTTGTACCCATTACTACGAACATTTTTTACTTCGGCACCATACCTGGGAAATTACTGGTTCAGGAGATATTGAGGCTCAAAGTTAGTATGGATTTTTTCTTATTAGGTACAAAATCGATACATTTACTCCGCCAATATGTTCTTTAGATGCCCTGTGACCCCATGGATAAGTAGGTCTTTCTAGCATTGCACGCGCGCGCTTTTAGTTGCGGTTTGAAAAATGTGAAAACTTAAAAAAAAAGTCGTTTCCCAAAGGTATTATTTTTGCTTAGTATGACTTGGCATGATGTCCACAACGAGTAGACTTCGGCTTAGTGATGGGTCTTGTGACAACCTGTACATACGTATTTAGGGCCTCTGCTTGTAGTATATAGCTAACCTTCCTCGGTAAATGGGCTATATGTCATATTCAAATCTAACTAGTAGCTTATCGGAAATTTATTAGTTAGCTTATGAAAAGAGTAATGAATGTAGAGGAAGCGCGTGAGGTTTGTAAGGATAGATAGATGCAAGTGGCGTTCTGTTGTCTCTGCCTACCCCGTCGGGAAAAAGGCGTGAGTATATGTATGTATGTTTTTTATCCGATACTAGCGACCCACCCCGGCTTCGCATGTGCATGTTTTATACATATAAATCTTCCTCTTGAATCATTCTATCTATTAAAAAACCGCATTGAAATCTGTTGCGTAGTTTTAAAGATTTTAGCATTCATAGGGACAGACAGACAGAAGACAGAGTTTGTTTTATACTATGTAGTGAAGTGCTTTCAACCAAACAAACTCTTCAGCTTTATTATATTAGCATAGATAAGTATTTGACTAAGCTTGGTGTTACGCTTACGGGTCACCAGTTCATGTCCTACTTGCGACAAGAAACTTAAATTTAAGCAATGTTTTAAAGACATGAATAGCTTTTACACAGTTCATAATTCATTTAGAAAACTGGTCGCCTTGGTCTGTCATAAAATCTTAATAGGTTTCTAAATGAGCCAATTTATCTTAAAGTTATCTGAAAGTAATTAATAACCTCATTAAGTACTTTTAGATAAGTTGACATTATTTTTGAACTTAAATATGATAATTAATACTCCTTAAAAAAAGATAATGTTTTAAGAGATAGGGCTCCGTATAGATTTATACCAGATTAGCGTTTTTATTTGGGCTACTGCTCTGCTCCCGTGGCTTAGAGCGTGATGTTATAAAACCTATAGCCTGCCGCGATAAATGAGCTATCCAACAAAGAAAGAATTATTGGAATCGGACCAGCAGTTCCTGAGATTAGCGCGTTCAAACCAAATAAACTATCAGTTTTATGATTTAAGATTTCACACAGCCAGAAGAAGCTGTAATTTAGCATGAATGTTCCTTAGTGAACGTAGGCGTGCACTAAGAAGGGATTACCCGAAATCACCATGGGATCGGGAAAACAATTCAGTTGAAAAAATGTGCGGCCGTAGTTGCGGGTTTCATATAGCCTTACTATATACTAGTGAATGAATATTCAATTTAGGCTAGTTATTCTTGATATTTCAAGTTTTAACGTCTAAACACACTATGTCGAAAGTACGCGGCCGAAGTTCCGCGGCTGATTTTACGTTCCGATGTATTCGGCTGATATAACACACCATAAGTGCCGAACTTACGCTCGTGCTTCGAAATACGCTTGTGCTCTACTACTAGAAAAGTTGCCGTTGAACTTATGCTGTACGATATACCTAACGCAACGTAATATCGGTATAAGAAAAGGTAAAAGGTAGTACAGCCTTGCTGATTTCAGCATGAGCCCATTCATGCTCGGCTCGACCGGGGAAGTACTACCCTCTCACAGAAAATCGACGTAAAGTAACAGTACTTAAACTGTTGCGTTTCGTTCGGTGAGTGAGAGTGCCGGAGGCCCTATCCCCTATTCCTTCTCCCTCATGCCACTCTTTATCCTATCCCTTTTCCCATCCCAAGGGGCGACAACGCACTTGTGACTCCTGTGGTGTTGCTTGTGTCCATGGGCGGCGATAATTGCTTATCATCAGGCTATCCGTCTGCTCGTTTGCCGCCTATTACTATAAAAAAAAAAGTGTAGTCTGTAATTCAAATTGCATTGCAGGTGTAATCATGCTGAACTTCGGTCGCGTAACTTCCGCATAGTGTGTTTAGACACCTACCAAGCAGATTCAATATTAACAATTCATGGAAATTGGAAAATTATGTTCGATCGATGGAATATGCGGATGCTGCCTAAGATAAAATGATAGGCCCGCAGTAAATCTGAGGAGATTAAATTCTTTAGAGGCTACGTTGTAGGTTTTCTTCAGTTTAACTAGTACTAGCATACGCCGGCGGCTCTGGTAGCGAAAGCCTGTATTATTATAAGCCTCATCATTATCATCAGCCCTGTATATAAACTTTTCCTCTGCTGGGCACAGGCCTCTTCTCGCTATGAGAGGGGTAAGGCCATAGTCCACCAAGCTGGCCAAGTGCGGGTTAGCAGACTTCACATTTGAAGCCTAGGTCTTTCGTAATTTGCGTCACAAAAGCATTGTGAGTCAATAGATTTTGGCCTAATATAACACGCAGACAGATCAGTAAAGGGTTTAATTTCGAGTTTCCCGTCTCTTATAAAAGATTTTATTTTATTTTTATTTTATTTTATGATATTAGATATGATTTTCTTCAGCCTCCGTGGTCCAGTGGATAGCGTATGCGACTGCTGATCGTAGGTCCCGGGTTCGATTTCCGGGCCTGGCAAGTGTTACTGGGATTTTCGAATTCTCAGTAGCCGCACGGAGTCTGGTGATGTGCTCGGTAACGGCAATAGGCTCGCCCCCTATTAAGTGGGACCTAAAATTCGTTGCGAAATTTGGGTGTAATATTACACCTCTGCCTACCACTTCGGGGATGCAGGCGTGAGTCTATCTTCCTTACTCGCTTACGACACCCACGGATGGTAATAGAGTAGTGATAATTTGTATTCTCAATTCTTTACTATACATATGTGCTAGGTTTATCGCCCGTATGATATGTCGGGTCACGATAAATTATACTCCTAAACTTTTCTTATGAATCACTTCATCTACTAGTGAAAACCACATTAAAATCTGAGCAGTCGTTTTTGAGTTTACCGTGAACAGATAGATGCGGCAAGGGGCTTCCAACTTCTTTACTACTTTGTGAAGATAGAGGTGTTTGCTGCTTTTTCACGCAAAAACTACTGAATGATTTTGACGAAACTTTGCAGTATAGAAGCTAAAACATCAGATCAACAGATAAGCTATCTTTTGTCACGATAACCGACAATCTCACAGGCAAAGTCAAAGTCAGAAACTAGTTATAAATAATGGCTTTAATGCTATCCGGCAATATTATCAAATTATTAATTATACCTGGGACTGACAGATTAAGATAACTGAGGTACCAGGCGCCCAGTAAAGGTAAGGAGTTATATTATACGATGGAAGTTAGTTTAAAGTTCCATCCCATGTCCCGGCAATCACAAGTTATATTCTGATTAACCTATATCGATGGACCATGACATGACAATCTGATGTTATGGTAGTTTAAGTTTTCGGCAATAGAAAGAGATGGAGTCAGGGGAAAGAGAGGTAAGAAGGTAATTTGGATTTAGAATTTACGACAGCTTAGGCGAGGTTTTTTTGTTACAGAGAACTATAAGTAGCTCTCAATAGTATAAATTAGAATTAGCTTCTCGTCATAAAAAAACATTTTTGCCTACATTATTCTTCATTGATTAGCAACATTGCGGGGTTTAGCTGGACATGACGACTAAGTATTGATCTTTGTAAAGAACTTAAGCAGTCAAGCCCTCAAACTGACTGCTTCAGTTCTTTACAGATGCGTGCGTGGTGGGTTCCTCTTTCCATCCATTAGGTTACATACAATATATACAATAACTGCAGAGTGCAGAAATAAGTAGGTAATTTGTCTTTTACACAATCACAGCAGAAGCGACTTGGACGGCTCCCGCACTAGGAATAATTAGTGTAACCCTTACTTTGCAAACATTCAAGCAACGGACGCAAAGAACACCTCGACACAAAAAAAAATTGATCACCCAAAGACATGTCCAGCGACGGGATCGAACTCACAACACAGTAGTTCTAAATAGCAGGGCGAGCGCATAAACCACTACGCCATACATGCAGTCAGCTTCGACCACCCAGAAATGTTATAATTTTCCCCTAAGGGAAAAAAATATAAGAAAAAAAAACCAAATACCGCACGTACCAAATTATTCGGATTATAGTAATATGACATTATTGTTCAAATAAAAACGACTAAAGTAAACATTCAAAGAATGTTGACAATTAAGAATTGCCTGAGGCAAAATATTCCTCTGGTATGTACACGATTTGACTGTTCCGGTCACAATAATTACGAGTTGACTCAGACATTGGAAAGTAGGCCTCAGGAAATGAACGTTTGAATTCCATGCCTTCATCATAAAAATATAATGTCCGGTTTAAGGAAAAATATGGACTTTAAAGGAATGTTGAAGCCGTGTGGTTGACGGCATAGAATACAAGTGTCACCACCCCCTATCTTCCCGTGGGTGTCGTAAGAGGCGACTAAGGGATAACACGATGCAAATACCATATTTGCGTAGAGACGGAAAACTCGACATTAAACTCTATGCGACTGCCTCGTTGGTCTCGCGGCATAAATGTGCGCGTGGAATCGGGAGGTCCCGGGTTCGATTCCTGGGTCGAGCAGTGTTATTGGGTTTTTCTGTCACGAAATTCTCAGTAGCAGCACGGAGTCTGGAAATGTGCCCGGTACGGCAATAGGCTCGCCCCTTATTACGTGGGACTAAAGTATATCTGGCGAAAAGTGGGTGTAGAAATACACCTCTGCCTACCCCTTCGGGGATAAAAGGCGTGACGATATGTATGTATGTATGTAAAGGAATGTTGTCGCTTTAAAAAAGGTATGTTCTTACTAATATTTTGGTAAGGTCTCAATGGCGTAATTATTATTTAAAAAATAATGGTGAAATCATTGATCTATGGTGAAATACTTTCTAGGTACCTACACTAGTACTAGGTTCTACACACTCCGAACTGGCTGGCAAGAAACTAGGTATCCTGAACAAGGTGAGACGGTACTTTACGCCAGATCAGTTGTTTAATCTTTACAAAGCACAAGTCCGATCCTGCATGGAGTACTGTTCTCACCTTTGGGATGGTTCAGCGAAACACCAGCTAGGGACTTTGGACTCTATTGAGTGGAAAGCTAGGAGACTCATTGGTGATGACCAATTGGTTAACACAAAACTCCAAAGCCTGGAGCATCGTCGCAGTGTTGCCAGTCTGTAATTTTTTATAGGTTACATTTCGGCGAGTATGCAGAGGAACTACATAACCTGATTCTTCCATCCCCTTTTTACCATCGGACGACCAGACAAACTAATCATCGTCACCGTTATATGGTTGACATCCCATTCATACGCACGAAACGCTTCGCTTCCTCATTTATTATGCAAACGCCTTGCCTGAGTCTGTATTTCCTGATGAGTACAATCTGGGTGTTTTCAAGTCGCGGATGAATAGGTTACCTTCTAGGCAAGCGTGCTCCATCTTCGACCGTATCATCGCTTAACATCAGGCGAGATCGCGGTCAAACGTTAGCCTATCAAAAGTCAAAAAAAAAGAAACAGTCGTTCAGTGACCACGGCTGATGTAACACATGGCTAAACGTCGGAACAACTACAATGTAGGTTTGTATTTTGCCCTTAGTTTTAAAATAATTACAAAATTGAGACCCATTACATAAATATTAGTACCTATGTGTACTTCAAATAGCAAAAGAAAGTCGTTTTTGAAATAGCTCAAAAATTCGTTATCATCAATGCCTAGCGTTATCCCGGTTGCAGCCAAAACTTTCCTTTCTTAGGGCCGGTATCTCCTCTAGGCTCTCGCTGCTTAAATAACCCAACAATTAACCGAATTCAACTTTGAATAGACCGCCAACTTACAACTAAAGGAACTACAAAAGCACCTTTCAATTGAAGTTCAAAAATCCCCGTCCCTTTCTTTACATTTTTAATTAAAAAAGCAAACAATATTCCACGCCATAGACAAGTAAACTAATATGAAACAACAAACAATGAACGACCTGTAGCTATCCCCGTGAATGTTTACATTATAAGTTAAAACTGACTCCGTAAATACACCAACTTGTCTGTGCCGCCGCTTCTTAAAAAACTTTAGGGTTGTCAATATTGGCTTTGATATTAAAAAAGTTCAATTTGAAGCAATTTAATTGACTTCCAAAATTAATATTAATTTTCGAAGTAATTTGAGTTGATCTGCTAATAAATGGAGCTCGCAAATTAATGAAACATATTTGTCTTTGACATTAGAAGAGTTGCGATAGCCTAGCTATCAACAGAGTGCCATGCAGAGGATATCGGGTTCAAATCCAAGGCATACACCATTGACTTTTCGCAGTTATGTGCGTATTGAATTGTTAATTATCGCTTGCCCCATGCCTTGAAGACCTCGTTAACCTTCACACTCATCCCTACAACTCCTCAGAACCTGGGAGGCAGTACCTAAACTGACACTAGTATAAACCGTAGGATACCTAGGAAACACCTCAGTCCTTCCTAGATATCTCGCGTCTGTGTCGCAACACAAAGGGTTTTTCAGTCGTCGTTGCCCATCGCTCCTGAGGATGCCTCGCGCAGAGGCGAAACACGTGTCGAAGAATAGTCGGCGCTTCGGGATACTGCAAGTCAGGTATCTTCCTGAAACCCATACCATTCCTATATCCCTTATCCTTTTAGAGGAGTTCGGTATTGTCAACCTTTTTCTATTGCAATAGTTGGGGTGGTTAATCCGAGGGTGCGTGGTGGGTTCCTCTTTCTTTCCATTAGGTTACAAAGAGACGGAAAACTCGACATCAAACCCTATACGACTGCCTCGTTGGTCTCGCGGCATAAATGTGCGCGTGGGATCGGGAGGTCCCGGGTTCGATTCCTGGGTCGGGCAGTGTAATTGGGTTTTTCTGTCACGAAATTCTCAGTAGCCGCACGGAGTCTGGAAATGTGCCCGGTACGGCATTAGGCTCGCCCCTTATTACGTGGGACTAAAGTATATCTGGCGAAAAGTGGGTGTAGAAATACACCTCTGCCTACCCCTTCGGGGATAAAGGGCGTGACGTTATGTATGTATGTACTAAATTATAATATCGCTTGCTAAACAATGGAGTAAAGCTTATGTTACACAATATTGCTATTTCTGGCATGATCCAACTGATTGCACCCAAAATCATACATTCCCATCACAACGAGCTCATCATGATCAGTATAAAGCTGGGTCCCACCGGCAGCGAACGAGCGAGCTGGGCTTGCGGGCGAGCATAGTTTCATCTCTTTCACACCGAGAACTATATAGCTAAAGCTACGCTAGCAAAGTACACTATTTTAATAAAATATCTGGTGCCTTCACCGCTATAAACTTTGGTTCGCCACTGACACTGGTCTAAACCATGGAATATCGCTAACCCTTTGGATTGCGGAGGTCAGACAGCAGTCGCTCTGTGGAAAAGCTAATATTCTGTCAAATCTGAGAGCACAGACAAGTGGCATCTCTAGCAAAGAGCTCAGATATTTACATAGGCGCTCTCAAGACAAACTTTCTGTGACCCAAATTGTCGCTTGGCGGCGTGGCAGTCGCGCTGTGACAGCTGTCTCTACGAGAGCAAGAGAGACGAACGTTCCTCCTGTAGAGAGACGGAGAACGACGCCATCGTCGCCAACTACGAACTAAACTGGAAACAGTCGCCACTTGGAATCGGCACACGAAATCCTTAAGAACTGCGCTTCTATGTAGGTAAATCTGTATTCATTGGTTCTATACAGTTTTGCGTTTAGCGAATAGCGATATGGTTAATGTTAATGTTGAACGCCAGTTGTATAGACCCCATGAAATAGGCCCCCTGTTAGACTAATAAGCACACCCCAGCTTCTGAAGCGAATGTCTTTGATGCAACTGGGATAACGCTAGGGCGATGATAACTTTGGTCCGCCAAAGATGAAAGAGAATTAAATGACAGGAGAAAAAGCAATGACTCTGAGTTTGTTTCGGCTTTTCTTCTCAAGAAGTCACTTAGCTATGAAAACCCGGCTTCGTCTAGAATAGGGTTTAGATTTGATTTGGTTGTCTTTAAAGCTTCGCTTCCGTGCCCGCTAGTCAGCCCGCTCGCCCGCTGTCAGTAAGAGCTCCGCTTTACGTATTGTACGTATAATTCAATCAAGATACACTAACACATATTTATGACGCCCTAGTAGCTCAGAAATTGATTTAAGGACATCGACCTCTAGGAGGGATCGTTAACAAGTTTGTACTGACTGACCAATTAATATAAATAGACTAGTGTAGGGGAAAGATGTGTCGCAAATTGATTCGTTACAATTTGTTGAGTCAGTTATTAAGTGTCGAGTAGAAGTTGAATGGATGGATTTCATGAAGCGAGCTTAGATGAGCTCAAAATAGACTAAAGCTGGCTGTGGCCTGTTGGTCTAATGGTTAATGACGCTGACTGGTAAGCTGGAGGTCGGGCGATCAATTCTGGAAAATGAAAGTGCAATGAGCACGATCATGTGTTGAATTTATTTTATATTTTATGAATTTATTTATATTTAGACCCCGCTCACGGCTCCGTCCGCATGGATTATGCGCCTAAGGGCCTGGTCACGAGATCGGTCTAAGCGGCGAGCGGCGTGGCAGGGGCGATGTACATGGCGCGTTTACTCTGAGGCTGCCGCGCGCCGCGTCACAGTAAACGCGCCATGTACATCGAAAACGCTAGCCGCTGCCGCCCGCCGCTGTAGGTCGTGACCGGACCCTAAGTCTGGTCGTGACCGGACCCTGAGCCTTCCGCAGGAGTGACACTATATACAATTAATTTTTGAGTTTATAACGTTGATACAAGCAGGACGCGAAGTGGGCGTAATTTTATACTAATTATATATATAATGTTAAACAGTTATCTGGTTGTCTTAGTACAAACTCCGGTTTGTTTGAGGTTATATAAACGTATGCCTTGTTCTAAAATGTTCACAACATGGCGAAATGTGAGTGTAATAATTATACGGCGATACAGGCGTGGATCTATAGTCTACATCAATTTTGAGTTATGTCAAAATCCTTATAATAATAATAATAATATTCTACCACATACACACATCACCATCTAGTCCTAAACTAAGCAGAGCTTGTACTATGGGTACTAGACAATGGATAAACATACATATATACTTATTGTTTTTTTTGTAAATACATACATATTATACATAGACACACCCAGACCAAGACAAACATCCATGTTCATGCACACAAATGTTTGACTTGAGCGGGAATCGAACCCGCGACCATCGGCGTAGCAATCGCTTACACTCCCGCTGCGCCAACCGGTCGTCAAAATTATTTGGTCCTTAATATTTGGTCTATAATTCTTTCAATTCTATTATTCTATAGATTATTTTTTCACATTAATTATCCCTTATGATTAGACATTTAAATTATTCTTAATTTTAATTTAGCAAATTTCTTCTCGTACATTTTTTCTCTTCGTGCCAACCCTGACCACAAACACGTGGAAACTCGTGTGTAGAACGGAAGGTCCTGTTTGTACTGTGAGCCGATGACAGGTATTATATTCACAGAACATCTTCAGTTAGGTAAATAAACGAAATAATTAGTTATAACGTGTACATGCGCCGGGGGGAAGGTACTAAGAATTATCGAGAAATATATTTAGAAAAAGCTCTCTAAGCTACTCTTTACTAAATAAAATAGACAATTGAATAAAAACTGCAAGTGTTGCGTATTCGCATTTTTTTATTAGGCTTACGTCACGCCTGTATCCCGGAAAAGGTAAGCAGAGGTGTAAATATTACACCCACATTTCGCCATGCAATTTAAGGTCCCACATAATAGGGGGCGAGGCTATCGGCGTTACCGGGCACATTGCCTGACGCCGTGCTGCTACTGACTCTGCCTGACTCGGGCATCGAACCCGGGACCTCCCGATCAGTAGACACATACGCTGTCCTATTTATCTATATTTTTTTCTTTTTTATATAATAGGCGGCAAATGTGCAGACGACGATGATGGTAAGCGATTACCGCCATGTATACCTATAATACTTAGATATTTGGGTCATCATTAGGTATCATCATATGTAGGAAGCGATAGCCTAGTGGAGATTACAACAGACTGCCATGCAGAGGGTGTCAGGTTCGAATCCACGGCGCGCACCAATGACTTTTCGGAGTTATGTGCGTATTGAATTGTTAATTATCGCTTGCCCCGTGCCTCGGAGAGCACGTTAAGCCGTCGGTCCCGATTGTCATGAAGATCTTTGACAGTCGTTACAGGGCGTCAGTACCTTCTAAAATAAACTGACACTAGTCTAATCCATGGAATATCGCTATCCCTTCGGGTTGCGGAGGTCAGAGAGGCAGTCGCTCTGTGGAAAAGCTAATATTCAGTCAAATCCGGTTAGACTAGTAAGCGGACCCCGAGTTGAAACTGGGAAAACGCTAGGAGAAAGAAGATTAGGTATCCTCATCATCATCAGCCCGCCATAGTCCACGCTACTAAATAGACTAAGCTAATACTTCGCAATACTGCATACATCGGGTATTTGCAGATTTTACTTAAATATTTTACGACTTATAAAAAAGAGTGCCTTTGCAGTATAACGTTTTAACTCTACTCTTTGACTATAAAAGTTATAAATTGGCCACTTAAAACTTTTTCACATACGTAAACTTTTATCACTGCTAAAGGTTCATACTTCCATAGCGAAACTAAAATCGACGTTCGTAAATAGATCGGTAAAGTTAAGCAATGCTGCTTGTGGCATTTCACATCAGAGCGCTACCGTTACTTTATAGAAAGAAAAAGAGAAAAAGAACAAAGATTTCTGTCTTAGGGCAAGAATCTTTAGACCATCTTGGGACTTTTGATTAAAAAAATCGTCAGATCATCCCACAATCCTTCTATCGTCCTAAAAACCGATACTATAGTTGGCAACACAGACACGAAAAATAAAGATAACAAAAAAATAAAAGCCAAAACTAGCAAAAAAATAGAACAGAAATATTCCTCACGTAGAGAAAGAAATATCAAAAAAACATAAAAGACAAAGAATTGACGAAAATTTACAATGGGCTGTGACATTTTATGCCGTTGCCTCTGGAATACGAATGTGGTGAAAATAAATAATACAATTCTAGTTACATTATGGTTTGTTTTTCTTGTTGAATGGGAATGGGCGTTTAGATGTTATTACTGGAATTTTGCTAGTGTTTTATGTGGATTTGCTTATATATTTAACTAGAAATATGCTCTGTAATAAAATTACCATACTTTAGATGTTTCGTGCCGTTTTTTTCTACGTGAACATGTTTATCCTTTTTTGTCGTTTACAAAACAAGGAATAAATTCTATCTCGTTGAGGACTTTAAAAAACATAATCAGTGGACACAAAGTTTCTAAACTCGAAACTGAGATTTGTAGATCGCACTAAGTGTTGTCTCTGGGTCTCTGAGGTCTTTTTTTATATGGATATATATATAGGTAGGTATAGGCAAACGAGCAGACGGATCGCCTGATGGTAAGCAATTACCGCCGCCCATGGACACAGGCAACACCACAGGACTCACAAGTGCGTTGCCGCCCCTTGGGGTTGGGAAAAGGGATAGGATGAAGAGTGGGATGAGGGAAAAGGAAAAGGGGATAGGGCCTCCGGCACTCTCGCTCACCGAACGAAACGCAACAGTTTAGGTAGTTACTTTACGTCGATTTTCTGTGAGAGGGTAGTACTTCCCCGGTCGAGCCGGCCCATTCATGCTGAAATCAGCAAGGCTCTACACGACCGTGAATCTTTGGGCGGTCTGAAAAATCCGACACCAGTTGGCCACACACTCACAAAAAGGAATGAAAATCCTACTTGGGAATCACACTGTTGTCACGTAAGAAGAGCATCAACTTGGTTAAAATAACCTTCCCTAACGAAGCTTGTGACAGATTGAAAATCAAAATGTCCGCCTATTCGTCTAATTATGTCTATGTTTACTTTTAACTAATGAACCACGATGGGTTGTGGTGTCAGATTTTTTGGTGGTACTTTGGGTGACGGGTAACTTTTTGAAATATCTTAGCATAATTTTTAACATTATTATAATAATAATCATTTATTTCGTTTCTTTAAAACATATTCATTAAGTACAATCAACAAATTTATTTAGAAAATAGAACTTGCAACTGACTTATGACCGTTAAGCCAGTGTTTCCATAAGTTGCCACTCATGTATGCGGCTATAACAGCTAGGAGACTATTGGCGCTATCCCGCACCCGGCGCATCAGGGATGCAGTTCTTTTGCGCATGATTGTATAGTAGTCGTCTATGTTTGCATCTGCGAACATCCCAGACGCGCTACAGAACCGGGGCAGCCCCAACAGTACCCTAAAGCCGTTATTGTACTGGACTCGTAATTATGGAATTGGTCACTAAAATTAAAATTTCTCTCATTCATCATACCTATGAGCTATCATACAATATTTTTCTCCTTTTGTGAAGCTCAGTAGTTGCCCATTTACAGAAAATTGCATTATCTCTAACTGTAACCGTTCTTGCGTGAATTGCGAATTAAAATCAGTACAAAATACTTAAAAAAATAGCATATTAGAGTCACCTTCATCAGCTAACAGTGACCAGCTAGTCATTAGTTTACTTTGAAACCTTGCAAAACGATTTGCAGTTTTAGGTATTACAACTATTATATATTATATTTGCCCAGAAAAAATCGTACTGTTTTTATTCAAGGGGATCTGTTGACCGTAATGGTCTGAATCTGTCTAATAATTTTAAAACTGGACTAATAGTTTTTAAATACTGGATTACTAACTTACGGTAAAGTTATGATATAATTTACTACAATATTAGACTGCCTCGTTGGTCTCGCGGCATAAATGTGCGCGTGGGATTGGGAGGTCTTGGGTTCGATACTCGGGTCGCAAAGTGTTATTGGGTTTTTCCATTAGGAAATTCTCAGTAGCAGCACGGAGTCTGGTAATGTGCACGGTACGGCAATAGGCTCACCCCCTATTATATAAATATTTATTTTTGCTATTACGTGGGACTGAAATAAATCTGGCGACAAGTGGCTGTAGCAGTATACCTCTGCCTACCTCTTCGGGGATATAGGCGTGAGACTATGTATGTATGTATATAATATTGAGCAGTTTCCAAGTCTTACAAGGCGTGTTTACAATATATTACAGACATTATCTTCTCGTAGAACCTATTCTCAGAATTTGCTATCTAGGGTCGCCGCACTAAACTAACGAAATTGGACGGAATATCAGATTATCTGCGAAACTGCCGTCTTACTACATAAACTAGAAGATTTAAGATATTCTAAGGCTAGATAGAATATTTCTAAATACGTATAATAAAATTAGATTTGCCATAAATGTTTTCAACAATCTTTATAGTTTACTAGTAAAGATAGTAATAGTTTAGTTTATTACTTTGGGTTCGATTCCACGGCACGCACCAATGACTTTTCGGAGTTATGTGCGTATTAAATTGTTAATTATCGCTTGTCCCGTGTCTCGTAGAGCACGTTAAGCCGTCGATCCCGGTTGTCATGAAGATCTTTGACACTCGTTATAGGGCGTCAGTACCTTCTAAATAAACTGACACTAGTCAAAACCATGGAATATCGCTATCCCTTCGGGTTGCGGAGGTCAGACAGGCAGTCGCTCTGTGGAAAAGCTACTATTCAGCCAAATCCGGTTAGACTAGTAAGCGGACTCCAGATTGAAACTGGGATAACACTAAGAGAATGATGATGAATCTTTACTAGTTTAAGTTAAGTTGGCTCGTCAAAATGACTGGACTAAAATTTGATGAATTCTAGACAGATACCAATAGATAAGACGAAAACATAGGTAAGTATTCTTTCTTCTGAAAATGTACTTACTTGAAGGGGTTGAAATGGAGGATGAATGTTTACAATGGGGAAACTAAGGTTTCATTAATATGTTAACTTTAAAGTTAACATATTAATGAAATAAAACGGTTTCCACACTTTATCGCGGCATATTGGTTTTAATGACTTTTTATACTTAAAACAAATTAAAATGCTTTTTAGGGTTCCGTACCTAAATGGTAAAAAACGGGACCCTATTACTAAGCCTCCGCTGTCTGTCTGTCACCAGGCTGTATCTCATAAACCGTGATAGCTAGAAAGCTGAAATTTTCACAAATTATGTATTTCCGTTGCCGCTATAGCAACAAATACTAAAAATAAAAATAATGTAAATATTAAGGGGGGGTCCCATATAATAAACGTGTGCTTTTTCGTATTTTTTGCTCAAAATTACTAACGGTAACAGGTAGACGCTTAAAATTTTCACAGAATATGTAATTGTATATTACCTTTCAAAATAAATAATTAAATAAAAAAGTAAATAATAAAGGGGGGCTCCCATACAACAAACGTAATTTTTAAGCAATTTTTTTCTCGATCTTAATAAGCAGATAATAACTTAAGAAATATTTAAGTATAAGTACCTACGTACAACAAACGTGCTTTTCTTTAATAGATGATGATGGTACGGAACCCTTCGTGAGCGAGTCCGACTCGCACTTGGCCAATATTTTTTTAATTCTTGGATACATATACGTAATAATCCTTTTCATCCAAGTGTGAAGTCGCGGACAAATGTAATGTAGGAGGATAGGTCCTAAATCTTCACGATAAGACACTTTATATCTAAGTTATTCACGCGAAACTTAGAAAGTAGTAATGAACTAGATAAGAAATGGTACGTTTAATTTAAGAGAAGGTTTGCTATGGTTCTGCTATGGATCTAAATCTAGGAGGATCTTTCGGGGGAGAGGGCAAGTGGATTCCAGACCTCCCCTCTCCCAATAGCGTAAGTTTTCTTACAAAGACAAAGGAAATTTTAGTTATTTTTGCTTCAGCAGGTTTAACCCTCCTCCCTGAGCTATATTAGCCTCTCCAAACCGTCTTCCAAACAAATTCCTAGTAATTGCTGCTTTGACTTTATAAAGACATTCCGCAATACGAGTACCTGAATCTTGTATCGCGGGGGCTTAACTAACGCACAACCAACGGACATAATATACTAGAAACTGTGTTGTCTCGTGTAGGGATCGAACCCACAACACTCGGTGCAGTATCAAGTAGCGAGCCATCGGTAGTCACAGTCAGTGTTTCTCGCTTAAAATCTATCCAAAAATAGATGCGACCATAAAACTTATTAGCTTCATGGACATGACCTACACACAGTAATAAAAAATATTAAAATAAACAAACAAAACATACCTGTTGCTACAGCCACCATTAGCAATCCAAAAAGAGCGGGAATCGCAGCCATGTTGTATTAGAACACTTTCAAAAATCCAACCAATCACAGAACACTTTTAGATTCGAAATTCGAACTCCAGCATGCTAGGCGATGCGTTCGCTCAACGGACACTGCTTGAACCGGTTTGATCCAGAACGTTTGTCTCACTCGCACCCGTACGTTGCCGTATTGTTGTCTCGTTCACACTGTAACAAAAAGATGTTTCTTTTTAGTGAAGGTGTAGAGTTCTACGTTACGTAATTTGACCGGGGCAAGCAAGATGGACTATAATAAGGGTGAATCAGGATTAAAAGATTTGTCTGTTTGTCTATTTCGTGGTTTTTCTATTTGTAGGGGATTTTGGGGATTCGTTTGATATGTGGAGGCAAGACCTTTGTCTCAGACCTGACAATTGTTGTTATTTGTGGTGTGACTTTTAAATAATGATTTTGGGACTAGATAGAGGGTCAAGTAAGTAATTGTTTGGAAAAAGATTTTGGGGTATAAAAGGATTTGGTATTTTCATTATATTTTATACACTGTTACATACATATGTATCTATTTACAATGTAATTAGTTGGACTGTTTCTCCTGTGTGATACTGATAACCTATTAATTTATTCAGTTTTAATGATTGCACAGTGCCCTAATACTAATAAATAGACCCTTAGTTCCTCCTTGTAACATCTACATATATCTGGTAGTAACATATCCGATACTGAAAGTAGCTACAACACTGTTTCAGCAGTTTCGAAGATTAGACGAAACATACATAACCAGACACATTTGAATTTACATGTTATCTTTTGTGATAAAACCTTCGGGTCTTTAGAAATTCAATAATTTTGTAGATTGCCGGTTGCGTCAATGAGTGAGCTTTGCTTTTGATAATAGAGACTAGCTGTTTCCCGCGGCTTCACCCGCGTCCTGAGGGAACAACTTTGCGTACACGGTTAATTTATAGCCTAAGTTACTCCTTGGTACATCAGTGAACGTCCCGTCAAAATCGGTCCAGCCGTTCCAGAGATTAGCGAGAACAAACAGACAGATAGACAAAAATTGTAAAATATGTCATTTCGGTATATGTGCCGTGTATATCAAGTAAAAAGCGGTAATTTAAATATTACAAACAGACACTCCAATTTTATTTACGTGTATAGATATTTAGAATTTTAAACCAACCGAGAAATGTTGGCGAAACCGCGCCAAAAATCTCATCAGAACAGGAAATGGGATATTTTTATGAGGGCTTCCCGCATCCCTTGCCACAGCATCAATTTTAAGAAAACATCATCTACACAGGTATAATACAAGTTGAAGAAAATATGTACACACAGGTATAAAAATGAAGCAAAAGAGATATTTCAGGATCGTTGCAAATGGCGTTCCGTAGTCTCTGCCAACCCCTCCGGGAAACAGGCGTGAGTCTATGCATGTAGGTTTAAAGAAGAAATCAAAGTCCCTTGCGTTTGTTTGCGATAAGCCCAAAAACTATTGAACGGGTTTTCATGCGGTTTCGACCATCATACAGAGTGATTTATGAAGAAGAATTAGGTGAACAATTTGCAAACGTTTTATGTAAAATAATTATTATTTATTTTGCAGGGTGGCTGTGGTTGACAGATTAAGAATAAAAAATGTCACTACACATTTTTTTCCGTGAGTGTCGTATTCGTGAGGAAAATACACAAAGCACATAGTATCTTTGTGAAGAGATGAAGAACTTGTCATGTGATCAAATCTCATGATGATGATGATGATGATGTCCTCCCGACTAGGGTTACCATATGACAGGCGTTTGCCGCATTTGACAGGCATTTTAAGGTTTAGACAGGCGTGCGGCCGGCATTGGTCTGAGACAGGCATTTTAAACGTACCTACGTTTTCCCTCGCCAACGCCCAGTAGAGTAAAGAAAGAAATCGGCTGACAACTGAATCAGTAAAAGCAATATTGATTAATAGGAAAATTACAAAACTGTATTTTGTGAAGATTTTTACGTTTATGTATTAAAAAAGAAAGAACTATTAAAAAAATACTGTCCTCTTACAAATATCAGTAATAAATATTCTTCTTCATTATTATCTATTGGCTTTTACTTATTACCTACAGGGTTTTGCTTTAGACAGGCATTTTTCTGAAAATTCAGGCATTTTTGGTACCATAGACAGGCATCCCTCTATTTACATATGGTAACCCTACTCCCGACCGATTTCGGCCACGGCGCGCGGCGGCTTGTCTATATGAGACTTGCCAACTGCGCGGGACATATTATAGTGCACAAGTGTGTGCACATACACAAGCGCACTCTCTATTCCCTCACTCTCATAGTCCGATGGGACGCCACAAGCGACACGACCGGAGAGAGATTGGGCGTAGGACCAACGGCTTAACGTGCTTTTCCGAGGCAAGGGGGTGTGACACCACCAACTCCCTGACTCCGAACTATTATTGGATAATTCCTAACAGAAAAACCCAATAAGTATCACTTTTTGTTCGAACCGGGAATCGAACCCGAGACCTCGTGATCCGCAGACCCCTCATACCAACCGGTCTGACCAGCGTGGTATAGTAAGCCAGAATCTCCTAACGATCCACAATGCTACCAGTCTAATAAACCACTTTATACAGTAGCCTGTGAAGCAATTTACGAGGGCCTTAAGCCCAGCAGTGGACTGCTAGTACTGCTACACGCTATATTATTTTACTTGCGTGCAAAGCCGGGTTCGTCGCTAGTATAGTCATAATTTCGAGGCAAGCGTAGTTATTACAGAGGATATACACCGGCCGTTCCGAAGCATCAATTTTAACAAAACAATTTAGTATAAAAAGGCCCTTTGTTTTTTATACCACACCTAACCTGATATATTATACGGGGCTGGGTTAATAACTCAAACACGCTGGGTCAGGGTTCGATGATTTACCTATGTATATTTTTTATCAGAAAAATGGAATTCATATCTCTACAGGTTTTGTGATAAAAAGTACTAGGTGTGAAATTGGGATCTAGGTTTTTTCAGATTTTAATGTAGGACTTAAGTTAAACTTTATGGTGCACTTTACTGGACAGGGTTTTTAATTATTTTGGGACTTGGTTTAGTTTTTTTTGCTTTCGGTAGACCCAGCTCTGGTGCCGAGTTTTGCTTATGTAGAGATTAAAAAAGTTGCAGTGCTAAAAATGATATTATGTATCTGCTCAAAAAGTAGATGGTATAGAGTATAGGCAATGAGCCATATGCTGACGTGCCACACAAGCTCAGAATCGTGCACACTTGACGACGTGTACCAAGCAAGCCCTAATGCGATACGCGTTGCCCAGTACTGGGCTTAAACCTTGTGACAAGTGCTGTCATCTACACCAGAAGAAGGTGATCGAATGGTAGATAAATCGTTTCATCACCATCAGCCTGCCATAGTCAGTCCACTGCTGGATATAGGCCTCTCCAATGGCACGCCACTATCCACGATTTTCGGCTTTTCGTGTCCAGCCGTAGCGATGAACAAGAATGAATTTAAGATGAATCATCTGTAGGTCACATAGTTAAGTATTTATCATCTTTCTTGCTTTATTTCGGTTGCATCCAAGTTTTTCACCTCGTTTCGTGGCAAAGCTAATATTCCGTCTGATATGGTGCGAGAGTCTCGCGCTCCAAGGTAAGGCTATTGGATGCAACCGGGATAACGCTAGGTAGATAATGACATCGAAAAATATACTCCTGGGCCGCTTTCTTTCCGTTTTCCATGGTCGGAAACCTCACAATTGTCCTTAAACAATAGCATACATACGTATATCCCGTTATATGAATGCGATTGAGCTCAGTTTGGTACAAAGAAACAGTTATTTTGGTCCCAAACGTACCGGATGCCGCGGTTGTACCGACAGCATGTTCATGTGTTTACATGTGTTTAATGTACGATTTGAGTGTTATTATTGCGAGGAGTATTGAATGGGACATTTTCTATTTAAATTTATTTGACAGCAGTTAAGCCATGGACTCTGTTGAAGAAACATTACCTACTGTTAGTGCTCTTGTTAAAAAATATCAAACAGAAACAAAAACGACGCCCCCGTAAAAGAGCATCACCAATGTTTTCATTAACATGTAATTTTGGTGATTTCCATAATCTTTACCCTAGGATAAAACAAGATCCAAGCATTTTTTTTTATTACTTAAGAATGTCTAAAGAATGTTTCTACGAATTACTGTGTTTGTCGCTTTTGGAGTTCTATATAGCAGGGCGATATTCAATTTCATTTATAAATTCTTCCACGTTTATATCAACCATTTTAAGCAAATAATAAACATGAAAATTCTATGAAATTAGCTCTCTCGTCTAGTCACCGCACTATTCAACAGCGAAATAAACACGTGGAGCTTGCGACGTTGCCGTAATGTTGTCGTGCGTTCTCGGTACCGACACTGCACTGTAAGGGCGGTTTCAGATTAGCGTATTTTTCTGCGCGTATACGGTCGTTTCAGCATACGCGCTTACACGCGCGTTACATTACGCGCTTCAAAAAACCAGACTCACGTAAACGGGCGTGTTCGCTCGAAATGGTAGTGACGTCTTGTCAGTGTCAACATGGATTCTGACGGCTCGTGGTTATACGAGCTTAGAAGCGCGTCAACGCTCGTACGAGTTGCGCGTGTGTCAAAAGTCGCGCCTATACGCGCCTATATGCACTTCTAAAAACGAGCTTATACGCGCGTATAAAACGCTAATCTGAAACTGCTCTTACTGCACCGCGCGCTTTGTATTAAAACAAATGACCGTCCGGGCACCAAACGACAAACGCACCGCTTCGGCACTGCAGCGGTCCGATACGAAACGTCTTAATTGAAAGAGCCCTAAGACTGAATTTATTGCATGTTACTGTTATACAAATTTAACGATTTTTTAAACATTAGGACCAGTTTTTCTTTTCGCATTTGGTCACGCAGATGAAAGTGGTCCCATTTTCTTATGGTCCCGTTTGCTTTATGTCAGATTCGTAGATGGATCTATTCGCAGATGCTCCGATTCGGAAACGGTAACACTGAGAACGAGTTTTTTAAAGACCGTGCACGCAAAGGTAGCGACGCAGGGCTCCGTCACGGTAATATAATCTAACAGTATTGTAACTCGGCCGTCTTCGTGAGTTATATACCTACCAGACGCGCCGCATGCGAGCTGCGGCACGATAGCGGCTGTGGGTACTGTAGGCACAGTCCGCCCAGTCTAATGGGTACTCTACTCGAGGCGCGTAGGTATAACTCGAGTTTCGTGCGTTTGTATGGAGTTACAATACTGTTAGATATTATTACCGTGGCTCCGTCGACTTGGCTTATTAAACTTATCGCAGGATGACCATTTGCAAACAGAACTATTTGTAAATAGTACCAAATGGAAAAGGAACCGAATGCAAATGGTAACATCTGTAAATGCATCCAAATTTAAATCTATCTGCAAATGGTATTAAATGCGAAAGACACAAAATGCGAATGGGGACCACAAGCATAAATGTAAAATATCAAACATAGCTCTGATTTCGGATTATATTTTCGATGGAATAATACAAAACATCATCGGTCGAAAACATTCTCGTATACACATTGGGAGTAACATGATCTGTTAATTAATTGGATAATTAGAGCCATTGTTAAGGGGTCTCGGGAACTACGCACGACCGGGCGAATCCACTGACAGGAATGTTAATTGTTACATCACTATATGAGCCGTTTCAGCGCCATTTAACGAGTATATTTCTGAAACTTTGCGATCTTCTCAAAGTTAATTAACAAAAAAAACCGGCCAAGTACGTGTCGGGCCACGCGCAATGTAGGGTTCCGTAGTTGCCCATAATGGCTATTATTGATAATAAGTTCTGTTTCACATGGGACTAAAATCGGGCCCACATTGTACCCCGTAGTACATTACATACCAAAGTACGTATATCTTTAAGATTAAGCCAGCGCTCCCAATGTAAACTCATAGAAATAGGTATTTATAAGTTAAACGACGATTACTCGTAAACTAGTGATGTCTACTTAGCTGTGATAGTTTTCCTTTTAAATTCGTTATATGTACTACATTTGTGATTTTTTTCACCTCTTCCAAATTAATAGTTTAGCCGGCAGAGGGGGGGGCACTTGAGTATAAAATTTTTTTTCACTTCAAAGCTTGATATTGGACAAACCAATCACTTGATCGAAAAATGATTCGAGCAAGCTAATAATATTTTTTTAAAACCTATCTAATGATACCCCACATAATGGGGTACTCAACCAAAAAAAATCAACCCCACTATATGTAGGGGAATACCCTTAAAGCAAATATTTTCCTAAATTTTATTCCACAGTTTTGTTGCAATATCTTATGTCTATATTCATGTCAAATATCAGCTTTCTAGCACCAGGCGTCTTTGAGCTAGGCTGCGGACGGACAGACGGACGGACATGACAAAACTATAAGGTTTCCTTGTGGACTACGGAACCCTAAAAAGCAGAATCACCGTCACGGATGTCCTTTATTAGGAAGTATGTATGAACATTTATTAACACTGATACATTTGACTAAAACCATATCAGTGTTTGAAATATTTATACATCCGTATCCGTACGCTAGAAAAAAGAAAAACATTCATACATCCGTATTCATGTTTTTCTTTTTTCTAGCGCCACGCCTGTATCCCCGAAGGGGTAAGTAGAGGTGTTATATATTATTACACCCACATTCTTCTTCATTTACACCCTATTGGCCTTTACCGGGCACACTGCCAGACTTCGTGTTTCTACTGAGAATTTTGTAACACTTTTGCCCGACCCGGGAATCGAACCCGGCATCTGTGATCTTGTGTCATCAGTGATCAGCAGACACATACGCTATCCACTGGACCACGAAGGCAGTCAGGCAGGCAGTGTTTGTTTCACTCAAAAACTCCTGAACGAATAATGATAAAACTTCAGAATAGTTACCTTTTGTCACGACACCTTTTGACATCCACGCGCGCGGAATCTGAATCTAGTATGCAATACTCTGCAACACTATTGTAGTGTATTTGGAATTCGATTCTCGCGTCGGTACGAATGCTACAATTGAATTCGCCTTTATCCGAAGTTATTTGACGGGCGAAGTGACGGGCAAAGTGACTGGCCAATTTGACCAGGAGCTGTCTGGTTCTAGTGGGAATATCGTTGCATATATGATAAGGCAGATTTGCTTTGAATTTTATGGGGCAGAGTAAAATGTTTGGTAGCATTCTCTGGATTTTAGGGTAATGGTAGACAAAGTATGCTTTTTAGATGGATAATAGGTAAAATAGTAGATTTATACAACTGCCTCCGTGGTCCAGTGGATAGCGTATGCGATTGCTGACCGGAGGTCCCGGGTTCGATTCCCGGGTCGGGCAAAACTGTTACTGGGTTTTGCCGATTTCTCAGCAGCAGCACGGAGTCTGGTGATGTGCCCGGTAACGGCTCGCCCCCTATTACGTGGGACCAAAAAAATCATGGCGAAATGTGGGTGTAATATTTACATCACTGCCTACCCCGTCGGGGATACAGGCGTGACACTATAAAAAATGTAGATTTATGAGCATTTTAATTTTATTTGAAAGTAGACATCGCTAATTGCTCTAATAAGTTTTTAATTAGCTATAACGGAGTTCTTAAGTAACAGACAAAAAATGTACAACAGAATTGACAACCTTTCCTTCTTTTTTCATTATGCAAGATCATTTAGCAGGTTTTAAGGACGCGTTTACGCTTGTATCAAAAATCCACATATTTCCGGTACATTTTACGACAATTTTAGATAATAACTAATAAAACTAATGATTACGATAAATTGATTACTTTTTTATCTATAAATCAATTTGAAAATAAATAAAAAATATTTAATGAATATTAATGTAAAATCGATTCGAAACGGCCTCTTAAATCAAAAATAGGCATATACTGCTATTTTTGGGTACAATTTTCTCTCTATTTTTACATTTATTTAGATTTTCAAAAATAGAATAGGGTAGAAAATATAGTCAACTCAAAAACAATTTGATTATTTTTTTTCAAAATATTGTAAATTGACTCAAAAAAAGCAAAAAATCATCTTACATTTTTCTTCTATTTTGCTCCCATACGTGTGTCTTAATATGTGGCAATAAGGTTCGTTTTATTTAGCCACTTTCTTGATTTATATATCCAAATTCTGCAATGAGATCTCAGTCTGCGCTTGAGCGCCGTCGGGAGTGGACTCTATGTCGCTTGTCGCTGCAGCCCGAAGACGAAAAAAGCAATATACGAATACAAAATATTCGCTAAAATCAATTTGATACTTCTCGTATTCTGTGCGAATTACGCAAGCAGAGACGAGCTAGAATATTATTACTTTATTTTCTCCGTTATGTTGAGTCAGGATATATTTCGGTATTTAGATATTATTTTGTTTCTTGCGTTGAAATCTGGTAAGATTATCTAGACTGATGGTATACCATCCCGTTCAAGTGTTGCGACTGGAACTCATAAAAGAGTAGACCTAGTTATGCCAGGTTGGGGCTCATTTCATTTGTTTTGGTGAGACCCTATCACTGGTACTAGTGAAGTAACCTTCCAAGGTTATTCGATGAGTCGTGCTGGTACTCATATGTGAGTAGAGCTAGGCATGCCGAGTTTGGGCTTATTTTGTTTGTACATAAGAGACCCTACCACTGGAACTTATGAAGTAACCTTCCAGGGTTATTTGATGACTCTTGCTGGTACTCATGTGTGAGTAGAGCCAGGCATGCCGAGTTTGGGCTCATTTTGTTTGTACATAAGAGACCCTACCACTGCATTTTATGAAGTAACCTTCCAGGGTTATTCAATGACTCTTACTGGTACTCATATGTCAGTACAGCTAGGCATGCCGAGTTTGGGCTCATTTTGTTTGTACATAAGAGACCCTACCACTGGAACTTATGAAGTAACCTTCCAGGGTTATTCAATGACTCTTGCTGGTACTCATGTGTGAGTAGAGCTAGGCATGCCGAGTTTGGGCTCATTTTGTTTGTACATAAGAGACCCTACCACTGGAACTTATGAGGTAACCTTCCAGGGTTATTCAATGACTCTTGCTGGTACTCATGTGTGAGTAGAGCTAGGCATGCCGAGTTTGGGCTCATTTTGTTTGTACATAAGAGACCCTACCACTGAAACTTTGAAGTAACCTTCCATGGTCATTCAATGACTCTTGCTGGTACTCATGTGTGAGTAGAGCTAGGCATACCGAGTTTGGGCTCATTTTGTTTGTACATAAGAGACCCTACCACTGCATTTTATGATGTAACCTTCCAGGGTTATTCAATGACTCTTACTGGTTCTCATATGTTAGTAGAGCTAGGCATGCCGAGTTTGGGTTCATTTTGTTTGTACATAAGAGACCCTACCACTGCATTTTATGAAGTAACCTTCCAGGGTTATTCAATGACTCTTACTGGTACTCATATGTCAGTACAGCTAGGCATGCCGAGTTTGGGCTCATTTTGTTTGTACATAAGAGACCCTACCACTGGAACTTATGAAGTAACCTTCCAGGGTTATTCAATGACTCTTGCTGGTACTCATGTGTGAGTAGAGCTAGGCATGCCGAGTTTGGGCTCATTTTGTTTGTACATAAGAGACCCTACCACTGGAACTTATGAAGTAACCTTTCGGGTTTGTCAGGTTTATTCGAAGACTCTTAGTGGTACTCATATGTGAGTAGAGCTAGGTATGTTCCAGTGGTAGGGTCTCTGATGTTCATACAAAATGAGCCCAAACTCGGTATGCCTAGCTCTACTCACATATGAGTACCAGCAAGAGTGATCGAATAACCCTGGAAGGTTACTTCATAAGTTCCAGTGGTAGGGTCTCTTATGTACAAACAAAATGAGCCCAAACTCGGCATGCCTAGCTTTACTTCCATATGAGTACCAGCAAGAGTCATCGAATAACCCTGGAAGGTTACTTCATAAGTTGCAGTGGTTGGGTCTCTTATGTACAAACAAAATGAGCCCAAACTCGGCATGCCTAGCTCTACTCACATATGAGAACCAGCAAGAGTCATCGAATAACCCTGGAAGGTTACTTCATAAGTTGCAGTGGTTGGGTCTCTTATGTGCAAACAAAATGAGCCCAAACTCGGCATGCCGAGCTCTACTCACATATAAGAACCAGCAATAGTCATCGAATAACCCTGGAAGGTTACTTCATAAGTTTCAGTGGTTGGGTCTCTTATGTACAAACAAAATGAGCCCAAACTCGGCATGCCTAGCTCTACTCACATATAAGAACCAGCAAAAGTCATCGAATAACCCTGGAAGGTTACTTCATAAGTTTCAGTGGTAGGGTATCTCATGTACAAACAAAATGAGCCCAAACTCGGCATGCCGAGCTCTACTCACATATGAGTACCAGCAAGTGTCATCTAATAACCCTGGAAGTTTACTTCATAAGTTTCAGTGGTAGGGTCTCTTATGTATAAACAAAATTAGCCCAAACTCGGCATGCCTAGTTCTACTCACATATGAGTACCAGCAAGAGTCATTGAATAACCCTGGAAGGTTACTTCATAAGTTGCAGTGGTTGGGTCTCTTATGTACAAACAAAATGAGCCCAAACTCGGCATGCCTAGCTCTACTCACATATAAGAACCAGCAAGAGTCATCAAATAACCCTGGAAGGTTACTTCATAAGTTCCAGTGGTAGGGTCTTTTATGTACAAACAAAATGAGCCCAAACTCGGCATGCCTAGCTCTACTCACATAAGAGTACCAGTAAGACTCATCGAATAACCTTGGAAGGTTACTTCACTAGTACCAGTGGTAGGGTCTCACTAAAACAAATAAAATGAGCCCCAACCTGGCATAACTAGGTCTACTCTTTTATGAGTTCCAGTCGCAACACTTGAATGGGATGGTATACCATCAGTCCACATAATCTTACCAGATTTCAACGCAAGAAACAAAATAATATCTAAATACCGAAATATATCCTGAATCAACATAATGAAAAAAATAAAGTAATAATGTCCATTTAGGTATATAAAAATAAGAAACTTATTTGTACGTAATTTGCACAGCCAGGCCTATAACACATAGATACATATCACAAAAAATTCTAAGTCTCAAAGTTATTTAGTTGAACTACATTTCCGCAAATTACCGTACGTAGTACGTACTGTCATAGTAAAAACAGAATAGTAAGCTAGCTAAGGCCGCTTCGCGAGTTAATTGCCTACTCTTGCGATGACACACGGGTTGTCACGTGTTTACACCGCGGCGCCGCCGGCTTTGTCGGCGCGCGCTATTTCGCCGTTTTTTTAAGTGATTGCGCTGAATACTACAGAATTTAAGCTTGCATATATTTTTTTTCAAATACCTGCTGACTAGCTAAGCGTTATATAACTATCTAAATGCCCTTTATAGCGAGAAAAATGTAACAAGTTTAATTTACTGTCGTTTAACACATTGTGTAATATTAATAACGTTTATTACAAAACTGAATGTACATAAACAATGGTCGCGGGCGAGCAGTGTAGTACCTACATGCATGCGCGCGATCAGACGCGCGGCGCATCCCGTACTGAATCCGCGCCGAGCGTTCCGCGCTCGTGAGATTGTGTGCGTGAAAAGTGCGTGCGTACACGCCACCCCGGCGACTCACGCATACATTCACACCAGCGCGGCGGCGGCGGCCGATTTGTATGAAGCTATCCTACTATTCTGTTTGTACTATGGTACTGTTGCCGCCGTGTCGCTGTAGTGACGCGATTTTATACCTACTAATTTTGTAAACGCGTCCTTAATCGCGATAACTATAAATAGCTCAGCATATTTTCGACTTTTCCACTGACCTGCAAGGGTTGTGGTCCCGGAGGGGAAGTCCTTCTATTTTAAAACCAATGAAATTCAAATTGATCTATTCATTTAGCTTGCATGGTATGACAATAACACCTGTAAACTCGTAACATTTAAGTCTAAAAATTTCAAAGAAAATATACATTTTATGGTACCATGACAATTATTAGTGGCAAAATACCCCGTAACAGTGACTTAAAAAAATTAAAAACTATTTGGAAAAGTACCTACAGCATTTAACATTTACCAATACGCATTTAAAGTTTTATATTGTTTTTCGTGATATATTTAACATTTATTTGAAGACTAGAGAACGCCAGCAGCTACGCCTGCATTTTAATTTTATTTACCCGTTTTGGCCGATCCCGTGGGAATTTCGGGAAATCCCTTCTTAGTGCACCCCTACGTTCCCCAAGGAACAGACATGCTAAATTTGCTTCCTGCGCCCAATAGTTTCGGCTGTAGCGTGTCTGTCAGTCAGTCAGTAACGCAAGGATTTTATATATTAAGATTATATTTTTAACCAAAATGCAATATTTTTTTTTGCTGTCGGTAGTGCACACGTGTCCGTGTGAACGGGATCGCGGGCGCAGACGCACAACAGACACAAAACAAACGTACATGAGTCAACGCACCGATATATGCGACGACATATACGCATACAAAGTGTATACCAAAATAAACAGGTAGGTATGAAATGCTAGCGGTACTGACTGACTGACAGACAAACCCACAAGATCTAGTCGATTGAATCAGGCGTTACTTGGCGGAACTCCATTGTAACCTAATGGAAGGAAAGAGGAACCCACCACGCACCCTCGGATTGACCACCCCAACTATTGCAATAGAAAAAGGTTGACAATACCGAACTCTCTTCTCTGTCTGTCTGTGTGTCTGTTTGTTCTCGGTAATCTCTGGAACGGCTGGACCGATTTTGACGGGACTTTCACTGGCGGATAGCTGATGTACCAAGGAGTATCTTAGGCTATAAGTAAATTAACCGGGTACGCGAAGTAGTTACCTCAGGACGCGGGTGAAACCGCGGGAAACAGCTAGTACCGAAATATAATTGAGGCCATGAGAACCATAGTGGCCTAACTATTTTTTTTACAATATTATCCTATCTTATTTAGGCCAGTATGGCACTTAAAATTTAGATCACCGACTAAAAACTGTAACAGTGATTAAGTTGCTATCTAGTGAATATTCGTTTTATCACTTTTAGGCCACTCTGGTTCTATCAAAATGATCAATTTGAACTGGAATAAGTCATAAACTCAATATTGTAAAAAAATTAGTTAGGCCACTATGGTTCTCATGGCCTCAATTAAAACGAGTGAATTTTACATAATTCAAATTCTCAACCAAGTAAATATTACTTTCTATAACAAAATTTTCATCAGCGAATATAATCTTTAAATCCGGGATCTCGAAGATCAACAGAATTCAATTAGTTGTACAAACTTCAACATCAAGTTGAACATTTAAAGTCGCGAACGGATTGCAAATTTATATTAGATATGGATTAAAATTCTACGATCATACTGGGTAGATCTATACGAATAATATAAAGCTGAACAGTTTGTTTGGTTGAACGCGCTAATCTCAAGAATTACTGGTCTGATTGCAATTTTTTTTATTTGTTGTATAGGTCATTTATCGAGGCAGGTTATGAAACATCACGATATGAGACGCGGCTGCGGATCAGTATCAGATCAGATACTATTTGCTTCGAGTTTTGCCCTTGGTCATCTCTTACAGAATCAAATGGATGGTTTAATAGGTACATAAATACAGCACCATCTAGACCCAAACTAAGCAGAGCTTGTACTATCGGTACTACATACATACACATACATAGACTCACGCCTGTTTCCCCGAAGGGGTAGGCAGAGGCATATTAACCGCCCACTTTTCGCCAGTGTTTTGATCCCACGTAATAGGTGGCGAGCCTATTGCCGCTTATCGGGATATTTTGTTTGCCAGAGCCTCGTCCGTTGATCGGCAGGTGCACCACTTGCAGGTGAGGTTGGCTTGGGACCCTAAGTTCTTGGTGGGAACCCTATGCACTCTCTACTATGCAGTCTCTACTATGTACTCTCTACTACACTATCGGTACTAGACAACGGATAACATACATAATGTATTTTTGTTTGTAAATACATACATATCCCTTCGCGACCACGACCGTTACAAGCCGGTTAAACGTCGGAAAATAACAGAGGTATATATATAAATATATATTACCTTTAAATAATTCAATTACCACGTATAAGACCTGCTAAACAACATTGTGTGATATTACACAGTTTTATCACATAATAGCTAATATTTAGCCAAATCCGGTTAGACTAGTAAGCGGACCCCAGGTTGAACTGGCTAGGAGGATGATGAATAAACATAGTTTTACCTCATAGTAGGTATTAAATATAAAAATAACGTCAAAGATATATGAAATACAGCTCTACATAACATACAGCAAGCCTAGCTTTTCTCGGGTCAGTGAGGTTACAGCCACGCCAAGCTAACTGAACATGGCATCTATAAATTTACCGACCGAGTCGCTGCTCGGCCAGTTAGAAGTTGTGCTTTACGAGATATTTAACTCGACGCGAATGGGTAATCGGTTCTATTTAGTTGCATTTATGTTCTATGCCACGTTCTATGTCCGTGTGGTGACGGATTACGAATACGGAATGTCACTACCCCATATCATCCCATAGGTGTCGTAAGAGCCGACAGAGGGAGCATATTATGCAGAGAATAGCACTGTAAGAAAAGGAAAACTTGATACAAACCCAATACCAAACCCTTTGGCCAGCGTGGTATAGTAGACCAATTCCTCGTTTCAAAGGAGAGGCCTAGTCCAGCAGTGGACTGTTATAGGTTGATGATGATGATGATGATGTTCTATGCAAATATCATAATATCAGTCCTGTATATAAACTTTTAATGCTGGGCACGGGCCTCTTCTCACTATTTTGTCTGGACTGATGTACCTAAGGAAAAGATTAAAGAAAGAGAAACGACAGGCAAAAAAAAAGAAATTAGTTAGAAATTTATTTCTTCTCAAGAGGTCATTTAGCTAGGAAAAGTCGATATCATCTAGAATAGGGTTTTGACTTGTATTGTGTTGTAAACAACCAAAATACAAAAATAAACATGTTTAGACCATAGTCCACCGCGCTGGCCAAGTGCGCGTTGGCAGACTTCGTCTTTCGAGAACATAGAGAACTCTCAGATATGCAGGCTTCCTCGCCGTTTAGTAAGCGATAATTAACAATTTATACGCAAATAACTTCGAAAAGTAATGGTTGCGCGCTTTCCATTAAGTTATACCCAAAAACTATAAAAAAACTATGTTTTAGACCACCATGAAATCAAATATCGTAACACCCCGCCAATTCTAAAGGTAAGTGGGAAGTGGGCACTTACATGACTGGCTTCCAACCAAAAGAATATCATTCAAATATGGGCTTTAACTATACGCTCTTTAGGTATTTTTTTCCATTGGCAACATTTAGCACACAGCGAGCTGTCTGCTAATTTATGTGTCAATGTAAAGAATACCTAAAGAGCAATACTTAAAGACCATATTTGAATGATATTCTTTTGGTTGGGTGTGAGGCGAGTCGTGTAAGTGGACTAAGACCTTAAAGCCCTTTTTTTCTTTTACTAAAGGTTTTCTTTTGCAAAAGTTTATTTTCTTCTGTTTCCTTATCAATATAACTTGACACGTAGTAACTATTATAAGTAAAAGTTAAAAGTATCCGCCATGTTGCAATTTGTGGTCAGCAGAGCGTATCTATGGAAATCTTTGGTATGAAAACACACGTCTTAGCGGTTGACGCGGCGACGCGGCGTTCAAATCGATTGGCGACGGACGATGAAATAATTTGCACTTATCGCTTGTTAAATGAAATATTCTGAGTGGTTTTCATTGTTTAATTTGCATTTTTGTGTGGATTTGGCGAGTTTACTAGGAATTTGATCGTTTTGATAGGTTTTTTCTGTTAGGCGAAACATATTGTAAGATCTAAATACTCAATAATCTTTAGAGTAAGGCTATTCATGGGCCGATATATCTATAGGTAGATACTTACTTTTTATCGAGGCTACTGTGAGTTTTCAGATTCAGTTTGTCTTGCTCTAGGTTGTACACCCGAAATGTCGTGTTCATAACTGGCCGTTAGCGATAACTGATGATGTCAACAAAGAAAAAGTAAATGGTAATTACATACATACATAGACTCACGCCTGTTTCCCCGAAGGGATAGGCAGAGGCATATTAAACGCCCACTTTTCGCCAGTGTTTTAATCCCACGTAATAGGTGGCGAGCCTATTGCCGCTTATTGGGACATTTTGTTTGCCAGAGCCTCGTCCGTTGATCGGCAGGTGCACCACTTGCAGGTGAAGTTGGCTTGGGACCCTAAGTTCTTGGTGGGAACCCTATGCACCTTTAATGGGAACCCACAACAAACAAATGGTAATTATTTCAGCTAATATATGTAATTAATTGCGTTACTGTTATAATGTCCACATATTGACCTACAACTAGAATCGAAATACAAAAGGTTACAGTTTCACCACATTACGAGGGCTGGCTGCCGTAAATAAAACAGCAGCAAATGAATGTGAAAAGCAAGGCCCTACTTCCTATGATAAGCAGTGGTAGCAATAACGTGTGTGAAACTGGCGGTTCCACTCTGCTTTCCCAAGAATCGTATATTATCACTATTTCGGTCTAAAATCACATCTGAAACCATCTAAAGGGGATATTCTGGGACGTCCGATGTAAGTCAATTCTGAGAAGCTGTAGACCGTTCCTATACTACTGATGATAAGAGTTTACAATTTACACACAGACACTTACAGATCATCATCATCATCATCATCAGCCTGCCTTAGTCCGCTGCTGGATTTAGGCCTCTCCAATGGAACGCCACTGAGCCCGATTTTCAGCTTTTCGTACCACATAAAAATGTTATTTATTAGTTTTTCTTTTTCTAGGATTTTTTTTATTTTTTATTTTTATTTATAGACTCACGCCGTATCCCCGGAAGGGTAGACAGAGGTGTATTATTACACCCACATTTCGCCATGAATTTTTAGGTCCCACGTAATAGGGGGCGAGCCTATTGCCGTACCGGGCACATTACCAGACTCCGTGCTGCTACTGAGAATTTTCTAACAGAAAAACCCAATAACACTTGCCCGACCCGGGAATCGAACCCGAGACCTCCCAATCCCACGCGCACACTTATGCCGCGAGACCAACGAGGCAGTTCTAGTATTTACGTCGTAATAAAGACCTTTGCTTTCCTTGCTCTCTTATTCGATTGAGACCTACGCGGGCCTGTCCCATTAAAAACCCTGTATATTTCCACAAGCTCAGACACGTAATACAAACAAGCAACAATTGGTTTTACATCAACAAATATCACTGATTTGTTCCGTTACCAATATACTGCCAACTCATTATAGAGCGTTTACGTAAAAACTAAGTCTAATGTCGAGATTCGACACATTTTCGGTGTTTCTGAACAATCTCTTGATGACCATGACAAATAAAGACTTGTTTAAAAATTTTGGAAGTAATTTGACTGCAAAGGTGTAATGGAGAATATAGTTGATTGAATCAGGCGTTACTTGGCGGAACTCCATTGTAACCTAATGGAAGGAAAGAGGAACCCACCACGCACCCTCGGATTGACCACCCCAACTATTGCAAAAGAAAAAGGTTGACAATACCGAACTCCTCTAAAAGGATAAGGGATATATATTGATATATATAGTCGGCGCATACAGCGGAATACTGCAAGTCAGGTATCTTCCTGGAACCCATACCATTCCTATATCCCTTATCCATTTAGAGGAGTTCGATATTGTCAACCTTTTTCTATCGCAATAGTTGGGGTGGTCAATCCGAGGCTGCGTGGTGGGTTCCTCTTTCCTTCCATTAGGTTGTAATGGAGAAGTTGTAAAATAATTTTGCCCCATTTAATAATGCTGGGACCTACAATCCGAATTGTTGAGTATTTATTTTTACGGGAACCTAAGGGGTTTTCGTCCAGCAACCAAAGTTGGTGGAGTTCATCTCAAAAATGATTTGAAGCCTGATGGTAAGAATATGTACTCGTACGAGTACCAAAATAAGTGCAGACATCACGCTAAAACCACTGTAGTGTACAAGCCCTCTCCTGGGGGACATGGGATTCTACGACAGTGTCGTATTGGATACGTGAAACCTTCCCCCTTTCTTTTTTTGATTCCACTGGAAAGCAAACGTGGACACTACGCCGCCTCTACAAACGTCGAATGCCTACATTAACCATAACATAACACATAACAATAACATATCTTCACGCCTTTTATCCCCGAAGGGGTAGGCAGAGGTGTATTATACACCCACACTTCGCCAGATATGTTTCGGTCCCAATGTAATAGGGGGCGAGCCTATTGCCATCTACCGGGCACATTGTTAAGCGAGCGATAATTAATATTTGTAATACACACATAACTTCGAAAAGTCATAGGTGTGTGCCCGGGGTACCTGGTGATCGAACCCGAGACCATCGTCTCGGCAGTACGTTACGTACACCACTGGGCTATCGCCGCTATACATTAACCTCTACGCTAATATTTTAAGTGCCAGCCTAATAAATAATTCTAGCAAATTAAATTGAATCCAAGCGATTACTATTCATGAATATGAATTCTAGTAATAACGTTGAAATAGTATTCCAATGAATTTTATTAATAATTAATGTGACATTAAGCTTTTATGAAATGTTATGAAGCAATTTCAGTTTGAATAAATTTGATGGATGTTTAGCATAATGTTTAATTATACTTTATTCCTTGTGGGGTAGGCAGCAGTTTGATGGTAGGGCATGTATCCAAGGTAGTAGAGCCTTGCTGATTTCAGCATGAATGGGCCGGCTCGACGGGGGAAGTACTACCCTCTCTCAGAAAATCGACGTAAAGTATCAGTTCCTAAACTGTTGAGTTTCGTTCGGTGAGTGAGAGTGCTGGAGGCCCTATCCCCTATTCCTTCTCCCTCATCCCACTCCTCATCCTATCCCTTTTCCCAACCCAAAGGAGCGGCAAAGCACTTGTGAGTCCTGTGGTGTTGCTTGTGTCCATGGGCGGCGGTAAGTTCTTACCATCAGGCAATCCGTCTGCTCGTTTGCTGCCTATTACCATAAAATAAAAAAAAACAAAGGGCACTGATTGCGTACTTAGTTTCGCCCTTCTTATAGCGGCATAGCCCAAACTGACAGGTAAGTTCCTGTTGAATTAATTTGTGTAGATAGGTAACTAATGACATACATACATACATAGACTCACGCCTGTCTCCCCGAAGGGGTAGGCAGAGGCATATTAAATGCCCACTTTTCGCCAGTGTTTTGATCCCACGTAATAGGTGGCGAGCCTATTGCCGCTTATCGGGATATTTTGTTTGCCAGAGCCTCGTCCGTTGATCGGCAGGTGCACCACTTGCAGGTGAGGTTGGCTTGGGACCCAAGTTCTTGGTGGGAACCCTATGCACCCTAACTAATGACTATTAAATTATCTGCAAGACAAAGACAAGGTCCATCTAGAGATCTAGCTCAAATTTCTTAAGACGTTCTTGTACTCATTATTACGAACGACTTTTGTTATATGACCGGGTCGATTGCCCAAAAAAAACTGCTGTTAAATACAAAATTGAACTTATAGCCTAAACAATTTGTATTGTTTAGGCTAGGCAGCGATAGCCGACTTGATATACCAACAGACTGCCATGCAGAGGGTATCGGGTACGAATCCACGGCGCGCACCAATGACTTCTCGGAGTTATGTGCGTATTGAATTGTTAATTATCGCTTGTCCCGTGCCTCGGAGAGCACATTAAGCCGTCGGTCCCGGTTGTCATGAAGATCTTTGACAGTCGTTATAGGGCGTCAGTACTTTCTAAAATAAACTGACACTAGTCTAAACCATGGAATATCGCTATCCCTTCGGGTTGCGGAGGTCAGACAGGCAGTCGCTCTGTGGAAAAGCTAATATTCAGCCAAATCCGGTTAGACTAGTAAGCGGACGACAGATTGAAACTGGGATAACGTTAAGAGAAAGGAGCCTAAACAATTTGTATAGAACAGCTGACATTCTTTTTGGTTTATTTTTTCTGCTTAACAGCTACAGTTACTGTCTTTCACACAATTGGCGTGATCCTTTAAGCGGGCGCCTCGCCACTTGACACTGTGTCGAGTGTAGTGGGTTCGATTCCCGCACGGAGCAACAATGTGTAAGCCATAAATTGTTGTTTTGAGTCTGGGTGTACTTTGTGTGTTTGTATGTTTGTGAAGAACGCGACACAGGAATAAGGCTGGTTTCAGAGTCACGCGTTTGACTGGCGCCGGCCACACGCGCGCGCTTACAATTACACAAGATTAGTAGTAGCGTTTCATAGTCACGCAGTTCAAACGCGCCGCGTGTGAGACGCGCGCGCCGGCCGCGCTGCCGGAGCTTCATACATTGCAATGAGAAACGCGAACTCGTTTCACAGTGGTCCGCGCGCCAAACGCGCTGTTGAGACGCGCTGGCCGACGGCGCGTGCCGCGCGCGTCACTGGTTAGCCTAAATCGTATTAATTCGTAATACAGGAGATGTTATATTTTTTTATAGTCTCTCGCCTGTATCCCCGAAGGGGTAGACAGAGGTGTAACATTACACCCACATTACGCCATGAATTTGTAGGTCCCACGTAATGACGAGCCTATTGCAGTTACCGCGCACATCACCAGACTGCGTGCTGCTACTAAGAATTCGCAAAAACCCAGTAACACTTTTGCCCGACCGGGAATCGAACCCGGGACCTCCGATCAGCAGTCGCATACGCTATCCACTGGACCACAGGAGTTGTTACACCGAAGGAAATGTAAGTAATAATGTAGCCGAAGATAAAAACAGAATACTCAATGTTACTTCATTTTTCATCAAACCAATCATTTTATAGATCTCGAAACTCTTTATACTAAACCAGGAAAACGGCGTACCCCTTTTAATTTTATTACTTTTTGAATTTAAGAAAGACACACATCCGGGGGATCCTTTGTAAACGCCGTCTCGCGGGGGACTGTTAATTCAAACAAGGGACTCAAAAGGTCTTTCTGAATAACTTGAAGAGTCGGTAGCCCAATGGTGTTTTACGCGGAGTATCTTAGAATGGCACCTTAGCGGTGACCAAGATTGCTATGAAGAGATGCTATGCTCGAGACGAATTCAATCCCTCGAAGGACTGACTTTTCGAACTGATTGACTTTTCGTTATGCGCGTATTAAACTGTTTATTATAATTTGCTAAACTGTGAAGGAAATTTTCTAATTCTCTATAAGTTCTCGAAAGATATGTGAAGTTCGTCAAGCCCCACTTCGACAGCGTGGTGGATTATGTTATGGCCTAGTCTTCTTCCTTTGATTATAAGCTTGTCCTTTTTCATAGTGAGAAGAGGTCCGTGTTTTCTTGTGTAAACAGCTTACATAATTTATCTCCTATTTCTCTAACTGTCTCTATTGCCATGTGGTACCTCTTTCCCTCTAGTATACTTAAGCAGAATAGGACAAAAAGCAATGAAATAGGCTGTATGCGAATTTACCCTTGCGAACATTGAAGTACGAAGAAAAACTTTCCTTACAGTCGATTTAAAGAACATTCGTAAAGGAACAGATGGCATAAAAATTAATAAAAAGCTTCGTATTCATATTATGGTGCTGATAGACTTGAGCATTAACTTGTAACAGAACATCGAGCATTCGCCGTTTTTAAAGTTGAACAAGGAACATAGTCGAACATAGCTACGAACATTATCACGATCTTTCTAGCGAACGCTCTAATCGGTAAAAAAGCTCAGCGAAACTGTCAATTCGCTAGAATGCTCACCAGAACGCTATATAGCATGGTCGCTTAAACACTCTCGTAAGTTTTTCTGTTAAGTAACATTAGCAAAAATGCCGATACATTTGAGCATTCGTCTGTAATGAACATTCTTGCGTATGTTACAAAACAACAACAAACAAGTGTTTCAGCGAGCATTCATACAGACGTTCTGGCGAGCATTCTAGCGAATGGACAGTAAATTCGCTTAGCTAAAGCGGCGAATAATCGTTGTTCTGTTTTTTTTATAGACTTACGCCTGTATCCCCGAAGGGGTAGGCAGAGTTGTAATATTACACTCACATTTCGCCATGAATTTTAGGTCTCACGTAATAGGAGGCGGGCCTATTGCCGTACCGGGCACATTACCAGACTCCGTGCTGCTATTGAGAATTTCCTAACGGGAAAACCCAATAACACTTTGCCCGACCCGGGAATCGAACCCGAGACCTCCCAATCCCACGCGAACATTTATGCCGCGAGACCAACCAGGCAGTCAATGCTTTTTTTTGTTATTGCTTATCAAAATGACTCCATGTCACCTGATCTTATGCAGTCATGTTACAAGTGAATGTTCAAGTGTATCAGCAGCATTACAGCTGGTTCAAGTGTACCACCACCATAAGGTACAATATACAATTACGTGTACGGAACTTGGGGAGGCAGCCATGTTATGACGTCATTGTTGTCACTCTGTTGAAGGTCGCGGGTGCGTTTCCCGTTCAAGTCAAACATTTGCGCGCATGAATATGAATGTTTGTGAGTGTTTCTATATAGTTATTATATGTATGTTTAAAAAAGTATATATGTATGTTTATCCATTATCTAGTACCCATAGTACAAGCTCTGCTTCGTTTGGGATTAGATAGTGTTGTGTGTATGTGGTAGAATATTATATTAGCTACGTTACAGGTGATTGCTCAAGTGTAACAGCACCATTATGCCAGAATGCTCGCCAGAACACTGTCATGTCTTATTCCGTTTTTAACTAGTGGATGCTCCTGTTACACAATATTCACATTGGAAGGCTACCTAAGGCACTTAATTTAGTAACTGCATTAATTGCTTAAGTATTATGTCTGTAACTATTTAATATTTACAAGTAATTAAGTACAATGTGAAACAGTTGCAGCTCCTTACAAAAATAAAATAGTATAATAAAATACATATGTAGATACCATAATATTGGCGATTAAAAAAAGTGGCCACGAGTTTTATTGCCCGTTCTTTCTCGTGGTTCTACCTATTGCTTTGCGAGCGAGGTAGGAAATGTAAATGTAGAAGCATCATGTAATTCAATAAAAAAAAATACGTTCACTTTGTGACCTAGATGAATAAAAACGATGACTTAGAATTTTTGACTTTTAACATTCGCAAGAATGCTCCTTATAGGTGAATGCTTAACTGTAATAGCACCATTACACCTGTACGCTGAAGTGTACCACCACCATTACATACAATATACAAACGCCTTGTGTACGGAACTGAGGGGAGGGCAGCCATGTTGTGACGTCATTGTTGTCACTCTGTTGCTGGGCACCCATTGATCGGGGTTGAACAACCCCTGTAATAACGATACGGTTATAATAACTCGGAACTGTTTTATATGTAACTTGGTTTTGATAGCTGTCTTCTTCTTAATCGCTTCAATGGTTCATATTTTCTGTTGCCAAAACTTGGCTACGGTGAATTAAGGCCACTGTTAGGTCTCGGTGCATAGGGTTCCCACCAAGAACTTAGGGTACCAAGCCAACCTCACCTGCAAGTGGTGCACCTGCCGACCAACGGACGAGGCTCTGGCAAACAAAATATCCCGATAAGCGGCAATAGGCTCGCCACCTATTACGTGGCATCAAAACACTGGCGAAAAGTGGGCGTTTAATATGCCTCTGCCTACCCCTTCGGGGAAACAGGCGTCGGCTTCGGAGTCTATGTATGTATGTATGTTAGGTCTCGTTGACTGAAAATCTGGAAACAATTAGACCCGGTAACGCAGGGTCTACGTTGACTAATCCTTACATCACATGGTATTTCACTTTCTATAGCTGTTCATCATCATCAGCCTTTAACAGTCCACTGCTGGACAGGCCCCTCCTTTGAAAGGAGGAATTGGCCTACTATACCACGCTGGCCAAAAGGGTTGGTACAAGGTTTGTATCAAGTTTTCCTTCTCTTACAGTGCTGTTCTCTGCATAATATGCCCTCTCTGTCGGCTCTTACGACACCCATGGGATGATATGGGGTGGTGACATTCCGTATTCTTAATCCGTCACTACACGGAATAGCTGTGATTTAATACTAATGGAATGAATGAGGAACCCACCACGCATCTTCAGGACCGATTGGCAACGACGATGCTCAGTAGTGGAATATCGCTATCCCTTCGGGTTGCGGAGGTCAGACAGCAGTTGCTCCGTGGAAAAGCTAATATTTAGCCAAATCCGGTTATACTAGTAAACGGACACTGAACTCCAAGGCTTTTCGTACCCTCCGAAGCCCTTTGGCACACGCACAGTAGCAAATGCCAGAGCACCGGTCACCCATCGAAATATTGACCTGCGCTGCGTTGCTTTATTTCACCGATAAACTCCTCACTTCCTAGTTAGATTATAGCATCCAAGAAAACGTATTAATTTGTTAAAACTGGGTCAGTTAAGTTAACAATAAAGTTTATCTTCACGCTATAAGGCAACGGTGCAACCATAAAAGTTATCGGGACCTACTTCTGATCCGATTAACTGAAATGAATTGTGGGTTAGTAAGTTATAACTTGGAAGTTAATGGGAATTTTATACTGAGTTTGTTTGACACCACGCTGTAAAACATGAGTTTTCAGGCGAGAGAGTCAATATTATATGGTACGCCATAATCTGTGTTCGCCGTATTATAAAAAATGTGAAATGTGTGAAAAACATATCTTAAATCGTTTTAGTCATAAAAGTTTAAATAACATTAATATTTACTGGTTTTCAAATGAAATTTTATGTTTTCTTATTAATTGTTAATATATTATGTGAAAAAAAAAACAATAGTTTTCTTTTTTTTTTCACTGAGACTATCAAACAGAAATCTCTTAAAATAAGAGCCGGCGATGTTTGCTATTTAAAAAGATGCGGTGAGGTGGTCTCTAAAACCATATATCCAAACAGTAGCTTATCGCAGTGGGTAAAAAAAAATAAAAAAGATTCGAAACCGATAGCCTCTGCATGGCAGTCCGTTGGTATATCCACTAGACTATCGCTGCCTTAGTAACAAATTTGTATTCGAATTTAACTTATCAGGCATCAAACCCACAATCGTACACATACCTTAACACAATAATAATTTCCTGTATCGGCCACATGTGATACATTCTCATAGAAAGTCAGATAACATATGTCCATACTATTATTCGTCGTAGACCTCACACAATGACTGGTGCAGACAATTTGTCATTACGAGACTACTAGGCGTCGCCCGCGGCTCTGTCCGCATGAACTATACTCGTAAACGTTCCTCAGGAATCAGTTGGTGAAAGCCGTACAAAATTCCGTTCGGTAGTTAGTCCGAAAGAAAAGAGGACCATATTTTATGATATTTTACTTATAGTCTCATGCCTGTATCCCCGAAGGGGTAGGTAGAGGTGTAAATATTACGCCCACATTTCGCCATGAATGTTTAGGTCCCACGGAATAGAGGGGGAGCCTATTGCCGTACCAGGCACATTACCGTGCTGCTACTGAGAATTTCTTAACGGACAAACCCAATAACACTGCTGGACCCGGGAATCGAACCCGAGACCTCCCAATCCCACGCGCACATTTATGGCGCGAGACCAACGAGGCAGTTCTCTACTAGTCTTGCTCTATTCCATCAGGGGTTCAATTTATCAACCAATATGTCTCTAGCACAGAACACATCACCAGACTCCGGGCTGCTCCTGAGTATTCGGAAAAACCCAGTAACACTTTGGCCCGACCCGGGACCTCCGATCAGCAGTCGCATACGCTAGCCACTGGACGACGGAGGCAGTCTTATATATCAATTTTATAATATGTATAGTATATAATATGTATGGATGGCGGATGGATGCGGGTGGCTCGTGATCGGTCCAAGTGGAGAGCCTTAGGGCGGCCTATGTCCAGCAGTGGACGTCTTTTGGCTGAAGATGATGATACATAGACGGATAATGGATATCTTGCATGTTGCAAAACGGTTTAGGTACATTATTGTACAGTGAAATATGGATGCTATAGTTTAGTAGAAAAAGCGTACCTATCAGACAACCTATTGTTTCTTTCTTTCTTTGATTTCTGTGGAAGGTTTAGGAGTAATATTCACTTTGTCTAAGATTTTTATTTAACATTAACTTATCAAATCGAACCCAAAATCACACACATAACCACTGCGTTCCCACTAGATAACATACATATGTTCATATTGGTGTCCGATCATTTGACAAAAAACAAATGAAAAATTTTCATTTGTCAAATAACGTTTGACAAAATTATACTTGATAAATTTATTATTTTACAAACTATTGTTTAATAAACTACTCATTAGACAATATATTTACTATAAAAAAGTTATTATGCTAAAACATTAATTTACAAATTGATTATTTTTTAAACATGTTATTTGGCAAAACAACGTAAGCATAAATAACATTTGACAAAATGCCTTGCTTGGTAAATATTTTAGTAACCAAAATCTACGTTAAAACAACAATCTTTGTGTAGGGTCAACTGAAACAATGGCTGGTTAGTTTAGGTTAGAACTGCGACCACAACGAACCGAATTCTACTTATTTTGCTTAATTCAGGCAGTGTGTATTTTTTTTAAAGACTTAGGTTTCTTTGGAATTAGTATTACCTAATATAAAATTATTACTTGCCTATAGATAATCTGTCCAAGATGAAAATTGCAACCATGCAATTAAATATTTTCAAAATTTCGCGTAAGTATTGGTTAGAAATTAGTTATTTTTAAAAACTAATAATTTATCTTTTAACTTTTTGTACAATCACCAATTTGGCAAACGAATTATTTAGTCAAATGATTATTTTTAAAATAATTATTTAACATTTTAATTATTTTCCAAGTAAAACATTTGCGAAACCTGTATTATGTCAAATGATTGTTTTTAAAGTAATATGTTTGCGAAATGAAAGTTTGTCAAATGATTAGTTTTTCAAACGTTGTTTGTAAAATGATCTTTTGTTATACGTTTTTTGTCAAACAATAGTAAACCGTTCATATTATTATTGAAGACCTCACACAATGGTGCAGACAATTTGTCATTATAAGCCTATATAGTCGTATCTCGCATGTAGCAAAACGCATTAGGCTTGAGGTGCTTTTCCGTACAATGATTATAGATTCTAAAGTTTTGTAGTAAACGTGTAGCAGATAAACTATTTTTATTGCCTCCTAGGTCCAGTGGAAATACTTCGATTCACGAATCGGGCAATTCTCAGTAGCAGCACGGATTCTGGCAATGTGCCGGTAACGGCAATAGACTAGCCTCCTATAAGACGTTATAGGAGGACCCAAATTTCACCATGCTATGAATCTTTAGGTTCGACGGAACCTAAAGATTCATAGCATGGTGAAATTTGGGTGTATTAATCATAACACTACAATCAGCGGTAGTCGAGTGGAGAGACCGACAGACTGCTACGCAAAGGGTTTCGAATCCACGGCACCCACCAATGACTTTTCGGAGTTAAGTGCGTATTAAATTGTTAATTATCGCTTGCTTATCGGTGAAGGAAAACATCGCATCGTGAGGAAACCTTCATGTCTGAGAGTTCTCCATAATGTTCTCGAATGACATATGAAGTCTGCCAACCCGCACTTAGCCAGCGTGGTGGACTATGGCCTTACCGTTCTCATAGTGAGAAGAGGCCCGTGAACAGCAGTGGGACAGTATAAAGGGCTGATGATGAATCATAACACTTATGCCTACTAACATACATAGACATTAAATGCCATCATTGATTTTGTAACAACAATCACTTTATGTATAATATATTCTATTATTCTATTTATTCTACTGTCAACTCAATATTCAACCTATCCATTTTTATGAGATTGTAGATTCATCTATACACATAAATAAAATTGGAGTGTTTGTTTGTAATATTAAAATAACCGCCTTTTCTCAATGCATATGGATGTATACACGGTACATATACCGAAATGACATTTTTTACAATTTTTGTCTGTCTGTCTGTTTGTTCTCGCTCATCTCTGGAACGGCTAGACCGATTTTGACGGGACTTTCACTGGCGGATAGCTGACGTACCAAGGAGTAACTTAGACTATAATTTAACCGGGTACGCGAAGTAGTTCCCACAGGACGAGGGTGAAACCGCGGGAAACAGCTAGTTTTGACATAAGCTCCATACAAAATGTGTCAAACACGTATACCAAATCTTTAAATCTATGTATAAATCAAATATTCAATCCGGTCGTTAGCGAATACACAAGCAATCCACCAAATATTTCGCTTAATGACTACAATCCTCCTCACATACCTATACCTAACACTTTATCATAATACCACCATGTCAAATGGCAGAACCATAACGAATGTTAAACTCTCCAAATACCATAGACTAGTCCCGGAAGTTCGTGAATTCTTAAACACAGGTGTTGGCGCGAAAACACGCCCGTATTTGATGTAGTTCTCAAGTGGAATATTTAATTTTTGTATAGTTATGCATAACTTGATATGTGAAGTGTATTTTTAGACTAGCCTTGTGATAAAAATGGCTCCAATCTTTGGGTATTAAGTTCTGTGGTCTATGCAACAGTGACGGGCTTATAACTTCTCTTCTTCGAGCCTGTAAACGTCTTTAACGAGGAAGTATGGTCGTATCAAAATATATGCTCGGTCAGCAGATGTCAAGATTGCAATTTAGCCGTGTCAGTAAATTTAACTTTTATATTAATAGAGATATATATGTCCCAGCTGTCATGAAGATCTATGACAGCCTTTACGAATAGTCAATACCCTGATATTCGGAGGAGTAAGTACCATAGGATGATGGAGAGGCCTATTTTCAGTACTGGATACAGTCGGGCTGTGGATGATGATGATGAAGTACCATTGCGGCTGATTCATTACATTCGGCCCAATCTGGTTAAAAGCAGACCCAGGAAAGATTTGGAGGCATCCAATGAAGATGATAAGGGTTTTGTTCATGATGATAAGGATTTTAAAGAAGTTCTAACATTACTGCTTTTCTCAGAGCTTTATTCAGAACTAAAGGACGCCAGCAGCTACGCCTGCGATTTTTTTAAATTTACCCGTTTTGGCCGATCCCGTGGCAATTTCGGGAAATCCCTTCTTAGTGCTCTCCTACGGTCCCCAAGGAACATACATGCCAAATTTCAGCTTTCTGCGCCCAATAGTTTCGGCTGTAGCGTGTCTGTCAGTCAGTCAGTAACGCAAGGATTTTATAAATTAAGATAACATACATATTGACATAAACTATACTTATCATTATTTCATAATTCTTTGACCACATAAGTATTTTTACGTGAGAAAATATAACAAAACCCTTGTTTATTGTTAAGAATATGTGTCAAAACAAAATTACTGCGGCACAATAATACGACCTAGAAAGAAACTAGCAATTTTGCTGAACAAAACATAACTTGTGTGCAGCAATATGTCCCAATGCAAGCGAGAAGCGGGTTAAGTTACAAATTTGAATGAATGATAAATTGTGTGGAATAATTTAAAATTTCGATATATTGACGTGCCTCTGTTATTGAGGAGGTATTGGTACATACAGGCGCTGCATGGTGAGATGGCAGATATATCGTGTTTGGATGTCTCTTTTATTTTGTGTGAGTGTGTGGCAACTCTGGTGGCGGAGTTCTCATAACTTTCATATCCTGGCCACACAGGCGATACAGTAGTGAAAATGAGGGTAGGATAAGTAAGTAGATAGACTGGCATGGCAGTGAGAATGCCCAAGTCATTAAATCTACCTGTACACAATTTAGTGTTAATAAGTAAATAAGTCCAGCATGTTAATTCGTATCAATAAACGTCACGAGCGGTAGCGTTTCTCACCCGCTAATCGCTTTCAGTGCGCCAAACACCTCAGTAGGCAATGTTGATGTTGATAAATGTAAGTTTTACGACTTTTCACTTCTCTGTACTCCAAGAATGTTCCTTTAAATTATTGTTGGTTAAGAATTATTCACGATGTTTGCTGTTAGGCGACTGAACTACGCCATCTGGCGGTAATATAGTGAGTTAAGTGGATAAGTTGAGACTAATTTTGGTGGACGTTTCTTGAGAGGCTAGATGGAAGATATTAAGTTTAAGTTATTTTTCTGGAGTTACTTGAGTGATTATCAAAATATGACTTAAGGCGCTGTGTACAGTACACTGAGTTCAGCTGTTGCTGTCACTGTCGGATTGTATACATAAGAAAGAGAAGCGCGATGACGACGGGACGTTCAGAACGAGTTATTTATTATTAAATACATTAATCCTTACAAATATCTTATTCCAATCGATAAATAAAAACAACAGTTCCCTTTATTATTATATATTACATCACTGTTATTAATATTATCAAGATTTGTTTATAAATAATACAGTTACATTTGCTACAATTTCAATTTAAATGGTTATTTTATGGTTTTTTTTATCGAGAAAATTTACCGAAAACGTGTTTTGTACACAATGGTCCCCCCATAAATATGATCAAGATTAACATATATTTTTTTAGCTGCTGTAAAATGTATACATTTGGCTAAAAAACTGTTTTGTGAAGCCTATTTTGACTAGGTACAGCGCCTTAAGTTTTTATTCCTTTTAGAATTTTCTGTCTAGTCTTCTGGTAACTTACTAAGACCTATTTTTCTTCTTTCATAAAAATATTACATTCACACTAGGCATCATTTCTGTACTTATTGCGGTGGATTTTAGACATTCAATCAAAGTACGCCCAGACTCGAAACAATAATTTGCGGATCAAACAGTATTGTGTCATGCGGGAATCGAACCCACAACACTCTGGCTGTTTAAACTACTACGCCATAGATTCAGACGAGAGCGTAACAGGCAGATAAAATGTTAAATGTTTACAGCTATACCTACATAATTTCAGGGTAATGTTTCTGGTTAGTACTGTGCTAAGGAAATAAATTGTGATGTTTTATGAAGACCTGGATTTTTTAATTATTTTTCCTAGTATGCCTGGCAAGTCAGTAATATGTGGTTTAGGGATCGAACAGGGGGTTATGAAATACACTGCAAATGTAAACTGAAAGAATTTATTCGCACTCAATTTATTGTACATACAGAAGGGGTAGGCAGAGGCATGTAAAACGCCCACTTTTCGCCAGTGTTTTGATTCCACGTAATAGGTCGCGAGCCTATTGCCGCTTATCGGGATATTTTGTTTGCCAGAGCCTCGTCCGTTGATCGGCAGGTGCACCACTTGCAGGTGAGGTTGGCTTGGGACCCTAAGTTCTTGGTGGGAACCCTATGCACCCTATTTAATGTAATTTTCAGATATTCATAGTTAATTCCTATACATCATACAATTTTATTGAAACGGGTCTTATTCGCGATATCTAATTATTTTAGGTTTAAATGCCTCTGTTTTACCGACGTTTAAAATAGTTTATTCCTATGTAAAATAAAACAATATATGCTAGTACCGCTTAAGATAAACTAGTTTCTCTATAAGTTGGATATGTATACGCCAGAATTGATGTACCGCATATAATGCTATTTACTATGCAGATAGCTTAAACTATTGCGAAAGACATCGGAGCTCTAGAGTACAAGGATATGCTAATATTACTAAGAGGTTTATATTGAGAATTTTGATACCCATTATCAGTTTATATGAGGGATGTAAGTAAGGAAGCGATAGCCGAGTGGAGATACCAACAGACTGCCAAGCAGAGGGTTCGAATCCACGGCGCACACCAATGACTTTTCGGAGTTATGTGCGTATTGAATTGTTAATTATCGCTTGCCCCGTGCTTCGTAGAGAAGTTAAGCCGTCGGTCCCGGTTTTCATGAAGATCTTTGACAGTCGTTACAGGGCGTCAGTACCTTCTAAATAAACTGACACTAGTCTAAACCATGGAATATCGCTATCCCTTCGTGTTGCGGAGGTCAGACAGGCAGTCGCTCCGTGGAAAAGCTAATATTCAGCCAAATCCGGTTAGACTAGTAAGCGGACCTCAGATTGAAACTGAGATAACACTAAGAGGATGATGATGAGAGGATGATGTAAGTATTCTCAAGAACTGGGAAAGCAATTAGATTCTTTTACCCGCCAGCTGTGCGCGGTTGAATGCGGGAGGCCCAAGATCGGTCTGCGTAGAGGGCCTTGGAGGCCTATGTTCAGCAGTGGCCGTCTCTACGCTGTGATAAGAGGCCGCCTCATCCAAAGTTAGACGGAGCCTATTCTATGACAACTGCACGGATGGTATATTGGTTCAAGAGCTCGCCTCAAAGCTACGCCGAGTGACGAGAGTTCGATTCCCACACGAGACAACACTTTGTGTAATCCACAAGTGCTGTTTAGTGTCTGCGAGTCTGGATGTTCTTTTTATCCGTTGATTCAATGTTTGTAAACCGCGATACAAGAATTTAAATAGTGCGGGAGATGTAACTAGGCGTGCTGGTTGAAACTGTCAACCCACCCTTTAGCATTGCCAATGAATAAAGATTTACATAGAAGCGCAGTTCTTAAGGATTTCGTGTGCCGATTCCAAGTGGGGACTGTTGGCGGCGCTGGCGTCGTTCTTCGTCTCTCTCGCTCTCGTAGTTAAGCTACACTGGAGGAGAGAGATACAGCTGCCGCAGCGAGGCTGTCACGCCGCCAAGCTTCAATTTGAGTCGCAGAAAGTTCTCTTCAAAGCGCCCATATGAAATGCGCCTCTATGTAAATATCTGAGCTCTTTGACATTGCGTAGAGTGTGTTTGGTTCACTATCGGGTGTAACAAAAAACAAAGCTGTGCCTTCCACAAATGTTATTCCGAATCTAGATGTTATTTGTGACCGTTGGTTGCAATGATATTACAAGTAAAAAGCTGCTTGGTTGTATGTTTGTAAAGATCGCCGAGACCTAGGATATAGGTATTCCTAGTACACTTGTATAAAAAGAAACTTTCTAGAGTGGACATTGTTTATTTTAACAAAAAAATATGGGTAGTATTTAACTCTTCCTCAATATATTTCTGATGTCTGCCAAACAATATTCCTTTATTTCACCAAAAATACTAATTGCACACCAAAATATACTCACTAAAATATTTCATAAAGAACACCTGTTTATTGACCGTTGCAAATCTCTAATTATAAAAGTAATCCTTACAATGAATAAGAAGCAATTCATATTTTAGTATTACTCAACAACCAAATACTTCAATAATGAGTTGACGGCGCCCTGCTTGGCAGGGCTCCTGTTTTGGGTGCTGGGTCACAAGAGAACCTAACATAAGCTATTAAGTTTTCTGAGTGGATAAGTTTCCTAAGCGGACGAGACTTTTCATAATGATATTTTTAGAACGATCGGCATATTATTTGGTGTGCAATTAGTATTTTAGTGAAAGAATAGTTTTTTAGCGTAACGCACTTCAGTGTGTGTTACTTAAGATTTTTGATGCACTGTTAAAAATATCCCAAAAAAAATTCATATCTGTGATTATGATCACTCCATGCCACTTAAAAAGAAAATGTTCTAAGCAATAAGACGGCAACTACCAGGCTTACAGATAATGAGGAAGCTTACATCACACCAGCGGCATTTATCCATCCGTAGTAGGACACGAGATGCAATCGGATATGCCCTTCGCTCGTGAAAGGCGGTCATCATGACGAACAACTTTAACGTGTCCATGCTGTGCGAGCGAGATAGCTGTAGATCAGGAATTCTTAGGCTAGCGTCCATGGACATTTACGAGTTCTGGACCCCGATGGGATGAGTGACGAATAAGGTGTTCATAAACATGTTCAAGCAATTTAACATCTATACGTAAATGAAATTGGTGTCTGTTTGTGATTTTTAAATAGTCACAAACACACACAAGGCTATCGCTGCCTCACTTTAATTTAAACTGTCCTTCATTAATGTCAATGTCATATCACTTTTAAAAAGTACTAGGGCGTCAGTAGTGTGTCACTTAGTCACAAATAACGTGTTTAAAAATGTTTTCCAGCTCTCGGTCTGTCTGTCTTTCAGTGTGTCCAGGGTATCATTGGAATAGCAGAACCAATTTGAATGTGACTGAATTTCTTTTATTTATTTATAGTCTCACGCCTGTATCTCCGAAGGGGTAGGCAGATGTATAATATTAAACCCACATTTCGCCATGATTTTTTAAGTCCCACGTAATAAGGGGCGAGCCTGTTGCCGCACCGGGCACATTTCCAGACTCCGTGCTGCTACTGAGAATTTGGAAAAACCCAGTAACACTTTTACCCGACCCGGGAATCGAACCCGGGTCGAGCAAAAGTACTGCAACTGCTAATAAATTCTATGATAAATCTAGTTAGACCAGAAAGCGGCGTTATCACCCCGAATGTTTTGGAAGTTATGTTTCTTTATCTAGAATTTGACGTATTTCAGCTCAAATGGATTAGACCTTGAGGACTTGACAAGCCCTTTTGTTGTTAAAATAAAAGTCAAAAATGTTGAAAAATGGTGCAAAGGGTACGCATGATGCATTTATTTTTTCAATTAGGGACGCAAACACGTTCTGCAAGCGGAGCGACTGAGGATAAACGGTTGGCGGCTGCCTCGCCACTTGACACTGCGCCTAGTGTTGTGGGTTCGATTCCCACACGAGACAACACTTTGTGTGATCCATAAATTGTTGTTTCGAGTCTGGGTGTTCATAGTGTCCGTCGGTTGTAGGTTTTTTTATTTTATAGTAATAGGCTGCAAACGAGCAGACGGATTGCCTGATGGTATGCAATTACCGCCGCCCATGGACACAAGCAACACCACAGGAGTCACAAGTGTGTTGCCGCCCCTTGGGGTTGGGAAAAGGGATAAGATGAGAAGTGGGATGAGGGAGAAGGAATAGGAGACAGGGCCTCCGGCACTCTTACTCACCGAACGAAACGCAACACTAAGTAGGTACTGTTACTTTACGTGGATTTTCTGTGAGAGGGTAGTACTTCCCAGGTCGAGCCGGACCCATTCATGTTGAAATCAGCAAGGTTCTACTACCTGTATAAAATCTGTTCAGAAGTTTTTGAGTTTAGCGCGTTCATACAGACAGGTATGTTTGTAAAGTCCCTCGCGACACAGGATTTATTCTTAGTACGGGAGTTGTCTTTTATAAAAAAAAAACTAGCTGTTTCCCGCGATTTCACCCGCGTCCTGAGAGAACTACTTCGCGTACCCGAAAAACCCAAATATCTTACGGACCCCTATTTTTTTCTAAAATAAAATATAGTCTATGTTACTCGCAGATAATGTAGCTTCCTGATGGTGAAAGCATTTTTAAAATCGGTCCAGTAGTTTTTGAGTTTATCCATTACAAACAAACAAAAATACAATTTTTCCTCTTTCTCATATTATAAGTGTAGATAAAGATTGACTAAGTCGACTATCCTTTTACAAATCAGTTCAACTACATAATTATTAATGTTCAAAGCAAAAAAAAACAACAACGCCAATTATTAGTAGCAGTGGCCATCAAGCCGTTGGTCAATGTAGCCGCAACAAAAAATGAGAGAAACATTATAGGTCGTTGACCCATAAAATGGACTAAATAGGAGTTACAATATAATAATCTATACTAATATAATAAAGCGGAAGAGTTTGTTTGTTTGTTTGTTTGTTTGTTTGAACGCGCTAATCTCAGGAACTACCGGTCGGATCTGAAAAATTTTTTTTGTATACGATAGCCCAGTTATTCCGGAAGGCTATAGGCTATATAACATAACGCTTCGACCCTTTGGGGCTGGGCAAAAGGCTAAAAAGGCTAAAACATAATGTCGGCTAATCTCAGGAACTAGCAGTCGGATTTTAAAAATTGTTATTACCTATGATAGCCCAATTATTCCGAAAGGCTATAGGCTATATAAAATTATGCCACAACTTTTAGTGGCCAGGCAAAAATAATAAAATGGTCAAACGAGAAGGGGGAGGGTTGGGTCAAAGGCAAAAAAAGGCTAAACGAATAGGATACAATCTACATGGGAATCTTTTTCGAGATTTTCGGGACGCTGATTAATAATATGAAATTTATTTAGTGATCCAAGATGGCGGACGGGAAATCAAAGATGGCGGATGAGAAAATTTTAAATATCAATATGGGTATCGCCATCGATATTTTAAGGGGTGAAGAATCGAAATACGACATCTATTTCGTGATCAAAGATGGCGGATGGGCAATCAAAGATGGCGGATGGGAAAACTTAAAAAAATCAATATTGGTATCGTCTCCGATGTTTAAAGGGATGGGGAATCCAAATACAACATCTATTTCGTGATTCAAGATGGCGGATGGGAAATCAAAAATGGTGGATGGGAAAAATTTAAAAAATCAATATGGGTATCGTCTCTGATGATTTAAGGGATGGTGAATCCAAATACAACATTTATTTCGTGATCAAAGATGGTGGATAGGAAATCAAAGATGGCGGATGGGATTTTTTTTAAAGTCGATATGGGTATCGTCGCCGATATTTAAAGGGATGGGGAATCCAAATCTGACATCTATTTTGTGATCAAAGATGGCGGATGAGAAATCAAAGATGGCGGATGAGAAAGTTTAAAAAAATCAATATGGTTATCGTCTCCGATGTTTTAAGGGATGGCGAATCTAAATACAACATCTATTTAGTGATCAAAGATGGCGGATAGGAAATCAAAGATGGCGGACGGGATTTTTTTAAAGTCGATATGGGTATCGTCTCCGATATTTTAAGGAATGGGGAATTCAAAAACACTATCTATTTTGTGATTAAAGATGGCGGATGGGATTTTTTTTAAATCAATATGGGTATCGTTTCCGATGTTTGAAGGGATGGGGGATCCAAATACAACATCTATTTCGTGATTCAAGATAACGGATGGGAAATCAAAGATGGCGGATGGGAAAAATTTTAAAAAATCAATATGGGTATCGTCTCTGATGATATAAGGGATGGTGAATCCAAATACAACATCTATTTCGTGATCAAAGATGGCGGATAGGAAATCAAAGATGGCGGAGGAGATATTTTTTTAAGTCGATATGGGTATCGTCTCCGATATTTTAAGGAATGGGGAATTCAATATTATATAAAAATCTATGTTTGGTTTTGCATCATTTGTATACTCTGAAATGATAAGAGAATAAGCGCTAAGTCAATGGTAACTTTGGAAAAGGGGCTTGGAAAAAAGGGAATTAAATAAAAACTCTTAAAAAGGCGATACGGAGTTCGCTGGGTCAGCTAGTTATCTTAATATTTTCGAAAACAGATAAAAGTTAGATATACATATTTATGTACTTATAGTAAGTAGGACTGCCTCCGTAGTCCAGTGGATAGCGTATGCGACTGCTGATCGGAGGTCCCGGGTTCGAATCCCGGGTCGGGCAAGTGTTACTGGGTTTTTCCGAATTCTCAGTAGCAGCCCGGAGTCTGGTGAAGTGCCCGGTAACGGCAATAGGCTTGCCCCCTATTACGTGGGAGATAAAATTTCATGGGTGTAATGCTACTAATTTTACACCTTTTATTCAAGGTAGTAGAGCCTTGCTGATTTCAGCATGAATGGGCCGGCTCTATATAGATGTAAGAACAATGTAACAACTACTGGTAGTCCAAAATAAAATAAATAAATAAACACACTTAAAACAATAGTATTACCGCAGTAACCAACCCAGCCTTCGTGGTCCAGTAGGTAGCGTATGCGACTGCTGATCGGAGGTCCCAGGTTCGATTCCCGGGTCGGGCAAAAGTGTTACTGGGTTTTTGCGAATTCTCAGTAGCAGCCCGGAGTCTGGTGATGTGCCCGGTAACGGCAATAGGCTTGCCCCCTATTACGTGGGACTTAAAAATTCATGGCGAAATGTGGGTGTAATACATTGCACCTCTGCTTACCCCTTCGGGGATACCTGCAGGCGTGAGTCTATAAAAAAACCCAACCCAGCAACCATAAAATAATTATTCAAGACTAGTTACATTACAACATAAATATTCACATGTAAGTTGAGACGGGCGCCATTGTTAAAAGTGATATCATGGGAATGCATTGTTGCACTTATTATCAGTTGCGATGTGAAAGTGGTCAATAATACCAGCTCCTAGTAACCTCTGTGTTCCTGGTACTTAACAGACACGTCATCTATGTTGCTTTGTAAATTAGTCGTGGAATTTAGTTTAATAAGATTAATTTCTTTACTTTACTGACTGCCTCGTTAGTCTCGCGGCATAAATGTGCGCGTGGGATTGGGAGGTCTCGGGTTCGATTCCCGGGTCGGGCAAAGTGTTATTGGGTTTTTCCGTAAGGATATTCTCAATAGCAGCACGGAGTCTGGTAATGTGCCCGGTACGGCAATAGGCTCGCTCCCTATTACGTGGGACCTAAAAATTCATATTTAGTTCAATTCATTGGCGAAATGTGGGTGTAATATTCACACCTTCGGGGAGACAGGCGTGAGTCTATAAAAAAAAATTTAAAAAAAAAACTCTTTAAGGCTATGCTTCCCTGCTCTGCCTATTCTGTGAATAAGCTTGCTGTGCTTCATAATAGATTGGCAAAGTCAAGCAAACTATCACAGAAGTCACCATTTAGATGGATGACCGCTTGTGTGGCTTTTATATCTGAGCGCTATCGTGTTCCGTAGAACAACTAAGGAGGAAAACTAAGCCATGACCACAGATTACATACGTAATATAGATCCTGACGCTTAACGTTTCTGCTTTTTAGGGTTCCGTACCTAAAAGGTAAAAAACGGGACCCTAAGCTACTAAGCCTCCGTTGTCTGTCTGTCTGACTGTCTGTCACCAGGCTGTATCTCATAAACCGTTATAGCTAGAAAGCTGAAATTTTCACAAATTATGTATTTCTGTTGCCGCTATAACAACAAATACTAAAAGTAAAATTTTAAACAGGTCCTATACAATAAACGTGTTTTCTTCGTATTTTTGCTCAAAATTACTAACGGTAACAGGTAACGCTTTAAATTTTCACAGAATATGTAGTTGCATATTACCTTTCAAAATAAATAATTATATAAATATATAAAAAAGTAAATAGAAAGTAGAGGGGCTCCCATACAACAAACGTAATTTTTAAGCAATTTGTTACTCGATCTTATTAAACAGGTAAAAACTTAAAAATATTTAAGTATACATACAACAAACGTGATTTTCTTTTATTGATGATGGTACGAAACCCTTCGTGCGCGAGTCCGACTCACACTTGCCCAATTTTTTTTTTTTTAAATATGATAGCCACACTCCTGTAGAATGCTTCAAGTAAAGTGTCATCATGTTACGATTCTTAGAGCAGAGCAAAAAGGAAAAGAACTTAGAAAGATGTTAGCATATGCGAACGATGTTATACAACAGGGTGCAATGGACGATGTGTGACAGGTGAAACCGAAGGGCATAGCTAGTCGGGATATAAACCACGTACGCAGGTTTGTTGTTCTGATATAATATCAGCACTATGTTGTTTATACAGTATTTTAACTACCTAATATTAGTACTGACTGCCTCCGTGGTCCAGTGGATAGCGTATGCGACTGCTGATCGGAGGTCCCTGGTTCGATTGCCAGGTCGGGCAAAAGTGTTACTGGGATTTTCCGAATACTCAGTAGCAGCTCGGAGTCTGGGGATGTGCCCGATAACGGCAATAGGCTCGCCCCCTATTACGTGGGACCTAATAAATTAATGGCGAAATGTGGGTGTAATATTTACACGTCTGCCTACCCCTTCGGGGATACAAGCGTGAAAAATATTAGTAATACTAATGGTCGGTACGCACTCAATACTGATAGAATCACTAGATAATTTGCGTTTTGACCGTTTGCTATGCTAAAAAATACTGTATACATAACATGACTAGCATCATTATCGTGTATATATGCACATACAAAACACCGGTAGTAGTGTAGTTAAACAGGACTTCTATCTAAAGCAGGCCTTGTCATCTTGTCTGACTCATACTGGTCAGTAAGCAAAGTGAAAGTTGGTCAATAAACAGAGCTCTTCGTAATCTATGATTGCCTGGTACCTACGGGCTAGCGAGAATTAGTACACAACACATTTCATACAATATGTTTTTTTTTACATGTTCAGTTGTGTTTCTGAGAAATTTGCATTCTTAGTATTATCGTCAGCATTATTATGACCTAATCTTAAAATTCATGCGATACTGACTGACTGACAGACATGAGACAACGCACAGTCAAAACAATTGGATACAAGAGGCTGAAATCTGATATGTTATGTTCCCTGAGGACTGTATGGTGGAGGTGGGGGTTTCCAAAACTCCCACGGGATTGGCGGTCGTAGCTGCATCCTCTAGAAGTGGGAGTTTAGAGGATGTAGGCTTCTAGTTTTATCCCCAACGAAGTTATAGGGAGGTCGAAAATAGCCTGAACTGCTTCAAAAAAGAGATGGTACGACTGTGCCGCTTTTTGCTCGACATGGCGACAGACCAGACTTAAGATGAAATTTGGCAGGGCAGTAGTTTAAACATAACGCGTGCGCAACACCTTTGAAGTTACCCGACTCGCGGTAAAACTTAAAGGGGTTAAATATAATGACCACCATAAAATGCTTTGATACCCTTAGTTCTTTAACCAAAAATATGTAGGTACTTAACACCAGAAAAATAAAGTCTAAAATTACAATAGTACTAGCTATTTTAGTCACGACTGCACTTCAAATTGTATTCGAACACCAAATGTAGTAAATGATCACCAAATAAATAGGTTATGTTAGGTTCTCTTAATAGGAGCCCTGCGAAGCAGTGCTCCGTCAACTTAGTTTGTGGTGTAACCAAATTCAATTTATGTGTTGGTATTTCATACAACTAACAAAAAAACTTTGGTTATAATTTTACATTAAAATGCTGGTTTAATTTTGGTGATTATTTACTACTTTTGGGTTAACAATGATTTATTTGGAGTCATTTTGCTTCAATAGGATAGCGAAATGTTAACACTTGGGTTATAATTTTACATTACAATGCGGGTTTCACTTTGGTGAACATATACTATTTTTGTCTGTTATATGTTACTACTAGACGATGCTCGCGGTTACACCCGCGCTATTTAAGGTTACTGCTCTGCTCCCGTCGCTCATAGCGTGATGTTAAATAGCCCCTTCCTCAATAAATGGGCTATCTAACACTGAAAGAATTTCTGAAATCGGTACAGTAGTTCCTGAGATTAGCGCGTTCAACCAACCAAACAAACAAACAGACAAACAAACTCGTCAGCTTTATATATTAGTAAGTAAGTATAATATATCTGGTGGTAAGTGAAACATAAGCCAAACTTAAAAGACGCCACGCGCCCAACTGCAAAACCACACACTGTGGGAGGCATCAGCGCAAACAGAAGATATCTCACATAAATATTATTGATAATAACGCCATTGACACCCATTACATAAATATGTAGTACATATTTGAACAAAAGTCCTGTTAATATTTTTTTGATCGCTCAACTAGGTTAGTTCTGTTATCAACTTTTAACATGCAATTAAAATAAAATAAATTACTAAAAACTACAAACAACATCTTGTTTCACTGACTATTATAAAATATACTGTTATTACCCCAAGAACAAGGAGTTTTTTGTAACATCGCAGTATGTGTGTATTGTTAGCAATTTCTCACAAAATAACTGTATCACTTTAGATGATTCTTTCACAGGTGCTAATTGTGCTGTAGGTGCCTACTTTTACTAATAAGGTGGCAAAAAGCAGCAGTGTTCTGTAAGAGGTTCCATTAAAGAGAAATTTCTACATTGTAACAAAAGTTTATTTGCCTACTAGCACAGAATAATTAATAGTACTAACGTACTACTAGAGGATGCCCGCTGCTATGCCTGCACATTTTACTTTTTCTGCCCGATCCTATGGAAATTTCGGACAATCCCTTCTTAGTGCACCTCTACGGCCCTAAATGAACATAAATGCCAAATTTCGCCCAGTAATTTTGGCTATGCGTCGTCTGTTAATCGGTCAGTAATTCAAGAATTCTATGTAAGTAGGTATAGGTACAGATTACAGATTTACTTAGCTGACCCGGCGAACTTCGTACCGCCATATTTTATTTATTTATTATTTATTTATTTATTAAACTTCCTGCACAATACTGTACATAGGCGGACTTAATGCCTTAGGCATTGTCTAACAGTCTACCTTAGGGTGATGCAGAGATAGTTAAGGCAGGTATTAGGTGGAAGTACTTTATAATTGAATTTATATATAACTAGATACTTTAGTAAATAATATACATAACACACTTATACAATACACATAAATTTAATAATTAATACAATATACTATTTATAATATTATGTATATTAATATATTATAACATATATATTTATATTTACATACATAAATATTCAATATTCAATTTAATATTCGCATTTTTTTGTGAATCTACTAAACCATTCTCAAGTCCCCTTGAACATACACAAAAAATCACAAATATATATATATATATATATATATATATATATATATATATATATATATATATATATATATATATATATATATATATAATGATTAACAAAAAAGTCTTCGGCCCCGGCTTTCATAAAAAAAATTTACAGTCTTTATGGGGAGTCAGTGCCCTCGAATATCATATCATACATGTTTGAACCCTGACGAAAAAACCCCACGTATTTTTTACATTGCGATATTTTTGTTTTATTACTCTATTCCTAATTAAAATGTGTTCATTATTTTATACTGTTATTAATTTTATTTTTTTATTTTTTTTTATTTGCATTTTATACAAGGCTGATTTTTAGTTATTTTTAACTATTGTTTTTAAAGAAAGAAATAATAGAAATACAGAAGTCACAAAACGAGAAATAAACCAAATACGTACTAACTCTACATCCGTGGTATCACCAGTCGTCGCCCCAACTAAATCATAATCACCGGTTATTAAGAGTAATGGCTGCACTAGATGTGGGTAGTTTGAGTTAATCATGGTGGTCACCACATATTTTCTAATCCTAACGTTTACCGAGTATATCATAGGATGTGTGGACTTGTGGAGTAAGATTGCTTTTTGTTTGATTATGGTGGACATGTTTTCATTTAGGTGGCTTACCAAATGGACATATTTTATTAGTTGAGTATGATATCAATAATTATTCTTTTTTTCACTAGTAGATAACTTACAATGTGAAACAGTTGCAGCTCCTTACAAAAATAACATGTATAACCATTATATTGGCGATTAAAAAGAGTGGCCACGAGTTTTATTGCCCCTTCCTTCTCGTGGTTCTACCTATTGCATTGCGAACGAGGCATTAAATGTAGAATTATCAAGTAATTAACTAAAAGTTTTGAGCGTCATTTTGTGGCCTAATTAATAAATGATTTGCACTATGACTTTCAGTATCTATTCAATAATTTGGTAAAAGTTCCTACTTGCACACTGCCTCCGTGGTTCAGTGAATAGCGTATGCATCTGCTGGACCCGGGTTGATGCCCGGGTTGGCCACAAGTGTTACTCGGTTTTCAGTAGCAGCGGCAAAAGGCTCGCTCCATATTAGGTGGGACCTAATATGGAGTGAGCCACCATTACACCTTTGCCTTACCCTTCGGGGTACAGGCAAAATTATATAAACTATCTATCATTCTATACTCACAGGTATAGCACAAAATGGATTATACAAATCGGACCAGTACTTTAGATTAGCGCGTTCAATCAAACAAAAAAGCTCTTCAGCTGCATAAAATTAGTAAAAATATTAAAGAATATATTCACCTATCCACATACAGGGTGTCGCAAGACCGAAGTCTACTCGTTGTGGACATCAGACCAAGTCATACTAAGCAAAAATAATACCTGGGAAACGACTTTTTTTAAGTTTTCACATTTCTTAAACCGCAATTAAAAGCGCGCGCGTGAAATGCTAGAAATACCTACCTAATGGGGTCCAATCCATGGGGTCATAGGGCATAGTCTAAAGAACATATTGGCGGAGTAAATGCATCGACTTTGTACCTAATTAGAAAAAATCCATGCTAACTTGTAGCCTCAATATCTCCTGAACCAGTAATTTCCCAGATATGGTGCCGAAGTAAAAAATGTTCGTAGTGATTGGTACAACATGGGATTTCAGTTTTCGTTCAGGGTCTTTTTACACCCTGTATAGGTAATACCTATCAAAATTAATAAAAATTACACCATACGCTAAAACAAATAAAATAGCAAGTTCATCGCACCACAAACATCAACATACCCATCTTATCTCTTATCAGCGTTATCAGTGCACACGTTATCAACGACCTACAGAACGTCAGTATGTACACATGATATCATATGTGGGCTGGCAGTGACACACTTAGACTATCTGGTGTAGCATTACTTGTGCCACATTTGATATAAACTATATGAGGTCGCGGATGCACTCGCGTTATTTAGGGTTACTGCTCCGCTCAAGTAGCTCATAGCGTGATGTTATATAGCCTTTCTCGATAATAGGGACAAATCGGACCAGTTATTATCCTGAGACTAGTGCGTTTAACCAAACAAACAAACTTCAGCTTTATTATATTGATCGAAATTTGATATTAGTTTATTTAGGTGGGTAGTATGTAAAGTAATATTATTTGTTTTTAAATCATATTCCTGTATAGGTACGTCTTTTGCAAACTTAAACAAAAACCAAAAAGTAGAAATTAAAGACTAATTATCAAAACACTTAAAATATTCATACAATTTTATTTAGTGGTTCTTACTCGCGATAATTAACTTATTTAAATGTATAAATATTAAATACCACTGTTATGGTACTGTAATTTTAAGAATATAACAGGGATGTACAATTTGAGTTAAATCTACAAATCGTGATTCGAATATCCATTCGTAATTTGAACACTTTAAAATATCGACATTGTATTGCTAGATTTTACATAATATAACAATTTATTTCCGTAACAATAGTATGTAAAACATATTGTTGCAATTTGTTTCCATCGAAATAAATATCTAGCGAAAAATGCTTGTTTCGAATTTGATAGATATCGCCCGCATACAATGCATAAATCAGTAATCCTTGAAATATCGGATGAGATAGGTGCACCTGTGTATTTTCTCAATGTAACTCAATTTCAGACAAGTATTTCTTTTATTTTATTTTTTTAAGAATCCTGCGTGTCTGAGAGTTCTCCATAATGTTCTCGAAAAACATGTGAAGTGTGCCAACCCGCACATGGCCAGCGTGTTGGACTATGGCCTTACCCTTCCCATAGTGAGAAGAGGCCCGTGCCCAGCCGTGGGATAGTATAAACTATAAAGGGATGATGATGATTTATTTTCAGCAGAGGCAGGCCTCCTTAAGGAGGGCTGGCGATATTATTGGGACCGCGGGAAGCGGTTGGATACTGTACTCAGGATCGGTCTATGTAGAGAGTCTTGTGGGTGGCCTACCTCCAGTACCTAGTGATCTTTAGGCTAAGATGATGGTAACAGAATATGACTTTTACCCAATCTTTGGCGCCAGGAATCGCCATCTCCTATCAATGATCATCATCACATTAGATTCGAAGGCTTTACTCTTTTTTTTTCTTTTTTATGGCTCCATCGCCTATCGATGATTTTGCCAATGTCAAGGTGGAAAAGAACAGACAGATATATTATATTTTAAGTCGAAACAGCCTATTGATTGGTCGGATTAGCAGTGGTTTCTCTTTGAGGCCGAAAAAAAACAACAAACGTTATTGAACATATTTGAGGGTATTAGAGGATAGTTATTGAAGTGGTTATGTAGGAGCTGGCTTTACTCTTTGAGATAGGATTGTAGGATTTAGCAGAATATGAGCTTTTCTTTATAATCTAACACTTTTGTCTTGTAGCCCGAGTTTAAGATATTTTGACAGAATTAGCTTTCCTACATAAATAAGATTCATCTCTAACGCCTTCGCAGCGAATTCGCTACTAAAAGACAAACCACAATTTTCGCCACCAAAACAAAAATATAATAGAAACATAACTTTGAGAGAACTACAGCTGACATGTATTTTTACTTAAACTTTGCCAACAGTTGAATATTAAAGTAGTTTGCGAGATTTTCGCGGTTAGTTGTGAAGTTTTTACTTACCTGCTCATATCTGTTAGGTTAAAGTTTTAAGAGCTCACTATGATTTAAGAGCGTTTTGTGGAGTAGTTTTGTAGTATTTATATGAACTAGCTTTCCCCGCGGTTTTATTGTTATTTTCGTTATGTAGAGAACAGCGCCACCTAGGGCCAAATTTCAACCTATACCTAGGTATATAGCCCTACAAAGCTCTTATCTCCTCGGTCTGCCAGTAAGTAAAGTCGGTTCAGCTGTTCCAGTTCACCCCGGACAAACAGAAAGACAGACAGCCAGACAAAAGTTACCTAGCCTTATCCTGGATGCTTTCAACACTTGCGCCGTAGAGTCCGGGTCCGCACACTAGTCCAACATGATAAGACAAAGCTACCACCGTCTGACCTTCGTAACTCAAAGATTCATCATCATCATCATCAGCCTGGCGTAGTCTACTGCTGGATATAGGCCTCTCCAGTGGCACGCCACTGGGCCCAAATTTTATAGGTAGTAGAGCCTTGCTGATTTCAGCATGAATGGGCCGGCTCGACCGGGGAAGTACTACCCTCTCACAGAAAATCGACGTAAAGTAACGGTACCTAAACTGTTGCGTTTCGTTCGGTGAGTGAGAGTGCCGGAGGCCCTATCCCCTATTCCTTCTCCCTAATCCCACTCCTCATCCTATCCCTATTCCCAACCCCAAGGGGCGGCAACGCACTTGTGACTCCTTTGGTATTGCTTGTGTCCATGGGCGGCGGTAATTGCTTACCATCAGGCAAACCGTCTGCTAGTTTGCCGCCTATTAACATTACGACCGTATAATCATGGGGACTGTCTCCCCATAATAAGTGTCCATGAAGACCATCTCAACCGAGACCGTTGGCTTAACGTGCTCTCCGAGGCACGGGGCAAGTATTAACAATTAGATACACACATAACTCCGAACAGTCAGTGGTTCACGCCGTGAGTCTGAACCCGATAACCTCTGCATGGCAGTCTGTTGGTATCTCCACTAGGTTATCGCTGCCTCTATTCGCGATGTTAAGATTCTAACAAGCAACGGAAATTTAGAAGTCGTCCATGTACAGTCGAACCACTTCCCGCTAGATCACCATAAGGGCGAGAATCGCTCAGCAAGACATCGTCGCTTCCAGTGCTACTTTACACGCACATTGACACTCGTATACAAAACTAGTTTCTAGTGTGCTTCGACTCTATGAGCGAGCCAAGGGATTATTTTTCAAACTGGTCAACCGCCGACTTGTCTGATTGTATGACTCTTTCGCAGATCACTACTACTCTTGACAGCTCTCAATGCAATAACCACCATAACCTCGAAGCAAAATTGTATTGTAAGCTGTCAAATGCGTCGTACCGTGACAACTTCCAAATTTCGCCGCTAGAAGCGCGTGGATATTCTTTGCATCGCCAATACACATTATTTTTACACGTATTAATAGTAGTGTAAGTAGTAGTAGTAGTAGTGTAGACGACTGCCAGTCGAAGGTCGCGGCTTCGATTCCCGCTCAAGTCAAACATTTGTGTGCGTGAACATAGATGTTTGTCTTGGTCTGGGTGTTTCTATGTATAATATATATGTATTTACAAAAAAAAGTATAATTATGTATGTTTATCCATTGTCTAGTACCCATAGTACAAGCTCTGCTTAGTTTGGGACTAGATGGTATTGTGTGAATGTGGTAAGTAGATAATAATTATTATTATATTATAAAAAAAAGGAAAAACTGTTGCCTTAATCGAAATTACTATTTACCACGAAATATATTCAAAGGTCAGCATTATTCTTTTACGGACAAAGAAAATAAAAATACATTACACACATCCATTAAATGCTATTAATAAATATAAGCCTGTGCCATCGGCTATCGTAACTCGATGAAAGTATACATAATCCATTCAATATTGGATAAAGGTTTATGCACATACAATACCGTTCGCGTTTACGGGTACGAACCAATGTTACAAATACCTCCATACTCAATCACAATTTGCACATACATATATTTATTTGAGGGCTCTACATTATGGAATTATTTGAAAAGTAAGGGAAACATTGAATTTGGGTTATACCAACTAGGGGGTGGGAAGCACCTGTTACCTTCCGAAGATATATGACTTTTAAGTGTATCCCTGGATATAACCTTCCTTCACAACGTTTAAGGTCCCCAAACCAAGTACAACTCTCTCCCTAAACAAAGTCAAAGCTTCCGCCACAGCCACCAGCCGTGGTCACAGGCGAACTAACATTATTTTTATATAGTATAGGAAGACAAACGAACAAGCGGGTTACCTGATGGTAAGTAATCACCGCCGCCAATAGACACCTGCAATGCCCGAAGGACCACAAGTGCGTCGCCTACCTTTTTAAAAAGGAATATGCTCGCTTCTTGAAGATTCCAATGTCGAACTGGTTTGGAAATACCGCTGCAGGTAGGTGGTTTCACAGTTTGGTCGTACGAGGCAGGGAATGGCATGTGAATCGTACGGTAGAAGAACGCCACTCATCAAGGTGTTGAGGGTGGAATTTTAACCCTAAATCATCGTCATTCTTGGTTATCGGAATATGATAGACTAGCTTTCGCCCGCGGCTTCGCCAGCATGAAATTTTAATAAAGGGTAGCCTATGTACTTCCCCGCGTTTCAGACTACTCATGTCAAATTTCATCACAAACGCCACTGCAGATTGGCCGTGTAGCATATTATACACCGCTATTTTTTAATTAGTACAAAAAATTTAACAGGGCACTAAGTATCTTTAACTGATCATAATTATGTAGTTGAAAAATAAAAACACTAAGTCCCAAAACTGTCTCAAAACTGTCCACAAAAATACGTGATAATTGGTAAATGCAATACTAATACTATGACCGACCCGTGTACTATCATACCATTGATAAATTAACCCCCCCCCCCGCCCCTCTGCGCCTGCGCCACGCCCCGACGATGCCATAAACAGTACTAAATTACTAGCGAAAGTCAGCGTATCTAATTTCGTTGCAAAACTTAATTGTTTGTCTACGTTTGCCCGACGCGATGGCCTATCATATCAGATCATATCACGGGAGTATGTAGCTATGCTTCGTGCGTACTTTTTGAGTGGAAAAATCGCGAGTGCAGCTGTGTACCCATGGACATCGTATTGTGAGTGTACAAAAGTGACCGGGTCAGTGTCAAACAATTAAAACAGTGCATATTGGATGCTTTCGACAACGGTGGTGGACATTTCGAAGGACAATGGAAATACTTGTAAGTTTAGTAAATAATACGTACTTAAGTAAATAATAATTTGATGCAGGCGCCTCAAAATCGGTCTGTGTTCTCCACACACCTTGAGGAAATCCTATGTCCAACAGTGGACGTCTCTAGGCTGACATGATGACGATAAAATAATTAGTAAATAGCAGATGATTCTAACTTCATAAATACGCCAAAATTACTCTTTTCTTTTAGTCCAGAACACCATATTTTATTTTGATATTTGTTTGCTTTCTAATTACATACCTCCGTATTTAATTACTTGTTAAACGATAAATTTTACCGGTCCTACGCCCGAATGAAGTATGAAGGAGAGGGTAGAACTAACAAAATTAAAAAATAACTACCTACATTTATTATTTTTCTTCATTTTATTTTCTATTGCTACCTACATCATAAGTGCGATAGAGAGAATGCGAATGAGCAGGATGGAATATTATCAATGAATTAGTGAATGGATTGTAAAATATGACTATGATTTAAGTGAGATTTTCTACAATAAACAAATGATAATAACTTTGCTCTTTATAGATATTATGAAATTCTTACGTCACATATATGATAATAATATCTTCGCTAATCTGTCCTTAAAGTTTTTGTACTAATTAAAAAATAGCGGTGTATAAACAGATTATACTTTAAAATTACTTTTGTTTTCATAATCGTCGAACTTCTGGTAAAGATTAGGATGTAGGTATATTATTGAAGTTATGAAGACCTTATACATATACCCACTGAAAATAACAGCAGCATAAATTAAAACTCAAAGCATTACCACAAAGTACATATTCTTAGACCGTCCCTCCACCCCGCTGTGCTTAAGCGCGCTAACTCATAGTTTTATTACAATAAAAATTATGTAGTTAGGTTATGTACTAAAAGCTAAAAAGTAATTCGGTAAGTTCTAGCTACCAGATCGCACCAATCTGCTCATCAATCTGGGGTATTGATCAGACAAATATAAAATCGTTGGGCAAGTGAAATTGCTATCATAATGTTTACTCTGGCTACGCTACACCCAAAACAAATTTCTTTTAGTTATTTTATTTTAAAGTTGTTAGTTTTGTTGTTAGTTGATACTTCTCATTATATTTTCATAGTGAGCCCTTTTCTACCAATCAAGCCCTGTCATTCGATACCCATATTGAGGTATTTGTGGAAAATAGATAATCTGCAATTTTGTGGCGGCGGCCATCTTAGATTTTTCAGAGTAAGCTCTATTCTACCAATCAAGCCCTTTCATTTGATACCCATATTGAGGTATTTGTGGAAAATATGTAATCCGCCATTTTGTGGCGGCAGCCATCTTGGATTTTTAATAGTGAGCCCTATTCTACCAATCAAGCCCTTTCATTCGATACCCATATTGAGGTATTTGTGGAAAATATGTAATCCGCCATTTTGCGGCGACAGTCATCTTGGATTTTTCATAGTGAGCTCTATTCTACGGATTAAGACCTTTCATTTGATACCGATATTGAGGTATTTGTGGAAAATAAGTAATCCGCCATTTTGTGGCGGCGGCCATCTTGGATTTTTAAAAGTATGCTCTATTCTACCAATCAAGCCCTTTCATTTGATACCCATATTGAGGTATTTGAGGAAAATATGAAATCTGCCATTTTGCGGCGACAGCCATCTTGGATTTTTCATAGTGAGCTCTATTCTACGAATCAAGTCCTTTCATTTGATACCCATATTGAGTTATTTGTGGAAAAATAATCCGCCATTTTGTGGCGGCGGCCATCTTGGATTTTTCATAGTGAGCTCCATTCTACTAATCAAACCCTTTCATTTGATACCCATATTGAGGTATTTGTGGAAAATAAGTAATCCGCCATTTTGTTGCGGCGGCCATCTTGGATTTTTCATAGTAAGCTCTATTCTACCAATCAAGCCCTTTCATTTGATACCCATATTGAGGTATTTGTGGAAAATATGAAATCCGTCATTTTGCGGCGACAGCCATCATGGATTTTTCATTGTGAGCTCTATTCTACGAATCAAGTCCTTTCATTTGATACCCATATTGAGTTATTTGTGGTAAATAAATAATTCGCCATTTTGTGGCGGCGGCCATCTTGGATTTTTCATAGTGAGCTCCATTCTACCAATCAAACCCTTTCATTTGATACCCATATTGAGGTTGTTGTGAAGTAATATGTGATCCGCCATTTTGTATCGGCGGCCATCTTGAATTTACAATCATTTAAATATTATCTTTTAATCTTGATGACATTATGAGTGTATACCAAATAGCAGATCAATCTGTCATCAGGAAGAGAGTAAAATTCCAATTACTAAATTTGAACCAAGCAGACAAAGATAATACAGGATTTTTGCCGACTTAGTTGATACTTTTCCCTATATTATGGCAACATTATAAAAAAATCTTTATAAATTGTAGCCTATGTGTTATTCTGATATATAAACTATATGACTGTAAAGTTTCATCCAAATCTGTTCAGTAGTTTTTGCGTGAAAGAGTAACAAACATCCATCCATCTATACATACATCTTCACAAACTTTCACATTTATAATATTAGTAGGATTTTTCATCTTATGTAATCGCTACACTAGGTCCTTCTGCATTTGGCCAAGTTACTGCGTGCAACCTTCGCATATGATTTGCGTGAAGCGACTGTATCTATATTGCGTTTTCATGTCTACTTAGCTTAAATTATTGCATCTAAATTGCACGATTTAAGATAATAACCGAATATAGGGGCCCCTTTATGACCAGAAACAAAAGTCAGCCGGTCCACACAAATTACAACTTTTAACATCGACGAAATACTTATATGGGTCTTTTCAGTAGCTTTTTTCGCAATTTCGGCAATGACCCAGAACAAAATTTGTTCATAACTAGTCGACGCCAGCGGCTTCGCACGTACATATTTTCGAATTTCCCGTTTTGCCCGATCCCGTGGTCATTTTGGGATATCCCGTCTTAGTGCACCCCTACGGTCCCCAAGGAACATACTTGCTAAATTTCAGCTTCTTGCGTCGAGTAGTTTCGGCTGTAGCTTGTCTGTCAGTCAGTTAGTAACGCAAGGATTTTATATATACAGATAACAAGAACAATCACACTCTAAGAGGCTTGTATTATACTACGACTAGTTAGATAGTAGCTCCTAGCTTGCTGGTTTCAGCATGAATGGGCCAGCTCGACCGAGGAAGTACTACCCTCTCACAGAACATCGACGTAAGGTGACAGTAATATACTGCTTTTCGTCCGGTGAATAAAAGTGCTGCAGGCCCTATTCTCATTTTTTCTCCATCATCCCGCTTCCTAAAGAAATAGGAAGCTATTACTCTTCCGATCCCAAAGGGCGGCAATGCACTTGTGACTCCTCTGGTGTTGCATGTGTCTCCTGGTGGCGGGAATCGCTTACTATCAGGAGAGCCGCCGCTACTAGCCGTGTGGTGACGGATTAAGAATACGCAATGTCACCACCCCATATCATACTAGAGGGATCATACTATGCAGAGAACAGCACTGTAAGAGAAGGAAAACTTAAAACGAACCCTATACCAACCCGTTTGGCCAGCGTGGTATAGTAAACTATTCCTCCTTTTAAAGGAGAGACCTGGTCCAGCAGTGGACTGTAAAGGGCTGATAATGATGATCAGGAGAGCCGAATGCTCGTCTGCCGCCCATTATATAAAAAACAAGAAGAAAACTGCTATGTGTAACATCGTATAAGACATTCAAAACTCGAATTGATAACTGTCTGTATGTCTGTACATCGCGCAAGTCGCGCAAAGTAGCGTATACGCTTCGGCCCCGTACCAAAAAAAAGCATTGTTTTTCGGTTATTTTATTCTCGTGGAATATTCGCACGTGCGGATTCATGAATAAAATTATTACATCCATAGTTTGGACCTGTATGATTTAATAATATGCCAGATATTTTGCCAATACTGGTTGGATCAGAAAATTGTGGAGAGCTTTTTTGTTTAAATTAAGTTTTTTTTTTTCGGTAAGTGCAAGCTAGCCTTCAATAACCCATTTTCACTGACGTGAACATTGAGCATAATATATTAGAGCAGAAAACGGACAGTTCTTCTGACCCTCGCAGTCGGGCGCGGTCGCGGGAGGACTCGTGTCGGTGTTGCTTTGCCGCGTGCCCTAACGCTCGCGACCAAATGGGGGCGCACCATTGTTGCGTCGCGGTGGGGCCGCAGAGGAAGAGGAGATGCGGTGTTGCGCTGCCGTCCTCCCTATCCTCTGCGGCCGCTGGGTGTTTTGCCGGCGGAGCCCAACACCTTCATCCGCCGCAAAGGGGGTTTTTTTCGGGGACGCCTGACCATCTGGCGGGCTAATACCCGTCGGGGGGTGGCGAGGAATACTTCAGTGATACCCAACACACGGGTACATGAGGAACACGGGTTCGTTTTTAGTCAGAAACGTCTGGCAGGCCCCTTCGCCCTTCCAACAGGGCGGAGGGACTGCATGAGGATTTCCCAAACCGACAAAAAAAAACTGTAACACAGATACCCACTTATCTTTAAAAATAAAAATGTGTGACACGGCATCTAATCGGTATCAGTTAGGTCATTAACCTCTCAAGCGCCTGCTTGTCCTGGTGGACTAAGGAACTTACTGTATACTTCTTATAGTATTCTTGATTGCTGATTCTTACCTGTAAACAAGATAAATATTTATTAGAAACATCGCAAAGCCGTGTTGTTGACGGCATAGAATACAAGTGACACCACCCCCTATCTTCTCGTGGGTGTCGTAAGAGGCGACTAAGGGATAACACGATGCAAATACCATCTTTGTGTAGAGACGGAAAACTCGACATCAAACCCTATACGACTGCCTCTTTGGTCTCGCGGCATAAATGTGCGCGTGGGATCGATTCCTGGGTCGGACAGTGTTGTTGGGTTTTTCTGTCACGAAATTCTCAGTAGCAGCACGGAGTCTGGAAATGTGCCCGGTACGGCAATAGGCTCGCCCCTTATTACGTGGGACTAAAGTATATCTGGCGAAAAGTGGGTGTAGAAATACACCTCTGACTACCCCTTCGGGGATAAAAGGCGTGACGATATGTATGTATGTGTATGTAAACATCGCAAATGATCAATCCTAAAATAATCGTCATCTCGGTAACAAGGTATAAATCTCGTATCATTAAAAACACTACAACGGACACAAAAACAACCAAATAAATAAAATAAATATAGATAAACAAACAAAAATACTCTCTACAGAATCAACAGATTGCCACTGTATAAGTCCTACCACAACTCTTTTTAAAATAAAATTTATTTATTTCACGTAAATTTTTCATATATGCGTATTAATTAAATGACATTTTTCGTCCAACCATGAGCTGAGGACGTGGCTACTACTGAGGTAAACGAGCAAGAAAGTCATCAGAAATCTTTTCTTCCATCCTTAAATCAGTTCACACAATTGTTTCGTTTCTTTAATTAGAGAACTCAATCCAAAGCATTAATAGCAATGACCGGCCAAGGTACTTTTCGAAGTCTTTAAAGCGAGGAAACTTACACCGCGAAGCTAATGGAGCAATTTAAAAGAAAACACTCAAGCACTAAGTATTATTTTCAAAGGCTAAGCGAAATTGCCCCGCTTCAGATTAATTACGTACTAATTACCTCAATTAAAGTCGGGTAAGTCCAAATAAATAGGTATTATTTACTCCACAAGTTAACCGAAGTTGCCCCCAGCTAAGTTGTATAAAGTTTCAAGAGCTTCTTTCTTTCACAGGAATTCTTAATAAAGAGTTTTCATTGGTGCTGTATTAAGAGAGGCTATACACACTAACAATATACGTTAATTTTAGCAAAGTGCACACCTATCAGGGGATATTCATTACAATGAACAACTTATCCTATGGGACACTGTAGAAAACGCAAAAAAAAAAAGCTGTGCCATACATTTTGTCGAGGTCAAAGCTTAATTTATTATGGTTTCTTTAAAGATTACAGCCATTTGTCAGAACAAAATTTGTGCATCATTGAAAATAACCAGAATATGAGCAGTATTTTTGATCAAAATAATTAAAGTAACAATCAAGTTCCTCTTATAGCTGCTGTTATTTTTTTTAAATTAAACCAGCCGCTCAACGGTAATACATATTTTTAAAAGCGCAAGAATACATTCTATACCGCAGGGATTTAACAAAACATTCCATCAACAGACATAAAGAACACTCGATCTATTTCTTTAAATGCGTTCAACTCATCGTAAGCATCTTTCTCAATACAATGCTTTTTGTTTACATCTCATTACAAATTCTGTAGCACCAACCGAACACGTATTGGCTAAGCTTTGAAGGCCGTTTTTACAAACGTTTCTCGCCATTCACTTAACGATAGACCATCACGGAACGAAGGCTATACGATTTAATTAGTTTTCCTTAAGACTCCTTTACAATTAGATAATTTTACCCCATCCGGTAGACCAGGCTACCCAGCAAGGAGAAGATAGCAATAAATTTGCTGCGTAACATTAGTTAATTTCTCATCATCTTCTTAAAATTCCCAGTTGCATCCAAAACTTGTACGCCTTGGAACCCGGAGTCCGCTTACTAGGCTAAACAGATATCACAGGATATCAGCTTTTAAGAAAGTAAAATAAAAAATTGAGATATAATAATTCTAGTGCAACTGGTTCTATATAGACCGAAATCTTACTTGCATCGATGCGGTGCTTGTATCGCATTCACAGTGAGTCACCTCTAATAAAGCTGTACAACCCAAGAAATCGACAGACACTACTGGTATCGGTGTCTTAAGAACCCTTTACATTGGCAGAAAATGCGTCGCGGTTCGTCGAACGTCGGTTTGGATTGATTAGGACGATACGTAATCGCTTCAAGATGTACTAGAGAGACTTTAGACGCTAAGTTAGAAGGAAGCTTACCTTTTAAACTTAGTCGCAGCGGCAACGCAATATAAACGCAAAGTGTTATCATACCGTTGTTATCTGGAAAAAGGTACGCTCACAGACGCTTTACGTAAAGGCAGGCGATTTCTGAGCTATGAAAAGCGTCGTAAAAGTTATTTACATTATTTAATTAGTATGTACATACATAGTCTCATGCCTATAACCCCGAAGAGGTAGGCAGAGGTGTATTTCTACTCCCACTTTTCGCCAGATATACTTTAGTCCCACGTAGTAAGGGGCGAGCCTATTGCCGTACCGGGCACATTTCCAGACTCCGTGCTGCTACTGAGAATTTCGTGACAGAAATATGTAGTAACTTTATATTTTTATTAAAACATAAATTATCTGATAAATGTAGCTCGTAAAGTAAAAAACAATGCTTTGTAAGTACAAAGCAAATAATAAAGGTAATTTCATTTTTATAATTTACCTTTTTAGTTGTAAACGACACGACATGACGACTGAAAAAGTGACCACGCGTTGCTTGCCTACTTGTATCATGAAGGTTCTTTTTAGGGTTCCGTACCTAAAAGGTAAAAAACGGGACCCTATTACTAAGCCTCCGCTGTCTGTCTGTCTGTCTGTCACCAGGCTGTATCTCGTAAACTGTGATAGCTAGAAAGCTGAAATTTTCAGAAATTATGTATTTCGGTTTCCGCTATATCAACAAAATAATATACTATACAACTAAAAATAAAAAATGAAAATATTAAGGGACATACAATAAACGTGTTTTTATTCTTATTTTTTGCTCAAAACTACTAACGGTAACAGGTAGACGCCTAAAATTTTCACAGAATAATAATATGTAGTTGTATATTACCTTTCAAAATAAATTATAAAATTTTTAAAAAGTAAATAATTAAAGGGCTCTCATACAACAAACGTAATTTTTAAGCAATTGGTTACTCGACAATCGTAACAAACGTGATTTTCTTTGTTAGTACGGGACCCTTCGTGCGCGAGTCCGACTCGAACTTGCCAAATTTTATTTATGACAAATATTATTCAAAGACATGATTATCGTTATATCTATTGTTATTTTTCTCAGTATATACACAGTCAAATAATCCATACAGTCGTTCGACGAACGCGTCTAGACGGGTCAATCGTGCGGGGGCCAAGAGGTGAGACGCGGGAAGACCGGTACCTAGTTACGTATATTGCCTTAGTTCCTAACTAGGTACATGTTTTTGGGGGCTGGCACGTGCTTGTTTTTTGTTCGTTACTTATTTATTTGCTTATGAATATTAATTAAGATGGTGCATGCGACTTGTGCTGTGAGACGTTAAAATTCTTTATGCTGTTTAAAGATTTAAATAAATAAGGATTTAAAAAATCTGCGATTTCATCAATTTACTTATACTTTAAAATAAAATTTCATTAATTATAATTATTTATATTACTTTGAAATGTATGTACCTATAACCACTTAAAATAATGTGCACATTCCTACTAATCTACTAACTTTTTACAATATCTCATGTCTGACCAAATCACAGAATAAAGTAGCAATTATTGTACGTAGACAACATGGCAGACGTAAGAAAATAATTATGCGTTGTAAGGTAATATTCGATTCTGGTGTGATTTTAATTTCATTCAATAAGTACCTACTTAGTACCTTCGCATTAGGTAAGTACCTATCAAATATTATTATGTATCTTGGTAACGGCGCATCCTAGCTCAAAAATAACCATATTTTTAGCCCCCTTTTATAAACCCCACACATGTTCTGCGTAATCTCATAGCCCGGTCACCCATCCATAAAATGACCGTGATGTCCATTGCTTTACCTTAACGTAGTTTGCACGAAAAAATCTGCAAAATACTTCATATCGGTAACATAGGCTCTGCAAGCTGATCCCAAGGTTACCCATTCATTAAACCACCGCTATGTCAATCGCTTTATTTTAACTTGGTTTTTACGAAAAATGCTTTATATTCTTAACCGCCTCCCACGACACCTGCGGGATGAAATAGGTGCTGACTGACACTTTGTATGCAAATCTGTTTTATATTAATTATTTATCGTTAATTATTGTAATTTAATAAACTAGCTGTTTCCCACGGTTTCACCCGCGTCCTGAGGGAACTTCTTCGCGTACCCGGTTAATTTTTAGCCTAAGTTACTCCTTGGTACATCAGGCCAGTGAGGTTCCCGTCAAAATAGGTCCAGCCGTTCCAGAGATTAGCGAGAACAAACAGACGAAAATTGAAAAAAAATTCATTTCGGTGTATGTACCGTGTATACATCCATATACATTTAGTAAAAAGCGGTTATTTTAATATTACAAACAGACACTCCAATTTTATTAATATGTATAGATAAGTGATTTACACTATATTATTCGTGTAGCGTAGCAATTGTAATATTTTTCTAAAATAAATAGACGGTGTTTGAATAAGTAGGTATTGTTAACATGTGGCAGCCCTAGTCTACTTACCCTTGTCTAGACGTTGTCGGCTTTTTCTACGAGATCAAAGGCGTCAAACTACTGTATGTCTTTATACTGTGGTATATAATACGCATTGTTATCTATTTGAGTCTGAGGTTTTAAAAAAATATTTATTCTCAATAAAAACTTCAATGGCATCAACGCACTTACTACCCTTGCCTTGTGTGCTTGCATTCGTCAAGTGGATACGGAACTTTACCGTGCTCTAAAGAGACAACTCATTATAAAACGTACAACTATTTAGGCAATGGAACTGTAAAACTTTTTGCACAATTGTATATCCGTTGTATAGTCCTCTTTTTTCTTAGGTGTTGCCAACTGAGAAAAATCTCTAACAGTGGTAGTATTATGTTTTGCTTTTGTTAATAGTGGTAATTAACTTGGAAAGGTAAATTATTACTTTTGACGGTTTTTGTGGTTGTGCTAGTGGAATCTTCTGTATATATAAAATCCTTGCGTTCCTGACTGACAGACGACGCACAGGCAAAACCACTGGACGTATGTAGCTTAAATTTGGTATGAATGTTCCTTGGGGACCGTAGGGGTGCACTAAGAAGTGATTTCCCGGAATTCCCACGGGATTAGGCAGAAACGGTTAAATTAAAATAGAATGTGCGGGCGTAGCTGCATGTATCCTCTTGGCAAATATAAATTGCAATGCCTTGTCCAATAGTTTTGTCTTCTTAGTTAGTATGTATTTCACACAAAGGATATCATTCAGGTCTCGAACATTTTGTACCCAAAAATGAAAGTGCCGGCCAGAATAAAATTATACTAGATTATTATGGGAAATAATGTCCTGTTGCTTTTTTACTACTACAAGAATCGTCTACAATTAACCCCTAGGCTGTTATTTGTGTTTGAAAGTGCAAAAATTAATTCTTTTCTTACGATGTTTGGAGATCACATTACGTTTAAAAGTTGACAAACAACTTAGCTACCTTCCCCAGGCTAACGCAAGAAGACTTAGTGCTATTTAGTCTTGGTATATACTAAATAAAACAAGTGAAGAGCTACTACGGTGAACATTTAACGCAAAATAATCAATTAGGTATTACAATATTTATCAATGACATGCTAAATACATTGTCATATAAAAATAAAATTATCAAAACAAATAATAGTTTCCATAAAAAAGTAATTATACTCGAAAAATAAACATCAGAGACGATTTCAAATAAAGCACACCCACACTTGGGACAACGAGCACTTAGACATTTCTAATAAAAGAAAATGAAAATAATATTTATTTCTAAGAAATGAAACGTAAAACAACGTTCAGTTTGTGAAATTTTGCTCGAAATGCCATATTTACCTACTTAAACAATGTAGCTGAGCCCGCGGTTACAGCCGTATTATTTAGGGCTACTGCTCTGCAACTGTGGCTCTAAGCGTGATGTTTTATTGCCTAAACTAAAGCCTTCTTCGATAATTGAGCTATCCAAAACAAAACGAATTATTCAAATCGATCCAGCAATTCCTGAGATAGGCGCGTTTAACTAAACAAACAGACCCTAGAAGTATGTATATTACTGTAGAACTATAGATTTTCTGTTAGGACAATTTACGCAGGTGGTGGGTGACTGGTAGTAACTGGATGGCGAAAACGGAAGACCGTATCTTATGATGTACCCTGATGGAGGCCTACATCCAGCTGTAGACTGACAATAGGCTTTTGATATAAGATTAAGAAGAAGATGTAGTGATAAAGATTGAAAAAGGAATGTTGCGATGTTTTGGACATTTGGAACGGATGGATGAAAGAAGAAATACGAAAGAAGTGTATCGTGTAAGAGTGAATGGAGATGTCGGTAGGGGACGCCCAAGACGGACGTACGCCGACCAAATAGGTGACGTACTAAAAAAGGCCCAAATTAAAAGTACCTACCCATAAACGGCGAGCATGTATGATGAGGTTACTTAATATCGAGGAAGCGAAAGAGGTGTGTTTGAACCTCAGCATTTGAAGTTCCATAGTCTCTGCCTACCCCAGTGGGAGACTGGCGTGACGATAGATATTAGATCCAAACCACGGACACAAGAAACACCAAGACTTTGAACAAGAATTGTCACCACCCCATATCATCCCATGGGTGTCGTAAGAGCCGACAGAGGGAGCATATTATGCATACAAAAGCACTGTAAGAGAAGGAAAACTTGATACAAACCCTATACCAACACGTTTGGCCAGCGTGGTATAGTTTTTTTTTATAGTAATAGGCAGCAAACGAGCAGACGGATTGCCTATTGGTAAGCAATTACCGCCGCACATGGACACAAGCAACACCAAAGGAGTCACAAGTGCGTTGCCGCCCCTTGGGGTTGGGAAAAGAGATGGGATGAGGGAGAAGGAATAGGGGATAGGGCCTCCGGCACTCTCACTCACCGAACGAAACGCAGCAGTTTAAGTACTGTTACTTTACGTCGATTTTCTGTGAGAGGGTAGTACTTCTCCGGTCGAGCCGGCCCGGTCCATTCATGCTGAAATCAGCAAGGCTCTACTACCTATAAGTAGGCCAATTCTTCTTTTCAATGGAGAGGCCTAGTCCAGCAGTGGACTGTTAAAGGCTGATGATGATGATGCAGATCGAACCCATTACACTAAGCAAAGCGATGCTACTTCATAAACCACTACGTCGTTCGTGGCTGTTACCCAGTATACTAAACCGGTTCTTGTCTTAGGACAAAGGATACGGTCATGTCAGAGACCTTTTGGGCAAGGAGGACGTTCTCTGACCAGATTGGAGGCCTCCAAAAAAAGGACAGGTCATAAGTACCCGTAACAGAAGAGCATCATGAGAAACTTGATGGGAGTGAATGAAGCAAGAGAAGCATGTCGGAATCGTTGCAAATGGCGTTCCTTAGTCTCTGCCTACCCCTCCGGGAAACAGGCGTGGGTCTATGTATGTATGTATGTATGAAAACTTCGAAACCAGATTTGGTCACACATCATCATCAGGCTTCCATAGTCCACTGCTGGATATAGGCCTCTCCAATGGCACGCCACTGAGACCGATTTCTGGCTTTTCCTATCCAGCCATTCCAGCCGCTGGTTGGCCACACACTCCCATGAAGAAACAAACAGTATATCGCAGTGACTACTTCAATCACTATGCCATGAAGCATATCGAAACAAAATCATTTAGACAGAGTTGTAATGCATAAGTTCGTAAAATATTGCAAATCCTAATTTATTGCATATTAAATACTTTAAAGTGATTAACTCATTTTAAATTCGACCTTGAAACAAAATAAGAAATATAGAAATGATTTTGTAACGAAGTAAATATAATCATTTTGATTTGCTAGTAAGAAGCTATCGAATGCCTCTGCAGTAGTGGTTTTTTAATTGTGCTTTCTAGTTCAGGACACGTGAGAAAGAAACACATAAGTTTGTCTGGTGTCTCTTTCTAGCATTCTGAAGATCATAGAACAAAACACGAAAAGAGAGAGCGTGCCTAAAAGCTCGCTTTGTCTTTGTCTACAACTCTACGAAATGGAATATTTTATGAAGGTCTAATTCTCTAGGTCTAATATTTCTATTATACACATACTTTTTCCAACTAAGTATCTACATATAGCTACACTTATTTACAAAGATTTCTAGTAAAAACAGCTGTGTTACGAAAAGCAAGTGTGCAATACATTCCTACCGACTACATTGGCAATACACGCCGTGAGTATCTATATAATTAATTTATCCATTACAATATTTTACGTGAACGAACATTGAGAGCACAGACCACATTTTTTCTAAACATAACCTACAAAACGAATTTCGCAAAGGTTAACATTAACAATACTTGAACACATTAGATAATGCAAATTGAACTATATTGTATTAGAAATAAAGTGTGTATTTCAAATGACGAATGACTGGGGTCTTTAACCTACGCTAACGGACAGAACCGTTATTTCCCGCGCAAACAGCATGGCCGCCAACGAGGCTAAGACTTCGGACATAAGTCCTATATTTCTTTTATTGTTTACTGATTGCGCAATGGTTTGTGTTCTAACCTCCACGTTAAGAATCTATTTCTGGAATATAAGATAGCCATGTGTGCCACAGGTTCTTTTTTATGAATGGTACAATCGCAGCCTGGTTGTATATTGCGCCATTTGTGGAATACATAAAGACTTGTTATGACTGACAGATCATCGCAGAGCGTAAACCAGTGTAGCTAGAAACATAAAAATTGGACAGTAGATTCCTTTTGTAACATGACAATCCACCATAACTTTTTAATTTCTGGATAGATTTGGTTATAGTTTCTTAACAGTGTTTTCGGTACTGAAGGGACGTTAGATCGCACTGATGACTGTTCTAGGCCATGGAATATCGCTTTCCCTTCTGCGTAACAAAGATCAGACAGCAGTCGCCGTGGAAAAGTTATATTTTTTTATAGACTCACGCCTGTATCCCCGAAGGGGTAGGCAGAGGTGTAATATTACACCCACATATCGCCGTGATTTTTTTTAGGTCCACGTCCCATAGGGGGCGAGCCTATTGTCGTTACCGGGCACATCACCAGAAAAGTTATATTCTGTCATTATCTGTGGATGCAGCTAGGATAACGCTAGGAAGATGATGATGACATTTTATTACTACTTTAAGAGTTATTTACGCGGGAATCCATAGTTTTGCAATCATCCATAGGGCGCGGTAAGCGCTTCATCTATTAGGCCATCTGCGTAGGTACCTATAGATTTTACCATAATGGCAGAAAAAGTTAAAATCAGATGCGTTTCCAATCAATGTTTGTTAATAAGTTTCAAAGAGAAATCCTCCAGCCTCGTGTTTCATTAGCTTGATGTTGTTGGCTAATAAAACGTAAAATACATTCAATTTTGAACCTTTTGTCTTGAAATTATAGTTTGAAATACAATGAGAGAGTATGCCGTAAAATCGGCGATAATTCAATGGTTAAGACATTGAGCGTGAGCAACAGATCGTGAGTTTGATTACCTGTCCATAATTATATGATTTAGAAGAATAACGAATGGACATCAACTGAAGCACTCAAACTATAAAATAATGTAACAATACCAAAAATATATATCAAAGTAATAAACAAAGCCAAGTTTTAGATAGCTGAGTACATTAGCGAAGCGCGAACTGTGCAGAATGTGAAAGTAGTCTACGCCGTTATGTACGCCCTCCTCAACTCTAGTTAATTGATAAATAGCACTCAGCGATACTAGATCAGACGTGTTTATGATTGATAGGGTAGCGTATTTTAAATGTATAGATAGGGCTTAGAGAAACCAAGCACTGGATACAGGGCGGTGTTTGATTCTAGCTTTAGCTGGGATAGATATCAATATATCATACAGACTTTCGCCAGATTTTTTTTTATAGACTCACGCCTGTATTCCCGAAGGGGTAGGCAGAGCTTACTTCACCCACTTTTCGCCAAATATATTTTAGTCCCACGTAAAAGGGAGCGAGCCTATTGCCGTACCGGGCACATTACCAGACTCCGTGCTGCTACTGAGAATTTCCTAACGGAAAACCCAATAACACTTTGCCCGACACGGGGATCTAATCCGAGACCTCCCAATCCCACGCGCACATTTATGCCGCGAGACCAAGGAGGCAGAATAACTGCCAGAAAATTTGCCTAACATGCTTCACCACTCTCGCCAGACGGATCGGTACAGGATTTTACATTTACGTCTCTGCAAGATACTGTTTGCTTCGTGTATTTTTCTTGACAGCGGTGATAGCCTAGTGGAGAGACCGACGGACTGCTACGCAGAGGGTCTCGGGTTCGAATCCACGGCGCGCACCAATGACTTTTCGAAGTTATGTGCGTATTCAATTGTTAATTATCGCTTGCTAAACGGTGAAGGAAAACATTGTGAGGAAACGTGCATGTCTGAGAGTTGTCCATAATGTTCTCGAAAGACATGTGAAGTCTGCCAACCCGCAATTGGCCAGCGTGGTGGACTATGGCCTTACCTTTCTCATAGTGAGAAGAGGCCCGTGCCCAGCAGTGGGACAGTTTATATACAGGGCCGATAATGATTTTTCTTAGTCGCCTCTTATGACACGCACGGAATGTAATGAGGTATATATGCTTAACTACTTACTGAATGATATAACACTCAGCGATACTGTATCAGACAAGTTGATTGACTAGCTTCTGCCTGCGGTTTCGGTCGCTTGGGGTCGGTTATCAGGAATAAAAGCTAGTCCTTATGCCATTTTCAACCGTCTCCAAAAAAAGGAGGCAGTTGTATGTTTGACGCCTATATTTTTTCTTCTTTAATTTCTCTGGATTTCTCCGTTATATTTTGTTCGTCGATATTACAGCTAAGTTTAATAAGGAAGCCATTAAATTATTTTTGCGTGTGTTTATAGTAAAAGTAACATCTAGCCTCTGGAAACAGGGCTTCAGAACAAATCAAGGACTATAATATACCAGACTTAGCTCTCGATTTAGACGTTAAAAGTGCGTTTTTAAGAAGATCACTTTTAGTAACCTATCCTAGTAGTAGTAACCTGTAGGTAGCTATGTAAAGTTTGACGCTTTCACGGAACATAAACTTAAACAGAGCTCCTATAAAGTAACCGAAAAGTCGGATTAACAAGCAAAAATACTCTACATCATTCGGTTTGTAAATTGGTTTGCCTCTAATCTCGTTATCCGAATCAAAAAATATTACCTATCTCTGTTCAAAACGTCGGTTCATTTTCCATCCATAACTAAATTAAGTACACAAAAAAACCATGATTTAACTGACATGTAGGGTTGATTACGACCGGAGTGGGTCGAATTGCGGTCCACGGCGGGCCACATGCGTCAATCCCATTGTTGGACAACAATGGCCGTCGTCACGGTTTTGGTGGCCATAATGTAGTGAACTTTATAATAAACTAACCTTTAAAGCATTCGTTGTGGACTATGATTATCTGTTATAGTCGAGAGTTTACATATTATAGCGGTGTTCGGTGCATTCTGTATGTACAATCAAACAAGTCGGCGCTGGACCAGTTTGAAAAAAGAATCCCTTGGCTCGCTCTTAGAGTCGAGGCACACTAGAAACTGGTTTTGTATACGAGTGTCAATGTGCGTGTAAAGTAGCGCTGGAAGCGACGATGTCTTGCTGAGCGATTCTCGCCCTTGTGGTGGTCGAGAGGGAAGTTGTTCGACTGTATATATAACATTGTCGCGTTACTGACTGATTGATAAACAACGCACAGCCAAAACTATTAGGCGCAGGCAGCTGAAATTTGGCATGCATGTTCCTAGGAGATCGTAGGGGTGCACTAAGAATGGATATGCCGGCATGCGTTCGGATAGAAACGGCTTGAAGGATAATGTGCGTGCGTAGCTGTGGGCGTCCTCTAGTGGAGAATAAACAGCAACGATACCCTAGCGAAGATACTAGAGAGTAGAGACTGACTGCCACGCAGTGAATGCTCAGCGATTTCTTCTTGATGATGCTCTGAAGAAAAAGCCACACGACTGGTCTTCCATCCAAATAGTAACTCTTGCTTAGCGAGAGTAGCGCTCATAGCGATACTTAGCTTGCCGTTCGTAACAGATAGGCAAAATTAAGCAACGCTTGCACAGGTCACCACTTTGATGGGTGACCGTGTGTGGCATTTACATCTGAGCGATACCATGCTTAGGAGGGCACGTAAAGCTGTCGGTCCCAGTTCTTGTCTAAGGATCGTTAGGCCATGTCGGCCTTTGGGCGGTCTGAAAACTCCGACACTAGAGTTGGCCACACACTCACACGAAACAAAGCAAGCCGATTACAAAAGGCAATTCAAATCGTGCTATGAGAGCTTTCCTCTTTCAATCAATAACAGCCAAACCCTTCTAAAAGCCGCTTCCTTCCAATTACAGTATATCCTTCGTTCCCCAGCTATCAGCCAGATAGTTAACTGCATCGCGTGTTTACCACTCGTAAAGAAGTACAAAACTCGACTGAACCCACTAAACACATACTACCCGCAATTACGGCGAATTTACTTTTAGCTTTTACCAAGGAAATTAGGACCAACTGTTTATGAGTGTAAATGCTTTGTTTGAATATATCAGCCCTAACTATCCCACCGTTGGACAAAGGCCTCTTCTCAATATGAAAAAAAGAAATAGTCTGCCACGCTGACCAAGGGCCCTATTAATAACCTCTCTGTTAGACCCCTTCTCCCTATCAGAAGGGTAAAGTTATTTACCACGGTGTCCAAGTGCGGGTTGGCAGACATGTCTTTCTAAACATTATGTAGATGTCTCAGACATGCAGGATTCCTCATGATGGTTTCCTTTGCCATTTAGCAAGCGATCATTAACAATTTAATGCGCAGTAGTCTTGGGCGTAATAGTTCGCGACTGAGATCGAACGATCTAGTTCGCCGCTCCTAAACGAACTAGTTCGCTCTTTTAGTTCGTTAGTTCGTGATTCGTTCCCAAATCCCAGCTCTTCGCAGCAGGAGCAGTTTTAAAACAAGCGAACGATCTGCCTTAAATTTAACTATTTTAAGAAGTTCGTTCGCTCTGTCTTATATTAATTATTTAAACCCGTTCGTTCGCTCGTTTTTAAAATCTGCTGCTGCTGCGATGTGATGATTGAACATTGCACAATTACTTATAAAATTTTGGAGACAAAAATATGTATAACGAGACCTTTACTCGTTCTGTCACGACTCACGAACGACTGAACTTTTACTCGTTCTGTCACGACTCACGAACGACTGAACTATGGAGCGGGCTATTTGGAGAACTAGTTCGCGTAGTTCATCCGTGGGAGTCACTCTTTCGAACTAGTTCGTTCGCGAACTACACAAGACTAATGCGCAGAAAACTTCCAAATCGTCAAAAAGTTTGCATCTGTAGCAATATTTTTTTGTCTTTTTTTTATAGTAATAGGCGGCAAACGAGCCGACGTATCGCCTGATGGTAAGCAATTACCGCCGCCCATGGACAGAAGGAACACCACACGAGTCACAAGTACGTTGCCGCCCCTTGGGGTTGAGAAAGGGATAGGATAAGGAGTGGGATGAGGGAGAAGGACTAGGGCCGCCTCCGGCACTCTCACACACCGAACGAAAGGCAACAGTTTAAGTACTGTTACTTTACGTCGATTTTCTGTGAGAGGGTAGTACTTCCTTCCCCGGTCGAGCCGGCCCATTCATGTTGAAATCAGCAAGGCTCTACTACCAATTATCATATCAATACTAGTCTGTAGCTTGAATATGCAAAATATTGTTGTAATCAATGTGGCATATGAAACATAGCTATCAATAGCTGTCAATGACTAAAAAAATACAGTATTAAAGTACCTACTGTAAGTCAATGATTTCTTCACAATTAAATGACGAAGTCTTTTTGCATGGTAAATTATATCAAATATCTTTGTTAATTTTGCATGCTGTTTCAACAGCAAAACAATATTCAATTCAAAGATCTCTTTTTGGAGATCTCGCAAAGAGACTAGTCGACATCTCGGGTAACCAGAAGGCTGGAGTATACTTAGCAAAAAAGATTAGCTTTGCCATACAACATGGAATAACGCTATGTCGATAATGGAATTTTGACAACAAACTATCAAAATTGTTTGATATTCTTTAATTACACAATACATTTCTACCAACCCTTTGTGCTACGACCCTAATAACACAATTTGACGAACACCAGACACAATTCGTATTTCGTTTTTAATTAAAAACATTTCAATACCGAATGGCTGAGCATTAAAGAACCATAAATAATGTTAAGTTTTTTTTAAAGACAAAGGAGTTTTCCCTTAAAGGCGTATTTATAATTAATCATGGATCGTAACGGGTTGAGAAAATGGCAGGAAATTAAAAAAAAAAGCGAAGTTATCATTAGTAGCCATGGATGGACTGCTATACATAGGAAGTATTCATAGCTTTTTTTCTTTATTTGTACTACTAGAGGATGCCCGCGGTTACACGCGCGTTATTTAAGGCTACTGCTCCGCTCCCGTCACTCATAGCGCAATGTTATATAGCCTTTAACCTTCCTCGATAAATGGACTATCTAAAACTGAAAGAATTTTTCAAATCGGCCCAGTAGTTCCTGAGATTAGCGCGTTCAACCAAACAAACAAAGAAACTCTTCAGCTTTATAAGGATTATAATTGTAATTATCGATTGCCAATCGGTGAAGGAAAACATCGTGAGGAAACCTGCATGTCTGAGAGTTCTCCATAATCTTTTCGAAAGACATATGAAGTCTGCCAACCCGCACTTGGCCACATGGTGGACTATGGCCTTACCCTTCTCATAGTGAAAAGAGGCCCGTGCCCAGCAGTGGGACAGTATGAAGGGCTGATGATGAGATGAGTACTATTTGTTGCCTGCGATTTCGTAGTGCTGTTATGACCAAACCAGAAGTTTTAGAAATAAACTTTCAATCCTTATTCCTTTAGGAGCCGAATATTAATATAACATTCCTTAGTCTGTTCGCGATAAACTCGAGAACTACTGAACGAATTTTCATGCTACTTTATACAACGACTAGCTGTTTCCCGCGGTTTCACCCGCGTCCTGAGGGAACTACTTCGCGTACCCGGTTAATTTATAGCCCTAAGCTACTCCTTGGTACATCAGCTATCCGCCAGCCAAAGTCCTGTTAAAATCGGTCCAGCCGTTCCAGAGATAAGCGAGAACAAACAGACAGACAGACAGATAAACAAAAATTTAAAAAATTGTCATTTCGGTATATGTACCGTGTATACTTCCATATGCATTCAGTAAAAAGCTGTTTTTTTATATTACAAACAGACACTTCAATTTTATTTATGTGTATAGAATACTCTTCGCATAGTGCAGACCTCTTTGGGGATGATTATAATTAATATTATGACCAACTTTTCTTCAGAGAATAAACTAACACTAGTCTAAACCATGGAATATAGCTATCCCCTTGGGTTGCGGAGTTTAGACATGCAGTCGCTTCGTGGAAAATCAGTCAAATCCGGTTAGACTAATAAGCGGACCCCGGATTGCAAGTGAGCTAACGCTAGAAGGATGACTACGCCTACAAATCCAGGACGAGTAGTTACTTATCTTATACTAGTCTTATACTAATACAACAGACTGCTTCGTTCGTCTCGCGGCATAAATGTGCGCGTGGGATTGGGAGGTCTCGGGTTCGATTCCCGGGTCGGACAAAGTGTTATTGGGTTTTTCCGTTAGGAAATTCTCAGTAGTAGCTCGGAGTCTGGTAATGTGCCCGGTACGGCAATAGGCTCGCCTCCTATTACGTGTGACCTAAAAATTCATGGCGAAATGTGGGTGTTATATCACACCTCTGCCTACCCCTTCGGGGATACAGGCGTGAGTCTGTAAAAAAATACTAATACATAAAGCTGAAAGAGTTTGTTTGTTTGGTTGAACGCGCTAATCTCAGGAACTACTGAACCGATTTCAAAAATTATTTCATTGTTACATAGCCCATTTATCGAGGAAGGCTTATAGGCTATATAACATCACGCTATGAGCCACAGGAGCGGAGCAGTAACCTTAAATAACGCGGGTGTAACCGCGGGCTCATCTAGTAATTAACAAATAACAAGCCGTTTTAATCCGCTATAATTTCAAACAAAATTAAATTGGTTATCATTTTTAACCACAAACTACATCAAATAGATACTTCGCCAAAAGTTCTCATTTCCGGCAAAGCGGCTTATCTTACCGCAGAACGGGCATTTATCGATAATCAATTAAGTGGGGGGTAGGGGGAGTGACAGTCCAGACATGATTAATTAAAATTGTTCGGTTAATTATTTATTAAGTAATCGCTTTGGTAAGTAAAAGGTAGTTAAGTTGAGAGCTTACTCTGACAAGGACATGGACAGGCCATTTTTCTAATATATTTATTTGACAATTTTACGGTGCCTCCGTGTTCCAGTGGATAGCGTATGTGACTGCTGATCGGAGGTCCCGGGTTCGATTCCCGGGTCGGGCAAAAGTGTTATTGGGTTTTTCCGAATTCTCAGTAGCAGCACGGATTCTGGTGATGTGCCCGGTAACGGCAATAGGCTCGCCCCCTATTACGTGGCACCTAAAAATTCATGGCGAAATGTAGGTGTAACACCTATTACGCCTCTGCCTACCCCTTCGGGAATACAGGCGTGAGTCTATAAAAAAATTACGGTGATATACTAGTGGAGAAACTGACACTGCTACTCAAAGACTAATTCAAACCCACGGCGCGCACCAATGGCTTCACTATCGTCATCATCATCATCATCAGCCCTGTATATAAATTATAAACTATCCCACTGCTGGGCAAGTGCCTCTTCTCACTATGAGAAGGGTAAGGCCATAGTCCACCACACTGGCCTAGTGCGGGTTGACAGACTTCACATGTCTTTCGAGAATATTATGGAGAACTCACAGACATACGCTAAAATAAAACAAAAAGATACCGTCAACTTAAACTATCCCATCTTTAAATATATCGGAACAAGTTATAAAGCTACTCCGTTAAAACAATATCCTCAGAATATTATTATAAGTGGACATTCCACGTACGTGGACAAACCAGCTGACGCCAACGTCATCGCTCGAACGAGCACAACCGAACAGGAAGGAATTTAAAAAACGAATCCTGAGAGTTTCCCGCGTGTCATTGACAGATGCGTCTAAAATGGCCGCCCGCGGTGTTGCCAGTAATAAATATTCAACGATTTATTGCGTGTTACAGACGTGTTGTTCCCAAATATCGGGGTAAATTGGTTAGCACTTGTTTTCGACTCGTTTAGAATTAATTGCGCGTTACAATGGACGGTCTGTAAATATTACCTGAATAGATTTTGGCACATTTCGTACTGGAAGAGAAAAATACTACTTGTTATTATAGTATAAACCTCTAATGTTGAATGATTTATACAACTACACAAATTACAAGAATTCGCTAGCACGGGTGAATGTTATAGGTTTGTTCAGTGTTTTATCAAAATCAACTGAGTAGTTTTTGCGAACAGTCCTTTATTAAGGATCCTCGCAAACTTTCGCATTTAAAATAATGGTAAGATTAAAGTCTAAAATAAAGATTAAAGACTGCCTCCGTGGTCCAGTGGATAGCGTATGCGACTGTTGATCGGTGGTCCCGGGTTCGATTTCCGGGTCGGGCAAGTGTTACTGGGTTTTTCCGAATTCTCAGTAGCAGCACGGAGTCTGGTGATGTGCCCGGTAACGGCAATAGGCTCGCCCCCTATTACGTGGGACCTAAAAATGTATGGCAAAATGTTAGTGTAATATTTACACCTCTACCTACCCCTTCGGGGATACAGGCGTGAGACACTAAATAAATAAATAAATTAAAGTCTAAAATACAATTCGCCATTCACCTCACCCTCCAAATCCATCAACCAGTAGTATACATATTTTGATGCAAAACCCTTTCACAACGCGAAGCTTAGTAAACCGCGTGCCATGTCATCTAAAGATTACAGTTATGCATTAGCAGTGACAAGTCCCAGCGGTCGCAAAAACCACATCGTAACCTGCTTCCCACAACAGCCGATTGACATGGCACTTCGCACTTTAAAAACTACAATAAATTATTGTCGGAAGACTTCTATGTCATCTCTCTTCTTACTTACACTTGTGTTTTCCTAAGTACCTATTCCTAGACTCAAAGACGATATCAATATTTTGTATGGAGTTTATGTCAAACTAGAGGATGCCCGCCGTTACACCCGCGTTATTTAAGGCAAGCTCCGCTCCCGTAGCTCATAGCCCGATGTTGTATAGCCTTCCTCGATAAATGGGCTATCTAACACTGAAAGAATTTTTGAAATCTGACCAGTAGTTCCTGAGATTAGCGCGTTCAACGAAACAAACAAACTATTCAGCTTTATATATTAGTATAAGATCTGTTTGTATCTCTAGTATCCAAATCCATGGATAGATCAAATATTGTTACCGGCCATTAGTCTCTATTTAGACGTAGCTTTCGTTACACACTAATAGGCTTGTTTAATTAGTTATTTATTATTTTGTTGTCCCGCCGTTTTAACGTGGGTTACACCAGCCCTTGGCTTAAAACCATTTTCACTCTGAAACATATCAAAGTTGTTAATGTTTTTAAATTATTATATCTGAATGATAATGCGGCGGTGGAATTAGTTCTTTTTTTATGGTAGTAGGCGGCAAACGAGCAGACGGATCGCCTGATGGTAAGCAATTATCGCCGCCCATGGACACAAGCAACACCACGGGAGTCACAAGTGCGTTGCCGCCCCTTGGGGTTGGGAAAGGGGATATGATGAGGGAGAAGGAATAAGGGATAGGGCCTCCGGCACTCTCACTCACCGAACGAAATGCAACAGTTTAGGGACTGTTACTTTACGTCGATTTTCTGTGAGAGGGTAGTACTTCCCCGGTCCGCCCATTCATGCTGAAATCAGCAAGGCTCTACTACCTGTAGTTCTCAATATTTGGACTTGTAATAAAAAATAGGTAGATAGAAAGGAAACTGTATCAAATTCATTTGACTGCTCTTGGGTTGACACCAAAAATTAACAAAATTAGTAGATATCAATGAGGGTTAACCTCATTAATAACAATTAATTTGGATAGCTCTTTTCTCTGTTGTTGTACCTCCAGTTTACGACCTCAAGTTAAGTAGTGGTCTTCAACCTTCTTTGTCTAAAACATCCGTCATGTTGTTCCTAACCAACTGTTCCTCTACGTGCCACAAAACTTGCCTCGTCAGCATTTTGTGTTTTCTTACCACGCGCCTCGTTTTATATACCTTTCTTGTTTCGTCAACGTAATATGAACAAGTGTACCTATCTTAATATATAAAATCCTTGCGTTACTGACTGACTGACAGACACGCTACAGCCGAAACTATTGGGCGCAGGAAGCTGAAATTTAGCATGTATGTTTCTTGGGGACCGTAGGGGTGCACTAAGAAGGGATTCCCCGAAATTCCCAAGAGATCGGCCAAAACAGGTAAATTTCAAAAAAATGCAGTCATTGCTTCTGGCGTCCTCTAGTAATAAATAATTGTTAACATCAGATTTTCAGAGTACGCAAACAAATTCGTTATTTTTGGCGAAGCTGTCGATATTATGCTTGGATGTTAAAAGCGGTTCATATTTAGGACCAAGATAAGCACAGATTTTCGGATCGGATATTAGTATTTTGGCAACTGGCGGAATTTCGGAGGTAGCGACGGTTTTGCGACAAGTTCGGATATTGGTGGCTAAATCGCTTTTATTTGATAATTTTAATGAATTTGGCATCAACTATAAATAAGTTAGTTATTTAGTAGTAACCTACTAAGTAATTACTTAGTAAGTTACTACTAAATAACTAACCGAACAATGCAAAAACAAGTAAACTGTTTTAAACACTGTTAAGTTTCTTATATTTTTATATGGCAACAACTTATACTTTTAAATAACTTGTACAAAACTGACAATAAAAAGGAAACGCTAAATACAAACCTACCTCCGGTACTTTGTCTTTGGTACAGACACTTATTCTTTGTTGTTCCAATGTTTTTAAACCTCTCAGGTACGATATACATTAAGTTTCACAAAGGACTGAATTTTATGTTACGGACCTCTAGATTGTAGGCATTAAATACTGTTTTTTTTTTTCATTACTTATTCAAACATGACCAAAGTCGTAGGTACTGTCGTGACTTCGTTAATATCGAAGTAAGTTTTATTGGCCTAAGTATAACCATTAAAATTATATATCTAATACCCCGATAAGCGGCAATAGGCTCGCCACCTATTACGTTGGATCAAAACACTGCGAAAAGTGGACGTTTAATATGCCTCTGCCTGCCCCTTCGGGGAAACAGGCGTGAGTCTATGTATGTAGGTATGTCTCTAAATACCATCAAAAACATTGCAAGCTTTTTCCTAAAACTAGACTATGTATAGGCAATGTAACTGTTGGTAAAATTATATTTCAACCTCCATATTTTAAATCCTTTGTACTTATTCAACGTACTTTTAACATTAGGTACTTGAAACAAACACATCAACTTGTTCCTAAAATGTAACAGCGCTTCCCTAATTAACGCCATATTATACTTATCACAACAAGTTGAACCAGCCTATTAAAACCATAGCACCAGAATAATAAACAAAACAAAAAATTATAATATCCTTTTTTCCCGCCACCCGAACACGCCACACTGAACACTACACATCCGCCTCATTATTTTCACCACTGGCAACTCTATTCAAATTCTATTTTTAATTTTAAATCGGGCGACAACTGTCCCCGTTCAGCCTTGTTCTTCTTTTTAATAAGGACGTCCCATACACTATACAATTTGAGTTTAACTTTTTTTCACATTTTGTTATTCATTTGCGCTTGTAATTAATGTGAAATGTCGTGTAATTAATTCGTTATGACGTCAGAAGTGACGTCAACGAGGAGATTAGGGGATGATGTTCTGTAAAGTCTTTATAGAGTCGTAAGCCGTATAATGTGCATAATTTTGTTGCCAAAGGCGAGAGGCTGTTTATCTTTTGGAATGAATGTAAGCAGGAATATATTTTGCGCGAAGGAGTATTATGTTAGGTGTAAAATAATGGTGGGGTTGTTTCAAAGGGTGATAAGACAAAGACAAGATTACTCAGATGATGTATTGGTGGTGTTGGAAATTTGATATTTGTTTCTTATCTACACTAATATTATAAAGAGGAATAATTTGTATTTTTGTTTGTTTGTAATGGAGAAACTCAAAAACTACTGGACCGATTTTAAAAATTATTTCACCATTAGAAAGCTACATTATCTGCGAGTAACATAGGCTATATTTTGTTTTAGAAAAAATAGGGGTCCGTAAGATATTTGGATTTTTCGGGTACGCGAAGTAGTTCCCTCAGGACGCGGGTGAAACCGCGGGAAACGGCTAGTATCTAATATTTTTGTCTTTCCAGTAATTCATGAGCAGCTCGAAAAAGTGGCTACTGTCAGATACCGGGATAGCCGAGGTTGCTTTGGCATGCACGCCGAAATGGAGGATGCAAGGTTTCAATCTCAGTTTTAAATGGAATAAGATTTCGTATCCCACGTGAGCCTAGTCGCGGGCAAAAGCATGTATTGTGTTTATAGCAAGTAATCACAGACTCAGCTTGATATTAAAAATTTAAAATCTAATTACACACTTTAAAGAGAAGTGGACGTTTCATCCAATATCAAAGAAACTTGAATATATTAATTTTGTGATATGAGAAATCGCTGTGAAATTAAGCAACTTGAGAATTTAAGGTAGACTTATTAGATGAAAGTCTCGAGTCATCGAATCGTTACGTGTGCGCCGCACACATCGCACATAGGGGCGACTCAGCTCTGCCCGACTGTGTCACTTGTGCAGCCAGGTTCAGCAACAGTGACCATTGATGACAACGAGTTTTGACACTCGTGAAGTCCCAGGGAAAGTTAAACTGTCTTGAAACCCGCAAAGAACTTAATCAGAAGGATATTGGAGGAGTTAGAAAAATACTGAATGTTAACGACTGCCACGCCGAAAGTCACGGGTTCGATTACCACTCGAGTCAAACATTTGTGTGCGTGAACATTGATGTTTGTCTTGGTCTATGTGTTATTATGTATGATAGGTATGTATATAATTAAAAAAAAAGTATCATGTGTTTTTATCCACTGTGAAGGCAGCGATAGCCTAGTGGAGATATTAACAGACTGCCATGCAGAGGGTATCGGGTTCAAATCCACGGCGCGCACCAATGACTTTTCGGAGTTATGTGCGTATTGAATTGTTAATTATCGCTTGTCCCGTGCCTCGGAGAGCACGTTAAGGCGTCGGTCCCGGTTGTCATGAAGATCTTTGACAATCTTTACAGGGCGTCAGTACCTCTAAAATAAACTGACACTAGTCTAAACCATGGAATATCGCTATCCCTTCGGGTTGCGGAGGTCAGACAGGCAGTCGCTCTGTGGAAAAGCTAATATTCAGCCAAGTCCGGTTTGACTAGTAAGCGCACCCCAGATTAGAAACTGGATGGACGTTTATCCATGTCTTGTGCCCATAGAACAAGCTTCTGCTTAGTTTGGGACTAGATGGTTGTGTGAATGTGGTAGAATATTAAATTATTATTATTATACAGCTACATAATTTTCTGCCCAAGCTATTTTAAGAGCAAGTCATCATTCCTGCTTATACTTGTTACTTGTAAAACCGTTATGATACGCAACACAGATCAAACATCGGCAGGATAACTTATTAGTAAGCTCAACAAGATTACATTAAACGGATTAATTAATGCTTAATTATACTCGAGAGGTAATATTATGTCTTATTTGCGCTTATTAAAGTATATACGTAATAAATTACCTGACTCCAATTATTATATGATTATCTGTCTTCTGTATATCAGAAAATATACTTATTTGTGTTTGGTCTTGTCGAGGCGTAATCTTATACTAATACTAGCCGTTTCCCGCGGTTTCACACGCGTCCTGAGGGAACTACTTCGCGTACCCGAAATACCCGAATATTTTACGGACCCCTATTTTTTGTAAAATAAAATATAGCCAATGTTACGTACAGATAATGTAGCTTTCTAATGGTGAAATATTTTTTTAAATCGGTCCAGTAGTTTTTGAATTTATTCATTAAATCATTACAATCAAACAAACAAACAAACAAACAAAAAAAAAATCCTCTTTATAATATTAAGTATAGATTAGTGTAGATATAAAGCTGGAGAGTTTGTTTGTTTGTTTGGTTGAACGCACTAATTTCAGGAACTACTGGTCCGATTTGAAAAAATCTTTTGGTATTAGATAGCCCATTTATCGCGGAAGGCTATATAACATCACGCTATGAGCCACGGGACACGGAACAGTAGCCTTGAATACCGCGGGCTCATCTAGTTTATCTATATTTTTCCAATAAGGGCATTAATTACATTTATTTAATTAAAATTGACAAAACAGGAAGTAATTTACAACTTACAGTTAATAAAAAAATATTTCTAGCAAATTTTTATATCGATAAGGTTAGTAAGTTATCAGAAATCTCTTATCAAAATACAAGTAACTATGGTAATTCTAAGAATGCTGATATATTTTTTTAATATTTCTACCATGGAAACAGGATCAAAGGTTAACTAACGCTCATTAGCATGCTCATTAGAAATAAGTACCCAATTTCCGGCCAGTACTAGTAACGCTATGGATATGACATTTTTATTATTTTTTATATACCTACTTATTACCTTCACGCATCATCATCAGCCTTTAACAGTCCACTGCTGGACTAGGCCTCTCCTTTGAAAGGAGGACTTGGCCTACTATACCACGCTGGCCAAACGGGTTGGTATAGGGTTTGTATCAAGTTTTCCTTCTCTTACAGTGCTGTTCTCTGCATCATATGCTCCCTCTGTCGGCTCTTACGACACCCATGGGATGATATATGTAGGTTCTAATCAAATTATAAGAATGTATAAAACGGATTATAAATAAAAAATTAAACCTATATTATCGTGACCACATAAAAAATATTTTGACATCGCACACTATAAATGAAAAGTGAAACCAATTGCCTTATTTTTAAAACTGTTATTTTTTTATTGAACGCGCTAATTTCAGGATTACAAGTCCGATTTGGATAATTATTTTTGTGGTGGGTAGCCCTTTTATCCAGGAAGGCTATATAAGATCACGCTATGCACCACGAGTGCTGAGCAGTAACACATAACAACGCATGTATGTGTAACTGCGGTCTCAAATAAATCCGGATAAATTACAAATTAATTGGCATACAAAGAACAAATCATCATCCTCTTTAGCGTTATCCCAGTTTCAATCTGGGGTCCGCTTACTAGTCTAACCGTTTTGGCTGAATATTAGCTTTTCCACAGAGCGACCTCCTGTCTGATCTCCGCAACCCAAAGGGATAGCGATATTCCATGGTTTACTTTTAACTAGTGTCAGTTTGTTTAGAAGGTACTGACGCCCTGTAACGACTGTCAAATATCTTCATGACAACCGGGACCGACGGCTTAACGTGCTCTCCGAGGCACGGGACAAGCGATTATTAACAATTCAATACGCACATAACTGAAAAGTCATTGGTGCGCGCCGTGGATTCGAACCCGATACCCTCTGCATGGCAGTCTGTTGGTATCTCCAATTCTCCACTAGGCTATTGCTGCCCCTTACAAAGAACAAACAATCTTGCTTATTACACAAATATTTACCCTGGTTAGGAATCGAATCCAAGAGCTCTAGCTTAGCAATAACAACTAGACCAGTCGCTAAAAATAATCTATTTTAATTTACTATTGTTGGAAGACCGTACAAAGCGTCTTAGAAAATAAAAAGCTTGAAGGTAGACTGTAATTAAGTTAATTGAGGGACGGAGCGGATTTGATGTTGCCAGTTTATTAAGATTCAGGGGCAGAGGTACCGTATCCTTTATCTTTTCTAGGGGTAAAGGTACTGTATCTTTTATCTTTTTTTAACGCCTGATAAGGGTTTGTTTACTCGATAAAATACGGGAAAAGGTTTTTTGATTCGACGGTTTTGTAGGCAGGTCTAATAAACTGAGGTGTTGTATGTTAAGCCTAGCGGAGCTACCAACTGATTGCAGGGGGTATCGGGTTCGATCTCGTGCGTGCCGTGGAAGCACCAATGACTTTTCGAAGTTAAATGCGTATTATATTGTTAATTATAGCTTGCTTATCCGTGAAGAAAAACGTCGTGAGGAAACCTGCATGTCTGAGAGTTCTCTATAATGTTCTCGAAAGACATGTGAAGTCTACCAGCCCGCACTTGGCCAGCGTAGTGGACTACGGCCTTACCCTTCTCATAGTGAGAAGAGGCCCGTGCCTAGCAGTGGGACAGTAGGTACTTAGGTCTGATGATGATGATGTTACAGGCCGATACACTCGTATCTCTTAAGACCGAGCTCATTGGCGTGCCATTGGAGAGACCTACGACCAGCAGTGAACTGGGATACGATGATGATGTTATAGGCAATTTAGCAACTAAGCCGAGTAGGGATACCTGCAGAAGGCTCTGCACAGGGTACCGGGTTCAAATCCTTGCGGCAACGGCGCGCACCACTGACTTTTTGAAGCTATATGTTAATGGTTAATCATAACTTGGTACTTAATTATGGAAAATAGTGTGACAAAGTCGTAGTCCACTGCTGGACATAGGCTTTCCCAGTTTGCGTCGCAATAGCATTGTTATGGTGAATAGAAGGTTGTCTACTATACCACGCTGGCCAGACGGGTTATAGGCTTATAGCATAGTAAAAAAAGAATAGAAGGTTAGCTAGGGCCGATCGGCGAGGTAATTACCTACTCTTGCGTCCTTAGACGCACGGCGCAATCTGTACTGAGGCCGCGGCGGGCCGCGCTCGTCTATGAGATTGTGTGCGTGAAAAGTGCGTGCGTACACGGCGCCGGCGACTCACGCGTACATTCAAACCGGCGGCGGCCAAATTGTATGAAGCTGTCCTACTATTCATTTTGTTCTATGCTTATAGCGTTTGATGCAAGTTTGCCGTCTCTTCGCAATAGTATTACTATTTGCTTCACGTATTTACCCTACTCTCTTACCACAGTATGGCGTCTGAAATGCATCCACCCAAATCGGATAGTGATACTTTTTGACCCAGACAAGGGCAAAACTGAATATATAATTAAATATTCGCAAACGTAAACAGATACAGGGCAATAAGGTAGTCAATTACGGGTGGTGTAGTATTCAAGCAAGGCGATATTAAGGGTCCATTCGGACGAGTAAGAAATTAAAAGTTAATGAGAAAGGCTCGAGTTACGGGAGAACAGAATGTTAAGGTGTTTAAGGGTTAACGATGACTAGAGCGTAACGTAGAAGTCTAATGTTACGGCTAACATTATTGTGAAGTGTAACAGCAGGCATCACATTAGCTAATACTTTGATTTGTTTTTGGTGATGGATCCTATTGAGTTTCACCGGGTTTTTAAGACCTACATAGCGGACGAATTCGTGTACAAATAGAATCTACAAACCCCGGCGAAGCGTTCGTTGTGATTATATCAACCGATTGACTATTCGCAATGGATCGTGTTGATGAGATTTGGTCCGTCAGACAAAAGGCAGTCAAACGTTTAATAATAACAACCGATTGTACGATTTTCTGAGCAATGATTATAACAATACTAGCTGTTTCCCGCGGTTTCTCCCGCGTTCTGAGGGAACTACTTCGCGTACCCGGTTAATTTATAGCCTAAGTTACTCCTTGGTGCATCAGCTATCCGCCAGTGAACGTCCCGTCAAATTCGGTCCAGCCGTTCCAGAGATTAGCGAAAACAAACAGACAGACCGACAGACAGACAAAAATTGTAAAAAACGTCATTTCCGTTATGTACATATGGATGTACATGCATATGCAATGCATATGGATGCATTAGGTAAAAAGCGGTTATTTTAATATTACAAACCGACACTCCAATTTTATTTATGTGTATTGATTGATATGAAATGTAAGACAAAACGAATATTGATCTTAAGTGCTACATATACAACTGCGTAACACAAACGGACGATAGCGAAGCCATAAATACAAATAGCTCTAGTGAAAAGATACCTTAAAGATTGGTGGTGTACGAAATGGGAACCCACTTCACTGAACTTATAAGCAGGTGGCCTGTATTCCGCTTTTGTATTTTTTTTTAGGTTTATGATTTAGTAGAGTACCTTGTTGTTAACGTGGTAGGTTTGTAGAAAGGTTAGTTTATTCTCGGGTTAGAAAACCCCTTACTGTCTTCTAATTTGACTGCACGGTTGGCGTAGTGGTTTAAGCGGCCGCCTCGGCGCTTGACACTGCACCGAGTGTTGTGGGTTCAATTCCCACACGAGACAACACTTTGTGTGATCCATAAATGGTTGTTTCGAGTCTGGGTGTTCATTGTGTCTGTTGGTTGTATGTTTGTAGAGTCTCCCGCGACACAAGCTTCCTTGTGCGGAAGATGCCTTTAAAAAGAGAATTGAGATAATATATAAGAGTGTGGTGTTTAAAAATTTGTTCAGTAGGTAACATTGGGGTAGCTTTCTTTTGAAAGGCAGTAACAATTTTTTGTAGTAGTCTTCACCCCTGGCTCTGCCCGCGTGGGTGTCGGGCAACGCGGTAAAAAAAACCTATGTCACACTCCAGCCTCCAAAATATTTCCACACATGAAATCATACCCAAGTAAAGCTCTGTTGCGATCTCAAAAAAGGACAAACAAACGAACACACGCATTTATAATAAATTAAAAAAGTCAACTGTCAACCCCCTAAGAAACAAAGATGAAACCTTGGCTTTCCTCCAGCAATTGTCACATAATAGATTTATTTTTAAACAAGTAAGTTCTTTCTTAAGATCGAATTGATTACGTCGTTACTTATGCCCACCCATCCGATTTTAGCGCAACCAGTAACATACATACATAGACTCACGCCTGTTTCCCGCAGGGGTAGGCACAAGGCAGAGACTACGAAACGCCATTTGCAACGATCCTGACATATCTCTCTTGCTTTACCTATTCACTCCCATTAAATTTCACCGCCAGTAAAAGGCGTAAAATTTCTTCACCACTCCACTAAATACAATTTGCTACCTAAAACGCTACTATGCCTTCTCCACATCCACAGAAAACCTAAATCCATTCCTAATAGCCCAAGTTCAGCGATAAATTATTTCTACTACATTACACTCATAATTAACTAGTCCAAACCTAGATTACAGCAAATACCGCCCAACTATTCGCATAGATACAACGTAGCCGGTAATTAACGTTTAGTAATTAGTCGATTATGCAAATCATTTCACCTCACTAGCGCCACAGAGTAAAGATGAATTGAAGGCGGGAAAATTTATGGTCTGACGTTTACTATTTGTGTTTTTGCATTTGTGGTAAATAAAAAATATGTTTTATTTATAAATCAATACTAACCTAGAAAGTTCGTTTGTATGTCTGTTTGGTTCAACACGCTAATCACAGAAACTGCTCGTTCGATTTGAATAACTCTTTTTGTGTTGGCTTGCATTTTATCGAGGAAGGCTATAGGCTAAATAACATCACGCTATGAGCCACGGCTGCGGATCAGTAGTACTAAATAAAGCAGGTGTAAGCGCAGGCTCAACTATGTAGTGATATACAAATTTCCTTCGGCGTTACCTGCTTGAAATTCGAACGAATCTTAGAGAAGTACATGATGCCTATTTTGAGCTTTAAGTTGCTGCGTAATTTCTTGTTTAACTTATTAGCAATTTGGGATCTCATTTGACTTTTACCAACAAACCGAATCTTAATGTTTGTAATTGAGGACCACTAAGGGCCCTTGAGGTCCGTGGATTAATACAAAATGTCACCATCCCATTTCGCGGGTGCAGAAAAGGGGACTAAGGAAAATAACGAGGCCAATTGTATCTTTGCAAAGAGACAGAAAACTCCACATTAAACTCTATACCAACCCGTCTGGCCAGCGTGGACGTGGTATAATAGACCAAGTCCTCCTATCGACTTGCAGTGCTATTTTGAAGCAAATTAAAAGAGTCAGGTTCAGCAGCAGACTGTGAAAGGCTGGACCCTCGAAATACGGTATAAGCAACTTATATTAACTTTAAAAAGAATGCCATAAGGCAGCGATAGCCGAGTGGAGATTCTAACAGACTGCCATGCAGAGGGTATCGGATTCGAATCCACGGCGCGCACCAATGACTTCGGTGTTATGTGCGTATTGAATTGTTAATTATCGCTATCCCCGTGCCTCGGAGAGCACGTTAAGCCGTCGGTCCCGGCTGTCATGAAGATCTTTGACAGTCGTTACAGTACCTTCTAAATAAACCGACACTAAGTCTAAACCATGGAATATCGCTATCCCTTCAGGTTGCGTAGGTCAGACACGCAGTCGCTCCGTGGAAAAGCTAATATTCAGCCAAATCCGATTAGACTAGCAAGCGGACCCCAGATTGAAACTGGGATAACGCTAAGAGAATGATGACTTAAAAAGAATGTCAATACTTTAAAAGCCCTAATTCCAATCGGACGAAGCCATATTTTTCGACTCCATTTATTCAACTTTCTTTGTACTTTTAAAATTGTAACGGATTAAAATAATAACGCTACGCTACCAAATGAGAAAAGAGTTCAAGTGCTACCGCATGTTAGACTAGTATGCACACAAACATTAATTTGTAACAACATAGCCAAGTCCACGGTACCTTCTAAAGTAATACAAGAGCGGGAATAGTTTCCGAAGCGTCATTCATCATACTAGGGTTGCCACTCCAAAGTTTTTGCAACTACCCTACATCCGTTTTTATTCGAAAATTCTTGAGAAAGTAGTTTTTTATATTTTTTGTTGTTTTCTGTGCGATTAGAGTTAGGTAAAGAGATCAGGATGATTAATGTTTTTAAAGAATTATTGTTTGGTTTTTGCTGGTATGTTGAATGATTTTGAAATGTTTGACACGTGGAGGACTATTATTTGCTATGTCTGTGTATTGGTTAGTCTAAACACCTAAATAACTCATCATTTTAAACAGCAGTAGCAAAGGCATAACGCTTTTATTTAAACTTACGAAAGCCTTTGGTATCTCTTAATTTGACATTGTCATACAATCCTTGACTGACGTTCTGAACTAGATTGATTACACCTGTCAAAATTGAGCTGCAAATATCAAATACCTTCCGGAATTTGTCATTTGAGACTACGTCCGTCCATCCGTCCGTTTGTTGACATTGCCACCTAAAAATTGCTAAGCCGATATTAATCATAAAAGCCGAGGAAGGATTTATGTATTTACAAAACACGCGATGTCAAATTAACTAATAAACTGAAGATTACAACAGTGAATAATGATGTTATGAAATGAGTGGTAAGTTTAAGTTACATGGCACGCGGCCACTGTAACGGATTATGTAGCATGGCCAGGCATTAAACAAGCTACGATATTACCTACTAGAAAATATTCTATTTCTTTACTAATATAGTAAAGCTGAAGAGTTCTGTTTTCCGTGTGGTGACGGATAAAGAATACGGAATGTCACCACCCCATATCATCCCATGGGTGTCGTAAGAGCCGACAGAGGGACCATACTGTGCAAAGAACAGCACTGTAAGAGAAGGAAAACTTGAAACAAATCCTATACCAACCAGTTTGGCCAGCGTGGTATAGTAGGCCAATTCCTCCTTTCAAAGGAGAGGCCTAGTCCAGCAGTGGACTGTAAGGGGCTGATGATGATGAAGAGTCTGTGTGTTGGAACGCGCCAATCTCAGGAGCAGCTACAGGTTCGATTTAAATAATAATTTTTGTGTTCGGTAGCCCATTTATTGCTGAAAGTTAGGCGTTAGGTTAGGAAGGCTATATAACATAACTCTGAGCCACGGGTACGGAGCACTAAGACTGCAGGTCAATTGCAGTCCGCGTGCAAGCGAACTGCACGGTTGGATTGCAGTTCTATTGCAGTCGTGTCAACTGCATTCAAACTGCATCCGAACTGCAATTGCAGTTGAAATGCGGTCCATCTGTGTAGAGCGTAATTATCAACCACTGGGGCGTAACAGCGGGCTCAGCTAGTCTAGAAAATAGACTCGATATGAAATTGTGGATTGGACACGATGTGGCTTTTTGTCACTATTTCAACCCGACCGGGCTTTGATGAAACTTTACAGTTAAATATTTGAGAATTAATCAAAGGATGAAGAGAGATAGAGATTAATGGTTACTCTTTCGTTCATCCCGCTATTTAATTCAACAACTAGGTATCTCAAATTTCAACTATTCAAAATCTACAATTTTCACCTTTTCTTGATAAATGCTACCTATCTTTACCATTCTAAAATAAAATTCTCGACCCACCGCTCTACCACAGCGTTTTTTTTTGTATCTCTATTTCTTGAACATGATATTCCGCAGACTTTCGCTTGATTAGAAACACAAATAATGAAAAAACTCATGAACCAAAAGCCCACGTGCTAAAACAGAATACATGTCGCGGTAAAGCAAAAAATACCTCAACCTTTTTGTGGTTCCGGGGCTGACGGAGTTCGATGATATGTTTGAGCTGTTTCTCAAAGTTTTGTATATGTATAGCGAACCCATGGAATCTACAGCAGGGAAAGAAATTGCAAAGCTTTTACATAGACTTTTAGTATAAACGATAGTAGTTGATATCTTGGAAATTATTGTGTAAATTGATCATTAATAGGTAGCATTGGAAAATTGCATTGCTATTATTTTATTCTGCCTAACCCAATTTGGTAAGATTTTTTTTCCAATATGAACATAGTGATGGCCTCATTACTTTGTTAAATTATTCTCTCAAATTCAATACAAGTTTATAAGTAGACAATCATTTTAGTTTGCATAAAAGTAGAAATGGATCCAGTAACATTTTTCAGCCTTATATTTTATTTGAAGTTTTTGGAGCTACAACTTCGTATAAAAAAGCTTATTTATTTAGTAAACAAAGAACACTGACGATCACGTACCTAGTTTAATAGCATATTTGTGCCGTATAAAATTATCGGCAGAACTATGACCCCACGAGTCATGACCCCACAGATTGACAACCACAGCACGGAAATGGAGTGTGTTACTTCGATGAGGTGCGCAAGGATATGAAGCAGAGCGGCGACGTTCCACGTATAACACAATATTTTTATAAACTTCAAGAATCGTGTGGCATATTTTATCGAGATTCACTTCGAAGAGAGAACTGCACGATAATGTAGCTTATTTACTTGGACACAAGGTATATTTTCTATTGTTCTTGGTTTTCTTAATGTAGTTCTTGATGTCAGGGTTTGCAGGAATACCAAAACCACTGAACCATGATAATATTTCGATTGTATTGTCGTCATGATATGTTTGAACCCATGTGGTGTTAGTCAAAATAAAGCACGCTGCAAACAAATGTTGTTATGGCACCCACATTGAACACTTTTAAGAATAGACTCGACAAAATCTCCAAGTCCCACACACACACATCAGCTTAATAAACTGCTAGAGTGGTTCAAATATAATAATAATAATAACGTAGGTGGGTATTACAGATGTCGAAATAAATTACAATGTCCAGCAGTGGACTGCGAGAGGCTGTATCCTGAATCCAAAGCCACAGAAATCTAAGCAAATATAATAGGGTAGTTTCCAGGGTCAAAATAATTACATTTTATTTAGTCCGTATTTTAGATTATAAAAAAATATTGGACACGTATTTTTTCTTTTTTCGATTAAATAAAAAATAACAAAGATATAGCCCATTAAAGTTACGTGTGACGTCACCTAGTGCAAAAAAATGCAGCATGGCGTGACGTTATACGTAACTTTAATGAGCTATATCTTGGTCATTTTTAGTTTAATTTACAAATAAAAAAAAAACACTTATCGCTTATTTTTGAATAATCTAAAGGACGTACTTATAACATTTTTTTCCGTCAACTAGCCTATTGTTGCCAGATAATAACATACGAAGCACCCGGACCTGGCAAGCATGTATGAAAAGAGTAATCAATGAATAGGAAGCGCGTGTTTGTAAGGATATAAGCAAGTTGCGTTCCCATATCTGCCTCCCCCGACGGCCAAAGTCGTGAGTTTAAGTATGTATGTATGTATAACGATATACCAACACCACATTGAAATTTCGATATAATTTTATAACTTTACCAAAATTAATAGCCACCAAATCCCGTCCAAGAATTTCATAGCGAGCATAATTCCTATCTATTACAACTTTGTACGTTGGCAACCCTACGAGCCCTTTACAAGGCGACAGGCGTCCTGTCGCACTAATTACTCCAAAACTTTGTCAGTACATTGACGGCACGCTTTATGAGTCAGTCAGTCGACTCTCTCGACATACTATCTTATCTTGTATTATATTATTTTGTTAAACCAAGCTTTAATTTGCACGTCTTATTAAAAAGTTTGTTGAGAAATTTATGATAATGTTGAGAAACAGCTATGTTTGTGATTAAAGGTTTTGTTTATTTTTATGGAGTTTATTATTTTTGAAGCAATTTTACAAAAATTACACAGGTAAATACTATACGGAGAAGAAGTGTAGAAATGTATTATACATGAATGGAAGACCTTAATATGATTAAATGTGAGTATGATGTGGGCATTATTAAACATATAAACAAATAGTTGTCGCAACCTGTCTGATGGCTTAGGCTGACATGCTTATGCATACACCTTCTGATGGCGTGGAGGCATAGTGATACAGATCGTGCTGGCTCCCTCAATCAAGGTTGAGCCGTACGATTGCTGTTGAATGCGGGCCATCAGTTGGCCGAGTCAGTCAAAAGCGTCAGATGATTTCCTGCATTGTACTTGCATACTAAACCCTTTTTTTTGTCTGGACTTTAAAAGATGAAGAAAATACTAAACAAAATGAAGTGACAAAAAAAAAAATGACTCTGAGTTTGTTTCGGCCTTTCTTCTCAAGAAGTCATTTAGCTAGGAAAAGCCGGCATCATCTAGAATAGGGTTTTGACATGTATAAGTGTTGTAAACAACCAAAATGCAGAAATAAATATGTCTTTATGTCTTTATGTCTTTAATTAAACCTTCTCTAAATTATTTTAGACTTCACCTACTTTTAATTTCTGCACCCTGCTTAGATAGAGAAAGGGAGAAAATGCTTAAGGCATTCAGACTGTCTTTACGCGTTGAGTATATAAAAAAATAAATATAACCATTTATACATTTTTTTTTATAGACTCACGCCTGTATCCCCGAAGGGGTAGGCAGAGGTGTGATATAACACCCACATTTCGCCATGAATTTTTAGGTCCCACGTAATAGGGGGCGAGCCTATTGCCGTACCGGGCACATTACCAGACTCCGAGCCGCTACTGAGAATTTCCTAACGGAAAAACCCAATAACACTTTGCCCGACCCGGGAATCGAACCCGAGACCTCCCAATCCCACGCGCACATTTATGCCGCGAGACCAACGAGGCAGTCAGCCATTTATACATATATGTATAAATAATTATATTTCATTTTATATACATATATTATACACTGAAGTCCCATTTCCTTCCTGTTTGTCTGTAAGAACGACAGAAACTCAAAAAATACCCGTACATGTTTTTCTGCGGTTTTCACCACTAAATAGTGCTGAGGAAGGTTCAGCTCTTTTTAGATATATAATAACTCACGCGGGAGGGGTCGTGGGCAAAGTCTAGTATATTAAAAAAAAACTTTCAAGATAAAATTGAATAATAAATCCAATTTCGTGAAATTTCAAAACTTATATGAGCAACGAAGTTCAAATCGTACCGAAGAAACATCAGAGATCAGAGTTATTTCACTTTAGTAATCAATTTACTGTTTGTTTGACATCTCGCACCCTTATTCAAACAAAGAAATAACTCAAAATTCATGTTATTCGAGATTTAATCTAAAAGCGTAATAACTCGTCAAGGAGAATAATTTCACTCTAACAGGCATTGCAATACGACCAAGTCAAGCGAGACAGGATGTGTTCCGCCTCTTTTTTACTAAGGCGCGCGTACAAGTTGATACTGGTAAAGCGAAAGATTTAGTGATGCACAAGCTTTGTTTGAGGTCGGATTGTTGCTGATAGGAATAATAGTGAAATAAAACAAAATAATTCGGTGTATTACTGGCAGGTAATTATACTATTTTCTATTATTTAATCTAAAAGTGCATTCATTCAAACTTATTCCACTTTATTAGTAAAAATTTTGTAACTTGTACTTTACAGTTTAGACTTAATTCTGTTTTTCGCAATATATTTTCTGCTTTATTAATTCATATTACAACTTAGTTCATTATTATTTTTAAAATTTCATGATGTACTGAAGTTTAATAAGACTTGTTTCACTTTTGTACTGTTATTTCACGAAATATTTTGAAGATTTTGGAGTTCATTCTTTTAAGTATTAACTTTACGGCGAACATTATTTTATTTCTTTAAATTAATTCACTATGCAACTAAAATCTTAAAAGTCGAGTTTCTATACATTGTCATTATTAAGCACTAAAAATATGAATATGAATGGTTTTTAGTTATGGTAATTTTAATCTAAACTTTATTTTAGCATGGCATCTTTATCTAGGGCACGGAAAATATTAGGATTAGTTGAGCAAAACACACTACCTGATGGTAATTAAAAAAAGGACGAGAATTGGAAGGACAATGGCAAAGTTGACTCTGAAGTAAGCTATTAGATATTAATTAATAGTATTTCTTTTTATTTGAATTAAGTTTATCTCATATTATTCGTGTGCCTACCTAATTAATGTGACAATAAGTTTCAATTATTACCTTTGTTTTAAGGAATCGATCGTAGTTCAGCAATACACGTCATCATTGCCTGATTCAAAAAAGGATGAGAATTGAAACGACAATATCAAAGCTAACTACGAAGTAAGTCATTAGTCATTAAGAAGTATTATTTGAAGAAATTAATTATTTCAATTTGACTTTTTTGTGTACCTATTTAATTACTGTAACAATAAGGTTTATTTATGACTTTTTAGGAATCACAGATGTTTAACAAACAATACAATAATAATACAAGGAGCCTGGTACCTTATAGTGACAATAGTGACATTAGTATGTGCTCCAAGGACGAAGATACTACATTATACTATTACGATAATACTAATGAAAATGATGAGATAGTGGCTCAATCTTGTAAGACCTCGTCCTCTTCGAGTTCATCAACCGACTCGTCCACATCTAGCTTATCGTCTAGTTCGGACTCGGAGTATGAAACTCATCCGACTACTGCAATTGAACCACAAAGAACCCTTCAAAATGGAAACAAAACATAACTAAACGTTTGCGTAATAAAGGTAAATCGTATGTTACACAATCAGAGAAGAAAGTTGCAGCTCGGTGCCTCAAAGCACCTTGCACGGATAAATGATAGCGGATATACGTTAATGCGTGGAAAAAATAAATTATACGTAGATTCGTGTATTATTGACATTGAGCCTAAATATTTCATAGGAAAATAGAGCCTTTTTTATGTTAAAAGGTGGCAAACGAACAGACGGATCGCCTGATGGCAAGCAATTACCATCGCCCATGGACACAAGCAACACCAGAGGAGTCACAAGTGCGTTGCCGCCCCTTGGGGTTGGGAAAAGGGATAGGAGGCGGAGTAGGATAAGGGAGAAGGAAAAGGATAGGGACTTCGGCACTCTCACTCACCGAACGAAACGCAACAGTTTAGGTACTGCTACTTTTCGTCGATTTTCTGTGAGAGGGTAGTACTTCCACGGTCGAGCCGGCCCATTCATCATTCAGCAAGGCTCTACTACTTAAAGAATCCTCCTGTATTACGAACTGCCATCAAGAACCACATTAATTCTATACCCAGAACAAAATCGCATTATTTGAGGGCCTCTACTTCAAGAGAATACATAGAAGGCTGCAAAACAATCAAAGATTTATGTATTGATTTTGAATCACAACAACGACAGGAAAATAAAGAAGCTGGAGCATACATAACATACTATAAAATATTGACAACGGAATTTAACCTTAGATTTTTTGCGACCAAAAATATTAGTGCGATCTATGTACCTCTTACAATAATTCAAACGATGAACAAAAATCAGTTTTGGAAGAAAATTATAAAAGACATATAGAAGAGAAGAATTGTAGCAGAGTTGAAAAGCTTAACGATCGCAAAAAAGTTAACAAAAATACTAGAGTTGCTGTGTATGATTTAGAGTATTTTAGAGGCTGTACTACAATGTCCAAAGGGCGACATTTATTTTCATCATTTTATTATAAATCTAAATTAAATTGTTATAATTTGACTATAACAGAATTGGCAAATAAAGATACTAAGTTGAGCTACGAAAATGTGCATTGCTATTTTTGGTCAGAATGTGACGCAAAACGTGGAGCTATTGAAATCGGCTCCTGTGTATGGGAGTATTTGAAAGCTTTAAGCGAACAAGGCAATGATGAAAAAGAAGTTATTTTCTACTCTGACTACTGTGCAGGACAGAATAAGAATAAATATATAACTTGCTAAATATTAAAAGTATTACGCATACATTTTTAATTAGATGTCATACCCAAAATGAAGCAGACAGCGTGCACAGCCTGATAGAAAAGGAAGTCAAAAGAAACTTAAAATCAGGTCCGATATACACGCCTGATCCGTATATTTAAATAATAAATTTTAATTTTATTTATTTATAAAGAAATAAAGAATTAATAAAGAATGCCAAAAATTCGAAACTTGTTTTGGACGCGCACGAATTAAGCTATGAGGCATTTTTCGACATGAAAACCCTGCAAGAAGACTGAGGGTATAATTTTTCGACAAATACGGATGGACAAAACGTGAACTGGAATGATATCAACATTTTAAAAATGGAGAAAGTCAATCCAAGCATCTTTTGGTATAAAACATCGTATAAAGAAGAAAGTTACAAAGAAGACACACGCAATAAGAGAAAGAAGATGAAACCCATATCAGAAGTGACACTTAAAGCAGCCTATACAGCAAAACAGGAATTACGTGAAAATAAAAAGAAGGATTTAAAAGAGCTTCTCTCAAAATCCTTAATTCCCTCATATTATGCTGATTTTTATAATTCTATAATTTAATATACAAGTAAAAAAGGAGAAGGAAAAGTAAGGTGGTAAAGAGGTTTTAGTTTCATTATTGTTTAAGCAAACTATTTTGTGCCATACATACACGTATTTATAAAGATGATTGTTATGTTTATTTATTGTAACTTTAATGTGACTAAGTCTGAAGTCCTACCTACTAGATACCTAAGATGGTGATAAACACAAAGTATTATTAGTTTGTTATTTATTTTTTGTTGATTTTATTAATTTACTTTTATTAAGAATGTGTTTTTTTTTGTTACTCTATGATAACCTGTCTAATTATAAGTATCATGATTATATTTCTGTGATTTGATTAGATATCCCACCAACCCACCATACATAATATTGGTGATTTTGTGACTGAAAATAAAAAAGGAGACTGAATGAACCGTTTTATTTTTATTAAATCATCAAAATGTTTTCTGATATTATCACTATATTGAATCAATGTCAAAAAGTTCTCTAGCAATTCATATATATTCAATCAAAAACAGAAATAAAGTTAAAAAATAAAAAAGCTTATGAATTATTTTAAAATAAAACTGCATTATTTTAATTTACATCGTACCATGTAGAATGAACTAAGTAATATTTTTATCAAAAAGTGAAATAAGTATGAACTGTTTTTTAGTTAATTCAAATAAAAACCTTCCTTTTATAAATAAAGATATACTTCACAAAAATTTATTACTGCGTTTAATAAACTATCCATTCCTTTTTTTAGAACTAACTTATGTCATTTAGTTTATTTTTAATTAAATTTTAAAGTACAATGTGCGAAGGTGTCAAACTTTATTTCCGTTTTTCCACAAATATGTAAATTTGAATTATTTCTTTCTTTGAATAAGGGTGCGATCTATTTAGATGTGTTTGTACCTTAGGGATAGCTTTTCCTTTACAAATTTAATGGGACTGAGTTACGGCCTATTCAACAAAAAGAAATCGTCTAAATAATATGTTCATAAACAAATAAAACGAGTGAATATAAAAAAAAAATAAGTAGAATCGAATTGAGAAAATTAAAAATTGATAGCAACAAAAACAATTCATGTAAGTGGAATCGAAATGGAAAAGTAAAAAAAATGATCAAGCCATAGTCTTAATATATAAAATCCTTGCGTTACTGACTGACTGACAGACACGCTACAGCCGAAACTATTGGGCGCAGGAAGCTGAAATTTGGCATGTATGTTCCTTTTCCGTTCTTACAATTATTTATACATATGTATATTTTGCTTTTTTTTATATATTATGTATAAATAATTGTATTTCATTTTATATACATCTTAATATAAAAAATCCTTGCGTTACTTACTGACTGACAGACAAGCTACAGCTTAAACTATTAGGCGCAGAAAGCTGAAATTTGGCATGTATGTTCCTTGGGGACCGTAGGGGTGCACTAAGAAGGGATTTCCCGAAATTCCCACGGGATCGGCCAAAACGGGTAAATTTAAATAAAATGCAGGCGTAGCTGCTTGCGTCCTCTAGTCTTTCAATAAAATGAGGCTGGTAAAGTCTGAACCTGTGAGTATATCTTGGAGAAGTCAGTGGAGAGAAGGATTTTACATTGACTGTAGTTCTAGTGTTCGAATTTTTCTATCCTATATCCACATCCACAATACAGCTAATTTCAGAGAACGTTCTCTTTGTCGTCGATTTTTTGCCGTGTTATAAAATAAATTGTACTTTCTTGCAGCTTTTGTCGTAATTCCTTTTCACATGACTAAGTAAATTGCATCGCCATTCAGGTCGTAAAGTTAGTTACAAAACGGTCTAGTGCGTCTTTATCTTTTAAATGAATTCTTGATTCTATTCAGTGTACGTAATACCTTTCTTCATTGATCAAGGAATCTTCAAGATGGTCTTAGAAGTAAGTATCTCTCAAAGTAGCTAACATTTCGTTAATTTAGTAAGTCCTTCACTGTATGACTTCCTTGACAACTTGTCATCAGATTGTCTATGTTTTCATGCGTGAAAAAATTTAATAAGAAATTTCACGCCACTGATAAGCCGTTCTTATCACAACATTGTTAGTGCTGATAGAAACACAACACGTACTTTTAACAAAATATTACGTGTATTCTGTGCTTGTATCAAATAATACATTCAAACATCTTAGTAACGTATCTATTTAATAATCCCTCGGAATTATAGCGAACCTCTCGTTTAAGTCATCGGGCTATTGGCATCTACATTCACACCACTGTATCACCTATGTCAGGTTCAGTAGCAATGAAAATGATTGCAGATGATGAGGTTTGACATCCGTGAAGTTCCGTGGAATGTTGAAATGTCTTAGAACAACGAATTTAGTAAAAAATTGGTATTCAATAGAAGATAGGCAATAATCCAGTTCCCATCTTAACAAAATGCGGGCTTTTAATGCTTGGCGAAAGTAAACACGGATTTAAACATTAAAAAGTATAGGTGAACCATTGAAATTAGATTATTGGTTTACTACGGAATTCAATATTCGATCTCTAGATAGATCTGTAGATTTTAGATTCGTTTTTGACATAAGCTCCATACAAAATATGTTAAACACGAATCGCGAATCTCAAAATCCATGTATGGATCGAATATTGAAAATGACCGTTTGAAAACTAGTAGGTAACACTTGTGTTTCGCAGCCGATGGGCCCAAAACCAAGTCCTAACTTATGCAACGGGTCCAACACAAGATCCTCATTTATATCATCGTGTAAGTAAACCCAAGAATGTTACGACGTTGCCTAATCTTGCCAAGTAAAAGGTTAAATTAATTATTCTCCCAAACCCACTTACCAAGGGTCAACCGGTAATATATTATTCAAACCTACGAAACTAAGAGTACTAGTAACTAGTCCACCTCAAAAACCACTCGCTGTGAAGATAAAAATCTTAGGAGGAAAAAAAAACACGTATAATTACATAAAGTTATTACACAAAGTAACAATAGCGCGGAACGACACCCGTCTGGGCCGTAGACAATCACTTTCCATGTCGCATGATTTTTTTATTCTACCCGCCCAACGTGGGAAGTTTTATTGTAGTGGCAACACCGTTTATTGGCGGGAATGGAAAATGCTGTTAGTATTCAATTATTTATTACTTACGCGGGTGTTTTTCTTGTTTGTTTATTTATAAGTGTTGGTTTGGATTACTACTGCATTGGTTACGGCTCTCAACCTCGCAAGTATAACATTATTTACATGTTAACTTTCTTAATGAATAGGTACTTGTCTTTTAAACTTTCACGACTTGACTACTAATTTTTATGTAACGGTTCTACCTATATCATGTAATTATTTGGTAATCATGCTGGAAAGCTTTACTTTTGCACTGATGTATTGGCGGGTCTACACCATATCTTGAGATGACCAATCTCTCTTAATTTCCAAGTACCATTACATCATTGGAAAACAGATAAAAAACAGAATTTACTGTGAACTAAGCGATGGCGAAAACCCGAAACCGTGTCAAAATCCGTTTCATAGGCGAAAATTTGCGGTAATCTGAGCGGCAAAGAACATAGTGTTATTTAGTCTTACAAACATTATTTATTGATTACGGATGGTTACGGTTAAACTATAAGGAAAGGTATCTTATAGTTTACTACCCATCCCAAAACGCTCAAATGTTATTATGTATTGAGTCTCTAAGTTACGCACGAGCATGGCGAAATTTAAAAGCTTCATATAGTTTACTAAAGAGCTCTAGAAAGTATCATAAAAGCATTATTACTTTATACGTGACCAGACAGGAGACATCCTAAAAAAAAGGACAGGTTAGAAGTACCCTAAACAGAAGAGCATGCATGAGGAATCTGATGGGTGTGAATGAACCAAGAGAGATACATATGTCAGGATCGTTGCAAATGGCGTTCAGTAGACTCTACCTACCCCTTCGGGAAACAGGCGTGAATCTATGTATGTTTGTACGTATCCATCAAACCTGTCCCACAGAGGGTAAGCAGGGATTCTGTTAATCTGTCACACCGCTTTTGTCGTACACTCTTATCAAATACTTTATGCACGGTGGCTGGTAATAATTTATAACGTCTAAGGAAAGACAAGCGCTTGAAACAAAGGGATGAAATGGAAGGGTTTGTTATCTTAGTTTCTTGGAATAAGAATTGAAGGAGTTATAGTTGTACACAAAGGAAACTGAGTATGCGTAGACAACTAGAAATCGCTACTTACTTCAAAATCTTACCGAATCTTTTATGAATTAAAATAATAGGCTAGTTGACAAAAAACAAAATATAAGTCCGTCCTTTAGATTATTCAAAAATAAGCGATACGTATTTTTTTATTTGTAAATTAAACCAAAAATTACCAAGATATAGCTCATTAAAGTTACGTATAACGTCACGCCGTGCTGCATTTTTTCGCACTAGGTGACGTCACACGTAACTTTAATGGGCTGTATCTTTGTTATTTTTTATTTAATCGAAAAAAGAAAAAATACGTGTCCAAAATTTTTTTTTTATCTAAAATACGGACTAAATAAAATGTAATTATTTTGACCCTGGAAACTACCCTATTCTTTTTTATTTATTTATTTAAAAAAGACAACTCCCGCACTAGGAATAAATCCTGTGTCGCGGCAGACTTTACAAACATACAACCAACGGAAACAATGAACACCCAGACTCGAAACAACAATTTATGGATCACACAAAGTGTTGTCTCGTGTGGGAATCGAACCCACGACACTCGATTTAGTGTCAAGCGGCGAGGCGGCCGCTTAAACCACTACGCCAACCGTGCAGTCTTATAAATTACTAACTGATCCCGTGGTTACACAGGCGTTATTTAAGGCTACTGTTCCGCAACCGTGACTCATACGTTTTATACCCTTTATCGTTCCTCTATAAATGTGCTGTCCAATACTAAATGTTTTATTCAAATCAGGCCAGACGTTCCTGAGATCAACCAAACAAACAAAAAACGGAAGTTAACGAATACTTCTGGAATATTAAACTTAACGGGATTAATTACTAAGGACGCAGTTTTTTTATGCTATAACAGTCACGGGGTTATAGGCAAATGTCGATTCATTACTAATGCTCGATACTATATGACGGCCAGTTGGCGTAGCGGGAGTGTAAGCGACTGCTACGTCGAAGGTCGCGGATTTGATTCCCGCTCAAGTCAAACATTTGTGTGAGTGAACATGGATGTTTGTCTTGGTCTGGGTGTTTCTATGTATAATATGTGTGTATTTAAAAAAAAAAAGTATATATGTATGTTTATCCATTATCTAGTACCCATATAGTACAAGCTCTGCTTAGTTTGGGATTAGATGGTGTTGTGTGAATGTGGCAGAATATTATATATGTGGATCAAAAGAAAGAACTGCTGAGCAGACTATCTTCTCTATTAAAATCCTTGCGTTACTGACTGACTGACAGACAAGCTACGGCCAAAACTATTGGGCGCACGAAGCTGAAATTTGGCATGTATGTTCCTTGGAGACCGTAGGGGTGCACTAAGAAAGGATTTCCCGAAATTCCCACAGATTCGGGCAAAACGGATAAATTAAAATCAAATGTGCAGGCGTAGCTGCGAGCATCCTCTAGTTTTCTATATTCCTTGTTTTATCGCTCTCCCCAATCGACTTATATCTATAATCAACTTTTTGTAAGCCGCCCCTTCACCCCCAATCAATAAAACCTTAATCTATTATTCTTTTCTTAGAAATTCGCCTCAAAAATTTAAATTGTTAACGGCCCACGAGACTGGTGTCGGGCAGAGCAATTTTTTTTCCACCCAACAAATATTTTTTTTAACCTAAATATCGTTATAAGTTAACCTGTTGCTACCGAAGAGGTTTTTATGCTAAAACTTTTTTTCAGGGTTCCGTCCTATACACGAAGGAATAAATTCGAGGGTAGTATGATTTATTCGAAAAGTTTTCGTTTTGTTTCATTTCCGCGTTGAAAAAAGTTGTAAGAGTAAGGAAAGGAAGAAAATAAAGAAATATAACGCTTGTAAATAATATTGCGGTTATTTTTTCGACATTGATGTCGGTGTTAGGTGATTATGAGTTTTGAGTTGAAGGAATTGACTTGGATATTTCTTCGTTATTTATAATCAGAATTTGTGCCAGTATTTTCGGAGCTTGTTTGCAAACATCTAAAAATGATATAAAACAGTATCTTCTGTTACATCTTTTTCGTCCTAGTGTTATACCGGTTGCATCCATGACTTTCATCTTACGAGCCCGGGTTCCGCTTTCTAGTCTAAAAGATAAGACAGAACGAAGACAGAAGATGAAATGATTGCATTAGGAATGATCTTGTATCGCGGGGAACTTTACAAATATTCATACAAACAGACTCGAAATATAACAACTTTAAAATAACTTCACGCCTTTTTATCCCCGAAGGGGTAGGCAGAGGTGTATTACACACCCACACTTCGCCAGTTATGTTTCGGTCCCAATTTAATAGGGGGCGAGCCTATGCCATCTACCGGGCACAAGCGAGCCATAATATTTTTTTTTTATATACAATTATTTACCTACTTATTTTTATATTTTTCGAAATATCTTTACTGAAATAACTGACTCGAAAGCCCAATTTGTGCATTACACAATGTGGTGTGCCGGACATCGAACTCACACCACAATTTCGACCGAATATTGTGAGGCATCTTAATCCAGCCCACGCCAACAGTGGGACTGTTTATAAACAGAGTAAGTAATATTTCATACAGAAGCAACAATTATTGTCAGTGTTATGTTTTAATGTAGGCAACACCATATAAATCTTACAAGTAGTACTATTCATAGTTTTTTAAACTGGCAACTACTTTTAACGGTCGTAAATGTCATGTTGAATTATTTTTGAAGATCTTTTATCGGTTTAATGGATTAGTTTACACTTAGAGATTGAGTTGTGTTGTAATTAAGACGCCGAGTTATCTGATGGGGTAGGCAGAGAAATTTAGTTAGCTATTATTAGATAATGAATGAAATACGTGCGTTCGAGATTTTGATAAAGATAATGACGAATTTAGTTAAGACTTTATTTTCTATTATTTTATTTTTAGCTCACTTAGGCAAATGCTTCCTCACTCTCTTTACATTCGATTAATTTCCGGTGTTAGCCTTAAATTCATAAGTACCTGAAACAATAAAAAAATAATATTAGCACATAGGTATAATAAAGAACACTTTCCAAATCAATCTATGCAGCAACTTTCACGGACAGTAAACGAGACACAATTGAAGTTTTATTGTTATCACGTCTATAGACGTTTACTGTTCTTCAAAGTGTTAAGTACATAATAATATAGGCAAGCTCGTACTGTGTGGAGAACTAGGCCTATGTCCAGCAGAGAACGACACTTGGCGGGAATGACGATCATAGGCACAGATTTAGTGTGACAACATAAGTTTTAACATTAACCATAAAAGGTAAATATTTGAACTTATCCTCGGCTGTTTCAAATACAATGTAACTGATTCATGAATAAATAACATTATTATTATAACTATGTCTAGGCCACGCGACCGAAACTAAGCCAACATACCGCGAAACCGATGAGAAAAGTAACAAAAACATCGACAACCCAAATAACTTTTTCAAATTATATCATACAGACTCCGAAACCAATTCGGGGACATTCTTGGCGCCAAATTCACTTGGACCTTTTTTTTTACGAGTAGCCGGTAGCCAGAGATAACAAGAGGGTAAGAATAATATACGGCCTTTTTTCTTTTCTAACGCGCAACGACAAGGCTTTTTGGTGTTATGACTTTTTAAATAGCGCGGGAAAGTTCTGGTTTGTGTCAAACTGTCTTTGTGTGGGCAAAACGGCGGAGTTCAATGTGTTGTAATGATTGTTGTGTTTTTTTGGTTGTAATTACTGTTCGGCGCGGCGAAAGTTTTAAGTGTTTATTTGTGTCAATATTAGCAATTGTTGTTTATTTATATGATTCAATATTGTTCTTACAAAGTTGCGATGAAATATTGGCAAAAACACACATAAAATATAAGCAGCGATAAGTTCTTAATCATGGAGTAATTAACAATTCTCAGAAATGTAGTAAGTAATTAAGAGAAATATATTTCTGGTGAAAACTACTAAGTATTTCAATTTATTTTTCATTTTCAGAAATACCTACCCAAGTATTTATTTACTTGATTAATAAAGTATGTTTTAAGGAGACAGAAGTAAAATATTTTCTTTCGTTATCATATTTAGGGATAAATTAAAACGAAAAAAATTTTTCATGGATTTTCTGCGTGTTTACTTGACTGTGTGTCTAACATATTTAGAAGTACCCTAAACAGAAGAGCATGCATAAGAAATATGATGGGAGTGAATGAAGCAAGAGAGATAGGTATGTCAGAATCGTTGCAAATGGCGTTCAGTAGTCTCTGCCTATCCCTTCGGAAAACAGGCGTGAGTCCATGTATGTATGTATACAGTATATATTCAGTTATGTATGTACGTAAATCTTTGTGTGTGTTTGTGCGCGCACGCGCTTGTGTGTGTGAAAGTGCGCATGTGTGCGTGAATTGAGTTACTGATTACTTAAGTTTGCAGCATTGTCAAACTCGACATCAAAATGACAGTCGCAGTAACGTGAATACAAAAACTTTTATCTTACATTGATCAGTAAGTGAGGAACGATGGCCGTATTGAAAGATCGTTGCCATATTCAATGACGAGGATACAATGTTCTTGGGGCAAACTTGAATCAGTTCTGTATACTGGAATTAAATGTTTAAACTTTTGAAACAAACTTTATGTGATGTGTGTGAGAGTGGGTATGCATGTTTTCCCAAGTAGTATAGAGTAGAAATCTTATACTAATATATAAAGTTGAAGAGTTTGTTTGTTTGGTTGAACGCGCTAATCTCAGGAACTACTGGTCCGATTTGAAAAATTCTTTCAGTGTTAGATAACCCATTTATCCAGGAAGGCTATAGGCATAACGTCATGCTATGAGCGACGGGATCAGAGCAGTAGCCTTAAGTAACGCGGGTGTAACCGCGGGCTCATCTAGTATTATTATATCTAGTAAAAAATGGCGCCCACACGATACTATTAAACCCACAGACCGTGAAGTATGTAACTACTGAAGGCTAAGTCTTTAACGTAACAATACATGTTACAGTATGTTACAATATTACCATTCGTCACACTACACTACACACATACAAATATATATACACCACATATCAATAAAAAAACTTAAACTATAATGGGCTGTAGTCAATAACACCGCAAAAGGAGTCGAATTAAATGTTGCAGGTTTGACTGTTTTAACTTAACAGTGATATCATTTAATTCTTTAGTCCCAATGTCGTGAACGTCGACAAATTCATTATTTTTAAATATAACTACTAATCCTTGTAATTGAAAAACCCCATTGAGGAGGAATTTTCAAAACCTCCATGTTTAAACGACGCTTGCAAACAAATTCTTATGAAACGTAAACAAGTATTGTCTGAATGTCTTGAAACTGTAGTAAAAATGATCCAATCCGATTTCAGACGCCTGTATGCAGTAGCATACAAGGGCATGAACAACAAATTATTGTTTCGTGTTCGGAAATCATTGTGAGCGAATCTTATTTCCTCCAAACCAAAATACCAGATCCCTTACTGATATTTGCAAGCTTTGGAACAGATTAAGTCTCGAAACGCAGCAGCATTTCAGTCTAGAAACATCCACTGCAGGACATAGGCCTCCCCCAAGGTCCACAAAGACCGATTGAGCCGCCCGCATCCAACCGCTTCCCGCGATCTTAACCGAGCATAGCTAGTCTTAAGCCCAGCTTCACCAACTATGGAACTTCCAGATAGATTTAGAATTGGTACTTGTATGAGCTATACAGCTATACAGAGAGCTTTGAGGAGTATGTGCGGAGTAAGGCTGATAGATAAAGTGAAAACAGTGTGATACGAGAGAAGTGTGGTCTAAAAGAAGATGTAGTGACAAAGATTGAAAAAGGAATGTTGCGTTGGTTTGGACATTTGGAACGGATGGATGAAAGAAGAAATACGAAAGGAGTGTATCGTGCGAGAATGAATGGAAATGTCGGTAGGGGACGCCCTAGGCGGACGAACGCCGACCAAATAGGTGACGTACTGAAAAGGCCAAATTAAAAGTACCCACAACCGACGCGCATGCATGATGAGGTTAATGAATATCGAGGAAGCGAATGAGGTATGTTTGAACCGAAGCATGAGGCGTTCTATAGTCTCTGCCTACCCCAATGGGAGCCAGGCTTGACGATATGGATAGCTAGATAGATGAGCTATCTGTCAAATGTGTAGAACGCCTTCTTGCTATGTGGAGTGACGATATACGCAAAGTGGCTGGCAACGTCTGGACACAAAGAGCCGAAACAGAGCACAGTGGCGTGCCATTGGAGAGGCCTATATCCAGCTGCGGCCTGGCTGCCTGCCTTATCAGAAAGTGGCTCATAAAATATTAATTTTCTACAGTCCCCATATGTAATACAGCCTAGCTGTATGTGCGGGCAATCTATCATCTGTAACATATTACACATCCATAGCATAATCTGTATGTTTTACGAGGCCCGCGGGAAATGAACGCGTACTGTTCGGAGTGATAGCACTTTTCTCTAAGGTACCTAAGTAGGTATATTTTTGGAAATAACTAGATGAGCCCGCGGTTACGCTCGCGGTATTTAGGGCTATTGCTTCATTCCCGTGGCCCATAGCGTGATGTCATTTAGCCTATAGCCTTCCTAGATGAATGGGCTATGCTATACAAAAATAATTATCAATATCGGACCAGTAGTTCCTGGGATTAGCGCGTTCAACCAAACGAACTCTTCTGCCTTATTTTATGTACTTAAATAGTATAGACTAAGTGTGCTCGGTAGTTATCAAAATTTGCAGATCAGTAGAAATTGACAAACTGAGTCAATTGTCATCAGTCCTGTATATATACTGTCCCACTGCTGGGCACGGGCTTCTCCTCACTATTAGAAGGGTAAGGCCTTAGTCTAACACGCTGGTCAAGTGTGGGTTAACCTTCACATGTCTTTCGAGAACATTATGGAAAACTCTCAGACATGCAGGTTTCTTCAAAATATAATTAGGCTCGTCGCTCATTATGGCTTTAATTCAAACATTGCACAGATAGCGTAGTAGTTTAAGCTGTTGCATCGCCGAGTGTCGTGGGTTTGATTCCCACATGCTATTCCCACATACTCAACACTGTATGGATCACAAATCATTATTTGCACAGTTGCACTTTATATCCGCAAAAATAAATCGAGTTTGAGTGTCCTTTGTTAAAACGTTTCTCAATCCCTATGACAAGATTCCTAGCGTAGGAGTTACATACATTTGTACATAGACTCACACCTGTTTCCCGAAGGGGTAGTCAGAGACTACGTAACGCCATTTGCAACGATCCTGACATAATTATCTCTCTTGCTTCATTCACTCCCATCAAGTTTATCATGCATGCTCTTCTGTTCAGGGAACTTCTGATCCTTTTATAATAAGCGTAGGAATTGCCTTTTAAAACAAAAATATTAATATAAAACGACCCGGTCGGTACAGAAAACATTTCCATTACCAAATAACTTTTTGCTTGTTCATATTGCCCGAAGCATAGTCCAACGATTCTATCTCCGAGCAATCTCGTTTCTATACCACATCTCAAACTGGTTTCCGGTATTATTTTTAAATCCTTCTAGGATACGACCTCTCGCTCTAGTGCATAGCTCTGTCTTTGTCACTGGTTGTGCTTAAGGACTGTCTACGATTAGGAGAGTATAATTTGAACTGTGGTTTATTTTTAGATTGGAATGAGATATATTTATCTGACAGGAGATTATACGTATGTGTAAGTTTGAAGTTAGGTATGCAGTTGTATATGCCGTGCATTTGATGCCTAGTTCGGAAAATTCGAGTCCTAGTAACTTAATCAAATATAATAGCGAAAATCCGCAGTGAAAATATGGAGGGGAAAGGAGCCTCCCTGCATTTTAGGATTACCGATACTGATAGGCAATCCTAAAATGCATGTAGGCTTAATATATCATAACGAACGAAGTAACACTGTTTTCGCCATACGAGGCATAAAGTATTAAGAATGCACTTAGAAAACTTAAATGTTATATCTAGGCTTACCTAGTGACTCCGCCTGAGTGAGAATCAGCTATCCTGGTAAAATGTATAGTCTCCTATATTCACACAGAAAAACAGACCATAACATTGCTCCGTTGCTACTTTCGTGAAAGACGGACAAAGAAACACTTCGCTTATACAAGAGTGAAGGTGTAACTTCTCTATCGCATCAGTAAATTATAGTTTATTTGTTACTGTTATGCTGGATGTAAGTGTATGGTGTAAATAAATAAATATTAAGTCGTAATTATGAATTGCTTCTCCTTAATGCAATGAGAACAAATCCTTTGTTATTATAGCAAACGAGTCATCGCCAAACACGTGGGCGATTCACTCATCATATAACAACATCTTATGTATATATTTTCAACATAGTACGGATATTTTTTGCCATAATACTGCATTGCTGTGACTTTACAGGCATTCAATCAACAGACACGAAGTACAGATCGGGACAAGAATTTGTGGATTACAGTGTTGATATAGCAGTAACTACACTACCTCATTCATTTCGTGAGTGTCGTAAGAAACAAGAGGAAGCAAATAATATCTTTGCGAAGAGACGAAAAACTGAACATCGAACCCTACAGGTACCAACCCGTCTGGCCAGTGTGGTGTAGTAGGCCAGATCCTCCAAAGAAATACTGTGAAGCAAAAAGAAAAGCAAGAAAGAGAGAGGGAACGCCGCGGAATCGATCGTGCTGATAGATTCCGCGGCGTTCCCTCTCTCTTTCTCGCTCTAGTAAATGACGGTCCTAAGTGACAGCAAAGGATAGAAGCATAGGAAAGTGCGATGCGGTGCTGATAGGTGTAGCTCAACCCTAAGTCCAGCAAGGGACTCGAAAGGCTGTAAAGGACACTACACTCAAAGCAAATAATGAAACAATATTATCCAGATTATCCTATTAAATTATTGAACCTAACCTATCTAAACCCTCAAAATATTGCTTAACGGCGAAGCAGTCCCTCAACCACCACGTCATACTAACAGTAAATAAAACACATTAACCCTCTTTTAACGTAGTTGGCTAAAACCCCGCTCCGCTACCGAACAACTCGCTTTTAAATACACAATGTTATTTCATTGATTGGCTTAATATTATCAAGATGAAAGAGCTTAAGCAGCCCTCTTGTGATCTCAAGTGCAAATGGATTCTGATGCGGTCGAGAACGTAAATAGAAAGTTGAATCAATTATAGCTAAGCAGTTTAGAGTAGATTGAATGATATAAGTACCAAATTTATATACGACTATCTGAAAAAACAAGTACTATGACTGCACGGCTGGCGCAGTGGTTTAATTCGTCTCGCCGCTTTACACTGCGCCGAGTGTTGTGGGTTCGATCCCACAAGAGACAACTTTGTATAATTCATCAACAATTTTTTTTAGTCTGGGTGTTCATTGTATGTTTTTAAGTCCCCCGCGGCACAGGATTTAGTCTTTTAAAAAACACAAACTAAGGTAATCACTAAAATATACTTTACAAACGCAGCTACTTATAGCCTAGTGGAGATACCAACTGTCAGACATGCAGAGGGTATAGAGTTCGTATCCACGGCGCGCGATTATCGCTTGTTCCGTGCCTCAGAGAGCACGTCAATACGTCGTGAAAAAAATGCTCATATGCTCATAGTCACCCTTTTAATCTCTTTGCTTACTTCCTGAAACTTGCACCAAACCCCACAAACGAGAGAGCAATAAAAACAAACTCCAAATAACAAAATCTTACAAAAAAGCAGTAAAATTTACCTACTAACATTGTTCAATCACTGATGATTTCAAAACGTATAAAAATCTTCAAAGATTTAACCACTGGAAAGCGAGCCGTAAAACTGATTACATAAGAAACCATCAAAGTGTAACCATACTCTAATGTGGCTGCTTTGTATGTAATTACGAGCCGTGTGTACGGACTGCCTCGTTGGTCTCGCGGCATAAATGTGCGCGTGGGATTGGGAGGTCTCGGGTTCGATTCCCGGGTCGGGCAAAGTGTTATTGGATTTTTCCGTTAGGAAATTCTCAGTAGCAGCACGGAGTCTGGTAATGTGCCCGGTACGGCAATAGGCTCGCCCCCTATTACGTGGGACCTAAAAATTCATGGCGAAATGTGGGTGTAATATTACACCTCTGCCTACGCCTTCGGAGGTACAGGCGTGAGTCTATAAAAACATAAAAATATAAATGTACGTCCATGCATTCTTCATGTAATACTTGAAGAAATACTATGTGTCTTCCATACGTTAGACTGGGATGTTCATCTACGACCGTTTCTAATATCTATTACTAGCTAAGCCCGATGTTACACCCGCGCTATTTAAGGCTACTGCTCTGCTCCCGTGGCTCATAGCGTGATGTTATATAGGATATAGCCTTCCTCGATAAATGGGCTATCTAACACTGAAAGAATTTTTCAAATCGGACCAGTAGTTCCTGAGATTATCGCGTTCAACCAAACGAACAAACTCTTCAGCTTTATATATTAGTATAAGAATATTATACAGGTACTTATCTATATGAAAGAATAAGTAAGTATGTATGACAGTTACTCATCTGTTTGATGACCATAATAATGAAGTCTGTTTTTAAATCAATTTGATATTATTTTCGCACATGATAAAAATAAACAAATTCCAACAAAAATAAACTGATTAAATATACAGTCAGTAGTACTACACATAAAAATAACTTACTTGGTCATTATGAATCATTTATCAATGTTGGTGCGTCACCAGATTACACCAAGGTCTTTACGACTTTGGACGTAGTAGCTGTTAATTTTAAATTGTTTGCCTAAGGCAAATACAGATCATATTCAACAAGAAACTGCCTCCGTGGTCCAGTGGATATCGTATGCGTCTGCTGATCGGAGGTTTCAATTCCCGGGTCGGGCAAAAGTGTTACTGAATTTTTCCGAATTCTCAGTAGCAGCACGGAGTCTGGTGATGTGCCCAGTAACGGCAATAGGCTCGCCCCCTATTACGTGGAACCTAACAATTCATGGCGAAATGTGGGTGTAATATTACGCCTTTATTTACCCCTTCGGGGATACAGGCGTGAGTCTATAATAATAATAATAAAATAATAGTCAACAAGAAAAAAAATTACTTAATCAAAGATTAAAGTAAGAAAATTGACAGGAACTGCGGGTTAGAATGTTGTTCCTGTACAGGCTATCTTGTACAGTGTCTTTACATACATGTACACACAGACTCACGCCTGTATCCCCGAAGGGGTAAACAGAGGTGTAATATTACACCCACATTTCGCCATGAATTTTTAGGTCCCACGTAATAGGGCGAGCGTATTGCCGTTACCGGACATCACCAGATCCCGTGCTGCTTCTGAGAATTTAGGAAACCAAGTAACACTTTGCCCGACCTGGGAATCCAATCCGAGACCTCCGATCCTCAGTCGCATACGCTATCCACTGGACCACGGAGTCAGTCTTGTGTTTACAGCTGGACTTAAGTTTAATCTCATTTGTTCCACAGTACCACTGAGTCACTAGAAGGATTTGGCACACTATTATAATAATAGAACGCTGGTCTGATGTCTATGTACATATTCAGTTTGAAGTCGAATTTGACGTTTTTTTTTTTTGTTAAAAAAAGTCTATCAAATTGACTTCACGCTGCCTGATGGTAAGCTGACAGTGAAGTCCTATTGGGAAGGCCACCATCCCCAATTGCTGGTTAAGCAATGTGACATGACAGCCCTCACTTCTTTGCAAAGATATAGACACATTTTTAATTTGCGTAGCGCAGTCGGGTTGGATGCCAGTTTTTATAACAATAAAAAACATTGTTCAAATATCTAATAACATTACAAAACAACACAAACTGTTGTGCAAATTCCATTATAAACTGCTGAAACTATTACCGTAACAGAAAATTAACTGCAAACTATTTCAACAATGTAAAACTTTTAACAACTAAAATTGCACAAAATCTGTGCGCCCAGATTAAAAACAAACTCATAACCTATAAAATAACTCCATCCTGTGTTGCCAAAGCAAATAATTTATTCAATATTTCCGTTAAAACATGAAGTAGGGTCATTTCGCCTGTTCGCGTCCATTTTGCGGACCTCCCTTTAAAAATGCTCGAAAATAAGTATACTAACACACTAATAAAATGAAAAGTCAGTATCGCCAATACCTCGACGTATAAGAGACACGCACAAATAGACAAAAGTGCCGTGCGCCCAGCTTATCCTGTTTAAAAAAATTAGTTAATCTCGGTTGTTCAACAAAAGAGTGCAGATGCGCGGGATATAAATAAAAAAATAGTGTGCAGCGGCGTGTTTGACGGTAAGTATTTTATTGTTTTATGTGAATTTTAGGATACATAGCTGTTTCTAGACATTAATAATGAAAAGACGAATAGTATGAATTATGAATTAGCTTGTTTTTTTTATAGTTAACAATTAAAATAAGGTGGACGCGAATTACAACACTGAATTTATAAAACATCCACTTTGCGTCCACAATGGACGCGAACTCGTCTATTTATGATTTCTTTAGTTGTTTATTTTTATGTGATTAAAATATGAAAGAGAAATTGGGATTTTGTTTATTTTAACATTAATAGTATGCAATTGTAATGACCAATTTGCGTCCACATTATTATGATTGTAATAAAATATACAATCGATATAATAATCGATCACAAGTGGACGCAAACTATACCTGCAAGGGATAATATTATAGCAAATTGCGTCCATATTTTCATGAAATAGAAATGATCGCATAAATACATTCTATATATATATTTTTTTATAATTTAAAATGCATTTTTGATTAAGACTGAGTTTAAAATTGAATTATTACATTTAATTTCTTTTATTCCATATTTTTATATTCAAGATGAGTTCTTAGGAGACAAGAAAGAAGAAGGAAAAAAATACAAAAGATGATTAAATAAAGAAAGCGTTTTTTGATATTCGTGAGAAGAAGAAATCGATAAGACAAATATGTACATAATTATGTAAAAATTATGCTATTCCGAAGACCACAATATTGGACAACATGTATCGTTATTTTTTTATCTTTGATTTTAAGTTCTATCGATGTTGAGAACAATAAATAGTTATTTATAGTTTCTATAAAGTGATTTAATAATGATAATAATGTAGATTTTTTATAACTTTAATCTTAAATGTAGAAATTGCTAAAAGCTAATCTTTCTTTAGATTGTCTTAACAATATCACCCTTATATAAAGGATTATAAGGCTGATATTGTTAAGACTAAGCTGGTGGACGCGAACTGGTCCACAGGTGGACGCAATTTGGATTTTTTAGACGCAAACTGGGTAAAATGCCATATTTTGAAGTTTGTCTATTTAAAAAAAAACACAACAAGTTTCGAACAAAACTGAAAGTTATTATTAAAATAGACTATATAATGAACGCATTACATAAATTTTTCATTGAATCAATTTGCTGGAACATTTTTATTTTCTCCTTCAAACTTGCCAACTGCACTAAATGGACGCGAACAGGCGAAATGATCCTACTCTACATTTTACAGAAAAAACAAAAGTACATTTTACGAGAATATCGGGGCAGGTAATATAGGTTGTATGGTTGAATTGGCGGGAAAACATCCCTCTTGCCCTCCTATATCATTTTTCGTTGAACACTCGAGGTGTACTCAGAAAAATAATATACTTTACATGGTAACATTTGTGAATTGTTATTTATTTACTTTTGTTAGGTTTCTGTAAATATGTAGGTATGTTGTAACTGTTTTTACCAGAAGTAGATTATTATTTATATGTAAGTAAGTTATAGAAGCTTTGGATTTGAATAACAATCTGAGTAAAATACGTGTATTTAATTAACCGATGCTGAAGTGGAAACAGCTTTAAAGGTTAAAACATAATTATGTTTTTTTTTCTTAAACCAACTGAGACATCGCATAGCCAATATTACTGGCCGCAAGAAGCTGAAATTTGGAGAGTGTAAGGCAGAGAGGATTTTTGGAAAATACCCACCCTAAGGGCCTGGTCACGAGATCGGTCTAAGCGGCGAGCGGCGCGGCAGGGGCGATGTACATGGCGCGTTTACTCTGAGGCTGCCGCGCGCCGCGTCACAGTAAACGCGCCATGTACATCGAAAACGCTCGCCGCTGCCGCCCGCCGCTGTAGGTCTGACCGGGCCGTAAAGGGGTAAAATAAATAAATGGGACAAGTCAATTAAAAATTGTCCTCCCAGCGTTATCCCAGTTGCAACCCGGGTCAGCTTTCTAGTCAAATCTAGTCTAACCGGATTTGGCTGAATATTAGCTTTTCTACAGAGCGACTGCCTGTCTGACCTCCGCAACACAAAGGGATAGCGATATTCCACCGTTTAGCGAACCCTTGTTACCAAAACAATTAAGCAAGCCTACCTTATTAACTTGAATCAATGAGAATCGAAGTTTCATCTCATAGTTTGCCTAATCAGACCATTATGTAGCAGATACTTAATACGCGTAACTCGATTCGCAAGCAACAAGTAACAGAATCACTTAATAGTAAAATAGTTGGCATAACGCCCAGCGTTACTGAACTGACTAGTTTCGTTCGTCAATAAGCATAATTATTAAACACTAGACGATGCCCGCGGTTACACCCGCGTTATTTAAGGCTACTGCTCCGCCCCCGTCGCTCATAGCGTGATGTTATATATAACAGCGAAGAAAGGCTATAGCCTTTCTCAATAAATGGGCTATCTAACACTGAAAGAATTTTTCAAATCGGAACAGTAGTTCCTAAGATTAGCGCGTTCAACCAAACAAACAAACAAACTTTTCAGCTTTATATATTAGTATAAGATAACATAACTTCACGCCTTTATCCCCGAAGGGGTAGGCAGAGGTGTATTACACCCCTCTTTGCCAGTTATGTTTCGGCCCCAATGTAATAGGGAGCGAGCCCATTGCCATCTACCGGGCACATTATTAAGTGAGCGATAATTACCATTTTTAATGCACATGTAACTTCGAAAAGTCAGAAATGCCCAAGGTACCTGAGGATCGAACCCGAGATTGGTCTCGGCAGTCCGTTACATACACGATTGGGCTATCGACGTCGCTCGTCAATAAAGTTTAAATTAAAAAGCCAAGTCCATTGTTGTTTGACAAGTTTCGAACAAAAACAACAGTCAACAGACAGAGTTTTACGACGAATCGTAAGGTTTCGTTTTATTCTTGTCTTTGACAGCATACGTCTTAATTTAATTTGTTTTTATACTTGCTCTGTTGGAGGTATGAGGATGATGTGTTGTTCAAGTAACTAATTAAGAGTTTGAGATATAGAATGAGAAAGTATAATGGTGTAAAAGATGTACTTAGTGACAAACATCGAGTAATGTATTCTAAGATGGTTTCGGCACATAGAGAGGATGGTTAACGAAAGACTGACTAAGAAGAAATATAACTGAACAGAACTGGAGGAAGGGGAAGACCTAGGTGGTCGTTTTCCGACCAGATTGGAGGCATCCTAAATAAAGGTCAGGTTAGAAGTAAAATAAAGTTGCATGCAACTGCAACTAAAAGAGCATGCGTTAAAAATTTGATGACAATGAATAAAGCAAGAGAGGCTATGGCTGGATCGTTGTAAATAGCGGCCCTTACTCTGCCTAGCGCTTCGGAAAACAGGCGTAACAGGCATTTCTGTAGTTACTGACCTTAGCCTATATCCGGTTTCTTGTGTAAAGACGATTTTTGTAATATTCAATCAATAAACGCGAAGAACACGTAGACTACCTGGCCTGATACCTAACCAAAGTGTTGTCTCGTGTGGCGAACCCAAAAAACTTGGCACAGTGACAAAAAACTTTACAAACACAACCAAAGGACACAATGAACACCCAGACTCGACACAACAATTTATGGATCACACACGTGTCGTTTGGCGCAGTGGTTTGTTTCAAGTGTTCGCTTTGACGGCGCGGCTGCGCCACTTTGCATTGCTCGTGTGTAGGAAATGCAAATCTCGCGAGATTTGGGCTCAAGCGAGATCTCGCGAGTTTATGAAGCCAATCTCGCGAGATCTCGCCAATTTCGAGAGCTCGCGAGATTGGCAGTTTTGTATTTTTTTTTTAAATAATCGCAATATTTGAATAAATTAGGACAAAAATAACAACCATTTTAAGTATTATAATAAGATAAACATTAGTTGTCACGAATTTTTCAGTAGACTTTTATGCTTCAAACATTGTTTTAGGTACCTATCTGTCTATATTTTTTTAATAAACTTTTACATGACTTTTACGGACGGATGTGTCAAATAACTTACTTAGTACTTTAATTTTGTTGATGATTTTAATTTTAATTTGAAATATTAATTATTATTATAACCGTGTACAACATATGATCGAAATGGATCGAAATAAATGATATTTGAAATTTGAATTTGAAATAAACCAACCAAATGAAACAACCAACAACCCGTCTTCGCTTCTAATATCAAAGAAAAATCTCTACTCAGTAGACCTTTTAGATATTACAGATTAATTAACAAAATATACCAATAAGATCCTTAAGGAAAGATTGGTTCAGTTCAAATCACAAGCCATTATTACGAATTATTTTCAAAGTAGCTCCTTCAGAAGCACAAAATGTCCAAAGAATCGTCTGCTAAACGGCTTCCTTTTCCTTTTCTGTTGGCCAGATAACCAGCCGCTGAGAAGGCCCTTTCGGATTCAACGCTAATTAAAACCGCAGTTCTCAGGCAGACATCCACGAAGTGCAAAAGTTTGCCTTTTGACCCCCCGGACTGGTATAAATTCATTTCATTTTTTAAACCTAAATGCCGATACCGACAGTTTGCAACTTCGTCCGTGTCAGTTCGCGCTTCGATTAAGGAGCTTTTATGTTCGAGTGCAATCTCGTAAATCTTGCGAGATCTCGCCCTTTTTTCGACCGAGATTAATCTCGCTAAAAAAGGCCGAGATATCGCGAGAACGAGATTGCATTCCCTACTCGTGTGTCGTGGGTTCGATGCCCACACGAGACAGCAGTTAGTGTTCCACAAATTATTGTAGGTATGAGTCCGTGTGCCCTTTGTGTCCGTTGATTTCATTTTTGTAAAATTCCCCTCGATAGGTATAGGATTTATACCCAGTGCAGAGGTGACTTCAAAAAAATATCAATTTGCGGAATTAGTTTTATTTTTTTTTAGACTCACGCCTGTAATCCCCGAAGGGGTAGGCTGAGGTGTAATATTACGCCCACATTTCGCCATGAATTTTTAGGTCCCACGTAATAGGGGGAGAGCCTATTGCCGTTACCGGGCACATCACCAGACTCCCGTGCTGCTACTGAGAATTCGGAAAAACCCAGTAACACCCAGTGACCTCCGATCAGCAGTCGCATATGCTATCCACTGGACCACGGAGGCTGTCAAATTACGGAATTAGTACTCCGGTAATGAGCACCTACGAACATGACGACTGAAGTACCCGCCAATGTTTCATTACAGGTTACAATTCAAAATTTCCTTTTAGCGCAATATCGCAGTCCCAGCAAAATTTGAGGTTAACTTGAATGTCAGAATTAACAATTAAGATTATTATAGAACATGCTAATAAAAAATTATATAAAAAAATAACGCTGGCAACTTAACAACAAATTTTTAGAATGTGTTTCTTTTTAAAAAGAAAGTACCTGCACTAAGAATCAGTCCCGTACCGCGGATGACTTTACAAAATTAAATAGGTAGGTAGGTATTCAATCAATGGACACAACGAACATCCAGACTCGAAACATCAACTTGAAGCTCAAACAAAGTGTTGTCTCGTCTGGTGCTCGAACTCACACCCGTTTTGTCCCCGATAGCAGTTAGCTTAATTAATTCTAAGAAAATAATTTAATCAGAACCAATACACATTATAGGTAGGTACCTACCTACCTACCAAAGATATTCTTGATAACCGTCCTCACAAAATCCTATAAGAATGACTGGATCATTCTTTTGTAGGTATAATCGAAAATTATTGTCAGCAGATTTAAAAAGACAGTCTTTGTACGTCGACTTGAACATAAATTACAGGTTTTATGAAACGTTGCAATACCTAGCAATCTCGCAGATACCATTTAACGTACTTTGTGAACTAGTACTTAGAGAAAGTCGCGGTATTAGCACCATCTGAACATTTCTGTCGACTTTCACCAATTTTATAACTGCCGTGTACTTGGACGCTTCATAATACTCCGTAACTATTGATAAAGGTAGGTAGGTAGCCTATTCGTTCAGAAAGTGCGTACCTGCCATGTGTATAATGGCTAACCTCATTTATTTCCAACGGCAGTTTCCGACAGCCAGAAAGCCTTCGAACATTGCAACGGTCACCCAAGGATTGCCTAACCACACGGTTCGCGCTTACTGCGTTCTTTCTGAACGAATATTGAATAAAACTTTACGAAACCAGATTGATTTAAAATAATACGACCGTGAATCATGACACACCCTATAGTTATTTAAGTATATGGGCCGTGTGCAAAGAACACGAAAGTTTACTTACTTTAACAAGAATCTTCCTGCATAGCCATTTAGGATCGTAATGTTTCGCAATTTTCGTATCAACTACCTACCCACTTAGGACCTAGACAATAAGAAAACATAACACAACGCACGCTCAGATACTTCAAGTACGTGCAAATATCACGTAAAATTTAAATAAGACAAGATATTACTCAAACACATTCCAATCGAATGACTAAAGCTTAAAACTAACGTAAAACATAACGATCAATCAATCGGCGAAATAAATTGCCATCTTGGATGTAGCCTACTTTTTAAATTATAAAAAAGAACAGATAACGAACGCCCGGCTTTTTGACACATGAGTACGTACAGTGAAAAGCGGTTACTTAGAAACGGAATGATAACAAAAGAGTTATTATCTGTATTTTGATTACCTGGATTGATAGCGCAGGGATCCGATTACTCACAAAACACTGTAAAAGTAATATTTAAACACAAAAATAAGTAGTTTTGGAACTGTAACGAGAGTATTTTATGGTTGAACGACGCACTGTGCGCCCACGCCACACCTCAGGCACTTTCCAACCGGTTTTGTATGTAACCACGTAAAAGTAATCACGTCTCGCGAGCGTCGAGCGACACGAACACACTCTACGACCGTCACAGTGGAACTGGCTGGCGAAAAAAAAAGTGACGCGATGTTGCCAGCGCAGTATTACGAAAAGGGACGTTGGGAAATAAAATGTTTTGAATAAAAATTCTGTTATCACTTCAAAGAAATGCGAAATGCGAAGTTTCGTGTTTTGCTTATCATAGACCTTGATGTTTTGAAATATTGCACCTGTTTTGATAATTATGTTAAAACAGAAGTCTTAATTTTAAAAGCAGTTTGCTTACCTTTTTTAATATTACTTTTAATGTCTTAAATAACTGAATTAGGTTCATTAATAATAATGTAAAAATAATAATAATTTGTACATGACATTAATAGCGGAGTGGATTTGTATATATCTATATATTTAATAATAGGTACCTACTTATTAATAAAAGAGATATAAGTACTTATTAATCAGAAGACATTTTTAACTATATAAGAAAATGATTGATTTACTATAAAATTACTAAAATATTCATTAATCCATAGCATCTGTATCCATAGTATAGCCCTATTTATTTATCATAAGGAGAAACTCGTCCGTGTGGTGACGGTTTAAGAATACAGATTGTCACCACCCCACATCATCCCATGGGTGTCATAAGAGCCGACAGAGATTATGCAGAGGACAGCACTGTAAGAGAAGGAAAACTTGATACAAACCCTGTACCAACCCGTTTGGCCAGCGTGGTATAGTAGGCCAATTCCTGGAGAGGCCTAGTCCAGCAGTGGACTGTTAAAGGCTGATGATGATGATGAGAAACTTTATATTTTGGGAATTTACACCGCAAAGCAGAATGCGGGCTGAGATATTGACTGGTCATGTACCTATGAGAGTATTTATATAGTTCACATTTTTATCATTAACTACACAATGTGATAAAGTTTCATCGAAAGCCTCTTAGTCCTCCACTGATTTTATGTGATGCTGGTCTTCACAATAAATGGCGTTCTCTTAAAGACATACAGATATATATAAACTAGCTTTTGTCCACGGTTTCATGCGCATTTTTTTTATCTCGTCAACAGTGGCACTTATTAACATGTTCCCAAATTAAGTCCTCCATCTTCCAGTGAAAGTACATTTATAAATGGTTGAGCCATTCCATAGATTACCCCGGACAATTAAAAGTCAGACCGACAAAAAAAATAAAATGGTTGTTTAATATGCCTTGTTAACGTGTAACTAACTAAACTTGAAAAAATATTTATTTTGAAATAACAGATAGGCACTTCAGTTTTATTTTCATGATAATATTAATTAAACTGTTCACAGGGCTTGTAAAACGCCAGTAATCAATTTCATTTTTTTAGGTTTATAGAATATACTTCATTGCCTGTATACCAAAATTTGCAGGCTTATCCATTTCTAATAATCAATATCCGAGTACAATATTCAAATGTAGTAGTTAATTTTCATTTCGTTCTCACGTCTCCCTCTGCAATTTCAAAAAGTCCCTCTTTCCCAAAAATCTTACGCTAGCAACCCCAGAATACAACTTTCATCGTGCACTCGGGCACCTTCGGGTGCGTTCGGTTAAGTTCGGCTTCATGGTTCACGGCTCCAACGGTCAGATCTACAAAGAAAATAAAAGTATTTTAGTATTTTTTGTTAGTAGATAACTCTTCCTTTATACCATTTGAGATCGCAGGTAACTTACCAACACGCATTCTTTGGATCTATTTAGAATATTTAATATCGATAGAGGTCATAAGCTTTCAAGAACTGGGTAGCTTTTGTGTCTGGTAGTTTTTCAAAATAATGTTAAAACCGATATGCAGATTTTGTTATAAAGTTGAATGGATGGAATCTTTTTTGATAGGTAGGTACCTATCTACCTTTCTACTTACTCTTTCACACAAAAAAGCGAGGGAGCAATAGTTGTGCGAGCGGCGCCGCGGGTAGAAAACTTGTAGGTGGGTAATTTTAGTGTAAAAAAAATAATGTTTTTTGCCCAATAGATGATAATGTACCAAAAGTTAGTGGGTGCAAAGACGGCTTCCCACTTCCTTCGTGCGGTATTTCTGTAGTTACCCGTCTTGCGGTAGTCGCAGTGTAAAGACGAAGGTGCCAGCTTAGCTAGCAGTAAAACCTCGCACCTTGAAAAACCCGGCTTAATAAGGTCACAGATAATATGATACTATACTAGTACGGTAAGGTGTACACTTTTGTCTACTCTTTCACGGTGTAATCATCATCTTTGAAATGCAATAAGCCCTTTAGAAGCGATTAGACACTAGCCATGGCTGCACCCTGTTATGCTACGGCCACACTACCGTGATATGCCAATAATTATTGCCATAACTTCAACAACGCCTAGGTGTAACCACGATTTATGGCCATAATTTTACGATGCCAATCAATATGGCAAATGGCGGTAGACAATAGCTCCGGCGGCGGTCTTTTTTCGCACATCAAAGAAGATTACCGCAGTAATTAATGCGTTTGCGGCCACACTACTGTTTGTCCAGTGTGCAACATGAGTTCGACGATGACGCATGTATCTACCAATATGGAGTACCTAGTCAAATGAAATAGCGCCCGAATTTTTGGAATTATTCCAATCCGAACCGTCTCTTTGGGATACCCGACAAAGCCAAACATTTTAAAGATTAATGGAAAAAAATAATTGGCACACATAAAATACCACACAGCTGCAGCTTCAACCTCCATCTTGAAAAATTATATTTTTACCGCCTAATTTATTGACATTATCTGAGTAAACTGTAGTCTAGTGTAGCCACACGACTTCTCGCAGTAATTTAAACAGCTCGGTAGACGGTAAGGTAGTGTGGCCGTAGCATTAGTGTAGGACGTGTAGGTACCTATGTTATCCTAGGTATCACATCAACATTTTATTATAATGTTACTGCTATATTATGCCAGAGTTTCATCAAAATAAGTTCAGTAGTTTTGCGGCTCATCTTCAAATTATAACTACACTAGAATAAACCCAGTCACGGTACTAGTTAGGTAATGGCGGTAAAATATCAACAATTGTCTCATCACCGGAACATGGGATTGAAGCAATTGTTATAATTTTTCACGCTGCTACCCACTGCTTCCGTATTTAATGAGCTATGGCTCAGCAGATAATATGACGACTGCCTCTGTGGTCCAGTGGATAGCGTATACGTCTGCTGATCGGGAGGTCCCGGGTTCGATTCCCGGGTCGTGCAAAAAGTGTTACTAAGTTTTTTTTAAATCTCAGTATCAGCACGGAGTCTGGGAATGTGCCCGGTAACGGCAATAGGCTCGCCTCCTATTACATGGGACCTAAAATTCATGAGGCGAAATGTAGGTGTAATATTAGTTACACCTCTGCCTACTCCTTCGGGATACCTACAGGAATGACGATATTCATCATTATCAGCCATTAATAGTCCACTGCTCTCCTTTGAAAGAAGGAATTGGCCTACTGTACTACGCTGGCCAAACGGGTTGGTATAGGGTTTGTTTCAAGTTTTCCTTGTGCATTGTTGTTCTCTGCATAATATACTCCCTCTGTCGGCTCTTACGACACCCATGGGATGATATGGGGTGGTGACATTCCGTATTCTTAATCCGTCACCACACGGGCAATGAAGATATTATAATGTGATTATTTATCTGCTTCAAATAATAATCTTAAGGTATTATAAAAGCGATAGTTTATGAGTATGGATTGATGTTTGCACTCTCACGCAAAAACAACTTTTTTTTTAAAAGACAACTCCCTCATTAGGGTTAAATCCTGTGTCGCGGGGGACTTTACAAACGTACAACTAACGGACACAATGAACACCCAGACTCGAAACAACAATTTGTGAACTACACAAAGTGTTGCCTCGTGTGGGAATCGAATCCACAACACTCGGCACAGTGTCAAGCGGCGCCCACTACGCCAACCGTGCAGTACACGACTGAACGGATTTCGATGAACTTGGCAATTAAATACCTAGCTTAATAGAGCGTACCTATAGCCTTCCTCAATAAATGGACTATTCAACAGAAAAAAACAAATTCGAAAAACAAATTCTTGTGGGTGTAATATTTACACCTCTGCTTACCCCTTCGGGGACACATGCATGAGACTAAAAATAAATAAATTCTTGAGATTACCGTGTTCAACCAAACAAACAAACAAACTCTTCAGCTTTATAATATCACTAGAGGACGCCAGCAGCTACGCCTGCATTTTGTTTAAATTTACGCGCTTTGGCCGATCCCGTGGGAATTTCGGGAAATCCCTTCTTAGTGCACCCCTACGGTTCCCAAGGAACATACATGCCAAATTTCAGCTACCTGCGCCCAGTAGTTTCGGCTGTAGCGTGTCTGTCAGTCAGTCAGTAACGCAAGGATTTTATATATTAAGATTATCATTTCGTAAGACATTCTTTGCCCTGGATCCTTTACGTCTATTTTTAGGTTTATTAGCCAGTCTTTGGCCGCTGCAGAGAGCTGGTGCAACTCGGACATACCGCCAGGGAAGCGGTGGAGCGGACAATCATTCACGACGTGGCGTGGGCTAGAGTTTGGTCGGGCTCTCCGCACTCCCAGGATGGCAACTCTCTGAGCCCCTCATTTGTGTCTTCACAAATGGGGGCTCAGAGAGTCCGAGTCAGAGTGATGGTTGGATCGTCCGTGTCAGGTTCTGAATCTATTTAGTTTTATCTATTTAGCTTTATAATATTACTAGAGGACGCCAGCAGCTACGCCTGCCTTTTTTTTTAATTTACCCGTTTTGGCCGATTCCGTGGGAATTTCGGCAAATCCCTTCTTAGTGCACCCCCACGGTCCCCAAGGAACATACATGCCAAATTTCAGCTTCCTGCGCCCAATAGTTTCGGCTGTAGCGTGTCTGTCAGTCAGTCAGTAACGTAAGGATTTTATATATTACTAGCTGACTCGGCAAACGTTCTTTTTGCAAAATTTCTTTTTTTTTTTGAAAAATAGATGTTGGCCGATTCTCATAGATACCGGATAAGCACAAAAAATTTCATCAAAATCGGTCAAGCCGTTTCGGAGGAGTATGGGAACGAAAACTGTGACACGAGAATTTTATATACTTATTAGAAGATTAGTACGGATGCGGGAGTCGCCTTTACTATATTTGAATCAACTGTTAGATGAATCATTGACGGCGGAATTATGCTTTCATTTGTACCTCATAAGTTTGTACTACACCGCACAAATTAATTTTCCCTCCAAATCGTCGTACCGGCGTAGGTTAGCGTAGGTTTCACTTAACCCTTATTAATTTGACATTTAAAGTTTCACAGACAAACATAAAATTAAGGAAATCCTAAAATAGGTTAGAGAATCACGCCTACATACGATTTCATTTGTCAAGCTATGTTTACAGTGCAGTGTTCTGAAATGGTTTAAAATAGACTTTACTGCCTTACCCCTAAATTCAATATCCGATCTATCCGTGGACTTAGAGATTTGATACACATGTTTAACATATTTTGTATGGAGCTTATAAAAAATGTGTACTTATCTTGAATCTTCAAATCCAGGGATACCTAGATTGAACACTGAACCGGCTGTTAGAAGGCGCACCCTTTTCTGATGGTAAGCAATTACCGCCGCCCTTGGACACAAGCAACACCACAGGAGTCACAAGTGCGCTGCCGCCCTTTAGGGTTGGGAACAGGGATAGGATAAGGAGTGGGATGAGGGAGAAGGAATAGAGCCTCCGGCACTTTCACTCACCGAACGAAACGCAACAGTTTAGGTACTGTTACTTTACGTCGATTTTCTGTGAGAGGGTACCTAGTACTTCCCCGGTCGTGCCGGCCTATTCATGCTGGATTCAGCAAGGCTCTACTACCATGTCAACCATTTACCACGCCGACTGCCAACCAAATACAAGAGAAGACATAGTCCAGGAGCCGTCCAGTCTTCCTTCCATTGTGCTTTTCAAAAGTCAGTCAAATCAAGTTAGATTAGATCGCTGACCTCGGACTCCAAGACGAATGTCTTGGGGGATGCAACTGGGATAACGCTAGGACGACGATGAATGAATCGCCTCAATAGGATAGTTGACAAAAAAAAATTATAAGTCCGTCCTTTAGATTATTCAAAAATAAGCGATACGTATTTTTTTATTTGTAAATTAAACCAAAAATGACCAAGATATAGCTCCTTAAAGTTACGTATAACGTCACGCCGTGCTGCATTTTTTCGCACTAGATGACGTCACACGTAACTTTAAAGGGCTCTACATCTTTGTTATTTTTTATTTAATCGAAAAAAGAAAAAATACGTGTCCAATATTTTTTATAATCTAAAATACGGACTAAATAAAATGTAATTATTTTGACCCTGGAAACTACCCTATTATACACCTATACCTTTACCAGGAATCATATTATTTATCTAAACGCCACGCCTGTTTTCCTTTGGGGTAGGCAGTGACTATGGAACGCCAAACACTCCGGTTCAAAATCACCTCTTTTGTTTCCTCGACAATTATTAACCTCATCATGCATGCTCGTCGGTCATGGGTTCTTTTCATTAGGTCCTTTTTTAGTACGGCACCAATTTGGTCGGCGTAATACCTATACAATCTATCAATTCCGAAATCTCCATTCATTCTTACTCGATGCACTTCTTTCGTATTTCTTCTTCCAACAATACGTTCTGTTCCGTTAAATCAAAATTAGTTCGGTAATTTTTGAGTTCACCGACAGGAAGCAAAGGGGACTTCTTTCTATGATAGGTACCTACTTGATATATAGATAGATATGATATGTGATTGTCACTTTCCTTTACAGTTACAAGCCGTGATGTTATGTACACTTACCTTATACTACTTAATTAGTACATATATTTAATGTATTCAAGGCCCCACCCAGCCGTTATCAAATGTGTTTGGAAGTCGTACGTGCCACAAGCGAGGTCCCTGAGGCATCCTATCTTGTTTTTAATTATAATTACGTTTTAAATGGTAGCTATGTACTACGTTACTGCGATATTTTAGCACGTTTTTATTGGCGTTTCCTGTAATCAATTATATTATTAAATGAAAACTTGGTCAAACTCTGATAAATTGAGTTGGTAAAGGACTCTGTCAGTGTGGTGACGGATTAAGAATACGGATTGTAACCACCCCATATCATCCCATGGGTGTCGTAAGAGCCGACAGAGGGACCATATTATGCAGAGAACAGCACTGTAAGAGAAGGAAAACTTGATACAAACCCTATACCAACCCGTTTGGCCAGCATGATATAGTAGGCCAATTCCTCCTTTCAAAGGAGAGGCCTAGTCCAGCTGTGGACTGTTAAAGGCTGATGATGATGAAATGACTCTGTATCCTTGACTAGCTGACACAGCCGCGTTGTTTAGGGCCACTGCTCCGCTCCCGTGGCTTTCACGATAAATTTAATAGGCTATCCAACTCAAAAATATATTTCATAAATACATTACACGTTCATACAAACAAACTCGTCAACTTAATTATATTTTAGTACAGACAGGAAGCAGCGATAGCCAAGTGGAGAGACCGACATACTGCTATGCAGAGGGTCTCGGGTTCGAATCCACGGCACGCAACAATGACTTTTGGAAAATTAAATTGTAAATTATCGCTTGCCTAACGGTGAAGGAAAACATCGTGATGAGACCTGCATGTCTGAGAGTTCTCCATAATGTTCTCGAAAGACATGTGAAGTCTGCCAACCAACTAAGCCAGCGTGGTGCCTTTTCATAGCGAGAAGAGGCCCATGCCCAGCAGTGGGACTAGGGCATCGAAACTCGGTCCAATAAAAAAAAAACGGGTTTTCGGGTTTCAGTATAATGAAAACCCGGGTAACCGGGTTTTTCGAGATTTTCGGTCTTTTTGTTATAATTTTGAAAATAAATATGAATTCAAATATCAATTTTCTGCAATGAGTGAAATATAACTAATAAGGGAAAGGAAGAAATGATGTAAAATAAATAATACATTCCAAATCAGAAACATAATATTTAAAAAAGTATTTTAAATAAATGAGTCCTTTGTTGAAATTATGAAATCAAAATACAAAGTTATTAACTAATCAATTTTTGCTTCTCGCAGAATTTAAAATGTTTATACCTATAGCGATACCTTAATTGGCAAACCAGCTAACTCCACTTTCGGTAAAAGAAAAATGTTTGTTGACATAGTACTTACGGAATAGTTGCCACGTGTTTTCCAAAAACGATAACTCCGATATAATCACAATTTTAGCTATAAATCGCTATTCGAAAATCAGCCAACTCCCGTGTGTCACAGAATGTTACGATTTTGGCATGAGCCAACTCCACTCCGCCAGTCGACCATTTTCTATGGCGCCAGAGTCCTGTACGGTTAGCGCTCAACGTTTCGTAGTCAAAAAAATTATAAAACCCTAGAAAAGGATAGCTATTATTGAAAAGTAGATGTACATAATACAAGGTAAGGATACTTATTTACTTTATCACGTAACAGACATATTTAATCAAGTAATCTTTAGATTTAATACAATGGTTCACAAATGCAAAGGAGGATGTGTTCAAGACGTTGCACTGGATAGGACGCGGTATTAACATAAACAGCGAGTAGGTAGGTACCTATCACGCTTAAGATTTCCAGACTTACTTATCTTTAACATTCTATGATTATTATTATTAAGTGTACTTAACTTTTAATAAAAAGTTAAACAGAAGAAAAAACCTTTTCACCACAGCAGCTCAAACATGCCGCTTTTGCTGCGAGACAACAGTGAACAAAACGCGATTTTGATTCGAGCGTGAGGCAAAGTAGCTTTTTAATTTTTCAATCTTCAGTGCCACGAATTGACATTGTTCAGCCACAAATTTGAAACATTCGAATTTACTGTGCTCTGTCTCTTTCACATGCATATAAAAAGTGAGTGAAAAAACAAACCCCTTCGAATTCGAAATTCGAGTTTGGAATTCAACCTCAAAGAAAACACCTACGACAACGCAAAAAAAAAAGATATTTGTATCAAAGAAACTACTTTTTTTATATGTTATTGTTTACATGTTAAATTTATTATTGGATTTTAATAAAAATAAGTCTAATTAATAGTATAAAATTAGTATTTAACCAATACATTTTTATTTAGAATTACAACAATGATACATTTGAAAAATAAACATCAGGGACGCTGTATTAAAACGCGATTTAAAAAAGTAGCGGGAATAAACATTTCGCTGATGCTGATACAGTATGTATAGCGTAACGTGTTAAATTATATTAATATATAAAATAATCTAAAAAGATGAGTGAAACTAGCGTTAAATCAATAAATGATTATGCAGAATTCTATCTATTCCTGTTCATTTCTATATCTCCTAAGTAATATGTGTTCTCACTGCTGTGGTGAAAAGTTATGTGTGCTACACGAGAGCAAATTTTTTGTATCTCGTGCTGTTGAGTCCCTCACCACGCTCAGGATTCTAACTTTGATTCACTCGCTACGCTCGTGAATCAATAATAGAATCCTTCGCTTGCTCGGGACTCAAAATCAGCACTCGAAACAAAAAACAACTTTGCTCTCTTGTTGCACAAATAACTATTATTTAAATATAATCTACCTATTGAGAAAACCAGCTAACTCAAAAATCACATACCTAATTTTACAAGAAAGGAAAAAAGGATAACTCCTAAAAATCGCTGTAGTATTACAAAGAACAGTTATAAAATATTTTATAATGTCAAAAATAACAATTTACGATTATATCTACCAACGGTATTTTAGATTATCACATGAGTAAGTAGTCAACAAAAAGGAACAGGGTAAGTAAGGATTCCCATATTCTGCATGGCTCGACATCCACTGGGCCGATTTTTTTTAAGATGGTGTAGTTATTGTTGAGATATACAAATAAAATATTTTGCCTTCCTTTCTTACTATATAGGTAGATACAATAGTATAGTCACAGATTCAAGAGCTGGTTACACACTCACACGAAAAGCAGAAGAAGATAATATAATATCTGTAGATTAAGCTTTAAGCTCGAAGCCATCGATACAATCTGACTTAAGCTATAGCCATAGAGTCCACAGTTGGACACGAAAAGAAGAACCATCGTAGTCACGCATGCATGTGTGTGTAAAAACGCACACAACGATTTCTAACTTGGCCGTTGTTTTTTTTAATGCGATACAAGCGCGATGCTCCATCTAGACAAGTATATAAGCAATAGTTATCTATTTGTGTTACAAGAGAGCAAAGTTCTTTTTTTGTTTCGAGTGCTGATTTTGAGTCCCGAGCAAGCGAAGGATTCTATGATGATCAAAGTTAGAATCCTGAGCGTAGTGAGGGACTCAACAGCACGAGATGCAAAAAACATTGCTCTCGTGTAGCACACATAACTTTTCAACTCAGCAGTGAGAACACATATTACTTACTTAGGAGACATAGAAATGAACAGGAATAGATTGAAATAACGTTTATTATTTAATATGAATCAAAATCATGCTAAACATTTTAAAAGTTACAATTATTAAAGGTACAATATTATTGAAAGTATTGTAATTTCTCTATTACAAATATCTTAAAATTTGAGGGTATTACGCATTGCCGTACGTGTTTTCTTTGAGGCCGAATTTCGAAGGAGTTTGTTATTTTCATTCGCTTTTTTATATGCATGTGAAAGAGACAGAGCACAGTAAAATTCGAATGTTTCAAATTCATGGCTGGAGAATGTCAATTCGTGGCACTGAAGATTGAAAAATTAAAAAGCTACGTTGACCGACGCTCGAATCAAAATCGCGTTTTGTTCACTGTTGTCTCGCAGCAAAAGCGGCATGTTTGAGCTGCTGAGGTGAAAAGATTATTTATAGATTAAGCTTTAAGTTCGACGCTATTCATAGTATCTGATCTGTTTAGGGTTTAATCCCATTGATGTAGGTAATAGGTACGATATACCCGATTATCTGGCTGACTGAAGCTAGGCTAGATTACAATTTGATTGGAAGATTCCGGTTATCTGCTAGCTTGGAAGTAGATGTTTTGTACATAAATTCTATTATATTTGTTACATAAGTACATATATTATATAACGATATTATAATATTACTAGCTGACCCGGCAAACGTTATTTTGCAATTTTTTTTTATTTTTTTTTGAAAAATAGATGTTGGCCGATTCTCATAGATACCGGATAAGCACAAAAAATTTCATCAAAATCGGTCAAGCCGTTTCGGAGGAGTATGGCAACGAAAACTGTGACACGAGAATTTTATATAGGTATTAGATGTTTATATACATAATAATATTATGTTGTAAAATAATGGCATGATTTAATATTACCGCAGATATCAGGTCCAATACCCAGAAAGTAGGCAATATTATCATAATTAAAATTAAAATATTTTACACTTTCAAGTTCAAAGTTAAAAGGAGGCAGCGATAGCCTAGTGGAGATACCAACCGACTGCCATGCAGAAGGTATCGGGTTCGAATCCACGGCGCCCACCAATGAATTTCTGAAGTTATGTGCGTATTGAATTGTTAATTATCGCTTGTCCCGTGCCTCGGAGAACACGTTAAGCCGGCGGTCCCGGTTGTCATGAAGATCTTTGACAGTCGCTATAGGGCGTCAGTACCTTCCAAGTAAACTGACACTAGTCTAAACCATGGGATATTGCTATCCCTTCGGGTTGCGGAGGTCAAACAACAGGCAGTCGCTCTGTGTAAATGCTAATATTCTGCCAAATCCGGTTAGCGTCGTAGGTCCGTTAGACTAGTAAGCGGACCCCAAGTTGAAACTGGGATAACGCTAGGAGGATGATGAAGTTAAAGAAGTATACATCGGAAGGAAACCCGTTTGGTCTGTGGCTTAGGTATGCCTGAGAGTTCTCTATGAATTCTATAATGTTCTTAGAACATAAGTGAATGTTCCAACCTGCATTTGAACAGCATGGTGGTCTATGGCCTAAAGCAGGAAGAGCCCATGCCCAGCAGACAGTGTCTATAGAAGGCTGATGATGACTAACAAGCTAGTATATCTGTATGCTTCTAAAACCATTACCGCAGTGCACAAAAAAAACTGGTGGGCAAATTTTGTTCGAATTCAACCTGAATTCCTTTCGTCACATTTCTATAGTCACCCGTCGTCACCATTTTGTCCAGTGCAGGTGTTATTTCTTTATCAAAAACCGCGTATACTCGTGATAACATAAATTTTGAAAAAGCGAAAGAAAAAAAGTTATAATTATTTTAAGTATGCTTATTTTTATTTATAAAACAAACCACACATTTTCAAGTGACCGCAAATTGTTAATTGAACAATAATTTTCAAACTTCCTAATCGTTCGGAAGTGAAGCAGGTGCCGAAAAAGTTGTAATTTGTTAATGGAAATATTTATAAAAGAAACTGTTTTGTCCCCATTATGTGTTGATGTTTGTTAGCGGTTGTCAGTTTCGAGATTATTTTGAACTGTTTCGGTAGCAATAAGAAATCCACCATGATCCAACAAGAAAGGCAGTCTTGACTTCATAATCTTCCTTTCTTCTTCTTTCTCGTATAAGTGTGTGGCCAACTCTGATGTCGGAGTTTTCAGACCGCCCGAAGGCCTCCGACATGGCCTAACGACTCTTATCCTGAGACAAGAACCGGGACCGACGCGACGGCTTAACGTGCCCTCCGAAGCATGGTAGCGCTCTGATGTAAATGACACACGTGGTCACCCCTCCAAATGGCGACCTGTGCTACCGTTGCTTTACTTTGCCGACCTATTACGATCGGCAAGCCAAGTGTCGCTATGAGCGCTACTTGACTTCATAATTTTATCATCATCATACAGTTTTTCGTAGTTACATACATACATAAATAGAATCACGCCTGTTTCCCCGAAGGGGTAGGCAGAGGCATATTAAACGCCCACTTTTCGCCAGTGTTTTGATCCCACGTAATAGGTGGCGAGCCTATTGCCGCTTTTCGGGATATTTTGTTTGCCAGAGCCTCGTCCGTTGATCGGCAGGTGCACCACTTGCAGGTGAGGTTGGTTTGGGACCCTAAGTTCTTGGTGCCCTATGCACCCGTTTTCGTAGTTAACTGCTGGAAATAGTCCCGTCCTAGTTCGCGTCACAATACCAGTGACTCAATTCGCAGATTTGGTCTACTATAACCACGCTGGCCAGACGGGTTGGAACGGCTTTGATATAGGTCTTGACATCTTTTCGCAAGGATACTACAATAATTATTGACTGACACTAATTACTGTTCGGAGTTAAGTGCGTTTTAAATGGTTAATTATCGCTTGCTAATCGGTGAAGGAAAACATCGTGAGGAAACCTGCATGTCTGAGAGTTCTCCATAATATTCTCGAAAGACATGTGAAGTCTGCCGACCCGCACTTGGCCAGCGTGGTGGACTATGGCCTTACCCTTCTCATAGTGAGAAGAGGCCCGTGCCCAGCAGTGGGAGAGTATAAAGGGCTAATAATGACGATCATTTTTCTTAGTCGCCTCCTACGATATCCACGGAATGAAATAAGCTAATGACACTTTCTATTTTTAATTCTTCACCATCACCACACGAAAAATCATGCATTTGAAGAAATAGACTGAGCATGCCCTTGGAAGCTAACGAAAACGTTTTCCTTTCGCGAGTTAATTCCACTTAACTCGCGAAAGGAAAACGTTTTAAAATTGTCTATTTTTATTTTTTATATTATAGACTCACGCCTGTATCCCCGAAGGGGTAGGCAGAGGTGTGAAATTACAGCCACATTTCGCCATGAATTTTTAGGTCCCACCGTCCCACGTAATAGGGGGCGGGCCTCCTACTGAGAATTCGGAAAAACCCAGTAACACTTTTGCCCGACCCGGGAATCGAACTCGGTATCGCCGATCAGCAGTCGCATATGGTATCCACTGGATCAGGGAGGCAAGCAGTTTAAGTTGTCGTTGCCTCTTTATAGCATGCCTAGAGACCATAGATATATTAATTACTAGCTTTCGCCCGCGGCTTCGCCCGCATGAAATTTTAATATAGAGTAGCCTTTGTACTTCCCCAGGTTTCAGACTATCCATATCAATTTTCATTACAAACGGATCTGCACATTAGCCGTGTAGCATACATATATTATAAACAGATAATAAGTACTTAAAATTACTTTTGTTTTTATAGTCGTCAAACTTCAGGTAAAGATTAGTATGTAGTGTATATTATTAAAGTTATTGAAGAGCTTATATACCTACTGAATAGAATTGCAGCAAAAATAAAAACTGAAAGCATTACCAGAAAGTACAAAATCAAACCGCCCCTCCTCCCCACTGCGCTTCAGCGCACCAACTCATACTCTCACGCTTTTAATAACGCTGCACTTAGGTCAATTATATCGTAAGCTCTATTCTGCCAATCAAGCCCTTTCATTTGATACCCATATTGGGGTATTTGTGGAAAATATGTCATCCGCCATTTTATGGCGACAGCCATCTTAGATTTTTCATAGTGAGCCCTATTCTACCAATCATGCCCTTTCATTCGATACCCATATTGAGTTATTTGTGGAAAAATGTAATACGCCATTTTGCGGCGACAGCCATCTTCGATTTATCATAGTGAGCTCTATTCTACGAATCAAGCCCTTTAATTAAATACCCGTATTGAGGTATTTGTGGAAAATAAGTAATTCACCTTTTTGTGGTGGCGGCCATCTTGGATTTTTCATAGTGAGCTCCATTCTACCAATCAAAACCTTTCATTAAATACCCATATTGAGGTATATGTGGAAATATGTAATCCGCCAGTTTGTGGCGGCAGCCATCTTGGATTTTATATAGTGAGCCCTATTCTACCAATCAAACCCTTTCATTTGTTACCCATATTGAGTTATTTGTGGAAAATATTCAAAATATGTAATCAGCCATTTTGCTGCGACAGCCATCTTGGATTTTTCATAGTGAGCTCTATTCTACGAATCAAGCCCTTTCATTTGATACCCATATCGAGGTATTTGTGGAAAATAAATAAGACGCCATTTTGTGTCAGCGGCCATCTTAGATTTTTCATAATGATTTCCATTCTACCAATCAAACCCTTTCATTTGATACCCATATTGAGGTTGTTGTGAAGTAATATGTGATTCGCCATTTTGTATCGGTGGCCATCTTGGATTTACAATCATTTAAATATTATCTTTTAATCTCGATGACAATATGAGTGTAAACCAAATATCAGATCAATCATCAGGAAGGGGGTAAAATTCCAATTACTAAATTTGACCCAAGCAAACAAATAAAGACAATACAGGATTTTCGCCGACTTAGTTGATACTTTTCCTTATAGTATGGCAACATTATACATTTTTTTTATAAATTGTAGCCTATGTGTTATTCTGATGTATAAACTATATTACTGTAAAGTTTCATCCAAATCCGTTCAGTAGTTTTTGCGTGAAAGAGTAACAAACATCCATCCATCCATCCATCCATCTTCACAAACTTTCACATTTATAATATTAGTAGGATAGGATAGGAAGTAGGATAGTATACTCTTCTTAACTGTTCTGTGCTAGAGACATATTGGTTGATAGAATTAATCCCTGATGGAATAGAGCAAGACTAGTAGAGAACTGCCTCGTTGGTCTCGCGGCATAAATATGCGCGTGGGATTGGGAGGTCTCGGGTTCGATTCCCGGGTCGGGCAAAGTGTTATTGGGTTTTTCCGTTAAGAAATTCTCAGTAGCAGCACGGTAATGTGCCCGGTACGGCAATAGGCTCGCTCCCAATTACGTGGGACTTAAAAAATTCATGGCGAAATGTGGGTGTAATATTACACCTCTGCTTACCCCTTCGGGGATACAGGCGTGAGACTATAGGAAAAATAATAGTAGAGTCACAAGTAACGCACTTGTTGCCGACCTGGATGTGAAAAGGAATAGAGAAAGAAGAGTGGGATAAGGCAGAAGAAAAAGGGGATTGGGCCGCCGGCGCCGGCACTCTCACTCGCTGAGCGACAATCAACAGTGCAGGTACTAACTTCTTTACGTCGGTATTCTGTGAGAGGATAGTACTTCTTAAGTCCAACCGGCCCATTCATCCTGAAAACCAGGCAGACTCTACTACGTATATAAACAAATATTATGTTATTTTTTATATACTCACCTGTATCCCCGAAGGGGTAGGCAGAGGTGCAATATTACACCCACATTTCGCCATGATTTATTTTAAGTCCTACGTAATAGAGGGCGAGTCTATTGCCGTTACCGGGCACATCAACAGACTCCGTACTGCATACTGCGAACTCGGAAAAAACAACCAATAACACTTTTGCCCGACCCAAGAATCGAACCTGGGACTTCCGATCAACAGTCACATACGCTATCCACCGGACCACAGAGGCAGTCTTAACAAATATTCGTACACAAACAAATATTCACAATCATAAACAAATATTTTCTCTACATCTTGGTATCCTTAGTAACTCTCATAAGCACAATGAAATTTTGTGCATGTTCCACTGCTGACCGCTTTCAAATAACTGCGATGCTAATTACGACATACAATGTAGACGGTATTCGTTTCCCATCATATCACTTTCTGATACAACTGTATATTTGGTACTGATGAGGATTGCTACCTCCTTTCATTTTTCACTTGACATCGCTGCATCGTTAACATGTTTGTCTGCAAAGCATTAAACATTCTTCTGTCGCTCTACTTATGGCAAAGGGTTTTAAATTATTTTTGAACTTTTCTAATATACCTACTTCTGATTAAATTCGTTGTGGGTTTCAAGACAGTTTTAGAGCGGTTTCAGTCTAGCTTTATAATATAGTAGAGAATGCCCGCGGTTATACCCGCGTTTTTTAAGGCTACTGCTCTGCTCTCGTCGCTCATAGCGTGATGTTATATAGCCTTCCTCGATAAATGGGCTATCTAACACTGAAAGAATTTTTCAAATCAAACCAGTAGTTCCTGAGATTAGCGCGTTCAACCAAACAAACAAACAAACAAACAAACTCTTCAGCTTTATATATTAATATAAGATATTTAAGATGTATGTGCGCATAAGTGTCTTAACACACTAAGCCTAAGTTACGCGACCCAAGTTCGGTATGATTACGCCTGCAATGCCATTTCAATTACTGACGACACATTATACCGAAATTACGTTGCGTTATAGCGTACAACGTAACTTTAGGGCGTAAGTTCAGCGGTAACTTTTCCAGTAGTAGAGCCCAAGCATAGTTCGTAAGGCCTTGCCACACGGCACAATTTTACGTCCAAGTTGACTAAATCACTTGATGAAATCGTGACGTGTAGACGCCAGCCGTCCAACTCAAGTTCATCGGGTGGGCGGTACCACCAGATTTTAACCAATCGGGTGGACGGAATGAAAATCAGTGTTTTTATTGTGTCGTGTAGACGGGCAAAGCCAATTCGATTGAAAATTTGATCAGTGGTAAAATTGTGCCGTGTGGCAAGGCCTGTAGCACAAGCGTAAGTTCGTCACTTATAGTGTGTCATATCAGCCGAATACATCGGAACGTAAAGTCAGCCGCGGAACTTCGGTCGCGTAACTTCGGCATAGTGTGTTTAGTTAATATGCGCAATTTGCTACACGCGCAACTCGTACGAGTTCTGACGCTTATATCCTATTTAAATAAAAATGAATCACACAAAATGTTTGTAAGCGCTTAACTTTCAAACGACTGCACATAATTTGATAAATCTTTCTTTCATGTGTTTGTTATTGCCAGAAGGTTTGTATGAAAAAGTTAAAAATAAATGAAGAAGAAAGAAAATAACGGTAAAAATGGCGGTACGAAGTTTGCCGAGTCAGCTAGTAATATATATGAAGGCCTATGATGCGTCTTGTCAGACGATATAGGTAAACATAATCTGCTGTGTTATAATTATGATGGTTGCAGTTAATTGTTGTGCGTGGCATTTTTTCACGTGGCTGTGTAGGCCAATCCGTGACAGACATGTACGTCCACATCTAAGGCAGATGTGTATTGCGACAGGTGGAGGGTTTTGATCGCGGTTATGTCTCCTAGCTCGTAATAATTATGTTTATATTTCACTGTATTATATTTATATGTATAATATTTAAGTGTAAATTTATTTAAAATAAGTACATATATAGGCTTATGGTATATGAATGTTAATCCATTGTCTATCGTCGATCGTCACCTTTATTGACGGGTGACCGGTCACAAAATCTTTTGCCACCCTCTATGTCTCAGAGAGTAAGTCATCGGTGCCAGATGCTCTGAAGATCTATGACAGTCGTTATAGGGAGTCGGCACCCTAATATATCCTATCTGGCAATATTGTTCTGGGACGGGAAGGAAAATGTATGACATATTATGGACTCGCTATTTTTGTCACTGAATAGTTTTTAAATAGACCGGAACGACGAATAGAACGCTAGGCAGATAGTCTCAGGTTTGAATTCTCGCGCGAAAAATTGACTTTTCGAAGTTATACCAGTTGGCGTATCTAGGTTATTTTTCATAGTGGGCCTGGGTTTTCATAAAACAATGTTGTGAAGTTTCTTAGGTGTCCAGCCGAGAATTTCGAATCGGTAACCAAAATTCTGTTCTAGAGTGGAGACCGCGCCTAGGCAAACGTAGTGTAAGACGCCCTCCGGTTAGGTGGAGTGACGATATACGCAAAGTGGCTGGACAGCCGCGCCGTATGGCAAGGAGCATTATCGTGCATGAGTAGAAATTCATGGCCTATTTGAGTTCTGTGTGGGACAATAACGGGCTCTACTACCTCCTCGTGGTATTTTTGTGCAGTCATGCTGCCTTGGATCCAAACGAGTTGGGTTCGTCCGCCAAGACGAATTCCTGCCCACACCATGATTGTCCCGCCTTGGTATGGGTGGACCTCCTGAGGGTGCCGTAGACGGCTAACTCTCCCTGGAGCTCTCCAAACGCGTGTTCTTCGTGAATCCGGGTGAAACCCAAACCGGGACTCATCGGTGAACAGCACCAAAGACCATTGTTCGTCACTCCATGGTAAATGCTCCCGAGCCCACGAAAGCCGCCGACCGCGATTGCCACGTCGCAATGCTGGAACACGCAATGGTCTTCGAGCATGAAGATCAACTTCATGTAACCTTCTTCGCACGGTTTGGTCGCTTACCAGCAGCTGGTGGTCCTCCTGGAGCCTTTGCACTAGTTGCAGCGCTGTGATATTGGGTTGTCTTCTGGCGGTCATTTGGAGAAATCGATCCTGTCTCTGCGTAGTAACACGATATCTACCTGTGTGCTGTTCGGCCACATCTCCAGTACTGCGATAACGTGACCACAACCTTGATATCACATTTTGACTGGTATGTAGGGCCTCAGCAACGACGCGTTGAATTGCACCATTTTCTAACATGCCCACGGCTCGTAACATTTCATCTCGACTCAAATGACGACGTGACATGACTTTTAAAGTTCGTACGTCACGTTAAATTAAAAAAGAAAAACAATTAAAAACCCTTTTCATTAATAATTATAATAAAACAGTTTTAACTTTCTTTAATGTAACGAATTACTAGCAAATTTGCCGCCATATTTTGTTTATTATTTTGTTTTTTTTCTTTCCATGTTCAAATTTTGAAAATAGAATAAAAGAGGTTTTAATCTGTATATAAACTTTTTGTGGAAACTAACAAGGTTCTAAACTATAAACTCGTAAATAATTTAGGATTAAGATATCCCTAGACTTTGTTGATGTGTGTATTTAAGAGTCAGTGCGGGGAAATAAGAAGCCAAAAATATCTTAACATATACTATCGCTATCCCTTTGGTTTGCAGAGTTGCAGACGTTAAATGGTTGCCACTCGGCGGGAAAGTACACTTATAGCGTAGTAAAGTAATAAAAGTGAATACTAGGGAAGTTTCCTGCAAGTGAAATAAATTATACAAGTATTTTTATCTAGTGAAACATGTCAAAATAATAGTAGTTTTATTCATCAATTAATGTTAAAACTTTATTTAACATTTTTTATCGTCAATTTATTGATAATAAGTATTCTACTTGACAGCAAAACACTGACGTTACTACGTCATATTTCATACAAAACCCTTAGCAAAGGTACTTAGTTTTTTGACATTTCATTAAAATTGCTTGATTTGACTAAGTAGTTGGAAACAACCCTATTGTATGGTAGATATACGATACGAGATTTCTGGATTATATTCTAAATAAAATTAGTCGTACTTTTACGAAAAATTTCTGCTGACTAAACTTAAAATAAACTTACTGAAATGGGTGGCCCAATGTCAAATTGTCCCCCTAGGCGATCGGATCGCGACAAACGCCCCACCCCTCTCCCCCAGGCAATCGGGTGGCGACGATCAAAATATCTATGCTTCAGTACTTTTCATAAAATACACGTTTAAAATTCGCCAATAGGGTAGTTTCCAAGGTCAAAATAATTACATTTTATTTAGTCCGTATTTTAGATTAGGTATAAAAAAATATTGGACACGTATTTTTTCTTTGTTCGATTAAATAAAAAATAACAAAGATACAGCCCATTAAAGTTACGTGTGACGTCACCTAGTGCGAAAAAATACAGCACGGCATGACGTTATACGTAACTTTAATGAGCTATATCTTGGTCATTTTTGGTTTAATTTACAAATAAAAAAATACGTATCGCTTATTTTTGAATAGTCTAAAGGACGGACTTATAAAACTTTTTTCGTCAACAACAATTGAGATATTATAAGCCCTTAAGTATTTTTTTTATTTTCATGCCTGCAGTAGATTCTTCTTGCTATTAATAAAATTTCTTAATAAACAATGATCAACACTTTTCTCTCCCAAAATCGAACCCAAAACACTCCACCAGTACAGCAGGAACTTTTATATATACTTGCATCAGAGATTCATTGAATAGAACAGAACACGCATAATCACCCGCCATGACAGTTAAACTGGCGGGAAACACACCGGTATTTATCCCGTCACTTCCTGTCAAGTCAACTGTTATTTACGTAAGCGTAGTCGCTATTTGAAATATTTAAAAAGCTACGGAAGTTGCCATTCTTTTTTAAAAGATGACATCTTGTTTTTCTATTACATGTTATGTGCAGTACGGGCAGTACCCAATAATGCTCCTATTTTTAGTGCAGGGTTATAGGAAGCTGAACATAATCTATTATTATTAATGACATTTTACTAAAATTATATGTAAACTAGTAATATATTACCTACTAAGTTGGTCTTAAAAGTAAACAACTCAACTGTAGAACAACACCTTGTATCGATGGTTAGGAAGTCTGTACAGCCGTCCGTACGTATATGTCTTCCTAAATGCACTAAGCAGGGGAACAAATCGCAATAACTCGCAAAATGAATACAAGTAGGTTCGTGGTGCCTAAAATAAACATGTTAAATAAAAAAACACTACCATAAACAAACTCACGGCGCAGGGGACTAAAGTAACCATAAACGTCGCACATCTGCAAATAAACACAGTCAAATTTAATCCGTGCACAGGTCTTTCAACTTATGACCGAATTTTTACTTGCAGTGGGTTACCTAGAATTAGGTATATTGTTATTCTTATCTCTAAAGCACTAAAATAGAAAAAAACAAATGCGATCCAAATTTATTTTTAGTAATATCAATTATATTCTATCCCAAAGATCAAATGACTGGCATCTGAGTCTAGGTGTGTCTTGGACTGCTATGGCAAAGATGGTTGACTGGATTCACACCTCGGACAATAAGGAAGTTGCCTGCATGTGAAATAAATTATAGAAGTATTTTTATCTAGTGAAACATATGAAAATAATAGTAGTTTCATTCGTCAATTAATGTTAAAAATTTATTTAGGTATCATTTTTTATCGCCAATTTATTGATAATAAGCAAAACACTATGACGTCACTACGTCATATTTCACACAAAACACTTGGCAAAGGTCGTTTTTGACATTTCATTAAAAGTGCTTGATTTAACTAGTTGGAAACAACCCTAATGCAAAATGATAATGATTTATTCTGTGCCTGGAGAATATTTTTTTATCTTTTTTAGTTGCCTGCTTGCCAGTTTCTCTGCGCAGCATTCTAATTACTTAATCTCTTCTCTAGGCTATTGCTGCCTTCTATAGACAGATAATCACCGCTAAATAAGCTAGATTACCTATTTACATCTTTTTGTAGCTATTTACTCTGAATATCTCTTGGTAGAAGAACTAAGGTATTCCTTCGCTTGTCTCCTCCAGAAACATCCCGCGCCAAAAGTATTTACCGACCATTGTACCAAAACGTGAACGATTCGCGAGCGATAACACGGGTGGCGCAAGTTGAGAAATATAAGCGGAAAGGGGCTTTTTCAAATTTGCTGCACTTAGTATTTCATTTCTATTGTAATACTCGCAGTCAAATTTAGCAACGTTCCGACTGCAGTGCCACCTGCCGGGCTAAGTCGTATATTAAACCATTCTCTACTATATACAGGTTGTTTGGTAATTGGACCTATTCCTTGAAGGAGGTTATATTTGGGGTCATTTGCAATAAATTGACAAAACTAGGTACCAAAATTAACGGTTTTTCAGATATCGAGCTTTAAAGATTTTGAAATTTTTGTCATCATAATATCAAAATTAAAAAAAAACTTCACTTTTTGGATCTTAATTCTTACTTTTTGGAAAGCTTGTTAACTAGTAATTGATCCAAATCGGCGCGTATTTTTTTCATTGTTATAAAAGTGAATTATGGAAAGGTAAGGCAGCCTTGATGTTTTTTAATTAATTTGTACGCGAAGTGTAGTACATATTTTTTTAATAAAAGTCTTCAATCAAATGCTCGATATCTCAGAAACCATTAATTTTGCACCCCTACCTAGTTGAATTGGCGGATCTGGGGTTGGCTAACCGGGGCACTTGCACCGGGCGCCAGCATCACGGGGGCGCCAAAATCATGAGGGACAGGGCATCGATAAATTCATGACACATAAAATCACTTCTGTATAGACAAAAAGAATGGAGACACGTTTTACATGCTAGAAACCGTCTTCCTTTTTCTTCCTTTGATATGCTTGGCTTGGTACTTATTTATTTATAATTATAGAGACAAGACCAAGTTTATGTTCAATAAACACATAATTCCTATAATTTTTTTATAGAAATTGACCAGTTGTTGTCGCAAAAGTTACAGTAAGGTAGATACGGCCTTGTGGGAGAAATTACCAGGAGACTGCAGGGTGGCATTAGGGAAGTTATGTTGTATCTTTTGTTAACTTTGCCATCAGGGTGAAGCTAGGCCACCGTCTACATACCATGCACAGTGTGTAATTTTAGCTTAGTTGTGGCCAGGTATATTTTATGTATTCATTCGAAAGAACTTGGGATACTTATTAATTGGTAAAAATTCCTACACTAAAATTGTATATACTTTCATAGAAATATTTTTTTCTTGTGAAAGGTCAACGACCTCAAAAAAATTAATGTTTTTATTTCTCCTAAAGTGTTATTGGTATCGTTTTTTTTTAATAACACAAATGACGTAACATCAAAATATCTATTCATATAAAAAATTAAGGAGCTGTAGGTTTGATAGTTTATGAAATATGTGAAAATTTCTCAATTTCACTTTTTATTGATTTTTTATTTACCCATATCTTTACCGCATTTTATTCTTTGCTGTAAATATGAACACAACTGTTGTTTATTTATCATGTCCTAAAAAATTACATACGTTAATCAAAGGGGTAGTGAGAAAGAGCGTTTCTAAATATTTTAGAAATTTCTATGGAAATACGGTTGTCCAAATATTTAATAAACAAAAATTAAAATGTTATATTTTATCGATGTCGTCATTATCGCAATCTATTAATACTTCGTCTGACGATAGTACGATGTTGATATCGATATTATCGTCAGAATCACATTCGAATTCATCAAACGACTTTTGCAAGAATGGGTCATCGTAGATGAGTACGTTATCCATTAACTTAACATTTTTAAACTTTTTACGGAATTTTAGAATGTTTCCTGTTTTTTGTCTCTTGTCAATTGACAAACTAGACAAAAGCGGGTCAGAAGACTCTAAAGCTCGGTGAATCAAGTCAAGGACCGTTGCTTTGCAATTTAATTTACGGGTGTGATGCTCACGACCGTAGCGCCAAAATTTGTTGCGTGATACACCGGCTTGTTCTGATAGCATTCATATTGGTATAGATATAGAGTCTAGCATTTCTGCACCATGTATTAATTTTGTGAACGGTGACAGACATATTGTACCAACCGTATTTTTGTACATATTTTGTTGCAACACTATTGCAAAACTCCTGAAACTTTTTAGAGTCTAATTCTAAGCCGCATGATAAAGACACCAGAATTGTATGTAGGTCATTGACGAGTCATTCTTCAATACCTAAAATATTGGCAAAAGTCAATCGATTAGAATCAGACAAATCCGTACGGGCTGTGTTCCCGTCGTTGGTTGTACCTGAATTAAGACAAACTACGTCAACCAATAAGCCCATTTACTGTCTGATTTCATCCTGTATTTATGATTTTCTTTTTTCTACAATTATAGACTCGGGCGATTTTTTTGCAACTCGTCACTTTTACACTGCAGGGTCATTTTTATAACCCAAATGAAACTAAAATTAAAAAATTCTTATCCACGCATGCAATGGGCTAAATCCATGACGTAAAGATTCCTGATTTACAGGTTTTTTAGCTATCAGGTCTAGATTTTCAAATTCGCTACAAGTAGCTCCACAACAGGCACACAGTAATTGTGATGTTGTGTTTGTAATGGCATTAAACATCTTTCCATCAATGATGGTTAAGTATATATATATATATATATATATATATATATATATATATATATTCAACGCGTGGAGGTACTCCCCGCTTATGTTGTTAAAGTTTTGTCTTTTGCATTTTAGGAAATTAACTTTATGGGTTTTGAATGTCATGTAATATGAATTCAATAAAAATAGTAGTAAAAAAATACAATCAAATTGAGAACCTCCTCCTTTTTCGAAATCGGTTAAAATGCTACGACTGGTTTTGCGAGTGTTATATAATCTTTTAAGTTATTAAGTATACTTCAAATGTCGATTTTATTAATGAACAGAATAAATTAATCAAGTGGTTAACAATGTTAGTGACAACCCCAGACAAAATTTTCAAAAATTATATCTCATCACCCCTTTATTCTTTTTAGCTGATATTTTTTATTCGAATGTATTATATTATTGTACATCTTTTCCATCAAAAAGAAAACGCGGTAATTTAAAAAGAGACCCACAAAAAAATATTATTGTTTTTTGCTAAAAACATTCATTATGGCTTAAACAACCCGTATTTCTTATCTAGTTTTTGGCAATATTATAGTTTTTCATTTTCTTAATAAGCAGATACTTCATTTATTCGTAACTGATGTATCTGAAAAAAGATATTGCATTTCTATGGTTTCTCTGGGGTTTTCTCGATACTTTAAATATAACCAAAACTACTTCAAAAAAAATTGTCGTTATCTTTTTTAATCCTCCAAAATAGTAAAAGCTATTAAAAAAACACATAACCTGTACTTGGCCACAAGTAAGCCAAAATTACATACTGTGCCATGCAGAGAGCTATGACAAGGTCAATACTAGGGATCTCGCCTAAGGCACAAAAAAGGCTGAAACGAGTTTATTCCGCAGGAGACCAAAGTAAATGACATTGACAAAGCTGTGCTAGTGATACGCAAACAGACCCTGGGACGACGCGAAAATAGCCCAATTATCACTTATAAAATTCTTTGGCGCTATAAAATTCTTCCAGTGAATTTATATGGAGCTCGCATCGAGTGCATAAGAGGTATGTTATAGCACTAGGTACAGCAAACGGAATTGACAGTTGGCTGGCCATATATGTCTCAGTATCGATGGTCGGTGGAGTCAGCACGTTCATAGCGTGCATTGTTGGACGCCCTCTGGCCAGATGGATCAGAGGAGGATGGCTGGTAGTGGTTGGCTGAATGGCAGAAATGGGAAAGCGAGTTTTTATAGGGAGAGGTCTCCACTCTAGAACACAACTACTCCAATGTTTATCCGTTCTGTGACAAAATTTGACCAGCCCACTGCCAATTTAGCCTGCTAATTTTTTGAGCTATGTCGATTACCTTGGTTCTCTGTAGGTTCGAATCCACAACACTAGGCTCAGTGTCAAGCGGCCCCTTAAACTATTACGCCAACTGTGCAGTCAAATATGCTTTATTCAAACGTTGTGATTAGATCTCCATTGTACAAAGAAGGAGGTTAACGGCCGGTTTCATTAATCGATCAATCCATGGATTTGGAGATTCGAGATACGTGTTCGGTGTTTGACATATTTTGTATGGAACTTATGTCAAAAATTAACCTAAAATCTTAAAAAAAATGATAGATCGGATATTGAATTCAGCGGTTAGGGTTTGTGTTCCTCCTCCGGGTCATTGGGGCTCAGCTCAGCGAGAGGTCCGTCATCTAACCGAGTAGCGACGAAGTCGGCAAGAGGTGTCGTGTGGTGTGCCACAGGGATCGGTCCTCGGTCCCCGCTTGTGGAACATTGGTTACTACTAGGTGCTACGCTTCCCAGTGTGGCTCACTTCTGCTACGGCACCCTCGTCGCTGCGAGGGCTAAGATGTACCAAGTGACGGTAAGGGTGACTAATAGCAAAAAAATCTGAATTATACATAGAAGGACATTTCCTATGGGCGCTCTGAAGACAAACTTTCTGTGACCCTAATTGCCGCTTGGCGGCATAGCAGTCTTTCCCCCAGTGTAAGGGCAAGAGAGAGGGACTATAAACCAGTGTATCTCAACTACGAGAGCAAGGGAGACGGAGAACAACGCCAGCGCCGCTGACTACGAACTAAACTGGGGGTAGACCCCATTTGGAATCTAAATCAGGAATCGATTCTGAATCTATGTATATCTGAGTTCTTTGTTATACCTACTAGTTTCCAGTAGTTTTGCATTGGCCCTGCATCAAGAGGATGTCCTCTATTGCCTCCCTATTTCCCCTATCGCTTGTAAACAACATAACGTCACGCCTTTTATCCCCGAAGGGGTAGGCAGAGGTGTATTTCTACACCCACTTTTCGCCAGATATACTTTAGTCCCACGTAATAAGGGGCGAGCCTATTGCCGTACCGGGCACATTTCCAGACTCCGTGCGGCTACTGAGAATTTCGTGACAGAAAAACCCAATAACACTGCCCGACCCAGGAATCGAACCCGGGACCGCCCGATCCCACGCGCACATTTATGCCGCGAGACCAACGAGGCAGTCGTATAGGGTTTGATGTCGAGTTTTCCGTCTCTACGCAAATATGGTATTTGCATCGTGTTATCCCTTAGTCGCCTCTTACGACACCCACGGGAAGATAGGGGGTGGTGACACTTGTATTCTATGCCGTCAACCACACGGCAACAACAACAATAAAATACAGTTTCTTATACTATTTATACCATTCATAACAAGCTCATATTACATTTATGTAAAGTCGTAACATATTCTTAACGTTTTATTACTTAATATATAAAATTCCTTTATGTAGTAATCAAAGTATTAACTTCTTAGCATTCTTCTTAATCATATCAAACGATTCTTTATCAAGACGTTCGACGCATTTTCTTAAGTTATTCACGAAGCGAGTCATACAATCTTGGACACTATGACCTCTGTCCTTAGCCCATTCATTGAAATCATGTCTAATTTTGGTCCATTCTCCAAGGTTTTTATCCGAATCAGGTACTTTTTCCTCCAACTTATTCACAATACTTTGAAAGTTTAAAGTAGCACTTATTACATTATTACTTGGATCAGCACCAATCTCAATTGCCATTGGAGAATTTCTACTATCAATAATTTTTCTTACAATTATAACTATGGCTCTTTGATGGTTATATGGCTGCTTATTTAATATATTAAATTTTGAATTTAATGCATCTCTGCTTTCTCTATCCAAATAGTTGGAATACAAAGTGTTTTTAATAGCGACACTCAAGGAGTTAAACGCCAGTTCAAATTTCTCAGGGTCTAATTTCAACAGGATGTCTAAAATATCTAAAATGTATTGCGCAAAGTTTGCAGACTTGCAGAGGTCAAGTCTATGGCATGCGTTCTCTAGCAAATCTCCTAATTCCTTATTGATTTCTTTCTGGAATATTCCAGGAGTGGGTCCACTGCGTAGTAAACTTTTTTTATCCAGGTCATCCATCATGGAATTTACCAATCTTTTAACAAACCGATGGGACACGTCGATTGCATTAAATATCACTTTTCGACTGCCTACAGATCTAATATGTTGATCTTGTAGACTTCTAAGATATTCTTTATATGCGTCAACGAACACCGTTTCTAGCCGTTTGATGCCTTTCTTCCAATGATGTTCAGGACTTCTGTCTCTTACGTTCTGAAATAACCTTATCGTTCTATTCATGATGTATTTGGTAAAATCGTTTATCTGTTTGTCGTCTTTAATGCTGTGGGGGTTTAGTTTGTGCGGACTGTTTACTTTACCAACATCAATACTTGCGTCTTGTCGTAGTTGAGGTAACATAAAAGTCAGATCATTATCTTTCCTGCCGACATCTGTATCATGGGTAACAACGTTGTCCCATAACTGTCTCAACCATTTATTTATCTCGAAAGACCTCTTGGGTGCGCAGGGTGGTTTCATTCCGGGCTGGTTCCAAATATCCCAAGTGTCGTTACGTAACATACCGGGCGGTGGAGTGTGCCATTCCATCCACCAGGGAGGTTTATGCCACTCCATCCACCAAGGAGGTCGGAAGTTGTCGTCGAATGCTGTAGCCGCACTCAGGGACGCCCACAGATCACACAATCCATTGTAATCCTTTGGAACTACATCGCCCGTGTACTGCAAGTAATGCGTTTTGTTATACAGTATAATTTTCTGCCCAGGCTGACCTTTATCGTCTACGGTTTTGTTAACATAGGAATACACATAATCTGTTTGCACTGGGAGTGGCATCGAAATTTGTTGCTTAGACGGGTTCCTGTGGGAATTCTGCCACGAGTTTGCTTGGCCGGGGTCGTTTTTGACTTGGCTCCATATTTCTCCCATCCATTTGGTTATATCGAAGGAGTTTCTGGCAGCAGGTGGGGCGCCCGGTGGGTTCATGCCTGGTTGGTTCCATATCTCCCAAGTGTCGTTACGTAGCAGTCCAGGCGGCGGGGTGTGCCACTCCATCCACCACGGGGGCTTGTGCCACTCCATCCACCAAGGAGGACGGAACAAGTCGTCGAAAACCTTCGCAGCGCTAAGCGATTCCCATAACCTACACAAATCTTCATAATCAACTGGGACCACGTCTCCAGTATACTGCAGGTAGTGAGTTTTATTGTATAATATAATTTTCTGCGTACTCTCACCCTTTTCGTCGACCGTGTTATTAACATAAGAGTATACGTAATCCGGAACTCCAATATTATGTTTAACCTTTGGACGCAGATGAGATGAAGGGCGATTTCGGGTGTGCTTGCCAGAATCATCTGGCGAATTATAGTGTCGCACTTTACTCCATATATCACCTAACCATTGAGTAACATCAAAGGTCTGGGACTGGGCAATAGATTGTTTTTGCGGTTGGTTCCACAACTCCCAAGTGTCGTTTATCATCACACTGGGCAGTGGAGTATGCCAATCCATTCTCCAAGGTAATTTGTGCCACTGCATCCACCATGGAGGGCTAAATGTCTCGTCAAATTCTTTCACAATATGCGTCGAGTCCAAATCTTGCCATAATTTCTCTAAATTCGCATAATCTCGAGGAATAACATTACCCTTGTAATTTACGTAGTGGCTCTTATTGTATAATATAACATTGTGTTCGTTTTGGCCATTTTCATTCTCTGTATTGCTGACGTGTGTGTAGATGAATTCTTTATCTGGTTTTAATAAATGAGGGCTTTCGCCTGACGAAAATCCGGTTCGTAAAGGACCATTAATCGGCTTTTTGTGATGATTTTTATGATGATGTTTTCTATTGGTGCCTTGTCTTAAGATACTATTGTGCTTTTTCGTCGTTCCCCTCTTGAATTTGGTTGTAAGTGCAGTATTGACTGTGGTTTTTCGTTTTGTCTTGTGATGTCTTTTTGTGGATCTGTGGAAAGAACATGTAGTTTATTTTTCATCAGGTTATTATAATTTATGTCATTATCATCAGCCCTATTTATGAAGTATTCCGCTGTTGACCACAGGCCTCCTCTGATTGTGTTAAAGGTAAGGCCATAGTCCACGACGCTGGTCAAGTGGGGTTGACCATTGAATGTTTAATCACACACATAGCCGTCAAACAGAGACCCTCAACATAGCAGTGTATTAGCTCAACAAACCAGAATAAATGCCGGTGCCTATCCCTCTATTTCTTGTGAGTGTGTGACCATCTGTGGTGTCAGTGTTTTGCCTCTTATGTGGCCGAATGCCAGTAGGTAATATTCCATTTTTGAGCCAAGAATCTGTTGTGCTTAAGACACATGATCACTTTAGTAGGTACACCTATATTTAGAAATTTGTAGAGACAACACTTTGTGATCAACAAATTGTTGTATCAAGTCTGGGCGTGCTTTGTGCCCGTTGATTGGATGTCACTTGTAAAGTCCTCCGGGACACTGGATTTATTGCTAGTAGGGGAGATTTCTTATGAAAACAATTTTGTAAATGGACAAAATTCTTACCTTATTGTAAACATTTCTAGACTTTTACTAATTATTGGTACATCTTCAGATGAAGACATGTGGAACTTTGCACTTTTCCTACTTGGGTGAACACGCGCCATAGGTTTTTGGTTTTGATGTTCTTCACTCAAACCAGTAATTGTGTAGGAGTAGTCAAATTTAAACCCAGAGCCAACTTTACTATCCAATTTTAAGGTTATACACGAAGCTAGCTTTAAAAAATCTGTAAAGGTATAGAAATATTAGGTAACGACTAGCCGAGCCCGCAGCATTTGGTCTACTGCCCCGCATCTGTGGCTCATGGCGTGATAATAAATACACATAACGTCTTTCGAGGACATTATGAAGAACTCTCAGCTACGCAGGTTTCATCATGATGTTTTCTTTCACATTAAACGATAACTCCTTGTAAATTTAATACCTACACAACACTTAACTTCGAAAAGTCAGTCAGTGAGTGGTGTGTGTCGTAGGCTTAAACCCGATACTCTCTATGTAGTAGTCTGTTAGTCTTTCCATTAAGCTATCAATCTAATAAAAGTACTGAAAGATGCTAAGACCGCACATTTTATTTCTATTTAAGCGTTCCGTCAGGGCCTCAAGTCTGTTATTACAATAGTGCCAAAATGGTCAATCACTGACTTCATAATTGTTGATTTTGACAAGTTTGGTAGTCTACTGTTACAATGGTGTCATCATGATTTTCCGATGGTCAACCACTGACACTCCATTGAAAGACGTGGCATAGATTGGTAGTCTCGTACATAATGACAAATCGATGACTGACGTATGCGGTAGTCTGGTAATATTTTGACAGTTCTTTTGATCAGTGACCTACCATCGTAACGCCATCGTGCAATCATTGCTTTTGTCTAGTGTTTGCTTGTGAAACATAGTGATAGACAATCAAAAAGTTTAATGTACTACAAAAAAGAGATAATGTATTAACTGCGAACTAATATTCTCTAACTAACAAGCCCGTCGCTTAACGAGGATCACTACAAACCCTTTTACGGATATTCCCGAGGCGAAATTTGTAAAAACGTTTCATCTTAGAGAGGAAAGGATTCAGTAAGGGAGTTATTTCAAAAACTCATTCCCCTTGAGGCCAGACCGCGTCAAAAGGATAGCGTATCGGCAGAAATAACGGTGAGAAAACTAAAGTTAATATTGATTTATTATTCTATTCCTATAAAGAAGAAATTGATTAATTAATGTTATATTTTTATTGCTGATTCTGGTAGCACTCATTTTACGCATCAGGATTTTACCAGACCTTGATTGGACAGGGTGCCCTCCATGACATTTCGCCAGTTACTGTGTCGCAGCCCACTAAAGAAGTTACAGAGGCATTATATAAAATATACCATCAATATATTAAATGGAAAGGAATATCATAGTTCGCCTAGTTCAGTTTGTGGTTTTCCAAATTTGATGTTCAAGTGTCTACTTGAACATCAAATTATACATGTACATTCTGCCTTCCGAAATATACAAGGACGTCAAAGCTAAATACTCATATTCCAAACATAAGAAACAGGAAATTAAATAATATTTTCAAACGTTGTAGCTGTGCTTTTAACCCAACTATGGCAGAGCTCAGATGAACTTAGTTCATCTGAGTGACGGAGCTAAAAAGAAAGAGTAATGTTTTTACACATTGGGAATGGAAGTGTTAGTAGTAGATAATGATATGAATATAGATAGTGACCAGCAGTGGTTTGGTACTTAAATAAATGATAATGTCATACCTATGTGATAGTTTGAAGTATTAGTACAATAAGAAGTGGTTTGGTACTTAAATAAATGATAATGTCATACCTATGTGATAGTTTGAAGTATTAGTACAATAAGATCTTCCTGCTTTTTAATATTGCCATACCTACCTGACAGGAACAGTTATGTTAATGATGACTAGATAGTGACCAGGCTTTATATAATGTTCCTAATTTATCAATATATTCTACCTACATTTTATGGAGTCTTGTAAAGAATTTAAGTACCTACATAATTCAATTAAATAATGTCTGAATTATGATGAAAAGTGTTTTTAAATTAATTGCATAGTATAGAAGATCTTAGTATAAAAGAATATGATGTAATGAGTGGTGTGTTTATAAATATTTACTTATCTCTCTTACAGATACAAAATTCAAGCAAACGGGCAACTTCTTTATGAGTTTTGTAACCGCTCATATCCATCTGTTTGAGACATACATATATGTGAGGATTCTGCAAAGCCAGTATGAAGAAAGTTGCTTTGCTAGTAGATGCAAAAGTGAAGATTTATGATAGTTAGTATATGAGAATAGTGTTCAATTTTTGTGTCTATAATTGGAACCAATAATTCTTAATAAACTCATGTACCTACAGAAATTATTTATCTTTAATAAAACAACATTGTTAATAATAACACATAATTATGAGTTTTATTTTCCTTCTTGATACAGTTACAACACATGAAACACAAATAATATTTTAATTGTAATAGGAATGTATCTATGATCTAACTCAATCTTCAATATTTTATGTTTTGGTTATGCCAATTCTTCTTCGAATATAAACACCTTTAGTAGTTAACTCGCTATCTTTAATTATAGTATTTACTCCTGTCGATATAATCACTTTTCTTTGAGGTGTGAACTGCATAACCTTGCTGTATCATTTCCTTTGGAATTTGTTATCCATAGAGCATTTTCCATTGATATCTTCGTTTTGGCTCTAAGAGAAACATACGAGCTATTCGGTATTTAACAATTCAACGCAGTGCATTGAGATTATTGAGAAATATAACAAACTAGGACTTTGTTTACAAAAATGTATGAGTTTTGAACTTTTGACAGTTCTTACGTCAAAACATGATTTGACTTTGACAGCTAAACAGAACAAATATTATTGAGTTGAATGGTTAAATTCATTGTTTTTTTGCTATTTACGAACTTTAATACAACTTTAGAGTGCTTATAACACTAGTAATGAATATTTAAAAAATATATAAATGAAATCTGGCATGAAAAATGATCAAATTTCATGGTAGTTTTTCAAAAATCATTTCTTCTAATGGTTTTTTATCTATGACAATACAACAATGCCATTCTGCCACCATTCAATTACGAGACCACTGATCGATCACTGAACTATCATGATGAATTACCAGACTACGAACTTTTGTCAAAATGACAATGGGATCGTGTTGGAATGACGAATGTGTTTAAAATAGCAGACTTGAGGCCCTGAACCCATGAAAATTACGAGAACGTTGGTGCACTCCTACGGTCCCCAAGGAACATACTTAGGTATTTTTTATACGAGGTGGAAAATCCCTTCGGATCTCCAGCTCCTGTGGAAACGAGAGCCGGAGTATGTGGTGTTTCCACTAAAAACCACCTCGACTGACGAGCAAGGCACCCTAAGGGAAGAAGACCGGGCACAGGAGCTGTCCAGTCTTCCTCCCAAAGAACATACCTACATGTCAAATTTGTGCTTCTTACGCCCAATAGTTTTGACTGTTCGTTGTCTGCCAGTCAGATAGTAACGCAAGAATTTTACTTACAGAAAATATGAACAATAATCATCCTTATTAAACGCGATAGTTTGTGTGTAAGGGTGGATGTGCATTAGTTGCTTTTTCACGCCAAAACTGCTGAACGGATTTTCATGAAATTTTCCAGGAATATCGCTTGCACATTAGAATATCACATATATACAATTGCCACGATTAGGTATATATACACTGACGGATTTAAAGTACTTATTACTATCACGAAATGTGCTATCGAATTGTAGTGAAATAAATATGTACATTAAATATACCAAATCAAACAATGTTTATGTAAGGTGTCGCAATAGGAATATTTTTATGAGCTCGTAAAACATTAAATACATTTCTGTAGCGACTTTGTCACTATAAAGTTGGAAAAACGTCATTCAAACTTAGTTATAGTAGGGAAGCTCATGAAGGGATTTCGGGATTTTCGCGATTTGAGCGAGACACATTTTACCTATTTGTGCAGTTTTTTTCCGATAGGAAATTCTCAGTAGGTAACAGCACGGAGTCTGGTAATGTGCCCGGTACGGCAATAGGCTCATCCCCTATTACATACCTACATACATACATATACTCACGCCTTTTTTCCGTCGGGGTAGGCAGAGACAACAGAACGCCACTTGCTCCTATCCTTACAAACCTCACGCGCTTCCTCTACACTCATTACGCTTTTCATACATGCTCTAGTCCAATTCCATTCAGTCCCCTATTACGTGGGACTAAAATAAATCTGGCGAAAAGTGGGTGTAGCAATATACCTCTGCCTATCTCTTCGGGGATATAGGCTTGAAATCTGTCCATTTTCTCGAGTTGAAATAAGAAAAATCGTCGCCAATGATTAATGTATGTAGCTGCCCTTGGTAGCTGCGCTATGACATGTTTCTATCCCTTTCTCACTCTCACTCTTTCTCTGTCTATTACTTTCTCACCCCGTCCCCACTCTGGTTTTGGCTGCCAAGACGCCATCATCGTAGCTGATCGCACAGACTCGTTCGTGCCATGATATTATTTAGGTACAACGTGTTTCATCATGTCGGCCACTGCATACTACATCCAGCTAGCATGCCGATTCTGCAGCCTATACCCGCTTACGCTTATAACTTGCTGCCTCCTATAATACCTACGTGACTGGTGTCTTGGTGAGGGAGAAAGTAGTTAGTTATCTGTTTTACCGCCAACTCGGCCGCCATTGATAACGGTGGCCCAGGAAATACACTGACAGCCAACAACTTATTACACTGTCAAACTAACTTTAGGTAATTAAAAATTATAAATTAATTTATGTATCCAAGTCGACATTTACGTGTTTGTAAAGTCGCGAAAAGATAGGCAGATATATCCATGCGTATACAACGTTGTGTTTTGGGAGATAGAGATAGCCTAGTGGAGTTTCCAACCACAGATCATTTAGTCTCTATTTTCTGAGATTCCAGCAGACTGCCATGCAGAATGCAGACGAGTATCGAGTTCAAACCAATGATTTCTCGAAGTTATGTGCGCATTAAATCCTTAATTGTTATTGGCCCCGTGCCCTCTGTTGGTCGGTGGTCCTGACTGTCATAAATATAACTAACACTGGTCTACGCCTGGGAATATCGCTACCCCTTAGGACTGCGGAGGTCAAACAGCAGTCGCTCTACGGTGTAATATATATGAGAAAGCGGTTCCTGGGCTCTAAGGCGACAATCTTGGGTACAACCGGGGTTGTGTCTTTCTAAGCTCAATCGCAGTTTTTGGTGTCCGACCAAGTGTCGGGACACTTAGGTAAACTATGGGAACGTCCATGTCACAGGCACGGCCAGGTCATGTGTAGAAATATCACTAACTTGCTTATTATTGCGGCAGACGAACGGCCCATGTGACAATGGATGTGTCATGTGTATGAGAATGTACTTATGACGCCATTTCAGATCTGCGAGTAGGCCCTAATTGATATATTGTATCCATAAAATATTGTTAAATGAAATAATGTTACAAAATATGATAAAAGCCGTGTCCAGTGTGAATATCCGCTCGGAATAAACTAACTAACCATAGGAAATTAGAGTAATGAATCTGTTTTTTTTATATTAATAGGCGGCAAACGAGCAGACGGATCGCCTGATGGTAAGCAATTACCGCCGCCCATGGACACAAGCAACACCACAGGAGTCACAAGTGCGCTGCCGCCCCTTGGGGTTGGGAAAATGCATAGGATGAGGAGTGGGATGAGGAAGAAGGAATAGGGGATAGGGCCGCCGGCACTCTCACTCACCGAACGAAACGCAACAGTTTAGGTACTGTTACTTTACGTCGATTTTCTGTGAGACGGTAGTACTTCCCCGGTCGAGCCGGCCCAATAATGCTGAAATCAGCAAGGCTCTACTACCTATAAGGGCTATAACTGCTATAAGGCATAGAATGCGAACGTACCCACGGTTAGTTCAGTATACCTACTTTTATGTATTTTCCTGGATGGCAGAATATTAAGGTACTACTGGTGCCGGTACTGGGTCGCTAGGTACTGACTAGCAGGGTACTGGTCGGTAAGTACTTGTAGTCTGTATAATAAAATTATTATTGTAGATCCGAAGTAAGCAGGCAGGTCTGTAATGTAAACACCACGGCTCTAGCTTGAGCATTTCTGTATAAATACAGAAATGCTCAAGCTAGAGCCGTGGTTATACTTTTCTGGATTTATATCTGAATGAGCTATTTTCTTGATTCGTCCTTTTTTCGTGGTCGGGTTATAGTTTTAAACTTATTTTTTTTATTATAATACTTACTTCTCTGCTATGTCAGCTGGCGCAAGTGCACTACCTTACGCTTCACTCCCGGGGGTCTCATCAGTCTACCTGTAATAATTAAAACTTATATTAATTGTCGTCTGTGTCACAGAATTAATAGATAATTGGATGACTATAAAAATGCAATAAATTAGCGCAACTAACAGCTTTCAAGATAATTTGGTGCAAATTTGTAAACACGGAGTTAATAGCCAATCATTTTAACGATATTTACGAATCATAATTCAGAGCTCCGAAATAATATTAAAATAAATGCATAAATTTCAAAAGGAGGTAATAAAACGTAATTGGCTGTATGCATTTATACTTAAACTCGAGTTTACGTGAAAGTAGAATAAGTTTAACTGTAAATTTGCAATGTTGCGAGCGTTAATAAATAAAGTTTTAATTGCAGTAAATTAACGTTTATAGGTTAAGTTAAATTGTTTATGTTTATCGGTTTGAAGTTAAACGGATGAGCCACCAGTTTATTTGTAGACCAATAAAATCAATTAATTGTGATGTTTGCATTTATTTACTGCAGGAACAACACGCTAAATTGGATTTAACATCAACAATGATGCTATGACGTTGTTAGAAGAATGTGCTTATTCTTACCACTAGGATTTCTTAGTTATTCAGAATGATTAAAACTAGTGATTAAAGTTCGAATAATCTTTTAAATATCATTACACTAATTACACAGCAAGAAATAGGTCAGATTTTATCTTTTACAAGATTGATGGTGTTCTTTCGTGATATGCGATGTAATCGGCAAGAGAAAATTTGTTGCTGGGTAGGTATATGGGCATTTATTTAGGTATCCTTTTTTAACCTTTATAATTATTTATTTTATGTTAGCTCTATAATATTTGTCCATTTTCTTATGCCTTTGTGATACATAATATGGTCATTAGGTCAACAATATCTTAAATAAGTTATCAATGAAAAAATAATCTTCACTCACAACCTATCAAGAAACTGTTACAAACCTACTTAGGTCAAAATTCATACGAACTCCAAAATACAGTATTCCCTTGGACTTCAGCTTTGGCTCTGACCAAATCAATTTTTTTGTCACATCTAGGAACACATCAAGGCATTAAAAAACAATTAACCACATAAGTCAATAATAGCTCAACATTTCTGAGACTCGGATACCGACCACTGGACTGAGTTACGACCTCTCAGATACTTTAGACAGAATACCTAAAATAGGTTAATTTTACTTGTTTTAGAAGCATAGGCATTCGACTTAAAGAACATATAGCTGATATAAATGATAAACACTCAACAAAGCCTGCTGTGTGTGAACATGTGGAACAAGGTGAAGGATCCAACCACTACCTGCGATTGGATGAACCACAGATACTCGCAAATGAACACAGTTTTCTTTCAAGGATGATCCGTGAGGCTATTGAAATTAAAAAACACCCTAATTTCAATAGGGAAGACGGTTGGAATGTTCCTGCAGCTTGGGACCCTGTCATAAGGTTAATGAAACCCAAGAAGGACAAAGTCACCAAAAGACTTAAAGCTGTAAGACACGCTCGAATTTGGTCCGGCGGACCAAATCTGCTCCTAACTCATACTAAATCCGTTCTCGCTACAGACGACCGAATCGGACAGTTGCTTCACGTACGCCTTCAAGCAATCCATATCCGATGTGCAAACTAGCGGACCGAGGCGGACTCAATTAATAATAATTATGTTCGCAGGAATACTCTACAGACGGTCAGATTTGGTTCGGATGCGAACCAAATTCGTGGTCTGTTCGAACCTAATTCGAGTGTGTGTTACAGCTTTTAAAAGGACACTGTGAGCTCATTCTGCGTAAATATGTAACACCACTAGTTGAAAAATGTACGGGTACTTTGAGATAACTTATGCATTCAAGAAATTAAGGCAAAAATCACCTCAGTCTGCCGTGAACATGAATCCTGTAAAGAATTCGAAACGTCGGCTAGTATTAAAAATGTAGTTTCTAGATCATTCGGTTTAAAAGTAATAACAGTGAAACCAATATAATATAACGCGATAAAATTCGTGAACTGTAGTTTAATTTCAATGAGTAACATTCGCGTAAATCCAAGAAAATACCAGTTGAGACCCATTAAATAATTTTGTATGAAATATACAACTCGCGAAAGTTTAAAATCGATGTATTTATCGAAATCAAGCAATTTATGCAAAATGTTCAATAAGGAGGTTGGGCTGCAGCAGTCAACTTTCTGGCATTCAGTTATCTATGTAAAATCCGTGAAAAGAAAACTCACGCTAAAGCTTTGGTTTCCTAGGAAAGCGGTGCCGTCACATAGCGGCTGTAATACAGCGGTGAATGACGTCACTAGAACGTCGTCTATGTAAACAAAATGGCGCGGTTTCCTAGAGAGCGGTAACTGACACCGTAACGTCAAAAAGCGGTGCCGCCGTTTGCATGACGGCCGTCTTGTCGGTGTCAGATGGTTTCGTGAACGTTTCATTGATAGCGGTGAAGCTATTTTTAATACGTATTTGTGTTTTTTTTACCGGAACAACGTACAAAATATAATACAAAGTTGTATTCATTGCTCAGTAAACGGCGACGTACAAAAATCTCAAATGCACCTTCAGTACCACGAAATTTGAATAAATTGTCTTCCGCTATACAACTATTTTCCTCTTCTGATGATAGTTTATCCTCCAAGTAAATTACTAAAGCTAAATCAAGGTCGTCGATTTTCTATCTTGGATACTTTTCGTTTGACGTTTGTTTTAAAAAATGACTGACGATGTGTTAAAACGGCCGTGGAACTTTCCACATGTCGTCACCGTAAAGACGGCCGCCTTTTTGCGTCCGTAATATTACGGCCGCTATATGACGGCACCGCTTTCCTAGGAAACCAAAGCTTAAGAGACGCGTGATAGTGAAAACGGTGGCAGTAGTTTTATACGCAAAAAATCGAATATGAAGTGGGTAGCCTTTTTTACTATCTTCTTTGTAGTGTGCGTCAGGATGGCTGGACCATGAGAGATTTTGGAGTTTTGAACAATACCAAACTTTTGTACCTATTTTATACTATTTGGTACCAGACATCAAAAAATTAGTACCTCGCTAAAGAGGGAAAATTATTACGAGGAAAGTGGCCAGCCATTCTGACTTCAGAATGGCTGGACCAAACCGGTTTCACCTAGTTGTAGGCGTTATAACTAGTTCATCTTTTCGTTAAAATATAGTACCTCATTGGTACCTGAAAATATGTTATTCTTATATTTTTCGATAAGCCATAAATAAGTTACACCTACAAGAAGAATTCGCACTTGCCAGGTTTTTCTACCCGACTGCGGCGAAGCCCAAAAGGAGTGTTATTTAAGCCAATAGTGAAAAAATATTGTGAAATTGCATGGAAAATCGAAATACAATCAAAATAGTAACAATTTTATTTTCCGATACAAACTGTTCCTACCTATCAAACATTTTATGCGTGCGTTCAGAAATTGAAATTACATTTAAGAAAACTTGACGACTATGTAGGTGGTAGCAGAGACGAGTTAGAATTCTTACTCGTCTCTGGTGGTAGGTAGTAAGTAGTAGTTGGCAGGTAGTAGGCAGGCAGTAGGCAGGCAGTAGGCAGTTAAAATTCTTGTTTTATTTTAATTTAATTATTAATATTTAATTATTTTTAAAGCGATCATCATTCTCTTAGCGTTATCCCAGTTTCAATCTAGGGTCCGCTTCCTAGTCGAACCGGATTTGGCTGAATATTAGCTTTTCCACAGAGCGACTGCCTGTCAGACCTCCGCAACCCGAAGGGATAGCGATATTCCATAGGTTAGACTAGTGTCAGTTTATTAAGAAGGTATTGACGCCCTGTAACGACTGTCAAAGATCTTCATGACAACCGGAACCGACAGCTCAACATGTTTTCCGAGGTACGGGACAAGCGATAATTAACAATTCATCATTTCATCATCATTCATCTACTCACACCTGTATCCCCGAAGGGGTAGACAGAGGTATAACAATACACCCACATTTCGCCATGAATTTTTAGGTCCCACGTAACTGTAGACTTCGTGCTGCTACTGAGAAGAATTTGGAAAAACTCAGTAACAATTTTGCCCGACCCGGGAATCGAACCCGGGACCTACGATCTGCAGTCGCATACACTATATCCACAGGACCACGGAGGCAATTAACAATTCAATACGCTCATAACTCCCAAAAGTCATTGATGCGCGCCGTGGATTCGAACCCGATATCCACTAGGCTATCGCTGCCTGTATTTTTGAAGTGAATATAACTAAATATTCTGTGAATATTTCAAGTATCTACCTGTTGCCGTTATCAATATCGAGCAAAAAAAAATTACGTTTGTTGTATGGGAGCCCCCTAATATATTTATTATATTCTGTTTTTTTGTATTTGTTGTTATAGCGACAACAGAAATACATCATCTGTGAAAATTCTTAGTAATAGGGCCCTGTTTTACGCACTGGGTACGGAGCCCTGCTAAACGGGAAAACAGCTATCCTATTACATATTATACAAGTTCAATACCTACTCGACCAAAATGTAAGAAATAGCAGATTTTATGGGATTGCAGAGTTGGTTCCTGAATATGCTCATATTCATGGGTAGAAACACTCTGTGATTTAGTTATTGATTTAAAAATAGTTCTGTATTTACTGTTCATTAGTTAATACAATGGTATCCTTACTTCCGCAAAACTTCTGTTATCTTACTGTTTATGCAGTACTAGAGGACGCCAGCAGCTACGCCTGCATTTTTTTTTAATTTACCCGTTTTGGCCGATCCCGTGGGAATTTCGGGAAATCCCTTCTTAGTGCACTCCTTCGGTCCCCAAGGAACATACATGCCAAATTTCAGCTTCCTGCGCCCAATAGTTTCGGCTGTAGCGTGTCTGTCAGTCAGTCAGTAACGCAAGGATTTTATATATTAAGATTACTCAACATAATTATGGCCAGTATTAATAAGGATCTAGTTGCTATATCTGAATGGACTGAAACGTATGGTCTTAAGGTTAATCCCCTTAAAACACAGGCTATAATTATCGGCAGTTCTAGACTTATTTCTAGGATTAACTGGTCTATGCTTCCCCAGGTGTCTTTTGCAGGTGCTTCTATACCTTTCAGTAAAGATGTTAAGAATCTGGGGATATACATAGACACAACATTTTCTTGGACCATCCAGCTACAATACATCAGTCGACGTCTTTTTGCTGCCGTGGCATCATTGAGACGACTGCGTAATTTCCTTCCGACTGCCACTAAAATTGCACTTGTGCAATCTATTCTTCTTCCCATTCTTGACTATGCCGATGCCAGCTATCTCGATCTCAACAATGATCAGCTTGATAAACTTGAGCGACTCCAAAATTTCTGTATAAGATTCATATACGGGTTACGCAAATATGATCATATCTCCGAATTTCGCATGAAGCTCAAGTGGCTGCCTATCCGCCTTCGACGGAATACTCACATTCTCTGTCTTCTCTATAATATTCTATACAATCCTTCATTTCCCTTATATCTCAAAACACGCTTTGAATACCTTCACGACACACATACGAAGTGCTTAATATCATCGGAGAATCTTAGATTGAAAGTTCCTTCACACACTACGGTTTTCTACGACAAATCTTTTACTGTACAGGCTGTACGATTGTGGAATTCGTTGCCTGAGACAATCCGACAGGCTCAGTCCTTAACAGTATTTAAGAAACTCGTCACCAATCACTACTTGGCAGATATTCCTTGACTGCTCTTTTAAACTTGCACTAATATTATATATGGTATCTATTTATATATTTTATAATGTATGTATTTATGTATTTAGTAATTTTAGTATGTAAGTAAATAGTATTGTTATTAGTTTTGCTGAGCTCCTATGAATACACTATTCCATAAAGTACACCATAATTTACCCACTCTCTCAGTCACTAAATCATTGTATTCCATTCTTGGTTGTCTGGAAGAAATCGCATTTTGCGATAAGACCGCCCTTGTACCACTAGACTTAAGTTCTTCTTTTGATCCATGTATTCTTGATTTTTCTGGTGTACAATAAAGAGTTACTATCTATCTATCTATCTATAATTATTGATCTGTAGGAACAGTTTGTATGGGAAAATAAAATTGTTACTATTTTGATTGTATTTCGATTTTCCATGCAATTTCACAATATTTTTTCACTACTAGCTTAAATAACACTCCTTTTGGGCTTCCTAGCAGTCGGGTAGAAAAACCGGGCAAGTGCGAATTCTTCTTGTAGGTGTAACTTATTTATGGCTTATCGAAAAAATATAAGAAAACATATGTTCAGGTACCAATGAGGTACTATATTTTAACGAAAAGATGAACTAGTTATAACGCCTACAACTAGGTGAAACCGGTTTGGTCCAGCCATACTGAAGTCAGAATGGCTGGCCATTTTCCTCGTAATAGTTTTCCCTCTTTAGCGAGGTACTAATTTTTTGATGTCTGGTACCAAACAGTATAAAATAGGTACAAAAGTTTGGTATTGCTCAAACCTCCAAAATCTCTCATGGTCCAGCCATCCTGACGCACACTCTTAACATTCATCCAATCGCATCCTTCAGTAGTTTAAATTACTATATCTTGTTTCAAAGTTTTAATTCCTATATTACATTTAAATAAATATCACTGCGTAGTGGTATGCACTTTGTGCAAGAAATATGTATATCATTTAAAATACAGCTTTTTAAAGTACAAATAGAACTCCCTCGCTATTACATTTTGTATTGCGAAGTGTTATATAAAATTTCCGTCATCGAAAAAAAAGATGAACAACAAAAGCTATTTTTATAATGTCTTTCTCGACAATCTCGACTATTCATGGACAGTTGTTTAACCGATTTGAAAGAGTCTGAATGTGGATTAAGGATGGGTGAATCAGTGTTTAAAACCCTGTTATGCGCTGACGATCAGGTTCTTTTTGCGTCGTCAGCGTCAGATTTACAGCAGATGGTCACCGTAATGAATAAGGCGTATAAGAAGAAGGGCATGAAAGTGAATGTAAGCAAGACTAAGGTCATGGTCATAGAGAAGGAAGATAGTATGACTGAATGTAACATAATGATAGGAAATAAAATGTGGAACAAGTGAATGAGTTTGTCTACTTAGGGTCATTGTTTACGAGAGATGGAAAATGTGGAGGATATGTTGAAAGGAGAGTGAAAGCAGGAAATTGTGTGAATGGCGCCTTATAGGCCATTTTTAGCAGTAAAATTGTACCGAGTAAGGCTTGCCTTGCAAGGGGGAGAGGGGAGTTTTGGCGCCAACACTGATGTATGGAAGTGAATCGTGGCCAATCGTGGGTATGGCAGAAGAAGCATGAAAGTATAATTAATGCTGTGGAGATGATCGCTTTGAGGAATATGTGCGGGGTAAGAATGACAGATAAAGTAAGAAATAGTGTTATTAAAGAAATGTGTGGTTTGAAGGAAGACGTAGTGACAAAGATTGAGAAAGGTAAGTATGTTGTGATGGTTTGGACATTTGGCACGGATGGATGAAAGAAGATTTACGAAAGAAGTGTATTGAGTAAGAATTAATGGATATGTCGGGTCGGTAGAGGATGCACAAGACGGACTTACGCCGACCACATGGTGAGGTACAGTCAGCATCAAAAGTCGATGACCACATTCAGATTTTCAAAATCAATGAACATTTTATCACCCATAAATCGCTCAACAAGAAGGGCGCCAGTATTGAATGAACATCATTAAAGTTCAAAACTAACTTGAACACTACTTGTCAAAGGTCACTGAACACCATTTTGTCAAAAATTGCTGATCGTTATAATATCCGAAAACATTTAGAATCATCAGTTTGAACTTATACCATCAACCATATAGATTTTTAGTTCGATTGAATTGTAACCTTATTTGTAAAGTAATAAGATTTATTTTCAAAAATCACGTAGATTCCGTTCAAATTCATACCGTCGACTTAGTTTATGATTTTTATATTTGCGATTGATTTAGAACCCAATCCGAGGGTCTAGTACGAAATTAACACGGTGATGATAGGCTAGTCGACGGGAACAATTTTCATACATTTTCTTAATGCACCCTTTATCGATCGCTACTAATATATTAATAAGGGCCGATAAAGGCGCTTTTAGAAAATCTATGGAAATAGGGTTGTTTCCAACTAGTCAAATCAAGCACTTTTAATTAAATGTCAAAAACGACCTTTGTCAAGGGTTTTGTATGAAATCTGATATAGTGACGTCATAGTGTTTTGCTGTCAAGGAGAATACTTATTATCAATAATATGACGATAAAAAATGTTAAATTAAGTTTAAACATTAATTGATGAATGAAACTACTATTATTTTGGCATGTTTTTACTAGATAAAAATACTTGTATAATTTATTTCACATGCAGGAAACTTCCGTGACGATCGCGTGCAAAAGTCGTGGTTTGTTTGAAAAACAAACTCTTGGTAGACCACCTAATATACATATAAGACTCATTTTTAAAATACACACAAATTCTGTTTTAATTCAATTCTTTGTAAAACTGTTTACCCTTGAATGTAAAATAATATTTCTACTTTATTATCACTTTGTATCGAATGTAAACCATTGCAGTTGCAATCATATATCATCTATAAAATATTGTATTAGCTTAAAAGACTATAGTATTATATAAAATTATTTACTTCAAAATACTTTTATAATAATATAATTAATCACATTAGTTTATCAAATGTAACGACCTCCTTTATTTAGTTCTCGGACGTCACTGGCCGTACTGGCCGAATGACTGGTGACGTGGTGTTATGCTTTTTTTACCATAACTTTGTTTAGCGACTTTTGAAAAGTCATGGTCACCTATTTATGCCCTTTTAAGATAATCATTCATTTCTGGCGCTTGTCATGTTAAGCAATTTAGGTATATTATGGTGTACAGCGATATTGAAAATCTAAATGTGGTCATCAACTTTTGAAGCTGACTGTACCTACTGTGGAAGGGCCAAATCAAAAGTACCCATAACTGACGAGAATGCATGTCGAGGTTAATGAATGTCGAGGAAGCGAAAAAGGTATGTTCGAACCGGAGCATTTGGCGTTCCATAGTCTCTGCCTACCCCAATGGGAGACAGGCGTGACGTTTAGATAGATTTTTAGACATTAAAATGTTGTTGTGACTGAAATTGTATTTAGTTCGATCAGAGATTAGACACACCCAAGAAAATATTTAGAGCTCAGCTAAGATGAAAAAAGGTACAGCTACAAATTATTTTTCAATAATATAGTACCTAGTTAGGTAATACCTATCTGTGTTATGTCTAGCCATTGTCTGTAATAGAATTTAAGTATTGATTCCATTGTATACCTATTCAATGGCTATTTTTAGTTATTAATTTCCATATTTCTTTTATTATAATTATCTATAAATTACATAAAGAATGATTAAATAATTTCCTACGTGCCACAAAACTACACTCTAAGTACTAATGGTTAATTTTAACCTAGCTCTGGCAACACAGCGCTGTCACCGTACTGTCACAAATGTCATAATATTTTTTGTTGACTCGCATCGCTCAGCAGTCGACGATAATAATCCAGTTACAATTTAATTAAGAAAATATACTAATTTACACAGTAGAAAGTTTTAAAACGTTTAACTGACGAACAAGGTGTACAACAGTGATGTAATAATCCATAACTTGGTGGAAACGGTGAGTTGAGAAGCGAATATATATAAACATTATGATGAGCTCAATGTCATCAATTATTTATTAGATTTATTCGTGTTATTGGTACGCGGTCGCTGGTTGTTTCATCGGCGGTGGCTCTCAATGTTCCGCCCACGTTAATTCGATCAAAATATAGTGATATTCATAAGTTGTTGTGATGCATTTTGTGAGTTATTTCGCGCAATCCTGCTGTCAGTTTGAGTGAGTTTCGTCTTTGGAATGCAGTTGTGCAGCTTTGCTCCACAGTAGATTTATGACTTCCAACTATTTTCTCAATAGGCCGGACTGCTCAGTTACGTTTGGCTTACATTACATTTTTAAAGAAATGCTCAAATAAGTGAGAAATACCTAATGTTTTTGTCGTACCTTTTGTTACCTTTCAGAAAAAAAGAAATAAGGTATCACATTACGCTTATCATAGTTGCTTCTTTGTTAGCCTATCTTCATATAAAAATAAATATGTATGTTTGGCCTGTTTTTGTAAGCATACTTTATCTTCATAAAGTACCGTCAGAAATAATTAAATATGTCAACAGTGGATGTCCATAACTTAATCTAACTCTTCAAGCATATTAATATGCTTTATTGTATATTATATTAAAATTAAAAATAAGCTTTCTTCAGTAAAAAGTAATAGAAATCTATTTAAGTAATTTAGAAGCCAAGTTTTCTGTCTCTTTACAAAATGCTATTTGCTTAATGTATTCCTTAGTCACCGCTTACAACACCCGCAGTATAAAATCAGGTATTGACACTCAGTATTCTTAATCCCTTAATACCTACACATAAAAAGCTTCTGTGATAAAATCCTGCTACAAATTTTGCTACAATAAGGCAGCAGTCGCCTATTGGAGATATAAACAAACTGCCATACAGAGAGTATTGAATTAGAGTTTGGTGTCTTAGGACAGTGGTGATCACTTACTATCAGGTGACCCGCTTCCTTGTTTTCTCCCTATAAAATAGAAAAACGATTGCAGAATATGGTCTGTGTGAATTGAACTATTCATTTTCGTTTAAATTAGCTTGTTATTGTAAGTAGTTTGGTTGTAGTGGAGTGAGAAAGTACTATTAAGACCGTTGCATAAGCTACCTACATATGTATAACAGGTTTTAGTATTGCATATGATTATCTTCTGTAGGTACATTATTTACATATTAACTACAACATACGCAGCTTGTTACGGTGTGATGTGAGTTAACTTACCTATACCCAAACTATGGACATAAACTAACAACTAGGATGGTCAGATTTTTTTTTCCAATATCAACTGCCTCGTTGGTCTCACGGCATAAATGTGCGCGTGGGATTGGGAGGTCTCGGGTTCGATTCCCGGGTCGGACAAAGTGTAGGGAATGCAATCTCGAGATCTCGGCCTTATTTAGCGAGATTAATCTCGGTCGAAAAATGGGCGAGATCTCGTGAGATTTACGAGATTGCACTCGAGCATAAAAACGTCTTATTCGAAGCGCGAACTGACACGGACGGATCGCAATCTGTCGGCATCGGCATTAATAAATAATGAAATTAATTTATACGAGTCCGGGGGATCAAAAGGCAAAATTTTGCAGTTCGTGGATGTCTGCCTGAGAACTGCGGTTTCAATTTGCGTTGAATCTGAAAGGGCCTTCTCAGCGGCTGGTTATCTGGCCAACAGAAAAGGAAGCTGTTAGCAGACGATTCTTTGGACATTTTGTGCTTCTGAAGGAGCTAATTTGAAAATAATTCGTAATAATGGCTTGTGATTTGAACTGAACCAAGCGTCCCTTTAATTGGTATATTTTGTTAATTAGGTTCTGTAATTTCTAATAGTCTGCCTTATTGGTATATTTTGTTAATTAATCTGTAATATCTAAAAATTCTACAGAGTATATATAGTTTTATTTACCTAATTGATTATAATACCTCAGTTAAGCAACATAGATGATAAGTAAATTTTTTTTGACCTCTTGTTGTCTTGTTTATTATAAAAGAAATGTTTCATTACTAAAAGATTTCTGTTTGATATTAGAAGCGAAAACTTGTTGTTTCTTTCATTTCTTATTTGACAGATCCGTCCGTAAAAGTTTACTTCATAAAAGTTTATTAAAAAATTATAGACAGACAAGTAAGTACGTCAAACAATTTTTGAAGCATTAAAGTCTATTGAAAAGTTCGTGAAAAGTAATGTTTATCTCATAATACTTAAAATGGTTATTATTTATATCATAATTTATTCAAATATTGCGATTATTTACAAAAAAACATACAAAACTGTCAATCTCGCGAGATCTCGAAATTGGCGAGATCTCGCGAGATTGGCTTCATAATCTCGCGAGATCGCGCTTGGGCCCAAACCTCGCGAGATTTGCATTCCCTAGCAAAGTGTTATTGGGTTTTTCTGGTAGGAAATTCTCAGTAGCATCGCGGAGTCTGGTAATGTGCCCGGTACGGCAATAGGCTCGCCCCCTATTACGTGGGACCTAAAAATTCCTGGCGAAATGTGGGTGTAATATTACACCTCTGCCTACCCCTTCGGGGATACAGGCGTGAGTCTATAAATTAATAAAATAAAATATCTTGAGAATTTTGGAAAATCCCTTCCTACTAAGTGCACCCCTATGGGTTTCAAGGAACACGGGGCCAAAGTTTCACTTCATTCATGGGACTGACTACCCCATTGTCATCAGCCCTATACACTGTCCCACTCATTGTGAGAAGGGTAAGACCATAGTCCACCACACCGGCCAAGTGCGCATTGGCAGACTTCATAAGTCTTTCGAGAACATTTTGGAGAACTCTCAGACATGCAGGTTTCCTCACGATGTTTTCCTTCACCGATAAGCAAGCGATAACTAACGATTTAATATGCACTTAACTTCGAAAAGTCATTGGATTCGAACCCGAGACCCAACCCAAGTGGTGAGACCAACAGACTGCTGCGCAGAGGCGCAGCAGTCTGTTGGTCTCACCACTTGGGACTACCCCATAATGACTGTAAAAGTGCTTCATGACAACCAGACGCATCGGCGTATCTTGAATTATTTAGTTGTTCAGGGTAGGCCTGGGTTATTATAAAACAGTGGTGTGAAGTTTAGGCGTCCAGCCTATAATTGTATGTACGTTAGACTGTCAGCTATTTATCTATGCGTCTATGCCACGCGAAATAAAATGATTTATTATTATAATTACGAATTGGTAACCAAAGTTCTGGGGTGGGCACAAGACCATACTGGGGTGGACGTCCTGCTAATACACATAAACCGGGACGGCGGCTTAACATGCTTTGCTAGGCACGGCTCAGCTACTAAGTAGTGTCTAAGTGTTAAGTTTTTACATACATAATACCAATACACAGTGTGGCTCTACCCTTCCGCGCGTTTTGATATACCAGCGGAAATCCGCTACGATATCCACGGTTTATGTTTGACGGTTGATAATTTGGATGTTTTATTGTATCAGTGAACTAGTTTAACGCAGCTACGCTCGCACATTTTATTTTAATTTAACCGATTCCGATACCGTAGGAATTTCAGAAAATCTCTTCTCAATGCATTGTTAGTCCCCAAGAAACATACATGCCAAATTTCAGCTTCTTTCCACCAGTAATTTTGGCTGTGCGTTGTCTGTCAATGAGTCAGTAACGCAATAATTTTATATATACAGATGATATGTTCGTTGTGCATAGGGTTCCCACCAAGAACTTAGGGTCCCAAGCCAACCTCACCTGCAAGTGGTGCACCTGCCGATCAACGGACGAGGCTCTGGCAAACAAAATGTCCCGATAAGCGGCAATAGGCTCGCCACCTATTACGTGGGATCAAAACACTGGCGAAAAGTGGGCGTTTAATATGCCTCTGCCTACCCCTTCGGGGAAACAGGCGTGAGTCTATGTATGTATGTATGTTCGTTGTTTTTTTTCGTTACACACGAATAAAGAAAAGTAAAGGTGTTTGATGTTTATCATGGTAACATACCTCCGCCGTGAAAAAAGCAATAAGAATTCGCTATTTTAGGTCGAGGGTGAAACGTGTCCATACGTGCCACGTATTCAATTACATCCAACTCAAAAAAAGACAGATCTTTAATAAATTGCTATTCCAACAAGCACGTGCGAAATAAAGTGATACGACAGCAAAACTTCTGACTGCACAGTGGGTATTGCAGCCTCGCCTACTTTTTTCTGTGACTCATGGAGGACACCAACAATTTACGGGCTAACCAACCTAGACTGAGACCGAGGTGTCAGCCAAGGGGGAGTGTGGGACTCCCCGATGAGAAGTTTCGGGACTATCCACTAAAACCACCATGTTGTTCCGCTAACCGATCCCATTAACAGCGGGGCCACAGGAACTGCGTTGCATGACAGCCATGACATCCGTGACCCCGTCTGAGTTGGCCCGCCTCAGATACGGCGCGCGGCGGGCCCCGTCTACAGCCTCGCCGCCTGACATCGCGTCGGGTGCTGTGGTTTCGATTCCCACTCGAAACAACACTTTGTGTGATCCATATTTTTTTTTTTTAAATTGATTCGACTCTGGGTGTTTCTTGTGTCAGTTAATTGAATCTTTGATAAATTTACCGCGACACAGGATTTATTCTAAGTGCTAAAGTGGTCTTTTGAAAAATATTTTTCCATCCACGTTCAAATATAAGTTTATGTTACAAAATTCAAGTTTACGCAACTGAAACATTGCTAACGAGATAATTAGCAATTAGAATACAAATCTAACTAGAAACTAGATCAGTACTTTAAAAGTAAACTTAATTGAAATTGTAATTAAGAGTTATTTACCTTAAACTAAAAAGTATGCGCTAAGATAATTGTCCAAGCGTCATCCCCGTTGCATCCAAAACTTTCGCTTAGGAGTCTGAGGTCCGCGTATTAGTCTAACCAGATTTTAGATATTATTAGCTTTTCTACAGAGCAACTGCCGTCTGACCTTCAAATGTAATGGTAGTAGTGCCTTGCTGATTTCAACTTGAATAAGTCGACCGGAGAAGTAGGTAGGTACTTCCTATCTTACAGAATATCGACGAAAAGTAACAGAACCTTCATAAGGTAGTAGAGCCCTGCTAATTTCAGCATGAATGGGCCGGCTCCACCGGGGAAGTACTACCCGCTCACAAAAAATCGACGTACCTAAACTGTTGCGTTTCGTTCGGTGAGTGAGAGTGCCGCAGGCCCTATCCCCTATCCCTTATCCCTGACCCCACTCCTCATCCTATCCCTTTTCCCAACCCCAAGGGGCGGCAACGCACTTGTGACTCCTGTGGTGTTGCTTGTGTCCATGGGCGGCGGTAATTGCTTACCATCAGGCAATCCGTCTGCCCGTTTGCCGTCTATTACCATAAAAAAAAACCTACTACCCTTCTAAAGAATATCAACGTATAGTATCAGTATCCATACTGTTGCGTTGCGTTCGGTGAGTGAGAGTGCCGGAGGTCTCATCCTGTTTATCTGCACCCTCAACCAGCTCCTCCTATTCCTTTTTCCTAAATTGGCTTTTTTCTTTCTGCTAAATTTCCTTCTGGTCCATGGGCGGCGGTAATCAATATCCATCAAGTGATCAGTATACTCGTTTGTATACTATAATCTTTAAAAAATACACTGCGCTAAATGTAGTCTAGGTTATCTAGTTCACGGTGAAAACTATTTGGTATTCTGTCAATTTAGTGAATCCCAAGTTAAGCTGCTGCCAAGTTGCTGAACTCATTTGAATCTTTTGAGATTTCTCTCAATGCATTCTAGGTTATCGTCTGTGTAATGTCCATGAAAGGGTACACAGTCTTGACCTTGCGCCTCCATAATTTTGTAGTTAGTAGAAGTCTTGCTGATTTCCGCATGAATAGGCTCGACCGGGAAGTACTACACTCTCACACAATATCAACGTAAATTAACAGTCAGTTGCGTTTCTTTCGGTGAGTGTGACTACCGAAAGCCTTACCCCGTTTTCTTTCTCCGACATCCCGCTGTTTTCGTTATTCATTTTTCCATCCTTGCGATATTCAGCGGCTATCCATCAGTGGAGCTACTGGTTTATCTATGTCTAGCAATAAGAAAAAGGAAAGACCAACTTTCCTTTCAACTCGAGTCAAAAACGAAACTAATTACAGGTCATATTTTACAGAAGACAACATCAAAATGGCGGATCCCGACACGGACACGCTTCGGAAGCTGGCTCCATGCTGGAGCCTCGCGGGAGACGAGAGGCTGCTCACTATACTGCAGAACACGCACCAGGTATGTTGACACGAGGTTATGGACATAGAATGGCGCCGAGGATGCGCATGGTGTATGTGGATAAGGGATGTTAAGGAGCTCCATAGCCGAAACTGAAAGTATCGGATATCCGACATAAATATCTATCCGTAACTGTATCCGAATACGATTTACAAGAATCGGATAGGTGCGGCGGCAAAATGAGACTAATACTATTTTTTTCTCATAATAACGCTTTTGTATCTGCTCGGCCGAGCCGACACACTTACTGTACGCGTCCTTTGCATTGTATGCAAACTAAAGGATAATCCAAAATAATGTTAAATCCGTAATCGTACCCGAAACCAATTTTAATATATAAAATCCTTGCGTTACTGACTGACTGACATACACGCTACAGCCGAAACTATTGGGCGCAGGAAGCTGAAATTTGGCATGTATATTCCTTGGGGACCGTAGGGGTGCACTAAGAAGGGATTTCCCGAAATTCCCACGGGATCGGCCAAAACGGGTAAATTTGAAAAAAAATGCAGGCGTAGCTGCTGGCGTCCTCTAGTATAATATAAGATGTATGTGTTATATGCGTATTCATATCCAGATCCAAAATATCATATCCATATCATCTCTAATGTGGATCCTTGGCGCCATCGCTTTTGGCGTAAGGTCTTGGGTCGCAACCGAGCCATCGCTAGAATGATGATGACTACACCTTTAAACATCGATACTTATATGTATTTCATTGTTAGAAGATCTGTCAGGTCTCAAAGTAACGTAAACGCCTCTTCAATGGCACGCCACTGGGCACAGTTTTCCGCTCTTCTTGTCTAGCCGCTGCTAGCCACTCGGAGGCAAAATTGTCCTGGTCCTCTTGTCTCAGGCCCCCATTCTCTCGTCATATCTTCCTACCATCAACTTGATGATATGCTTCCGTCATCATCAGCCCTATATAGGTACTGTCCCAGTGCTGGGTACGGGCCTCTTTTCACTAAAATACTGCGTGGGATGAGCGACTGGCGGATTGTGTTATCGCAATCCTCCATGGTATCCATCCAGTCGTTTGAGATTTGCCATGACTGGCTGACGCCGGATCAGTTCAAAATTTATTATCTTATTTCGTTTTGAGTGGTAAACTGTTTTGTGGCTATAGAGTTGTTCGTGATTGCACCTTGATTAAGTAGAGATGGAGGTAAAATACTATTACTTATTTGTCCTAGTGAGGTTGGTATTTAGTTTTGTGTGTATGTCCTCATCATAGAGCCTTTTGCAGACTGCTGCTGGACATAGCCTCTCCTAATTAGCGTTACAATAGCATTGTGCGTCAATACCTAGAAGGATTTGATCGACTGTATTGTCTATATTACGCTGGCCATACGGTACTAGCCAAATTTCGAACCTATAGTGGTTAAGTACTCTTCCCAAAGGTAGATACTATTGAACAACTACAGATGATTCTGTCAAGATGATGATTCCAAAAAAGTGCTGGTCCTTGCGAAAACAGTATATGACTTCATTATTGTATTTGCATTAAAATTTTCGACGCCCATGTCATCATCGAAGATCTATATACTAGAATCTTATTAATAATATGTTTTCTAAACTTTATTACAATATAAAAGACATCTGCTGCCATCATTTCAAGCGCAGGCGGCTTGGATTCTGCGTTCATTAAATCTTTCAGTCAGGGTAGGTATGTAATAATGTTATACGTATAGATTTTCCTTTGTCCTTTTCCTTCTCGTGATGCAAAATTTCGCATTGTTTATTGTATAAGTTGGTGCTTAGGTAGCACTGATACGTGTATGTAACTTATTCCATTTTATTATAAAACACGGGCAGGCCCAGCTTCATCTGTGTAAGTCCTACTATATTTATTATGAATGCAAACATATGTGAGAATGGATAGATGTTTAATCTTTCACGGAAAATTACTAAACGGATTTTGATGCAATTTTGCAATGCTTCTACATCAGAAAAGCACATAGGCTACTTTTTGACGTGATTACCGAACCGCACTTGACTAGAATTATTGACTGGCCTTACCCTTCTCATAGTGAGAAGAAGTTTCTGCCCAGCAGTAGGACAATTCACAAACAGAGTTGATGATATTATTATTAAACATACTTCCAAAATTAAGCTACAGGACAAATCGAAGCAAACTGCAGCTCAATATAGTTATCATTACTCTAATTATCGACACCCACAGATGACATGTGTGAATCATTATAGTTAGATAAACCTTAAATGTAACAATAATAATATTGTTATCAATGTTATGCGTATTTTTTAACCTTGAAACTGTAGCATCATATGCAAATTGTGGTTCATCTATTATCTTCTTAATATATAAAATCCTTGCGTAACTGACTGACTGACAGACAAGCTACAGCCGAAAGTATTGGGCGCAGGCAGCTGAAATTTGGCCAGTGGCGGCTCGTTCAAAGGAGCGCTGGAGCAGTGAACTCCCAAAATTATAAAATATATGTATACAACTCATATAAACTTTTTCTATAAACATACTCAATATTTTAATACACACCTATTATCTTTTTTATAACCACAAATAAATATTTGACTACTAAGCTGTTTATCATAATTTTGTCAACACTCTTGAAACCTACATAGGTATTTTTGTTGAGTGGAGCGCTCATAGCAGCGCTCTTCGTTGACGAAAGCTTAGTACAACGCTTAATAGTGAAATGTAATGAGTGCGAAAGAGAGAGCGTTCTATGCGCTGGGCGCGTGAGACAAAAGATTTGTATGAGAAATAAGCCAAATACGGAGCGGCGCTCCTGGCTAGCTTGACGAGGTGCGCATGCGCGAATATATTACCCGACTAAATGATATGACCATTTGTCACGAAGAAAAATTAAAACGTGTGCGCCGTTTTTTAGGGTTCCGTAGTCCACAAGGAACCCTTATAGTTTCGTCATGTCCGTCCGTCTGTCCGTCCGCAGCCTAGCTCAAAGACGCCTGGTGCTAGAAAGCTGATATTTGCCAGAAATATAGACATAAGATATTGCAACAAAACTGTAGAATAAAATTTAGGAAAATATTTTTTTAAGGGTATCTCCCCTACATATATAGTGGGGTTGATTTTTTTTTTGGTTGAGTACCCCATTGTGTGGGGTATCATTGGATAGGTTTTAAAAAAATATTATTAGTTTGCTCAAATCATTTTTCGATCAAGTGACTGGTTTGTGAAATATCAAGCTTTGAAGTGAAAAAAATTGTTAGACTCAAGTGTCCCCCCCCCCTCTGCCGGCTAAACTATTAATTTGGAAGAGGTGAAAAAAATCACAAATGTAGTACATATAACGAATTTAAAAGGAAAACTATCACGGCTAAGTAGATATCACTAGTTTACGAGTAATCGTCGGTTAACTTATAAATACCTATTTCTGTGAGTTTACATTGGGCGCGCTGGCTTAATCTTAAAGATATACGTACTTTGGTATGTAATGTACTACGGTACTACGTATGTATAGTAGTAGTATATCTTGGAAACCACATTTTATGTTTACAATACATAACTGGATACATACCTAGTATTTTTCTAAACAAAATTTAGGTTCTTAAGTATACATAATAGTGTTATTAAAATTATTTTTTCAGCAAAATAAACAGTCGGATTTGTTGTACATTAATACTCTTTGCAGCAAGTCATTATGGGCAACTACGGAACCCTACATTGCGCGTGGCCCGACACGCACTTGGCCGGTTTTTTTAATAGTGTTTTGCCGGTATCATTTGAATGTAAACAAAAGCAAAAAAAAATTATCTGCGAGTGCGTTGGTAATTAGAAAAGGATTGGTGTTTAAAATATAGTTCATTGTATGTGTGATTGTGTGTATTTGTTTAAGAAAGACAGTTAAATTGTGTAACTAATATGGAATATAACAGCATAAACTTTATAAAAAACTGTGAAAAAACTTTAAAAAAACGACCAATATGATAAAACGCTTTGGTTATGTGGTTGCGAAAATGCGAAGGAAGTAAGAAGTTGTTTTGTTTTCCGTGTATTTCGTTTAGTGGCGCCGGAGTTGATACTGCGTGGACGGTGGAGGTAGGTATCGATGATTTAGCACGTCTTACTATTAATAAGTATTGCAAAAGCATTCACAAAATTAATGGTAAGCAGTTTAATTTTTTTTTAGTGAACACCCAATATAATCTTTCACGAGCCGCCTCTGAATTTGGCATGTATGTTCCTTGGGGACCGTAGGGGTGCAGTAAGAAGGAATTTCCTGAAATCCCCTTGGGATCGGCCAAAACGGGTAAATTTAAAAAAATGCAGGCGTAGCTGCTGGTGTCCTCTAGTAATTTATATTATGTTGTGTTGGACATTATATGCGTATCTTACTAGACTTCGCCCGCGGCGTTGCACGCGTGTGGCCTTTTACCCCATTTGGCAGGGTATTTCCAAAATCTTCTCTTCAAAAATCTTTTCCAAATAAATATTCATGCCAAACAGCTTCTGACGCCCCGTAGATTCGGCAGTGCGTTGTCTGATTCAGTCAGTTATAAAGGCATTTTGAATTTCTGTTTGGGTCATCAAATTCAAAAGCTTTCAAGGCAAGCAATTACGTATTCCTTTTCCGACACTGAAGCTAAACTGAGTGATTAAATGACTGGTACTGTATTGTCTGAACCGTTGGATCGCTATCGTCTAACGTTATACTAGTTGCATCCATATCTTTCGCCTTTGACTCTGCGGTCCGCTTACTAGTTTAACCAGAATGGACAGATAATTAGCTTTTCCACAGAACAATTGCCGTCAGACCCCCGCAATCCAAACGGCTAGCGGTACCCAATGGCTTAGAACAGTGTCCAGTATATTTAAGTATACTGACACACCATAACGACGGCAAAGACAGCATGGACCGAAGGCTTAAGGACGCGTTTACGCTTGTATCAAAAAATCACATATTTCCGGTACATTTTACGACAATTTTAGTTAATAACTAATAAAACTAATGATTACGATAAATTGATTACTTTTTTATCTATAAATCAATCTGAAAATAAATAAATAATATTTAATTAATATTAATGTAAAATCGATTCGAAACGGCTTCTTAAATCAAAAATAGGCATATACTGCTATTTTTGGGTACAATTTTCTCTCTATTTTTACATTTATTGAGATTTTCAAAGATAGAATAGGGTAGTAAATATAGACAACTCAAAAACAATTAGATTTATTTTTTCAAAATATTGTAAATGGACTAAAAAAAGCAAAAAAATCATCTTAAATTTTTTTTCTATTTTGCTCGCATACGTGTGTCTTAATGTGTGGCAATAAGGTTCGTTTTATTTAGCCACTTTCTTGATTTATATATCCAAATTCTGCAATGAGATCTCAGTCTGCGCTTGAGCGCCGTCGGGAGTGGACTCTATGTCGCTTGTCGCTGCAGCCCGAAGACGAAAAAAGCAATATACGAATACAAAATATTCGCTAAAATCAATTTGATACTTCTCGTATTCTGTGCGAATTACGTAAGTACAAGTAAATTTCTTTTGTATAAATGGACATTATTACTTTATTTTCTCCGTTATGTTGAGTCCGGATATATTTCGGTATATAGATATTATTTTGTTTCTTGCGCTGAAATCTGGTAAGATTATCTAGACTGATGGTATACCATCCCGTTCAAGTGTTGCGACTGGAGCTCATAAAAGAGTAGACCTAGTTATGCCAGGTTGGGGCTTATTTTATTTGTTTTGGTGAGACCCTGCCACTGGTACTAGTGAAGTAACCTTCCAAGGTTATTCGATGAGTCTTGCTGGTACTCATATGTGAGTAAAGCTACGCATGCCGAGTTTGGAGTCATTTTGATTGTACATAAGAGACCCTACCACTGGAACTTATGAAGTAACCTTCCAGGGTTATTCAATGACTCTTGCTGGTACTCATGTGTGAGTAGAGCTAGGCATGCCGATTTTGGGCTCATTTTGTTTGTACATAAGAGACCCTACCACTGCATTTTATGAAGTAACCTTCCAGGGTTATTCAATTACTCTTACTGGTACTCATATGTGAGTAGAGCTAGGTATACCGAGTTTGGGCTCATTTTGTTTGTACATAAGAGACCCTACCACTGGAACTTATGAAGTAATCTTCCAGGGTTATTCGATGACTCTTACTGGTACTCATATGTGAGTAGAGCTAGGCATGCCGAGTTTGGGCTCATTTTGTTTGTACATAAGAGACCCTACCACTGGAACTTATGAAGTAACCTTCCAGGGTTATTCAATGACTCTTGCTGGTACTCATGTGTGACTAGAGCTAGGCATGCCGAGTTGGGGCTCATAGCTTTACTTTCATATGAGTATCAGCAAGAGTACCAGCAAGAGTCATTGAATAACCCTGGAAGGTTACTTCATAAGTTCCAGTGGTAGGGTCTCTTATGTACAGACAAAATGAGCCCAAACTCGGCATGCCTAGCTCTACTCACATATGAGTACCAGCAAGAGTCATCTAATAACCCTGTAAGGTTACTTCATAAGTTCCAGTGGTAGGGTCTGTTCGTATGTACAAACAAAATGAGCCCAAACTCGGCATGCCTAGCTCTACTCACATAAGAGTACCAGTAAGACTAACTTGGAAGGTTACTTCACTAGTACCAGTGGTAGGGTCTCACTAAAACAAATAAAATGAGCCCCAACCTGGCATAACTAGGTCTATTCTTTTATGAGTTCCAGTCGCGACACTTGAATGGGATGGTATACCATCAATCCATATAATCTTACCAGATTTCAACGCAAGAAACAAAATAATATCTAAATACCGAAATATATCCTGAATCAACATAATGGAAAAAATAAAGTAATAATGTCCATTTAGGTATATAAAAATAAGAAACTTATTTGTACGTAATTCGCACAGCCAGGCCTATAACACATAGACACATATCACAAAAAAATCTAAGTCTCAAAGTTATTTAGTTGAACTATATTTCCGCAAGTTACCGTACGTAGTGTACGTTACCCTAGCAGGAAAGTATCTCCTGGAGATACATGAGTGGAACGTATAATTAGAGCGCAATCTGCTGATGATGTGCGCGAAATAAAAAAATAGTGCGGGTTATAGTTTTGGAAAAAAATAAAAAAAATCATTCCTGGTGGGGTAACGTTCTTCCAGCAGGAAGATTCTAAACGAATTATCGGAGAGAGAAACATTACACATGGGCAGATAGCTTATATTAGTGGGACAATGTGCGCCGAAAATAAAATTAGTGCGGCTTCAGGTTTTCGAGATATTGGAATTCCTGCTAGGGTAACGTTTTGCAGAATCGTGTATCTCTAAAACGGTTGCATGTGCGGTTATAAAATAAACATACACGAGTTGCTCTTAATTTGTGCGAATTGGTGAAATAATAAAATTTAAGAAAATACATGTAATTTTCAAGTAATTGGCCTTCTTTGAAAACCCAAAAAAACATCGCAGCGTCAAAATAAGAAAACGTATAGGCTCACTGAAAACTGTTTTCGGTTCTTCTTGATACATAGATAAACCATAAAAAGTTTCAAAAGTATTCATACATGCGTTAATGAGATATATTACTAAAAGTCATAACGACGAAGTCGTAACTTTGAGGACAACGCACAAGAAACCGGCTCAACCCAAGGTGTGTAGGAGTAAACTAGCAATTAGAGCGATAGTCCAGTAATATATAGTGAAATTATGCAGTTTGGAATGTCTCGCATGTAATAAATAATTAACAAAAACTAAAACATCAAACAACGATTGGTTATCCGACCAAATTCGAATGACTACAAAAAAGCGACGGATTTATACATACCGACGTCCTACTTTTTTAATCGTATTATATCCATGCTGTTGTCCGTACAGTCGCGCAAAAAGCGTTTGTCAGCAACTATAATGTTTTTTTTTACTATTTGAAATAAAAGAACTTGTTGACGTGTAAATTATTATTTTTATTCTCTTCATTTCGACTCTTAAAATATAATGGCATCAAAATCACAGATCAGTTTTTCATTACTAACATACAAACAGTAAAATCGCATAATCACAGAGTAATTAAACCTAAGTCTGTAACTTTTTAGCAGTCATACGGCCGGTTTCTGAATTGAGAATTTCGCGTTGAAAACAATTTATACACTAATTATATACTACTTAATCAATTTTCTGTTTCACAAAAAATTGTTTTGACACATTTTGAGTATTTGTGCTTGTAAAATCTAAAATTCGACACAACATATGATCAACTCATGATCAACTCCATATCAACTCTATATTCGCGTTTCTGAAAACATTTGACATTTGTCAAACGTCACTTAGCACTGATAATTTGAGAAAAAAATAATTATACAACTTTGGTCTTTTAACCCATGATCACGAGTAATATGACAGCCAGTATGTCAAACTGTCCACACTACGGTTGCTAAGCATCGGTTACTTCATACTGACGTCTACACAACAAGAACGTTGTTAAACAGAATTTATAGAAAAAAGGTTCAAAGACTATTCAATATTTGGAAAAAAAAGATTACAACATTATTAGGAACAAATTTAAGGGTTAGAAAATATAATTAAGAGATTTCCGTGTTAAATCAATTCAAATAATTACGCTGTGGCCTCCATGGAGATATAATTCTGTATACCTCCATGGTGGCCACCATGGAGGTATGGTAAAATGGGGTGAATAGACACAGATTTCAACTTCATCATCGATTTTATTCAATATTTTGAATGAGAGTCATTATTGAAGCATTTTGAAATCATGAGTTAAGTTGTAATTTACTCAATATTTGTGCTACAAATTAGTAAAAATAGGACATTAATTAGTAAATTAAGAAAAAGTAAGCGTTTTCTATTTACCTCGAAACAGGGGTCAAAAGATACGGGAAGGGGGTGAATAGAGAAAAAACACTAGGGCTGTCAAAATCAACTTACATTTTTATTCAATATATCAACATTGTTATTAATCAGACAACTATGTATTTTTTTAATAAACCAGATATCAACATTTACCCCTTTAATCATTCAGGTAGGCACCTGTCTAAATATAAACAATATTTTCAATGGTTATCTGACAAAAAGGTGCGTATGATGAACTAACCTCGATTGACAACCCTAAAAAACATATTTCTATTGACCCCCCACTCGTATCTATTAACCTCCCACGCGTATCTGTTCACCCCCAACGGCGTATCTATTGACCCTAACGGCGTATCTATTAACCCCCTTCCCGTTTCTATTCACCTCGAATTCGAGCAAAATAGCTAGCTTCTCAATTTTAATAGAAAAAGAATGTAAAATAATCAAACACGGACACTTTACTTTGTTTTTCTTAAAGATGGGAAATGCATGTATCGAATAATACACATCTACAGGGTGAACACAACCAATAACTTGATGTTTATAGAAAATTTATAAAGACCAAAAATTACTTGTTTTCACACCTTCACTTTAGCCGCTTAAATCTATATGAAATTTCAACTTTACGTAAATTTGTGTGTGGTGAGCCTATAAAAAACATGTTGCCAAGTAGAAAATCACAGAGAAAAACATTAGTTGTAGGGCTAAATAACAAACTAGAGTCAACAATATCACACTTCCGGACTTTTTTCTATTCACCCCACGATTTCTATTCACACCATTTTACATATATAGAATTATACCTCAAATATACCTGGCCACAGATATTTTGTATTAAAAATAAAACTAACTGACTTTGACATAACATACACGTTCCGTTTTCGCTAAGATACCGAATTGAACAAATTCAACAATTTGTTCATTAAAATAAAATAATCGTTGAAATAATTTTAAATACAACTTTATTTCGACTTTTTATTTGTTTTCGTATAAAAATAATTAACTGACAAGTGTGCTTCTTTGTAAAATGTTAATTAATACGAATTTATGGTTAGTACCGGTTTTTTTACTTGTATCGGAACGTACTAGTATTGTTCGGTTTAAGTTATTCATGATTTGAAGAAAACTCAGTTGAAAGTGCTTTGAAAAAATATCACTCTGACCTGTGAAACAGAAAAAACTTAAGTTGACTTCAACTAGTTCAGAATTTTTCAACTGATGAAAGCTGAAATTCTCAATTCAGAAACCGGCCGTTAGAAAGGTTGTCTACACTAATATTATAAAGAGGAAATATTTGTATTTTTGTTTGTTTGTAATGAAAAACTCAAAAACTACTGGACCGATTTTAAAATTCTTTCCCCATTAAAAAGCTACATTATCTGCGAGTAACATAGGCTATATTTTATTTTAGAAAAAATAGTGGTCCGTAAGATATTTGGACGCGGACGCCCTCAGGACGCGGGTAACGGCTAGTCTACTAAGTATATGTATCCAACATAAAATATATGTGGTAGAGATTTTTTTTACAAACCTATTGCACAAAGAAACATAAATAGTCATCCAATGAGAATATAATATAGCGTGGCGTGCGACGCCTTTCATCCGCTCAATGAATATCTTAACTGGCACCGCACTCGCAACAGGATGTTTCTTCTTACTACTCCATAATATTTTTATTTTTAAATTATTCTTATTTCATAAATACCTATTATTTGTATACAAATTATTATATACATGAAGTTGGTTGCCGTTGTAAGACGACTAAAAAGTCACTGTGTACCTACACGCAAAAATTTTATAATTTATGTATTATTTTATTACCTAAAATAAAATTTAAGGATTTTATTTGTTAAAAAATCATATCTCAATAATTCACGTAAATGGCTAGTAGAACAAGTATCTTATTTTGTTACTTTTATGCTTCAGTGTACTCGGACACAACACGTTTTAACCGATTAGAGGGTCAAGTTAAGATGGTCATTGATATGTATGAATCCGTCGCTTTTTTGTAGTCATTCGAATTTGGTCGGATAACCAATCGTTGTTTGATGTTTTAGTTTTTGTTAATTATTTATTACATGCGAGACATTCAAAGCTGGATAATTTCACTATATATTACTGGACTATCGCTCTAATTGCTAGTTTACTCCTACACACCTTGGGTTGAGCCGGTTTCTTGTGCGTTGTCCTCAAAGTTACGACTTCGTCGTTATGACTTTTAGTAATATATCTCATTAACGCATGTATGTATAGTTTTGAAACTTTTGATGGTTAATCTATGTGTCAAGAAGAACCGAAAACAGTTTTCAGTGAGCCTATACGTTTTCTTATTTTAACGCTGCGATGTTTTTTTGGGTTTTCAAAGAAGGCCAATTAATTGAAAATTACATGTATTTTCTTAAATTTTATTATTTCACCAATTCGCACAAATGAAGAGCAACTCGTGTATGTTTATTTTATAACCGCACATGCAACCGTTTTAATATAATATAATATAATATAATATAATAATTTATTTATTTCAGGTAACTAGACCCATAAAAGTTAACAAATTTCACACATCATACAATTTAAAAATAATACGATAGAATTCCAATAATATTACATGTCAACAATGAATAAATATAAAATTATTAAAATCTGTTAAAACTCAATTTATAATAAATGTCAAAAATTAAAAATACGAGAATAAGAGATACACGATTCTGCAAAACGTTACCCTAGCAGGAATTCCAATATCTCGAAAACCTGAAGCCGCACTAATTTTATTTTCGGCGCACATTGTCCCACTAATATAAGCTATCTGCCCATGTGCAATGTTTCTCTCTCCGATAATTCGTTTAGAATCTTCCTGCTGGAAGAACGTTACCCCACCAGGAATGAATTTTTTCATTTTTTTCCAAAACTATAACCCGCACTAATTTTTTATTTCGCGCACATCATCAGCAGATTGCGCTCTAATTATACGTTCCACTCATGTATCTCCAGGAGATACTTTCCTGCTAGGGTAACGTACACCCGTACGTAGTACGTACTGTTGCCGCCGTGTCGCTGTAGTGACGCGATTTTCTACCTACTAATTTTGTAAACGCGTCCTTAACATGTCTCCGAATCACAGGGCAAGTGATAAGCTGTAAGCATTAATTCAATACGCACATAACTTTGAAAACTCAGTGGTGTATGCCTTGGGTTTCAACTCAATACCCTCTCTGCATGGCAGTCTGTGTGTGACTCTAGTAGGCTGTTGCTGCCTCAATCAACTCATAATAACGTCTGTCTTTTCATGACTTCATATTGATCTTAAATAGACTGTCTTCACAGAACTTCCGAAAGCTTTTGACAAAGTCGACCACACAGCTCAGCAAAACGCTTGCCTTTTATGGTATTCAAAGTAACTTGCTTGAGATACGAGCATAGCTAGTACCCTTGTAGCATAACAATCGAAGTCAGTTGGCAGCCTTGAAGGGATCTATATCATTTTCTACTTTAGTATCCTCTTGGGTTCTGCAAGGCTCACACTTGGGGCCTCTATTCTTTGTCTTATTTATCATCATCATCATCAGCCTTTAACAGTCCACTGCTGGACTAGGCCTCTTCTTTGAAAGGAGGAATTGGCCTACTATACCACGCTGGCCAAACGGGTTGGTATAGGGTTTGTTTCAAGTTTTCCTTCTCTTACAGTGCTGTTCTCTGCATAATATGCTCCCTCTGTCGGCTCTTACGACACCCATGGGATGATATGGGGTGGTGACATGCCGTATTCTTAATCCGTCACCACATTGGTGATAGTTTACCGGTCTTATTTATAAACAACTTGAAAGCTGATATTCTGTCACATCTGGTTAGTTAGTAAGCGGACCCCGGGCTTCAAGGCGTTTTGGATGTAGCCGGGATAGTGCTGGGAATAATGATTATTGATAATAGTTTATAAACGACTTTGTCGAGCACTTATCATGTCAGTGTCTTCTTATCATTGTTTTATTTAATTGCTACTTGTTTGTTTTCTAATAAATAAAATCTAAGATCTGAGACATTGGGTCACCAATGTCAATAACAAAGGATTTACACAATTGAAGTGCTTTTATTGAAAATCTAGTTTACATTTTTAATAGCATTACGAATATATTCATTACGCAATAGCGTGATGATTGTTCATGAGTCGTAAACAATGGTATTGTCTGTTTGTTCAGAAGTTGGTGGCGAGGTGTCAAGAAGCTAACTCGCAGCTGGAACAGATGGCGACGACGTTAGATGACGCCAGTATTACGCTGCAGAACGTGAATAATCAGTAAGTTTATACTCTCAATTCTTTTTCTTTCTTTTTGTAATGTTGCTGATATACCTTAGCATTCACGTGTAACATAACAGCGAACATTCCCATTTTTTTGTTTTGTCGAACTGAACAACGAACAATAGAGTCGAACATTGAACGAACATTTTCACGATCCTTCTAGCGAACATACTAATCAGCAACAACTTCAAAGCAAATTTAATGTCCATTACCTAGAATGCTCGCCAGAATGTTCGTGAGAATACTCGCTAAAAAACGACAACCTAGCCTACTAGAGACCTAATGTTATCATTTCTACAAACAAACAATTCTGTCAAAGCGGTGAGGTATGCGGGGCAAGGGAGGGCTACAAAAATGCATTCTAATTGGCCGGTTCAAATTTGCGGTACGTCATAATTCTTGATTGGTCTTATGTAAGACGTATAAGTCTAACGTGTTGTCAGAAAGTGTTTGCCTTACGTCTGCCGTCTAGTAGGCTAGGTTGTCGTTGTCGCTAAAACACACTCATTTGTTTTTTCTGTTTTGTGACATTCGCAAGAATGCTCATTACAGGTGTATGTTAAAATGTATCAGCGTCATTTGGCTACATGTGCTGGCGAAAAATATAGGCAAAGCGTTGAGCGAAATAAAGTGGAAAACTAAAGACCGAACGGGATGGCGGCGCACTGTTGAAGCCCTCTGCCCCATGTAGGGGACATAGGATCTCAAGTCATATAGTCATATCCCCGCACGGTACTTTACGAGTAAAAACATTTAAACAACGTTAAAAAACAACACCTTGGCTCGAAAAAACAATTTGTGGATCACGTTCAATTTATGTTTGTTATGAATACGTTTGTCCGTGGGGTGACGCATTAAGAATACGGAATGTCACCACCCCATAGCATCCCATGGGTGTCTTAAGAGCCGACAGAGGGAGCATATTATACAGATAACACACACACAAAACTTGATACAAACCCTATACCAACTCGTTTGGCCAGCGTGGTATAGTAGGCCAATTCCTCCTTTCAAAGGAGAGGCCTGGTCCAGCAGTGGACTTTTAAAGGCTGGTGGTGATGAATACGTTATCCGTGTAGTGACGGATGTAAACGAAGCAAATAGCATCTTTGGTAAGAAACGAAATCCTCGACATCTAATCCTCTTCCAACACGTCTGGCCAGCGTGGTATAGAATGCCAAATTGTCTCATTGACTAATGCTTATCACCATTGTCCTGGCTTTATCCTGTTTGCTTCTAACGGCCCGGTCACAGCCTACAGCGGCGAGCGTTTTCGATGTACATGGCACGCGGGACGCGGCGCGCGGCCGCCTCAGAGTGAACGCGCCATGTACATCGCCCCTGCCGCGCCGCTCGCCGCTTAGACCGATCTCGTGACCAGGCCCTAAGAACGTGATTGGCTATCTTGTCTAACCACATTTGACAGTATATTTACTTTACCACAAAGCGACTGCCGTCTGCCATCCGTAAACCAAATCAATATTCCATGGGTTACATCAGTGGCAGTATATTCAAAGGTACTGAATCTCAAACTCCATTTTTTTTTTCGAGGTGGTCACAACGGCTTTTGAACCCAAGACCTTCTACGTAGCAGTCTGTTAGTCTATCTCTTGCCTGAACCATAAAAAATGGCATAATTATTCGAAATTAAAGGTGAAAACCTTTTATTTGCCGCGACCTTTAGGCCCCAGCTGAAATAATTGACGCCGAGAAGTCGGAGTTTATGCAGGTAAGATAAAATTATGATTTTGATCATGCTGTGTGCAAGGTTTTCTTCTATGAACCAGTTTTCTTAATATTTGTGACAATATAACCTACTTTCACTGTAATTCATAACCATAATTATGTTAATGGTACGTTCCCTATATGTGTGGATACACCATTTAGGCAAAGTAGTTCGTGTTATTCAAAGAAAGAGAACTTGATTGGTTTCGTTTGGTCTTGCACTTTGCATAGTAAAGTTAGAAACATAGTAACATATTATGAATATTTATGAGGCAGCGTCCTAGCGTTATCCCAGTTACAGAACGGGGAGCGTTTACTAGTCTTATTAGGTTAAAGCTAATACAGGTAGTAGAGCCTTGCTGATTTCAGCATGAATGTGCCGGCTCGACCGGGGAAGTACTACCCTCTCACAGAATATCGACGTAAAGTAACAGTACCTAAACTGTTGCGTTTCGTTCGGTGAGTGAGAGTGCCGATGGCCCTATCCCCTATTCCTTCTCCCTCATCCCACTCCTCATCCTATCCCTTTTCTCATACCCAAGGGGCGGCAACGCACTTGTGACTCCTGTGGTGTTACTTGTGTCCATGGGCGGCGGTAATTGCTTACCATCAGGCGATCCGTCTGCTAGTTTGCCGCCTATTACTATAAAAAAGCGCCCTCACACGGAAGGAAAGATAGAGGATTCGTTAATTTGCCGCCGACGGCCATGCATAATTCGGATAAGAGAGAGCACACGTGAATTTTTGCCAACGAATTAGTTTCATGCTTAGTGATTTTTATATTTTAATTTGTATTTTTTAAATTTCACTTAGCGCCCAATTAATCTACATTGTTATGTAAACTGTTGTGTAATTGCAAGTATTTTTAGTATTTGCTGAGATTTCTAATGTTACATTTTTAGATTGTGAGAAGATAGTTTAAAAATATCGCAGTTGTTGGTTTTATTTAGGTTACGTATACTTATTATCGTTAAAAATTACAAGTTCTGATGCATGGTATATGAAGCATTTGAAAAAAAAGCACCTGACATTTTGGAAATAACTAGGTAAACTAGGTTCCTCCGACACCTATTTAACAGTCGTATCTAAGAAGACCCTCCGTGTTCCAGTGGATAGCGTATGCGACTGCTGATCGGCGGTCCCGGGTTCGATTCCCTGGTCGGGCTAAAGTGTTACTGGGTTTTCCGAATTCTCAGTAGCAGCCCGGAGTCTGGTGATGTGCCTGGTAACGGCAATAGGCTCGCCCCCTGTTACGTGGGACCTAAAAAATCATGGCGAAATGTGGGTATAATATTTACACCTCTGCCTACCCCTTCGGGGATACAGGCGTGAGACTATAAATAAAGCTAAGGAGAGAGCAAATAGGGAGAGGCCTACGTATAGCAGTGGACTTCCAAAGGCTTCAGGATGGAATTTACTAACCAATTTAGAAATTACTATTTACTATTCCTACGGTACGGGATATATACCACGTACCTTTGTTTTGAGTAACCGATATTTCAGGCATTTCAGCACTATTGCAAGCGCCCTGTTCACGGATGTACAACCGTTACTGACTTTATTTATACAGATGAGATTTTATTTATAATTATTTGGGCATTTCTAAGTTAATTTGACGACCCGGTAGCGTAGCGGGAGTGTAAACAACTGCTACGCCGAAGGTCGCGGGTTCGATTCCCGCTCAAGTCTAACATTTGTGTGCATGAACATGGGTGTTTGTCTTGGTCTGGGTGTTTCTATGTAAAATATGTATGTATTTACAAAAAAAAGTATATTATATGTACCCATAGTACAAGGTTCTGCTTAGTTTGGGACTAGACGATGTTTTGTGAATCTGGCAGAATATGAGAAAAATACAAATAGGGTAGTTTCCAGGGTCAAAATAAGTAATTACATTTTATTTAGTTCGTATTTTAGATTATAAAAAATACTAGAGGACCCGTGCTGCTCCACAGCATATTTTAATATTATAAAAAAGCTCTTACATATAGGTATGATGAGTACATTGTAGCCTTATCTAATAAGTAAAAAGATGATATTCTTACCAAAAATATAATATATCACAAAACTTCTTTTCTCACAACATTGGCTTTGCGTTGCACCTTAGGTATCGTGAAATATCCACCTTGGCATTACTGAATGGTTTGCCGCGCAATAGGGATATATATAATATGTATAACTAAACATTGACGAAATAAAGTTCTTCAATATGACTGTGATGCCATTCTTTCCATTAGGACACTGTAATGTCCTTCGTCCAGGTGCCCAGAAAATAGTAAGTTATGAACAATTTCGCCAGTACCATAGTCAGTAATCGTATTACTGTTTTCCAGGTGAACTCTGAATTGACACTCGGGATATAGCTCACTTACACTCTGAAGTTCAGCATGCCCTGCGTACTGTCCATTGGCACCCATCACACGTTTGTAATCTGTTGCATTTGTAATGGTCTGGCCATATGCTTCGGTGAAGTTACTATATATATCCCACTTATTGACAATGTTATCAACAGTGGCCAAACGAATTTCATAATGTTTATTCTCACTTCCATATTAACAATAAGAAATTGCGCGGAATAAGCAATTAACGTCACCAAGAATGGAAATCAATTGATTGTTGATGGTAGAATTAATCATATCTGAACCCGTTTCCACCCGTATTTTTAAGCTATTGCATAGCTTTTATCGCGGGCTTGGCTTGAGCGCGGCGACAGAATCCAGAAATTCCGTAACGAAAATACCTAACACCCTTCACATATTAATCAACTTGGCGTAAGCGCCAAGTTGATAATATGTATTATGAACTTTACTGCTAACTAATTAAGGTTTAGTTTAGAATAAAATGTTTTTTTTTATGTGGAACATTACAGCGGTTCATAGTAGGTACTATTGTCATTAATTATATTACAAGTGGTAGTTATGGTAGAAATTGTAGCTTTGGTAAGAATAGTAGTTTTGAGAGAAATAGTTCTTTTGACAGCTCCGGCGGTATTGGTAAAAATGATAGTTTTGAAAAGAGTGGTAGATATGATAGTGTTAGTACGAATAGTAGTTTAGGTACATATAGTAATTTTGATAGGGATTGTATTTTCGGTAGGAATAGTAGTTTTGGTAGAAATTGTATTGTTGGCATATATGATAGTTTTGGTAGCATGTTACTTACGATTGCTCCCAAAACTACCAACTTTATCAAAAGTACCATTTCTACCAAAGTTACCATTCCTACCAAAATTATTTTTCTTCATTTTTCTTCAAATGTTTCTTAGAAAAACAAAATAAAATAAAATGAAATGAAATAAAATCAATATATAATAATTATAATTGCATAAGTTGATAAAAAATGCTATGCAATAGCTTTACCGCGGCAGTCTCTGAGTGCCACACGTCTTTTTTTTAGCAGTAGGAGGAGCATCCGGTACCAAATCTCCATCAGGGCTGTCATTGACCAAGATTCTTTGTTCAAGCTTTCTGTGAGCATTTTTCAATTTCATTATAATTGAAAACACTAAACTCACAAAAAATACGTTATTAAATCAGAAACTTATGTAACTAACTTACGCTAACTTCACTTTTTTCTTTATCTGTCAATATTTTATTATCAAAATTAAAAATATAGATAAATAACTTTTTTTATAAGTAAGAAAACAGGTTTTATTTCTGTTATTCAGCTAAATATGTCTGTGTGAAGCACGATTTATTTTGTTTCGTGTATGGGTGTGATTAATCCATCATAATTTAGAAATGTAATAATGACGTTTATAGCTTTGGTCAAAATTGTACTTTCGGTAGGACTGGTAGCTTTGGTAGCAATCGTAAGTAACATTGCTACCAAAACGATAATATATGCCAAAATACCATTTCTACCAAAAATACTATTCCTACTGCAAATACTATTCCTATCAAAACTACTATTTGTACCAAAACTACTATTCGTACTAACACTGTCATATCTACCATTTTTTTAAACTACCATTTCTACCTTACTCTTTATAACCTACATAAATGGCCTTCCAAATGCGAACTCTAATCCAATGACGCTCTTTGCTGATGACAGCACCGTTGCAATTAAGTGTAAGGACAGAATATCTTATGTATGAGCATGATATAAACAGTACTCTTAATGCAATTATTAAATGGCTGGACATTAATAATCTCAAGGCAAACATAGCTAAAACCAAAATAATGCATTTTAATCAGCGTATAAAAGCAATCACACCTAACATTATCTATAAGGGTGAGCCTGTGTCGGCAGTGCAAACAACAACCTTTCTCGGTCTTACTGTGGATAGCAAGTTAAATTGGAAATCTCAGATCGAAACACTGTGCAAAAGAATTAACAGATCAGTATATGCGCTACATGAATTAAAACAGATTTCAAGTGTTGATACTTTAATAACTGCATATCATGGTTTAGTTGCTTCAGTCCTGAGGTATGGTGTCGTTTTTTGGGGAAATTCGACTGACATAGACTTAATTTTTAAAGCACAAAAGCGATGCATAAGGGCTATGTTTGGGCTCCAAATGATCGAAACCTGTAAGCCGTTCTTCCAGAGGTACAAAATTTTAACACTCCCAAGCCTATATATATATGAGGTCGCAACATTTGTTAAGGTAAATAAAAATTTATTCACCTTAGCCTCAGAAGCCAATAATAGACGACAACGTGACGCATTTCGCCTTTGTCTGCGCCGCCCCTATACCACTCTAATGCACAAAAGTGTCTTTCACATGGCACCTGTAATTTTCAATAAGTTACCTAAAGAAATAAGAGCAATGAACACTGCTGCATTTAAGAAAAATCTTAAGAACCTTTTAAGTAATAAATGTTATTATAACTTAAAAGAATATTTAAACGATACATTTTCAGACTAAGACCTCATATTAATGACCTCAACTAACAGAATAATAATTTATAATTGATGTATGTATTATAATTAAATAATTAATGAATTGATAATGAATTGTAATATAGGAATGACATTGAAATAATTTAATTTTTGTAATTGTAAGAATAATTTATATTAATTTATTTTATTTTCTATTATTTAATATCTTAAAATATTACTATCTAATTTTATATATTTATTTCAGTGTTAATCTTGATTTTGATAAAATATGACAATACGTTTACATTTTGCATGCCTTATGGTAGAATCACTTGAAACATGTATTCTTAATAACACCATTGTAACAGTGTTTTCTGCAAAATAAATTATTTGATTTGATTTGATTTGATACCAAAACCGCCGGTGCTGTCAATAGTACCTACCTTTTCTCTCAAAACTACTATTCTTACCAAAGCTACAATTTCTACCATAACTACCACTTGTAATAAAATAATTATATGACAATAGTACTATGAACCGCTGTAATATGCTCCACATAAAAAAAAAAATAAGATGCCTGAAGTAAGTCACCCAACATTAAGGGTTAACTGGTAACATTCGGGGAATATTACCTGCCATCAGCGATAATTCACTATAGTGATAATGATAATTTGACCAACATCGAGTATTATTTTACACACCACCACACTCACACCCGTATGAAAGTAAGGCAAGGTCACCTTAAGGAGGCATAACGTTTTTTCCTAGCAGTTACCGCAAGGTAACTTATTAGTTATTAGATGCCATAAAAATATTTTTGAATTTAGAACCGTCCATGTAGAGAGAAAGCAATGGAACCTTAAGAAATTTATAGGAAAATATTGAAAAATAAGTTCAATGTCCACACCTATCTTCCTTCAAACTTACCCAATTTAAATGAGCATACCATCAAATGAAAGAGCTCTTTTCTGCGCGTGTTTTAGGCCTATAACGAAACGCCTACCTCAATGAGAACCAGATATATAGAAGCGGAAAGTCATTGACTACGGCTAGGAAAACGTAAAAAATGTATGGGAGAAAACTGTTTTTGCATATAACTTGATGAATGTGCAAGTTAGGTAATTTCTAATGCTTGATGAGAAATCTGTGCAGCGAGAGCTTTCTTTTAAAAAAAAGAATCATGCGAATCGGTTGGGTAGAACGGGCTGGCCGACTCGTATTATAAAACACAAATTCTTTTAATATATAGATTAGACACGTATTTTTTATTTTTTCGATTAAATAAAAAATAACAAAGATATAGCCCATTAAAGTTACGTGTGACGTCATCTAGTGCGAAAAAATGCAGCACGGCGTGACGTTATACGTAACTTTAATGAGCTATATCTTGGTCATTATTGGTTTAACCCCTTGTATGCCGGAACGCAGATCTACGCGAGACACAATAGCTTTTTAATTGTGTCTGGTATTCCGGCATACAAGAGGTTAATTTACGAATAATCTAAAGGACGGACTTATAATTTTTTTTTGTCAACTAGCCTATTATGCCCCGCGCTGTCTTCGGGCTCCTAGCACGTATAATGAATTATATATTATGTTTGTTTGTCTGCAGGTTTATGGCTCTAAGCAGCAGTCAGTTCATCGAGAGCAGAGTGTATGATGACGACGCTGATGTGGTTACAGACGCACCGCCAACTAAAGTGAGAGAGAATTACTTTCCTCTTGTTAGTTATTACAGTATGTCTAGATGGTTACCCATACGTAGCGATGTGAAGTTAGACATGGTGCACCTCGACACTCCGAAAAATGGCGTCTCTTTTTTTCGGGCGGCCATTGACCAAACCTTGCTTTTTTAATACAAAATAGTGTAATAAACCAAACTTACTGTGTCATGTTTAACTCTAAACAAGTCTGAACTGAGTTATGTATGAGCTTTAGAGGTTTGCTGATTTTACATAGAATTATTAAATTTTGGACTTTAGCACGCCTATTTTATTAGACATTGCAGCAAATTAGTTACCTACATTGTATGAGTAAACAAACATTACTACCCATTATAAGCTCCAGCCATAAGTGTGGAGCAAAATATAAAAAAGACATATTTATTTATTTAATTAGGTACACCAACAGCATACATATTTTAAAGTCACAACAATAGGAAAATGGAAACGGTCTGATACATATGCCAATTACAGGTATACACAACATTTACCACTGAAGCACACAGTTATTATAAAAAACTACTAAACTATAAATACAATAAGAAAAACAATATACAAAAACAATAACAAAATGATATAAAAATTGTTTAAAACTTAATTCTATGAAGAAGAACTTGTTTTGGACAATATTATACGTCTGTATTTAGCGAGCGAGTTAGAAAACACATCCATGTCTGGGTATAATATGTTAAATTCGTTATATTCAGAGCATATTCTGGAAATCGGCGATTGTTGGCCCAGGTTAGTTTTACAGGGTGGTACATGGAAAATTTTGCCAATACGTTGTCTTGGATATTTGTATGGTACAGCAAAACATAAACATTCCAGTATGGCTTCACATTGAACCGAGCCGTTTATACATTTATGTAGTAGCAATAAATCGTGCATCGTACGGCGATCGCGTAGTGACTGCATGTTATAATATGTCAATCGTTGATTATATGGACATCTGTGGGATATACCGTAAGAAGTGAAGGCAATTCGCCTGGTAAAACTCCTTTGAATGCCTTCAAGACGCTGGGAATGTACGGCGTATTGAGGATTCCACACAACACTGCAATACTCCAATTGGCTTTGGACTAGCGCATTGAATAATAGTATTCTGGTTGATTCTTTAAAATGTTTCGAGTTCCTTAAAACGAAGCCTAGCATACGAGACGACTTATTTACTATATGATCTATATGTGGAGTATAAAACGAAGCCTAGCATACGAGACGACTTATTTACTATATGATCTATATGTGGAGTAAATTTAAGCTTACTGTCAATGAGCACACCCAAATCCTTGACTTCCCTCACCTCCTGCAATGCATTGCCATCAATATCGTACGAAGAAGAAACAAGACAGGTTTTTCTGGTATAACGTATGAATGAACACTTGTTGTGGTTCAATGTCATACAGTTGGAAAGACACCAAGCATGGATGCTATTTAAATCAGTCTGAATGAGAGAAACATCTTCAGAGGAAGCAACTTTTCTATAAACTTTTAAATTATCAGCAAATAACTCATAATTACAATGTTTAATACAGTTCGTTATATCATAAGTATATACAATGAACATTAATGGTCCCAAATGGAACCTTGAGGCACTCCAGAATCGAAGGAAAAAGCATCAGAAGCAAATATTAATGCGAGAGGATATTTTTTCACACAATCACGGCAAACGAACTTGAAGTTAATAATTTTCCACGGCTGAGTATAGACGATTACACTCTAGCGACTCACCAGCTTATATAGGTTCGCAGCTATTAAGGAGAACACATTTAATAAAATATTATAGTAATTCTATCTGTGGTTTTATTAAATATTTTGGGTCTCTTTTGTTTGACCGAAAAGAATTTGACAAATTTTCACTTCCCAAAAAATTTTTCACATTATTTCATTTGCCAATTTATTACTTAGCAAAAAAACTATTCACAAAAAATTGTAACGCAAACCTAATGTTTGGGAAATGAACATTTAAACTATAACTTGTTTACCAACTAGTACTTTTAACATTTTTTATTTAGTCAAATATTTCAGTTGGAATAACAGTTTTTACGTAAAATCAATTATTCTAATCTAAATAGTTCAGTTCTGGGTAACCTACTAAAAAAAATCTCTTTTTTCTATTAATGCTAGTCGTTTCTGGCACTCGCCTGCCGCTACCGCGGCACCGCTCGCTTCGCTCGCTCGGCTCGTGCGTGGGATGTCACAGTTCTAACCTAACCATTTTTTAAATCATTAACCTACTATAACTATTTCCATAAATAAAATAATATCACCAAACGTTTCTTGTCTAAAGATTGTTTGCTGTAATAAATCATTTGATTAAAGACCAAATGCCATAATGACATTATACTTGCTAATATTTTAGCAAGTAAAAATTTGACACAACAACAAATTTTAGCAATGTTTGGGTAATGAAATTTTGTCAAAATCTTTTCGGCAAAACGGCAGGATCCCAAATATTCTACTATTGTTTTCATATCATACTAAGTTTGTTTTATTGTAGTTTGTTTTAAGGTTAGGTCGATGGCCGCCCGAAAGAAAAACGTCTCTCCCAATCTGGCATTGTCCTTTCAGCTGCCTGCGCCCAATATTTTTGAGCTGTGACTTGTCTGTCAGTCAGTCAGTAACGAAATAATGTTATACGTATAGATTACATTCTAAAGCTTTTTTTCAGTTGAAATAAATTAATCACCATTATTTAATCACCAGGAATCACCAAAACCTGCACCACCGGACGAGCTATCAATAATAAAGCGAAGTATAGCTGTGATAGAAAGTAATCATGAAGAGATCACTATACTACATGATAGTGATACTGAGTCGGATTCTGATGATGATGTGCCGGACAGGTAAGATAAATTACACCATTCTTTTACAGTTTTCACTCACACGTATCAAATAAATTAAGTAATAAATAGCCGTGTGGTTGACGGCATAGAATACAAGTGTCACCATCCCCTATCTTCCCGTGGGTGTCGTAAGAGGCGACTAAGGGATAACACGATGCAAATACCATCTTTGCGTAGAGACGGAAAAGTCGACATCAAACCCTATACGACTGCCTCGTTGGGTCTCGCGGCATAAATGTGCGCGTGGGATCGGGAGGTCCCGGGTTGGATTCCTGGGTCGGGCAGTGTTATTGGGTTTTTCTGTCATGAAATTCTCAGTAGCAGCACGGAGTCTGGAAATGTGCCCGGTACGGCAATAGGCTCGCCCGGTATTCTCTCGTTTTCCATAAATTCATTTGCACTAATATTGTTTGCCATAATCATCCCTGATCATAATATTTACTTGCACTATTATCATTTATACTAATAACGTTTGCCTTAACAACTCAACAGTGATAACTTTTATTTGCCATAAAATGACTTTCTATAACAACATAAATAACTCATAATAATTAGTTTCCATAAGTAACACATGTCATAACCGACTCTTGGCATAATCAAAATTTGATATAATTATGAAAATAATACATAATATTGTTAGGTCGAAATTAATTATCGTTAACACGCCGACTCAGTGCAATCCGACTCGGATAGGTAAGAAGTAGTAGTTAGGTGGTTTCTTTTTTTTAAACCACCCAAAAGTAGGAGCCTCGTGAAGCGGGGCTCCGTCGAGCTTAGTTAGTAGACGCCATATGAGGTTTAGTTTTAGGTTTAATTGTGAATGAAAGATGTGGGGTTGGGTTTCAAAACGAGTCGCCCGAATTTGAGGGTATTGGTGGTTAAGGGAGTTAGTGTTAATCCCCTAAAATTAATTTTGGCTGCCGGAGTTGCGTCTAAATATTTTTAAACAATTTGCAAAAATTCTTCATTCAAATATGCAAAACGGAACGTAATTTTAGGTTTTATGTGAAAGTACCTAAATAGGTTGTGCTTTTGACCCTTAACCCGAAAATAGGAGCCCTGCGAAGCAGGGCTCCGTCAACCTCAGTTTATTAAACTAGTGGAATCAATAAAAGCGATATTTAGATTTTATGTGAAAAATGTGAAACGAAACGCAACCACAATCTTAAATGAATGATATAGACAGCTAATGTCATATTTGTGCGTCATTGCTTTCGAGTACCTAGGGTTAGGTGCGACTGAAATAAGTAACTAAATAGGTTATGTTAGGTTCTCTTTTGAACCTTAATCCGAAAATAGGAGCCCTGCGTAGCAGGGCTCCGTCAACATTAGTTTATTAAACTAGTGTCAAGTTATGAAAAGTGGCATTATTGAAAACGAAAATTATAGCAAATACATTTATGGATTTAAATTATTATGACACTTGATCAATTATGACCAATGGAATTAGTGAAAGTCATTTTAAGTCATTTCACGATTATGGCAACTGAAGCGTTATTTCTAATGAAATTATGGCAAATACCAGTATACTGATTTTGACCTATTTAACTCTAAATCGACGACGATTACGCATATGCTCTCTAGTGCTCGGGCCACACTACCTTACCGTCTACCGGGCTGTTACCGCCATAATTATGGCAATAAATTACCGTTAAATTACTGCGTGAAGTCGTGTGGTTACACTAGAGTTTACCGAGATATGCCAATAAACTAGGCGGTAAAAATATCATTTTTCAAGATGGCGGATGAAGCTGCAGCTGTTTGGTATTTTATGAGTGCCAATTATTTTAACATGAATCTTTTAAATTTTTAGCTTTCTGTCGGGTATCCCAGAGAGACGGTTCGGATTGCAATAACTCCAAAAATTCGAGCGCTTTTTCATTTGACCACTCCATATCGGTAGATAGTGTAGATACGTGCGTCGTAGTCGAACTCGTGTTGCACACTGAACAAACGGTAGTGTGGCCACAAACGCAATAATTACTGCGGTAATCTTCTTTGATGTGCGAAAAAGACCGCCGCCGGAGCTATTGCCTACCGGCATATGCCATATTGATTGGCATTGTAAAATTATGGCCATAAATCGCGGTTACACCTAGGCGTTGTTGAAATTATGGCAATAATTATTGGCATATCCCGGTAGTGTAGCCCGACGGTAAAAGATGGTTTGATTCGGTTCTTTGACTGTGATTGGACTGTATAGAATGTACATAATTTTGTCATAATTCACCTAACCCTAGAATAAACAGCGTAATGTGAAAACATGTTAATGGTTTTAAGACTTTCATCGCGATATTATTTAAGATACTGTAACTGTTTGTTTTCCTAATAAAATAAAATAAAATAATAAATAAATAAAATAGCATATTAAATTATGACATTTTAAATTATGGCAAACATTAGTAAACCGGCTCGCCCCTTATTACGTGGGACTAAAGTATTATCTTATCTGGCGAAAAGTGGGTGTAGAAATACACCTCTGCCTACCTCTTCGGGGTTATAGGCGCGTGAGACTATGTATGTATGTAAGTAATACATTTAATAATATAATACTATCGAGTCTTTAAATTAGCTTAATATACAGGTCTTAAAAATTTAATGTAGAAGGCGTCGTGAAAGTATTTTAAATCAATTGTATTTAAAACATCCTACAGACATAACAAACTGTGGCAAGGTACCAATTATGGATGACTATCAAACCTATACATATAAATACAATTATTATTGAAGTGTCCGTCTGTGTAGTGGCGGATCAAGAATACGCAGTGTCATCACCTCATATCATCCCATGGGTGTCGTAAGAGCCGACAGAGGGAGCATATTATGCAGAGAACAGCACTGTAAGAGAAGGAAAACTTGATACAAACCCTATACCAACCCGTTTGGCCAGCGTGGTATAGTAGGCCAATAATTCCTCCTTTCAAAGGAGAGGCCTAGTCCAGCAGTCGACTGTAACGGGTTGATGATGAGTCCGTCTGTGATTTATTTAAATGTGTATAGATTTACATAATTTATGAGGTTTATGATACAACTAGAGGACCCCTTCTTAGTGCGCCCTTACGGTCCCTAAGGAACATACATTTCAAATGTTAGCTTCCTGCGCTTAATAGTTTCGACTGTGCGTTACCTGTCAGTCAGTCAGTAACGGATATATTTTATATATACGGATAATGGGTCATACTAAACGTGACAACATCTCCTATTCTTGTTTCAGACTGGTGATGAAGCCAAAAGACCAGTATGCGGGTCGTCCCCTCCCCTATATCATTGGCTCAGAGCCTTGGAAGAACAAATGGCACGCTGGTGAGTTAGTTAGAATATTGTCTAATAGTTTAATATCGTAATAATATACCTTTATCATTATAATCATCATCTATAATGATTATGAAATGCCATGTTATCTTAGGTTCTATAAACATAAACATGTTTATAGGTATATACATATAACCTAATTAAACACTTCGCGATTCAAGTATGGCTTTCAAGAAACGAAACATGATGTATACTAATCGCAAAAGTTTAGTCGTGATTAGTATGCATCATAAGATTTTATTATAACTGGCCTTACTCGCGATATTTAATTAATTTAACGAATTAATACCTCTGTATTGTCGACGTTTCGACTGTCTATCAACGGCCGTGGCCGCGGCAGGACCACGGCCGTTGTCCGACTGTCCAAATGTTATGTTTTCAGGTGTCGTTCAACTGATTAATCTACATAATGATTTTTTCGTTACTAAACAAATTTATATGTTCACTCCAAGAAGCTACATATTTACCCATCCACTTTCTGACCTCAGGCCTGCTCCCAGAAGACAGCGACACCGACAGTAGTACCTCCAAGCCAGACCGGGAGTCTGACCAGTACTCACTCTCCGAACCTGAGGAGTTTGAGCCTCAGAAAGTACAGGGTTCGATGCCCGTGCCGCAACACAGGAAGGTGAGTGGGTTTTGTACTTAATTATAAATGTATTGTTAGGCTTCTAGCAGATCAGCTGTGATAAGCTGTCTTATTTAAGTATTATGTATGTTCCTAATTACTATTTACAAGTAATTAATTACAATGTGAAACAGTTGCAGCTCCTTACAAAAACAAAATATGTACCATAACACTGGCGATTAAAAAGACTGGCCACCAGTTTTATTGCCCGTTCTTTCTCGTGGTTCTAGCTATTGCTTTGCGAACGAGGCAGTAAATGTAAATGTAGAAGCATTAAGTAATGTACATTAAAATTTGACGTTCATAAGCGTCACCTTGTGACCTAGATGAATAAATGATTTTGACTTTGACTTTGACTTTGATCACATCTGCCCATACCCGTCCTACAACATGACCATCACGACTTGACTGTCAAGATCGTAACAGATAAGAAGAAGATTGTTATTATGCTAGCTGGAAATGCTAAAAAGTTATACATCAAATCTTAATATATAAAATCCTTGCGTTACTGACTGACTGACAGACACGCTACAGCCGAAACTATTGGGCGCAGGAAGCTGAAATTTGGCATGTATGTTCCTTGGGGACCGTGAGGGTGCACTAAGAAGGGATTTCCCGAAATTCCCACGGGATCGGGCAAAACGGGTAAATTTAAAAAAATTGCAGGCGTAGCTGCTGGCGTCCTCTAGTTCTCAATAAAGTAGTAGAAACTGGTTAGGTTAGTCAGCTCATCATAAAACTCTTTAGTAGTCCACTGCTGAAGATATGCCACTCCTAATTCGCGTCACAATGTATTGTCTCTTGCAGCAAACTGGAAAAAGCCGCATGATGATGATTATAACGGTTTTAGGGTTCCGTACCTAAAAGGTAAAATACGGGACCCTATTGCTAAGCCTCCGCTGTCTGTCTGTCTGTCTGTCTGTCACCAGGCTGTATCTCATAAACCGTGATAGCTAGAAAGCTGAAATTTTCACAAATTATGTATTTCGGCTGCCGCTATAACAACAAATACTAATAATAAAAAAAAAATATTAAGGTGAGGTCCCATACAAAAAACGTGTTTCTTTTTCGTATTCTTTGCCTCAAAATTATTAACGGTAACAGGTAGACGCTTAAAATGTTCACTGAATATGTAGTCGTATATTAACTTTCAAAATATATAATTAAATAACAAAAAGCACATAATAAAGGGTATACATACAAAAAACGTAATTCTTTTAAGCAACTTGTTACTCGATCTTAATAAACAGATAGAAACTTAATATTTATGTAAACATACAAAAAATGTGATTTTCTTTTATAGATAACTAGAGGAAGCCAGCAGCTACGCCTGCATTTTTTTTAAATTTACCCGTTTTGGCCGATCCCGTGGGAATTTCCGGAAATTCCTTTTTAGTGCACCCTTAAGGTCCCCAATTAACATACATGCCAAATTTCAGCTTCCTGTGCCCAATAGTTTCGGCTGTAGCGTGTCTGTCAGTCAGTCAGTAACGCAAGGATTTTATATATTAAGATGGTACGGAACCCTTCGTGCGCGAGTCTGACTCGCACTTGCCCAATTTTTATAATATGTTGCAAAATTATTTTTTCTCTTTTATTCTAACTGTAAGTAGGTTTCATAATATCGACTGTAATTCGACAATAAGTCTGATGGATGATTTTACGCAAATAAGGAAAAAAGGCAATAATACACATATTATTTATTTATTTACAATTACTCGCGAAGGAATCAAAACCTACTGCCCGTGAACTCAGAATCTTGAAATTTGGTACGAAGCAACGTCTTATAGCACAGATAAAGGAAAAATTGCGAAAACCCTAAGTTTCTATTTACAAGTAGCGCGTGGGATTGGGAGGTCTCGGGTTAGATTTCCGGGTCGGGCAAAAGTGTTATTGGGTTTTTTCGTTAGGTAATTCTCAGTAGCAGCTCGGAGTCTGGTAATGTGCCCGGTACGGCAATAGGCTCGCCCCCTATTACGTGGGCGGTGGGACTTAAAAATTCATGTCGAAATGTGGGTGTTATATCACACCGCTGCTTACCCCTTCGGGGATACAGACGTGAGTCTATAAATAAAAAATAATAAATAAATATATAAATTCTAGTTACTTACATCATATAATATTAATATTTTTACGTACGGAAGCCTCGGTGCGCGAGTCCGACTCGCACTTAGCCGGTTTTTTTTTATTTCTTTCCCATTATGACTGATGTCATCCTGTAATATTGTGAGAAGCAGATTCAAAGACTTCTCTTTTTCTTTCCAGATATCAGACACAAGTTCGGAGCTGCCATCAGAAGTGACCCCCACTTCTATCGCCAAGCCCACGCCGTCAGATGTCGCCAGCGAGATCGCTAGGAGACTGGGAGGGGCACTGCCTACCCCTAGGGTAAGATAACTAACTATATATAAGTGACTCCCACTTCTATCGCTAGGAGATTAGGAGGGGCACTGCCTACCCCTAGGGTGAGATAACTATAACTATATATAAGTGACTCCCACTTCTATCGCTAGGAGATTAGGAGGGGCACTGCCTACCCCTAGGGTGAGATAACTATAACTATATATAAGTGACTCCCACTTCTATCGCTAGGAGATTAGGAGGGGCACTGCCTACCCCTAGGGTGAGATAACTATAACTATATATAAGTGACTCCCACTTCTATCGCTAGGAGATTAGGAGGGGCACTGCCTACCCCTAGGGTGAGATAACTATAACTATATATAAGTGACTCCCACTTCTATCGCTAGGAGATTAGGAGAAGCACTGCCTACCCCTAGGGTGAGATAACTATAACTATATATAAGTGACTCCCACTTCTATCGCTAGGAGATTAGGAGGGGCACTGCCTACCCCTAGGGTGAGATAACTATAACTATATATAAGTGACTCCCACTTCTATCGCTAGGAGATTAGGAGGGGCACTGCCTACCCCTAGGGTGAGATAACTATAACTATATATAAGTGACTCCCACTTCTATCGCTAGGAGATTAGGAGAAGCACTGCCTACCCCTAGGGTGAGATAACTATAACTATATATAAGTGACTCCCACTTCTATCGCTAGGAGATTAGGAGGGGCACTGCCTACCCCTAGGGTGAGATAACTATAACTATATATAAGTGACTCCCACTTCTATCGCTAGGAGATTAGGAGGGGCACTGCCTACCCCTAGGGTGAGATAACTATAACTATATATAAGTGACTCCCACTTCTATCGCTAGGAGATTAGGAGAAGCACTGCCTACCCCTAGGGTGAGATAAGTATTTGTTAAGTTATGAATACTCGTAGGGTAAGGAAACTATTTAAAAGACGAGAGAAAGATTCCCGCTCTAGGACTAAATCCTGTGTCGCGTGGGACGTTACAAACATACGAACAACGTTCACAATGAACACCCACACTCGAAACAACAATATATGAATCACATACCTAGTGTTGAAATGGGTATCCAGTGGACCCTTTTTTTTTTTGGTGACGGGTTGGAAAATCCTCATGGAGTCCCTCCGCCCTGAGTGGAAGGATGAAGGGGACTGTCAGATTCTTACTGACTAAAAACCAACCCGTGCTCCTCATGTACCCGTGTGTCGGAGGGTAGGGTTTCACCGAAGCATTACTCGCTACCCCCCGACGGGTATTGGCCCGCCAGATGGTCAGGTGGGCCCCGAACGAAACCCCCGTGGCGGCGGATGAAGGTGTTGAGCTCCGCCGCCAAAACACCCAGCAGCCGCAGAGGATAGGGAGGACGGCAACGCAACACCGACACGCCTTTCCTCCCGCGACCGCGGCCGACACAGAGGGACAGACAGAACTGTCCCCAGCACCCGCACCTTGGGACGCATCCTACGCAGGCCTCACTCAAGCCCACATGGAGCGTCCCTTTCCGGGATCCCGCTTAGCTTCACAGTGGGTGTCTGAGCACCCCCACCACGACAAGGTAGAGATCCCAAAGGGGGGATCCAGTGGACCCTAACTTCAAAACGCAGGTTGTGGGTTCTGTTCCCGCACAGAGTTTAATATCCCTTGCCTTCACGCCCAAAGAAAATGTACTTTTTATTATTTCCATTGATAAAACCTTACCTCACTTGGGTCAAGCAACAAACCACCAAATTCCGGTCCAATCTCTGAGTAAATACTATTCACTTGCTTTACAGATCTTGTTGATTTCAGGTGGAACCCGCACCGGAATACGACGAACCAGCGAAACCCACTGTGAGGAAGATTTATAAACCTCAGGAACCTGTCGCAAGTAAGTGTATTTTTGTCTTATTACATACATACATACATATCGTCACGCCTTTTATCCCCGAAGGGGTAGGCAGAGGTGTATTTCTACACCCACTTTTCGCCAGATATACTTTAATCCCACGTAATAAGGGGCGAGCCTATTGCCGTACCGGGCACATTTCCAGACTCCGTGCTGCTACTGAGAATTTCGTGACAGAAAAATCCAATAACACTGCCCGACCCAGGAATCGAACCCGGGACCTCCCGATCCCACGCGCACATTTATGCCGCGAGACCAACGAGGCAGTCGTATAGGGTTTGATGTCGAGTTTTCCGTCTCTACGCAAAGATGGTATTTGCATCGTGTTATCCCTTAGTCGCCTCTTACGACACCCACGGGAAGATAGGGGGTGGTGACACTTGTATTCTATGCCGTCAACCACACGGCATCTTATTAAAAACATAAATGTAAAGATGGAAGTTAACTCAATCAACATCGTCCTGGCGTTATACCGGATGCAAATGCATCCAAGACCTACGTTTTGGAGCTCGAGGTTCGCTGACTGACCAGATTTGACCTGCCTGTCTGACCTCCACAACTCGAAGGGATAGCGATGGTCCCACGTAATAGGGGGCGAGCTTATTGCTGCTACCGGGCACATCACCAGACTCCGAACTACTGAGAATTTGGGAAAACCCAGTAGCAAGTTTGCACGACCCAGGAATCGAACCCGAGACTCCCAATCAGCAGTCGCATACGCTATCCACTGGACCACGGAGGCAGTCCTGTCCAGTGTAATATTTTGACAGGGAAATACATTACAGGAAGATTGTTATAGGCTCGCTCCCTATTACATTGGGACTGAAACATAAATGGCGATATGTGGCGCTGTATAATACACCTCTGCCTACCCCTACGGGGATAAAGGCGTTATGTTATGTTAACACCAAACAACGATAGATGGCGTTGTGCGGTCGTGAATCGCGCTATCGAAGTTAGCCGATCGTAATTTGTAAGCTCCGGCGAAGTTTTGATTGTTTTATTTCTACTCCGATCCGTGTGGTGACGGATTAAGAATACGGAATGTCACCACCCCATATCATCCCATGTGTGTCGTAAGAGCCGACAGAGGGAGCATACTATGCAGAGAACAACACTGTAAGAGAAGGAAAACTTAATACAAACCCTATACCAACCCGTTTGGCCAGCGTGGTATAGTAGGCCAATAGGGAATGCATGTTTTTTTATTGTTGCTACCGTTTATTTGTGTTTATATGATATTGTAAAAAAAAAATTAGCCGTGGAGAAGTCTAAATTTTTTTCAATTAAATGTTGAATTGCAATGACATAACGCTGGTTACACACCCCCATTTTAGCCCGCTTTGTGGTTACGTCAGCGTTCTCAACGTTTGAGTTGTTAACTGTCGACTCTGTCAAATGTCTGGTACTGTTTTTACATAATATCACACACACACACAAACACAATACACAATATCACACTTTTGACATAATATCCTCTGCGAACCGTGACGTCAAGTTGGTGTCTAGGCAAGTCTAGACAATAGCGTTGCGTTTTGACATTTTAATTTCCGCTCGTAAATTTGCCACCTTTTATTAAATAATATTCGCGATTTTAGAGTGTTTAAATATAAAATAATGTTGGAGGTGTCTTTCTTTACCGATAAAGAATGTCATAAAAATATATTCGCTTATATCTGAATCACACGCATATGCCCTATTCCTCCTTTCAAAGGAGAGGCCTAGTCCAGCAGTGGACTGTTAAAGGCTAATGATGATGATGATTTCTACTCCAATTAGTTATTCTGTTTACTTCCAGTGTAAATTATATTATCAGGCAACTTTTGGCCCTAAACATGATGTCTAATAATAATTTGTCTTCTCCCCAGGCACAATATTCCCAGACGAACCGCCTCCTTTAGAAGAACAATCAGACTCAGAGACAGACATATTCGCAGACCTACACAGAAACCAACCGTACAAACAGACGTACGACAGACAATACGTGACGGATGAACTGTTTGGAGATGATAACACAGATGATGAGGGGGGAGACATCTTCAGTGACTTCGCTAACCAGGTAAATTGTACTTTATTCTCATTAGCATAAGGCGTATTATTGCTTGAGTGATTACACGAAAAACGGTTGTATTCAGTGATTTTGTTAACCAGGTTAGTCAAAGGAAATTGTGTTTTATTTGCATTAGTGTAAGGCTTAAAACACTGAGTGACTATGCAGAAGAAAAACGGTTACATTCAGTGACTGTGTTATCCAGGTATGGCATTTTGAAATCAATTTATATAAGTATAAGACGCAAATTCGTTTGAGTGACTACGCAGAAGAACAACAATATATTCAGTGATTTTAATATCCATAGTTAAGTAATTTTGAATTTTATTTTAATCATCTTAAGGCGTTAAATCGTAAAACCGGTGACGCCGATTTCACTACATTACTTACAACAACTTGCTATAACTTGCTGTAAGTAATCATCAATTTACATTACTTGGATGACCGAATGAAAAATGTTAATTATCGCTCGCTTAATAATGTGCCCGGTAGATGGCAATAGGCTGGCCCCCTATCACATTGGGACCGAAACATAACTGGCGAAATGTGGGTGTGTAATACACCTCCGCCTACCCCTTCGGGGATAAAAGGATGGCCGAGTTTTGGTTGTATGTTTTGGTTAATCTAGTTTTCTAAAAATCAATCCTTGCTATAAAATGCTTATACAGGATGTAAAAAGACCCTTAACGCAAACTAAAATCCCATATTGTACCAATCATTATGAACATTTTTTACTTCGGCACAAGACCTGGGAAGTTACCGGTTCAGGAGATATTGAGGCTCAAAGCCACTTTACATTTTTCTAATTAGGTATAAATTCGATGCATTTACCCTGCCAATGTTTTCAACAGATGTCCTATGCACCCATGGATAAGTAGGTATTTCGAGCATTGCATGCGTGCACTTTTAAGAGGAAACACCACGGCCGTTTTTCCATACAAACGTAGTCTCCTGTTTTCACCCTGGATAATGCCAGTAGAGCAATTATTTTTTTCCCAAATATGTATGGCGCTGATTGGCATGTCCCTATGTTTTCCTTTTTCTCATAAATTAAATATTAAAAAAGATATGAACCTTCAAATATCTCAAAAATTGGCCAGATTTTTCGCTGTGTTCAAACATCCAAAAAACAAATTTGGCTAGATTATTTAAAAAAAGGAAAACATAGGAACACGGCCAAAGCCATTCTTTAATTAAATATGAAAAACTAGTTAAATTGATGAAGTTTTGGAGAAGGAATCAGGGGAATACGAAACGTTGATTTTGTGTACATTTAATAGGTATTTTTGTTCCAGCAGTAGCGTTGTCTCTATCGCGCTCTGCGGAGGGAGGCTTGAGGCTGCGCGACAGTAATAGATTTTACAAATACCTATTTTTCAATTCTCTCGCCCGTAGTGTTTCCTCTTAATTGCGGCTTAAAAAATGAATCATCTTAAAAAAAAATATAGTTTCCCAGGTATTATTTTTGCTTACTATGACTTGGCATGATGTCCAAAACGAGTAGACTTCGGTTTGGTGATGGGTCTTGTGACACCCTGTATGTTTTGTATGTTTGTCCATTGTCTAGTACCCATAGTACAAGCTCTGCTTAGTTTGGGACTGGATATTGTTGCGTGAATGTGTTTGTATATTATATTATTTTCTACTAAAGTATTTTTTTCCCCAGCCACACGTCACCAAACCCACGTCGTTATTCGACGCGGGCCCCAAACCTCACATGTTCGATCGTACCACTGGACCAACGCAACAGAGGCTTCCAGAACAAAGAGTAGAACAACCTAAGCAAGAACAACCATCCAAGGATAGTAGTCCTGATGCTGATGAAAAGGTTGGGGCTGGGGTTAAGGTTAGTGAGCATTTGTAGAATATATTTATATTTTATTGCTAGACTTACGCCTTTTATCAGCATAGGGATAGGAAGAAGTGTAGTGCACCCACATTTCGGCATGAATTTTAAGGTCATGACAGTTCATTTACTAAACATGATTGTAACGCCATCTGCGCTCAGTTTTGCTAAATTATTAGGTTTCATATCATGCCTGACTGAAAAGTACCTATCGATAATTTTTGTCTTTGATATTTACAAATCCCACACTTAGAATAAATCATGTGCATCGGGAAGCCAGATTGACAATCAAAGGATGTAAAGTACTGCCACACTCAAAACACTGCATTGCGGATCGCACAAAGTGTTGAGTCGTAAGGGCATCGAACCCACAACAGTCGACGCAGTGCTAAACGTTGAGCCGACTGCTTAAACTACTATGTCATAGATGCAGACATCATGATCCATAACACCATGTTGTCATACTTGCCAAATGTACATTAATTAGTACATTTATTTCCACAGAAACCTGTCGGTGGCATCTCACTCTTTGGCACCAACAAAGGCGCCGAGAGCATTGGAGCCGCCATTTTGAGGCGGAGCAGACGCAAATCCTCCACTTCCGGTGACGAAAGCGCAAATGACGCACCGGAGCCACCACCGTTAGAAAAAGAACAACCTGCAAAGAAAGAGAAAGACATATTCGACGATCTATTTGCTAAAAGTGAAGCTAAAAAGGTTAAACCTAAAGCCGATATTGTCAAAGATATAAGACATGAGATTCAAAAGAAAAAAGAAGAAAAGATAAGAAAAGAACCGCCAAAAGCTGTTGATCTGTTTAGCGATAATCTTTTTGATGATATCGACGATATCTTTACTACGCCTGTAGTTAAAACATCAACGGATAATAAGAAATCTATCTTCGATGATGATGATGATCTTTTCTCTGAAATTGCTGAGCCGAAAGTCGTAAAACAAGATGCCAAGAGTAATGCCGATATCAAGAAAAGTTTATTTGATAGTGATGACGACTTATTTTCTGAGAAAATCGTTGGCGAAAAACCTAGTATAAGTAGCAAACCTGAACCTACAAGTAAAATAAGTGAGAATCCTACTGATGCTAAACCTACAGAAATTGCTAAAGTTACTAATAAAACTACTAGCATATTCGATGACGACGAAGACAATATATTTAGTAATATAAGTACTAGTAAAGTTAATAATGTTAATAAAGTACAAAATGTTACTATGAATACAGGCACTTCTAATTTAACTAAAAATATCGAAACACCTAAAAAAGTATTTAATAGTCCGTCACTTTTTGATGATGACGATGATGAAAGTGATTTATTTGTTGAGAAACCTTCAAAAACTGCAAGTATTGCTAAGAATGATTCTGTAACAAAAGTGTCAGTAGAAACGCCTAGTAAAACTGAAGTAAATATAACTACTCAAATATCTGAGACAAATATAAATGTTACTATATCTAGCCCTGAAATAGTCAAAGATGCTACTAGTGAAGTAGTTAAAACTAGAGTAGAGATTGAGACTAATGCCGTGAGTTTACCTTCAAATACAATAAAAGCTGATGAAAAAGAAAGTATTAGTAAAGTAAATAATGTTATTAAAGAAGAATCTGAAATAAGAGAAAATAAAGTTAATAATGATATTCATAAGACGGTAGAAATATCTGAAAGGGAAGTTACTGATATTGTTAATGAACCAGTTAAAGAAAATATAGAAACAAATAATTTACATGAAAATAAAAGCGCGTCAACTATACAAAAAATGCTTGAAGATGATAATGATAAAACATCAGAAGATGATTTCAGCGATCAAGATTTTGACGATGAACCTATTCAAGAAACGAAACATAATCAAAATAGAAAAATCAATACTATACCAGAAGTAAAAGACATTGAGTCAAATAAAAACATGAATAGTATTTTTGATGACAGAGCTTTAAAAGAAGATATTTTTGCCTCACCTAATAATATACCAAATAACGATAAATCTGATTTTACAGATGAACCACCACCTTTCAACGAGCCAGATTTTGCAAACGCAAAGAATGTAGATAATTCTGAGACTAACATTGACGATAAAAAAGAAATTATTGCTAGTGCAGATATTTTTACCGACATAGTTACTGAGCCGCCTGCTTTTGAGAAACCTAAAGAGCCTAAAAAGAGTAAAAATGTAAACGCTTTATTCGATGATGATTCTGACGATGAAGCATTATTTTTCAAGAAAGAAGTCCCAATTAGTGATGAGAAACCGGAAGATTTTAATATTAAACAAGATAGATTGTTCGGTCTTTTCACGGATGAACCACCAGATGATGATTTTACTAAAATAGATGATGATCTAGATGATGACCTGTTTAGTACTTTACCAAAACCGAAAATTCCTGGTGAAAAGCTACCACGAACTGGTCAATTCGACGATTTGCCTATACCTGATGACTTACCTATATTTAATGACACACCTATCAGAGATGAAATACCTATTCCTGATGAAATACCTAAACCTCCCGAAATACCACTACCTGGAAGTATGGCTTATAATAAACCAACATCTTATGATATCCCTAAGCCTATTGTCAACGAAGAAATTAGAAATTCCACAGCAGTCGCCCAATTAGAAAATATAATTAAATCGGAAAATTCCACAACACCTGTTGCAAAGTCAAATGAAGATACTGATGACATATTTAAACTGCCTGCATCAGAAATCAATAACTCTCAACCTGTTAAAAAATCTACAAGTATTTTTGATGACGACGATGATATGTTTAAGAAATCTTCAAGTATAACAAATAATGTAGCAGATAAACAAAATACAATTTTGGACGATGACGAAGAATTGTTTAAATCATTACCTGTACAGTTGCCTCAACAGAAAGCAGTAGCAACCAAAAATGAAGATATAGATTATAGATCGGATGAAGAACTATTTAAATCGCTACCTATCATAGAAAAGTCCTCAAAAGAAACACCTAAACCATCTCTAACAAACAAAGATATTTTTAAATCACCTCTTCAACGTTCAAATTCAACGAATTCTGATTTGAAACAGGAACCCAAAAAAGTTGGCAAACTAAAAGTTGGACTGAATATAAATGTGAATGCGTTACTACCGGGCGCTTCGCCGAAAAAAGTCAAGCCAATTGACAGTCCAGACGGACAGTCATCAAGTATAGTAGAAGTAGAAAATGATGACCCGAAACTGATAAAATCTGTCAGTTTCGAGGGTAAACCTGATTCAGAGGTTCTAGATAATAAACTTTCTAAAGAAAGGCCAAGAATACAAGTTAAAAGACGACCATCTACTCGAAAGGCTAGAAGAGAAGCAGTCAGAAAATCTGGTATAGATTTCGGAGATGACTCCACTGATAATTCTAGTTCTATAGATGATCCTCCAAAATCTGAAACTGAAATTATAAATATTGATGTTGTTGATAGCAAAGATACAATTCCAAAAGCTCAAGAAAATATCGAACCTCCTCAAGTTGAATCTTATATAGCACCTATAAAACCAGAAACTGAAGAGAAAGTAGATATTCTAAGTAAAGTTGCACCAGAAAGACAGCCAGTCAAATCGAATAGTACTACGAAAATAGTGTACATATTAAACGATGAAGATATATTTAACACTAGTGCTTTAGAAACCACTGAAACCAAACATGACCTGGATGCAAGCCAGGTCGAAACAAATATAGCTAAAAATGCAGATGTTTCTTTAGCCAAAAATCCAGAAATCCTCGATCAAAATCTAGGCTCAAGTACAGGTATTAGCACTTTAGGTAATGCATACAAAACTGTCAAAGTTGATGACAGTAAAAACGCCGCTAAATCACTTTTCGGTGATGACATAAATGCTGACAATGATGATGAACTATTTAAAAATAAAAAACCTGTAGTGAAATCAAAAATATTCGATTCTGATAGTGAAGAAGAATTGTTTGGTAATAGTAAGAAAGTGGAGAAAGTGATGAAAGTGGATGAGGTAATGAAAGTTGATAAGAAAGTGGTGAAAACAGTGAAGGGATCGCTTTTCGGTGATGAAGACGATGATGATGATCTCTTTGGTGTGAAGACTAAGAAAAATGCTGGTGAGTAATTTTGGATACCTAATTTATTAGATTTATTACACCTAATAATGAAAAATAATTTAACATAATATGGCGGGTATATTAATATAGGAAAATTGTGGCCATCAAATAATCATCTAAATAAGTTACGAGTCTTTAATATTATATCTATTCAGTGTCTGTGTCGCATCAGAATTTAATTATTTTTGTAACCATCGCTAAACAAAACAGAACGTATTTTTATGTATAAATAAATAAAACTCAGCCACAAAACTTATGTTCGGGCTCACCACACATGTTCGGCCATAGATCCCACGCCCCACAAGACCAACAAATCAATAGTTGGATAGGTAAAAAGAAAACAAGTATAGATGATATGATAAATAAATATTTTGGCAATAACGATACAATGTATAACATATGTAATAAGTTTGCAGATACGTTTACTACAGAAATTAATAATATAAAGCATAAATGTGATATAAAGTTCCTAGACAGATCTCAGTATGTTAGTTTAAGTAATGTGTCATTTCGCTTTAAGCCAGTGACTAGTAATTCAGTGTGTAAAATTATAAATAATCTTAGCAGTGAAAAGGCCTCTGGAATAGACTGTATTCGAATTAGAGACTTAAAGGCAATAAAAAGCCAAATTTCACCGGTCCTGGCACACTTTATCAATATGTGTCTCTCGAGGGGTCAATACCCCAACCTACTTAAGAAAGCTGTAATAAGACCTATATTCAAAAAGGGAGATCACAGTCAATACACCAACTACAGGCCGATTGCTATAATATCTGTAATCAACAAAATAGTAGAAAAAATGGTGGTAGGCCAGGTTAGTGAATTCCTAGAGCAGCATCAGATACTATCTGATTCTCAGCATGGTTTTCGGCGCTGTCGTAGCACGGCTACATCGTTATCGAGTTTTTCGGAGTATATAAATAACAGTCTGGACCTTGGTCATCAGGTTCTGGCGTTATTTATAGACTTTAAAAAAGCTTTTGACACCCTGGACCATGAGGTACTTCTCCAAGCTATGGATGAATGCGGAATAAGGGGTCCAACTAAAAAGTGGTTCCAGAACTATTTAAGTGATAGAACTATTCAGACCAGCATATCAGGTCAAAGAGGCCGCAGTTACCCTTCCGGTTCCGTATACGTACCAGTTGGTTACATCATGCATGTAAATAGCGTTGCAAAGAATATCGCTAGTTCATATTTTAGTATACGGGGTCACACATACGAGTGCTTGCACGCCACACACCTGAACTGTGACTGTCAATATTTAGAGTACGTTTAAGTACCTCGGTCTGTGGGTGGATTGTAATGTTAAATGGAAGACGCATGTTGATACGGTGTGCACAAGACTCAGAGCAGTACTTAGTAAGTTTTACACGTTAAAGGCGCCATTAACCCATTCACTGCCTACCTGAAAATTAACGTCATTACCCAGGTGCCGCCATAGTATGATATACAGCCCGCCCATCGGCGGGTCCGGCATCTCAATTAAGTATCCTTGCCCGCCCATCGGCGTTTTCGGCATGCAGCTCTAGATTTCGACATGAACCGTTTGATAGGTTCAGTTTACAGGTACTGTATCGTGTTTAAGGCGTGTATATGAAGTTTTCTGCGATATTTGTGGTAAAATTGTGACAGTTTTATTGGTTATTAGCTGAAATAGTAATGGAGCATGAAGGTAAAGCAGAACTGTCACTTAATTAATCTAAGATGAATCAAAATCATACAAAACAGTCTTTCAGATAAAATTAAGCTAATACATATGCAAAGAAATCAAAAATGTCTTTAAAAAACCCACATCTATGTGCATTTTTCAATAGTCAGGTGTCGTCAACCCCTACATTCAATTAGTAAAAAAAATACATAATGTAAATTTGCTTACAATTTAATTTTTATCTTTCCACTTTACTATAGGTAATAATGTAATATTTTCTTTCTTTTGTTCAGGCAATAAAACTGAATTTGGTAAAGACGACAATATGGAAGAAATCAAACAACTTTTTCAAAGAATCACGTAAAGAACGAGATGCACCGGCGCATCCTTTTGTTATGTTTTAGCTAGCCACAAAGATGTGTACAAAGTACAATATGTCCTTGTATATACGGTTCATTTAGCTTAGGATAACACGGACGCATAAAAAAATAGTTTACTACTGTTTACCTATTGTCTACTGACCGGCCGGCCCGCTCCTTTTGCATATTATTATACTTTTTGCAATAATATACTCTATGTCCGAGGCATACGGTTAACTAGATGACGCCCGCGGTTACACCCGCGTTATTGAAGGCTACTGCTCCGCTCCCGTGGCTCATAGCGTGATGTTATATAGCTTATAGCCTTCCTCAATAAATAACCTATCTAACACTGAAAAAATTTTTCAAATCAGACTGGTAGTTCCTGAGATTAGCGCGTTCAACTAAACAAACAAACAAACTCTTCAGCTTTATATATTAGTATAGATGATGCCCGCGGTTACACCCGCGTTAATTAAGGCTTCTGCTCCGCTGCCATCGCTCATAGCGTGATGTTATATAGCCTATAGCCTTCCTCGATAAATGGGTTATCTAACAGTGAAAGAATTTTTCAAATCGGACCGGTAGTTCCTGAGATTAGCGCGTTCAACCAAACAAACAAACTCTTTAGCTTTATATATTAGTATCAGATACTACAATCGAGAAAGTATATAATATTTTCCTGAAGCCTATTATTAATAGTATTAAAACATTATAATTTTAACTAAAATTATCATGTTTCACAAAAGGTTGGTAAAGCCTGAATAATTGTTATGCCCGCCCATGGGCGGGTTCGGCATGAAAGGTCGGAATCGACATTTTTCCAAACCTGAGATATCTGCAGGCCGTTTTGGTAACGAATTAATTTTAGTAAATCGAATCATTTCACAAAATCTTCCTTTTTTCTAATTGTTATTGGATTAGATATCGGAGGTTGAAATCCAACCGCCCATGGGCGGGCTTGGCGTGTCAGTTAAGACGTTTCGCCCGCCGATGGGCGGGCTCGGTACTGAATGGGTTAAGTAGAAAAACACTACGCATTATTTATTTCGCATTAGCGGAGTCCTTAATAGGCTATGGATTAAGTACATATGGTCGAACATTTAAAACGTACTTAGATAACATTAAGTCACTGCAAACACGCTATTTAAAATATCTCATTACGCCAAAGACAAAACGTACTTGTAAAGGTAATTACGAAAAACTGTTTCTGTTATGTAAAGTTTTGCCTGTACATGAAAGGGTTAAGTACTTTGTGGTTCTTGAACAATTTTACAATGATAATTATAAAATAAAAATAAAAAATACTTACAATACAAGACGTGTAAGAGAACAGAAACTGGTGCGTCAACCAATAAAGAATTATTATGGTAAAAGAACCAACAAGTATTTGATACCTACGTTATATAACAATAATGAATGGCTGAGAAAATATAACAATAAAACCAGTAAACAAACCTTAAAAACTAAGCTAAAAAAAGTTTTACTTGCCGAGTACGCCGTGCATATGCATAATTAAGTAGTTATAATACGATTGTCAAATTTACTGTTACCTACCTTTTGCTACATTATTTGAATAAGATTGGGCAAACTGCATGTATATATATTGGGTATGTATATACATGTAGTTTGTGTTTTTAATCATTAATTAAAACCTTTGTTAGCTTATATTTTATTTTATAATGTATAAATAGTTAAATACCAAATGTTTATCGAGCGCTATTCCCGCCGACAAACTGACACTCAGTTTGGTGGGTGTAATTATTTTGTAAAGTGTGTTGAAACCAATAAATGTTTTAATTATTTTTATTATTATTAACAGGCAACCTATACAGTCTATAAAAAATATTTCATAAAATTTTCTTTCTACAGAAGCACAACCCCTACCATCAAGATCTACAGCAAGCGTCAAAGAAACAGCCAAATCAACACAACCAGTGTTTGAGGACCCTCTCTCAATGTTCGGTGACGACTAGTGCAATTATTGAACGTAGGTGGCGTTAGTGTGACGTGAGACTTTACTTACTAGAAATAATGAATGATACATTTTCTTAGGTATTTTTTTTACCTATGGTAGATGCAGCTGTGACAAAAAAAGCTTTACTTACTAGAAAAATATTAAGTTGCTTCGGTTTAAAAACTTGCTGCCAAAAAATACTAATATTTGTGAAATAGTTTTCGTAGACTTCATGACAACACCTTTTACAACCTAGCATTCTATTCATACGTAGTAAGTTTTATGAATGTTAGTCGATTTATAACCAAATTAGGGATAATAGATAATAATCGATTTTAAACTTTCAAGATATTTATACATCATACAAGTCTCCGCGTCTACGATCGGTGCAAGTCGATCGAAATGTTGGAAACAAACCATAAATAAGTTAATTTTACGCGATTAAGACCCGCCAAAATATTTTGTATGAGGGATAACAGATCTATACATATAGGAATTAAATTTTCAATACAGGACCTATAAGTTAAGACTTCCATTATTATCACTGTACGGATGGATGACGAAAGACTGAGAAAGAAGATATATAAGGCAAATGTGAAAGGGACAAGACGAAGGGGAAGACCTGGGCGGACGTTCTCTGACCAGATTGGAGACATCCTATAAAAAGGACAGGTCAGTACCCAAAACAGAAGAGTATGCATGAGAAACTTGATGGAAGTGAATGAAGCAAGAGAGGTATGTCAGGATCGTTGCAAATGGCGTTCCGTAGTCTCGGCCTAAACCTCCGGGAAACAGGTGTGAGTCTATGTATGTATGTATGTGTATGTCACTGTACAAAATGTGATCATCATCTCAGTTCAAAGATGTCCACTGCTGGACATAGGCCTGTCCCAAGGCTCTCCACATCAACCGATTTTGAACCGCCCCGCATTCAATCGCACACCGCATTCAATCGCGCACCGCATTCAATCGCGCATCGCATTCAATCGCGCACCGCATTCAATCGCGCACCGCATTCAATCGCGCACCGCGATCCCAACAAGATATTCCACCTTGCGGGTGTACCTCTACCGCGGCGGCTAAAATGTGCATAATATAAATAAATAAATATTCAAAGCCATGAAAGTATTACATCTTTCCATTTGATGTAACATTTACATGTCAATACCAAATATAACCTTCATTCTTTCTTTCTTTTACAGTTAACAAAGAAAGAAAAGAAATAAGGCAAACGAATTTACAGAATACTCAAATTACTTGTTATAATTTGACAGTAGTACTTATTATAATTTTAAAACGATATAACTACAAGTTTAAGTTTTTTTTTTAATTTTTAGTATAGTGCACACTTCTAGACATGATGGTAATTGTAAAATCATCAACAACATTTGATCTGAGGTATAGAGTGAAAGAGTATGTATGGTGTAATAGATGAGTACACGGCTACCCTCGCGATATTTAGGGCTACTGCTCCACTCCCATGGCTCATAGCGTGATGTTATATAGTCTATAGCCCTCCTCGATAAATGAGCTATCCAACACAAAAATAATTATTCAAATTGGACCAGTAGTTCCTGAGATTAGCGCGTTCAGCAACATACCCTCCAGCTTTATTATATTAGTACACATTTTCAAAATGTGTGTAGCCGTTTTTAAGCATATCTGTTTTCATAGAATAGCGAATATAACTGTGATTGAAAGAGAAATACGCTTTAAATATGTGGCGCATCGTTGAATTTGGTTTGGAGGGGAAGGGAGGGTAAATAATAAAAAGGGTTTTCTTGACCTGCTATTATTTATTTATTTATATTAAGCACATTAACAGCATAATTACATTATTTCTTATGATTAATAACATTTTCAGTATTCGAGTCTTATGTAGCTACACAGATAGATATGCATGATAACAGATATATTACAGCATTCATGTTGTTGGCAATCAATTGGCCCAAAAATGTGGTAGAAATATATGGTTTGTATAAAGTCATGGTCGTAGTCTCAAGTCACACTAGCGCCACGTAGCGGTTAAATAGGAAACAAAATGAACAATTATGATACGCGCCTTATATATATTTTATGCTTTAGCTTTGAGCGTTAATGCATTCCAGTGTTAATTTATTTGTTGTTTTATAGTTATTTTAGTGGGAGGATAATACAAGATTATTGTTGCAAAAATAAGTTGGCTATCTATACTAATATAATAAAGCGGAAGAGTTTGTTTGTTTGTTTGTTTATTTGTTTGTTTGTTTGTTTGTTTGTTTGAACGCGCTAATCTCAGGAACTACCGGTCGGATCTGAAAAATTCTTTTTGTATACGATAGCCCAGTTATTCCGGAAGGCTATAGGCTATATAACATAACGCTTTGACCCTTTGGGGCCGGGCAAAAGGCTAAAAAGGCTAAGAGAGAATGTCGGCTATTCTCAGGAACTAGCCGTCGGATTTCAAAAATTGTTATTGCCTATGATAGCCCAATTATTCCGAAAGGCTATAGGCTATATAAAATTACGCCACAACTTATAGGGGCCAGACAAAAATAATAAGATTGTCAGATGAGAAGGGGGAGGGTTGGGTCAAATGCAAAAAAAGGCTAAATGAATAGGATACAATCTATATGGGTATCGTTTTCGGTATTTTCGGGACACTGATTAATAATATGAATATAATAATGAAATTTATTTAGTGATCCAAGATGGCGGACGGGAAATCAAAGATGGCGGATGGGAAAATTTTAAAAATCAATATGGGTATCACCTTCGATATTTTAAGGGGTGGGGAATCGAAATACAACATCTATTTCGTGATCAAAGATGGCGGATGGGCAATCAAAGATGGCGGATGGGAAAATTTCAAAAAATCAATATTGGTATCGCCTGCGTTGTTAAAAGGGATGGAGAATCCAAATACAACATCTATTTCGTGATCAAAGATGGCGGATGGGATTTTTTTTAAAAAATCAATATGGGTATCGTCTCCGATGTTTAAAGGGATGGGGAATCCAAATACAACATCTATTTCGTGATTCAAGATGGCGGATGGGAAATCAAAGATGGCTGATGGGAAAAATTTTAAAAATCAATATGGGTATCGTCTCTGATGATTTAAGGGATGGTGAATCCAAATATAACATCTATTTCGTGATCAAAGATGGCGGATAGGAAATCAAAGATGGCGGACGGGATTTTTTTTTAAAGTCGATATGGGTATCGTCTCCAATATATAAAGGGATGGGGAATCCAAATCCAACATCTATTTCATGATCAAAGGTGGCGGATGGGAAATCATAGATGGCGGATGGGAAAGTTTTAAAAAAACAATATTGGTATCGTCTGCGATGTTAAAAGGGCAGTGGAATGCAAATACAACATCTGTTTCGTGATTCAAGATGGTGGATGGGAAATCAGAGATGGCGGATGGGAAAAATTAAAAAATCAATATGGCTATCGTCTCCGATATTTCAAGGGGTGGAGAATCCAAATACAACATCTATTTCGTGATCAAAGATGGCGGATGGGTTTTTTTTAAATCAACATGGGTATCGTCTCCGATGTTTAAAGGGATGGGGATTCCAAATACAACATCTATTTAGTGATTCAAGATGGCGGACGGGAAAAGTTTAAAAAATCAATATTGGTATGGAATGCAAATACAACATCTGTTTCGTGATTCAAGATGGTGGATGGGAAATCAAAGATGGCGGATGGGAAAAAATTGAAAAATCAATATGGCTATCGTCTCCGATATTTTAAGGGGTGGAGAATAAAAATACAACATCTATTTCGTGATCAAAGATGGCGGATGGGAAATATAATAATATAAAAAAAGTTATTATTGGTGGTGAAAAAGTAGTAGTGGTATTTGATGTTCGATGCAGATAATGGCTATGTTCAGTGGATACCTCTCCTACGGAACCCTTCATGGGCGAGTCAGACTTGCAGTTGATTTAATTATTTAATAGCCATAGTATTTAATAGTATTGGTAATTTTATCACATCCCTAGATCAGTGATCTAACCATATCACTCATATACCACCTTCTCATCTCCTTACAATATGTTAGTTTTTCTACCCTAGAAATAATTTATATGGCAAAACAACTTTGCCTAGCAATTAAGAGATTAAACACTGATGTTCTTGGTAACTTTGTTCTGAGTAAGTTGGAAAAGAGTTAAAAAATAATATGAAATGTAAATACATTAAAAAGGCGATACGGAGTTCGCCGGGACAGCTAGTACTTTTATAAATAAGGGATGATCACCACTTATTATTTCTGACGATTGGTTTATCGTTAAACAACAATAGTGTCTAACTGTTCCCATTATATGGAATCTGTTGTCACTTTAAAAAAGTCGTGAATTACAGTTAATGGTTTCGCCCCATATGTAAACACCTATTATTCCCTATTAAAACATTTGAGATTGTTTTTATAAAATATATTTACTTAAAGTTTATAAATCGAATTGTAAATAAAATGTTGGTATTATTCGTTTGTTATGAATGTTGAGTATCGCTCTGTCAAGTGCCTACGAAATTATTCTTATATGAAATATAATTAAATGTTATTCTTTTTATTTTGTGTGTTCATTTACCTATGGTGTCATCATCATCATCATCATCGTGCTAGCATTATACCGGTTGCATCCAAGACTTAATGCGCCTTGGCGGCCGAGGTCCGCTTACTGATCCCAGATATGACAGAATATCAACTTTTCCACAGAGCGACTGTCGTCTGACCTTCGCAACCCAAAGGGATAGCGATATTCTTATGGTTTAGACTAGTATCGTGTACTGACTCCCCGTAAAGTCATTAGTGCGCGCCGTGGAATCGAACCCGATTTACCCGATACCCTCTGCAATCTGCATGGCAGTCTGTTGGTATCTCTACTAGGCTATCGCTGCCTATTTACCTATGGTGTCAACATAGTGCTATTTCGAGATCTTTAGCATCGTTGCCGAAGAATGGTCTAACCAGATTTGAAAATATTAGCTTATCCACAAAACGATTGCAGTATGACGCCAGCAATCCGAAAGGGATAGCAATCTGTTATAATATGGTCTAGTTCAGGGCCAGGATATAAGAATTTGTAAGCAACTCTGGCACCAATCGTCTGTTGCAAGAGACTCGTCATTCTACCTACTAGCTTTACCTCAGTTGCAATCTGGGGTCCGCTTACTAGTCTAACTGGATTTGACTGAATATTAGCTTTTCCACAGAGCGACTGCCTGTCTGACCTCCCCAACCCAAAGGTATACCTAGTGATAATCGATGGTTTAGATTAGTGTCAGTTTATTCAGAGGAACTGACTCCCTATAACGACTGTCAAAGATCTTCATGACAACCTGGACGGACTGCTTTACGTGCTCGATGAGGCGAATAATTTTATTATCAATTCAATACGCACATATGTTCACATAACGCTATGAAAAGTCACAGTGCGCACCGTGGATTCGAATCTGATACTCTCTGCATGACTGTCTGTTATGGTATCCCGACTAGACTATCGCGAGTCTTTACATAGATTTTATAAACATTTTACACATATCTACAACATTTAATATAGGTACCTACCTACAACCAACAGAAATGGCACAGAGAGCACACTCGAAACAATAATTTGTAGATATTAATGGATCACACAGTGTTGTCTCGTGTGGGAATCGAACCTAAGAAACTCAAGGCGGTCGGCTTACTGCTTGGCATACCAAGCAGTAAGCCGACCGCCTTAATGACTACGTCACTCGTGTATCTAAAAACATTCTTAGAGGCAAGCGGCCGGGCTTGTCAATATAAAACAAAGAATGCCAGTTTCTGCCTTCGTTAATCTATTCGAATATCTAAGAAAATGGGCTACGAAGTCAAACGTAGCCACGGTCACGCAGACAAGTGTTTTTTGGGAGCAGTTATTACTAAGGGTTAGGTTTATATCAGGGCACGTTCATCAATGTGCTGATGGCCTATCAAATTCAGATTAGGATAAACCTATTAATTGAGTCGTGACTTTTTAGGGTTCCGTAGTCCACAAGGAACCCTTATAGTTTCGTCATGTCCGTCCGTCTGTCCGTCCGCAGCCTAGCCTAAAGACGCCTGGTGCTAGAAAGCTGATATTTGACATGAATATAGACATAAGATATTGCAACAAAACTGTAGAATAAAATTTAGGAAAATATCTTGGAAACCACATTTTATGTTTACAATACATAACTGGATACATACCTAGTATTTTTCTAAACAAAACTTAGGTTCTTATAATAGTGTTATTAAAATTATTTTTTCAGCAAAATAAACAGTCGGATTTGTTGTACATTAATACCTGCAGCAAGTCATTATGGGCAACTACGGAACCCTACATTGCGCGTGGCCCGACACGCACTTGGCCGGTTTTTTAAACTCCAGCTACTACTGAACTAATTCTCTAAGATAGTGGTCACACCCACAGATTTAAAAAGAAAACTAGTAGCAGTAGTAATTTTGTTTACACGTCTGTGGGTCACACCATTTTCACAAAAGTTGCGTTGATCACGTGTGTTGATGAGATCAGTAAGATGTTATCAACACCTTTCACCTTGGAGCTCTGGGACCCTTTTCTAGTCGCACTAGATACAGAATATTACTTAGCGGCTGCCATCTGATCACCGCAACATATAGGGACATCGATATTCCATGGCTTAGATCAGAGTCAGTAGCTACCTAGCTACTAATATACCTATATTCAAGGGCACTTTGTATAATCTTTATGACTCATGACAGCTGTGACCGAAGCGATCGGAATGGCAGTAGTACCTACTGTCACCGCGTGTATTTGAACCCGATTCTCCCAGGATGGCAGGCTAGTAATATCTCAACTTCTTCTTTTTATCCCTTACGATCTTGACAGAACGGTCGTGGTAGATGTTGTAGGACTGGCATGAGCGGATGTGATTTGCTTCACGACAGCTCGCCATCCCCTTCTGCTAAAAGCCATCCTGCTGCAGTAGTGTAAAAGAGCTTCTACAGCAGACTTTCCGAAAATTGAATGTGAGCCCTTTCACTGGGTCTCTATTAGGCGTAAGTATTATTTTAGTAACGGCCTGAAAGTGTTAATATACGATCGAATATTTTACAATACTGTTTCGATTGTAAAAAAAGCATCTTTCTTTTGCAGAAACATTTATAATTTAAATTACAAAATCGACTAAAGCTTATGACAGATTTTAAAGCTTGGCCTATTTGAGAAACGTCACGTCAATTGACAGTTGATTTGCCATACGTCAATGCGAGATTGTCGCATGGTGGTCGATTGTTTTTATTTAAAAATACGGCCAAGATGAAGATCCCTAATAAAATTAAAGATAAGAAAGATAAAATTAAGAAAAAGGAGAAGGTAAAGCCCAAAAAAGAGCAAGTTTTAGTTGTGGCACAGGAGATAAGATTCGCGAGATTGTTATCTGGAAATGAGAAAAAAAGTCGTGATAAAGTTTTGAAAACGTTGAAAAAGTGGCTTTTGAATTGTTTTGAGAAGAAATATGGTTAGTATACCACATAAACTTAATGGTAAGGTGTGCAGAAATTGTTAAAAAAAATTATAAATGCGTATTTTATAGTAAGTACTTAACCTCAAAATTTCATGTTGTGTATATTTATGATACCACATATTGGCCGTGTGGTATGGTATTTTAAATGGCACAACTTCCTTTATTACCTGTCCGTACACCTGTTAATGTTGTCGCAATGGTCACTTCAATATAAATACCACTTGCAAGCTAAGCCATTTCATATCAGTTTATCTATGAACATGTGAATTTTTTTTAAACGGTTTAAGCAGCAGCCCTCGTCACTTGAGACTGCGTGGAGTGTTGTGGGATCACCACATGACAGCGACAACACATTGTGTAATCCATACATGTTTTAAGTCTGGGTCTACATTGTGTCTGTTTGTTGTTTGTTTGTAAAGTCCTCCAGCAACAAGACTTTTTCTTAGTGGATTAGGAGTTAAAAAAAGTATAAATGAAATTTTGTGGAACTTAATGATTTCTAAGTACCTACTCTAAATTTGTTTATTGAATAGTATAAGTAGTAAGACCTTTTTTTTTTTTTTGTTCACTACGGTGGGAAACTCTCCTTATGAGCCATCTCAACTCCGCCAACCCAGCCATTACAACGGCTGGGCTTGGGACTGGCGGAGGAGGTATGTGGAGGCTCTCCCCTATAGGCGTTCGGGGCATACCCACTAAAACCCACCGCGGTGTCCCTACGGGTCTCGTATGTTGGCGGGGTCACGCGATTTGCGATTAGCATACTTTCTCGCGACCCCGCCAGGGATTGGCCCGCCGTTTGTGTTGGCGGGCCCCGTCTCGTCATGATCTCACAATCATCCATCAAACTTCTTGCATCCATCAAACTTCTCGCATCCATCACCTCACAAAGCTACTTGGGAGGCGTCGAGGACACGCGCCGCCTCCCGCCTTTTGGCGGACAGGGAGCAGCCCCAGCGCTCACCATCCGCAGGCACTAAATTTAGGGTGGTCGGAGGTCGTCTCTTGATAAGTAGTAAGACCTGGTCAAGTGTGCTCAACATAATTTTTGAACAATAGCTTAAATTATGATAAGTCTTCATGTTTATGGATCTAGTGCACATTTAAATATGTATTAATTAGTAAGTAGATTTATTTGTCACACTAGAATTGTAATTAATCAAATGTTATTACTGTTTGCTCTGAAATAGGCCAGCTCTTATCTTGGGTAATTATTGTAGTAGAGTTTATTATAACACATTGTTATTAAATTTAAATATTTATACATTTTGTTACTAATACACTGAGTAACATTTTAACATGGCAGATGGGTTTGATTCTGGCTCATGTTTTCTTCGATCAGAAGAGATCTGATTGCCTCATAGGCTATGCCGAGTTTAAGACCTGTGTGCGGAAAAAAAGTATTAGTAATTTTTTTTATATTCAAGGATATTGAATATAAAAAAATTACTGATTAAGATTTTTAAATGTAGCTTTGCCGAGTTTGGGATCTGCGAGTTAAATGTCTCTGAATTGAAAATATATATCTGATGTTTAAAATATTTTTATATAACAATTTATGTTGCAGATTTCAAAGAGGATGATTTTGTGCGCATGTGGAAAGGTCTCTTCTATGCAGTATGGATGTCTGACAAACCACTTATACAGGTGTGTTCACTTTTATTGTGAAAAATATATTACATTTTGGAATCTAATATTACACTTAGAAATTAATAGATGGCAGAGGGTGGTCATTATTCTATTTCGTATGTAGGGCTCATGTTGACCAAGTGTGGGTTGGTATCAAAACCCATACCAACCCTCAAGCAGATGGCCAGCATGCAGGGCCGCGCCGACCCAATCCACTGCCTGTGTGCAAAATCTATGAAGCTCTTGTGTGCGAAATCGATGAAGCGCCTTTTTGTCGTCCATTTTCGAAAATGTTAATAATTAATGCATATCATGGCCCGCGGCGCCCCTATCACCCTGGCGCCTGTATGCGCCGCGCACATTGCACATAGGGACGGCTGGGCCAGTATGGTATATTATATAGGAGGAATATTGACTCACAATTCCTGCCTCCATTGTACGATGGATAGCATATGTATCTGCTGATTGGAGTCAGTCCCAGGTTCGATTTTTGGGTTGGGCAAAGAGTGTTATAGTGAGATTTGCCGAAATACTTGAAACCTAAAATTCAACATGGCAAAATGTAGGTGTAATATCACCGCCTTCCTCTTCGGGGATAAGGCAGGAGAGTACTAAACAAACAAAAATTTACTGATGAGACAATGGGCAATGATCGGACGAGGGTTGACAAAGAGGTATGGAAAGGAAGACGATGATACATCAAATATGTACTGTTCAAAAAACGTGACGATACACGCAAAGTGGCTGGCAGCGGCTGGTCACCAAGAGACGAAAATCGGGCTTAGTGGCGTGCCATTGGAGAGGCCTATATCCAGCAGTGGACTATACAGGGTGACGATGATGGTGATGATGATGATAAAATAAAATTAAACATGTCATATTTCAGGAGGAGCTATGCGAGAATATCTCAGGCGTGCTAGATCTGTTTCCTCCTGAACAGCTGAAGTATGCGCTGCTCATGTACAAGGCAGGGCTCAGGGTACTTGCGACCGAGTGGTACGGAGTTGATCATCATCGGATGGACAAGTATCTTATGGTAAGCCTCATGAAATATTATAGGTTACACCCGAGTTATTTAGGGCTACTACGCCGCACTCGTGGCTCATAGCGTGATGTTATATACTTATCCTATAGCCTTCCTCAATAAATGACAATTATACAACACAAAAAGAATTATTCTGATCGGAACAGTAGTTCCTGAGAATAGCGCGTTCGGTTAAACAAACAAAAAAATCTTCAGCTTCATTATATTAGTTTATTATCAGTCACTACCGTTTCGAGCGAACACGGCGAAATATGCCCGTTTACGCGAGTCCGGTTTTTGAAGCGCGTAATGTAGCGCGCGTGTAAGCGCGTATGTTAAAACGACCGTATACGCGCAGAAAATACGCTAATCTGAAACCGCCCTAACAACTTAAGCAATTCTTTCTTCGCTGACCACGTGACATATCGAAAGCCTACGTCAGTTCCATATATTTTTGCATTTAGTGAATATCGTTAATCGATTGCGACATGTCTACGGAGCCTGTTCCTCCCATTTTAGAACTTATCTAGCCAAGCCAATACCATTTGTCTAGCTCCCTGTTTAGACACGAAAGTCTTGGCAGGAAAGTTATTTATTTATTTATTTATAAGTCACAAATGTAGGTACATGGGATCTTATTGGTACATAGATGTGTTAGAATCACTATATTTAACCTTGCGGCATGTGACATACTTACTTATAAAATAACTAGAACAGAATATTGAATTATAATGTATCGGATAAATAATCATACACTGAATAATAGGCCTTTTGCAATAAAAGTTTTTTAAAATTAGTTCTTAATAGTTTAATATTTTGTTCTTCTAGAAAAGGCTTCGATAAATGGTTAAATATCCTAGAGGCCATACAAAATATACTTTTGTTAAAATATGCAGTAGTATTTGAAGGTACACTAATTTTTAAATTGTGTCTTTTGCTTTTTAATTTTGTAAACATGTGCATATTCTTTTTCACAAACAATACAGTTAGGGTCAGAATGTTCAGTTTTATGAAATAGGGTCTACAGCTATCGGTTGATTTAAGGTTACAAATAGCTCGAACGCACTTTTTTTGTGCTTTAAATGCATGGTCTACATCTCTAGAATCGCCCCAGAAAATTATAGCATATCATACGATTGGTGCCACATATCCGTGGTATGCAGTCAGGACCGTAGAAGTGTTCACTGTTTTTGCAAGCAAATGGAGAGCATATGAATGCTTATTTATTTTTGAGCACAGACCTTCAATATGGCTATTCCAGTTCAAATTTTCATCAATGGACACACCTAAAAATTTTGTTGTTTGGACTTGCTTGATATTTACTTTGTCGTACTGTATGACTAAATTATTAAGTTTATTTATCCTGTTTCTAAAAAACATTAAATTCGTTTTGTTTATATTTAGTTTTAAATTATTATCATTTAGCCATCTTACACTATTACAGAGAGTACCATTTATGTCATGCTTAATTTGTTCTTCGTTTTTGCCTTTAAATAGAATAGTGCTATCGTCTGCAAAAAGAATAGTATTATGGGGTACCACCTTAGGATAATCATTTAAGTATATAAATTATAAATAACAATGGGCCCAATACGCTCCCCTGTGGGACACCAAATAAAACTTTTTGCTGATCGGATAAATGGTTAACAACCCTTTTTTCAGTAGTACATAGCCTGGATATTCGCGTGAACTGTTTTCTATCATCGAGTTAACATCATTGTCTTGCCCTGGTCCCAATTTATTTGGGGTCGGCGCAGTATGTACTACGCTTCCATACTTCTCTGCCACCATTCATCCAATCGTTTACCCCTTTCTCTTTCATATCCAACCTCACACAGTCCATCCATCTTTTCCTTGGCCGTCCTCTCCCTTTTCGTCCTTCTACATGCATATTCATCACTGTTTTACCTTTCTTTAACCTTTTCATATATGAGCACCACTTTCATACTACCTCTAACGTAATCATTCCTATTTCTTATATTCTTGTCACTCCACACATCCATCGTAACATTCTCATCTCTGCCACATGCAATCGTTTCTCATCCATCTTCTTTGTAGCCCAACACTCAGCTCCATACAGTACGACAAGCCTTATAACCGACTTAATCATGCGGCCCTTTAATTTCACAGGCATTTTGTGGTCGCATATTGTACCTGAGACCTGTCGCCATTTCATCCATCCTGCGTTGATTCTTTGCCTAACATCTTGATCAATTTCGCCGTCATCTTGCAGGAGTGAGCCTAGGTAGCGGAAATCGGAGCATACTGGTAGAGGTGTACCGCCGAGTGTAACCGGTATTGGACTGGAGAGGCCGCCAAAGTCACAGAACATATACTCCGTTTTGGTTCTGCTTATTCTAAGGCCTACATTCTCCAATCTCTGCCGCCACTCCTCCAGCTTGCTTGGCAGTAAAGTTAACACTAGCAAGATAATGGTGATGATGAAGAAGTATTAGATTCTTACAAGTGCTCATATTAATTTATTGTGAACAGTTGGTCCGTCGCTATCTCCGTGCCAGTCTCCGCTGTCTCCTCCGGTCGAACTGGAGTATTGCCAGCTGTCAGATGTATGCCAACATGATATCTGGCACCGATGGTAAGCACAACTAATATATTTATTTATTCAGTTTACCAAAATTTAATTACACTGGTGTAGCACGATCGCTAACTTAAAACTGATTTGGAAATATCTAGTAGATTTTTAAAGCAAAAGCCCAGAAAAAGAAATTGATTATTTAGATATCATTATACATTTTTAATGTAACATTACATATTATTGGTCCTTTGTTTTCTTTACCTTATTAAATACTACTTTCTTCGATTTTAATACATTTTATTTTGTATTTTGTAGGTATATTCGCGTTGAAAACGCCAAGGTACGCCCGAAATGCGACGTCGATGTTACTGCACATATTAGATTGCTACTTAGAAGAAATAGCTAAGGTAAGGATCATAGATATGTATCCTATAAAGTTTTACTGATATCACTGAAGAAACTTACATAAATCTAAACCATTGAATATTGCTATCCCTTTGGATTGCGGAGGTCAGACAGGCAGTCGCTCTGTGGGAAAGCTAACATTCTGACAAACCTGGTCAGGCTAGTAAGCAGATCCCGGGTTACAACTGGGATAAAGTTACGAGTATGAATGATGACAGTCATAATGCCTTGAAAACCACAAAATGTTGACAGTCTCAGCTCATGAAGATCATGTAATGGAGATCTTTGAAAATCGCTCTGTGGATACAGTATTGTCCGTTATCTTGATACCAATTTAATGAACATAATTATTTATCGGTGTCGTGACAGATTAAGAATACGGAATGTCACCACCCCATATCATCCCATGGGTGTCGTAAGAGCCGACAGAGGGAGCATAAAGAGAAGGAAAGCTTGATACAAACCCTATACCAACCCGTTTGGCCAGCGTGGTATAGAAGGCCAATTCCTCCTTTCAAAGGAGAGGCCTAGTCCAGCAGTGGACTGTTAAAGGCTGATGATGGAAATTATTAAACGGGTTTTAATAAATAGAATTCCACAGGCGCGCACCGTCGCTTCAATTGAGAGAGAAATTGTTCATTGCTCAGAGCTACGGAGACCACGTTAAGTCGTCGGTTCTGGCTGTCATGAAGATCTTTGACAGTGGGACCTAAAATTCTTAACATGGCGAAATGTGGTTGTAATATTACACTTCTGTCTACTCCTTGGGGGATACAGGCGTGAGTCTATAAAAAATATTCTCATCCCCTCTCACTCATGCTCCTAGCGTAATCCCAGTTAGAGCCCGGGGTCCGCTTTCTAGTCTAACTGGATTTGACTGAATATTACTTTTTCCACAGAGCGACTGGCTGTCTGACTGAATATTAAAAGTAAAGTAAAAAGTAAAGTAAAAAAGTATTTATTCACATTAAAGTAAGACATTTTACAAAAATAAATTACTTCTGCCAAACTGCAAAGCAGTTTGTTGGCAGACGCATGTATTAGTATACATATTAGGCACAATGTCATACACATATGTAGCATATTAAAATAAGTAAAAATAGGTACAATTGTTAGATAATCTACCTATTAACTAAAGCACAATTATTTTTGTCGCTGAACAAAATAAAAAAATAAATAAAGTAGGTACACATGAGAGAGAAAAACAAATACTCTAAACAGTAAAATCAAAATACAAGTACATAGTTATATACCTAATGTTACGTAACAATTATTGCAGTTTATTTGAGTCATAACATTCACACTAGCATTTGTTCATGCTGTCTTAAATTTTCCCGGATCGCATTCAAAAGGAACTTTTTGGTTTTGTTTTTAAAAGATCGTTTTGTTACGGTATTAATTTCATGATCTAATGGGAAATAATTAAATATTGTTGGTACTAGATAACTTGTACATCTTTGTCCGTAATAGTTGCTATAAGTAGCTTGCCCAGTTGTTGATTTTGACAGAAATGACTACAACGCTAAACATTTGTCCGGCAGGTATCTTCAGGCTCCATCCCAGGCGCGTCGTTCGCAGAGCTCTTGCGGCCAATATGCGCATACATGTGCGGGGGTGAAGCACCCTTACTATGCGCCTCCGCAAGACGGTGTCTGACCTCATTAGTCAGACAGAGCGAGCTGGGCATACAGTACCAACAGGCCACACACGCCTGGCAGAGGGTAAGCATAATTGCACTCGCAAACCGGCTGTGAAAAATAACGCGGCTTTTACCATTTTCACCAAAAGATGTCGCTGACTGCATGTGTTTACTATTATACTACTACATCGCAATCTACACTATTATAATATTATAAAGAGGAAAAATTTGTATTTTTGTTTGTTTGTAATGGATAAACTCAAAAACTACTGGACCGATTTTAAAAATTCTTTCACCTTTAGAAAGCTACATTATCTGCGAGTAACATAGGCTATATTTTATTTTAGAAAAAATAGGGGTCCGTAAGATATTTGGGTTTTTCGGGTACGCGAAGTAATTCCCTCAGGACGCGGGTGAAACCGTGGGAAACGGCTAGTTTACTATAATTATGAGCTTCTTGTGCCCAATAGTTTTCGCTGTGCGTTGTTTGTCAGTCAGTCAGTAACGAAACAATATTTTTATAAGTATATTGATTTTTCCTAGGTTAACTTGCTCTTAAATCCGAAGTTTTAGTGTTTAAAAAGCACGTTTAAAAGATTCCAGTACATAGATTTATACCAAACTAATGATTGTCTTTTAAGTGTGAGTGTGTGACCAACTCTAGTGTCGGTGTTTTCGGGCCTCCCGCGCGAAATATCCAGTGCTTTGAGCGCTCTATACTTTTATTCAACAAAGCTTCGCTAAGTTTGCATCCTTTTCGATGGCTTAGCCGATCACACGACAACCCAACCTACTAGACGGCAGACGTAAGGCGAACACTTTCAGACAACACGTTAAACTTATAAGTCTTACATTAGACCAATCCCAAGACTAGTTATGAATAATGACGTACCGCAAATCTGAACCGGCCAATTAGAATGCATTTTTGTAGCCCCCTTCACCCCGCATACCTCACCGTTTTGACAGAATTATTTGTTTGTAGAAATGAAAACATTAGGTGTCTAGTAGGCTGGGTTGTCGTTGATTGCGCCTAATACTAATGGTCTTGCTATGTACTAGACGCTATATAAGAATAGCACAAAAAGAGAGGCCGTAAGTTTTATTGGGCGGTCTTTCTCATAGTTCTATTCTATCTATTGCGATCGTGGCAGTAAGTGTACATTTAGAATCATTAAGTAATTGACTTAAATAATTTTGACCAATGTTTGAATTATGTGGTTGACCATAACTTTGTTTAGCGACTGACTTTGGCCACAGGCGTGATAAAGATAGATAGATAGATAATATCTTTATTGCGCAAATACATTTGGTACAAATTATTTATAGGTATCTTAAATGTATAAAAGTACATAAAGAACCAATACATACACACGAGCTTACTGTGGGAAAATCGCAAGTTTTGCCTATTTGCCAAATAAATGTTGTCTGTAAATGTTAATATTCGTCACGAGATGTCGGTGTTCGGATTCGTATATTAGCGATTGTCACTGCGTCGACGGTTGTGGGTTCGATCCCCACAGAAGACAACACGTTGTGCATTCTTCACCCATAGATTCTTTATTCTAGCCTGGATGTACTTTATGTCGTGGTTTAGGTGTTTATGTGGTTGTATATTTGTAAAGTTCTCCACGACACAGTATTTATTTCTAGTGTGATAGTTATCTAAAAGCATATTTTTATAATAATTATGTACATACATACATACATACATAGTCTCACGCCTATAACCCCGAAGAGGTAGGCAGAGGTGTATTTCTACACCCACTTTTCGCCAGATATATTTTAGTCCCACGTAATAAGGGGCGAGCCTATTGCTGTACCGGGCACATTTCCAGACTCCGTGCTGCTACTGAGAATTTCGTGACAGAAAAACCCAATAACACTGCCCGACCCAGGAATCGAACCCGGGACCTCCCGATCCCACGCGCACATTTATGCCGCGAGACCAACGAGGCAGTCGTATAGGGTTTGATGTCGAGTTTTCCGTCTCTACGCAAAGATGGTATTTGCATCGTGTTATCCCTTAGTCGCCTCTTACGACACCCACGGGAAGATAGGGGGCGGTGACACTTGTATTCTATGCCGTCAACCACACGGCAATTTTATAATATGTATACTTACTTAATAATCTATTGTTGTTTTAGATGGGATGCCCAGCGGGAGGTCCGGAAGCATTAGAACTGGTTCTGGATGATGATGAAGAAAACGATGAACAAAATGGTGATGTGGCCTCGGATGATGATGATGACAGGTGATATATTAAACTTTTAACTTTATATAGCTTTACGAGAAGACGCCCGCAGCTAGAGAAAGAAAGAATTTAATAGACTCACCCTTTTTCTCCGAAGGCAGAAGTGTAATAATATAGGAGAGCTTGTATCAATTTGCATGTAGCCTCAAGTACATTATTGAAAAATAAAACGCGTTTGGTTTTTTACTCCGCTACTCACCAGGTAGGCAGTTCCGTGTGGTATAATAGGAGAGAATGAAATACCTACTCAAAATTGATGCTAGCTCTCGGACTATTTTGCCTTGTGAATTTAATGTCCTACGTAATAGGGGCTGAGCCTATTGACGTTACCAGGCACATTGCCAGAATCCGTGCTGCTACTGAGAATTCGGAAAAACTCAGTAACACTTTTGCCCGACCCGGAAAACGAACTTGCTATCCACTGGACCAAGGAGGCAGTCATTATTTTGTTTTTTCTTTTCAATCATAACTTTTTATTCTAATGCCTTATATTTCCTAGGTCCCAAAAGCCACTAGACCCAAGAGCGGGTCGCGTGGACGTGGAACTCCCACTGCTGCCGGTGCCGGCCGACTTGTTGGCCGACATGTTGCGAAGCATGCTCGCCAAGGCCAACAGTAAGGCACACAAGCGCGTCAGGATATGTCTACAGAGGTAAGGATGGACTTTATAGATATTAAATAATGGTGTTTATTGTAATTCCATTTGCAAATACCAATGGGTTTTCAACGATAACATTTTTAGTACCTAGATCTGAAGGATTGCATCAGATAGGTTCGATTCCCACACAGAAGATTTGATATTTTGGTTTGTTTTGGTTTGGGAAAAGGGTCAAAGTCCAAATCATTTATCTAATTTAGGTCATAATGCGACGCTCATGAACATCAAATTAAAAGTTAATTAGTTAATGACTGGCAATACAAGGACGATAGCTACGAGAAAGAACGGGCGATTAAATGTTGTTATACAAAGCCCCTAGGTTTGGAACATACATACATAGACTCACGCCTGTTTCCCGGAGGGGTAGGCAGAGACTACGGAACGCCATTTGCAACGGTTCTGACATATCTCCCTTGCTTCATTCAGTCCCATCAGATTCCTCATGCATGCTCAGGGTACTTCTAACCTGTCCTGTTTTTAGGATGTCTCCAATCTGGGGCGCGATTCAGAATCGTTCGATATCTCATTTGACATTCGATTCCGTTAATTGTCGAACGGGCTACCTCATTTTTTGTCAAAACTATCGCATTTCCTATAAATTTTATGCATTCAGTATGAAGTAAATTAATAAATAAACCGAATTCAATGAATATTTGTTCAAAATATCTCTGATAGGCGGCTGAAAGACGAGGACAATAATTTGACATATCGTACGATTACTTGTCGTGACATTCTGAATCGCCCTGCTGGTCAGAGAACGTCCGCCTAGGTCTTCCCCTTCGTCCTGTCCTATTCACATTTGCCTTATATATCTTTCGTCATTCATCCTCTCCATGTGCCCAAACCACCTACCTGCATACCTTTCTCGATGCTTGTCACTACATCTTCTTTTACCCCACAACACTCTTATCACACAATCCTTTACTCAGTCAGTCAAAGACACACCACACATACTTCTCAGTGCTCTCATTTTTACAGCATTTATTCTATTTTCATGACTCTTCTGCCATACCCAACTATCACTACCATACATAAGTGTAGGTATTAACACCCCTCTATGCACTGCCAAACATGCCTTTTTGGACACATTATGACTGGGTTTGGAAAGGGCTTTATTTCGCCTGTGATAGAATTCAATTGCTTTTTCTTGAGCGCCCAAGCTCTTGCGTCATATCATCGTCATCTGCCATAGTTATTCTATCTATACTACACTCGCGTGCAAGTAAATCGACTCAAGCCTCAAGTGCGCATAAAAAGTGATATAACTTAAAAATGCCTTATTTTACCTCTATATAATGTTTTACATAATTAAAGCCTAGTAATTGAGCTTTAAAATGATGTAAGTTTCATGAAAATCGATTCAGTAGGTTAGTAAAAAAGGTGAATGTCAAAGATATTGTAAAAAAATTTGAAAATTCATACAATTTCACAGTATGGGGTATAAATGAAACAAAATGTGCATAAGATTAAAAATGTATTCGTGTCAGTCAATATTTGGTGTTCCCTTCTGTAGCCCTGATCACTGCTCTCAAGCGATTCTTCATCGACCTTATCAACTTTTTAATTGATGATTGTGGTATTCGGCCCCACTCTTCTACCAACGCAGTCTTGAGCTCATTGATGTTTGTCGGAGATGGATTCCTCGCCCTAACTTTACTTTTGAGCTCGTCCCATATGTGCTCAATGGGATTTAAATCGGGTCTGAGCGCTGGCCAATCCATAGTGTGAATTCCAACTTCACTCAGGAACTCACGTGTGGCCCGAGCAGTGTGACATCGGGCATTGTCATGCATCAAGATGAAATTATCCCCAATAAAGCCTTGATAAGGGACAACTTAATCCAGTAGAACATTTTCAATGTAACGATCACTGGTCAGACCTCCTCGCCGGCCTCCCCCAGGAACGAAAACAAGGTCCGTTTTTGCTTCTAAGCAAATTCAAGCCCACATCATGCAAGAACCGCCACCATATGCAACGGTTTCAACAAAGCAGCACTGTGAAAACCGTTCACCAGGACGCCGGTACACCCGACCTCTTCTGTCGCTGCCGTGGAGACACATCCTCGTCTCATCTGTGAACAGGACCGACTGCCATTGCTCTATGCTCCAATCCTAGTGCTCTCGAGCAAAGTGAAGGCGTGCTTGACGGTGGGCTGTGGTCAACTTCGGGCCTGTAGCGGGTCTTTTCGGAGTAAGGTTAGCTTCCTTCAACCTTCTTCTAACTGTCCACTGACTGAGAGTTACTCCGCGAACTTGACGTAGCTCCTGCTGCACATCCACGCCGGTAAGGTGTCGGAGAGAGGTCCAGACCAAAAACCGGTCGTCACGCTCCGAGGTGCACCGGCGTTGGCTGGTACTAGGCCGCCGAGTGAAGGCACCACTCTCTTGAAACCTCCTGTATACTCTCGAGACAGCAGACTGACTTATATTCAACAGACGAGCGACTTCTCGCTGGTTCAACCCTTCTTGCAACAGGGCAACGACTTGAGCGGCTTCTTCAGGTGTTGTATCCATAATTTACTTCAAATGACGGCTTCAATTTGCAGAGATGTGTTCAGGTCAACGTCTAGTCACTAGTGAGCGACTGATAAGAAAAAACGATTACAGGAGGTTTTATAGCGGGTTGTGTCGCGCAAGTTGTGTATAGAGCTCAGAGCAGTTTATGGGAGCTTGCGTTCAGTTGCATTCTAAGGACATGTGTTTATTTAAATTACTGAAATTATGCATACATACACATACATACATAGACTCACGCCTGTTTCCCCGAAGGGGTAGGCAGAGGCATATCAAACGCCCACTTTTCGCCAGTGTTTTGATCCAACGTAATAGGTGGCGAGCCTATTGCCGCTTATCGGGATATTTTGTTTGCCAGAGCCTCGTCCGTTGATCGGCAGTTGCACCACTTGCAGGTGAGGTTCGCTTGGGACCCTAAGTTCTTGGTGGGAACCCTATGCACCCTGAAACTGAAATTATGCTACCATTTTAAAGCCTAATTACTAGGCTTTAATTATGTAAAACATTATATAGAAGTAAAATAAGGCATTTTTAAGTTATATCACTTTTTATGCGCACTTGAGTCGATTTACTTGCACGCGAGTGTATCTATGTTAATATTATAAAGCTGAAGATTTTGCTAAATTGGTACAACACGCTAATATCAGGAACCACGATCGATTTGCATAATTATATTATTTGTTATAATTATGTATATATCCTATAGCTAAATGGGCTATCAAACGCAAAATAAATTATGCATAATTTATTTTGCGTTTGATAGCCCATTTAGCTATAGGATATACTCGTATACATAATTATAACATCACGCTATAAGCCGCAGATACGGAGCAGTACCTACAAAACGTAGATGTAACTGCGGGCTCTGTTGGTTTTCTTATAATCATCATCATCATATCAGCCAAACGACGTCCACTGCTGGACATAGGCCTCCCCGAAGGTTCTCCACACAGACCGGTCTTGAGCCGCCCGCTTGGTTAGGTTTTCTTATAAATCACTAACTATATTGCTTGCCATATCGTTGCTGTAGACTTTGTATAGGTACCAACTTTACATCATTTTCAGATTCGAGAAACTATCCCAAGACGAATACCCGCTGCCAATCAAGACGCACATAGACGAAGACGATGCCTCGCCGGGAATCAAACCCAAACAAGTGGCGGCGTCGCTACACGCTCTAGAGAAGAAACTTGTCAATTCGTCTGATGAACTCGCGCTTAGAGGTAAGTTATTATAACTAGAGTTTATTTACAGCTAGCCAAGTGGAGATACCAACAGACTTCCTTGCAGAGGGTATCGGGTTCGAATCCACGGCGCGCACCACTGACTTTTCGAAGTTTATTGATAACTAGCTGTTACCCGCAGCTTCGCCCGCGTATAAAAATTTCCAGCTTGCGAGTGTACCCCAAGAAAAAAATACCCTGCGGGGACTCACGCGGTTAAGCTATTGCATAGCATTTTTTATCAACTATGCAATTAAAAATATTTTCAACCTTAATCTCACGAATAAAGTTCAATTACGATTGTTAAGTACTTGTACTTAGGGTCTTTTGTAACACGATAACAGAAAGTTATTAAAATGAAAAGGCTTGTTGAAAAAAAAACCTTCGTACAAGTAAAACATTTTATTCTAAACTAAACCTTAATTAGTAAGCAGTAAAGTTCATAATACATATTATCAACTTGGCGCTTACCCCAAGTTGATTAAAGGACGGAATCTGGACATGAATTCATGTCGTCGGTAAACAAGGGGACTTTTTTGTAGGACATGAATCCATGTCCTCGGTACTCGAAAGGTTAATATGTGAAGGGTGTTAGGTATTTTTTCGTTACGGAATTTCTTGATTAGGTCGCCGCGCTCAAGCCCGCGATAAAAGCTATGCAATAGCTTAAAAATGATAAGAAATTTAATTTAGTTAATCCAGTGCTAATTTGGTATTCGTACAAACATTTTTAAAATATGCGTTGGGTTTGGTGGAGCATAAATGAAGTGTTCAATCAGAAGGTAAAATGTCTGTATATTTCACGGTCACATTAAACACAATTTACATCGCCGGTACGTTTACATTTACGACATTGTGAATCGTTAGTGTGATGAACTACACACATAAGCATGTACAATCAAACAAGTCAACGCTGGACCAGTTTGAAAAAAATCCCTTGGCTCGCTCATAGATACACACTAGAAACTGGTTTTGTATACGAGTGTCAATGTGCGTGTAAAGTACTAAAGTAGCACTGGAAGCTGAAAGTGACAGTGTCTTGCTGAGCGATTCTCGCCCTTATGGTGGTCTAGCGGGGAGTTGTTCGACTGTACATGCATTTACATACATAATGTGTGTGAGCGTCCGTCCCTATAATATGAATTGGATAGTTCTTCTACCACCAGACGGCGCTTAGTATGCGTCAGGTCCAAACAGCCGTCAGATATGTACAGACGCGTACACACATATGATACGAAAAAACACAGACGTATGAAAATATAGGAGCTTAGTGAGCGTCAATTCAGAAGCTCCTCATTGTCGCCTCAATGTCGCAACACTAGTGCAAAACAAATGGATGTTTAGGTCCCATGCAAGCGTATTGAAAACTCCACTTCTTCAGGAAAAGGCATTACCCCTATAGTTTGTGAAATAAACACTCTTTTATCGTATCTTCTTTTCTAGGTCTGAGTCGTAAACACAGAAAGCGTCTCCTGGCCAAGACACGGTCCGGCATGAGCATCGTGGAGGAAGTGGAGGCTGTGAGACAGAAAATCAGCAACGCCACCGTAAGTCGTATTATATATCTTGATACTGGTCGTAACGTATTACTGCGGTAATGGTTTACTGCCGTTTCGTACATCCTTGTGGCACTAAGCGCTGAATTCAATATTAGACCTATCCATTTTTTTGAAATTTGGGCCATATCCATGGATAGACCTAATATAGAAATAACTAGAGGATGCCCACAGCTACGTTCGCACATTTTTTTTAATTAACTCGTTCTGCCCGATCCCGTGGGAAAATGTCCCAAAATTAACGCAAGATTTGAGTTAAATAGCAAACACAGTTTGTAGTATTTTGATTGTTATTGTTTTATCGAATCTTAGAGTACATAAGATGTTGCAAAAAGTGGATTCTATTCGTGACCTCGGTGTTATTCACGACTCCAAATTAATATACGAGAAACACATAGATCACATAGCAAAAAAAGCCAACAAAGCATTAGGTTTTGTGATTAGATCATGTACTCAATTTACCAACTTGAAAGTTATCAAAATTCTTTACTGCGCTTTGGTTCGCAGTATCCTCGAGTATTGTTCGCAAGTCTGGAATCCGTGTTACTGTATTTACATAAATCGACTAGAATCTATACAAAAAAGATTTCTAAGACACTTACAATTTAAGTCTAATACCTTTGATTCTTCTTACGAGGCAAGATGCAAAAGACATCACATTTTGCCTCTGGTTGAAAGACGCAAATATTCCGATATCACGTGTCTTGCTAAAATCTCACAAAGCATTATTGACTCACCGTATCTATTGTCTAAAATCAACATTAAAGTCCCAAACAGGTTAAAGAGACATCAAACATATCTGGACACTCCTCATTGTTCGTCAGTTTATCGATCGAATGCATTTTTCGTGCGAGCCGCAAGGGAATTTAATAAATTGTCAACATTTCCTGAACTGGACTTATTCAACTCAAAGCCACTTGTTATTAATAAGAAATTAGCAAACTCATGGTTTGGCTCTCAGACTGTTTAGTTTATAGAACGCATAAAATATTGTTGTACCAGTGCTTTATTTTTGTATTTTGTTATTATCTTACATAATAAGCTTTTAGACTTATACTTGTGGAAACATGTAAATGGTGCATAGATTTTTACATTTGTTGTTTTTGAGATGTATGTTTTACACTGTATGTTTTCCGTAATAAATATAATAAATAAGATAGGGTTATTTATGGAAGATCGGGCAAATGGTCTCCAAGATTTTGCGTGCATAAACGCACTCGATTTTTTTTGGAATTTTCCATCACCATTTTGCATTAATGTATTTCGTTGGTGCAGCGTTAAAGCTCTTCTTTTATTGCATGGTTGGTTGTGGGCTTGTTGACATAGACCTACGGTTTCAAATAACCCCAATGGTATAAAACTATAAAGAGCTTTTTAAAATTTGCTATTGTTACGGACGGGGAAACGGAATTGGAAGGAAACACCGAGTAGCACTGATGACTCTTTATTAACTTTACACACACGACGCTCGACGCGTCGTTCGATTTCGACGCGGACAGCACCAACACTGACGTCTTTTGCACTGCACTTTACTGCACTTCACTTTACTCCACTTTCTACCTCTTCTTCACTTCTTCCTTAACTTTTCCACTGTACCGCTTCTTAAAAACTGGCGTGCGCGTCTACATCGCCTTTTATACCCCTAGGAATATTCTAGATCCACTAATTTCGATTGGCATTTATTTTTATTTACTGTCTGTTTCTATCCCTTCCATTCGTTCCTGAATTTACTTGAATTTTCTAATGTTATTTTCAAATAATTAAATAGTCTTCAAACCTTTTTGCTAACTTTTCTGTTTGACGACCAGCCAGTATGACTTACGCGCTCCTTGACGTCCGTAGTGTGGACAGTTTGACATGACACTGGCCGTCACACTATTCTTGTCCACGAAGCCAAATTGAGGTTCCTAGATTGTCACCGGCAATCTCACGTACTGCTTCGATATTGATCACTGAATTTTCAACATCTATACTCTACTAGAGGACGCCAGCAGCTACGCCTGCATTTTTTTTAATTTACCCATTTTGGCGGATCTCGTGGGAATTTCGGGAAATCCCTTCTTAGTGCACCCCTACGGTCCCCAAGGAACATACATGCAAAATTTAAGCTTCCTGCGCCCAATAGTTTCGGCGGTAGCGTGTCTGTCAGTCAGTCAGTAACGCAAGGATTTTATATATTAAGATTCTACTGAAAGAATAGACTATAACAACTTAAAAACTTAAACTTGTCTGTTCTCAGGTCGGTGAATGGCAAGTTGAACCAGCAGAACCAGAAACAAAGAAACCAAAACTAGACACATCAGACAAGGAGAATAAAAAACGCAAACACGACGCAAAAGACGCAACGCAGCAGAAAAAACGCAAGACAGACAAAACGAACGGCGTGGTCGCAGACAAACGACTAAAAGTCGAAAGTAAAAAACTAGCAAATAAAATAGATCGTAGTAAAAATAATAAAAATAGTGATAGCGTTAATAAACTTAAGTCAAACGGTGTTATGAAAGAAAAGGTAAATAAGAAAAATTTAGAAAATAAGTCGCCAATTAAAGAAAATAAGTCCCCAATTAACGAAAATAAGTCACCAATAAAAGAAAATAATAAGAAAATACAAAAAGCTCAAGCAAACATCCTAAACGGTAATAAACAGACAAACGCTCCAAAATCTAATAAAAAGAAAAATATCGAGAAAAGCACAAAAGCTGTAAAAAATCCCACAGTTTTAGTTAACAAAGTCAAAAACTTCCAAAAACAGACTGTCAAATCAGATTCACCTAATAAGTCTTTTGAAACGCCCAAAAAGGTGAAGTTTGTGTTAAAAAATAACTCTATGCAGGCGCCAATCGACTATTATAAAAGTATTAGACAAAGTCCAAATATACCTTTTGATGGCACAAAAAAACCATCTAAAACCAATTTAAAACCGTCAACCCCATCACCAATTAACCCATTCTTTAAAAAGAAATTGAAACTTAAAAAGTAATATTATGTTGAAGCATAATTCGATAGAAAATCTTTATAAACTGACTTACTAATTTAGACTAGACATACTGCCTTAAATAAGCTCCCTACAGAATACGTCAAACATGTATCTCTAATCTCCAAATCCATGGATAGATCAAATATTGAAACCGGCTGTATATATATATATTTTTTTTTTATGGTAATAGGCAGCAAACGAGCAGACGGATTGCCTGATGGTAAGCAATTACCGCCGTCCATGGACACAAGCAACACCATAGGAGTCACAAGTGCGTTGCCGCCCCTTGGGGTTGGGAAAAGGGATAGGATGAGGAGTGGGATCAGGGAGAAGGAATAGGGGATAGGACCTCCGGCACTCTCACTCACCGAACGAAACGCAACAGTTTAGGAACTGTTACTTTACGTCGATTTTCTGTGAGAGGGTAGTACTTCCCCGGTCGAGCCGGCCCATTCGTGCTGAAATCAGCAAGGCTCTACTACCTATATTATTTATACTGAAGCACGTTAAGCCGTCGGTCCCGGTTGTCATGAAGATCTTTGACAGTCTTAATGAGGAGTCAGTTTCCTTCTACTCTCTAATATACTGACACAGGTTTAACCATGGAATGTAGGTGTCTTTAAGTTACGGATGTCATTCAAGCACTTTGTTGAAGAGATATCATACCTTTCATAATTTTAGTAGTTATTTATTACACTAGGGCGGCAGCACTGGTACATAAAAAAAATATACGGGCACTGAATAGGCATTTAACTTACTCAGAATGGGAATTGGACAAGGCAATATGCCTTGTCCTCGGATATCTGATAGACTATCCATGCTTGAACCACATCCTGGTTTAGTATGTGAGCTACCTAAACCCCTAAAGGGTTTTAACAGCACTTGGATATTTATGTGTACTTCTCTCAATCGCCTTGTCTGCCACTGTTTGATCAATTCTATAACACCTAAGACCTAAGGGGTTTATAACTCTCAAGACCTCTTTATTTTTCTTGGGTTGATCCCCATTAATTCTTGAAGGTGACCCAAAAAGCGGGTTAGCTGCTTGACTGGGTAATCCCTCCCGCGATCAATCCTTGAATATAACCCCTAAAAAGAGAGTTAGGTGTTTAACAAGCTTACCCATGAAGGTATAAGCAGTAGGTAAAGGTGTATCTCTCAAATAACTTTATGACCTTTTCCATTTGACACCCAAGGATGCTAAATATTAACTGTTAAAATCATAGTTATGAGAATGACATATTGAGTTGTTGATTTTATGTTTAACAATAACACATAATGTTGTTACTCTTACTTGTATTCATGTTTACCGTATTGTACATCTTTTTTAATAAATGATGAAGTTTATAATGCTTTTTATTTAAAGTAAACGTTTTTACAGCTTCACGCCTCTTTGAGCGAATGCTGTTAAGAGCAGGCACTTCAAATTTAGGCTATTTCGTATATAAATTGTGAAACAATCAGATACTAGTAAAGGAAAACTTTAGCATACGATTATTTAGGTCTTTATCTGTCTACTGGTAAGACAGAAACATGATTGGAAGATATCAGCTCGATAAAATTTTCATGAGAAAATCATACTTTTTGCATATTATTTTAAAAATAAGTTGAATAAATCATCGCTGTTCTTTCTGAAGTAACCACTAACCATAAAAGAAACGTACGTATTATCGTCCGATAAGATATTTTTTCTCTATGACAATTATTGCTTTAGTTATAGCTAAAAGATATAAGATTTTCAACTTATTTTTTCTTGAACTCTGTCACAGTACGCACGCGATAGTCAACTTTATTGTTGACGTTCTAACGTTTATTACTGGCTGGCTGTTAGTTGAATTTGGAGTGCCTGCTCTTAAATCGCCTCACACCAGTCTTAGAAAAGGTATTAATATCAGAACAGGCTGGATTCCGACCAGGCAAATCTTGCACTAGCCAAACACTGAACCTGGTGCAGCACACCGAAGATGGATTCGAAACTCACAAAATCACTGGTGTTGTCTTTGTTGACCTAACAACTGCATACGACACAAGTAAACATCAAAAAACTGTTGTCAAAAGTTCTCGACGCAACAAAAAACAAAGGCTTCGTTGATATCCTGAGGTCTTAAATAACCGGCGGTTCCAAGTGCACCTAAATGAAGAGAAGAGCCGATGGCGGAGGCAGAAAAATGGACTCCCACAAGGCAGTGTTCTGGCTCCATCCCTGTTTAATATATACACGAAGGACCAACCAACAACACCACGCACTAAAAGTTTCCTGTACGCAGATGACCTCGCACTAACAGCCCAAGCATCGAACTTTGAAGAAGCAGAAAAATCTCTCGTGGAAGGATTGGACGCGCTCGACAAGTACTACGTAAAAAACGCCTTACGGCGTAATCCAAAAACCCAGTCTTGCGCGTTCCATTTACGTAACCGGGATGCGAAGCGCAGACTTTCACTATCATGGCGTTAACATAGAGCACTGCTCTCGTCCACGCTACCTGGGTGTCACCCTGGACAGAGCGCTTACATACAAGGACCACTGCTTTAACACCAAGCAAAATTTGATAAATTAATAGGTATTTACTGAAATAGCATGGTTCTGAACCATAGAACATATTATGCTAAACGCTATTATTATATTGAAATACATTATTTGATTATTGGGTATTATCTTGTCTGTGGCCTAACTTAATATTTTATTCAAAAAAGTGACACGTTTTGATACATTAGGTATACTAGGTTTGTCAAAAAATATATCTGCTTCTGGATTGGCCTTCTGAAAACTGTTTATTAGTGTAATGGCTCTGGAAGTGGGGCTGTGAGCCGCGTGTGGGGAGCGCCACTCAGGCGGGCAGGCGAGGAGTTTGTGCCGTCGTCTACCAATGCCTCGCAGGTATTGATTTGGTACGTAGAGATGTATGGTCTCGCGAACTGCAGGGTTATCTATTTTGTCCGTCATCAATAAATAATAATGTATAATGTGTGCAAGTTGCCGCCTGTACTGTAGGGTATCTAGACCAACCATGCCTAATACAAATATTGATGGGTACAAAAATGGGTAGAATCCATATTGACGCTTGTACAAATATCTAGCAAACCTACGTTGGATCTTTTCTACCATCATTGATACCATGATACAAATTTTCTCGAGGGTTCCATACTATAGAATTATATTCCAGCTTACTACGCACATACGCATTGTACAACAGTTTTATAACATGGACATTTTTAAACTGAGACGAAGTTCTTATTATGAAACCTAGACTTTTACTCGCTTCTTTACACGTTTTGACTATATGGTCATGGAAATTTAAAGAGCTATCCATAATTAAACCTAGATCCCGAATTACAGAAACGCATTCAAGTGGAGTACCCGCAAGATGGTAATGGTATGCCATTGTGATTGGTGTGCGTGACCGAGAAAAAGTTATTGTCATACACTTTGAATTATTAAAGAACAATTTGTTTTTAACACTCCATGCGACCACTGAGTCAATGTCACGCTGTAGTGCTACACAATCTTCGACCCGGCTTTCTGTATGGAAAAGTTTTAAATCATCAGCGAACATTAAGCAATTTGCCGTTGAGATAATATCGGGTAGATCGTTAATCATTATCAAAAATAATGAGATCTCCTCTGTTTGTGACAGAAAAAGACCTGACCGTCCATGTCGTTTTCTTACGGAAAAGGTGGTCAAAGTATTAAGGGAAAGAATTCGAAGAAATCCTGTCCGAAAGCAAAAGATTTTATCTCCAGAGATGAAGATAGAACCATGTCGCCTATTTTAAAAGATAATTTAGGACTCATTTCTTAACTGATAATTTAAAAATTTAAAAAAGAATTGGGTGGTAAAATCGAAACAACTACTAAAGCGGTACGCAAAGGGAGGTCACAGAATTTTTTTGTTTACGGATGAATTTTTTTTTACAATTGAGCAACATTATAAAAAATAAAATGACCGTATTTATGCTCAAAGCTCTAAAGAAGCTTCCCAATTTGTCGACAGAGTGCAACGTGGGCATTATCCGACTTCAGTGATGGTTTCAGTGGCGTAGGAAGGGGGAGGGGCGGGGGCGGTCCGCCTCGGGTGCCACCCTTTTTGGGCTGCCACCTATCAAAAAAGGGGTGACACCCAAAACTCAACTTAAAGAAAACAATATAGGCTAGCTCAGCACTACGAGAGTTAGCCCGGAAAAAAAAGGTCATCCGCCAAAATTTCCACCCCGGGTGCCACCCAAGCTAGCTACGCCACTGGATGGTTTGGTGGAGTGTTAGCTATGAAGAAGTGACTGAGCCATATTTTTGTGAAAAAGGTATCAAAACATCGGCACAAGTGTATCAAAATACCATACTTGAGAAGGTAGTTAAGTCCCTTAACAACACCATGTTCAATAACCAAAGTATGGTCCTTCCAGCAAGACTCGGCAGTCGGCACGGCACCGGGTCATAAAGCTCGGTCCACGCAGTCTTGGTTGGAAGCGAACGTTTCGGCCTTCATCAGAGCTGAAGACTGGCCGTCGTCTAGTCCCGATCTTAATCGGCTGGATTATGATTTATGGTCAGTTTTAGAGAGTGCGGCTTGCTCTAAACGCCATGATAATTTGGAGTCCCTAAAACAATCCATACGATTGGCAGTGAAGAATTTTCCTATGGAAAGAGTGCGTGCTTCTATTGATAACTGGCCTCAACGTTTAAAGGACTGTATTGCAGCCAATGGAAAGCATTTCGAATAAGCTTTTTATGTTTTTAAATTATTTTATATTTACATGTGTACTAACGCACTGTAAAAGTAATAAATGTTATTTGCAATTAAAACAAATTTTTTTTCTTTGTTACAATATTTATGGCAAGTAGTGTTCTCGGGAAAGGGAGAGGCAAAGAGGAAAATTGAAATTAGAACTTATTGATTGTATTCACAATATTTATTCAGTTAAATATAATTATTACAAAACAAGGAGTACCTAATAGTTTAATGACAGGAAGTAATTCTCAGTAAAAAAATACACTTATACCCGTAAATGTTTAAGTACATAGTAATAATAACTGCGTGTTATAAAAAAGTAACTATCCGTATTTTGATCTAAACTCCTGCATTTTATTACGCAGACTGTTTAGAATAGACAAACTACCTACTTTTATCCAATCTGTTGTACGGCCGTACTCTTCAACGTATGTCAGTAATACTGTTCTTGCATTTTCATCTAATCCTGGTCTGATAGTTGCTCCTTCGACATCGTAAGCTTTAGCTCTTGATCCGGTAAATGAACATACGGTCAGTGCACTCTTAGTAAAAATTTCGACCAATAACATTCGAGCAAATGATTTGTAATCTTTTGACAATCTTTTGCAATTACTAAGTGCTACGGAATTGATGTACACGTTGGTGTAAGGCATGAGTTCAACAAGTCCCGGAGCTATTTCACGATGCTTCAAGGTCCATCTTGTGTCATTTTCATCGTATTCCGGAGGTAAAACAAATTTGGGCTTCTGACGACGTCGTTTCTTAGGAACTTCATCAATATCAGCATCGCCATGTTCATCATGTTCTTTCTGTTGTTTACTTTGGTTCTTTTCGGATATTTTCTCAATTTCCACTGAAGTGCTTGTTGATGGAGATGTCGTCGGGATATCTCCGTTTTTACGCCTATCAGCGATTAACTGTTTTACATCTCTCAGTGCTTGTGCATTATCAATTATTACTTTACGTAAGCTATCTACCAACCAATATGAGTTAGCAGAAATCGTATGTAGATCCCGTAAGGTGGTAAAAAGATCCTTAAAAAAGGTGGGTTCTACCATTATTTTAGGATCCGACGACGAATTTGTTAAATTAGAAGAGTTCTGGTTATCAGATGGTTGGTTCTGAGCAATGTTTTCAGCGTGCTCTATTTCTCCAACACAACTTCTGTCGTCAGATTCTTCAACATGTATTTCTGATGGAAACGAATTTTGCATCGGAAAATCTTCTCGATTTGGTGGAGGTTGATTTACACCTAAACTTACGAATGCTTGAATCGACTGTTCTGCAGTGTCGCTAAGAGTTTCAGTTGGCTCAACTACGTTTGACCGTTTCAAAGCAGCTTCTGTATCTGGAGTGGGCAGCGCCGTTCGCTTCAGTCGTTTTGTTTCAGATTTGTCATTTTTCTTTGAGGTAACGACTAAATCCAGAGTTTTGTCGATCTTTGTGTTAGAGTTTTGTCTGGTTCTGCGTGTTTTTTTATTCACCGATGCTGATAACTTTTGATCTAAAACGGTAAATTCTTATTATTATTTATATTAATAATTTCGTCACGGGAAGGAAGACTCGATCGAAACCTTACCTAAATAATAAAACATTAAAAAATAAAGATTTCGAGTCGACAACTTAAATCCGCAAAATTTGGATTGTCGAGTATTTTGTTAAATTCTAATAGTTCTGACAAATCGCAGTCGCCATATTGGCTAGAATGGCCAAAATGGCGTAACGTCACTGACACCGGATAACATGTTGAGTAATATCAAAGAGCTCATATAGACATAGAGGCGCATTTCCTATGGGTGCTTGGCGGTGTGGCAGGCGTTCCCCCAGTGTAATAGCAAGAGAGACGGTGTATCTTAACTACGAGAGCAAGAGAGACGGAGAACGACGCCAGCTTCGCCAACGGCGCCCACTTCGAAAAAAAACTGGGGCCAGAGCCTACTTGGTCTTGGCATCGGTACACGAACACACACTTAAGGACTGCGGTTCTCTATATATATCTGTATTCATTGGTAATATCTACCTATATTTTGTACCTACAAACCTACATGATATGTAATATCAGTCACATTTCAACCGAGCGAAGCCAGGTTTTCATCTAGTTTTATATATTGTGCAGAAAAGATACAAACCTTACTAGGTATGCTGCTAATATTTATTTTGACATTGAATTTATATTTATGGTGTATTGAAAACACTTCAAAACATCCATGTAGGAACCGCTATTTATACAAAGTACTATGAAAGCCAATAAAAATAGTTATGATAATGAAGGCAAACGTAGATTATAGTTTACAATATATACCTACCTCTCTTCTTTATATTCGAACATTTCATCTTATCGTTGATAAAAATTTTTGCGTCTTCGTAGAAATCTGCAAAAGAAAGGGGGTTTTCTGAAATGACGTCCACTAAGCGGTAGCACTGAGACCATAGAGCATAGATATTTAATAATAGAGGCACATTTCTTATGGGCGCTCTGTAGACAAACTTTCTGTGACCAGTGTGACCCATATTGCCGCTTGGCGGCGTGGCAGTCGCGCTGTGATAGCTGACTCTACGAGTGCAAGAGAGGCGAAAGTTTCTCCTGTGTCACTTAACTACAAGAGCAAGAAAGACGGAGAACGATGCCAGCGCCGCCAACGGCGCCAACTACGTACTACACTGACAACCGTCAATACGCCAACTTTAATCGGCACACGACATCCTTAAGAAATACGCTTCTATTATGTAAAATTTGTATTCATTGCTGAGACCGTCTCAGAGCTGCCGGACGCTCGACGTCTCAGGTCCAGAAACCTGTCAAAAGTGTCAGGTTTTTATACATCTGTGTTTGTTTGATTTATGTAAGGTTTCATGTCTGCATTACTATCTGACAGCGTTTAGACCTGCCTGACGCATATGTAGCGACGTCTGGTGGCAGAAAAAGTATCAAACTCATCCCTCACTGCACTTCTCAATTCAAATTTTGACACTATTGATCATGTCTAGGGCTGCCATAACCTAAATTGCCGACGCCGGATAACAACGGCAAAAATCCCGTACATTTGGGCGAAATATGATTTTTACCCGGAAACCTCCCCCATTCATCGCTTATCTATAAAAATATTGGATTTCCCCTGACAACAAAAGTGTCCGGGTTACACCTGGGTACTTTCAAAAACACCCATCAAACTAAGACAAATCCGGGGAAATCCGGACGGATGGCAGCCCTAATCATGTCTCACTATATTTGAATCAAAACACTGACGCGCACGTGTAAAAAAAATATTCTTACCAGTGTTATATTCTATAACAGCCATGTATAATTTCCAATCGTCTGAATGTTTTTGCCCTTTTTTAACACGCTTTGCTGTAACTGATGGATTTTCAACAGGATATGATACAATCCATTTCTGATCAATTTTTCTGCGTAATACTATCCACGAACAGGGTACACATACATATTCATCAATATCCTTGCAAGGTAATTCCAAAAATTTTATCACATGATACTTAAATTTATCAGTGCGTTTCATCTGAAAATAAAATAAAGAAAACTAAAATCGTACTTCTACTATCGCTATAAAAGTTGACTTTCAGAGGCCTTAGTTTATTTTCACTCAAGCATTCGCATACTTGACTCGGCTGTTCTGCAGTGTCGCTAACAGTTGCAGTTGGCTCAACTACATTCGACCGTTCCAAATCAGCTTCTGTATTTGGCGTGGGCAGCGCGGTTCGCTTCAGTCGTTTTGTTTCAGATTTGTCATTTTTCTTTGAGGTTACGACCAAATCCAGAGTTTTGTCGATCTTTGATTTAGACTTTTGTCTGGTTCTGCGTGTTTTTTTATTTATCGATGTTGATAAATGTTGATCTAAAACGGAAAATTATTATCATTAACTATTTTAATAATTTCGTCAAGGAGTACGGTAGACTCGATCGAAACCCTACCTGAATAAAAAAACATTAAATGATAAAGATTTTGAGTCGATATATCCGCAAAATTCGGATTATCGAGTATTTTGTTAAATTCTAATGGTTCTGACAGACAAATTGCAGTCACCATATTGGCTAGAGTTGCCAATATGGCGAAACGTCACTGACACCATATAACATGCTGAGTAATACGAATATCTACCTATATTTTGTAACTACAAACCTACAGGACTTGTAATATGAGTCAACAAAACGAAAAAGAAATCACATTTCATCCGAGCAAAGCCAGGTTTTCATCTTGTTTTATATATTGTGCAGAAAAGACATTCAAACCTTCTTTTTAGTATGCTGCTAACATTTAAGGTGGAAACAGATATACAACACCCCACGCAACAACCTCCATTCGATCTAGATCGGCACGGCGTGCTGACGATGGAAGGGGACCATACGCCATCCGACGCTTGACAAGCAGTGTACCTATTTCTAGTTATCACCCGACGCCATGCGTCAGTTGAAAACATTCTTATCATGAAGATATTTTTTTTAAAGTTTTGTTTAAAAACACCACATTTGCTAACCTAATTAGTAAAATTTTACTCTGCATTGTATGATTCGAGTTCAGTGTTGACACGTGAGTTGGCGTCGGGTGTTGTATATCTGTTTCCACCTTTATTCTGACATTGAATTTATATTTATGACACAATAAAACATCAATGTAAGAACCGCTATTAATACAAAGTAAAGTACTATGAAATCCAATAAAAATAGTTATGATACTGAACTCAAAAGTAGATTATAGTTTACAATATATAGGTACCTTTCTTCTTTATATTCGAACATTTCACATCTTTCATCTTTTCGTTGATAAAAATTTGCGCGTCTTCGTACAAATCTGCAAAGGAAAGTATCACTTAATTCCACTTGCCCTTCTCAATTCAAATTTTGGCACTATTGATCATGTCTAGCAATTTAGGTCATGGCAGCCGCCACGACCTAAATTGCCGACGCCGTATAAACACGGCAAGTAATCCCGGACATTTGGGCGAAATATGGTTTTTACCCAGACACCTCTGAAAAGTATCATTTATCGCTTATCTATAAAAAATATTGGATTTAACCAGACAGCAAAAGGGTCCGGGTTACACCCAGCAACTTTCAAAAACACCCATCAAACTAAGATAAATCCGGGGAAATCCGGACGGATGGCAGCCCTATTAATGTCTCACTATTAGTCACTATAATAGAATCAAAACACTGAAACGCACATATAAAAAAATATTCTTACCAGTGCCATATTCTCTATCAGCGATGTATATTTTCCAATCCTCTGAAGGTTTTTGCCTTTTTTTAACACGCTTTGCTGTTTCCGATGGATTTTCGACAGGATAGAATACCATTAGTTGCTGATCATTCCCGTCTTTCCGTAATGCTATCCACGACCAGGGAATACATATATAATCATCAATATCCTTGTAAGGTAATTCGATAAATTTTATCACAATATACCATTTATCAGTGCGTTTCATCTTAAAATAAAATAAAGGAAACTAAAATCACATATTCCTCACCGGTCATAAACACAAACAGATGATGTCATAGTCAGCAAAGTACTTCTACTATCACTATAGTTGACCTTCAGATGCCTCAATTCAAGCGGACGGTGAATCATTAATGATTTTATTCTAAACTAGAAATCAAATCTTACCTTGAAGTCTTCAATATGTTTCTATCGTTCCAACATCAATGAGTCCACAGTTGAAAAGAAAAGATTCAATATTTTTAGACTTACATGAACAAGTCGCAGATCACTAATAACTAAATACAGACCAGTGTTGCCAACTCTGATTTTCAAAAATACGTAGATTGGATTTAAAAATTACGTACAATAAAATTACGTAGATCTACGTACTTTTTAACTCAGAAAGTACGTAAATCTACGTACTTTTAATTATATCTAGGATAAAGATAGTAAAAATCTGTAAAACGAGTTTTTCAAAGGTTGATTCTAGTGTGTAAGCAAATATTATTGACTTAGATTGATCGAAATGATTCTAGTTTGTACTTGTTAAACTAATTCGGTACGAATAAACATGGAACAAAATATTATATGCGTCTATTTTTACGTGTGGTTTGTGTTTAATAATGCTTCCTTCTTAGTAAAATCTCGTTATTTTGATAATTTGGTTATTTGTTGCAAAATACGTAGATTCTGGGCCTGAAGTACGTAGGTTCGCGTGAAGGGTTCGAAATACGTAGATCTACGTAAAAAGACGTAGAGTTGGCAACGCTGATACAGACCGCTCGGGAGAGCTTTAGTTCAGATGTAACCATAGAGATATTAAGAATAGAGTGGCAGAGTGGGGCCTATTCGTGTCCTCCGGTGGGAGAGAGAACGCAACATTAAAGGCCCCCTGCATCTCTCTCTAACAATACATGCACAACATCAACATTACGCAGTTGCGTGCTACCTGTAACTATTATTTATATCAGTTTATCAGTAATCAAGCTCGCCACTGCGTAATGTTGATGTTGTGCATGTATTGTTAGAGAGAGAGATGCAGGGGGCCTTTAATGTTGCGTTCTCTCTCGCACCGACGGACACGACACAGTATTGAGTTAGGTACTGTTCTGCCACTCTATCCTTAATATCTCTATGGATGTAACGCAGAGCGCCACTGACGCGCTGTCAAAATTGCTGTCACCAATGTCAAAATAGATCTGTGACGCTGTCATGTGTCATAAATGTCAAAATTGTCAAACGAAATTACTGGAACCAAACTGGAACCAATTTGCTATACTTGGTGCCACGAGAAGATATATTTTTTGTGAACACTCATTCAGGGCTTCACAACATCATAATTATCAAACATAATCAAACAGTTGTTTTAGACATCATGCTTTTTTTTAGACATCATGTTTTAGTAAACTTTTATACTTTTTGAAAAGATATTTTTTTCAATGCTGTATTATGCTACTATGTATTTTAATATAGGTACATTTTATTTATTATGACTTCCTGTCGTGCCCAAAATGTTTCTATTATTACTAGAGGTCGGAATAGGTAGTGCCATTTCGCGGGATTCGACAGTGGTGGCATAACATTGACACACCCATTTGTCTCCAAATCCCGGGATTTTAAAGCTTACTTTCGAACAAATAAAACCTTTACTTTATTTATAAATACACACCTCTATAAGGTCGCTACATTCCTTCGAAATTAGATACCGTTTTATTAATTTAGCAGCCAGCCGTTACACTCCGCGATACTCTTGAAATAGGTACGGCTTTTACACTTTGGTTAAAATACATAGGTATTTGATTTCTGTCAACAAATACTTTCATTCAATTTTTCCTTAAAAATGCTTGACAAAAGTATCAATGGGTTTAGATGAAAAAAAACGTACATAATACAAATTGTCCCAGCTAGAAACTAGAATGACAAATATTTAGACAAATGGCTAGGCTACTTAGGAATTTGTTTTATCTACTCGTTATTTTATCCAATTACAAAAAAACCTTAATGTGTCGTAGGCGACGGTTAAGGATAATAAGCATTTTTCAGATTTACTAGAGCGTTGTCGTGCAAACCAAGTTTAAATAAAGCAATTGACATAGCCAAAAAATTGTTATTTTTGTGCTAGGACGCGCCGTATCCAAGATATTTTAGAGTTTCCTATAGGTATTTACCAATAGGTACGTACGAATTATATTTTTGCCGTTTGTCACTTGGCCGCACCTCTTCGCAGCCAGGTTTAAACAGGTATGATTTCGATAAATACCTATATATGATAGGCAACCGTGATGTTTTAGAATCTTTATATACATTGCCGTGATGTAGACGATATTTTATTTAAAAAACAAGTGAACTAAACCTTTTCCCAAAAATCAATAACCAAAAAAATAAAAATAAAATACTTGCGGTCACATTTTAATAGGCAACCTAGTAAATATATATATTCTCCTAATCATAAATATACATAAAAATTTGGTTTTTAGCGAAAACTCGGTGAGTGCACTAACTTGTCGCGGGATTTCGTACTAAGTATAAGTACGTAAGTACTGTTTATTCTGTGGTATAAATGAAATGAAATGAAATGAAATGCATTTATTTACGAGAAATGTGGTTACATAGTGCTGGTACAGTGATAGTGATTCTCACATTCTACCATAACAATGGTGCGCAAATACCTATGTCACAATTTATACAATAATATAATTCAAAGAAATTCTGTTTATATTGTACCTATTGATTTATCAGTTAATTAATGTCAAAATGTTAGTCATGTATAATTGTAAAATATAATATTAAATTAATAATTGCATAGAAATGTCAAATTAAAATAAATTTAAATGTCCAGATAATATTGCTATTGTTGTCATACGTGATTTTTTAACATTAATAAATTTAAACATTTTCTTTATATGTCATAAAATCATTTAAATTTATTTATTTACATACATACATACATATCGTCACGCCTTTTATCCCCGAAGGGGTAGGCAGAGGTGTATTTCTACACCCACTTTTCGCCAGATATACTTTAGTCCCACGTAATAAGGGGCGAGCCTATTGCCGTACCGGGCACATTTCCAGACTCCGTGCTGTTACTGAGAATTTCGTGACAAAAAACCCAATAACACTGCACGACCCAGGAATCGAACCCGGGACCTCCCGGTCCCACGCACACATTTATGCCGCGAGACCAACGAGGCAGTCGTATAGGGTTTGATGTCGAGTTTTCCGTCTCTACGCAAAGATGTTATTTGCATCGTGTTATCCCTTAGTCGCCTCTTACGACACCCACGGGAAGATAGGGGGTGGTGACACTTGTATTCTATGCCGTCAACCACACGGCTTTATTTATTTATTTAATACAATTACTCTCACTACTTACAGTCACCCAACACGTAACGAGAGCTAAGGTAATATTATTTTAAAACACATAAAACATTGCAATTAATATACATTTTCACTCTAATAATATATAGTTACTAGCTGACCCGGCAAACGTTGTTTTGCAAATTTTTTTTGAAAAATAGATGTTGGCCGATTCTCATAGATACCGGATAAGCACAAAAAATTTCATCAAAATCGGTCAAGCCGTTTCGGAGGAGTATGGGAACGAAAACTGTGACACGAGAATTATATATATTAGATGATATAATTCCTATTTAATAACTTAAATCTAAATCTTTCATTAAAGCACATAAGTCCGGTCAAATTAGACTAAAAAATAGGGGTGAGGTTACAAAAATGCCCACTTGGCTAAATTTTGGTAGGATTGTTCAATACACTATTATAAAGGACATGTGAAAAGTCCTCATCGATCCGGCACGTCCAAAAAGTTTACTCGGGGTCAAAGGTCACAAAAACGGGTTTTTCGCGATTTTCAGCAAAATGGTAAGTTTTGTCATAAAATTAGCTCATACAAAAATTGTAGATTAGATAATTATCTATAAAAATGTCTAAATACTTTTTTTCCTAAGAGCCACCGTTTTTGAGATATAACGATTCAAAAAGTTGAAAAAGTTGTAATCGTCATAATATGTATAAGTACACCATGTATACAGGATGATTTGTAATTGCTCGTATTCCCTTCGAGTGATTCTAGGGCTAAAATAGAGTACTTTTACCCCCTACATATGGGGGTCCAAAATGCACCATTTTGGAATAAAACGGTTTTTAAGATTTTTTGAGAAGACCAAATTTTTGTAATTAACATCTTGTAAAAAATTATTTTGACTATTCTTGGTGGCAAATTGGGTCTTATTTAATGGACAATTAAATGGCCTATCTTTTAAATTAAAATAAACCTACCAGCTCAACGTGGAATTTGAAAATAGAGCCAATAAACACGCAAAAAATGTTATAAAATGACGCCACAAAAATGCAATCATTTGAAAAAAAAAATGTGGCATGTTATGTAAAGTGTTGAAATAACTTCCTGGTATTACCTGCTATCCAAAAAGGTATACTAATATTAGACAATTGGTGCGAATTTCGAGTAATAACCACTTTTGTTCAAAAAAGTGCTTCTGGATAACTCACTCGCCAGAACATTTTTTCCTGTATTTATTCTTAAGCTCTGCAATCAGCAGTGATTTACAAGTAGGGAGACCAACCTAGCAAAACGTAGGGTCTTGGGTTCGAATCCTCAGCGTAAATTACTGTCTTCTGTTAGTTACGAGAATCCCGAAGGGAATACAAGCTATTACAAATACATCACTGAAGCCGTAATACAAACAAAAATATCGTTCTATCGGTCAGTGTGACTTACACATATAAAATATGAAAATTTCGGGTAAAAAAAACCAGTCCCTTATTTTCTACGCCAGTGAAACCTTCAGCAACATCTGTCTCCCATTCAATTGTCTGCGTGGCTAGGGTCGTATACCTGCTTTATTTTACTATGCCCAATACATTCAATGCTATTAGTCTCGAGTGCCGCTCTGGAGTGAAAACACGTAATAATCAGAGAAGAAGAAGAAGAAGAAGAACAACAGAAAGCAGAAGTTAAAGATAATTTAGATTCAGATGGATAACTTTTCTTATTTTTTTAATTTACATCCCGTTCATCATTTTCAACCCTTGTCAATATCTACAGTTATTCAATAGTTTCAAATTAAACAGAATCATAAAAGATCAGTGGAATTCCTCGGCTTACCGGGGAAACCACATTAATAAAAACGCGCTAAGTACACTACCTCAAAGGTGGCGTGGAAACGTGTGCATATTATGACGATTACAACTCTTCCAACTTTTTGAATCGTTATATCTCAAAAACGGTGGCTCTTAGGAAAAAAGTATTTGGACATTTTTATAGATAATTATCTGATCTACAATTTTTGTATGAGCTAATTTTATGATAAAACTTACCATTTTGCTGAAAATCGCGAAAAACCCGTTTTTGTGACCTTTGACCCCGAGTAATTTTTTTTGCACGTGCCAGATCGATGAGGACTTTTCACATTTCCTTTATAATAGTATATTGAACAATCCTACCAAAATTCAGCCAACTGGGAATTTTTGTAACCTTGGATGTCTAGATTGACCGGACTAACATTAAAATTCAATAGTATCTATCTAGTATACATTAATGTCATAACAATTATACAAGTCAAACAAAATATTAAGTCAAATTCCTCATAATAATTATTATATTCAAATAAAAAATTTAAAATATACATCTATCAAAATTGTCATATTACATTAATAATTTGTATCATATTCCCAATCGACTAATTATACACATACATAAATTTACTTACAGACGAAATAAAAAATCTTTAATATGTCGCTTAAATTGCGAAAACTTATCATAAAATATGTCAACATTTGGCTGTTGAGCAATCATAGTATTAAGCATTGTAATGGCTCGATTGGTGGGCGCGTACTGCGAGGTACATGTGCGGAAAGGCGGGGCCGCCAACAGACGGCGCGAGCACAGCCTGTTGTACTGGTTTGGAACTGAAAATCCACAACGTCTGAGAGTATCGGGATCATCTATTTCACCGTTGAGCAATAAGAAACAGTGTACCATTACTGCGAACTTACGTCTTAACTCGAGAGTATCAATGCCCACCATGCCTGACACAAACAAAGACGGGTATAAATACGGATAATATCCATATAGCTTCCTATACAATGCCCTTGCGAATTTGCGTTGAACTCGTTCAATCATCACCCTATACCTCGCCTCGTGTGGGTCCCAAACCAGGGAGTTGTATTCGAGTTTGCTGCGCACCAAGGCAAAGTACAAGGAGATAACCGTATTTCTGCTAGTGAAGCGAGCTGATTGCCTCATGACAAAGCCAAGAGCCTTATATGCCCGTTTGCACATCGCAGTTATATGGGTGTTAAAGGTAAGCTCCCTGTCTACAATCACACCCAGATCGCGAGTTTCTGTGACACGCTCCAGCAGAACACCGCCTAAGCTGTACTGATAATCATAAGGTGAGTGAGACCGAGTAAGCGTAATAGTTTTACACTTAGTCGGATTGAATTCCAAGTGATTACGCTCACTCCACGTTACTACATTGTTTATGTCCTGCTGAAGCGCATCACAGTCACTCACACTCCTAACACCTACAAACAGCTTGAGGTCATCAACGAACATAAGGCACCGAGCCGTACCCACTGCCTGCGGCAAGTCATTTATCATTATTAGGAAGTGTGTTGCTCCTAAGGTACTGCCCTGGCTCACCCCAGATCTCGTCAAATAGGGGACAGATCGACAACCACATACTTGAACGTATTGTGTTCTATTTTTAAAGTATAGAAAAATTTTTCCGCTAGCCACGCTGTAACATTTCTTTTAAATACAGTATAAGGTATTTCTTTAAACGTGTCTGGTAACTTATTATACACTTCTATAGCCTTCACATAGACATTCTTCTCAAATATGTCCAAACGACACCTAGGTCGGAGAAGCTTAAATTTATTCCTAGAGTTTCTACCAACTTTTTCAGAATATTTACTAAAGTATTGTGGATACAGTTTAACAAAAAAACAAAGTTCTCTAATGTACATGCAAACCAGTGGCAGGATGTGAAACTTTTTAAATAATGGCTTTCAACTGTCTGTAAACCAAGCTCCACAAATAGCTCTCACGCATTTCTTTTGCACCCGAAATGCTTTTTCAATCTCAACCGAGTTCCCCCATAGCATGAGACCATATGACAGCGCCGACGACACGTATCCGTGGTATGCACTGAGAGCCACTTCCGTTGACACTGATTGTCGTAAACGTTTAATAGCAAACACGAACCGATCAAGTTTATTGCAAACATATTCAACATGTGCTTTCCAGTTACAGTGCTTATCGAGCATCAGACCTAGAAATTTCGCTGTACTAACCTCTTGTATTTTATTATTTTTGTAATTTACATTTATGTCAATATGTTTCCACCTATAATTTTGAAATTGTATCACTTGCGTTTTATCAACGTTAATTTTTAAATTATTGTTAGGTAGCCAATTAATTGTCTTGTTAAGCGTCAAATTGATGTCATGTTCATATGTTTCTTTATTGTCACATGTGATAATAAGTGTCCTGTCATCTGCAAATAAAATAGTTCTGTGGTGTGTAATATTAGGTAGGTCATTAATGTAGATTAAGAACAAAAAGGGTCCCAGTACGCTGCCCTGTGGGACACCGAATCTATTTAGTTTGAAATTTGATCTACATGTGACTTTTTTATTATTTTCTATTTTGGATATTTCTACACATTGATATCGGTCCTTTAAGTAGCTTCTAATCCAATCATTAGCGATTACTCTTACTCCGTACTTTTCTAGCTTGTAGAGCAACAGTTTGTGATCAACAAAATCGAACGCTTTACTCATATCTAGAAATAATGTCGTTACAGGTATTCTATCATTAATGCATTCAGTAATTATTCTAATCAGATTGAAGCAGGCTAGTGAAGTACTACTGTTTTTTCTAAAACCAAATTGCTCTTCTTTTAGTATTCTTTCCTTCAAAACGAAGTCAAGAACTCTTTTTAACATAGCCTTTTCAAAAAAAAATGATATAACTGGTATAAGGGTAACTGGACGATAATTGTTCATATCTGTCGGCTCACCTTTTTTATATAAGGGCTTAACAATTGACTTTTTAAGGATCGTCGGAAAAATACCTTGTTGGAATGACATATTTATGATAAAGCTCAAGGGTTCGCATATCCTGTGTGCACAGAGTTTTATCATTTTTGTGTTGATACCAACAATACCTACGGAGTTAGTATTTTTGAGATTTTGAATTAATCTAAATATCTCAATTGGATCTGTCGGCCTTAAAAAAATTGAATTTAATTTTACTTTGTTCGTGTCCATGGTTTCATTTATATTGTCAATTTCTGAATTAGTTTTATATATAATAGAAGTCTCGTATATATATATATATATATATATTTAAATATAAGTCTCGTGTCACAGAAATAAAAATATATAATAAAAATCTCTCCACACCCTCATAGCTCTCTCCATCGCCCTCTGAGTGACTTTGAGCCTTCTGATAAGGCCCATAGTGAGCGACCACGTCTCTGATCCGTAAGTCATCACTGGCAACACCAGATCTATAAACGCTTAGAATAAGAATATCTCTTCAATTGAAAATTTCTGCCTAGAAAACATTCCTAGACAGTTGAGCCACAGAATAAACAGTACTTACGTAGTTGAGCGGCGTTCGGGAAGCTACGACATATTTTCTCGTACAGAATCTGAAGTCGAAAATCTTTGACCCGCGTGTGACGTCAGTGATGACTTCATAATATATCATGGTCGTGGTCGCCCCCTACAGGCAGTAGAGACCTTATCAGAAGGCGCTTCCAGCCTGGTACACATCTGGTACGCAACAAGTGGATTCGAACCCGATACCCTCTGCATGGCAGTCTGTTGGTATCTCCACTAGGCTGTCGCTGCCATAGGAACGACTGTAGTGCATATAGTAGAACTACATGCATCAAAAACCATTTTGGAAATTGGCAGCGGCAGGCAAAAAGGTAAATAGACCAGAAAAGCTGAAAACTTAGGAATCGAAAGACATTCTGCTTATACCGTCCTGAAGGAATCTAATTATAACAAAGATATAGCACTGAAACCTCCAAAAAATCGGGCCTAAAGGTGCAAAAAACCAGCGTGAGCACGTCGGTAGTGTAAATTAGAATGTATAAAGCACTTTTGTATGGAAGATTCAGAAGAATGGATTGATTTCAGAGATTGCATGTCTCATATTTCTTTTATTTAATATAATTATTATTGGTTATATTTCTCATATACTTACTATAATGTTGTATTAGTGTAATAACTATAAAAAAGTATAGTTCCTCAATTTCAGTATATGTTAGTTCTGTAACATCACCCATTTAAAAAGCCTACTCATTTAATTATATAATATTATTATCCCAATATGTATATAAAATCAGTTTGACCTTCTGTTATCATAGGAAATCAAATTATAACCCGATATATTTTTTTTAAAGCAATCAAAGATTTAAACTAACCGATTTTTTTATCGATTCAGTCTCGTAAATATTTGTTTAACAGCAATAACCACTGGAGCTGTGAGTTTACTGCATCGAATTAACGGTCAGACTGTCAGACTAAAGGTGCTCGTGTCGTCTCCGAAGTTCCATCAGTATGCGGTAGGTGTCACCAGTGTTCTCGTTTCCGCCATTTTACAATAGATGTCACTAGTTACATGTAGGTAATATTTATTGGAATAGCGTCCAATAAATATTACCGGAAGGTCAAATAACAGTCAGTTGAAATTACTTCAAACGTTTATTTAAATTACCTACTATACAAATTGTAGCTAAAAACAATATTTAAAACACTAACCTTAGACCGAACATGAATATACTGCTAAAAACGTACCAAACCACGTATGCGTATAGAGTTAAAACTATGTAGTTTAGAATCCTGAATATCTTTTGGCGTTTAACTGCTTCTTTCGTGCCTTGCAGTCCATCCTGCATTATATATCTTCTCAGTCCTATGGCCCAAATTATAACATAGTGTCTCAAGTCGACCGTCATAAGATCACAATTGAAAATCGTGCGGTCAGCAGGACTCATAGTTTTTACCATTTCTTGTACGTTGTCGTCTCTAAAGTTCCACTCGTTGTTCAAAAAGTAATGGTAAATCGATGATAGCTTGTCCACCTTCTTGTAAACATCTACGAAGCTGGAAGTAGATAATAGGTGTTATTAGTAATAATCGCAATTAAAATTCGGAGAGAATTCTGCCGTCCGTCATAACGTAAGAGGGCACAATCAACTTTTTTTTCGAAATTGAGTTGTAACATATTTGGAATCTGGAGAAAAATGCCTATCTGCTAATATTTTTTGTATAATTTTATAACCACAATAAACAAAAGTACCATAACCTGAAAGGGCACAACTGAGCAATTATTTTTGTGATAGCACTAGAAAAGAGCATAATATCTAGTTTAGATTACATGAAGAGGTCACAAGGGGATAGATGTGTTTTAATTAATATGGCTTTCATTGTAATATTTAACCTTTTTTCCCCAAAATGTTAGAATGGAATGTCACATTTGGTTAATTATGCCTTTTATACGTAATATTAATGATTTTACAATATTTTTTAAGTTAGGTTGAAATGGAAAATGTAGATTATTGAATAAATACAGTTAAAATAAAAAAAATAAGTAAATCATCTTCTAGAATTCATGTAGACGCTACTATTTCCATTCATACATTTTCTATAACTACAATACCGTAATTTATTTTTGACAGAAACTAAGAAATATTTTAACCCTTTCAGGACCATAAGGATATGGGACTATATATTATGTTAAAAACTATACAAAACAGTAATTAGGCATCAAATAAACATAATTTTAAATTAAAATATGATAAAATGTATTGGATTTTTTGGAACTCATTGGGACACATATGTCCCTATGGTCATTGGTGGTACTTTTTGTTCTAGTAAATTATATTTTACGTTTTAGAGATTTTATCAGTTTTTGAGGTATCGTATATACAAAACCGCAAATTTATTACAGAAAAATGTTTGTTTATCGATAGGTATACAATTTAAAGTAGCTAGTTGTAATTAGGTAGAATCCAGTGAAACATTTCCATTCAACAGTCTAGAAAAGGTGTACTTTGCAACACAATTACTATTTTTTTCGGATTTATTTTATACATTAAATAAACTGACACATCCCTTCCAGAAGTTTGGTTATCAATGGGGTGCGTTGGAAGCTGTCTTCGTCTAACAGATCTGGAAACTGAACTTGATTTTGAAGTAGGAACGTCATGCTGCCTGACAGAGAAACGGTTATTCCAACTTGAACTTGTCTGAACTGCAGGCTAGTTTTGTTTCATCGTGAAGCTTTGAGTAGATAATATGCGCATTATTCACTGAGATATCTAAGAGATCAAAAAAATCTCGAATATAGTATTTTATTTTAAATCAGCAATATATTTCATAACACTATGAGATCAACACGTATGTAATCTACTCCTCCCATATGTTTGTTATATGTATATGTGATACAATTTTCGGGTATTTCACTTTTTTCGCTGATCCGGGTTTGCGTCATTTTCCAGCGTCTATGTCTAAAGGTTTCAGAAAGTTGATCAATAAGTATATTCCTTTATTTTCTATCAACTTTACGCACGATATGCCCCAAAACTTGTGGTTTACATGTCCTTCTCCTTATGTCAATGCTGTTTTCGGAAGATTTTTTCGATTTTTTCGAACAATTCTATAGGCCAAGGAGGGTCAATACATCAGCATCAACTATTTGAAAAAGCTGTACTTCGCAGCCATTATATTTCACATAACAAATATCACGAAAATTATTTGGCACATAATATGTTCCTTAGTTCCACTTGAAAACTGGTTTTTGATTACTTTGTGCTCCAGTGATGGATAAAAGAGTTGTAGACGTCGATGGTACCGGTGCCAGACTTATTGATTCCTGAAATTGAACAGAAACATCTTCAATTTAATAATCAGAAACATCAGAAACCCCTTGATCCTGTACCAAACTCCTTTGACTTTTTTCGTCAAGGTGTAAATTAACTTCTTCATCACTATTATCATCCATCAAAATTTATAGAAGTACACATAATCCTTGAATTCAAATAGCTAAGATAATCTGCCACAATATCAATAAAAATGAAGATAAATCACAAAATCATCAGTTGAATAAGTTAACAATTTATTACAAATAGTGTCCTTTCCGGACCACGGGGACACTGGTGTCCCTTTATGTTTATGATGTCTTATAACTATAAAAAACATTAATAATGGTTTTATTAATGAATATAATATAAATTTACTTACCAAGCAATGATTATAGCACAACAAAAATCAATATAAAACATTTTTAAATTCCTAAAATCTTTTGAGAAATAGGGCAAGTGCGCGCTTAGCGAACAGTCATATTACAATCTTTATAGAAAATATATCGTACTACCTAGGTTGTACCGACAATGAAAAAAATATTAATTATACGTCTAATTACAAACAAAAAAATCATAATTGGTAATAGGCTTCTTAATTATTAATATATTTTCAAATTATGGTTTAGGGACACATATGTCCCTTGGTCGTCAAAGGGTTAAACTCGATTTCTCCTGATTTACAAAATGTTAGTTGTACCCTATTGCGTTATGACAGCAGAATTGGTTTCGGCCCTACTTTGCACATTACATACTTTTCCTGGATAAGTAGTTACTGCTCCACTGACTCAATAAGTCAATAGTCTGTTTAAATCTAATCTAATACTAATATACATATAAAGCTGAAGAGTTTGTTTGTTTGTTTGCTTGAACGCGCTAATCGCAGGAACTACTGGCCCGATTCGAAAAATTCTTTCAGTGTTAGATAGCCCATTTATCGAGGAAGGCTATAGGCTATACAACATCACGCTATGAGCCACGGGAGCGGAGCAGTAGCACTAAATAACGCGGGTGTAACCGCGGGCTCATCTAGTACTATATAAATACGAAGAGTTTGTTTGTTCGGTTGAACGCGCTAATCGCAGGAACTACTGGCCCGATTTGAAAAATTCTTTCAGTGTTAGATAGCCCATTTATCGAGGAAGGCTATATAACATCACGCTATGAGCCACGGGAGAGGAGCAGTAGCACTAAATAACGCGGGTGTAACCGCGGGCTCATCTAGTATTATATGTTCGATATTTGGGATAATAAGGCAGCCTACGATGCTAAATTGGGATTTACTCGAGCCTCATTGAGACCTATTGGGTTGCAAAGCTAAGATGATAAAAATGAAAATAATGTAAACCTATTCATCGGTGGGGTGAGCGGCTATTGATTTTCAAAACTTAATAAAAACAGCTGTTGCACTAATCCCTCCAGATAATCGTCAGATTAAGAGAAAGCACGTCTAGGACGTAAGGATGAGGCTTATACATCTTAATCTGACGCGTTTGACTATTTCAAAATGGCGAATTCTTTTTGCACGTTCTTATAGTGACCATGAGCTTGCGTCACACCCAATTCGTCAGATCATTCAATGTGAGCCTTTTGTAGTTTCACTTAACATCCTCTTAGAAAATCTGACACGGCCGATTAATTTTCTTTATTTTGCATTTTAAAATCTTTCGTACGACCACCACACTATGCAGACAATCAGATTAACATTCATGCTTTATTAAAAATACGTAGGACATGGATGCTATCAACATCTGATGCGCTCGAGAAAATCCCGAAATCCCTCATGCGCTACCCTACTAAAAGTCTTCGTTATATAAGAAGACCCAACATTTCTGACAAGATACTTACGACGTGACCCCCGGAATCTTCTTGCCAGTCAGAGAGCAGACGATATCGCAGCAGAACGCAGGTATATAGTGCAGGAACCAGGACAGGACGGTGTACAGCCATCGAATCTTCGTCTCAATGAGCTCGCAGCGCCACACCGCTTTCGGTGTTGAGATGTTTATCACATCGTTTCGCATCGTGGTGCCGAGGAAGTCTGAAAACAGAATAACATAACATAAAGAAAGAGAAATAATTCTATGAATGGGGCTAATGTTTGTGGACAAGTCGGTCGCGGCGCGGCAGACCTCGTCGACCCAATCGACGTCTTGAAAAAAGGAAAAGTACGAAGCACCCGAATGTGTACCATATAACGAATGAACTTGTCTTTCATACTTCTAGGTAAATGCGAAGTTCGCTACGAATTTTGATTACCTTGAGTGTCTTAATATTTTTGTGGTTTTTGCGACATAAAGGGCCGTATACTTTTTTTTACATAATTGTGGAATATTTTCTCTCACATATTCAAGGGACTGCTGACCTGAGTATAGGGTTTTAATTTTAATTCGATATCTCGGCGCATTTTCTATATAGAGGGCCTTAACAGATAGACAAACGGATAACAAAAGAGTTCCGTATTTTCCTTTTTAGGCACGGAACCCTAAAAAGAAAGAAATACTAAGAATTGGTAAACTTACCCCACTGAATAAACCGTTCCTTCTTAGCTATAGTGTACACCGGAATATCCTTTTCTCCTTTCTTCTTCTTTTCGGTTGAATCCCACGCTGCGGCGATAATGGTGTTATTGACGTAGTCTATGGGCGCCATAGCCAAGTGAACACTGCCATCGACACAAAATACTCGCAGTATACCAAGACCTATGGCTAAATATATCTGAAAGATGACAAAAATCAATATATATGAGCTGGTTGCCTGGATTTTCTGTTTATACGATAATTGATTAATTCACCCTATTACGTGGGTGTGGAAATGTGGGTGTAATATTTACACCTCTGCCGACCCCTTCGGGGATACAGGCGTGAGACTATAAATAAATAATAAATTAATTCACGAAATGGCTACCTAGTCTCGAATAGACTAATTCGTTTAATGCCTCATTTTCAGAAGAGCTAATTCGCGAAATACAATTTTCAAAAATACTCATTCTCAAAAGGACTCATTTGCAAAAAGAACTTTTCGGCATTTGTCGATTAATGAATTTTTCATAGTTCTTATTCAAACTTCAATGGTTTTCAAACCAACTTTCGATCCCTATTTCACCCCTTACGTGATAGGATATTAGAAAGTAACCTTACTAAGTTAGTAAGTTGTCTTATTTCTAAACTTGTTTTGTGGCGTAAGTGATCTAGGGCACAAAATTTCTGTTTACACAGTAACTTACACGGAATTACTTTTAAGGTGTACCTCAAGGTAACTTACTAGGTCCCTTGCAAGATCAGTATGTCTCTAGATCTTACTAGTCCATTATTAAATTATCTGTGCTACTGACTACTATAAATTCGAAAGTTTGTGAGGATATAAATTATGTATGGATGTACATTTGTTACTCTTTCACGCAAAATACTGAAGGACATTTACAGTAAATATGGCTCATACATCTGGACAACACGATTTCTTTATATGTACTTACGGGATAACGAACGATTGCGTGGAGCCACGGGCTGAATCTAGTAATATTGTATGTATACTACAGGATGCCCGCAGCTATGCCTGCCCGTTACTTCTTTTGTCCGATCTCTTGAGAATTTGGCAAATCCCTTCTTAACGCACCCATGGTTCCCAAGGAACATCATGTCAAATTTCATCTTCTTACGCCCAATAGTTTTGGCTGTGGCTGCTCTGTCAGTCAGTCAGTAACGCAAGAATGTTATATATACAGATGGTCTCACCCCACTTGGTCCGGCTATCGTGCTGAAGTCCAACCATCCTGGTTTGGGTTCACTGTACGATGGAATAACTGTAAATAACAAAAATATTCAATTATGTTACTTATATAAGTAATTAGTAGCGATAGCCTAGTAGTGTACGTAACGGACTGCCAAGACGATGGTCTCGGGTTTGATCCCCAGGTACACCGGGCACACACTTCTGACTTTTCAAAGTTATGTGTTTATTAAAAATGTAAATTATCGCTCGCTTATAATCTGCCCGCAAGATGGCAATAGGGAATACGCATTTTTTTATTGTTCCTATCGTATGATACAGTAAAAAAATATTAGTCGTGGAGACGTCAACATTTATTTTAAATTAAATGTTGAAAATTGTAATGACATAACGGTGGTTTAAACACCCCCTTTTAGCGCGCTTTGTGGTTACGTCAGCGTTCTCAACGTTTGAGTTGTTAACTGTCGACTCTGTCAAATGTCTGGTACGGTACTGTTCGTTGCTTTCAAAATTCACAACTCAGAAATCATTCGTCAAATTACTGACATTGTAGTAGTAAGAAGGAGGAAGTGGAAGACCTAGGCGGACGTTCTCTGACCTGATTGGAGACATCCTAATAGAAGACAGGTTAGAAGTATCTCGAACCGAAGAGCAAGCATGAGAAATTTGACGAGAGTGCATGAAGCAAGAGAGATACGTCAGGATCGTTGCAAATGGCGGTCCGTAGTCTCTGCCTACCCCTCCGGGAAACAGGCGTGAGTCTATGACATGTATGTTTGTATGACGTATAAAATTGTAGTGAAAAATAAAACTCACCAATTGGAGGCCTCACATAAAATTGTAGTGAAAAATAAAACTCACCAATTGGAGGCCTCACGATACACACTGGGAGGTCTCCGGCAGTAGTTCTAACTAATTCTTCAGCTACGGCCTTCGTGAATGTGTATGTATTTGGCCAACCGTCGATTAAGCTGTAAAAATAATACGATGGATTAATTGGATCTCAGAGGATGCTCGCAGTTACGCCGCAAATTTTATATGAATTTAACTGTTTCGGTCCAGTCCCGTGGGAATGTCAGGCCATCCTTTCTTAGTGCAACCCTACGATCCCCAAGAAACATGCTTTTTGTGTAAAATAGTTTTGGCTGTGCATTGTCTGTCAAGTCAGTCAGAAACGGAATAATTTTATACAGTGTGCAAAAAGACCCGTCACCAAGTCGAAGTCTACTCGTTCAGCACATCATGCCATGTCATACTACGCGAAAATAATACCTGGGAAAGGCATTTTTTGTTTTAAGCTTAAAAAAAAATTAGACACATTTTATAAGCCGCAATGTATAGCGCACGAAATGCATCGCATGCATCAGGCTACACCTGCCGTATCTACCTTCAGCGTGAGCCGGGCCATAAACGTCGGCTGGTACCTAAGGGCGGTTTAGGGAACTTTGAAGCCGTTTATTTTTGGGAAATATTGAAAATTTTGTTTATGTTTATTTGAAAGAAAGTTTACATCTATCATTCTAAACACGATTTTGGAATAATTAGAAAAAAAATGCCATGACTTTGAACCTCAATATCTCTTGAACCAGGAATTTCCCAGGTACTGTGCCGAAGTAAAAAAAAAATTCGTAATGATTGGTACAATAAGGGGTTTCAGTTTTCCTTAAGGGTCTTTTTACACTCTATATATACCTACATATAGATTACTTAAATCATACAGATTTCAGCATAGCTTTGTTTACTGACCTGCGTACCATTGACGGAATTGGTGATGCTAACATTCTAGGCAAAATTTAGAAGCTGTCTATAATCACTACTACTTTTGACACTCAAGACAGCTGTCAATGCGATTTACGTCAGGGAATTATTTAACCTCACCTTAACCTCGAAGCAAAGTTGTATTGAAAGCTGTCAAAAGTGTCGTTCTTAGACAACTTCTAAATTTCGCCGTTAGAGGCGCGCGGATAATTTTTGCATCGCCAATAGGAAAAATCTACTTACTGTGCAGTAATGCTGTTGAACCTCTCTTTATCGACTTTTTCAGCGAAAGAAATAAGTGCTTCGGGAGGCACGGGAGACGGGTAGAACTCTTCCAGTACTTCCTTGTTTATCCGGTCTCTTGTAGCGTGCGTAAACGCTGTTGATACGTGGACGAAGTTTCTACAACAAACAACATAAAGAATTAATTAATCATCACCATACACCAACTTACGAAGTCACAGACATAAGCGTCTGCTAATTTGCATCATAATAGCATCATCATCCTCTTAGCGTTATCCCAGTTTCAATCTGGGGTCCGCTTACTAGTCTAACCGGATTTGGCTAAAGCGACTGCCTGTCTGACCTACGCAACCTGAAGGGATAGCGATATACCTTGGTTTAGACTAGTGTAAGTTATTTCATAGGTATTGACTCCGTATAACGACTGTCAATGATCGTCATGACAGCCGTGACCAACGGCTTGACGTGCTCTCCAAAGCACTGGGCAAGAGGGTATTTGACTAAAAAAATCTAATTAGTCCGTCAGTTAGATTATCGAAAAATATTGGACACGTATATTTTCTTTAGTCACGTAAACAAAAAATGAAGACTACAAACTTCGCTGAAAACTCGTGTGACGTCACTTGCCAGTACACTTTTTACTAGCAAGTGACGTTACAAGCCCCCACTCTTAGACGTTTCTCCACCTTTGATGCGTTTTATCTTCGTAATTTTTTACTAATTTGATAAAACAAAAAATACGTATTCAATATTTTTCGATAATCTAACTGACGGACTAATTCGATTTTTTTAGTCAATAATTAACTAATCGAAGTTTATAGTAGGTAATAATAACTCACTTGAGGTGCCGGCATTCCCTGGCCAGTTGTAGCGCTTCCCTAGTGCCTCTTACGTTGGTCAGAGTGGCTTTTTGGAGAGGCTCGTCAAAACTCACTGTGGCGGCAACGTGGAAAATGATATCTACCTGAAAGTGATATCGAAATGTGAAAGTTAACGTTTACTGTTTAAGATAACGAACGAGAAAGAAACCTCAGTAATTTATTTCGTTTATGTTTAATTGTAACTTAAACGGAATCAGTTCCCAACTCAGTTCACAAGATGGCGCTGGTATTCTGATGGGATAGTTTTTATAAAAATAAGTAGGTAAGTAATAAATATAATAATAATAGATGCGAAGTATCTTAAGGATAAAAAAAGACACACAAAGATTTTGTAAGTGGTACACAAGCGCTGTTTACAGCCTATAATCTTACTGAACATTCTATTCTAAAAATCAGATGACTGATGTAGTTAATTGAAGAATAAAAGAGAATCAGGTGTCGACACTGACACAGAAATTCAACGTTAAGTAACTAACATATTGCCTGCTTTGTTTGATTAGTGAGATCTTTTTAATGTACGAAGAAAAAAAAAATAATAAATAAAAATGAAGATCATAATCTTCACGCATTATCTTTTCATAAATTTGTTAACCCAAATTATAATCAACCCCCAAATGCTACCTCAAGTATAATACCTGTAGAAATAAAATTCTGGCGTTGCTGCCTGACAGACAGACAACGCACAATCAAAACTGTTGGCTGTAAGAAGCTGAAATTTAGCATGTATGTTCCTTCAAGACCGAAGGACTACACCGAGAAGGGATTGCCCGCCATTCCCACGAGATCGGGTAGAAACAATTAAATTAAAATAAAATGTGTGGGCGTAGCTGCGGGCATCCTCTATAAGTAAATAACATAACACATAACTTCACGCCTTTATCCCCGAAAAGGTAGGCAGAGGTGTATTACACACCCACACTTCGCCAGTTATGTTTCGATCCCAATGTAATAGAGGGCGAGGCTATTGCTATCGACCGGCCACATTATTAAGCGAGCGAAATAACATTTCTTAATTTGGTTTTCCGGGAGAGTACATACCTCTTCAGTAAGTATATCTCGGTCCTGTTGGCTGATGCCAAGTCCCAGGTCATCAATGTTGCCTTCTATAGGCACTATCCTCTCAGCAAAGTCGGGCTGCTTCTCGCGAAGAACATCGTATACCTGTAAATTATTGTAAAATAATTGCTTCAATTTAGTTTTTTTGTTAATATTATATGGACACTATTTGAGTTACTTTATAAATTTAAAGTTGCATATGCCTGTTAAAATCTGTAAGATAAATCGCTAGCGCTATTTCGCTCTGCCTTAGGTCTGCTTTCGAGTCCCAACTAAGTAGATTTGACAGAATCGCAAACCAAAAGTTACCCATAATCTATTAGTCCATATTTGAGGGTACTGACTCACTGTCACGTCTGTCATTGAACATTATGATAGGTCTGTTGGCTTTACATGCTCTCAGAAGAACGGACATTTCGTGGTCGGTTAAATATTATATACTAGACATTATGAAACTAGACCGTGGCAAACGCGCTTCATCTCGTTACTCGATAGGAACGTTTGGTTGCCAGCTATAGGTTCATCATAAACAAGATTAAAAACTAAAATAGGTATTATAGATTCTATATATGTATACATTAAACCCTGAAATAGACGTGCCAATTTCTTTACAGATGTTCACCATATTATAAGGAATTTCACTAGCACATTATCATAATATTTATTATATTAACATAAATTATTGTATTGTAATATAATGAATTCATATTAATTAAGTACATAAGTATATCTATTTGTCATGATGTACTATTAATAATTAACAAATCAAAGCTAAACACAATACGAGGCGTCTGATGCGGTTTTTTATTCGAAACCTCTGGAATATTAAAATAATTGTATATCAACAGAAGCTTCTACAACCTGCTAAAATTGTATTAATCAATTATAAGTCAAATTGTAAAGATAATGAGCGTAAACGATTATATTTAAGGGTCTTGAGCCTCATAGGGTGTACCTCAAGGTTAGATGCTCGGCCCAGTATTATGCATGAAACCTGATTAAAGTAAACAAATAGAAGAACAGGTTACTGATTATTGCTTTAGTAGGACATCGAGTGATTAGCATTCACGCCAAAAACTAAAAACGTCCTACAATGCTATAAAAAAATAACATGATTGCGTCTCGAGGTATTTTTGTGTCCTTTATTCTCAGTGTCGTCTTCACTGTGACTACACCGAATAATTAATTTCATGTTTATTTATAAGTGTTACGATTACAATGCATTAAACTTTACACAAAAGTCAGTTAAAGTAGTTATAAATTAAAAAGTCATTGCTTAAGTACCAACTGTCAATGTCAAGTATTATAATCATAGGTCAAACAAATTTACGTATCGCCGAACGTATGACGTATAACGGAATTGAACAGAACAATATTTATAAACAATGACTATCCACATTTATACGTTGACAAAATACCAGAAAATTGTGTATCATAACTCATAACCAAGGATCGGAATTAAGGGAGCTAACATTGTCAAAAGTATGGATATGCCAAATTTTCAAATGTGTTGCCGGAACTAGATTCTGGAAAATTTCGGATTTTTTATGAAGGTGTTTTAAACTGTTGAAAAAACCTTCATTAAAAATAGCGACATTCCATGGCTTAGATCAGTCTCAGTTTATTTGAGGATACTGTCGTAACGACTGACCGTCAAAGATGTTCATGACAGCTGGGACCGACGGTTTAACGTGCTCTCCGGCAAGCGATAATGCAAAGTCAATGATGCACACCGTGGAGGCAGAGACGCTGTGTATGTGTAAAGTAATGTAACAACTTACAGGGTTCTTGAGTGTGGTTTCCAGTCTTTCTTGTAATGTCTTCCCCTTCTTTGATCGGCCCAGCATGTACAGCTTCTTGATTTTGCACGCTCTGTAAAAAAATTGTGTTTTCTATTTGTCTTTTTCTTGATTTAAAATCAGGGTCGATTTAAGTTAATTTAGGGTAGGTACCCATTTGAGGCAAATGGGTACCTACCTTAAATTATGCTCCCTTTTTATATAATAAGCCTGAATCATGCTCTCTTTTTAACAATGTGAATAATGTTCTTTGAGAGATACGTTTACTTTAGTTGTATCTGTGTGCTTTCATCATCATCATCAGCTTGCCATAGTACACTGCTGGATATAGGCCTCTCTGATGGCACGCCAATGAGCCCTATTTTCGGAATTTCTTGTCTAGCCGCTGTGAGCAACTTTGCGTTTATCGTCACTCTACCTAGCCGGATAGCGTCCTACACGACGTTAGATACGTCATGTCGTGTACTTTGGTGTAATGCAAAAAAAATCTTACCTTAAAAGCTTCTCAATAAGATGTTTCCCGATAAATCCGGACCCGCCTGTCATGAACACCGTGACTCCGTTGTAGTATTCCTGTATGACGGAATCGCCGCGGGCCATTATTTCGTTCATGGGTTTCTGGCGCTCCATGGCAGCCATTTCTATGGCCAAGGCTGGGTCAATTTCTGTAATCAAATTCATAATATTGTTAATTTTATTATTTGCTAGCTAGCCCAGAAAAAATCTGCGGTTGCGCCCGATGAAAAGTACCTAATATACTAATTTTACTCCTTTTGGGGTTGATGAAAAACCAATCTAAATATTTTTGTTTTTTTTTTGTATTTGAATAAAAATGGTTTCACGGATTAGCAGTGAAAGAATAACAAACAGTCTGAGAGCATTTCGCATTTGATAAAACTAGCTTCTATTTTCTTCTATCTATGGTTGGATGGCGGGGGTGTTAGTTATAGTGACAAATCATAGCTTATATGTTGCTCTTATTCATAAGCTATAGTAATACAAATTTCATCTAAATCTGCCCAGTAATTTTTGCGCTGATTTGTTATCTTATAAGTTATATCCCAATCAATATCGTCGTCACCTAGCAGAAGTGAACCTAGTGGCGAAAGTTGTGATACTAATAGGGGTATACCGCCGAGTGTAATCAGTATTATAGGACTGGGGAACCGTAAAATCACGAAGGATCAAAGGAACGCCTTGGAGCGCATTTTAGTGCTGATGGAAATGCAGGCTTCTGTAGAATAGTTAACTTTTATATGTGCATTCTTTCTTCAGCATATTTCTCTACGAAATCGATTAAAACCTTATAGCTTGCCCGAGCTTCGGAGAGCTAGTTAAGAACGACTGTCAAAGATCTTCATAACAGCCGGGGTCGCACTGAATGATGATGAAAAATGAAGCACATACCTAACTCCGAAAAGTCAGTGGTGGTCGCCATTGATTCGAGCCCGATACCCTCTTCATGACAGTCTGTTGGTATCTCCAGTAGGCTATCGTTGCTTTAGTGCCAGCATCAGACATTAATAACTTAATTTCCAGTAACATTATATGGCAAAACACCTAAATGCAGAGTATTTTTCTTTAACTTTCCGCTAGGTTCGTAAAGTAGATACGAAATGATAAAAACCATTAAGCAATTTCGGTTTGCAGAAAACTACACTCCCGCTAAATATAATGTGCAGAATATTGTCAGATGTAGAACATTGGCACAATCGTCAATATATCAATTTAAAAGAAGGCTTGCTGGTACACCTAGGTACCTACCTATATGATTTTCGGTTATACGGCCGGGCCGCAGCCTACCACCAAAAATCTATACCAATACAAGTTTTAAAAACAAACAACTTTGAATAACCAAATTATTTGCGAGTTTCTTTAATATTTTTTTGTAAATCCTTTGTATTTCCTACGTTTATTCTCTGCTTTATTAAAAACCGAAAGCTGGTAACACATCTGAAATCGTTATAAACCTACACCGAAGTACCACTCTTCCTATTGACTCAAAGTGCTACCACAGTCAAATGGTGCTACTGTGAAATAAATTAAGACAGTATTTTCTGTCAGTCTGCCGTGACCACGGTTCCCGTAAAGTAATCGAAACCTCGGCAAGTTATAAATAAAACTGTAGTTTCTAGATCTTTCAGTTTTAATGTATAGGTATATATACCACGTCTGTACTGCGTGTACCTCTGACCAGATTGGACACATGCTTAAAACAGGAAAGGTTAGAACCCTAAACAGAAGAGCATACATGAGGAATTTGATGGGAGTGAATAAAGCAAGAGGGATATGTCAGGATCGTCACAAATGGCGTTCCGTAGTCTCTGCCTACCCCTCCGGAAAACAGGCGTGAGTCTCTGTATGTATGTATATACCACGTACCTCCGTGTAGTACATCCATGAACATGGCGCTTGCAACAGTGCCGAAATATCGGTTAATCCAAACAAAGGTACGTGGTATATATCCCGAAAGACAATTTAAAATAAAAGTGACCACGAAAGTTTAAATTCCTATATTTCACTCTCATCTTATTTTAAATTGTCTTTCGGGATATATACCACGTATAGGTAAATTCACGAAAGATGACCACAAATGGCGGCCATCGCGCATATGTACATTCGTGCACCAATGGCGTTGCTCCATTCTTGACGCATTTAGGGAATGCGTCAAGAACGGAGCCCCGCCATTGGCACTCCACCCGCACCTCACCCCGCACCTCCACGGGGACCTAAAAAATGATTTCTGCGCAGTGGTCATCTTTCGTGAACCGACCTATACCTTTGTTTGTAGTACCAACATCCGTGAACATGGCGCTTGCAACAGTGCCGAAGTATCGGTTACTCCAAACAAAGGTACATGGTAGATATCCCGAAAGACAATTTAAAATAAGTTTAAATGACCACGAAAGTTTAAATTCCTATATTAATGTATATAACTTTGAAACCAATGTATAGCGATAGAATCCGTTAACCGTAGTTTGATTCGAAATTAAGACAGGCTTTGAAGTCCAGCAATATACTGCGAAAGACATTAGGTAAAGGAAACGAAATTCTTTAAACAATACAAATTAATGTATAATCAGTTTATTGCTCTTTTATTTTGTATGGTCAACGGAATATGGAAATAAGGTCAATGCTTGAAAATAAGCATAGTAATGGACAGACGACAGTATAAATTAATTCTTGTGTAATCTTAATACATTTATTTTAAATTTTCATTTATTTTTTTATATTTTAAACGTAATACTTTAAATACAATGTGGTTAAATTTGTGAATAAATCAGACGTAAATAAAATTATCATCATATTGTACATGACAAGCCAAGTTACAATATTTTCCAAAACAGTTTGTAGTAAGAAAGTGAAGTCGTGCTTTCTTTGAAGAAGAGGTTTTAATCGATTTTGTAGAGAAATACTTATGTTGAAGAAAGAATGCAAATATGAAAGTTAATTATTCTACATAAGCCGGAATTTCCTTTAGCACTAAAATGGGCTCCAATGCTCTCCTTCTGTGATTTTGCGGTTTCGTCCTATATTAAGTAGTCCTATAGGACATATAATACCGATTACACTCGGCGGTATACCCCTACTAGTACCTATAACGACTTTCGCCACTAGGTAAACTTCTGCTAGGTGACGACGATATTGATTGGGATATTAGATAATAAATCAGCGCATAAATTACCTACCGGGCGGATTGAGATGAAATTTGTATTACTATAGCTTATGAATAAGAGCAACATATAAGCTATGATTTGTCGCTATAACTAACACCCCCGCCATCCAACCATGGATAGAAGAAAATAGAAGCTAGTTTTATTAAATGCGAAATGCTCTCAGACTGTTTGTTATCATTTCACTGCTGAAAAATTACTCTGCATTTAGGTGTTTTGCCATATAATGTTACTGGAAATTAAGTTATTAATGTCTGATGCTGGTACTAAAGCAACGATAGCCTACTGGAGATACCAAGAGACTGTCATGCTGAGGGTAACGGGCTCGAATCAACAGCGACCACCACTGACTTTTCGGAGTTCTGCTTATGGGTAATATTATTTTATTTTGTACCTATTACAAAAAGGAAACCAAAAGGAAACCCGTTACAAAAAGGAACACTGTAACAAAAAATAACAAAATGGAAATATAAAGCTGATTTCATACAGGTAATAAAAAACATACTTTTCAATCAAATAATTAATTTTTATTTTTAATCAGTCTCAAATGATACATTAGTTTACATAATTTTAATAACTTTAAACGAGATCTCAAAACAGTCTTTTGTCAATATCAAAGTAGCATTTTACAAATTCACTAGCACTACTATATTATTATTATTATAAATCTTTATTATTATAATAAAGAATTATAATAATAAAAAAAATCGGCACAATAAAATGATTTAGAGCCACTGCATTCTATCTAAGTACCCCCTTTTGTTGAATTGAATAGTTTTAAATACCTAATCTTTGCGACCAACTGTTGCAATAATGAATTAATGAGTCTTAATGAATTTGTAGAAGGCTCCCGAACTAATATTAATCACAAAACATCCAAACGTTAACATTTTTATACTATATTGTAGTATAGGAAACTGTTATAAACTATGTTATTTTTGAAACAAACAATAACAAAAACATCTAAATAAAAAGGATATAAAAATCAACAAAACTAGAGATAAACTATTGGCTCTGTAGCGTAATAATGCTTCGATTTCTTTTTTAATTTTAATAAATTGTTAAACATAATTTACAAGAACATTCAAAATATTCTCTTTGTATAGTCAGCCACAAGACGACCTATATATCCAGTATAAAAACAGACCTTAATGTACTAATAATACCAAAGGCGTCGTGTGTCAGCTTATAATGGAAATGTTACACCGACGCTGTGGTCTAGTGAACATTTATCCGTTTGTGAATTGATTCACACTCAACAACTACAAATAACACTGACTGAAATATAAAAGAAACTTGGGCTTCCCACATAAAATTGATGATCAGCTGATCAAATTATGAAAATAATGTTAATATTTGGGAGGAATGTTGTAATGTTTGAGGAAGATAATAATATGGAAAGTTCTTTAGTACGTATAGTAAAATCACGTCACAAAAGCATTTTAACCTGTTCCTTTTACGCCTTTTATTTGAAAAACACCCAACTTAAAAAAATACCAATCTTAGCAAAAATGTTATTATTGCGGTAACAATAATATTGTAACAAAAATAATCAATGACAATTAATATCACATCTCACACACACATACACACACACACACACACACACACACACACACACACACACACACACACACACACACACACACACACACACACACACACACACACGCACACACACATCTCTTAATCTCTATCACTTTTTTAAATCACGTTCATCTTTAATATACGAGATCAACAATTAACGATCACCTGAAATTAATTATACAGAACTATCATCACTGTCGCTGATATCAAAAAAAATTGACTTTAGTGGCTTAATGTTTTTCTTTACCTCATATGTAGTTGCAACCAGTTCCGGAAAGTCATTCTTGATATCATGTGAAGATACATTACAACGTTTTAGATTTGTACTATTTTTTAAAATAGTTGCCAACTTTTCACCAGAATAATCAACTTTGACGTCAGACAAAAGGGTCACTTTGGTTTTTTGGTTAGATTCAGTAAAAGCTTCAGACTTTAATTTTAGGGTTGGTGTAGCGGTATGGAGCTTTTTATTGAGTATAGGAGTGGACTTCACAGGTAAATATTTGGATTGACTCGTTTGAAAACGCTCAGGAGTAACTGATACGGCTTTATCCATTTCAAATGAATTTGCAGAAGTGGATGTAATCTTATTAGCCACGTGCTTTTCTTGAATGGTTTTATTTGTCTCTTTCTGTCTATTTGTAACTGTGGTTAAATCAAAATTTATGTCTGAATCAGATGATGAAATTTGTCGGGACCGTTTTCTTGAACGCGTTTTCAGTAGACAATGCTTCTTTACTGAAAAGCATATGCAAAATCCTCTTTTTCCGGATGTGTTACAGAAACAACTCAGAATTCTGTAATATATATCATGCGAGTCACTGTTATCAACTTGAATTTGATGAATCTTCTGGGTATTTGGTACAGGTGATAAATTGTTCAAAGCTTGTTCGTTTCCGACTTTTATGCAGTTGATATCCGTATCTTTTACACAGAAAAGTTTAATGGTAGTCTCACCCTCAAGTAATCCGTACGCAGTGGCAGCATCTAGTACATCGTTTCCTTGTGAAACTTTCATATCTAAGCATCTCTTTATACTTCCGCCAATCCCATCCGCAGCCCCCTTCCCGTGATATGCTTCTGAAAAATTCCACGTAGCTTTCTTGAATCCCAAATCGTCAAGTTGGTGTTTAAATAGGTAGAAATTTTTTTTTTGTTTATACTGCGTAGATGGGCCGTCCGAGAACATGTGCAGAGTATCAATGGCCGGATAGTTTTGTTTTATATCAATCAATACCGGTTTCAAATGCGCCCAAATTGCTTCTGGAGCGTGATTCGTTGCATCGGATAATGTGCAATAGCCTTGAGGCTTTTGTCCTTTGAAGTATGCTACGCTAGTATGCAATGTAATCTGATTTTGGTGGCTAAAATGAACAGCTTGCACCTCTTGATGCATTTTACAACTATAATTCTCTGAAAAATCACAAATAACAATAGCTTCATTGCTTTGAACTTGCTCCTTAAGGTTTCTAAATATTTTATACTGATGAGATACGTTGAAAACATGTAATTTGAACCGTTTAAGCTCAGATTCAAATACGATGATTAAATCTTTTAACTTCCCTAATCTCTCCTCTATTATTACTTTTTTCACTTTCTTAGTCCCTTTTTCATTTTTAAGTTCCACTTCTTTTGTTTTCCATTGCAGCCATTTAATGTTGTCATCTTCTTTTTTTTTATCAAATCTATATGGAATTGATGTCATTTTACAAACTTCACATTCAGAAAACATGCATTCTTTTGATCTTTTGTCACATACTATATTTTCGATAAGGTCATTCAAGCTTTCAAAAGTCAAAATCTTTTCCTTTTTTAATGCCAGAAATAGAAACTCCATGTTAGCGTGAATTTTACAAACACACGTGTCTCTATCTGAAAGTCGTGGCTTCACGACGTAAAATGGTTTATTTTTTATAAATGTAGCATAGCAAATTTTTATACCAGTGTCGCCCATGAATTTTTTGTGTAAATTCTTCATGGTGTCTACCAGATATCGCTTCTGCACTTTCTTTTTCTTTAAGGTTTTAGTATCCTTTTTTCCAGGAGTTGCTCGACTGACATCGTCTTGTAGGAAAAACTGACGAATTTTTTTTGCTTCTTTTTTACGCCTAGTTTTCACATTTTTGACCAATCTGATTTTACCCTTCAAACCAGTAACGTAATTTGCAAGGCATTTTATACTGGCTACTTATATCGGAAGTAAAAATTTGCTTTATAATCCTTCTGATACTATTTTTTGAGATAGCATAATGTTTCCTTATAGCTTTGGTTAGCAAAAAATGTTGCTGAAGTATTTTTTCTACTTCAGCTTCGTTTAGTACGCTTGTTTCTGGGCTTAGCAAAGGTTCGATATGATTTTTACTACACTCTAGTAAAATTTTTTGTCTATAAACTTTCTTCCTTAGCGTTGCAATTACTTTTTTCTGTTTTTCTATCTGCTTCTTTTGTTTACTGTTCTTTTTTTTTAAATTGTAATAGTTTTTTAGATACACTTTGCGACTTTCAGATTTCTTTTCCTTGTGATCAGTACCCATTTTTTGGTTTCTCTTTATTCGCCTCCACTTCTTTCTCTGAATATTTTTTTGTGATTCTGTTAATTTTGAAATTTTGACATATTTACTTTTTATCCTGTTTAAATTTTGTACACGCAATTCTTCATATTTTTTAGGATTTTGTTCTTTCAGCCTCTCTCTATATCGTCGTTGCCGCTCTGCTGCTGTGAGTGGCATAGCCTACAGACAATAGAAACATACATACATACATAACGTTACGCCTTTTATCCCCGAAGGGGTAGGCAGAGGTGTATTTCTACACCCACTTTTCGCCAGATATACATTAGTCCCACGTAATAAGGGGCGAGCCTATTGCCGTACCGGGCACATTTCCAGACTCCGTCCTGCTACTGAGAATTTCGTGACAGAAAAACCCAATAACACTGCCCGACCCAGGAATCGAACCCGGGGCCTCCCGACCCCACGCGCACATTTACGCCGCGAGACCAACGAGGCAGTCGTATAGGGTTTGATGTCGAGTTTTCCGTCTCTACGCAAAGATGGTATTTGCATCGTGTTATCCCTTAGTTGTCTCTTACGACACCCACGGGAAGATAGGGGGTGGTGACACTTGTATTCTATGCCGTCAACCACACGGCGCTAATAATATATGCGCAATAGAAACAATACGGGACAATATAAAAAAATACATATGGACAGTAAGTATTTCGAGAGTCCCCAAATTGGGACCGGTGCACAGTTATTCCCTCGAAAAACGGACATCCCCTTTTTATTCACATTATTATATATTACTTCAAAATCATCCTCTTAGCGTTATCCCAGTTTCAATCTGGGGTCCGCTTTCTAGTCTAATCGGATTTGGCTGAATATTAGCTTTTCCACAGAGCGACTGCCTGTCTGACCTCCGCAACCCGAAGGGATAGCGATATTCCATGGTTTAGACTAGTGTCAGTTTATTTAGAAGGTACTGACGACCTGTAACGACTGTCAAAGATCTTCATGACAACCGGGACCGACGGCTTAACGTGCTCTCCGAGGCACGGGACAAGCGATAATTAATCATTCATTATTATATATTACTTCAAAAGTAAGAGTAAAATACCCGTGTGACAATTTTACACCAAACACGAGTAAAAAACTTTTGTATTTTTTTTTAACTTTTCTAAATTAATTAATAACAAAATAAATACGCATTACCTTTTTCTTTATTATGTGTAATAAAACAATATTAAAGATATTAAAAAAATACATACGAGTACTAACTGGTACAGATATGAAGAAATATGCTTTTTTGTGTTTATCTATAAAATAATATGAACATATTTGGATTTATCATTAACAATATGAAAATCAATAATATTGTTACTTGTTTCAGATAGACATGTTACGATATATGTATTTATTATTACTCATAAGATTTTACATTTTTAAATATTTTATAACACTGTATATATACATACAAAAATGGAAGCTCATCGGTATCGGTAGAAGGTCCCATTATTACGTAATTATTAAAAAAGAAATAACATTAAAATATACAAGTTGTGCCAACCCAAATTTTAAAGACCTATATTTTCTAGACAACTTAACATTTGGATATGATATTTATATCAGCACTTCTTAGTGCTAAAGCAACACATTATCTCGATATTGAATCCAAATGCCATGAAATAAGCACATAAAAAATGAAATCGAAAATATGTAAAATTTGATGTCACTCACCATCAGTTAACGATAAAAAACCGGCCAAGTGCGTGTCGGGCCACGCGCAATGTAGGGTTCCGTAGTTTACCATAATGGCCATTATTAATAATAACATCTGTTTCACATGGTACTAAAAACGGGCCCACATTGGGCGATGGTAACTGAAGAAAGAGTTATAAAACCCAACTCCACAGGGGAAGTTGGAAAAAATGTTATCTATCTGAGTACCACCACGTGTAGAGGCAAGCGGCGGTAATAAAGATTTATAACCTGCATTATGTAATAATTTGAATACCGCAGTATTGACATTACAGAGATAGTCTTCATTAAAATCTCCAAATATTATGCAAGGGTTGTTATTTAGCGGTACCAGGGTTCGCAGAATACTGTTTAGGGCCATCTGACAGTAACGGCGCGCGGCTTTCGGGTGCTATTTATAGGCACGAGTTGCGCCCGCCCACTGAGCACCGAACTAGCTAGGTACCTACTGCATGCACGGAACTGACTAAGGCACAAGCCGCAAAAGAAGTATCCTCTAAGGCGACTGAGTGAGATATTTTATTTTTAAACTAGCTGTGGCCGCGGCTTCGTCCGCGTGGAAGTCGGTATCCTTTAAGCACAGATTTAACAAACAAGAATTGTTCACAATTTGTTCTGTAGAATAATTAGCCTTTAAGTATCCCTTTCTGTGGCCTTGATAATGTAAAATAACATAACGATCGGTCGATGAAACTCACACTCATATTTAAGTTTCTTACTTACCTACTGTATTAGAAAAGTAGGTACCTAGTTGGTAACCTGTACGGCCCTGTCACGACCTTGCCGCTCTGAGCGGCGGCTTAGCGCGGGGCGGCTAGCGGCAAGATCAAATGTATGAAGACGTTCGAAGCACGCCACGAGCCGCCGCGCACAGCGATAACGCGCGCGTTTTTTTTGGCGCGACTGGCTGCGCGGCGGGCGGTGCGGCGAGCGCCGGGAACAAATGTACTGCGACCAAGTCCGACGTCCGACGCCACGACTCCGAGCGGCACAGACAGCGTTACGCGAGGGACGAACTAGGCGGTTAAACTATTTGTTAAATATTTTGTGGCGGTAATGAATGCGGAAACATATAAAGTCGAAATTTTAAAACGGTCGCGTGTATGGATAGCAACACATCCGCTGTATAAATACAAAAATGTTAATAAAACGTTGCGAGATATACCTAATGAAACAATGTTTTACAGAAGGTAATGGTAGGTTTTGATATAAATCGCAAACATTAAAACATTGTGTAATGTACATATGTATAGTCCGTTCACAGTTATTTTACCTCTAGCTGTTAGATTGGCCAACCTGGGCGTTGTGTTGCTATATTTGGTGTATAATACTCCCATTTTAAATATACATTATTGCTAAAAATGTACTTATTTTTTTATTGCCTAAGCGATCGTATTAAATATTTGGAAGTAATGTTTGTAACAAAACCTTGGATATTGGCATGGCTATATGCATGTACATTTATTTTCTTACGAAATAACTAATTTCCTATGAAGATAAGTAGTTATAATAAAAAAGTTGTCTATTTAATATATAAAGGTAAACGCATCATAATTACGCCAACGTGGGGTTCTAATTATCAAATACAAAAACTGCAAATTTAATTTTCATATTTATTTTGAATAAGAATGATGTGGGTGTAATATTACACCTCTGCCTACCCGTGCATGGAAACAGGCGTGAGTCTATAAGATAAGAATGATCCATGTGGACTGCCAATGTTATGATGATTCGTAACTGCTGTCATATTCTGTATCAGACTCAGAATTTAATTCTATTATGAACCTGTCTATTTCAGCATCCGTAGACCCATCTGTTTCACGAAGCTTGTCTTCAATGTGGCGCTCATGTTTGCATTGTTTTTGTCAGTCTTCTGCAGTGATAGATTGAAAAGCTTCTTCAGCTAAATTCACAATGTTGGTTGCCTCTTGTCCTAAATTTTTGCTTGTGACTCGCCTTTTAATGAGACTCCACATAAGTTCAATTGCGTTTAGCTCGCAGTGGTATGGCGGTAATCTAACCACTTTGCGGCCATGAGCTTCAAGCATTTGAATTTTTTAAGCATTTCCACTAATATTGGGTAAAATGTTATGCACGGGTAACCCTATTTTACATTCCTGTCATCACAGAGTACAATTCCAACATAAAGAAAATAAACACCGACATCTGTCAGAGGTAAAATAACTGTGAATGGACTGTACCTATTTAGGTACAGACACAGCTACTATGAAAGTTATAAGGTGATTTACCTACCTACTTAACGTAATCTACGTTATTTAGGTACCTATTCAACGCCTCATTAATTGCGAATATACATTATTCCTTTGATATAAAATACTTGTAAGAAATGAAGATCCAATGTCGACAATTTTGTAGGTATACCGTATAGTTACACAAATATATTTTGGTTATCGCCATATTTATGGGTAACTCCGTCGGCCCAAATACGTCCACATTTGCCGCTGCGTTTACCGCTGCTGTAGGGTCGTGGCGTGCACGACGCTCTGCCGCGCCGCCCGCCGCGACGCGCGCCGCTTAGACCGATCTCGTGAACAGGCCCGTAGGTACTCGCCACCTAAATTTGTACTTGTAGCTCTTTCTTTTAATAAATACCTACTACCTGGCCTGATCACATAATTATTAGTTAATTTGAAATCTTTGCACTCAAAAAGTAACACTTGAATAGTAATCAGTCTACTATGTAATATACCTAAGCTGTAATGGTGTGCAGAATACAGTATTCTACTCTACCGACCAGTTGCAATCCGACGCCGCGCCCGCCGCTTTCATTTTATTTGAAAACCGTAAACGACTCTAACAACTATTTGCAGCGCACTGTCTTTTGTTAGTTAAGTCACAGATAATATAATTTAATCGCGATAATTTTATCTACAACGCCTCTGTGTACACAACATTTTTTGTGACGTTGTCCGGAGCGTGGACAAACAGTTTGCCACATAAAGTTGACCATGCGAGAAACAGGGGCTCGTAAGATTCACGCCAGCAATTTTTAGCGTCTGCAGATACATTGGTTACTATGTGTTTCGGACTCAATTTGGGCAGAAGTTTATTACAGTTACTTTTCTAATATTTATATTGGCAGCGCTGGATCTTAACACCGACTTTTAATTTAGCCAGTGGTGCCATCTAGGGGCAAAAGTACCGCTAAAATTATAATATTTTAAGTAATACTAGATGGCACTTCTGGCAAAATTAAAAGTCGGTGTTAAGATTCGGCGCTGACAATATAAATATTAGAAAAGTAAATAATATAACATTTTGCCCAAATTGAGTCCGAATCACACAGTAATCAATGTGCATATAAAAATAGAAAAATACTAGGTATGTATCCAGTTATGTATTGTAAACATAAAATGTGGTTTCCAAGATATACTACTACTATACATACGTAGTACCGTAGTACATTACATACCAAAGTACGTATATCTTTAAGATTAAGCCTGCGCTCCCAATGTAAAGTCACAGAAATAGGTATTTATAAGTAAACCGACGATTACTCGTAAACTAGTGATGTCTACTTAGCCGTGATAGTTTTCCTTTTAAATTCGTTATATGTACTATATTTGTGATTTTTTTCACCTCTTCGAAATCAATAGTTTAGCCGGCAGAGGGGGGGGACACTTGAATCTAACAATTTTTTTCACTTCAAAGCTTGATATTTCACAAACCAATCACTTGATCGAAAAATGATTTGAGAATACTAATAATATTTTTTTAAAACCTATCCAATGATACCCCACATAATGGGGTACTCAACCAAAAAAAAATTCAACCCCACTATATATGTAGGGGAGATACCCTTAAAAAAAATATTTTCCAAAATTTTATTCTACAGTTTTGTTGCAATATTTTATGTTTATATTCATGTCAAATATCAGCTTTCTAGCACCAGGCGTCTTTGAGCTAGGCTGCGGACGGACAGACGGACGGACATGACGAAACTATAAGGGTTCGTAGTCGACTACGGAACCCTAAAAATGGAGCATTTGCTTGATAATTTACCTTATGTAAAGCATCAAGTAATTGCAATCAAAGACATAACAAAAAGGGATTGGATCTAAAGTTATTGCAATTTCTATGGTTTTTATGGAAACCTCAGAAAAAAAAAGTATAAATCTCTAGATTGGGACAAAATTGTCACACGTGCACGGGTATTTTATTTACTCTTACTTTTAAAATAACCTGTTTTATCGGAAGTTAAGAAGGCGATGTCCGCTTTTCGAGGCAATAATAATACTGTGCCGTGGTGGTGCTGTAGTAAGCGATATTTTTTTTTCAATAATACAATTTTTTTTTTTTTAATAAGACGAGACATAGTTTGGACAATATGACATCACCTTTATGTCCTTTTTGTTACTTCGTTTTTGTTACGTTACAAAAAAAAGTTACAAAACATAACAAAAAGGAAAAAATATCATGTGTTTAACATAACCTAAAAACAATATAAAATAGATACAGTCTACACCTTCCCAGTTTGCACCTGATAAACTATCAATCAAGAATGACTGTACACAAACATGCGTAGAATATGAAATATAAACTTACCGTAATCTTCACAGAAACAACACAAAATAGAAAACAAAAATGTTGAAAACTCTCGCTACTTATACAAACACGTCTAACACCAAATGAAGTGGATCAACAAAATGGCCGATAGTCGAAACTAGCGACATCTGATTAGACGTTTCATTCGTTGTAATGTTGCCAGATTCGGTAAACAAATTTTATGAAAACGTCATTGCTACAAAATGGAATAACAAAATGTTTCGTGTTTGAGGTCATAATGGTTTTTTATTATATTGCCTTTATTTATATAAATGAAGTTAAATCTTAGTGTTGATAATAAAAATAGTTGTCCGTGTAAACAACTGAACAAATTAATTCAAATATTATTAGCCTAGATTAATTTTTCTCTTGCTTTTTGTAACGGTCATACTAAATAGGACAAATAATTTTGTATGTAAAATTTTACAGTTACACAGAATTTTTATAAAATTTTCCTATTATTGCTTAATAAATTACTTTAACAAGTGAGTTAATTGTAGAAGGGAATAATTATTTAAATATTATAATGATTCTCATCATCATAACGATTACTTTTTTCGAAATATATTGGAAGACGTTTCGACTTCCCAAAAAGTACAAAATAAAATAATATTACCCTTATAGCTTGCCCGAGCTTCGGAGAGCTAGTTAAGAAGTTGGTCCCGGCTGTCATGAAGATCTTTGACAGTCGTTTTAGGAAGTAAGTACCTCTGCATAAACTGACACTTGTATAAACCATTGGAAATCGCTATCCCTTTGAGTTGCGGAGGTTAGACAGGCAGTCGCTCTGTGGAAAAGCTAAAATTACTGCAAAATGTAACCGTCTTTTGTCCCAAACGAATAAAATGAAAAAATAAAACTTGGGACTACACACTCGTGTTTAACAGGGAAGCACCTTTGGACCTTGAGTTAACCTAATTTATTATTAACTATTAAACCAAACAGTATTTAGCATAATTTATTCACGGGCGTCAATGTCCGTGTGGTGACGGATTAAGAATACGGATTGTCACCACCCCATATCATCCCATGGGTGTCGTAAGAGCCGACAGAGGGAGCATAATATGCAGAGAACAGCACTGTAAGAGAAGGAAAACTTGATACAAACTCTATACCAACCCGTTTGCCCAGCGTGGTATAGTAGGCCAATTCCTCCTTTCAAAGGAGAGGCCTAGTCCAGCAGTGGACTGTTACAGGCTGATGATGATGATGATGATTCACGGGCATTACGATACTGTGGTAATTTTAGAAAATAAAGCAAATTATTTTTGTCATTCAGTTATTCATTAAACGGACCCTGGGCTCCAAGGCGTAGGTTTTGGATCGCAACTGAGACAGGATGATATTATTTTTGTCATTCAAACATCGGCAAACTTTTAGGTATTTTGCATAATTTTAGTTATGGATGTTGCATAATTGCCACAAAGCCACAAGAAATATTATTTGAACTTGTCGTAACCTTTATCGAACTGACGATACTTACCTACCTACAGCCGATCGCATTATTAGATCTTTTTTATAGATACGTCTGCATCCCCGAAGGATTAGGCAGAGGTATAATATTACAATACATTTCACCATGCTATGTAATTTTAGGACTCACGTAATAGGAGGCCTATTACCGCTACCAGGCACATTGCTAGACTCTGTTCTGCTACAGAGAATTTCATATTTGATCTTCACTGGATTTGGCTGCTAGAGGTACCTAAATGATTATTTGACATATTTACCATTTGTATGGAGCTTATCTACACTAATCTACACTAATAATATTATAAAGAGGAAAACTTTGTATTTTTGTTTGTAATGGATAAACTCAAAAACTACTGGACCGATTTTAAAAATTATTTCACCATTAGAAAGCTACATTATCTGCGAACATAGGCTATATTTTATTTTGGGTTTTACGGGTACGTGAAGTAGTTCCCTCAGGATGCGGGTGAAACCCCGGGAAACGGCTAGTGTCAAATAGATATGTATTTCTCGTAGCCTAGGGCTGCATCAATTTCGTCCGAATCCATTGCCATACAGATTTGTATCCTCATCATCATTAGCCTGTCGTAGTCTAGGTACTGCTGGATATAGCTGCTAGCACTGCTGGCCTCTCCAATGGCACGCCATTGAACCCAATTTTAGGCTTTTAGTGTCCAGCCGTTGCAAGCACCTTTGCGTATCGTCACTTCAAATTTTTTACCCTAATGCGGTAGACCATCATAATATATTAAACAAATAATTAAAAAGTCGTTATGGCAGATAGATTACCGTGACCTCATATGCACATGTGTAGATTTTTTGTGCCTAATAATAGTAGGTCAATGGCCGACTGTAAGTATCTACCTAAGATAAAAAAAAAAGTAGTCTAATAATTTTTACCTAAGCAGTGTTTTTATTGACATCTTATTTTATTATTTTAATTTCATTTCATCATCAAAAGAAAAAGCGGCGATAGCTTAGTGGTGTAAGTAACGGACTGCCGAGACGATGGTCTCGGGTTCTATCCCCAGTTACCCTGGGTACATACCTCTGACCTTCCGTTAAAAGTTATATGTTATGTTATTTTGTTAAAACGTTCTGTGTGTATTAAAATTTTAATTATAGGTCTCTCAATAACGAGAACAACTGAAACATAACTGGCGAAGTGGTGGTGTGTAAGACACCTCTGCCTACCCCTTCGGAGATAAAGGCGTGAAGTTATGTTATGTATGTTTTATGCTATCTTCATCATAGAGCATGTTCATTTTTTATTCTTGATATCTATACTTATAGTATAAAGCTGAAGTGTTTTCGTCTTTTTGTACGTGCTAATCTCAGGAACTACTGGTCCGATTTGAATAATTATTTTTGTGTTGGATAGCCCATTTAACAATGAAGGTTATAGGCTATATAACATAAAACTGTGAGCCATGGGAGCGGAGCAGTAAGCCTAAATAACGCGGGTGTTAGACTGACAGCTAGTCCCAGGTTTCAAGGCCAGAAAATCTTGGATATCACCGGGATATTGTTAGGATGAGAAGATTAAACGAACCCTGGCAAACGAGATATTGATGTCTGATCGTCATCGTCCTAGCGTTGTTCTAGTTGCATCCAAGACTTACACGCCTTAGAGCCCGAGGTCCGCTTACTAGGCTAATCAGATATGACTTAATATCAACTTTTCCATAGAGCGGCTGCCGTGTGACCTCCGCAACCCAAACGTATAGCGATATTCCATGGTTTAGACCAGTATCAGTTTATTTGAGGGTAATCACTCCCTGTAACGACTGTCAAAGATTTTCATGACAGCCGGGACCGATGATTTATCATACTCACTGAGGCACGAGGCAAGCGCTAATCTTAATATATAAAATCCTTGCGTTACTGACTGGCTGACAGACACGCTACAGCCGAAACTACTGGGCGCAGGAAGCTGAAATTTGGCATATATATTCCTTGGGGACCGTAGGGGTGCACTAAGAAGGGATTTCCCGAAATTCCCACGGGATCGGCCAAAACGGGTAAATTAAAAAAAATGCAGGCATAGCTGCTGGCGTCCTCTATTTTGTAATATAATAGGTACGTACATAACTTCGAAAAGGTAGTTGTGCGCGCCGTGCATTCGAACCCGATACCCTCTGCATGGCAGTCTGTTGGTATATCCACTAGGCTATCGCTGCGCTGATAAATTAAACTTTAAACGAGTTATTAATTTCTGATGATAGCGGGTAACACTTAGATGCCTGTTATATCTTCCAAACATCGCAACATGAACAGTCTTAAACAGTCCACTGCTGGACTAGGCCTCTCATTTGTAAGGAGGAATTGTCCTACTTATACCACGCTGGCCAAACGGGTTAGTATAGGGTTTGTTTTTCTTATAGTGCCGTTCTCTGCATAATATTGTCCCCCTGTCGGCTCTTACGACACCCATGGGATGATAATGGGGTGGAGACATTCCGTATTCTTAATCCGTCACCACACGGACTAAACATCGCATGCAGGTTTCCAACTCTAATGAAATGGAGGTGATGAAGCTATTTATTTTTATACTACCACGATTTGTACACATAGGTGCTAATGATTATGTAAATGTAGACACTGACGAGGTGGTATTACGCGCCAGTGTGAAGATACCATTAGTGTTGTGTGTCGAAGTACCGACAGTTCCGAACTTACAAATATCAATAATTGTGAATACATCAGTCATCCCGTGACCACGGATGATGTAACCCATGCCGAAACGTCGGGACAAATAGAAAGGTATTTCATCTTTCTTTTCGTTTAATCAACACGATTCAGACCCGTTACATAATCATTAGTATGAAGCTATTTAATTTCGTTTTCTGATTGTATCTAAGGCTAGATCTAAATACTAAGTCTCACCAGATTTTACAGAATATTTATTAGCTTTTACACATAGCGACCGCCCCGATAGCGATACTGCATGGATTTTGCAGACTATCTGTTAGTATATTTAAGGGTAGTGAATTTCTTACCCCCGTTAACCACTGTCTTGAAAGTTTCATGACAGCTGGACAGTGGCGTAGGAAGGGGGGGTGCGGCAGGGGCGGTCCGCCCCGGGTGCCACCCTTTGAGGTGCCACCCATCCAAAAAAAGGGGTGACACCCAAAACTCAACTTTAAGAAGAATGTACAAACATATAAAAATACTAGCTCAGCACTTCGAGAGTTAGCCCGGAATTGTTAGGTATCGACTAAAAAAAAAAGGTCATCCGCCAACTTCCGCCCCGGGTGCCACCCAAGCTAGCTACGCCACTGCAGCTGGGACCGTCTTAACGTGCACTCTGAGGCAAGCGATAATATATAATTAAAAGTAATTTAGGTGTATTTATACTATTCCAATTGCTTAAAACAACACAAAAATATTAATATTTGTATATTAGTACAATGATATGCTAATTTAAGAAGCGATGAATTAAAACACACAAGAACTTAAGAGCATTCACATTTTTATTGAATATTTTATGAACGAAATGAAGGTATTCAATTGTAGGAATTTCTAGACCCGCCTAAGCCGGTTTTACTTACACTAAGACTTAAAATATATTCGTATAATTCTTGTTCTAACGTAAAGTTTCAATAATAATAATGAATATAGGCAGTGACGGCTTAGTGGTTACTGTTTATAGGGCATCAGTACTTTCTAAATAAACCTACACTAGTCTAAACCATGGAATATCACTATCCCTTCGGGTTGCGGAGGTCAGACAGGCAGTCGCTCTGTGTAAAAGCTAATATTCAGCCAAATCAGGGGGGCGATTCAGAATCTTTCGATATCTCATTTGACATTCGATTCCGTTAATTGTCAAACGGGCTACCTCATTTTTTTGTCAAAACTATCGCATTTCCTATCAATTTTATGCATTCAGTATGAAGTAAATTTATAAATAAACCGAATTCAATGAATATTTGTTCAAAATATTTCTGATAGGCGGTTAAAAGACGAGGACAATAATTTGACATATCGTACGATTAGAACTCGTGACATTCTAAATCAGCCTGCCGGTTAGACTAGTAAGCGGACCCCAGATAGAAATAGGGATAACGCTAGGAGGATGATGGTTGAAACGTAAAGTGAACTAAAGTACCTAAGAAAAGTTAATATTTAAGGAGAGAAGAGAGGTATTAAATATTAAAAACGCGAATGTTTGTTTATTTGCTACGCCTTCACTCCTAACTACTACCTACTTAAACTTATCATAACAATGTTTGACACACCTAGTCAAGAGTATAAAAAGAAAATTAATGTACCAACAACGTTATTTAAATACCTATAAAAAAACAAAAACAATTCAGTATTCGACCCGAATTTATATGCCAAATATTGGTAATTATCAAAACAATGCATATCAACATTTGTATGCAACTTCAAAACAATTTGTGTTTTAAAAATTGTATTTGTCGTTAAAAATAAATAAAATTACTACTAACCTGACATATTTATTTATTTCCGAGAACAGGACAGGACAGACACACCACAACACTCACACTGAACTAAATTCGACGCACGCTAGCACTATAGGTATTAGTATGAATAAATAAATATTAAAATATAATGAAGTCACCCACACCATGACAGGTTAAACAAACATACAAATGTGAGCAACGATGAACATACAGCATGTTTATTTTTATTAGTGCGCATTTTCTTATGAAGTCATTTTTCCACATAACTTGACGCCTTTCATCCCCGACTTACCGTCCAGTATGTATGTACTGGCACTGAATCACTGGTGTTCCTGAGCGGCAGAGTAACTAGATAGGTATTGTACTTTTGTTACATTACTTATATTTGATGACGTATAATGAAACTAGTATTGAAGATCCGAAGTAAGCAGGCAATAGTACTGTGGAAGCAGGCTCTGCTGCCTACAAGGTCTACAAACTATATTACCTATATAACTAGCTGTTTCCCACGGTTTCACCCGTGTCCCGAGGGAACTACTTCGCGTACCCGGTTACTAATTTAAAGGCTAAGTTACTCCTTGGTAAATCAGCTATCCGCCAGTGTACGTCCCGTCAAAATCGGTCCAGACGTTCCAGAGATTAGCGAAAACAAACAGACAGTCAGACAAAAATTGCAAAAAATGTAATTTCGGTATATGTACCGTGTATACATCCATATCCGTCTGTCACCAGACGGATATGGATGTATACACTGGACGGATTAAGAATACGGAAGGTCACCACCCCATATCATCCCATGGGTGTCGTAAGAGCCGACAGAGGGACCATATTATGCAGAGAACAGCACTGTAAGAGAAGGAAAACTTGATACAAACCCTATACCAACCCGTTTGGCCAGCGTGGTATAGTAAGCCAATCCTCCTTTCAAAGGAGAGGCCTAGTCCAGCAGTGGACTGTTAAAGGCTGATGATGATGATACATCCATATGCATTTAGTAAATAGCGGTTATTTTTTATATCACAAACAGACACTCCAATTTTATTTATATGTATAGATTACACACATCAACAAAGTCTAGGGATATTTTATATTTCATCAAATATCTAAAAATCTATGAAGAATTTTCTGATACAGTAAATAGAAGAATCATAGATTATTTTAAGGTCTTTAATAAAAATAAAAAACATTTCGTGTTTTTTTTTGTTTTAAATAAAAAAAATAATTTTTTTAATCATCATGGAAAATTAGTATGATAACAACAAACATTTCTTCTTAAAAAACTATTAATTTTAATAAAAATGGAAAAAATCTTGTAAAATCTAATCATTAATAATCAGTGTTGCCACCTCTTACATTGATTACACATCGACATCGATTGTTAATACTTAAAATTAAATTGTCAATGTCTTGCTGCGGTATGAGGTCCCATGTCCTTTGCAAGTGTTCGTAAAGTTGTTGTTCAGTCGTCAAATTTGGTGGAAAATCTCTCAAAGCTTTTCGTTGTAACATGTCCCAGGCATGCTCGATAGGATTTAAGTCGGGCGACTGTGCAGGCCAACCCAAAACTTGAATATCGTGCTCTCGGAGAGCGGTCGATACCAGCCGCGCCGTATGGCAAGGAGCATTATCGTGCATGAGTAGAAATTCATGGCCTATTTGAGTTCTGTGTGGGACAATAACGGGCTCTACTACCTCCTCGTGGTATTTTTGTGCAGTCATGCTGCCTTGGATCCAAACGAGTTGGGTTCGTCCGCCAAGACGAATTCCTGCCCACACCATGATTGTCCCGCCTTGGTATGGGTGGACCTCCTGAGGGTGCCGTAGACGGCTAACTCTCCCTGGAGCTCTCCAAACACGTGTTCTTCGTGAATCCGGGTGAAACCCAAACCGGGACTCATCGGTGAACAGCACCAAAGACCATTGTTCGTCACTCCATGGTAAATGCTCCCGAGCCCACGAAAGCCGCCGACCGCGATTGCCACGTCGCAATGCTGGAACACGCAATGGTCTTCGAGCATGAAGATCAACTTCATGTAACCTTCTTCGCACGGTTTGGTCGCTTACCAGCAGCTGGTGGTCCTCCTGGAGCCTTTGCACTAGTTGCAGCGCTGTGATATTGGGTTGTCTTCTGGCGGTCATTTGGAGAAATCGATCCTGTCTCTGCGTAGTAACACGATATCTACCTGTGTGCTGTTCGGCCACATCTCCAGTACTGCGATAACGTGACCACAACCTTGATATCACATTTTGACTGGTATGTAGGGCCTCAGCAACGACGCGTTGAATTGCACCATTTTCTAACATGCCCACGGCTCGTAACATTTCATCTCGACTCAAATGACGACGTGACATGACTTTTAAAGTTCGTACGTCACGTTAAATTAAAAAAGAAAAACAATTAAAAACCCTTTTCATTAATAATTATAATAAAACAGTTTTAACTTTCTTTAATGTAACGAATTACTAGCAAATTTGCCGCCATATTTTGTTTATTATTTTGTTTTTTTTCTTTCCATGTTCAAATTTTGAAAATAGAATAAAAGAGGTTTTAATCTGTATATAAACTTTTTGTGGAAACTAACAAGGTTCTAAACTATAAACTCGTAAATAATTTAGGATTAAGATATCCCTAGACTTTGTTGATGTGTGTATGTACCAACCGTTCATCAACCTTACTATGACGTGTGCCGTTGGTGAAGTCCATGTCGAAGCGGCGGGCAAGGTTTTTTTTACTACCATGTAAGCAGTACGTAAACAAATATGCACTGTGTCTTGTACGTACGACCTTTAAAAATATACTCAATTAACTGCTCATTGAGGTAAACAACTTTTACGAGAATTTAAGTAGATATAGGTATAAATCCATTGAATGTAAGGTACATGTTATTGTACATACTCATTTTATATCTAAAACAGTGCAAACCAAACCTCTTCGCAAATAATTGTAAGTAAGTGACGTTTGCCGACTGCCTCCGTGGTCCAATGGATAGCGTATGGGAACTGCTGTTCGGAGGTCCCGGGTTCGATTCCCGGGTCGGGCAAAAGTGTTACTGGCTTTTTCCGAATTCTCAGTAGCTGCACGGAGTCTGGTGATGTGCCCGGTAACGGCAATATGCTCGCCCCCTATTACGTGGGACCTAAAAATTCATGGCGAAATGTGGGTGTAATGTTACATCTCTGCCTACCCCTTCGGTGATACAGGTGTGAGTCTATAAATACCTTTAAAAAAAAGTAACGTTCGCAGAGGTCTCCACTTGGACGGGTCACTGATTTTTACAGAATTTACCTCGGTATGTCGTTGGTCGCGGTTCACATCCGAGATTAATCGTATACCTAGTAATAGTCTTTATTAATCAAGACCAGTTTTGGCCAGACAAACGTATAATAGTTATTATTATAGTCTCACGCCTGTATCTCCGAAGGGGTAGGCAGAGGTATAAATATTACATCCACATTTCGCCATGAATTTTTAGGTCCCACGTACTTAATAGGGGTCGAGGCTATTGCCGTTACCGGGGACATCACCAGACTCCGGGCTGCTACTGAGTATTCGGAAAAACCCAGTGACACTTTTGCTCGACCCGGGAATCGAACCCGGGACCTCCGATCAGCAGTCGCACGTATAATAAGAAAACATGAATATTGTAAAAATTAAAGTTTTGAGAGTAGAGAGGGATCATTATTAATATTTGAAATAAAAACTACTTCACGACTTTATTTAATGGCTTAAGCGTATACTTAATAATTTTTTTGCAGCAAGGGTTTTTTTGCGTTTTGTATAATAGGTTAGTAAAAAATATTGTTATCTTGTGGTTTACCTTTTTTATAGCAGGACACTGTAATCAGAATGCATCAATGCGTTGTCCGTCCTACGCGGAAGGTCAAGCTCAGAATAATAGTTCAATCAACTGCGGAGTGAGGACTAAGAAGGTATATGTGGTTAAAGCAACACATCAGTACTATCATCATCGTCATCATCATCAGCATTGTATGTGTACTGACCTCTGCTCACTTTGAGAAGTGTAAGGCCATAGTCCACTAGGCCAGGGGTCGGCAACCTTTTAAGTCGGAAGAGCCTAAACTACAATTTACAAAATATCTACAGTCTTACCACAAAAGATATATTAAACACCTTTTTAACATGTGTTTAGCTAGACAGTGTTTAAGGCTTAAACATCTCTTAAAAGCGTGTTTAAGTTCCTTTACCACAAAAACGTAAGTATTTATCACGTGTTTAGCTAAACATGGTAGCATTTTACTATTCATGGTAGTATCTGACGCATTCCTTGTCATGCAGATATCATAATACTGTTTTAATCTATTATAAGAATAATTTGCACGAAATAAATACTGGATATACATAAATATGATCAGTCTTAGTGAATAATGAATAATAACGTAATGATTGTTAGCATTTATCTGATAACTATTAAATATTTTATATTAACATTGTTGACATAAAGTTTAGAAATTGTATGATACGGAACGTATTTCGCGGTAACTGTTGTCAATTTGTTTTGTATTTTAAAACTTTGTTTTGAAGTGTGGTGATTTCCTTGAACGTAAATGATGCTTCTTCAAAAATAAGGAAACATCTGGACAGCGATTGTGCCTCTATTCTAGAGAGCATACTTACAAATAAGTGAGCTCTTTTAGCCAATGCCTCAGCAACATTCGTCGCCCTAGCATCTTAATGCACACGCCACCGGTATGCGTGGTTTTATTGTGCCACCACGAGAATCACACGAAAGATCATCTTTAATCAACTGTACAATTTTTTGTTGTAAAAATCTTGCTAAATCAATACTTATTTTTTAAAGTGGTAGTCGGTATAATGTTCAAATGGATCAACTCTAACACGATTTAATTGACTGTCTCTAATTATGTATAATTCGTCCATGTCACAAAATCAATCAGATATAGTATACCTATCCATTTTAATACCACTGTTGTTAATACAATATTACACTGATTAAGTTGCAAACAACGAAATTCGGTTGTTTCGGTTATGCGTTCGCGTGTTACTTTTTACAACTGCGACAGCTGAATGTTCTTAAACATCTGTTAAACTAGCTTGTGCGCGTGTCTAAATTTTAAACGTGTTTAAGGGATGTTTAACCCTAGGCAACTGTTAGACACCGTTTTGTAGTACGGTATTTTTTAAGCACGTGTTGAACACGTGTTTAAATCTTTTGTGGTAAGACTGCTAATTTTTTAAAGAGCCACCAAATTTGTTCCGTAGTAGAGGACTAGAGGTATCCATCGAACATACCCGTCAAGTCCTTTTCTAGAGATCCAGTTTGACCTCTAAATGGCTTAATGTGGATTTCGTTACTATTTGTGATGAGGGGATTTACTTTTATTTTATTTTTATTTAAAAAAGACAACTCCCGCATTAGGACTAAATCCCGTGCCGCGGGGGACTTTACAAACATACAACTAACAGACACAATGCACACCCAGACTCAATAATTTATGAATCACACAAAGTGTTGTCTCGTGTGGGGATCGAACCCACAACACTCGGCGCAGTGTCAAGTGGTGAGGCGGCCGCTTAAACCACTACGACAACCGTGGAGTCAAAAGTCAACTTTGAATGTTATGATTGGTTTTGTTGGTCTTGAAAACATTTTTTTAAAAGTAAATATTTGCGTATGGAACTAAAGAGCCGCAGCTCCACATACAAAAAGACACATGTGGTTCGCGAGCCGCAGGTTGCCGACCCCTGCACTAGGCTATAGTTGGTCGTGTTCAAAATTTGATGAGATTCGAATGCAATCTTGGACCGCAACCGGGACAGCGCTAGGATGGTGATGACACAGTCTACAAACTGCCTCGCAAGTCTCGGATTAGAATGAATCTACTGTTGCTTATTGAAATTTTAAGTAAACTTATAAATTAAATTATATCTTCTTAGCTATGTATATCAACATCGCGAGGAAACCTGCATAACTGAGAGTTCTCTATAAAGTTACTGAAATATGTTTAGAGACCACCGACTCGCACTTAGCCAACGTGGTGCAATAAGACCTAATGCTGATCAAGGTGAGAGTAGGCCCGTGCTCACTTGCACAGTAATGGGGGATTCCGGGTCTGATATCTCAGTCTCAATCAGCCTATCGCAGTCCAGTGCTGGACATGGGCCTCTCCAACCACACATCGCATCCAGTTCGTCCCAGCCACCTACCTATATCAGGTCGACGGTCCACCTAGTAGGGGTCCACCCATACCTTACGCTTACCCAGTCTTGGACTCCACTTCAGGTCTGATATCATCATCGTCCTAGCCCATCCCAGTTGCATCCAAGACTTCTCGCCTTGGAGCCCGAGGTCCGCTTACTAGTCTAACCAGATTTGACAGAATATTAGCTTTTCTACAGAGCGACTGTCATCTGACCTTCGCAACCCAAAGGGATAGTCATATTCTAATGTTTAAACTAGTATCAGTTTATTTGAAGGTGCTGACTCCCCGTAACGACTGTCATAGATCTTCATGACAGCCGGGACCGACGGTTTAACGTGCTCTCCGAGGCAAGGGGCAAGCGATAATTAACAATTTAGTACGCACTTAACTACAAAAAGTCAGTAGTGCGCGCCGTGGATTCGAACCCGATACCCGTTTTTTTTTTTGATGTCGGTTTGGCAATTCCTCATGGAGTCCCTCCGCCCTGGGGAAAGGGCGAAGGGGTCTGTCAGACTCTTACTGACGAAAAACCAACCCGTGTTCCTCAATACCCGTTTGTCGGAGGGTCGGGTATCGCCGAAGCATTCATCGCTACCCCCTGACTGGCATTGCCAGACCATCTGGCGGACCCCGAACAAAACCCTCTTGGCGGCGGATGGAGGTGTTGGGCTCCGCCGCCAAAACACCTAGCGGCCACAGAGGATAGGGAGGACGGCAACCTGGCAACACCACATCTCCTCTTCCCTTGCGGCCTCACCGCGACGCAACAATGGTGTGCCCCCATTTGGTCGCGGGAGTTAGGGCGCGCGGCAACGCAACACCGACACGCCTCTCCTCCCGCGACCGCGCCCGACTGCGAGGGACAAACAGAACTGTCCCCCGCACCCGCGGGTGTCCAAGCCACGGTTACAGGGCCCTCCCACCACGACAAGATGGTGATCCCACGGGGGGGGGGAGGCGATACCCTCTGCATAGCAGTCTGTTGGTATATCCACTCGGCTATCGCTGCTTCCGGGTCTGATATATATATACTTACCAATATACATATAAACAACATTTAATTACTTTAAAATATTTTCTATCATAATTACCTACATTTAATAATTATTACCTCGATATTTTGTAACAACCAGGGCCTCAAGTCTGCTATTTTAAACACATTCGTCATTCCAACACGATCCCATTGTCATTTTGACAAATGTTCGTAGTCTGGTAATTCATTATGATAGTTCAGTGATTGATCAGTGGTCTCGTAATTGAATGGTGGAAGGATGGCATTGTTGTATTGCCATAGATAAAAAAAACCATTAGAAGAAATGATTTTTGAAAAACTACCATGAAATTTGATTATTTTTCATGCCAGATTTCATTTATATATTTTTTAAATATTCATTACTAGTGTTATAAGCACTCTTAAGTTGTATTAAAGTTCGTAAATAGCAAAAAAACAATGAATTTAACCATTCAACTCAATAACATTTGTTCTGTTTAGCTGTCAAAGTCAAATCATGTTTTGAAGCAAGAACTGTCAAAAGTTCAAAACTCATACCTTTTTGTAAACAAAGTCCTAGTTTGTTATATTTCTCAATAATCTCAATGCACTGCGTTGAATTGTTAAATACCGAGTAGCTCGTATGTTTCTCTTAGAGCCAAAACGAAGATATCAATGGAAAATGCTCTATGGATAACAAATTCCAAAGGAAATGATACAGCAAGGTTATGCAGTTCACACCTCAAAGAAAAGTGATTATATCGACAGGAGTAAATACTATAATTAAAAATAGCGAGTTAACTTCTAAAGGTGTTTATATTCGAAAAAGAATTGGCATAACCAAAACATAAAATATTGAAGATTGAGTTAGATCATACATTACATTCCTATTACAATTAAAATATTATTTGTTTCATGTGTTGTAACTGTATCAAGAAGGAAAATAAAACTCATAATTATGTGTTATTATTAACAATGTTGTTTTATTAAAGATAAATAATTTCTGTACATGAATTTATTAAGAATTATTGGTTCCAATTATAGACACAAATATTGAACACTATTCTCATATACTAACTATCACAAATCTTCACTTTTGCATCTACTAGCAAAGCAACTTTCTTCATACTGGCTTTGCAGAATCCTCACATATATGTATGTCTCAAACAGATGGATATGAGCGGTCACAAAACTCATAAAGAAGTTGCCCGTTTGCTTGAATTTTGTATCTGTAAGAGAGATAAGTAAATATTTATAAACACACCACTCATTACATCATATTCTTTTATACTAAGATCTTCTATACTATGCAATTAATTTCAAAACACTTTTCATCATAATTCAGACATTATTTAATTGAATTATGTCGGTACTTAAATTCTTTACAGGACTCCATAAAATGTAGGTAGAATATATTGATAAATTAGGAACATTATATAAAGCATCATTAACATAACTGTTCCTGTCATTTAGGTATGGCAATATTAAAAAGAGATCAGGAAGATCTTATTGTACTAATACTTCAAACTATCACATAGGTATGACATTATCATTTATTTAAGTACCAAACCACTGCTGGTCACTATCCATAGTCATATCATTATCTACTACTAACACTTCCATTCCCAATGTGTAAAAACATTACTCTTTCTTTTTAGCTCCGTCACTCAGATGAACTAAGTTCATCTGAGCTCTGCCATAGTTGGGTTAAAAGCACAGCTACAACGTTTGAAAATATTATTTAATTTCCTGTTTCTTATGTTTGGAATATGAGTATTTAGCTTTGATGTTCTTGTATATTTCAGAAGGCAGAATGTACATGTATAATTTGATGTTCAAGTAGACACTTGAACATCAAATTTGGAAAACCATAAACTGAACTAGGCGAACTATGATATTCCTTTCCATTTAATACATTGATGGTATATTTTATATAATGCCTCTGTAACTTCTTTAGTGGGCTGCGACACAGTAATTGGCGAAATGTCATGGGCACCCTGTCCAATCAAGGTCTGGTAAGATCCTGATGGGTAAAATGAGTGCTACCAGAATCAGCAATAAAAATATAACATTAAATAATAAATTTCTTCTTTATAGGAATAGAATAATAAATCAATATTAACTTCAGTTTTCTCACCTTTATTTCTGCCGATACGCTATCGTTTTGACGCGGTCTGGCCTTAAGGGGAATGAGTTTTTGAAGTAACTCCCTTACTGAATCCTTTCCTCTCTAAGATGAAACGTTTTTACAAATTTCGCCTCGGGAATATCCGTAAAAGGGTTTGTAGGGTTAAAGTTTAGAAACGTGCTGCCTCGATGGACGAAAAGTGAGGATATTAGGCGGTTCTAGGGGGTCTTCTCATACCTATGCAACACGATTTTCTTGCCGGAAACGCCGTTTTATAAAAAAAAACTATGACAAAATTCTTAATTTTTAGGTTAGGTTAGTGTAGTAGGCACTTTTTTTTAGGTACTGTGTGTGTTTTGTACTGTGAACTGAGTCTGACTCCGGGTGTGCTCCCGCCAAAAGCTCTCGGTCACCCCTGAGTGTCGCTACACCACACTCAACCTTCGCATCGCTACGGAGGTCGGCGACTCGCTTCGCTCGCCACCTCCCCCCTTCGCTCTGCTCAGCCTCGTGTGGCTTGCTCCACTCAGGAGCTCCCTCAAGCTTCTGGCTCCCGCATTTATAAAAAACACTCTAGGGGTAGGGACCACAACACTACGTGGGGTCGGGGTGCCCCGTGTCGGTTCTGAGACTAAGTCCTGTCTGCATAATAAGTCAAATTATAAATAATAAGGGTATATTTACCTTTGTTATATTGCCTTTTTCCAAATTTGCGTAAAAAAAAATGTTCTTCTACACTAACCTAACCTAAAAATGACGAACTTTGTCGTATTTTTTTTTTATAAAACGGCGTTTCCGGCAAGAAAATCGTGTTGCATAGGTATGAGAAGACCCCCCAGAACCGCCTAATATCCTCACTTTTCGTCTATCGAGGCAGCACGTTTCTAAACCCAACCCGTTTGTAGTCATCCTCGATAAGCGACTGGCTTGTTAGTTAGCTCGAGAATATTAGTTCGCAGCTAATACATTATCTCTTTTTTGTAGTACATTAAACTTTTTGATTGTCTATCACTATGTTTCACAAGCAAACACTAGACAAAAGCAATGATTGCACGATGGCGTTACGATGGTAGGTCACTGATCAAAAGAACTGTCAAAATATTACCAGACTACCGCATACGTCAGTCATCGATTTGTCATTATGTACGAGACTACCAATCTATGCCATGTCTTTCAATGGAGTGTCAGTGGTTGACCATCGGAAAATCATAATGGCACCATTGTAACAGTAGACTACCAAACTTGTCAAAATCAACAATTATGAAGTCAGTGATTGACCATTTTGGCACTATTGTAATAACAGACTTGAGGCCCTGTAGGTACGTTAGAACAGTTTGGAAATAAATTAAATATATACGAAATAAATTCATGTAAGTATATTATGTACTTAATCACATTTTCGTGTGTTATTATACTATTCAGTTCCCAATTCTTTCTTTTTTAGGGTTCCGTACCTCACAAGGTAAAAAAAGGAACCCTTATAAGATCACTTTCTTGTCCGTCTGTCTGTCTGTCCGTGTGTCACCACCGATTTTCTCAGGAACGGGTGGACCTAGCAAATTGAAATTTATACCAGATACTGAGGTCTATGGTTCCTATTAGGTGTATAAAAATCAGGGTCCTGGGTCAACCCGATAAAAAGATATGGACAAAATTAGATTTTTACGAAAACCAAAATTAACCTTAATTTTCAATTTTTTTAAATATCGGAATTTTTCCTTTACTTGTGCTTTAAAACCTTGGTTTTAACCAAAATTAACAATTCTAGGTCAACCGTAAGTAGGTACCCTATAGGTTTGGGTCGAAAACCTATATGGTAGTTCCCGTTGAACTAGAATCACGAAATTTAGCCAAAAGCAGGGTCTTACAGCACAAATAAAGGAAAAATTACAAAAAATAAAAAAGTGGAAAATACATACATAGTAGACTCCATTTATGATAGTCCTCTAAGTTGTATGGGCACTCATACAGATTTAGAGGACTAGCGTAATTAGCACCAACCTCAAATAAGGTAAAATGCGTACGGAACCTTCGGTGCGCGGGTCAGACTCGCACTTGCCCGAATTTTTATTTTTTGTACACAAGACCTAACCTGTTTTTGGCAGCATATATTTATATTTGCTTTATTATTTCCTTTATTTTACACTTTTAAGTGAGGATTCATTGAGTGCAGTTCTGCACCTGTGATAAGTTTTATATATTTAACAAAACAAAGCAGATTTTTAATTTCATTTTCTAAACATGGATGGGGTAACTAAACGAGAAGTACATAGGTAAGAACATCCTTCCTAACAAAAAAAGAAAGTATTTTCTTTGAGGGTCTAAAAATTCTCTTTGTTAAAAATAAATCATTTTGTAAAGTTGACATAACAGACGTCTAAGTGCTCCCATACGGTCCCCAAGGAATATAAGTACATGCTGAATTTCAGCTTCTTGCGCCTAATAGTTTTGGCCATGGAACAAAGCATGGAACAAATAGAGTTTTGGCTGTAGCTTGTCTGTTGTCTGTCACTTATGTCAGTCATTCAGTAACGCAAGGATTTCTTATTCATAGATTATTTAATTTTCTCGGCCGAGTAGGGAAGACTCCAGTCCACAAACGCCTTTTGCCTACACCAAAAAGCCTAAAATGAGCCTATTGACGGATTAAAAAAAAAACAGACGTATGTACGCCGGCCGCTGAAGTGGGTATTAAAAAGGGCCAAATTAAAAGTACCCACAAACGAAGAGCATGAAGTTAACGAATGTCGAGGAAGCATTTGGCGTTCCATATTCTCTGCCTACCCAATGGAGTGGAGACTTGCACATTAAATATGATGGATAATTGGGTATCTATTAGATAGGTTTTTTCATTTTTTTTATTGTCTCACGCCTGTATCCCCGAAGGGGTAGGCAGAGGTGTAAATATAACACCCACATTTCGCTATGAATTTTTAGGTCCCACGTAATAGGAGGCGAGCCTATTGCCGTTAACCGGGCACATCACCAGACTCCGGGCTGCTACTGAGTATTCGGAAAAACCCAGTAAGACGTTTGCCCGACCCGGGAATCGAACTCGGGACCGCCGATCAGCAGTCGCATACGCTATCCACTGGACCACAGAGGCAGTCAGGCAGGCAGTATTAGATAGATACGTAGATAATTTATGTTAATAATTCGCATGCACTATTAAATAAATCGTAATTGAATTTGAATTTTCGCATGTCATTGTCCATGCAGTCTTATTGAAATAATACTTACGCAAATGAATACAGATTTATGTATAGGTCCAAATAGGTCACATAAAAAGTTGTGACGTAGTGGCGACAGATTAAAATTATGCACCTGCGTCCATTTTAAAAATGATAAGTGAAAAACTAGATCCAAACTGTTTCTTTGCAGTGCTAGACTTTAGTCTTTCGAGAACATTATTGCGAATTCTCAAACATGCAGGTTTCCTTACGATGTTTGCCTTCACCGTTTTGGAAGCGATGATTAACAATTTATATGACGTTTGTATAGGGCCGTCTTAAGCCGTGCCGGGGCCCTTGGGCACGGAAGAGTTGGGGGCCCTCAGGCATACAAAAATACCTACTAAAAGTGGTCAAACTGACTGACATAAACAGATTTTTACTACAATTTTATTTTCACTATTTTCGTAATTCTTTGACATAAATAGAGTCAAAGCTGTTCAATCAAATTTCTGCCAGATCTTTCTGCCGACTCATAATGCCCCTGAAATTATAACACAAGGTGGGGTCAAGCGGAAGCTAAAACACTTGGACATCCACATGTCGAGTGGGCCTGACAGCATCCCAGCCACGCCCAGCAGTGGTTCTGAAGGAGTGCGCCCCTGAATTGTGTTCCATTCTAACTCGGCTGTACTGTATTTCATACAAAGCCCAAACGGTTATATTCACTTCTTCCCTTGTTCACGCAATTCCTAAAAAGATGACCAGTCAAACCCGTCAACTTACAAGCCCATTGCCTCCTTTTGCGGCATCGGCTTTCGTCATGGTTGTTCAGCTGGTAGTCGTTAACGTATCTTACGCACCTTGGAGAGCAGAAGCGAATCTCTCACTATAAGCTTCGATATGGTCAAGATTTTTGAAGTACCAGAATTTCGAAATTCCGGAATTTCGGATATTTTTACCGACATTACTTGAGGTCTCAAATGTCGTAGATAGATAGATAGGTAACATCTTTATTGCGCAAATACAATTGTTACAAATTATTTATAGATATCTTAAATTTACAAGAAAAATAGTAAATGCACAAGGGCGGCCTTATCGCAAAATGCGATTTCTTACAGGCAATCTTAGGATGGACAGACTGAAAAGGACAGGTTTGATGGTGTAGTGATCAAAATATATCTGGAAACTTATAGTTATTTGAATACAATGTACATACCTACATATGTAGGTATATATATATATATACATATACAAAACATAAGGTATACATTACCTATACATGCAAACAATACATAATTATAAAACATTGCAGAGAGCAGTGGTAAAGTTTAGATAACAGAGTAAAGTGACAAATAGTGCTTATTTAATGCATTTTTAAATATATTGAGTGATTTAACTTGCCTAACCTCAACCGGCATTCCACAAACGTACAGCTTGAACAGCAAAAGATTTGTCGTAGAAGTTTGTGGAATGGGTTGGCATCTGCAGTCTCAGATCCATCGACGACCTCAAGGTCCTTGAATGTGTATCATGGAGGAACTTAAAACGTTCTTTGAGATATGTAGGGGAATTTGGATTAAATAGAATAGAATATACAGATAGAATATATAGTAACATAAGAATATGGGTATTCCGGCGAAGACGAATTGGTAGCCACTTGAGCCTGGATCGAAATTCAGATACATGATCATATTTGCGTAAACCAAAAACTAATCTAATATAGAAATTTTAGAGACGCTCAAGTTTATCACGTTGGTCCTCATTAAAATCAAGATAGCTGACATCGGCATAATCGAGTATTGGGAGAAGCAAGGATTGTGCAAGCGCAATCTTGGTGGTTGTGGGAAGAAAGGTCCGCAGCCTACGCAACGACCCAGCAGCTGAGGCAAACAGTTTGCGACTTGTCTCCTGTATTTGACTTCCCCATGATAAAGTTTTATCCAGATAAATACCCAGGTTTTTTACACTATCTGAGATTCTTAAGATTTTACCGTCGAACTCAATCTGAGGCAGCTGCGGCCAGTTTACCTTGAAAATCATCCTGGAACTGCCAATCGGAATAACTTGTATTTTTGACGGGTTCACCTTTAGGCCATACTTTCTGCTCCACGTAGCGCCAGATCCAAGTTTATGTAAGTAAACGCCTGTGAAAACGTCTCGAGTGGTGCCTGTGAATATATCTGTAAATCATCTGCATAAAGGAGATAGGACGAAAGTAAGTTTTTGGAGATTGAATTTATGAAAATTGCCAAATGTAATAGTGATAGCACGCCACCCTGCGGTACACCGACAAATGTATTACACCATGAAGAGTATGACTCATCAACGCGTATACGCTGTCGGCGTCCAAACAGATAACTGCGAAACCAGTCAATTTCCGTTGGAGATATGTTAATAGAGCGGAGTATGGCAAGCAGGATGTGGAAATCCACAGTGTTAAATGCGTTACTAAAATCAAGTAAGGAGAGAAGCGTGAGTTTTCCACCATTCATACCCAGGCTTATCTCATCAGTGATATGACCAATGCTGTGGTGGTACTATGTCCAGGGCGAAAACCGGATTGGAAAGGATTCAAGAGAGTATACTTGGAAAGGAAAGTAGAGAGTTGTGCGTGTACAAGACGCTCAAGGACTTTGGAAAGGAAGGGTAGTATGGATATTGGATGGAAGTCAGTAAAGGAACAGGGTTTGGATTTTTTAGGTATCGGAACTGCTTGGGCATCTTTCCATGCTGATGGAAAGACACCGCTCGTAACCGAGTAGCTCAGGACATAACAAAGGACAGAAAGGATTTCTTCAAGGATAGGATCATGTTTCGACTGATACAGTCATTGCCAACAGCATTGGATGTGATCGAAATTATGCTCTTTTTAACATCACAACCGGAAAATTGCTCGAAAACAAAAAGTGAATATTTGGGAGTTGGGATACGAGAAAGATCTTGTAGAGTGTTTGTTTTTGTTGTCCTATTAAAGTTGGACGAAGCAGTGAAATGTGCGTTATGCGAATCTATGTTTATATCTTTGGGGACTGTGTCATTGCGTAATTTGCCAACTCCGAAGTTTCTCAGAAATTTCCAGATTTTAACTGGATCTCCATTTTCAACCGAGTTGTGAATATGGTGGAGCTGTGCTTTCCTACACACCTTATTGCAGAGATTCCTGGCACTAATGTATTTTTCCAAATTCACAGGGGTTGGACGACATTTATATTTCGCCTTGGCAGCTGCTTTCTTAGACATAAATATTTTGATTTCATCAGTGAGCCAGCAGGTAGATGTTTTAATTTAATGGCACGGATTGGTACATGCTTATCGTACAGCTGAGTTAATTTATCTGTAAGTATTTGTACTTTGTCATCTACACAGTCTGATGAGAATATAGGTGTTCAATCAATGCTACGGGCATCTGCGCAGAGCATCAACCGATCCATATCCCCAAAATTCATCATCAGCCTTTTACAGTCCACTGCTGGACAGGCCTCTCCTTTGAAAGGAGGAATTGGCCTACTATACCATGCTGGCCAAACGGGTTGGTATAGGGTTTGTATCAAGTTTTCCTTCTCTTACAGTGCTGTTCTCTGCATAATATGCTCCCTCTGTCGGCTCTTACGACACCCATGGGATGATATGGGGTGGTGACATTCCGTATTCTTAATCCGTCACCACACGAAAGAACCGCTCCCAAAATTTCGCTGCATAATAGTTCTCTGTTTTGTCTTTGGTGGGCGTATTTTATAGGAAAGATATATTAAATCACGATATGAGAAAGCATCTGCAGAGCACTGACCATGCTTGGACACAAAAGTAGGAGAAGAAGTGAAAATGAGATCAAGAAGAGAAGGCACAGAGTTTAGAAAATGATGTGTAGCATTAAGTCGCAGAATATATAAATTACTAGAATTTAAAATACGCTTAAATGTAATATAATCGTAATTCGATATTTATAAATAATCCAGATGATTGTGACTGTTTAGTACGATATTAGGTGACTTGCACAAAAAACACCGTCTAAACTAAAATTATTTATTGTACTGGTTTTACAAATCACTAACTTTTATGTATTGCACGGTTGACGTTATATTTCGAATTGTCCCGAATCTTGTCTATAGTGCGGGCGGTCGCTGTCGCCGGCGCATTGCGCACGCCGCGCGTCCTCTCTCTCGTCCTACGCATCGTTAACATCCTCCCGTTGGAAGCTGAGGTTCCAAGGAGCTCACGGGAATCTCCTGTGGACAGAACGCAGACTTTAGTCAACGCTCTTTTGACGATGCCCTTAGACGTAGCGATGTCGACAACTCTGCAGACTCCATCAGGTCCATAATATAATTTATAGATACGTCCAGGATCCACTTCATGGGCGGTAGTTGCTCATCCTTAACGACGACCATGTCTCCAACATGTATGGTATTTTTGTTCGATTTTTGCCATTTTACCCTTTGTTGAAGCTCGGACAGAAACTCTCTGGACCATCGTGACCAGAAATATGTTATCTCATGCGCTCCAGTAGCTCGTGTCGATTGACGGAGATCTTGGTTGTTGTTGGAGATGGAAGCAATTACAAAGGACGCCCGACCAGGAAGTGCCTGGCTGTCAAAGGAGTCAAATCAGATGGATCCGCTGACAAAGGTGTCAACGGCCGCGAATTCAAGATAGGCGATTTACGTAAAAAGAGTAGTCAACTCTTCAAATGTTAAGCTTGTTTTTCCTGCTATACCTTTTAAATGAAATTTCGCCGCCTTTACGCCAGCCTCGAAGATGCCACCAAAATTAGGTGCATAAGCGGGACTAAATTTAAATTCTATGCCCTCACAGACACCGAAATCAGTGACAGACCCGTTACTGGCTTTCAGCATTCTGCCTAACTCGTTATTCGCCCCTACGAAATTCTTACCGTTGTCGCAATATATTGTACGTGGTTTACCGCGTCTAGATATAAATCGGCGTAAACATAGAATAAATGCATTAGTACTCAATTCACTCACAACCTCTAAATGGAGTGCTTTAGTAGCAAAACAAACGAAAATACACAAATAACATTTACTTGTTTTTGCCCCACGACCCTTGCGGCTAGAAATTAGGAAGAGACCCGCGAAATCAGTGCCACAAGTCTGAAACGGAGGAGCTGGATGGACTCGCGAAAAAGTTAAGTTACCCATTATTGGTTGAATATTTTTACCTTTTAATTTATTACACTGTACGCAATTGTGTTTAGTTTGTGTAGCTAGAACTCGCCCACCGATAGGCCAAAAATCTTCACGAATTAAAGATAATAATTGGGTTGGTCCACAGTGTACAAGACGTACGTGTTCTCGTTTAAATAAACGTTTCGTAAACGGATGTTTAGAATCAATAATAATCGGATGTTTTTTATTATAGGGAACAAGTGCCTTTTGGAGGCGACCTCCGACACGTAAGATCTTTTCATCATCTAAAAAAGGATTTAAAGCTAAAATTCTCGACTTACGGTTCAGATGTCCCTGTTTTTCTAAAGAATTAATTTCTTCTTTAAAAGATTATCTTTGTGAGATTTTAGCTAAAGTAGAAAAAGACAACATCAATTCCTTAATTGTTAAATTGCCCGTCATCTTATTTGTTTTAGACTTAGAATTTTCTATAAACCGTAGTACCTACGTACGCTAAAATTCTTTGCATCCTATAAAAGCTCGAACAAGTAAGGAAAAGATTGAAATTAGGATTTTTATCGCTCTGTACGTTCAAACTAACCTTTACTTCAGGTAGTGTCGTGTTTTCTAGATTGTACACTGGCCATTCCTCCTCTGGTCGTATTAGAAAAGGAGCACCGTGCCACCACAATTTGCTTTCTTTTAAATGTTGCGGTTTCACTCCTCGAGGCGCGAAGTCAGCGGGATTATCTTGGGTAGGTACATGCCGCCAAACATATTTCGAGGTCAGTTCGCGACTCTCTTCTATTCGGTTACACACGAAAAATTTTAATGCTTTTGGTTCAGAATTAATCCAACCCAAGACAATCGTTGAATCTGTCCAGAGTACCTACACAACGAGAAATATCGTAAGCTTTAAGTCGTAATGAATTCACAACTTTAGTAAGCAGCCGTGCACCTAATAAAGCTCCCATTAATTCTAGCCGGGGTATCGTCAGTTCTGGCGTCAATGGGGCTACCTTTGTCTTGGCACAAAAAAGTGCGTTAGTACATATAAATCTATGGTGCACTGTAACTTTTCCTATCCTATCAGTAGACTTAGGCGCGCACCGTAAGCCATTTGCGAAGCATCCGTGAAACGATGTAATTCAACGTTGCTCGGAGTCTCACAAACGACGTGCTAGGGACCTCAAAAGTAGATAAACAGTGCAAATTAGACAAAATATCCCGCCATTCAGTTGTGATTTTATTTGGAATAGGATCGTCCCAGCCGTTCTTCAGCAACCATAACTGCTGAAGTAATATTTTGGGAATTATTGTAGTGGCTGACAACAAACCAAGAGGATGACATAACTTTGACGATGTTGAAAGAATATTTCGTTTGGTAACTTTTAGATCGGTCTCAAGTGTTGTAGAAAAACGTAAATTATCAGTTCGAGGAGACCACTTAAGCCCTAAAACTGTAGATTATTTGCAGAAGTCTTGACTTTGATTAGTTATAGAAATGTTATCGAAAATATCAGGAACATTTGTACGGAATTTTCGCAGCGGCAAACAAGCTTCTGATAATTTGGAAATGACTTTTGACAAATTATTTTGTAATAATCGCTTACAATCCAACCCCGTATTAAGGTCATCAATATAAAAATCATGTTGAATAATGTTTGCAACATCTGGGTTATCTTCGTCTTCACTGGTTCCATAGCAATCCCGGGCGCTTGTAGCGGCATTTTCACATGTTTTATCTTTACATTCTCCTTTGACAACTGTAATAAACATCGCGTACTTAAAAAGGGAGCCGAAGCTGTTCCATAACTTACCGTGTTCAACTGCAAAGCTTTGAGTGGTTGAGCCTCATTATTCCTACAGAGTATTAACTGTAGATGGCTCTGTGATTTATCTAATTCGATTTGCCGGTACATTTTTTCAAAATCACCGGTCACGACAAACGCATTTTGACAGAAACGCAAAAGGATTGAAAATAAATCATCCGGCACCACCGGCCCTACGAGCTGAATATCATTGAAGGATTTACCACTAGTAGTTTTACACGACGCATCAAAAACTACGCGCAACCTTGTCGTCTTACTTTGATTGCGTATTACTGCATGATGCGGCAGATAATATCCAAAGAGAGGACGTTTAATAGGTTATAAATGGCCCAACCGTTCATATTCATCAATGAATTTTTTACACTCCTCTTTTAGAGGTGGAGATTTATTAAGTTTTTTCTCAAAGTTTAAAAATCTATGCTTAGCTATATTATAAGAATCACCTTTTCAGGTGACTCACACAATGAAATTTTGACTGAGAAACGGGCTTCTTTAGTACGTTGCAAATTTTCTAAAAAATGACCTTCACAGAACTCTTCGACTTTGGTGAAATATTTTTTATTAAGTGATGGAAGTTCTTCAATGTCCCAAAATTTTGAAAGCGCAGTCTCAATCTGGTGAGAAAAGTTACAAGTAAGTTTATTTTGGGATCCAGAATCCAGATATCAACCAGCCCAACTCAGATTCCTGAAGAGTAAGCTTATTTCGCCCGAGTCTTATCTGGTGACCATGTACAATCTCCCAGAATACGTCTGCCTCCAACAACACATGAATATCGGAGGGACTAAAGAAACTCGGGTCAGCCAGCTCACTGTTCGCAGGTAAGTTTATCGTTGATGTTTTTATCTCAACACTTGGCAATCTGGTAGTAATTTGTGGTATAATGAGACAAGATATAGAAATTTGAATTGAAAAGATTTAAGTCTAGATTTTATTTGTAACCTACACTGTCGTATACTAGTACTTACATTATTATTAATGCCCAATATATTAATCGGAGCATTTTCAGAAACAGGTAAGTTAAATTTTCTTTGCAGCTTTTCTGATATAAAAGACGACTGGCTGCCACTATCTAGAAGAACCTTTACAGGATAAATTCTATTTGATATTGGGTCTACGACATCTACTTGGGCAGTACACAGTAACACCTGTCCTGTCATCACAGCGGACAGCGATACTTTATTATTATCATCGTTGCCTTGAGAGCTACCGGGTAAGTTAGATGACTCATTATTTTTTGTTACATTAGTTTTATCTGTGGATTGTGTATGTAATAATGTATTATGTTTTAAATTACAGATCTGACAGCTCTTCCTAAAAACAACGATTGGAACGATGGCCCGGCCGAAGACAGTTCGAGCATAGTTTCAATCTTGCGACTTCATTGAACCTCTTTTCCACACTCATATTTTTAAACTTGTCGCATTCATGTAAAATATGATCCTTTGTACAGATAACACAAGATTTATTATTTGACTTTCCACTTGATACTACAAAATATTTAGTTACTTTAGAATCTTTGACATAAAAGGCTTTTTCAGATTTAGAATTATTATCAAATTTATTAAATTGCACTGTTTCCAAAACATCAGCGCGATTACGCAAGAATGTATAAAAATCATCAAGACTTAGCGAATCTGACAAAATTCCTGTGTTCCTCCCATTTGCGACATGTGACGCCATCTAGTTTACTTGTCATCATAAAAATAATTAACGTATCCCACGAGTTGGTAGGTTCTTTTAATGTATTAAGGGCTCGTAAATTCTTAGTAAAATAGTCAATCATATAACGAAGTGACTGATAAGATTCCTTGGCAAGAGGTTGAAACGAAAACAACGACTTTAAATGATTATTTACTAGTAGTCTAGTATTATTGTACCTGTTGCAAAGGACCTCCCAAGCTATTTTATAATTTTCAGCCGAAAAAGCGATTGATTTAATAACGACAGTGGCGCTCCCTTCTAAAGAAGAACGAAGATAATGAAACTTATTTATTTCGGGAATACTCTCATTCTCATTTACTAATGAATTAAATGTATCACGATATTCAAGCCACTTCAAAGAATTGCCATCAAAATGAGGCAAATTTATAGTTGGCAACTTTATATTAAAACATTTAGAGGTTGTGGAAGAATTTGTAGAATTATTTTCATTATTCTGGCGAAAACTGGGCGTTTAATATGCCTCTGCCTACCCCTTCGGGGAAACAGGCGTGAGTCTATGTATGTACCTATGTATGTACTTATGTATTTTCAATATTCTTATGTGCATTCATATAACAGTCAATATAATTTTGCGCTTGAGAAATCAACGAACAAAAGTTATTTTCAATGGCTTCTCTCTCGCCTATCTGTTCATCAAAATCAGAAGATAACATTTGTATCTTTCCCTGAATTTCATCAAAATGTGACAATAAAGATTGAAGTCTAGTTAACTTCAACTGAAGCTCATCAACTTGAATTTTTGTAATAACTTTATGATCAATAGCCTTAACTATATATAGAATTACTACGTTTATTAAAATATTAAATAAACGTAGTAATTCTTGATTTAATTGTACCACGAATATGAATCAAAACCTTTATATCGTTGGCCATCGTTATAAAATAGATAACGCACGAGCGAATAACGGGTTAAGCGAATAAAAATATTATGTAGCTACAACAGTCAATTCAGCAAACCGGTCCGTCAGCTGATCCAGGCGCCGGTGTGGCTCGTTGACACGTAGCAAGGCTCGACTACACCACGGTAATATAATCTAACAGTATTGTAACTCAGCCGCCTTCGTGAGTTATATACCTACCAGACGCGCCGCATGCGAGCTGCGGCACGATCGCGGCTGTGGGTACTCTTGGCACAGTCCGCACAGTCTAATGGGTACTCTGCTCGAGGCGCGTAGGTATAACTCGAGTTTCGTGCGTTTGTATGGAGTTACAATACTGTTAGATATTATTACCGTGACCTGCACGTAGAATCTGGCGGCTGGCGTAGCGACGGCAGCTGAAATCATCGGCATATATTATTTTAACTAACTGCTATTCATATCGAATTTCGTACCTAATCGAAAAACAAAATGCCGTAGTGTAAAGCTATGATTACTGTTAATTTTACAAAGTAAAATAACCCTACTTTGTAAATCTGTAGGTACCTAGGTAAATGTAGGTAGGTACTTATAACAATAAGCGCACTTATGCGTAAATTGAGGTTTATAATTTGTAATTCGAATTGCTAACGTTGTAGCTAGCTGTATTTATAAGCAATGCAACATTCAGACACGCAAGTTCGTAGCATAATCTAGTTAACCACTTATAATTATTCAAAATTAAAATCATTTATTCATCTAGGCCACAAAGTGACGCTTATGAACGTCAAAATTTAAGTTAATTACTTAATGATTCTACATTTACATTTACTGCCACGTTCGCAATGCAATAGGTAGAACCACGAGAAAGAACGGGCAATAAAACTCATGGCCACTCTTTTCAAACAAATATAATGGTGGTACATTTTATTTTTGTAAGGAGCTGCAACTGTTTCACATTGTAGACATCTACTAGTAAAATTTTTAGTAGCTATTGATATCATACTCAAGCAGTAAATGATGTTCATATGGTAAGCCTCCTAAAGTAAATATGGTGAAACAGGAGCATCCACTTACGTCTTTTTAATGTAGGCAACTCGCGAACATGGTCAGAACTATGGTAGAAGTGAATGAAGCAGAAAGTAACGGTATTATGAAACCAAAGCAATCGACAACCTATTAGTTAGCCCATGACCACGAGTTACCCACATTTTACAAATCCGCAAAGTTATAATGAAAGTGTGGAACATTAATGCAAAAATATAGTATGAAATGAGAATATCGTAATTAACTACACTATAAAATAAAACTACTAATTATTGACCTAGTCAAAAGCGAACAACTACTTCCAAGCGCTCCTGTCATCAAAATAATCCTTTAAACTGTAATATGCCTTATTTATAAGATTTTTTTTAACTTCTGCCTGAAACGAACTTAATGGCAAGTCTAAAATATAAGTTGGTAACTTATTGTATATGCGAATACTGAGCCCAATAAAAGAGCTATGCGTTTTGTGCAAACGAAAATACGGAACACATAATTTATGTCTATTTCTAGTATTGATATTGTGTATGTCACTATTCATTTTATAAGAATTTACGTTTAGTCTTACATGCATAACACTGGCATAAATATATTGTGACGCTACAGTAAGAATACCAATAGTTTTAAATTTTTCTTTGAGTGAGACTCTTGTCTTTAACTGGTAAATGGCCCTAACTGCCCGTTTCTGCAATATAAAAATATTTTGGATATCAGCAGCTCTACCCCATAACAATATGCCATATGACATAACACTATGAAAATAACTAAAATAAACCAATCTAGCCGTATCGACATCGGTCAACCTACGAACCTTCTTAACGGCATAAGCAGCTGAGCTAAGTTTCCCTGAGAGATATGTAACATGCGCACCCCATTGTAACTTCGAATCAAGTGTTAATCCTAGAAATAATGTGGATTCAGTTGTTTCGAGTACATCGTCATTTAATACTATGTTAGGACCAAGGTTTCTGACATTAGGCAGAGCAAACTTAACACATTTTTTTTTGGCGTTCAGTACTAGATTGTTTACATTAAACCATTTAGTCACTTGAATGAGTGCACTGTTTATTTCGTTAAAGTGTTCCTTATTTCTATCTTCTTTAAATATTAAAGAAGTATCGTCAGCAAACAGTACAACGTCACAAATGTTTCTCAAGTAAAAAGGTAAATCGTTTATGTAAACAAGAAACAAGAAAGGCCCTAGGATGCTGCCCTGTGGCACTCCTAAATCAACAGGTAAGCCACTGGATTTTAAGCCATTTATTTCAACACATTGGATCCTGTCACTTAAGTACGACTTAATGACATCCAATGCTTTAGTCTGGACGCCGTAATGTCTAAGCTTGCACAAGAGCGTCTCATGGCAGACACAATCGAATGCTTTCATAAGGTCGCAGAACACACCAACAGCATTTTGGGAATTCTCCCAAGCACTGTATTATTAAAAGTAGGTGTGACTATGACTATTTGAAATTATGAAATAACGAAACAAGAATTATGCAGACATCAAATAAATGCGTGTAAGCATATAGCTGATTTGTAGGTGCAGTTATCTTAATATATAAAATCCTTGCGTTACTGACTGACTGACAGACATGCTACAGCCGAAACTATTGGGCGCAGGAAGCTGAAATTTGGCATGTATGTTCCTTGGGGACCGTAGGGGTGACCTAAGAAGGGATTTCCCGAATTTCCCACGGGATCAGCCAAAACGGGTAAATTAAAAAAAAATGCAGGCGTCCTCTAGTAATTTATATTATTGCATTTGCAGTTATATCATTACGTGCAAACCAAGGCAACTTGAATTCGTAGTACTTAGAAAACTTTACCTTCTAAAATGTGGTTATAATAAGAAATGGCTACTCCCATGCTCGAACTCCAATGCAGCAATCGTATATCTCAACAGCTGTCCGTCGTCAGGCTATTGTAATCCAATTCAATAAGTAGGTAGGCTTGTATGACTTTGTTCTTGTCGCATCGTCGATTCCAGATCTTTCCATGCTTCAGCTTAGGTATAGGAAATGTTCTATTTCCACCAATGAACAATGTCGTCGGCTACGAGAAGTCCACGATTCCCCTGTTTCGCCCTATGCTTCCACGCAGCAAGGTTGGTTCCTTAATTCGTGCGACGGCGATATTTAACACGTCGATTTTCAGATTTTCGGAGTAGGTATATCGTCGATATCGCGTCGTTGGGTCGCCATGTTTAGTACGATATTAGGTGACTTTCACAAAAAACACCGTCTAAACTAAAATTATTTATTGTACTGGTTTTACAAATTACAAACTTTGTCTTGAATCTTGTCTATAGTGCGGGCGGTCGCTGTCGCCGGCTCATTGCGAACTCCGCGCGTCCCCTCTCTCGTCCTACGCGTCGTTAACAGTGACATTTCTAGATAATATTTTTTTTGGGAACGCGCTCAATAATCCACACACTTTTCCTTTCCCGTGATTCTGCGTTCCATTTTGGGTGCTCCTACAACCTTCTAGCGCCATTTTACAAACCCTGTGGACGAGACCCGGCGACCCTCCTAGTTGACAACAAAGAATTAAATATACTTAATCATGCAAGCAGATCCAATGGTGTGAGTGATAAAAGAATTTTAATTATCTTGAAACAAATCAAAGAAGTGTAAAAGCTTGAGATATGAGTACCGCGTGGATAAAAAAATGGGTCCGGTACGACAAGATTCAACGCCGCTCATCAAAATGTTTGACCCAGGAAAAACGGCCAAATCCTGGTCAAGTGAAAGTTGATTAAGAAAAAGTACTGGTAAATGTCTGCTAGGCCGTGCTAGTGTCGTCACTTCAGCTTTCCAAGATCTCGACAGGAGACTACGGTTGATCGTCAACAATTGCAAACCTTGACAAAAAAGCTGTCTGTTAAACAACCGGCACCGGTCACTCGCTGTAGCCCACTGCTGCTTCAGGATAAGGGACACTTAAATCACATACTTTATGACAGACTATCGCTAAATTAGACGAGCTGAGATTGAAAAGTTTCCGACGCCCTCCAAAAATAGAGCAAGTTCCAGACCTCCAGGATTCTCCCTACCTGGAACTTGCTCCAACTTGACTCGAACTTATTTAAACTGACTTCCCACAAAATAAGAGGTATAATCCCACAAATTTCAATTAAGAACTAATTTATTTTGACTCCTGTGATTTTGAGCTATGAAAAATTTCGCAACAATTGGATTGAAAAAAAAACTACGTTAGTGGGCCATTTGAAACCTAGTTACTTTTGGACGTTTATCTGAGCCAATCATAAAAAAATCGTGCGAGTCGCTTGCAGGCGAGATTTCGAGCAAGCAACTAGTCGCTTAATCCGAATAAAAGACTGATCAAATGTAACTAAATGACTTGTTCAATTTTAGCGTTATATTCGTATATTTTAACCTAGAAAATAAAAACCGGCAAGACCGAACTAATAAATAAAACTAAACACCAGTTCCAGAATTCCGGAATTGACACGCCAATAACGTAACTCTGCTCCGGAATTCGTAATTTACCGATATTGTATGCTCTACAGCCACTAGAATCTTCCTCAGAGTCTGATGTGAAGGGTTTTTAGGCTAAGCCTCCGAACAAGGGTGAAGAGAACGTTATTCTTTGTATTACACGCCAAGCCAATGACATCCGCTTTAAGAGCGTAGCTGCGTAGGTTCGGCCACATGTAGAGACTTGCTCGCATCTCTGGGCTGACATTAGCTGGATTCAATTGAATCCCTATAGAGGCGTGCGATTCGCATTGTCGATAATCCCAATCTCACGACTGGATTAGAGTCATTGGAGCAGTGGAGAGACTTTGGTTGTCTTTGAGTTTTCTACCGTCTCGCTTTGCAGTAAACCATTTTATACTTTCGCGATTAGTATATTTAGATTATCAACAACTTAGAATCCAGTCATCAATAAGTGTAAACACCGTCGCAATGATACAGCTCAACAGTGTGTAGACGTCATTAGTGTAGTTTGTCGAGGTACCGACAGTGCGGTTAAAAACAAAAACCGCACAACACAAGGACGGCGCTGAGCTCACCAGTCCCGCCACGACCACGGCTGAAGCAAGTCAGCCGAAACGTTGGTAAAAATCCGACGTATTTCAAATTTATAATAATAATATAATAATAATATATCTTTATTTCAGACATAGGTCCATACATTTTTAACAAGTAGAACGTTAGTAGGGTTGTTAGTAGAACACATAAAATACAAATAACAGGGTGTTAGTAATTTGTTAGTACAAAATTAATATGAGTAGGTCTATAACAGTCTATTTCCTATTTCTGAGTAAGTGAACACTCGCCCAGTAAACAGTAAACGGACCGTTTATTTTGCACGCTAACGTTCTGAGGACAGTGTTGGTGCTACCACGGACCCTGCTCATCATCGATGCGGTTCTTTTCCTGATGATGGAGAAAAAATCATCGATTGAAGCTTCCGCAAACATTTCGGAAGCACTGCAGTACCTGGGTTTCTTCAACACTGCCCTCAGAGCGTCATTGTACTGAACACGCAGGGCATTGTAAGCCCGCCGCGTAAAGTTGATCCACAGACTGCACGTGTAGAACGACTGACAGAAGGCTCTGAAAAGTAACAGTTTTACATCTGTAGTACATCGTGCGAATCTGCGGGCCAACATATTGCAGCGGACTGCCAACGCCCTCCTTTCCCTCTCTAGGTCTGCATCATCCTGCAGGCGATCCGTCATCATGTGACCCAAGTATTTTACTTCAGTCACCCTCACTAGTGACGACCCCCCGATCCTAACAGGTGGCACATTTGATGGAGCTTTGTTCCCTGCCTTGAATACCATGAGGACACTCTTACTAGCATTATACTTGAGTCCATGCGACGTGGCATACACTTCACAAATGCCCAGAAGTCTTCTGAGCGCACTTACTGACGGGCTGAGCAGAACCATGTCATCCGCATAACTAATATTATTTATTATGGTGCCGTCTATCGAACACCCGACCATAGCTCCGCTGAGCCCGCCAATCAACTGGTTAACAAATAGGTTAAACAAACTCGGAGAAGTCAACCCACCTTGTCTGACTCCACATTTCAGAGGATATTCCTGACTAAGCGAGCTGACCCATCTGACTGCATTTTTTTGATTGCTGTACCAGTACTTGAGGAGGGATACCGTCTCCCTTGGCACAGTCGTCTCCTCCAGTAGTTTATGCCACAAAATATCATAATTAACTAGGTCGAACGCCCTCGACAGATCAAGAAAACACGCATATATCGGTGTATTCTTGTCAGTATAGTACCTTACAGTTTGTTTCAGACACATAATCGCCATTTCCGTTGACAGGTTAGGTCTGAAACCAAACTGCAAGTCATGGATCTGAAGGTGTTTGCTCAGCTGTGCGTTCAAGAGACTGTCGAGGACCTTCGCCATGGTAGTGGCCAATGATATTGGGCGGTAGTTACGCTTGTCAGATAGATCCCCGGTTTTTTCTTCACTATGGGAACTACTACTGTTTTCAGCATATCATCCGGAATAAACGAGTGTCCTACACAAAAGTTAAACAGTAGACTCAAGACTCTGGGCAGATGTACACCTGCGAATCGCAAATGCTCTATACTTATTCCGTCATGACCTGGTGACTTTCCACGTTCCATCTTTATTATGACATTCTTCACATCTACCGGCATAATCTGAGTGTACTTATCACCAGGTCTGACGTCTGGTTTACATAAGTTATCACTCTTACAGGGCATTGGTTCCACAGTAAACAACTCCCTAAAAACATTTGCAATGTTTTGATCACCTACTACACCATCAACGCTCATAGGAACGCTCGGCCCAGGGTTCAAATTCCCCGTATTTTTCCAAAAGCTGCAAAAATCTTTAGCCTTGTGCTTTGCTGCCAGTATGTCCATTTTTATTTGCTCGGCATTATCCTGGCACCATTTTAATTTTTTTTTAAACGCTTTACGTGGCTCACACATATCTAAGTAATGTGGTCCTGCTCTCGGCTTCCCTAGTAAAACCCAGTCTTACCCGTTTATGCCTTAAATATATTATTTATCGCGAGTAAGACCCGCTATATAATTTTGTATAATTTTCTACCGTCTCCTTCCAGTGGCGGCTTATTCAAAAGAGCGCTGGAGCAGTGAACTCCCAAAATAATAAGATTTATGTATACAACTCATATACTTAGGTACTCAAACTTTTTCTATAAACGTACCTACTCAATATTTTAATACACACCTATTCTCTTTTCTGTAATGCATATCCACAAATAAGTATTTGACTACTAAGCTGTTTATCATAATTTTGTCAACATTCTTGAAACATAAATAGGTATTTTTGTTGAGCGGAGCGCTCATATCAGCGCTCTTGGTTGACGAAAGCTTAGTACAACGCTTAATACTGAAATGTAATGAGTGCGAAAGAGAGAGCGTTCTATGCGCTGGGCGCGTGAGACAAAAGATTTGTATGAGAAATAAGCCAAATACGGAGCGGCGCTCCTGGCTAGCTTGACGAGGTGCGCATGCGCGAATATAATATTATCCGACTAAATTATTTGACCATTTGTAACGAAGAAAAATAAAAACGTGTGCGCCGTTTTATTTTAATAGTATTTTGCCGGTATCATTTGAATGTAAACAAAAGCAAAACATTTATCTGCAAGTGCGTTAGTAATTAGAAAAGGATAGGTGTTTAAAATTTAGTTCATTGTATGTGTGATTGTGTGTATATGTCTAAGAAAAACAGTTAAATTGTGTAACTAATCTTACTTCATATATAAAATCCTTGCGTTACTGACTGACTGACAGACACGCTACAGCCGAAACTATTGGGCGCAGGAAGCTGAAATTTGGCATGTATGTTCCTAGGGGACCGTAGGGGTGCACTAAGAAGGGATTTCCCGAAATTCCCACGGGATCGGCCAAAACGGGTAAATTAAAAAATTATGGAATATAACAGCGTAAACTTTATAAAAAACTGTGAGAAAACTTAAAAAAACGACCAATATGATAAAAGGCTTTGGTTATGTGGTTGCGAAAATGCGAAGTTAGAATCTGTTTTGTTTTCCGTGTATTTTGTTTAGTGGCGCCGGAGTTGATACTGCGTGGATGGTTCAGGTAGGTATCGATGATTTAGCACATCTTACTATTAATTATTGTAAAAGCATTCACAATTTTTTTTAGTGAACATCCAATATAATCTTTCACGAGCCGCCTCTGTCTCCTTCATGACGAGTGCGTCGAGGAACTATTTGACTTGTAAAGTCGATAAATATCATAAAATGAAGTCCCCATTTCTTTTTCTCCGGCTATATGAACGCGATAAACTCAAAAACTACCGAACAGATTTATGTATGGTTTTCACCAATAGAAAGGGTGATTCTTGAGGAAGGTTTGGGTGAGCGATTCACGCGGGAGGAGCCGCGGGCGATGTTTTATTGTAAATAGAACAGCTTTGTTACTTATTTAGGTACTGATTTTAACTCGCATTTCAATTATTGTAATTGAAAAACATATGTAGGTACTATTTACAGAAGACTTTTGAAAATATACTACGTCTGAAAAAAATGTTTTAATAAAATTGAAGAAATTTGTCGGTCCTTCGGGGAGGACTTTTTCAGGGAAGAATTTTATTCCACTTGACGACGGGCGCGCTCAATAAATTAGTTTTTGTTCGATTGTTGATAACGTGAGAGGAGTGGTGTTATTTTTTTCTGTAAACAAATGAAAGACTCATTCTAATGGTATGAAATAAACTACGTTTGAATGAAATGTTTCCTTTAGGCGAGCGGCCGTAACGTAAACAATGTCGTCTTTAACGACTTACTTGACACTTTTGTTTATCATAATAAAAGTATTAGCTGTAATTTGCTTATTTCTGTTTTTTATATACCTGGTGATATTATCTATACAATAAAATAAAGTTATAGCAATACTTGCTTAGAAAATTATTTAGATGTTTGCATTTGAAAAAAAAAATTTTCGCTGACTTTGCATTCCGCACACGGGGCGTAATTATAGATTAAAAACATCATTGTCAACAAATTATGTAATTATAAATGATACTTTTATGTTTTTATTGTAAATTAACTGATTAAATATGAAGTTACAGCAAAAAAAATATTGTGTATTACTTTAAATCTAGATAAAAAAATATCGTAAAAACGGCATTTTTTTTATTTTATGTAAAATGTTTAAATACATACGTATGTAGGTAGGTATATAAGGTTACATTTATGCGTTGTATTATTTTTTTATTATGAGTATATAAATAAACCTTTGAAATGATGTAGATATACAACGTGTAACGGAAATAACGCACATCCTCAGACACCCCAATTAGAAAACCTTGTTATAATCATAATACATGCATTGAAATATTTTTTTATTAGCCTAAACATTGTTTTTTATCGAAAGTATAAACTTGATTATAATTGAAATGCGTGGTCACTACAAACCTGCGCACGCACACAATCACACGAAACGTTTGCTGTGGTAAACAAACGACAGCTAAATACGATACGGTCTATAATTTTTTAACATCGTTAGTGGCTATTGTGACTATCTTAATTTAATCATACCTAGTTAGCATTATTGATACCTACATTAGAAATTAAAGTAAAAGAGTATCAATTAGAGAATTAAAGAAGAACGGCGTGTTTAAAGTTGTGAATCATATTTTTTTTACAATAATAGAATAACCACTCACAGGCTTATTGTCACTTGTTCGGCGTCCTCTTTTTAAAATGCTGACACCAGGTGTCCACCACCTGGCTTAAATATTCCTTTAGTTCACTTAACACTCAGTGTTTCTTTTCACTGTTTCAAAAGCAGCAGATCTTATTTTAACTCCCCGGCACTAAACTTGTTATCTCGTCACAATCAACTAGTGGTTTAATAGGCAGGTATGTCCCCATAAAGCAAAAGTCCAGGGTGGGCGTCAAGTCAGGCGACCTAGGAGGCTACTGGACAGGACCGCCGCGATCGATCCAGCGCTCCTTGTAGGTATTCGACATCACGATGATCTCGAACGTTCTACGTAAAATGCGCGGGGGCACTATCATGTTGATAATACACATTTTGTAAATAAACAAGTAAACTTGTTAAAATATTTTTTCACTACACTCACAGAGAATCCAGGTAGATGACTAATTTTATTTATCTAAGTGCAACAATGGCCGCCCGGCCGGCGCTGTACTGTACCTACCAGCGCGGGCGACCGACGTGAGACACATTACGTCTCGCTCTTTCCCGCTGTTAATACGTAAGCGAAAGAAAGATGATAGATATTTTGGTGGTCAATTGTGTGTTATTGTCTTGTACCGACTGTTATGTTGTATTAATGTGTGCGTTCCTGTACGTGGAACCATTACACAAATGCATTTAAAAAGAAGCCGTTCTACGTTGAATTAAGGTTTATTTTCGTATATTTCGAGTTTTGAAAGCAATGAGTGACTATAATTTACGTAATTTTTATTATTTTAGGATTAAAATAAAACGATATTAAAAATTTCAGAAATGGATTCAGTAGCCGATTCTGAACAAAGTACTTTCAGGATGTGCATTAAACTTGTTACATGTTGTATTATACATAACATAAAACGGGATTTAAAAAAATAAAATATGAAAATTGGCGCCAATTAAAAATAATTTCTTTGTTTTATTTTTTTCATGTTTAATATTAAAATGTTTCTTTTCATTATATTTATTTCCTCTAAAAGTAAATTAAATAACCTTTCTAACCGTATATAATACTTATATACCTCCCATAATAAAAAACGACAAGAAAAAGGAATATGTCCATTTCCACCGTTGATGCCGGTGTAACTTTGTTAAAGCATATTTTTAAGCGTGTTTTTTGTGACCTGTCAAAGGCCTTTGACTGTGTGGAACATAATACACTTTTACTTAAATTGAAACTTTATGGTATTAGAGATACCGCACTCAATCTTGTTGCCAGCTACCTTAGTGGTAGAATTCAGTATGTAGATGTTAATGGGAGTAGGTCTCTAGGTTTGCCAGTAGGAATGGGCGTTCGACAGGACCCTATTCTCGGTCCATTTCTTTTTTTAATATAAATTAATGATTTGCCGATCTTTGTACAAAATTTATGTGATATTGTTTTGTTTGCCGACGATACGTCACTAATTTTTAAAGTTGATCGAAATTTAAGTAACTTTGATACCGTCAATAACACTCTTGCACAAGTATTAGATTGGTTTTCGACAAATAATTTGGTACTCAACTCTAGCAAAACCAAATGTGTTAAATTCTCTTTGCCTAATGCCAAAAGTGTTCCGACTAATATAATTTTAAATAAGGAAACAATTGAACTGGTCGAATCAACCGTATTCGGTGTAACTTTAGATTGTAAGCTTCAGTGGGGCGCCCAAATATCCTGTCTCGCAGTAAAACTTAGTTCTGCAGCGTTTGCAGTTAGAAAAGTTAGGGAATTCACAGATATAGATACTGCTAGACTAGTTTACTTTAGTTATTTTCACAGCGTAATGTCTTACGGAATAATGTTAGGGTACAGCTGCTGATATACAGACTATTTTTGTCACTCAAAAGAGGGCCATACGTGCAATTTATAAGTTACTGTGCTAGAGGTTCTTTGCGTGATAAATTTAAAGAAGTATATATATTGACAGTTGCATCGCAATATACATATGCTAACTTAATGTACATTAAGGAAAACTTAATTCTATACCGCAAAAATAGTGATTTGCACAAAGTGAACACTAGGAATAAGCATAAACTGGTGGGAACTAACTACCGTCTACATAAAGTTCAGAACTCATTTGCGGGGATTGGTATACGATTTTTCAACAAATTGCCTCTTGAAATAATGAATTTACCCATGCACAAATACAAACGGACAATTAGGAACTTTCTTTTACAAAGGGATTATTACACTGTTAAGGAATTTTTAAGTGATAAGACACCGTGGGGATAGGCTTAGGCTTTTAACTCACGATTACTTTATTTTCTGACCGTTTAATATAATTGTTATATAAATCTGTTAAATTCTAGTTTTGATAAGTGACATGTTAAGTGGAGGTGCTTCGTGAACACATGATTTTTGCAGGATTTGGATATTTTTATGATTTGTTGAATGTAGTTTAACATTATTTATGTCATATCGTTGTTCACTTGTATATATTTACTGTACATAATAATACTCAGGCATAATACTTTTGATGTTCATTTTGTTAGCCTCCTCAGAAAAGACATGGTGAAACAGGAGCAGAAGGTGTAACAGTTGCAGCACCTTACAAAATGTAAATTATGTGTATTATGCAAAACCTGGCGATGAAAAAGAGTGACCGTGAGTTTTATTGCCCGTTCTTTCTCATGGTTCTACCTATTGCTTTGCGAACGTGGCAGTAAATGTAAATGTAGTCTTTAAGTAATTATTTTATACATTTAATATTTTGACGTTCATAAGCGTCACATTGTGACCCAAATGAATAAAGGATTTTGAATTTGACATATACAGGGTGATTTGTAATTGCTCGTATTCCCTTCGGGATACGGTGATTCCCTACATATGGGGGTCCAAAAGGCACCATTTTCAAATAAAACTGTTTTTAATTTTTTTTGAGCAAATTCCAAATTTTTGTTATAAACATCTTCTAAAAAAATATTTTGACCATTCTTGGTGGCAAATTGGGTCTTATTTAATAGATAATTAAATGGCCCATCTTTTAAAATAAAATAAACCTACTAGCTCAACGTGGAATTTGAAAATAGAGCCAAAAAACACACAAAAAATTTTCGAATAAAATAAAATGACGCCACAAAAATGCAATTATTAAAAAAAAAAATATGTGACATGTTATGGAAAGTATTGGAATAACTTCCTGGTATTATCTGCTATCCAAAAAGGTATAATAATCTTAGCCAATTGGTGTGAATTTCGAGTAATAGCCGCTTTTGTTCAAAAAAGTGCTTCTGGATGACTCACTCGGCAGAACATTTTTTCCTGTATTTATACTTAAGCTCTGCAATCAGCAGTTATTTACTAGTAGCGAGACCAACCTGGCAAAATGCATATGGTCTTGGGTTCGAATTCTCAGCGTAAATGACTGTCTTTTATTAGTTAAATGCATAATAAGGTTTCAATTTGACCATTCTTGGTGGCAATCTGCCACCAAGAATGGTCAAAATATTTTCTTAGAAGATGTTTATAACAAAAATTTGGAATATGCTCAAACAATCTTAAAAACCGTTTTATTCCAAAACGGTGCATTTTGGACCCCCATATGTAGGGAGCAAAAATACTCCATTTTGGCTCTAGAATCACCCGAGGGGAATACGAGCAATTACAAATTACCCTGCATATATTACTGCGTGAGGACTGGGCGGACCGCATGTTACAATGACGCCTCGAACTTGGTCCCAAAATGGTCTTCCCTTTATCGAAGTGAACTAAAACGCGACAGGCTGCCTTCGGGAGCGGTACTAAATTTTAAAAGCAAAAATGCCAACTTGTGCCGTGAAAGTTTCCGTGAACTACGGCAAAAAAACACAATAATAAAAATAATAACATTTCATATCACCAGTAAGTAAAAAATATGTCATTAAATCAACTTCTAACATTATTTAAAACATTACCTTGTTAACAACATGGTATTCTTGGTAAGGACTTTATGAGAAAGTATAAAGCTATTTTAAATTTCAAAAATAATACTTTAACTTTAAACAATAGTAGTCAAAACACAGCGCACTCGACCGAAAATTGTAATGTTACCTGTGTTTGACAAATAAATGATTATTATCATACTCTTAGACGAATGATTGGTATCGCTTCGTAGAGCAGAGCGAGACCAATCATTAGTCTATGATCATACTTTTACATTATCTATGAATTATGGCTCATTAGGAAGAGGTAGCTTTCTAAACATTCCACCTAGGTGCCAAAAATATTTAGAATAGACTGTAGTTTAGGAGATGAATGCGTGGTATTACCTGAAGAGTTACGTGAAGGTGTTTTCTTGGCTGGAAGTATTTCTAAACCATTAAAATTGCCAAATTAGTATTCAAATTTTAAATAATCGCGAAACACACGTGAATTTAAGTTATTTAGACCAGAAATAAGGGAACCTGGGCCTCAAGTCTGCTATTTTAAACACATTCGTCATTCCAACACGATCCCATTGTCATTTTGACAAAAGTTCGTAGTCTGGTAATTCATCATGATAGTTCAGTGATCGATCAGTGGTCTCGTAATTGAATGGTGGCAGAATGGCATTGTTGTATTGCCATAGATAAAAAAAACCATTAGAAGAAATTATTTTTGAAAAACTACCATGCAATTTGATAATTTTTCATGCCAGATTTCATTTATATATTTTTTAAATATTCATTACTAGTGTTATAAGCACTCTAAAGTTGTAATAAAGTTCGTAAATAGCAAAAAAACAATGAATTTAACCATTCAACTCAATAATATTTGTTCTGTTTAGCTGTCAAAGTCAAATCATGTTTTGACGTAAGAACTGTCAAAAGTTTTGTAAACAAAGTCCTAGTTTGTTATATTTCTCAATAATCTCAATGCACTGCGTTGAATTGTTAAATACCGAGTAGCTCGTATGTTTCTCTTAGAGCCAAAACGAAGATATCAATGGAAAATGCTCTATGGATAACAAATTCCAAAGGAAATGATACAGCAAGGTTATGCAGTTCACACCTCAAAGAAAAGTGATTATAGCGACAGGAGTAAATGCTATAAATAAAGATAGCGAGTTAACTACTAAAGGTGTTTATATTTGAAGAAGAATTGGCATAACCAAAACATAAAATATTGAAGATTGAGTTAGATCATAGATACATTCCTATTACAATTAAAATATTATTTGTGTTTCATGTGTTGTAACTGTATCAAGAAGGAAAATAAAACTCATAATTATGTGTTATTATTAACAATGTTGTTTTATTAAAGATAAATAATTTCTGTAGGTACATGAATTTATTAAGAATTATTGGTTCCAATTATAGACACAAAAATTGAACACTATTCTCATATACTAACTATCATAAATGTTCACTTTTGCATCTACTAGCAAAGCAACTTTCTTCATACTGGCTTTGTAGAATCCTCACATATATGTATGTCTCAAACAGATGGATATGAGCGGTCACAAAACTCATAAAGAAGTTGCCCGTTTCCTTGAATTTTGTATCTGTAAGAGAGATAAGTAAATATTTATAAACACACCACACTTTACATCATATTCTTTTATACTAAGATCTTCTATACTATGCAATTAATTTAAAAACACTTTTCATCATAATTCAGACATTATTTAATTGAATTATGTAGGTACTTAAATTCTTTACAAGACTCCATAGAATGTAGGTAGAATATATTGATAAATTAGGAACATTATATAAAGCCTGGTCACTATCTAGTCATCATTAACATAACTGTTCCTGTCAGGTAGGTATGGCAATATTAAAAAGCAGGAAGATCTTATTGTACTAATACTTCAAACTATCACATAGGTATGACATTATCATTTATTTAAGTACCAAACCACTTCTTATTGTACTAATACTTCAAACTATCACATAGGTATGACATTATCATTTATTTAAGTACCAAACCACTGCTGGTCACTATCTATATTCATATCATTATCTACTACTAACACTTCCATTCCCAATGTGTAAAAACATTACTCTTTCTTTTTAGCTCCGTCACTCAGATGAACTAAGTTCATCTGAGCTCTGCCATAGTTGGGTTAAAAGCACAGCTACAACGTTTGAAAATATTTAATTTCCTGTTTCTTATGTTTGGAATATGAGTATTTAGCTTTGACGTCCTTGTATATTTCGGAAGGCAGAATGGCAGAATGTACATGTATAATTTGATGTTCAAGTAGACACTTGAACATCAAATTTGGAAAACCACAAACTGAACTAGGCGAACTATGATATTCCTTCCCATTTAATATATTGATGGTATATTTGATATAATGCCTCTGTAACTTCTTTATTGGGCTGCGACACAGTAATTGGCGAAATGTCATGGAGGGCACCCTGTCCAATCAAGGTCTGGTAAGATCCTGATGCGTAAAATGAGTGCTACCAGAATCAGCAATAAAAATATAACATTAATTAATAAATTTCTTCTTTATAGGAATAGAATAATAAATCAATATTAACTTCAGTTTTCTCACCTTTATTTCTGCCGATACTCTATCGTTTTGACGCGGTCTGGCCTTAAGGGGAATGAGTTTTTGAAATAACTCCCTTACTGAATCCTTTCCTCTCTATGATGAAACGTTTTTACAAATTTCGCCTCGGGAATATCCGTAAAAGGGTTTGTAGTCATCCTCGTTAAGCGACGGGCTTGTTAATTAGCTCGAGAACATTAGTTCGCAGTTAATACATTATCTCTTTTTTGTAGTACATTAAACTTTTTGATTGTCTATCACTATGTTTCACAAGCAAACACTAGACAAAAGCAATGATTGCACGATGGCGTTACGATGGTAGGTCACTGATCAAAAGAACTGTCAAAATATTACCAGACTACCGCATACGTCAGTCATCGATTTGTCATTATGTACGAGACTACCAATCTATGCCATATCTTTCAATGGAGTGTCAGTGGTTGACCATCGGAAAATCATTATGACACCATTGTAACAGTAGACTACCAAACTTGTCAAAATCAACAATTATGAAGTCAGTGATTGACCATTTTGGCACTATTGTAATAACAGACTTGAGGCCCTGTTGTACCTTGGATACATTTTTTGTTTTTGATTATTTAGTCAAAAATTACTATAGTGATCACACTATAGTAATTTTTTACGTATTACATAATGTTTAGTGGTTATTTATGAACAAAAGTGCTAATTTTAAACTAAGGTAAAATCTAAGACTACAGAACTAAAGGCAGACAGAGCGCGCGGAACACTTGCGTGAGGCCACTAAAGCAAATACAACATTGAAAAGCGAATACAAACTCGGCTCAGTGCGCTGCGAAGCATCGCACAGTTCACACGCCACGATCAATCAAGCTTTTAAATTCATAAAATGCCGTCTTGCGTTTTTAAACATTGTAAAAGTTGTTTCCAAAAGCAAAAACGGGAAGATGGTAATATATTTTTACAGATAACTATGCATTATTTGACTGTTTTATAATATTATTTCGATATAATTCGTATTTCTGCAGAAAATATGTAAGTGTTGCCAGTTTACGTCGACGCCGTTCTCCCTGAATTAGGGAAAATGCACTTGTCAATTGATTATGTAATAATGATGGTCATGTTAATGAAAAATACATTAACGTAATGTAAAATTATATTGTAGATTATCTTTCTTCTTATAAAATATAGTAATAGAATTTCCATTAGTATATACATTGTTTTGAGTTCGATCCCCAAACGATCCAAATATTCGTGTACACATGGCTCCTCGTCAAGCTTTGTACACTTTGACCTTTGTACCGTTCTTATGGCGTAGGGAATAAGTATCAAAATCGTACTGCAACTGTTTAGCTTGACTTGGCGCCGTGTGTACATTAAGTACAGAAACAGAAATCATTGATTGCAGCCATTATTAATTTTTAATTGCAATTTTTTTTTGTTTTGATTTATGAATCATAATATTCATAATTTATTGTGTGCATGACAAAATGTTTATAGCTAATTAATATTTAGGACGCAAGCCTATTGCAATTAACCAAACATTTCCAGATACTATACTGAGAATATATATATCTAAACAAAAAATAAACAATATATTCGCCGATCTAAGATCTGAACCCCATGATTGGTATTCGTAAATATATGTAGTTGGTATTATATAAGTATTTCTTCTGGATCGAGGGTATTAATCACAAAACATAATCTATTTATTTCTCAATTTACGAATAAAATTAGTTAAAACTTTACTCAGTACCTACATTTAAGAAATGTATTTATAAAAGCATACATTAATGGTTTCTTTTATTTGAATCATTTTCATAACAGCATTACATATTAAAAGCATTAATTAAATCCATGGTAAATTCTTCAAAACCGCAAACGAATATAAAATATGTAATATTTTTATATCCGTTTGCAAAAACTATATACAAGGTAGTGGGAGATTATTCATAATCTGGCAACTTTACACACACATAGGCGCGCGTGTCCGTACAGTGCCAGTCGCCAAATGTCACGCACACATAGCCGTCAACGTGCCTCACTTAGTCGGACGAATACGCTCCATCTGGTCGTAAATCTGTGGGTAAAATAATAAATCATATAACATTTAGCCTTTTGAAAAAAAAAAGGAATTGGGACCATGGTACAACACCCCTGTTGTACCTTGGACCTATGTATGTTGTACTATGGACCTATTATTATCAACAGTATTTATATTGCAAATATTTATTAAATCTTGTATTAAAGTTGTTAACATTTATTAATAAAACAAATCAAACAGCATAACAAATTACTTAGCAATTATAAGACATTATATTAATTAACATTCATACTTCTATGAGATCTTTAATCACTTTAAGGTATTGTTGTTCAATAATCTTTGTAATATTATAATTATTTTTCTGTTTCTATTCATTTGCCCCTTCTAGCATTGCCAATATTTTATCATCTTCTTTATTTCATACAAATCCCTTCTGGAGTGGCATTTTGAGGGTGGCAGATTTTTTTCTTTTACGTCTTCCCAAGGATATAATATTTCATCTGGCTTTTGCGGCCACTTCCAGCTCTTTTTAGTTTTTTCATGGATCTTATGTAAACGCTTTCTTCATTAACTTATTTGTATTAAATTATTTGTCCAGGAAAATATTTGCCTTCATACATGAAAATAACGAAATCCCCTGGGCCACAAGAAGAAGATAAATGTTCGAGTTCTTCCATGTCGAAAGATTTGTCTTCTTTGAAGCATTCATTTTTAAGAACATCAGAACCTGTTGCCTCATCTTCAGAAAATTCAAGTGGTCCTGATGAGTCACGCACTGTAAAGCATGATTCTTCTGAAGATGTATCCCCAGAACTATCTTTCAAAATTTTTAGTTTTGCAGCAACTACTTTGTGTAATGTATTAACGGTCCTATTTTTTCGGAGCCTTTTAAATGTTTTGCCTTGCTTTTGATCTTTTTTGTGTTCTATTTCCTCTTAGTCTGGAGTATCTGTGAGGATTCGTGATCTACCTTGACGACCCCGGCTTGTGGAAACTTTTCTAGGAGAGGCAACAGGAAATGGTTGGATCTTAGATGGTGTAATAAGTGACTTACATGTTGACTGATTCGATGTCGAAGGCTGCAGTAAGGGATTCAGCTTAGTAATTTGACCATTGAAAGCATCTGGCGTAGTTTGCCTAGTAAAACCTACATTTGAATATGGCGACGGACGATCAGTGACATTTGATGGCGCAAATTCATACTCTTGAAACACATTTTCATTCAAGGGTGAGAGTCCAGTTACTTTAAAACCCTGCATGATATTAGAGGGATTAAAAGCCAGCGGAAATGCTTTAGCTACTAATTTAGCTATGTCATATATTGTGACTGGCTTGCCGGCATTAACAGGGGTTAACATAATTATGCTCATTTATTGCTGTGTTGTTATAAGTCTTAAATGGACCAAAAACTGTTCTGTCCAATGGCTGAAATTTATGGCTTGTATGAGGATGGAATGTGACCAAAATAACACCATTTTCTTTTGCTAACTGGATCATTTTAACAGAAATGTGAGATTCGTGATTGTTCATAAGAAAAACACAGGGAGATTCCTTTGATGGTCGCACATATTCAAGGAAATGACCAAAAAATTTCAAAAACAATTCTTCCAGGTGGTGCTCCGTTAATCATGTATTCTTTAAAATTGACTCTGGGAAAAATCAGCATTGGAGGTATGAAGCCTCCTGCAGCATTGATAGCAGCAATCATGGTAACATTGGATCCTCTTTCGGCACTTGTCATGGCCCCAACTTGCATTGATCCCAAAGGAGCTAACACTTTCGGGGACTTGTGCACCGTAGAAATGCCAGTTTCATCACAATTCCATATTTGAGCTTCTTTGATATTAGGACATTTTTCTAAAGCTTTTTTTACATTCGCAAATGTAAGTGATACATTGTGCTTATTAAAAGCTGTTGAACGAGCCAAACTAGTTGATTCCGGTATCCTTAGAGAAATTTCTTTCTTGTATTTCTTCCTAAATAACCTCATCCAATAGGCACCCGCCATTTTATCTCGATCCCAACTTTCGGGATATTTAATATTGTTGACTTGGCAAATTTATACGCCAATTTCATCAGACTTCTTAATGTCAAGCCGTATTGTAGTTGAGAAGCTTTTTTAATATACCCTAGTAATAAGAGTTCTTCATTATCTGAAAATACCTTGTGACTTGGAAGTTAAGATTTTAAATGAAATGGCTCAGTAGGATAATTTTGTTTTTTCAAATGACGTGTCAGCGTAGTTTTTGATAAATTATAAGTCTTAGCTGCACTGTAAACTGTTAATTTACTCTCTTTTATAAGAACTACAACCTCCATTATTTTCTCGTAATTTAGCGGTGGCCTCGTGCTTCCCGTTTTACTTCGAGGCATTTTTGTATGTGAGAGGTATTTTTAAGAAGATCAACAACCTGTTAACAAATTAATCTATTTTATTACACTGTAAATACGTAATCTTTATTTTTTTAATATAACAAGATCAATACATAGGTCCACGGTTCAAAGTGTGACCTAAAAAAGCAGTTGTACCATGGATAGGTCCATGGTACAACTGCTTTTTTAGGTCCAAGGTACAACACCCTACCAAATTTTAAAATAACTATTTATTTTAAGTCGTTGGTTAGGAATCGAAAATGGTTTAACACTCAATTACACGGCTAAATAAGTAGTGAAACATTAACAAAAAAGATAGATACACTTTTTAACAACGGAAACAAGTTATTAATAAAAGCAACACACTAAAAAAACTTACTTTTAGGGTCACAAATTCGTTTTGCACTGATACTGCCAGAATTCGCGCGACTTCAACTGTCAAACTTAGTTATAAATGACAGATCACAGATGACGCATGAATCAGTGTTACCAGTATTTCAAAATAAATCCGTTAAATATGTTTTTTGCTGGTAGGACCACAGTGCAACAGGGTCCACAGTACAACAGTTTCCCCTACATAGATTATCGGAATATAATATTTACAATTTCGAGAAAAATTATAGTATTGATGGAGATAGAGTAAGAACGTGAAATGTTTTCTCATTTAAAATTGGATCATTTAAATAAAGAGGAAAGGTCATCGATTCAAAATATTTGCGCAAAATTTTCTGATGTTTTTCATTTACCGAATGATAATTTAACTACTACGAATCTCTATGACCAAACTATACAATTAAAGCCAAATGCGAGGCCAGTAGGTATATATGCCAAGCAATACCGTCTCCCTTTTTCACAACGCATATAAGTTGAACTACCCCACTGCTACCCCACGACGGGTATTGGCCCGCCAGATGGGCAGGTGGGCCCCGAACAAAACCCCCTTGGCAGCGGATGAAGGTGTTGGGCTCCGCCGCCAAAACACTCAGCGGTCGCCGAGGATAGGGAGGACGGCAACGCAACACAGCATCTCCTCTTCCTTTGCGGCCCCACCGCGACGCAACGATGGTACGCCCCCATTTGGTCGCGGCAGATAGGGCGCGCGGCAACGCAACACCGACACGCCTCTCCTCCCGCGACCGCACCCGACTGCGCCGCCCGGAGAGGGTGCCCATCGCTCCTGAGGATGCCTCGTGCAGAGGCGAAACACGTGAACGAAATACGTGTCGAAGAATAGTCGGCGCATACAGCGGGATATTGCAAGTCAGGTATTTTCCTGGAACCCATACCATTACTATATCCCTTATCCTTTTAGAGGAGTTCGGTATTGTCAACCTTTTTCTATTGCAATAGTTGGGGTGGTCAGTCCGAGGGTGCGTAGTGGGTTCCTCTTTCCTTCCATTAGGAAAAGGAACTGCTTGCTATAGTATGGTCAGTCAAATATTTCAGACCTTACCTTTATGGCCGAAAGTTTTTCATCCGAACTGATCACAAACCTTTAATTTACCTTTTCAATATGACAAACCCATCTAGCCGATTGATTAAATTTCTTTTATTATTAGAAGAATACGATTACGAGGTTGAATATGTGAAAGGAGCGGACTATGCAGCTGCAGATGCTTTGTCATGCATTCGATTGTCAAGTGACGAACTGAAAGAGATGAACAAGCATGTTATGTCGGTATTAACCAGAGCGTAAACAAAACAGTTGTCCGAATCCGAAAATGTGAAGAAAGTGTGTGACAATCCCATGGTTGATAAGGTAAACACTAACGATTGGACTGATCACCCAAGAGTTGTGGATATTCTTAAAATACCAAAGGATTGTACTGATATGTTGTTTGTAGATAATAAAGAATGGATTATAATAAAAAATATGTCAACTGAAAAGTCTAAAATGTTCGCTTTTATTTCGTCAAAATCCGTAATTTACCTACGTAAATACTTCTTATCGATCATTTTGTGCACGAGATGCCTTTGTGAGGGAGTTGGGTTCATTTTGCAAACGGATAAATATTGATACTATTTATATTATAAATAATGCTAGCAATATATAATTAATAAAAGAGTTAACTCGTTGTATACCTAAATGACACACGCAAAATTGGTTTTGAACCGGACCACGATTAAAGAACTTAAGTACAGACTCCAAAAATCGCAATATGATGCTAGACAAAATTTAATTACAAACAAATATATCAGAAAATCTAAGTACGATAATTATACGAACACTATCACTTATAACTTATAATTATAACGTTGGCGATATGATATTACTAAGAAACGAACAATGTGTAAACAAATTTGATCCTCTATACCTATAGGTATGTCGGTCTTTATCGAAGATTGTGAACCAAATCTAAAAATAGAAAACAAAGGTAAAGAAATGTTAGTGCATAAGAATAGAACCAGACCCTATAATGTTATTTGATGTTAAAATATAATTATGAGCCATACTTCCAACATATACCTACCTATTCAATGTATTTGTACTCATATCAAAATGTTGTTTTGTAATATACCTACTATTAATTTTAGACTTTAAGTGAAATAAAAATAAAGAGTGTTTATTTTTATTTTATTTTATCCGGTGGGCGTGTAGTGTGTGTGTACAATGTGTATCATACCCTATAGACACAGAATAATTAATAGTACTAACGTACAGAAGCTTCACTTTTCAAACCAATTTATTGAAATTGCGACTCTTGGTACTAAGCAGTAAAGTTCAATTCAGGTTGCATAACCACTCAGTGCCTAGTGCGATATTAACCTAACAGTTCCCGTTCTTTTCTAACACATAACGCTGTCGCTGTCTGGCGCGGAGTGGCGCGCTAGGGTTGTCGACTTGGCGCTGCTACTATATTTATTCATCAAACTCAAACTCAAACTTAAAATCATTTATTCATTTAGGTCACAAAGTGACGCTTATGAACGTCAAAGATTAAAGTTAATTACTAGATGATTCTACATTCACATTTACTGCCACGTTCGCAATGCAATAGGTAGAACCACGAGAAAGAACGGGCAATAAAATCGTCTATCTACCTACTTGACCACGTACCTAATAATAAATAATTATCCTAGTGCTATAAGTATCCTATCCCACTATTTGAGCTAGTAGAACAAAAGCACAAAAATTCTGGTCGTTTACATTTTTACTATACAAATTCTTAGTTATTTCCTAAACGCGTGGACCGATTTACATGATTCAAACAGATAAAATGGTTTTTGAACTAGATCTTTAATTTGACACCATAATCGTTGAGATATCTCAACAAACAAAAAATCAAATTTTCAAGTTGCTCTCGTAATATAAATAAAATCAAATTTTTAAGTCGCTTTCGACACACAGTTAATTAAGCAATACTTTGCATTAGACTTGTGATGATACATTTTTGTTGTTAAAGGCGTTTAAGTATATAATTTGAACAGTGTATGAACACGGCACGTGAGAATACGGAGCGGTCGCACTCGTTGCGTGACGTCTAATGTGAGCGGCGCGCGGCAAGCGGCAACCTACTAAATCCAACCATGTCAACATGGTCGGCCGAGGTACTTGTAATAGACTAAGATCCCGCGACAAATTAATGCACTCATCGAGTTTTTGCTTGAAACCAAATTTTTAACAATAATTATGATTAGGAGAATACATATCTACCAGGTTGCCTATTAAAATTTGGCCGCAAGTATGTTTAATTAAGTGATTGTTAATTGATTTTTGGAAGATACTTTCGTTCATTCGTTTTATAAGTAAAATATCGTCTACATCACGGCTATACATATAAAGATTCTGAAAAACCACGGTTGCCATTGTTCTCCTGGCCGCACCTCCTCGCAGCCAGGTGTAACCAGGTATGATTTCGATACATTCTTACGTTCATAACGTTTATTTATGATTTATATATCAAATGAAAGCTAATTTTTTTCTGATTCTGATTATATATGGTTGACTAATTAAATCCAGCCGCAAATGAGGGTTGCCGGCTGTTGAAGATTGTAAATATTTAAAGTAGAGTGAAAGAGAGTTATAGGGGGAAGTCCCCTAACGCCGGATGGCACCTAGCGCCGAACACCTACACTATCTCGACAAGTAATCTTCCACATGTTTTTAAATCGTGAGCAACAATTTAAAAATATGTGGAAGAGGTGCGGGAAAACATATCAATACAGGAGCACACAACGCGGTTTTCCAGTGCTACGACTGGGCACAGCGGTAGCAGCATTTTGCTGTTTATGGCGGGAAAGCATTGCGTCACGTTACTCTAATAAGTAATTATTTTATATAAGGTTATATATTATGATTTATTTTAATATGTCACTGAATATAGTGTGCCATCGGGATTCGTAAAATATGCCGGTTGGCGTAGCGGGAGTGTGAGCGACTGCTACGTCGAAGGTCGCGGGTTCGACTCCCGCTCAAGTCAAACATTTGTGTGGATGAACATGGATGTTTGTCTTGACAGGCCGGGTTCACTTTGCATTTTAGGTACAAACTTACAAGTACCTCGGCCGACCATTTCGACATGGTTGGATTTAGTGGGTTGCCGCGCGCCGCTCACATTAGACGTCACGCAACGAGTGCGACCGCTCCGTATTCTCACGCGCCGTGTTCATACACTGTTCAATTTATATAAACGCCTTTAACAACAAAAATGTATCATCACAAGTCTAATGCAAAGTATTGCCCAATTAACTGTGTGTTGAAAGCGACTTGAAAATTTGATTTTATTTATATTACGAGAGCAACTTGAAAATTTGATTTTTTGTTTGTTGAGATATCTCAACGATTATGGTGTCAAATTTTTTTCTGAGCGTTGTGAGGAATTCAACAGCACGAGATACAAAAAACTTTGCTCTCGTGTAGCACACATAATTTTTCACTACAGCAGTGAGAACACATATTACTTAGGAGACAGAAAGGAAGAGGAATAGATTGAATTCTGCATTAATCACTTGTTGATTTAACTCTACTGGTGTTGAAGTACAGTCATCATCGCTAGTTTCACTCATCTTTTTAGATTATTTTATATATTTATATAATTTAACACGTTACGCTATACTTTAATAACTGTATCAGCATCAGCAAAATTTTTATCCCCGCTACTTTTTTAAATCGCGTTTTAATACCGCGTCCTTAATGTTTATTTTTCAAATGTATCATTGTTGTAATGCGAAATAAAAATGTATTGGTTAAATACCAATTTTATACTATTAATTAGACTTATTTTTATTAAAATCTAATAATAAATTAAGCATGTAAACATAACATATAAAAAAAAGTAATTTCTTTATTACAAATATTTTTTTTTATTGCGTTTCCGAAGGTGTTTTCTTTGAGGTCGAATTCCAAAATCGAATTTCGAATTCGAAGGGGTTTGTTTTTCCACTCACTTTTTATATGCGTGTGAAAGAGAAAGAGCACAGTAAAATTCGAATGTTTCAAATTTATGGCTGAACAATGTCAATTCGTGGCACTGAAGATTACAAAATTAAAAAGCTACTTTTACTCACGCTCGAATCAAAATCGCGTTTTGTTCACTGTTGTCTCGCAGCAAAAGTGGCATGTTTGAGCTGCTGTGGTGAAAAATAAATTAGCGGGTCTTAATCGCGTACAATTAATTTATTAAAGGTATAAATACCTATTTGTTTCCGACGTTTCGCTCGTCTTGCACCAAGCGTGGTCGCGGAGAGACTGATGAGAGCTCAGCGCCGTCTTGTGGAAGTGCGGGTTTCGGCACCTACCCTCACTTGGTCTTTATTTAAGTTCGCACTGTCGCGTGTCGTTACTCCGACACACTACACTAATGACGTCTACACACTGTTGAGATTTATCACTGCGACGGTGTTTACATTTGCTGATGACTGGATTCCAAGTAGCCGATAATCTATATCCATCCGCCCGGTTGAAATTGTTATATTTCTTGATTTCTACCGCTTCACGTACTATCCTGGAGTAATAGTGACGATCGGTGGATAAGACTTGTGGTTGATGCAGTTCTATCCAGTGGTTTGGTCCAGACTCCAACAACTGCTCAGCTATAGCCGACTTATTAATATGTCGGTTTTTCACAGCTGCGATATGTTCCTTTACTCTTTCAGCGATTGTACGCTTAGTCTGCCCGATATATGAACTACCGCAGCTGCAATCGACTTTGTAGACGCCAGGTGTTTGGAGAGGAATGACATCCTTTGGGGTACGCAGATTATGTGCTATCTTAGAGAACGGATTGTATACAGTCTCGATGGAGTATTTCTTGAGTACTGTTCCAACCTTGTCCGTTACTCCCTTTAGATACGGCATGTAAGCCGGCACTCTGCTCACTTCAGGTCTACGATCTTTCCTCTTCAGACGGAGTATCTTCTTCTTGTATCCGTTGCGCCTAAGTACCTCTTGAACATGTGACAGTTCACTATTTAATTGTTCAGGGTCACACAGGTCATACGTTCTGTTCACTAACGATGACACAACGGAATCCAAATGCCGCGGATGGTGGTGCGAGTTCGCGTTAAGATACCTATCTGTGTGTGTCCGTTTCCTATATACAGTGTGTCCAAGGGTACCATTATCTCTCACTGTCACTTTAACGTCGAGAAAGGGTAACGATCCGTCTACCTCCATTTCGTATGTGAATCGGATGTTTGGATGTATGGAGTTCAATTTGTCTGCGAATTGTTCCACGTCTTGCTGGTGGACTTCATGATGCAAAAGATATCATCGACATACCTCTTCCATAGCTTCACATTTGATGCCTGCATGTCTATGGATTCCTCGAAGTGCTCCATCCAGATGTTGGCCATTACCGGTGCTATAGGACTACCCATAGCCACTCCATCGATCTGGAGGTAGTGTGGTAGTCATCAGCAAATGTAAACACCGCCGCAGTGATAAATCTCAACAGTGTGTAGACGTCATTAGTGTAGTGTGTCGGAGTACCGACAGTGCGAACTTAAATAAAGACCAAGTGAGGGTAGGTGCCGAAACCCGCACTTCCACAAGACGGCGCTGAGCTCTCATCAGTCTCTCCGCGACCACGCTCGGTGCAAGACGAGCGAAACGTCGGAAACAAATAGGTATTTATACCTTAAAAAAATTAATTGTACGCGATTAAGACCCGCTAATTTATTTTGTATGAAACAAACCTGGAACCAGCAGTATGAGGACGTTGACTAGTTTTTGTTTAGCAGTTGGTCAGAATATTCTTAAATTGTTAAAATTACCTGCTTTCACGATGAAAAGATTAGCAGCTTGACAAATAAAATGTGTGAGGAAGTGAAATAAGTAAAATTTTAACGTCGTCACCGTCGTGTAGAATTGTAGCTGAAGAGACAAAAATCATGTTGTCTCAGGAAAAAGGAAAGAAATGGGCATCAAGTACAAAAATAACAATTAATTAAATTTATAGATTCACGCCTGTATCCCCGAAGGGGTAGGCAGAGGGGTAATATTACACCCACATTTCGCCAGGAATTTTTAGGTCCCACGTAATAGGGGGCGAGCCTATTGCCGTACCGGGCACATTACCAGACTCCGTGCCGCTACTGAGTATTTCCTAATGGAAAAACCCAATAACACTTTGCCCGACCCGGGAAGCGAATAAATTAAAAATGTAGACAAACCAAACTTATGAAAGTTTATGGGAAAAGTGGAGGTAAGCTAACAAAAAGATGTCACTATCTCAAATATTCAACATAGAAAAACACGTGTCACGACGTACCAACAAATTCAAAATTAATTAAAGTTACATTTCTTAAAATAGATTTTTATTTCCTAAAAACCTTAGGTGGCCGCCACTGGGTAACTTCCCCCTACGCATGACATCATTTGTCAGATGAGAACGCTTGACAGCTCTGCGACGCTTTTAAGCCATTGCACATGCGTCAAATGCTAGTCAACTAGTCAACCCTTAGATTATATAACTATTAGATGGAGGCATACGACCCCAAGACCGTCACTAATAATCTGACGTAGGTGGCCATATGGCTACCCATTACCCGTTAAAATGTAATAGAACTTTATTTCAAACTTTGAGACTTCGGTCTTCGGTCATAGACATTTTGATAATTATTCGTATAAAGATTGTGACGCATTAACATAGTAACGTTATAACTTTATCGATACTTAAATTTTACAGACTAGCTTCAGTACACCGCGGGTCTTACTTATCGGATAAAAAGGTAGCTTATTGTGATGTATAAGCTATACTACAATATTTCAATAAAAATATTGTTTCACGATAGAGTATCCTCAATTTTTTTTTCGTTTATAAATGTTTTTTTGTAAAACCATCTGCCGCAAACAACTACTAAGCCATGCAATTTTTTCATGATGTTTCCCTTCATCATAGCAAGCCAAGCTTCTAGTAACCAGAGATTCATGCAGTAAATTTGAAAACCGATGCGTTAAAGTTATATTTTCACAGACTTTGTCACTGCTTAGAGTGGTTACCGTTTTTACAATGAAATAATATCATTTGCTTTATTCATGTTAAAATGTTAATTAAAATAAAAAAGCATTTCAGTGCACGTGTGAGATTTGGTCATGGGAGAAATAATCTAACGGTTTATTTTTTTATTGCCAGTCAAATTAACAATACTGTACCTGGAGGCAAGCTATGCAATGTCTATTGAAGATACTGAACTTCAATGGCCCTGTTTAATAAAGCTGACAATGCGACAAGTCCGACATAATTATGTCAAAAAGTGACAATTTGACAATTTGTCTGTTTAATAAAACTTGCAAGCGACAAAATTGTCACGGTGGAAAATTCAGAAATATGTCGGATTGTCGCGACAATCCGACATTTTTCTGTTTAATAAAACTTTTAAAGCGACAGGTGACAGATGACAATATGTCGTGAAAAACTTGTCAAATCTGCTTTATTGAACAGAAAATTGTCATGACATATTGACATATTTGTAAAATTGTCCCACAATTCTGACAGGAGCCTACACCCTCTGTCGCGAAATCTAATATTTGCAAATATGTCAAAAGTCGACATAATTGTCACGACCCCGAATCTGACAATTGTCAGAAATATGTTGACCGTGGTTTTCTGACATAATATGTCGAGTTTTATTAAACGCATTTTTACATGACAAATAAGACAAGATTTCACCTGTCGATTTTTGACTTATTTGTCACTTTTATTAAACAGCTTAACCGCGACAATTCGACAATTTTGTCTTTTTTTTACATATTTGTCGAATTGTCAGCTTTATTAAACAAGGCCAAGGTCTGCTTGACTCAGCTAAGAACCACAATTTGTTTATTTTCTCCTGTAGTTGCTTACATAAATGCAGATCTATTTTTTGAACGGATGACATAAATAACATTATTATGACTCTTTCCTACGTTCAAATTATTTTGTTATTTTTTTGTTATTTATATTTGATATATTCCTTAATTTACTTGATTGAGAAATTATCATCATTCTATCGATATTTATACGGAGTAAACCAGATCTGATGATATTTCAAATTTTAACGATATTCTAATTTATCAAATTAAGTGTGAACCGACGAAAATTCGGAACGTCTTTTGTATATATAATATCTTACTCTAACACTAGAAAGAATTCATAAGTCAGAGTAAATATATTGGGTGTAACTGCTGTTTTTATGCGGTTTCTATGTATATTCCTTATTCTTAGGAGCTGTCTGAGACATTATATTACGCGTGTAACTCTCTTTCACTCTTCTTTAAATATTTACAATCTTCAACAGCCGGCAACCCTTATTTGCGGCTGGATTTAATTAGGCAACCATATATAATCAGAATCAGAAAAAAAATAGCTTTCATTTGATATATAAATCATACATAAATGTTATGAACGTAAAAATGTATCGAAATCATACCTGGTTACACCTGGCTGCGAGGAGGTGCGGCCAGGTGAACAATGGCAACCGTGGTTTTTCAGAATCTTTATATGTATAGCCGTGATTTAGACGATATTTTACTTATAAAACGAATGAACGAAAGTATCTTCCAAAAATCAATTAACAATCACTTAATTAAACATACTTGCGGCCAAATTTTAATAGGCAACCTAGTAGATATGTATTTTCCTAGTCATAAATATTCTTAAAAATTTGGTTTCAAGCGAAAACTCGATGAGTGCACTATTTTGTCGTGGGATCTCGTACTATAAGCTTGTACCTAAAATGCGAAGTGCGCCCGGCCTTCTATAGATAAGTATTGATACACCCTATAAGTATAATCTGTATTCGCATATATCTTAGATCAGTAATAAATGTTATGACAAGAGCTATAGTCGTTTCCTTAATCTCCCGAACTCACCACCTTATAGGTGTGTGCCCGGGGTAACTGGGGATCGAACCCGAGACCATCGTCTCGGCAGTCCGTTAAGTCCACCACTGGGCTGTCGGCGCTGATATATACCTGCCAACTAAATAGTGTTTTTGCTACGACAACGAAACTCTCGATATCAATCCTTATACCAACCCGTCTACCCAGCGTGGTATAGCAGTACTTGCATATATTCTGTGGTATAGCAGGCTAAATCTTCCTATTAGCTCACAATAGTCACTAATCTATTGTGACGCAATAGACTGCAAAACGCTGTCATGATAAAGTTTCTTGTAAGAGCCTCTACGTTTTGTATTAAGGTTGCTGTAGGTACCTATATCTATAATATAAAAATCTATTAAAATAAATCGCTGAATGTGTTGCTAAGCGAAAATCTCGAGAGCAGCTGAACCGATTTCGATAACCTATTCTGTTTTTTAAATAATCCTTGAAGTAACTACGATGATGGTTCCTATGGAGAGAAAATTTAAAAAAATTGCCTTAAAACGTCTAAAATCAACACTTTTCTATATTCCCATACAAAATATTCGTAATAATATTTAAAAAAAACAAATTGTACTTTAATACCATACCATAAAATTTTAGCGTTAGTGGAGGGGTTCCGGGAAGGCAAAATGAAGGCAATTGGGTGACGTTATTTATTTAAATATCGTCGACTGTTAAGGCGGTATGAAGTTCGACGGGTCAGCTAGTTTCATAATAATTATTCGAACAGCACTATAAGTTGACATGTACATACCTACATACCTATTATGTAGGGTCATTGTGCCAACAGTGAGTCAAAGGGGCACACTGAGTCAACGCGATATTGGACAGAAAGAGTAAGGCAGTAGCTGCGTCCCTTTCGCAATAGACTCGTGCTCGGCTATGAAACTGTTAGTGCCAGTCAGTGCGCCGGTCCTGTACTGTGGTGTACGTTACAGAAATCAATTTGTCTTTTGAGAGTGAAAAAGTAAAAAAAAAACCTAAGTTTTGTTCTTTTCTGGTTTTTTAACTATTGATCTTATATCTGATTCCCTGAGTTATAATTTTAATGCAATAACTGGTTATTAAGGCCTCATTTGACAGTACGTTAAGGATTATCATCACAGTAAACTTTTCTGTTATAGCATCATAAAATTAAAATGGCGTCAGTGGTATACAGTCTGTCATCTCCAAGATGGGCACAGTGGGTAGACCCACTGTGCCCATGCACGAAAATGATAACTATAATAAATGTGACGGATGCCACTGTAGACGTTTTATTTTCCATAAAATGATTTTTTTAACAAATTTTCACAAAGATATAATGAATAGTACCTAATTAAGTAAACACCACCAGGGTTCGAATCCACGGCGCGCACCCAATGACTTTTCGGAGTTACGTGCGTATGAAATTGTTATTTATCGCTTGCTAAACGGTGAAGGAAAACATCGTGAGATAACCTGCATGTCTGAGAGTTCTCCATAATGTTCTCGAGAGACATGTCAAGTCTGCCAACCCGCACTAGGCCAGCGTGGTGGACTATGGCCTTACCCTTCTCATAGTGAGAAGAGGCCCGTGCCCAGCAGTGGGACAAACAGACAAGGCTGATGATGACGATGAAGTAAACATCTATAGTGGGTGGGGATTTTCATAACATATTAAATTTGTTTACTTTTTTTTATTATATACACATACATACGTCTACCATTACAGATATCTTAACCTAATGCGACAAACTTAAGTAGGACAAAGAAGATAAAAAAACCATTAATGTAATAATCAAACATTAGAACTTGTTACACAATACGTTATCCTGATGAAATCGCTCAGTGGACAGGCAAATAAGTCTATACGCTCAGCTACTAAATTCAACGTGCGTAACCTGTTGTAGGAGATTAGTACGCGCGCACGGTACCACCAACAGCTGCGGTCTTTGTCGTCGCCGCACAATCGTTTGGTCCACAAAGGGTTAGCTGCGATAACATGGCCGCGTGTTGTGTTCTACCACGAAGCACTTTAAACAGATATGTAACTAGTGCTACCTCACGCCTTACCTCTAATTTGTAATATCCTGCCATACCCAAGATAAACAACGTTGGATACAGTAGTGGATATCCAGGATAGGTATATTCCATACATCTTCATATAGGTACATAAATCCATAGATTTATATGCATAAATCTGATAAATTTATTTTGTATTCTTTCCAGCATAAGTTTATACGTGGATTCGTTGTTCGATTCGATTCGACTTGTTTTACAGAATGCCAAAAAATCGCCCGATATGTAGGAAAATAGGTAACCACAGCAAAGACATGAAAGATGTGCTATTAGAAAAATTAACAACAACCAAATGTCACCAAGTTTGTGAAATGCCAAAATAAATACTGCAATTTTACATTTAAAGCTAAAAGAGCTGTAATTTGTAATAATCATATATCTTTTGCTAAAGTATTGAAGTCTGCTTATGTTAAGTATAACCCAAAAACTGGTTTGATAAAAAAAATATACTTATTATAAATTACCTACCTTTTATGTAGTCCAAAAACCTCGTGATTCACTGTTCCTTCAGGGTAGATCCACTGTGTACACACCTAAGGGCACAGTGGGTCAAAAATATATTTTTTTAAAATATATGTTTTTAGACTGCCTCGTTGGTCTCGCGGCATAAATGTGCGCGTGGGATTGGGAGGTCTCGGGTTCGATTCCCGCGTCGGGCAAAATGTTATTGGGTTTTTCCGTTAGGAAATACTCAGTAACAGCACGGAGTCTGGTAATGTGCCCGGTACGGCAATAGGCTCGCCCCCTATTACGTGGGACCTAAATATTCATGGCGAAATGTGGGTGTAATATTACACCTCTGCCTACCCCTTAGGGGATACAGGCGTGAGTCTATAAAATATATATTATTTAATAACCTCAAAAGATTTTTAAAAATTCTTTTAACTTAAATGTAGCTAAGTAACTTACTTATCTATCATTTGAATTTAACGTATTTATCTTGTACAGTTACGGAGTAAGTAATTTGATTTTTATAAAAGTGTGACCCACTGTTGCCACAATGACCCTACTTAGGTGCAGTTTAAAAGTATAAGTAGGTGTGTAGGTATATGGGTTGCGAGACAATGGCCAGAATGGATAAATAGATTTGCAACGCAAATTGACACCTTTACCAGATAACAATGTAGGTAAATTTGCCAAACTTACAGCAAGTTTAAATCAAACTTGCTAGTTTCACTGTGAGAAACTTGCATGAAGTTGGTTTTTCAAAGGATTTGGATGACGACGAGCACAGGTTGGTGGAGTCGGTCGACCTCCTAGATACAGCAGGAGGTGCTCGATGACCAGCTGTTGTCGGACCACCAACCTGTGCTGGTCGTCATCCAAATCCTTTGGAAAAGAAACTTCATGCAAGTTTGATGCAAGTTTGTCACCGTGAAACTAGAAAGTTTGATTTAAACTTTCTGCAAGTTTGTTGTTATCTGAACCGGCGTAGATGAGCCGGCGTTTACACCCGCGTCATTTGAGCTACTGCTCCGCTCCCGTGGCGCATAGCGTGATGTTATTTAGCCTATAGCCTTCCTCGATAAATGGGCTATCTGACACTGAAAGAATTATTCAAATCGACCCAGTACTTCCTGAGATTAGCGCGTTCAAGCAAGCAAACAAACAAACTCTTCAGCTTTATATTATTTTCACCACAGCATGCAGCAGCTCAAACATGCCGCTTTTGCTGCGAGAAAACAGTGAACACAACGCGATTTTGATTCGAGCGTGAGGCAAAGTAGCTTTTTAATTTTTCAATCTTCAATGCCACGAATTGACATTGTGCAGCCATAAATTTGAAACATTCGAATTTTACTGTGCTCTGTCTCTTTCACATGCATATAAAAAAGCGAGTGAAAAAAACAAATTCCTTCGAAATTCGATTTTGGAATTAGACCTCAAAGAAAACACGTTCGGAAACGCGTTATACCCTAAAATTTAAAGATATACAAATATCTTTATATATTGTAAAGAAATGATTTTGTTTTTTAAATGTTATTGTTTATTTGTTTAATATATCATTGGATTTTAATAAAAATAAGTCTAATTAATAGTATTAAATTGGTATTTAACCAATACATTTTTATTTGGAATTTCAACAATGATACATTTGAAAAATAAACATCAGGGACGCGGTATCAAAACGCGATTTAAAAAAATAGCGGGAATAAAGTAAACATATAGTCTGTGGTCAGTGGTAAACATTTCGCTGATGCTGATAGCGTATAGCGTAACGTGTTATATTATAATTTTATAGTACTTAATCTAAAAAGATGAGTGAAACTAGCGATGATGACTGTACTTTAACACCAGAAGAATTAAATCAACAAGTGATTAATGCAAATTTTGTTTTCAATTTATTCCTGTTAATTTTGATGTCTCCTAAGTAATAATTATGTGTTCTCACTGCTGAGGTGAAAAGTTATGTGTGCTACACGAGAGCAAAGTTTTTTGCATCTCGTGCTGTTGAGTCCCTCACTACGCTCAGCATTCTAACTTTGATTCACTCGCTACGCTCGTGAATCAATCATAGAATCCTTCGCTAGCTCGGGACTCAAAATCAGCACTCGAAACAAAAAACAACTTTGCTCTCTTGTTGATTGATTGATTGATTGACAAATAACTATTTTAGTACGGAAGTAAGTATAGAAAAAACTTTCCAGGTACCTACATACTTCCTAGTATAGTATTATATTATCTGTGCCCTCGGCATAGCCAAAACCATGGAAGAATAACTAAAGCATGGAATGAACGATATTTTTATGAACAAATTGAATATAGCTACACTCTTCACTCATATGACAAATTTGAGTTGCCAGAAGAAGATGGCACTATGTTTGTCAGTTAGGGCTAAAAACAATTTGAACACAAATTTCGTAACTTTTTAATTTTTTAGTGATTGAGCAAATCCGCTATCGATATCGATCAAAGTTTCAATAATATAGGTTCAAAATCAAACAGACTTGTAAAAGTAAGTATGTACATGTTATACATTCCGTAAGTTTGTGTCCACAGCAGTCAGAACGCTAGTTACATACATACATACATAACGTTACGCCTTTTATCCCCGAAGGGGTAGGCAGAGGTGTATTTCTACACCCACTTTTCGCCAGATATACTTTAGTCCCACGTAATAAGGGGCGAGCCTATTGCCGTACCGGGCACATTTCCAGACTCCGTGCTGCTACTGAGATTTTCGTGACAGAAAAACCCAATAACACTGCCCGACCCAGGAATCGAACCCGGGACCTCCCGATCCCACGCGCACATTTATGCTGCGAGACCAACGAGGCAGTCGTATAGGGTTTGATGTCGAGTTTTCCGTCTATACGCAAAGATGGTATTTGCATCGTGTTATCCCTTAGTCGCCTCTTACGACACCCACGGGAAGATAGGGGGTGGTGACACTTGTATTCTATGCCGTCAACCACACGGCGAGTTACAGAACGCTAGTTAATGGATAGTATTTATATAATTATTACACAAACTTGCATTTTTAAACGGAATCTATATTTTTTGTTTCAAATGGGTACTCAGTAGCACATAATAATGAAGCGTCACAGCATTTTTTTTAACTTCAAGCTAATCTCACGTGTTTTGTCACCAGCCGCGCGTGAAAGGTATTTTTTAATAACACTGTTATTTTTCACGTGATCTAAAATTATCAAATCCTTCTTCACGATATTTTCGTTTTGCAAACTATCAAGTATCTATATATGGGCGCAAATTAATATATAATGATTATATTGTTACGAAAATGTTAATAATATTTAAGATTCATATTTAAATAACTATTTGTGAGCACAGAACTGAGAACTTCACTACTTTAGAATATTAGACACTGTATTGACTGCTTCACTGTTTTATAAATATTGGGTATTTAATTTATCGCTTAATAATTAAGATAACTCCAGAAACTTTCAAAGTAAAATCAATTAGTATTAAATAACATTATTCTGATACTTTTATGTTGACGGTAATAAATAACCTGCGCTTATATTTACATCCTGTTGATAGCGCCATCTGTTGCGAATGTTGTAAAGCAGCGTTTGATTATAACAAAAGATTTGTTATTCGTATAAAATAAATCATATGGTGTTGTGCAATATTCATAACAATATTAATGTTGATTTTTGATAATTAATTGTACAGTAATTTCAATTATACTTATGTTGAAAAGGAAGTGGCAGTTGTTGTTGTTTTATAAAAAGAATTGTACCTAGGTCACATTTTAATTCAATTCTGTGCTAGAAATCGTCTGAAAATAAACCAAGTAATATTACGTGAGTCTTTTTATTGTAATGGAGTCTGGACTGGACACGATAACCCTGGCGTATCGCCGACATATACGTGAATTCATAGCAATGTTCTTTTTCATCAGACGTTTAGAACGTTGTCTTAAATAGGTAATTAATTTTTAACAAACGTCTTTTAACAAGCTGCTCAAGGTGAAAAACTTCTTTTTGTAGTTTTTCTATTGTACGTAAGTGTTTAGCGCACACGATTTTCATCACTTTTGTACCTACTGGCGGAGAAATTGTAACTAACGTAGGCGCTTCAGTGCTGGTTGTCGGAGAAACAGAAGATGTCTCATTTATGGAAGGCGCACGCGTACACTTAAGAAAGAAAAAAACCACGTTTTAATGCAAAGCAGTATATTAAAATAAATAAGCATACCCTTTGTGTTTGCCACCCTAGCAATCACTGATGATACCTGAAGCTTGATTTATAGGCCAAAATCGATTGATAAAAAGTACCTTACACCTTTTTCTGTACTCCCATTACTCCCAGCAACGTGCATTGAACTTTTTATGATCGATTTAGTAGTCAAAATGTAAAAGCTTAACAAATAAATAAATTCACTTACATTTATAATAGGTATTAGTAAGGATATAGTAAAACTATGAAATGAGTGGATGTCGTCTAACAGCCTGGCCACGAACGGCCGCGACACGCTGAGCGACAAGCGATTTCAATGTTCATGCCGCTCTCTATTCTGCCGCTGGCGCTGTCACCTCAGTGCAAAACTAAACTGCACAAATAAACATCGAAATCGCTTGTCGCTTAGCGTGTCGTGGCTTTTCGTGGCAACAGTGTAACTGCAGGTAGCTGGCTGAATATTGTTTATAACATACATATATAGGCTCACGCCTGTTTCCCCGAAGGGGTAGACAGAGGCATATTAAACGCCCACTTTTTACTACACTACTTTTGCCAGACTTTTGATCCCACGTAATAGGTGGCGAGCCTAATGTTTTGTTTGCCAGAGCCTCATCCGTTGATAAGCAGGTACACCACTTGCAGGTGAGGTTGGCTTGGGACCCTACGTTCTTGGTGGGAACCCTATGCACTGATAATAAAATTGTAGAAAATATTAAAATTAAATTATTCCTTTGGTCGAGACATCGAATGGAGCCCAAGATCCGACTCCTGTTTGGCGCTGCTACCCTAATAAAAGTAAAAGCAAGTAATTATTTAAACACTCACACTGATACGTTTAGAATGGAGGAGTAATGTTGGCACAGAAATTTCTTTTAGTCTGCGTCATCTGTCATTACTATAAAAACATTCCGCAGTAAAATGCTTGGAACAAATTCTATGGTGCTTTCTAGGCACCCAATTTTCTCCACGACATACTGCAGCAATCCACTTATTTTATAAATCTTTATCACGTGCACAAAGAATCTAAAAAATAACGAGATAAAAATATACGGTGGATAGACATATCGATAAGATTTCTTACAACACTTGAAAAGTCGATATAAATATTATACGGCTAAATTCAAAATCATGATAGAACTGTCATAAAAGATGAATATCACTAAAGTTATATAATTTGATGGCATTAAATTGTCTAAATTGTATCTTACACGTCAGTTGACTGTGTTCAATTTTTCAGTACTAGGGCTACCTCTATGTATTATATATCCAATCTCTTTGGCCAAAACATAGAGATATTAGAATAGAGTGGCAGAACAGTACAGTACTCGCCAAACTTTATGGCCGCTCCGAACCTAATCCCGCATTGCGCTGCGCAGAACACAAAATCAGGTATCAGCGGGATGTACGCGGGGCGTGGAGGCAGGGCACCCCCGCGCGCGCTTTCTTCCACCCGCTAGCATCCTCGCCTCCCGCGCGTTAGTGTGAGTGTGATACGTTCGTACACGACTCACATGTTCGCTGAGCTCTGACAGTATCGTCGCGTTTAGAATAGTTTCATAGTGTTACTACTGTTACTTCTTTGTTGTTTCTCGTTGCTATCGTTGTTTCTTGTTGTTATTTGTACTGTTATAGTTACCATTTTCATTGATCATGCCTTGCGGTCGTTTTAATGTTTTACGTCGCCAAACACGGAAAATTGTGTTTGACGTATTAACGTTTATGAAGAAGGAAAGAAGTCTAATCTTAAAACTCCCTTCACCTATCTGAATATACATTAATCGAATTTGATTGAACAGTATAATATAGCTAATCTAACAACGTAACTGAAGATTTTAATTTTCAATAATTACAAATATATTTTCTTGGTTATGAAATGTCCACCCGACTGTACCATGCGCAAGTTCGTACCGATGGCTACATTCAGAGCGGCCATAAAGTTTGGCGAGTACGATACCTAACTCAATACTGTGTCGTGTCCGTCGGTGCGAGAGAGAACGCAACATTAAAGGCCCTCTGCATCTCTCTCTAACAATACATGCACAACATCAACATTACGCAGTGGCGTCACATGAGTAAATAAACCGAACAGAGAGACAGCTTGTTAAGAGCTTGTAAATTTGTTACCTATTTTGGTAGGGTTGTCACAATAGGTTAAGATAAATCGCTTGTTCGGTATACGACAGATTCTGGATTGGACAGATTCGTGATTTGGCAGATTCCCAACTCGACAGATTCGTGGATTGGGCAGATTCTTGGACTCGACGGATCGCTATACGGCAGAAGTACAGCTGTTGTAAATAAAATAGCGAGTGGAACCAAAAAAGGCATGCACCTGAAACTTTTAAAAGCACGGAATAAAAATATACATTTGTTACCAAGGACACAACGTGACGACGTGATTTATTTGAAATTCCCAACGATACCAGTAATCGTGTTGAATATGTTCTGGTAATATGATCTATTTTGCTAATAAACATAGGAATCTCCTTTAGCTATTATGGCCACTAGTTTTACCACGGGATAGGTATCTAAAACAAGTTTAAAAATAAATTGTGTAAGACAAATGAACGTCTACAAAACAAATGACTATAAAATGATCAACCATCGATAGGGCTTACAAAAAACAGGTGCATGCGATTTTCGACCTTATTGACAATTCATGACAGACTTTTATTTGGTATTTTCTTGCTTTCTGACATTGATAAGTTATTAAAATTGTAAATTCTGAGTTACGTCAATAAGGTCGAAAATCGCATGCACCTGTTTTTTGTAATCCCTATCGATGGCTGATCACTTTCTGATAGTCATTGGTTTTGTAAAAATTAATTGATTTTACACAATTTCACAACTAATGAGTTGTTAAGTATTTCGTTGCCAACATTGACAATATTTATTTCAAGATCGAAATATTCGCGAAACTTTTGCTCGAGCCATTCAACAAATGCGACAAAATTATCAAGAGTTATACCTAATTAAAAAACCCAATTGTACGTTACCATTGTTAAAATCTTTATAATGATTTAATTATTTCATCTAGTATTATTCATACACATAGAACAATAAACAACCATTATTAATAATAAAACACCACTTTTTTACATTAAAATATTAAAACTTGCAACGTTCAAAACAAACAACGTGCGTCGTAATAACCCTAAGATTGTCAACTGCCTGTGCCTACGTAAACCGGTTCTTTCCACTCTCGCCGCGTACACGACAAGCGGCCAGTGGTCACGCACACATAAGCCGCGTGCTTGTAGTAGTGCAACCGATTCGCGCTGTTGTATTAAGCTGTGTCTCTGTTCCGTTTATCTACTCATGTAGTGGCGTGCTACCTGTAACTATTATTTATATCAGTTTATCAGTAATCAATAGTTTAAAAATATATAAACTTTTTTGTCACTTCAAACTATCTTCGTATATCAATAAAAACAACTTTTAAACTATTGATTACTAATAAACTGATTTAAATAATAATTACAGGTAGCACGCCACTGCGTAATGTTTATGTTGTGCATGTATTGTTAGAGAGAGATGCAGGGGGCCTTTAATGTTGCGTTCTCTCTCCCACCGGCGGACACGAATAGGCCGCACTCTGCCACTCTATTCTTAATATCTCTATGAGCCAAAATTAGGCAGGTCGCCGATTTTTGTTCGTCATCGTGTATGTATCCGTACTAGTCAAGGAACTTATACCTAGTACTAGTATAGTATTAGAGGTATTATATTATCTGTGATACTTCTAATTTGAATTAAATCGTTTGATAATGAACTTGTGCTCTTGATCTTACTGTATTGTTCTGTTTCAATTACCTACGTTATTAAGTGAGTAAACTATTCAAAACATCTAGTCCTTGTTTAGCGGTCTACATTTGGTATTATAACCGCTTGAATATCCGCTACATTATAATAATGTTGCAGGTAGTGATGGAGCACACCCGTGACTTTTCGAAGTTATGTGCTTACTAAATAGTTAATTAAGGCCGGCGCCGACTGACGGTACGGCATGGCACGGCGCGGAACGGCGTGGCACGGCATGTTTCGGTAGCCCGAAGGGCGCTTCGGCACGTCGCGGCATGCCGCGTCATACCGAGGCGCCCAATTGAATGGAATTTAGTAGCACTTCTTGCTGAAGATGAAGAACGACAAATACAAACTGATATGTCGAAGAGAAAACAATTCTGGATACATTATAGGAGAACAAGATTTACTAACGGTGAATTCAGGAACTTATTTACCTACTGATTACGTCGTGGCACACTGCAGAACGCCGTGGCATACCGCGGAGTCCCGAAGTATGCTGCGACGTGCCGCGACGTCCTGCGGTATACCACGATGTGCCACGGCGGGCTGCGGTACGATTGTATCGAAATTAAATTCTAAACTCATTGAAATAAGAATTGAATTCTAAACTCATTGAAATAAGAATAAAAATGACTTGATCAGTAAGACAATCCTTTGCCATACCGTGCCATGCCGTGACATCAGTGCGCGCCGGCCTTTAAGGGCCGGCGCGCACAGCCTGAAGGACGCTTCGGCATGACGCCGCATGCCGCGACGTGCCACGGCATGCAGCGTCATACCGAGGCGTTCAATTGACTAGAATTTAGTATTAATAGCACTTCTTGCTGAAGATGAAGAAAGACAAATAGGTACAAACTGATACGTTGAAGAGAAAACAATTCTGGGTACTTACATAATTTATGGAGAACATGATTTACTAACGGTGAATTCAGCAACTTATTTACCTAATGATTACGCCGCGTCGTGGCACACCGCGGCGTGCCGCAGTATGCCACGTGTCGCGGCATTCCGCGGTATGCCGCGACGTCCCGCAGTATACCGCAACGTCCCGCAGTATGCCGCGGCGTCTCGCAGTGTGCCACGGCATGCCGCGGTATGATTGTATCGAAATAAAGTAATGTGAATTCTAAACTCAATGAAATAAGAATAAAAATGACTTGATCAGTAATAAAATCCTTTGCCAAGCCGTGCCATGTCGCGACGTCAGTGCGCGCCAGCCTTAACGCTTATCCCGAAACTTGAAGAGCACGTTAAGCCGTCGCGCGTCGGTTCCGGCTTTCATGAACAACTTTGAAGTCGATATGGGGAGTCAGTAGGTATCTACCCTCAAATAAACTGATACTGGTCTAAGCTATATAAAACTAAGAAAGCGCCAGGTCCGGATAAAATTACAGCTGAAGTGCTGAAGGCCCTGGGTGAAAAAGGTGTTGACACATTGCACAACATCTGCAACCACGTATGGCGGAACGGTGCGTACCCCAAGGCTTGGACTCAGTCGATCATCCATCCACTACATAAAAATGGTGCGACCAAAAAATGTGATAACTATCGCACACTTGCTTTAATTTCACACGTAAGCAAAGTCCTGTTATACATCATAAACAAGGGTCCGGTATTATCTTGACTGGCAGATCCCGCAAGAACAGGCCGGTTTTGTTAAGGGAGAAGGCACGCGTGAACAAATATTAAACGTCAGGCAAATTGTGGAGAAATGCTACGAGTGCGACACACCTGTCATAATGTGCTTCGTGAACTATAGTAAGGCATTTTACTGTGTCAAATGGGACAGTCTATGGAGGGTCTTATCAGAACTGGGTGTACCTCATCACTTGATTGCACTTCTACAATCTTTATATCATAAAAGGTGTGGTGAGGATTGACGGTACAACATCTAAACCATTCAGTTTTGAAAAAGGAGTTCGACAAGGCTGCATCCTTTCACCCATCCTATTCAATATATACGGTGAATATTATATTGAAGCGTACTTGCGATAACTGGGGGAGAGGCATAACCGTCGGTGGACGCAAAATCTGTAATTTGCGTTATGCAGAGGACAGAGCACCACCTTGCTAGCGTCAAATGAAGCCGACATGATCACCTTACTGGGTAGGATGGGGAGTGCATCAGCGGTGAACTAGGACTCTCGATAAACAGTTCTAAGACAAAGATCATGGTCATTGATCGCACAGGCCAGCTTGAGCCCACTGTGTCCTTTCCACCTTCTGCCTGCGCGGGTTCTGGAGTACTTAGGGCACATTGCGAGAAAAGATTGGAAAAGTTAATAATCACTGGCAAAGTGGAAGAAAAGAGACCTAAAGGCAGAAGCCCGATACGTTCGACCGACCAGATCCGCTCCACTCTTAACACCACGGTACCCAACGCTCTCCACTCGGCAGCAGATAGGAATAGATGGCGGCGAGTGGTCCGCAATAAACTGTTTCTACGAGGTGGTCACGACCCTCAGCAGAAAGCACCCTGAGGAAACCGACGCGAGAAGAAGGTCTAAGCTATGAAATATCGCTATCCCTTTGGGTTACGGAAGTCACTCTGTGGCACAGCTGATATTCTTTTATATGTGGTTGGACTAGTAAGTGAACTTCGGGCTCCAAAGCGCGCAAGTCTGGGATGCAACCAGGATAAAGCTAGGATGATGATGAATGACCGCTATAACTAGGAACGCGTTGCGTTGCGCACCGATGCGAAGTCCTACACAACTATGATAACTATAAAGGTGAACGCACACTTATCCGAGCCGAACGAAACGAATTTTAGAATTCTGTAGGTATATGAAATCTCATGAAACCTCGCACACTTGCCCGCGAATCGATAGTGTGCATTGCATACAGAATTCTAAAATTCGTTTCGTTCGACTTGTTCGGCTCGGATAAGTGTGCGTTCACCTTAAACCACTTACACACAAGTCTAGCTATACAGTTGCAGTACGATTCTAACACTTATTGCCCACGCCATAAGAACGATACAAAGGTCAAAGTTTATAGCTTGACTAATAGCTTTGTGTGATATTTGATATACCTAGTCATGTTGATTGTTTAAATGTTTATATTTAAATCTTTATGCTTGTTTATTGATATTTGAACTATTTGAACATTGACTACGTGTTCATATACACTCACGCATTTTTCCCGTCGGGGTAGTCAGAGATAACAGAATGTCACTTGACCGTGTGTGTCATTTTCATCAGAAGGCTATCGTGCTTCAGACGGCATGATTTTCGAATGGGTAACCAACATTCTGGGGTGGATCTAGTGCCCACCCGAGAATTTTGGCAAAATGTGAGGCTCACACTATGAGCGCTTCAGTATTTACATACAGAAACTTTTGTACACGTAGTAGAGCCTTGCCGATTTCAGCATGACTGGGCCGGCTCGACCGGGGAAGTACTACCCTCTCACAGAAAATCCACGTAAAGTAACAGTACCCAAACTGTTGCGTTTCGTTCGGTGAGTGAGAGTGCCGGAGGCCCCATCCCCTATTCCTTCTACTCATCCCACTCCTCATCCTATCCCTTTTCCCAACCCCAAAGGGCGACAACGCACTTGTGACTCCTGTGGTGTTGCTTGTGTGCATGGGCGGCGGTAATTCCTTACCATCAGGCGATCCGTCTGCTCGTTTGTCGCCTATTACTATAAAAAAAGAGAAACTGGTTACGAGTATTTTTTCGGGCAGGGAAGGGAAAAAATACACAAAAAAAAAACACCAAATTAAACTTTATTTGTACAAAATATCTTATATCTATATATTACAATATCACTTTATCTTTCAAACAACATGGCATATACACTCTTTAAGTATCCATCCACAATTCCATCCATATAATTCTAATTCCAGTATATTCCAGACAATGAGACAGGATAACTTTAAACATTACTTATATATTGAAACATCAACTTTATTACATTGACAAAAAGACGCATTTTCAGGAATCAATAGAATCAAAATGTTTTAACAGAAACTATAAGTAGGCGACAAGATTACTTTATAAATACATAATTATTGAAACATCAACTTTATTACAATGACATTATTTTCAGTAAATAATACAATGAAAACTTCATAATCAAAAAGTTTCTTGAGATTATATCATAGTGGCTTGTATTAAAGTTCATAATCGCAAATCAACATTTTATCACTTCTCATTTGCTTAACTTGACTTACGGCCGGTCTCAATATTAAATCTATCCATGGATAAGGCTACTAAAGCTTTTTACTAGCTACTAAGGCCTTTTCACATTGTTTGTGTCATGTTATGGAAATAAACGCTTTTTCTTTCTTTCTAGAAATACATATTAAATAGGGAACATTACGCAAAGCTCGACGCAGATGGCAGCACAAGCAACTTCAGTAAACTTTCGTAGCGCGCTTTTCAAATACTGTCATCAACAAGACAACAATATATCTATACTTATTTATACAAGCAAAACAGTTACAACAGTTGTAATTATCAATAATAATAAAAATGGTACAATGTTTCTGTTTTAGTGACTTGTTTGAGATGCGATAATGAGATCGCGCATCCAAAGTTTGAAGTCTGCACGAGTTGTCAAGTTGTCACTCTAATGTCATACTTGCTTGCAGTCGGTGATACCGCCACCTGGTGGTTTAACTAGGCAGTAATCTTCCCTATTGTCATACGCTCCATACAAAATGGTACTCTGGTAGCCGAATCCAAAAATATCAAAGCCACCAAATATTAGCCAGCCGTTAACTAAAATAGTTTTAAGTTTGATCTATTATATCTATATAACACTAGAGGACGCCAGCAGCTACGCCTGCATTTTTTTTTAATTTACCCGTTTTGGCCGATCCCGTGGGAATTTCGGGAAATCTCTTCTTAGTGCACCCCTACGGTCCCCAAGGAACACACATGCCAAATTGCAGCTTCCTGCGCCCAATAGTTTCGGCTGTAGCGTGTCTGTCAGTCAGTCAGTAACGCAAGGATTTTATATATTAAGATTGTTTAAGTTATTTTGAACAAATTATGGACATACCGAAAGTGCGATGAAAATCTGGATTGAATCACATTATGTTAACCAACTTCTAAAACGAGGAGATTCTCAATGTTGAACTTAACCGTTCAAGTCTGTCAGCTGTGCCGAGTTGAACTTGAGTTCGTCGGGCCCTTTGATGGACTCGTGGACTTCTTTGACGAGTTCTGCCAACTCTCCCGCGCCGTAGCCGAGTAGTTGTCTTAGGTCGCAGACGAATTTGTACACGAATCTGGAAAAAGTAAAGAAGTTATATTGTTACTAGAGGCCGCCAGCAGCAACGCCTGCATTTTTTTTAAATTTACCCATTTTGGCCGAACCCGTGGGTATTTCGGGAAATCCCTTCTTAGTGCACTCCTACGGTCCCCAAGAAACATACATGCCAAATTTCAGCTTCCTGCGCCCAATAGTTTCGGCTGTAGCGTGCCTGTCAGTCAGTCAGTAACGAAAGGATTTTATATATTAAGATTTTATTCAATGTATTTCAAACTAGGTTGTCTGGAAGAGATCGCATTTTGCAATAAGACCGCCCTGTTGCTTTCTGTTACTCTTTCAGTATGCCTAAATGGCAGAAGAATTATCGGCTGCTCGTCCCACGTAATGTGTGTTCTGTGGTACATTAGATATATAAGCCACCTTTTATTTGGTGCGTGGTTGAGTCTACTCACGAATCGCAAATTCCGGTTAGCATCGCGTCGTACACCGTGACCATGTTTAACTTATATAGGTACATTCTCATAGTTTAACAGTCAAATAGGGTGTAAAAAGACCCTTAACGAAAACTGAAACACACAGCACCATACCTGGGAAATTACTGGTTCAGGAGATATTGAAGCTCAAAGTTACTAGGCAATTTATGTAATTTGGTACAAAATCGAAGCATTTACCCCGCCGACCTGTTCTATAGATGTCCTATGCACCCATAGGTTAGTGGGTATGTCGAAAATTGCACGCGCGCATTTTTTATAGCGGCTTGAAAAAAGTGAATACTTAAAAAAAATGTCGTTTCCCAGGTTTTATTTTTGCTTAGTATGACTTGGCATGATGTCCAAAACGCGTAGACTTCGGCTTGGTGATGGGTCTTGTGACACCCTGTATATATTTACCTCTTGCCCGACACCTTGGCGATCATATCTCCATCGTAGTAGTACCGCAGCGCTCGAGACAACTTCTCGTAGTTCATCGCAGGTTTGTTTGTGTTTAACTTACATATATACATTCTCATAGTTTAACAGTTATATATATTTACCTCTTGCCCGACACCTTGGCGATCATATCTCCATCGTAGTAGTACCGCAGCGCTCGAGACAACTTCTCGTAGTTCATCGCAGGTTTGTTTGTGTTTAACTTACATATATACATTCTCATAGTTTAACAGTTATATATATTTACCTCTTGCCCGACACCTTGGCGATCATATCTCCATCGTAGTAGTACCGCAGCGCTCGAGACAACTTCTCGTAGTTCATCGCAGGTTTGTTTGTGTTTAACTTACATATATACATTCTCATAGTTTAACAGTTATATATATTTACCTCTTGCCCGACACCTTGGCGATCATATCTCCATCGTAGTAGTACCGCAGCGCTCGAGACAACTTCTCGTAGTTCATCGCAGGTTTGTTTGTGTTTAACTTACATATATACATTCTCATAGTTTAACAGTTATATATATTTACCTCTTGCCCGACACCTTGGCGATCATATCTCCATCGTAGTAGTACCGCAGCGCTCGAGACAACTTCTCGTAGTTCATCGCAGGTTTGTTTGTGTTTAACTTACATATATACATTCTCATAGTTTAACAGTTATATATATTTACCTCTTGCCCGACACCTTGGCGATCATATCTCCATCGTAGTAGTACCGCAGCGCTCGAGACAACTTCTCGTAGTTCATCGCAGGTTTGTTTGTGTTTAACTTACATATATACATTCTCATAGTTTAACAGTTATATATATTTACCTCTTGCCCGACACCTTGGCGATCATATCTCCATCGTAGTAGTACCGCAGCGCTCGAGACAACTTCTCGTAGTTCATCGCAGGTTTGTTTGTGTTTAACTTACATATATACATTCTCATAGTTTAACAGTTATATATATTTACCTCTTGCCCGACACCTTGGCGATCATATCTCCATCGTAGTAGTACCGCAGCGCTCGAGACAACTTCTCGTAGTTCATCGCAGGTTTGTTTGTGTTTAACTTACATATATACATTCTCATAGTTTAACAGTTATATATATTTACCTCTTGCCCGACACCTTGGCGATCATATCTCCATCGTAGTAGTACCGCAGCGCTCGAGACAACTTCTCGTAGTTCATCGCAGGTTTGTTTGTGTTTAACTTACATATATACATTCTCATAGTTTAACAGTTATATATATTTACCTCTTGCCCGACACCTTGGCGATCATATCTCCATCGTAGTAGTACCGCAGCGCTCGAGACAACTTCTCGTAGTTCATCGCAGGTTTGTTTGTGTTTAACTTACATATATACATTCTCATAGTTTAACAGTTATATATATTTACCTCTTGCCCGACACCTTGGCGATCATATCTCCATCGTAGTAGTACCGCAGCGCTCGAGACAACTTCTCGTAGTTCATCGCAGGTTTGTTTGTGTTTAACTTACATATATACATTCTCATAGTTTAACAGTTATATATATTTACCTCTTGCCCGACACCTTGGCGATCATATCTCCATCGTAGTAGTACCGCAGCGCTCGAGACAACTTCTCGTAGTTCATCGCAGGTTTGTTTGTGTTTAACTTACATATATACATTCTCATAGTTTAACAGTTATATATATTTACCTCTTGCCCGACACCTTGGCGATCATATCTCCATCGTAGTAGTACCGCAGCGCTCGAGACAACTTCTCGTAGTTCATCGCAGGTTTGTTTGTGTTTAACTTACATATATACATTCTCATAGTTTAACAGTTATATATATTTACCTCTTGCCCGACACCTTGGCGATCATATCTCCATCGTAGTAGTACCGCAGCGCTCGAGACAACTTCTCGTAGTTCATCGCAGGTTTGTTTGTGTTTAACTTACATATATACATTCTCATAGTTTAACAGTTATATATATTTACCTCTTGCCCGACACCTTGGCGATCATATCTCCATCGTAGTAGTACCGCAGCGCTCGAGACAACTTCTCGTAGTTCATCGCAGGTTTGTTTGTGTTTAACTTACATATATACATTCTCATAGTTTAACAGTTATATATATTTACCTCTTGCCCGACACCTTGGCGATCATATCTCCATCGTAGTAGTACCGCAGCGCTCGAGACAACTTCTCGTAGTTCATCGCAGGTTTGTTTGTGTTTAACTTACATATATACATTCTCATAGTTTAACAGTTATATATATTTACCTCTTGCCCGACACCTTGGCGATCATATCTCCATCGTAGTAGTACCGCAGCGCTCGAGACAACTTCTCGTAGTTCATCGCAGGTTTGTTTGTGTTTAACTTACATATATACATTCTCATAGTTTAACAGTTATATATATTTACCTCTTGCCCGACACCTTGGCGATCATATCTCCATCGTAGTAGTACCGCAGCGCTCGAGACAACTTCTCGTAGTTCATCGCAGGTTTGTTTGTGTTTAACTTACATATATACATTCTCATAGTTTAACAGTTATATATATTTACCTCTTGCCCGACACCTTGGCGATCATATCTCCATCGTAGTAGTACCGCAGCGCTCGAGACAACTTCTCGTAGTTCATCGCAGGTTTGTTTGTGTTTAACTTACATATATACATTCTCATAGTTTAACAGTTATATATATTTACCTCTTGCCCGACACCTTGGCGATCATATCTCCATCGTAGTAGTACCGCAGCGCTCGAGACAACTTCTCGTAGTTCATCGCAGGTTTGTTTGTGTTTAACTTACATATATACATTCTCATAGTTTAACAGTTATATATATTTACCTCTTGCCCGACACCTTGGCGATCATATCTCCATCGTAGTAGTACCGCAGCGCTCGAGACAACTTCTCGTAGTTCATCGCAGGTTTGTTTGTGTTTAACTTACATATATACATTCTCATAGTTTAACAGTTATATATATTTACCTCTTGCCCGACACCTTGGCGATCATATCTCCATCGTAGTAGTACCGCAGCGCTCGAGACAACTTCTCGTAGTTCATCGCAGGTTTGTGTTTGCGCGCGCCCCATAGTCTCGCCACTCGTTCCGGCTCTAGGAGTTTGAATTCACCTTCGCTGCCTGTGGAAATAAATACAGTAAATTAAAATATGTTGCCTTAAATTACGTAATGTTTTTATTTTATTTCGTCACGCCTATATCCCTGAAGGGGGACGCAGAAGTGTTATATTCTAATATTACACCCACATTTCGCAATTCTATGAATTTTAGGTCCTACATTGACAGACTCTATGCTACAAGAGAATTCGAAAAACTTAACAAAACTTTTCCCGACCCGGAAACCGAACCTGAGACTTCCCGATCAGCAGTTGCATACGCTAGCCACTGGACCACGGAGGCAGTCTAAGTAGAAATGTTACCACTAATCACTACAAAACCGATTAAAAAGGACATTTTTTGCATTGAACAAAAACAGTGCAAAAAAAGTATGATAACCTTTTTTGTTGTGTTGCTGCACTGTTTTTATCCTTTACTGAGCCGGCCAACTTCGTACCGCCATATTTCTTTTTCCGATTCATTTTTAGGGTTCCGTACCTCACAAGGCAAAAAAAGGAACCCTTATAAGATCACTTTCTTGTCCGTCTGTCTGTCTGTGTGTCCCCACCGATTTTCTTTTTTTCCTTTACTTGTGCTGTAAGACCTTGGTTTTAACCAAAATTGACAATTCTAGGTCAACCGCAAGTACCCTATAGGTTTTGGGTCGAAAACCTATACATACATAGGAGACTCCATTTAAGATAGTCCTCTAAGTTGTATGGGCGCTTACAGATTTAGAGGACTAGCGTAATTAGCACCAACCTCAAATAAGATAAAATACGTACGGAACCCTCGGTGCGCGGGTCAGACTCGACCGAATTTTTGTTTTACACGCGCCCTGATTATAACGGACGTATTCCGTGTTTGGAAACATTTCGTTGATTTATATCGATTTTTAGATATCGAATACTTGAATGCATATTTACCTAAACTTTGAAATATTAACGGCCAGTTTCACTGCTGTCTAATAAATTCCTGGTAAATTAAATTGTTAAATTTAATGTCAAAACTTATACAAATTTCCTTATAATTTTGAATTTGTCTGGCAGATAAAGTCTTTTCAGAGATGGTGAAACTAAGTAATTCATGATTTCTAAATCGCGGTATTAAAATCAGTATAAAGTTTTTTAAAGGTGTCAATAATATGCACACTATGTTTCATACTTTGTCGGAAAAATACGGCATATCTAGGGAAATGTGAATTTGTCACGAGACGGGCCACTCGACGCGATGTTAGAACGCGACTGGGATCAGTTAAGCGTTACAACGCTTAATTGTGGCACGCGGGCCACGCCTACTTAGCACTTCCACTGTATTTTCTATTCCGCGGGCGAGCCTATTATTGCCTTCTACCGGGCACATTATTAAGCGAGCGATAATTAACATTTTTAATACACACATAACTTGCAAAAGTCAGAGGTGTGTGTGAGGTGAGGTACCTAGAGATCGAACCCGGTCATCGTCTCGGCAGTCCGTTACGTACACCACTGGGCTATCGTACTAGAAGATATAAGTAAAATCACCTTGCTCACAAAAAAAACTCACCATGCCACCGAATGATATGAAAATACTCAGCGCTAGTCAACAGCTCTAACAAGAACTGCCACAACTGAATCTGTCCGTTGTTTCCGTTGCGCGAGGTCACGTATGATGTCATATCCTCCTCGCTTGATGGCCGGATCACTACCTGCGAGAAAAGAAACAAAATATTAGACATCCGCGACATTTTTTTATATCGTCACGCTTTCACCCCCTAAGGGCAGGCCTCCTTCACTCGTGTGTACCTACAGCGATAAGTGCCTACACTTTGGCGCGGCTTCCACGCCGCGTCGTCACCGCTCGCGCGCAGGGCCTAGCTAATAACGTGAATTTTAATAGTGAACAACAAAAATGTTCACATCACAAGTCTGGTGCGAAGTATTGCTCATTTAACGGATGTGTGTCGGAAGCAACTTGAAATTTTGATTGTATTTATTTTACGAGAGCAACTTGAAAATTGTACTTTTTATTTGTTGACATATCTCAACGATTATGGTGTCAAATTAAAGATCTAGTTCAAAAACCATTTTATCTGTTTGAATCATGTAAATCGGTCTACGCGTTTAGGAAATAACTAAGAATTAGTATAGTGAAAATGTAAACCACCAGAATTTTTGTGGTTTTTGTTCTACGAGCTCAAATAGTGGGATAGGATACTTATAGTATAAATATTTATTATTAGGTACGTGGTCAAGTAGGTAGGTAGACGATGAATAAATATTATGGTAGCAGCGGCAAGTCGACAACCCTAGCGCGACAGCTAGCGCACCGCTCCGCGCCAGACAGCGACAGCGTTGTGTGTTAGAAAAGAGCGGGAACAGTTAGGTCAATATCGCGTTAGGTACTGAGTGCTTATGCGAGCTGAATTGCACTTTCTTGCTTAGTACCAAGAGTCGCCATTTCTATAAATTGGTTTGCGAAGTGGTGCTTCTGTTCGTAAGAACTATCTAAGGGGTAGGTAGATGTGTAATATTACACTCAGATTTCACCATATTATGATTCATAGGTTCCACTTATTAGTATATAGATTTATTGCCCCGTGCCTCGAAGAGCACGTTAAACCGTCGGTCCCGGCTGTTATGAAGATCTTTGACAATCGTTACGGGGAGTCAGTACCCTCAAATAAACTGATACTGGTCTAAACCATGAAATATCGCTATCCCTTTGGGTTGTGGAGGTCAGACGGCAGTCGCTCTGTGGAAAAGTTGATATTCTGTCATATCTGGCTGGACTAGTAAACGGACCTCAGTTGCACCAAGACTTACGCCTTGGAGCCCGGCCAAGACGTAAGTCTTGGACGCAACTGGGATGTCGCTGGGAGGATGATGATGATGACTTAATCTTAATATATAAAATCCTTGCGTTACTGACTGACTGACGGCCCCGTTATAGCCGAAACTATTGGGCGCAGGAAGCTGAAATTTGGCATGTATGTTCCTTGGGGACCGTAGGGGCGCACTAAGAAGGGATTGCCCGAAATACCCACGGGATTGGCCAAAACGGGTAAATTAAAAAAAAATGCTGGCGTAGCTGCTGACGTCCTCTAGTAGTAAATATATGGACTATCATACAATATATTCGAGACATACGTATTGAAATGAGAGCGGATTTCATTGCTAAGTAACGCTATGAAGCGGTGCCGTAGTGAGGCCGATATTGGCTTATACATTTTATCATGCAATTTTATTAAAACTGGACTTACAAATCCGATTATATAGGTCTTAAAACCGATTATACATTTTATATTTTGAATGAAAATGGGCAGTGATGCTTTGTATATATATACATTCATTGTATTTTTCTGCAAGTGTGAATGGGACAGGACGAAGGGGAAGACCTAGGCGGACGTTCTCTGACCAGATTGGAGACATCCTAAAAACAGGACAGGTGAGAAGTACCCTGAACAGAAGAGCATGCATGAGGAATCTGATGGGAGTGAATGAAGCAAGAGAGATATGTCAGGATCGTTGCAAATGGCGTTCCGTAGTCTCTGCCTACCCCTCCGGGAAACAGGCGTGAGTCTATGTATGTATGTATGTATTTTTCTATAGCGTCACGCCTGTATCCCTGTAGGGATATTAGGCAGAGGTGTAATCGTCATGTTATTGAATTTGTAGGTCCTACGTTATAGAGGGCGGGCTTAATTGCCGCTACCGGGCATTGTCAGACTCTCTGCCGCTATTGAGAATTCGGAAAAACTCGGTAACACTTTTGCCCGACCCGGGAATCGAACCCGGGACCCAATCAGCAGAGCATACCACGGAAAGAACGCTATTCACTGGAGCACGGAGACAGTAAAATTATAAGCTAATATTTTGTCCGTGTGGTGACGGATAAAGAATACGGATTGTCACCACCCCATATCATCCCATGGGTGTCGTAATAGCCGACAGAGGGAGCATACTATGCAGAGAACAGCACTGTAAGAGAAGGAAAACTTGATACAAACCCTATACCAACCCGTTTGGCCAGCTTGGTATAGTAGGCCAATTCCTCCTTTCAAAGGAGAGGCCTAGTCCAGTAGTGGACTATTAAAGGCTGATGATGATGATGATGGGAAGTAAAAGTTTAATACATAAAACGTAAAATAAATCCTACATATAATAAATAGGTATCCACAATAAAAGACTAGACCGCTCTGTAATCCGGCATTCAGCTGTATAAAATGGCGGATTATCAAGCGGGCTACCTGAGTCGCGGGGTGCCGGACTACTGAGCGTGCGAGATTGGCGAGCGGCTACTGTACCTGTTTTGGTTTCTTCTTGATGGCTGATTGTGGCATTTCTAAGGGATCCTTTACCGGTTGCGTCTCATCTGTTTGAACTACAGCTGAAATAATAAAATTAAATATTCTGAATTATCACACAATTTTTTGTCCTAAGTAGTAGCGTAAGTAAGTAAGTAAGGCAGCGATAGCCTAGTGGAGATACCAACAGACTGCCATGCAGAGGATATCGGGTTCGAATCCACGGCGCGCACCACTGACTTTTCGGAGTTATGTGCTTATAGCTTCCCCGTAACGTCGGTCCCGGCTGTCATGAAGATATCTGACAGTCGTTATAGGAAGTCAGTACCTCTAACAAGATTTCAAGCTTCTTCTTCTCTTTCCAGCTTTGAAAGCTTGTCATAATCATCAATGTCTACTCACCAATAAATTTACATTTCCTCAGCAATTCAAAGTGCGTCCAAAACAGATCCCCGGGGTCAGAAGGTACTTTTTCTCTGTAAAATAATTAAACACTCTCTTTATGAAAATTGAAGTCAGCTATAATTGAATTTTTTTTTTATTATAGACTCACGCCTGTATCCCCGAAGGGGTAGGCAGAGGTGTAATATTACACCCATATTACGCCATGAATTTTTAGGTCCCACGTAATAGGGGGCGAGCCTATTGCCGAATTAACTTTTTCTTCCTTTAAAATAAAACTCTCTCACTAAATCCTGTGTTTTAGTGGTTTAAGCGGCCACCTCACAGCTTGACACTGCGTAAGTGTTGTGGGTTCGATCCCCACACGAGACAACACTTTGTAAGAACCATAAATTGTTGTATTGAGTCTGGGTGTGCATAGTGTCTGTTAGTTGTATGTTGTAAAGTCCCCCGCCAAAAATATAGTTCAGTGGCAATGCACATATTTAATTTATCTCAGAACCACAGCTTTTAACAATATACAACTTGCGACACATTTGAATGTGACCGCCATATTTTTTATACATTCGACATAGTTTTAATCTATTTTTCAATGATTACTTTTTTTATTCAGCCAGTCTTTGGCAGCGGCTGGACACGAAACGCCGAAAATTGGGCTCAGTGGCGTGACATTGGAGAGGCCTACATCCAGGGCCGAACCTTCCCTATGTGCAATGTGCGCGGCGCACACAGGCGCCAGGGTGACAGGCGAGATATGCGTTCATTATAATACTTATTTTCGAAAAAGTATGCCAAAAAAGGCGCTTCTAGGATTTCGCACACAGGCGCAGTGGCGTAGGAAGGGCAAATATAAAATTAATTTTTAGGCCGGAATTGTTAGGTAACGACTTAAAAAAAAACAGATCATCCGCCCTACGCCACTGCACAGGCGCTTCATAGATTTCGCACACAGGCGCTGCATTGATGCTGCAGATGATGATGATGATGTCAGTTAGGCATGGGTTGGATATATCAAAACGTAACTTATATCGGATTGTGTTTATTATCATACCATATCGATATCTAAATATACATAACCGTTTTCACAAAAACTTCATCGAGTTATGGTTTATCCAAAGCGCAACAACGAGAACAAATTACGAATAACAAACAAAACGCAAACTTCACATCACGACCGATATGACATCGACGGTTTTTATTCGCTTTGTCTCTGTCTCACCATTCAATTTTTTACTGGCGTAAAAGGGATGAAGCGAATATTATATATAACTAGAGGACGTCAGCAGCTACGCCCGCATTTTTTTTTAATTTACCCGTTTTGGCCTATCCCGTGGGAATTTCGGGAAATCCCTTCTTAGTGCACCCCTACGGTCCCCAAGGAACATACATGCCAAATTTCAGCTGCCTGCGCCCAATAGTTTCGGCTGTAGCGTGTCTGTCAGTCAGTCAGTAACGCAAGGATTTTATATATTAAGAAGATAGTGCGTGTGTAATATCTTAACACGCTAGCAATACGGTCTAGTTTCTATGTATTTAGTTACAACAAAGAGTTCTTAAGTTAGCAACTTGCCGGCGGCTACTCGATATTAGGGAGAAATTCAATTCAAATTCGTTTATTAAACACCTTATACAATTATACAAAGCTTAAACGGTAATGGCTACAGTAGTATAAACTGTGTCGTAGCCATTAACGCCCACATCCGAATACTTATAAAGGTATAACAAATTAACAAAGATAAGCAATTCACATTTAATATTTTAGTATTAATTGATGTTATCTATGGACAGTTGTATGATTTGTAACTATATATTAGTATGAGTGGTGACATGTGAGAGGCATGTGTATGGGTGTGTGAGTGACTGGGTGATAGTTATGTAAGTGTGCGTGATATGAGTGTGAAATGTTTATGTTTAATATTTCATGTAATGATGTCTTCACATTGATAGATAGATAGATAGATAGATATACTCTTTATTGTACACCAAATAATATTGAACAGTAAACATATTGTGAATTGGCTTATACTACAGCATGTACAAATGGCGGCCTTATCGCTAAAAGCGATCTCTTCCAGGCAACCTTTGGATGGACAGAAATGATGTAAGCAATCAAGTGTGGCGATGGTGTAGTTAATTAATTAAATAATTTAAAATAATATACATACTAAATATACATAAATATATACATATTTGATATCATACAAATTCTACATAAAGAACGTACCCATATGTACATACATAATTGTATATAAATATATACCTATAAACTATACGAGATAGAATGTCATATATAACATAATAATATCATTATACTAATAACTATGCTAAAATACAGATGCAGTGAATACTACTCTTAACCTTTTGAGCGCCATGGTCACATATATGTGACAAGCGAAAACTGTCCCTGGACGCCAACGTCACAAATACGTGACAGAAAAAGCGGTGTACAAAAACACGAAATAAACAATTTGAACATTACTTGATTGCCTGTTTATTTATATTACCTTAAACTAGAAGTTCTAATGCTTGTTTATTTCTGTTAATCGAGTTAAATAGCATTATAGATATTGAGACATTTTACGTTAAAAAGTAAGAAATCAAATCTTAAAAAAGAATGTTCTCACACGCCACAGTCACAAATATGTGACCGCTAGTGATGTAGCGCAAGTTAGATAATATCAAAAATTTACATCAAAGATCGTTTTAAAACTGCCTTCTACAATGTATAATTTTAGATATAATTTAGTACGAGGATAAAACAGCATTAGTTTTATAGAATCAGACTTAAAAAGACATTTTAATAGCTACATAGTCGAAGATAAAATTGGCTGGGTCGAATTTCGATATTCGCTAATCTTGACTCAGGCGCATCCCTAATACAACCCGAATTATCAGTGCCTTGTACGCCATGGTCACAAATAGACGACAGCATCGTGACGTCACAAGCGCAGGCGATCAGAAATAGTGAAGAAAGTAAACATTATTAAAATATTTATTATTTATTTTATACTGACTGTTATAATGAGTGCGAATTTAATGACTACGGAGGAACTCCTTCGCATATTAGAAGGAGTTCCTGAATCCTGATGACGAAGGCTTTTCGGAAACAAAATCTTTGGACGACTATGATTTAAAGGTACCTAAGGAAGTACCTACAGTAATTTTTTTTTGCTTTTATTTTAAACAAAAATTAATCTTATTAAAAACCGAGATAATATCAGTAGGTATGTGGCCCAGTATTGGTGCTAGTAGACCGAATGTAACTTATTTTTGTTAAAAATAAGTTAGATAGGTACATTTGGGAATGTTCTTTTTTCGTGAAACAACTATAGATATTTTTTTATGTTTATACGTACCTATACCATGTGCCTATACTGATACATATACTTAAACTGTAATTATAAAGATTATAAATGTACCTAATTAAAAACAAAACCGTTTTATTTATTTTAAAATAATATGGTACGGGAACACATCGATAAGCGAGATTTACGTTGCTACATCCTTATTTCGAAAGCGAAATAGTCATACAAATGGCGGGCCGTCCACGCCATGGTCACAAATAGAAGACAGCAGATAAAGACTAGTGCTGTGCCTATAGTTATTACATTTAATTATATTGTCGTCTCATAACTGTTATTACGGTGTTATACAACTCTGTAAATGATGTATAACTATAACTATAGTAGGAGGAAGTGTAATTAGGAATTAAATTTCAATGTTACAAGGACATTATATTCTGAAATCGGAGACGTAAATAAAAATACAATTAAATATCGATGTAGTATTGGAATCCCTATTTTTTTCGTAGGTATTTGCGCGAAATTTGTGGCTTGGCGTTGAGGGCAGGTTCATGTGTTTTTGCTCTGGCGTTCAAAAGGTTAAAGTAAGACCTGGATTCTAGGAGAACAGTGCATGATGTTAAATGGACAGGTAGTGCCTTTTTAACATGCCTTTAAAAATGTTCAAAGAATTTGCTTTCCGAATCTCTGGTGATAACGCATTCCACAGTCGCGCGGCCTGTACAGCAAATGATTTGCTAAAGAAATTTGTGGAATGCGTTGGTATCTCCAGCGTCAAATCTTCAGACGACCTCAAGGACCTCACATGTGCGTCAATAAGGAACATAAAACGTTCTTTGAGATAAAAAGGAGTTGGTCATAGTTTTGAGAAAGAAGCCATTCTGTGAGTTTGAGCTTGGCCATTGCAATAGTCAATGGATATATATTGAGCTCCCTATTAAGTTTATTATAAAGTTTGGGGCTTAGAAAGTAATATTGGCGAGATGCCAAGGCAGTTCTGTGCATTTTAATAGTACATACTCGGTCAGATCTGCGCGTTTCTTTGACAAACTTTACATCGTACCCTATTTCACTATGCTTGCACAAAGTGACTTGGAGTATATATATAATTGTCGAACCGTAAGTACCTTACACAGACTATAGAGTTCAGAAGTAGAAAATCTTCTAGGCTTACCAGTCATTACCTTTAATATACATCTCTGGGCTCTCTCAAGACGAATCATGAACGTTTTACAAGTACCACCCCAAGATATAATGCAATAGCCTAAAATTGATTGAATAAAGGCATAGTAGACCATCTTCATGGTATCTAAGTCTGTAGAACTTCTTAGTTTTTTGAATACGTACAGTAACTTGCGAGACCGGGAGACAATTTGATCTATTTGCAAGTTCCAAAACAATTTACTGTCCAATATTATTCCTAGGTATTTTATGCTACTGGTAGGTGTAATTGAATAACAGCTGCAGTCGCAACCATTGATGTGATGAACCAAATAAGATGCTGGTTGAGTTAGTTTTTTGTAGATTGAGTGTGAGTAAATTAACGTCAAGCCATTTCATCACTAGACTTAAGGCAGTTTCAGCACTATTACGTACTGTTTCCTATGTAGGTCCATCGACTAGCAATACTGTGTCGTCAGCATATGAAACAATTCTACAGTTTTTGATTTTAAGGGAACAAAGCTCATTGACATAAATGAGGAAGAGTTTGGGACCAAGGACACTTCCCTGGGGAACTCCATAAACCAGAGGGAGTTCCGAACTAGTGATGTTTTCAATAATAGTACTTTGCGTACGGTCCTTGAGGTAGCTTGTGAAAATATCAAGAGCTAATCCACGTATCCCAAGTGATTCCATCTTTTGTAGAAGAAGGGCAACAGAGACAGTGTCAAAAGCCTTAGAAAGGTCTAAAAATAACCCGATCGTTTTTATATTTTTGTCTATATTATTTATTATATTATTACTAACATCCAGCACAGCATCTTCAGTCGATTTACCACGTCTAAAGCCATACTGTGTGTCAGCAAGTAAATTGTTTTTATCTAGATATTGTATTAATTTTTTATTAAGATTTTTTTCAAGTATTTTAGAAAGCGTTGTAAGTACAGAAACAGGTCTGTAGTTATGGACACTGTCTCTGTTTCCACTTTTGTAGATGGGATGCACTATAGCTTTTTTAAATGCTTTAGGAAACACATTTGAAGATAGGCACAAATTATATACGTGCTTTAAAACTGGCAATAATACGTGCCTTGAGGGAGGTTTTGATCACAGACGATGGTATTTTATCCCAACCAAGAGCTGCATTATCTTTAAGACTTAATATAGTCAAGTTCGGAGTCATCAACCTCAGACAAAAACATAGAACCCAACATAGGCCGACGACACAATAAGGAATCAATGTTATTAGAATTAAGATGGGTGCCAGTACGTGATATAATGTTATTTGCCAGCTTAGTACCTATTTCAGCAAAATGGTTGTTAACAAAATTAACGGCTGAAGACGGATCATTATGAAGTTTAAGAAGCTCAATAGGTGAGGCTTGATCCCTAGTGACACCAGCAATCTTTCTAAGGACATTCCAGGTTTTCCTTGAATTGGCCTGGCCCTTTTCCCCTGGCCTTCTGTAGCTCTATTTTGTGGAAGTTCTGTTTAACGGTTTTAAGCAAATTCTTGCAATAATTTCGATAGCGGCAGAAAGTTAATTTCAAAGTTTGATTTAAAGGTTCTTTCTTTGCACTGAATTGTAATTTATCCCTATTGCGAATACAGCGCAGAAGACCAGGTGTAATCCAAGGTTTAATAATCCTTTGGTTGTTAGAGACAGAATAAATTGAGGTGTGTGAGTTGATAACACGAGTTAAAATGGTAACCAATAAATTAGAGGCCTCCTCTGCGCAATTTGAAAATAGAACCGGTGAGAAATCTGTAACTTCCATTTCTTGAGCCACAGCTGCAAAGTTAGTATTCATCAATTCATTCTTTAAACTAGACCTACGTTCAATTAACGTTAAAAGTGTGAGTATGCGTTTGTCGTTGGTTTGCGTTTCGTTCGTTTCACAGTTACTTGTGCAAATCGTACTACTGATATCGCTATCTGAAAACGGTTTTCGATATCGATATTAAAATGGAATATCGGTTACATATCCGTTTGCAACTAAATACGAAAGCGCCCATGTCTATGTCTTTAGTGTTCTACAGAAATACATACACTAGATGAGTCGGCGGTTACACCTGCGTTACTTATGGCTAGCTCCTGTGGCTCATAGCGTTATGTTATATAGACTTTACATAGCCTTTTTCGATAAATGGGCTATCTTACCCGGCCTTTTTTTTTCAAATCGTACCAGTAGTTCCTGTGAGCGCTAATGTGCGTTCCAGCAAGCAAACTGCAGTTTTAAGTATTAGTATAGGATTAGATATAACAATGGGTTGGGTTTCGATACGAGTCGCCCGAATTTGAGGGTATTGGGGGTGTAGGGGGCTTAAGGGAGTTAGTTTTAATGCCCTAAAAGTAATTTTGGCTGCCGGAGTTGCGTCTAAATATTTTTAAACAATTTTCAAAAATTGTTTATTCAAATATGCAAAACGGAACGTCATTTTAGGTTTTATGTGAAAGTAACTAAATAGGTTGTGTTAGGTTCTCTTTTGACCCTTAAACCGAAAATAGGAGCCCTGCGAAGGCTCCGTCAACCTCAGTTTATTAAACTAGTGTGAAGAATGTGGAAGTTGGCAGTGCCATACACACCGATGTTTGGAGAATTTTTTTTTTTCAGAGGAATCCAAGTATTTCCGGCAAGTGAAAATGGTGAGGGGGGGTTCCGAGATCTACCCCACCTCCCTCCCAATCACTCACAAGCCCTAAAAGCGGCGACGTATTTCGAAACCTTTACCATAAAAGTATTTTACTCACTTGAATTCCACATTAGATATAGTACATAGCTCAGCGCCGCTTATATTCCAGTCGGACAGTTTGACGCCGGCCAGATTGAACTGACGAACCGCCCACTGTATCCACAGCTTTACGTGTTGCACTGACCTATAGGGGAAAATGGAAACATTGAGTTAATAAAGTTTCAGTAATGCATGTTAATACTTCATTTTGACGACCGGTTGGTGTAGCGGGAGTGTAAGCGACTGCTACGCCGAAGGTCGCGGGTTCGATTCCCGCTTAAGTCAAACATTTGTGTGCATGAACATGGATGTTTGTCTTGGTCTGTGTGTTTCTATGTATAATATGTATGTATTTACAAAAAAAAAAAAAGTTTATCCATTATCTAGTAGGTACCTTTCGTCGCCATGGCACCATCATCAGGACACCCCCAGAGGATCCACAAATGAAACCACACAATTAACTGAAAACTGCATTATATTTTGGGAAGAAACCTCACGATACCAAAGTCCGATCAAAAAGTGTCATGGCCGCCTGCCGTCGCATCAACTTACTCGGTATCAAAACATTATACATTTAATTGCAAGATTTATATTATCGTATGTATGAACTTTCAATTAATCTTTATAATTAAGAAACAATATAGAATTCCAGTTACTTTAGCTAAAGCGTCGAAATACGTCTTGATAAATTTAATTAGTTATAATATTAATAACCAAAATGTGTTGGCGGGCGACTATTTATTTAAAGACAATATAAACCAATACAGCGTCAAGAAATATATGTAAATACAGAAATGTAACACAATGTATATAATATTAATTACAAGCAAATGCAATTAATATTTTACTGGTTATTTAGTTAAAATTACATTAAAATAATATTAACTTCCGGGTTAGTTATCATTTAGCCATCTAGATGGCTCTGCTCTACGTTTATGCTTTAACAAACCATCTCAGTGCGCCCATATACCCATAGTATAAGCTCTGCTTAGTTTGGGACTAGATGGTGTTGTGTGAATCTAGTAGAAAATTATATTATCTTAATATATAAAATCCTTGCGTTACTGACTGACTGACAGACACGCTACAGCCGAAACTATTGGGCGCAGGAAGCTGAAATTTGGCATGTATGTTCCTTGGGGACCTTAGGGGTGCACTAAGAAGGGATTTCCAGAAATTCCCACGGGATCGGCCAAAACGGGTAAAGTAAAAAAAATGCAAGCGTAGCTGCTGGCGTCCTCTAGTATATATTATATTATTTTTTTGTGTGAGTGTGTGGCCAACTCTGGTGTCGGAGTTTTCAGACCGCCCGAAGACCTCCAACATGACCTAACGATTATTGTCCTCAGAATAGAACTGGGATCGACGGCTTTTGTGTGCCCTCCGAAGAACTTGATGCAAAAATGCCACACGAGGTCACCCATCCAAATAGCGTTTTGCAAGCGTTGTTTAACTTTGCCGATTTATTCTCTCCTTCTGTCAGTATCTGTGCTGCTACTGAGCATTTGGAAAACTTAGTACATAGTAAACTTAGTAGTAGTGGTATTTATGCGAAAGTTTAATCAAGAGTTTGACATTTGTATTTTAATTTCTTCATATTTTCCCATCGCGACATATTTGAATTATTACAATATTATTTAATTCATTAAAATTATGGCACAATCTAAATTTGCATGCTGAATTTAGTAGGCGGAATATGAAGTACTATGTATTGTATTATGATTATGAGATCTGTAGGCACCATATTTCATGCAAATAAATAAATGTAAATGTTGTCTGAGAGAGTAACAAAAACTTTTGCTTTTCTAATTGCTTTTATTCTATTTTATTAATAGAAGTTGAATAGAGTATTTAATAAACGATTTATAGCGACTATTGTTTTTTATTTTTATTTCTAGACATCCCTGTGTTCTATGTCCAGCAGTGGGACAGTATATCCAGACAAATATAATATTCTTACCACTCAGTGGGATCATCGGGTACCCTGACCCTATGTTCACTGTTGAACTGCGAGTGGACGACCCACTTCACGGCGGCCGCGTGGGGCTGGGCAGACACCTCGTCCGGCATCTCTTGCACGGCCATTGTGGCTTCTTCTAGCTCTAGAACTGAAGACAAAATGTTAGTAAGTGATAGAAACTATAAACTATACAGGATGGTAAAAAGACCCTTAAAGACGACATTGTTTACGTTACGGCCGCTCGCCTAAAGTAAACATTTCATTCAAACGTAATTAGTTTTGTACCATTAGAATGAGTCATTTATTAGGTTGCAGAAAAATAAACACCACTCCTCTCACGTTATTAACAACCGAACAAAAACTAATTTATTGAGCGCGCCCGTCTTCAAGTGGCGGCGCGCACTCGAAATTTGTAGATGCTGAATAAGCAAGTTAAAATGGTGAGAGGTCAAGCGGTTAACGAAAACTGAAATCCCATATTGTACTAATCATTACAAACGTTTTTTACTTCGTCACCTACCACCTTCGTCAAATTATTGGTTTAGAGGAGTAGGTACGAGTACGAGTGCGTATTAAATTGTTAATTATCGCTTGCCCCGTGCCTTGGAGAGCACGTTAAACCGTCGGTCCCGGTTGTCATAAAGATCTTTGACAGTTGTTACGGGGAGTCAGTACCCTCAAATAAACTGATACTGGTCTAAACCATGAAATATCGCTATCGCTTTGTGGAGGTCAGGCGGCAGTTGCTCTGTGGAAAAATTTATATTCTGTCGGGGGGCGATTTAGAATCTTTCGATATCTCATTTGACATTCGATTCCGTTAATTGTCAAACGGGTTACCTCATTTCTTGTCAAAACTATCGCATTTCCTATCAATTTTATGCATTCAGTATGAAGTAAATTAATAAATAAACCGAATTCAATGAACATTTGTTCAAATATCTCTGATAGGCGGCTAAAAGACGAGGACAATAATTTGACATATCGTACGATTACGTCTTGTCGTGACATTCTGAATCGGTCTGCAGGTTAGACCAGTAAGCGGACCTTGGGCTCCTTGGATGAAACCGGGACTGTTTGTTGACTGGTTGTTTTGTAACGCGACGACGATGTTGATGATGACCCATGCCCAGCAGTGGGACAGCTTAAATACTAGACACTCACGTTGATCCTCAGTCTGGTTCGGCAACTGCACTAACTCCTCATCAGGTTTCAGTACATCTAAGATGTTAATTTTTCTCTCAGCGGCTCTGATCTGTATGTTGACTTGGACAACTCCTTCTCCCCTAATGCACTGTTCTACCAGGGTTTTGTGGTTTTCTAGCTGAAAAAGAAATTACAAGTTACTTTAATTATTACTTATTTAAATTTTATTCATTTACTTTATTCTTTATAGGTATATGCACAAGGTATACAGGCTGACCTAATGCCATGGCTCTGTCTACCTGTCTACTTTACAGTGGCGCAGAACTGCAGAGATAAAAAGTAGGTGTATTATATTATGATGTAACGTCAAATTAATATTTTTTTATTAAAATTATCTCATAATACCTGTATATTCATAAGTAATATCGAAAATCCGCGGGCAGTTTAAAATAACTAAGAATTAGTATAGTGAAATGTAAACGACCAGAATTTTTGTGGTTTTTGTTCTACGAGCTCAAATAGTGGGATAGGATACTTATTATTAATTATTTATTATTAGGTACGTGGTCAAGTAGGTAGATAGACGATGAATAAATATTATAGTTGCAGCGGCAAGTCGACAACCCTAGCGCGCCACTCCGCGCCAGACAGCGACAGCGTTATGTGTTAGAAAAGAGCGGGAACGGTTAGGTGAATATCGTGTTAGGCACTGAGTGCTTATGCGAGCTGAATTGCACTTTGTTGCTTAATAGCAAGAGTCGCAATTTCAATAAATTGGGTTGAGTACTTGTATATATTCTGTGTCCATACATCTAGGGGCAGATCAAGCGGAAGGGTCTCATGTGTCAGCCCAACCTTCGGATGGGCATCCATGCCCAAATAACCTGAGACTTCCAGGGACAAATTACTTTTAAGATTTTTTTTAATAACTCTCTTCAAGGCTAAGCCTGCTCAACCAAAATTCTAGATCCACTACTGCATACATTCAATCATCCTGACTACTAAATTATCAACGTTTATAACATTTCCGTGTGGTGACAGATTAAGAATTCGGAATGTCACCACCCCATACATACACATGCCGCCCCATATAATCCTCTGGGTGTCGTCAGAGCCGACAGAGGGAACATATTATGCAGAGAACAACACTGTAAGAGAAGGAAAACTTGATACAAACCCTATAGCAACCCGTTTGGCCAGCGTGGTATAGTAGGCCAATTCCTCCTTTCAAAGGAAGGGGGTGCATAGGGTTCCCACCAAGAACTAAGGGTCCCAAGCCAACCTCACCTGCAAGCGGTGCACCTGCCGATCAACGGACGAGGTTCTGGCAAACAAAATATCCAGATAACCGGCAATAGGCTCGCCACCTATTACTTGGGATCAAAACACTGGCGAAAAGCCTACCCTTTCGGGGAAACAGGCGTGAGTCTATGTATGTATGTAAAGGAGAGGCCTAGTCCAGCAGTGGACTGTTAAAGGCTGATGACGATACGACGATACGACACGATAACATTAATAAACTTCGTCTGCGGTTCCGTCCGTGTGAATCATACACCGAAACCTTACCCATGAATCATAGTATCTATTGGTGAAAACTGTACAAAAACCCGTTCAGTATTTTTTTACTTTATCGCGTTCATTAATTATGTGGTTTTTGAGTTTAAGGCGTTCATACAGACAGACAAAACGTCTGTGGAACTTCGTTGCATACTTAATATGAATAAATTAAGACAATATATCCATACCATCTTAGCATTCTGCAGCCAAAAGCTGTAATCCGACAGATCAGCTCCCAATCTTCGTTCAAGCATCGCCCGAAGGCGTGATAGTCTCGTTCTTATATCCATCAGCTGAACTATCACTTCTTCTGTAAAATAAAATATATCAATTATTAAAAGGCAGCAGTGTATCCAACTTCGAGAAAGAGGTCAATCGTCGAATCCAACTCGGTTGGGCGGCGTTCGGGAAGTTACGGCATATCTTCACGTCCGATATCCCGCAGTATCTCCAGACGAAAACTCTTTGACCAGTGTGTGTTGCCAGTGTTGTCATATGGAACGCAGACTTCGCCGCTCACTATGTGGCTCATTAGAAAGCTCAAAGTCACTCAGAGGGCGATGGAGAGAGCTATGCTCGGAGTTACCCTGCTAGACCGAATCAGAAATGAGGAGATCCGCAGGCGAACCAAAGTCATCGACATAGTTCTCCGAATAGTAAAGCTGAAGTGGCAGTGGGCAGGGCATATAACCAAAAGAACGGATGGCCGTTGGAGCAGAAACGTTCTGGAGTGGCGACCTCGCACCGAAAACGCAGCACTAGCCTTCTCGAGATACCGCCTCCAACCTCCAACCTCCGCCTACCAACATACCGCCATGCAAAGGCTATCGGGTTCACATCCACGGCGCGCTCGAATGACTTTACGAAGTACCTAATGTGCGTATTGAATTGTTCTCGGAGAGCACGTTAAGCCATCGGTCCCGGTTGTCATGAAGATCTTTGACAGTCATTATGGGAAATCAGTACCTCTGAATAAACTGACACTAGCCTAAGTCATGGAACATCGCTATCCCTTTGGATGTGGATCGTGAAATTCAGACGGCACTGGCTCTGTGGAAAAGCTAATATTGAGTCAAATACAGTTAGACTAGAAAATGGCACCGGGCTGCTACTGGGATAACACGATAACGATGATAAAAGAAATACATAATATTTTAAGTTGCTGTGCTCGCGGTAACACCTGCTTTATAATTATAATGAATTCATTATGGCTACTGCTACACAAAAATCCGTGTGGTGACGGATTAAGAATACGGAATGTCACCACCCCATATCAACCCATGGGTGTCGTAAGAGCCGACAGAGGGAGCATATTATGCAGAGGACAGCACTGTAAGATAAGGAAAACTTGATACAAACCTTATACCAACCCGTCTGGCCAGCGTGGTATAGTAGGCAAATTCCTCCTTTCAAAGGAGAGGCCTAGTCCAGCAGTGGACTGTTAAAGGCTGATGATGATGATGACTGCTACGCACCCGTGGTTCTTAGCTTGATATTATAATAATATAGCCTTTAGTCTTCCTTTCCTAGATAAATGAACTATCGAAAACAAAAAAAATAATATCGAAGCACTAGTTTCTGCGCGTAACTAGTGCTTTCAACCAAACAAACTCGTCGACATTATAAATTGGTATAGATTTATTATATCATATTATTATGTTCATAGCTAGGTAGATTAGAATGTTACGATGGATGTGTGGAGGGACAAGAATGGACAGATTAAGGAATGATTACGTTAGGGGTAGTATGTAAGTGGCGCCCATAGATGAAAAGGTAAAAGGGAGTCGATTGGCCTGGTATGGACATGTTATGCAGAGAGATGAGATGTATGTAGGTCAAAAAGAGATGAATATGTATGTAGAAGGACGAAAAAGGAGAGGACAACCAAGGAAAAGATGGATGGACTGTGTGAGGATGGATATGAAAGAGAAAGGGGTAAACGATCGGATGACTGGTGACAGAGAAGTATGGAAGCGAAGGACATACTGCGCCGACCCCAAATAAATTGGGACCAGGGCAAGACAATGATGATGTTTATAGCTAGGTAAAATTCGCGTGCCTTCAAAGTTGCAGTAGCAAGAATACATTTATTCTAATAGTGTGACGTCACTAGATAGTATTGCTGACACTAAGTACTGGTTAATTTACTACTGTGTCCACTGAGCAGTTATTTGAGATATCTGATCATGTTTCATAGCCACACTGGCTGAGACAAGAAAATAACCTACAATTATTGTATAACCTTAACTGGTAGAATCAAAGTGGTATAATGTGTCCGTCGGTTGTAGCTTTATAAAGTCTCTCGCGACGCAGTGCGAGAGTTGTCGTTTCAAAAAATTGGGCAAGTGCGAGTCGGGCTCACGCACGAAGGGTTCCGTACCATCATCTATGAAAGAAAATCACGTTCGTTGTATGTATACTTAAATACTTTTTAACTTTCTCCCTGTTTATTAAGATCGAGTATCAAATTGCTTAAAAATTACGTTTGTTATATGGGAGCCCCCCTTTATTATTTACTTTTTTTATTTAATTATTTATTTTGAAATATATTACTTGGGACAGAATACAACTACATATTCTGTGACAATTTGAAGCGTCTACCTGTTACAGTTAGTAATTTAGAGCAATAAATACGAAAAGAAACACGTTTTTTGTATGGGACCCCCCCTTAATATTTTCATTTTTTTTAATTTTTAGTATTTGTTGTTATAGCGGCAACCAAAATACATAATTTGTGAAAATTTCAGCTTTCTAGCTATCACGGTTTATGAGATACAGCCTGGTGACAGACAGACAGACAGACAGACAGACGGACAGACAGCGGAGGCTTAGAAATAGGGTTCCGACTTTTACCTTTTTGGTACGGAACCCTAAAAACTAAGTACCTGGATGACCGAGCATTTCTCGGTAATTTTTGGTAAATCGTGTTTTCTAAATATAAATCCTAGCTAGATCGGTTTATCGCCCCGAGACCTTCTGCATACTTACTCATCGTTGGAGCCGTTTCCGTGATTCAGATTGCATCATCATCGTCCTAGCGATATCCCAGGTGCATCCAAGACTTCTCGCCTTGGAGCCCGAGGTCCGCTTACTAGTCTAACCAGAATTAACAGAATATCAGCTTTTCTACAGAGCGACTGTCGTCTGACCTCCGCAACCCAACGGGATAGCCGTATTCCGAGGTTTAGGCTAGTATCAGTTTATTTGAGGGTACTGACTCCCCGTAACGACTGTCAAAGATCTTCATGACAGCCAGGACCGACGGTTTACCTTGCTCTCCGAGGTACGGGGCAAGCGATAATTAACAATTTAATATGCACTTAACTTCTAAAAGTCAGTGGTGCGCGCCGTGGATTCGAACCCGATACCCTCTGCATAGCAGTCTGTTGGTATATCCACTCAGATATCGCTGCCTCGAACGCTGCAGTTTCCGAGACTCAGATTATACATTTGTATATGTATACAAAAAATTTTTGTTAAGATATTAGATTGATGATGAGTCATTCAAGTGACGGAACACATGCTTGCTTTGAAAATATTGTTCTTTTTTTTTGTGTGAGTGTGTGTGGCCAACTGGCCAGTGGCCACCTGTGGTGTTGGAGTTTCTAGACTGCTCGAAGGCCTTTGACATGGCCTAAAGATACTTATGTCAGACAAGATTTGGGACCGAAGACCTTAAGTGTCTTCCTAAACATGACCACGAGGGGTCACTCAAGAAGTGATGATATGTGCAAGTTTTGGTTAACTTTACTGATCTTTTACGAAAGGCAAGTTAAGTCACAATATGAACACTACAAAATATTGTTTAAAACAAATTGTCAGTCATTTTTTGATTACTTTCAACAATTTTCAGTGATTTTTTGAAGTTTTATTCAATTGCGATATTTTATTTACTTATTTTATAAGCCTTTATAAAGATTTAACAATTTAAGCGAAAAAGTACAAAAGAGTGGAATGTAGACGAAGTGCGTGAGGTTTGTAAGGATAGAAGCTTGTGGGGTTCCATAGTCACTGCTTACCATAACGGGAAACAGGCGTGAGTAGGTATATCTATATAACGAAATTAAAATCTTATCTTATACTATTATATAAAGCTGAAGAGTTTGTTTGTTTGGTTGGTTGAACGCGCTAATCTGTGGAACTACTGGACTGATTTGAAAAATTCTTTCAGTGTTAGATAGGCCATTTATCGAGGAAGGCTATAGGCTATATAACATCACGCTATGAGCGACGGAAGCGGAGCAGTAGCCTTAAATAACGCGGGTGTAACCGCAGGCATCCTCTAGTGTGTTATACATGGTGCTTAAAACATAATGAATCATCTCAATCATGCAAACTCTAACACATATGAACTTACCGCTACTTTCTGTACTTTGCATGGTGTCATCCTCATCGGGCGTGTCTGAGAATACTGCCAGCGGAGTCTGGAGGATCTCCCCACTGGATTGCATGAGACCTGAAAAATGCCATGCATAATTACTATGAGCTTTCCCAGGGTGAAGCTGGGTGTACTATGTAGGTCTCTTTTAAATACCATTTAATAGGTTGACATCTTGCAAGCTGAATTTTACCTCCTACCAGTTTAATTCTATGGCATAGCTAGGTAATAGTCAGAGAAATTTTGTTGTTAAAATGAAACTACTATAATTAATGTGTACATTTGGGTTACAGCAGCGATAGCGGAGTAGAGAGACTGACAGACTGCTATGCAGAGGGTCTCGGGTTCGAATCCAATGACTTTTCGAGACATCATGAGGAAACCTGCATGTCTGAGAGTTCTCCTTAATGTGCTCGACAGACATGTGAAGTTTGCCAATCCGCACTTGGCCAGTGTGGTGGACTATGGCCTTACCTTTCTCATATTAAGAAGAGACCTGTGCCCAGCAGTGGGACAGTTTAAATGGCTGATGATGATGATGATGAGGAAATGGTTTGATGTGTTCTATCTTTTTCATGCTGTTTCTTTCCATTTAAAGCAAGCCATGTAAAAGCTTTACTCATAGCTATCAAGCTGGGGACTGTTATGCTATATTAGTTATTGCATAAATTTTTATCATTATATTGTTACATGTTATAGTTGTTTGAAAACACCCACTCTAGGAATCTAGGAATAAATCCTCTATTGGCAGGCACAATGAACACCTGCTAGTTCAAACAAATTGTTGTCTTGTGTGGAGATTGAACCCACAACACCCTGTACAGTGTTACTAATAAACATAGTTAACTATTCCTTTCCAATTATTCAATAATGAAATTATGTAAAGACTTGGATTCAACGCATATCATTAACAACAAGCAATGATTTTTGTGGTAGAGGTAGGAGGCTGTTTTATAGATAAATACAGAGCCTCAGAATAATCTTTGGACATCATGGGCTACCTACTAATATTTTCTTATACCTATAGAACCTCAATAACAAAACCCTGAAAGAAGGAATCAGATTTCCCATATAATTTAGTCAACTAGAATCTTCTCTGATTTATATTTATTACTTCATACTACTAATGACTAAGGCAGGACTGCTATTTTCCTTTTACTAAGTTGACTAAGTTAAGGAAATATTGTTTACATTATCATTGGACAACAAAAAGGATAATAAATGTATCCATTACTGGTTAAAATAGGTATCTATTCGCTGTTTATAGTACTATGACATTGAACATTTCCTATAAAATTTAAGAGGGGTAAGGTAAAGATTGAAAACATAGTCAATGTTCAGGTTTAACTAGGGTCAGTGTGTACCCTGACAAGGGATTACATTTAAACAAATAACTTACCCAGGTCTGATTCTGTAACATATTGAGGAATTATAGATAGTGGATCTGAGTTCTCCACAGTGTTTTCGTCAAAACCATTTTCGCCTTGTTCCATTTTGATAGCTCTTACATTTAACAAATCGTTCAAATCTGTCACCTCCATTATCAACTTATAATTACACTATATCCTACAATCACACTTGCTTAGAAATACATAAAATTAGATGTTTTTGTTGATATTTATCAAAAGTTTTACTATGATTTGAAATTTTTAGGAAAAGGAAATCGTTCTGTAGCCACTTCCGCGTGCGCCAAAAAATAAAACTATAGACAATTGTCGGTTTTTGACAGTACCTCTACATTGTTTATGACTTATAGTCATGATCAGAATTCAGAAATCGATTGATAGGAAATTCAAATATTATGATTGATTGAGTTATCAATAAAAAAAATTATACAATTTATTAGTAGCTTAGTGAGAAAATTGGAAAAATATAATATAAATCAATTAGTAAAAAATTGCGACTTACAGAATGCTATATAGTTATGACTGTCAAAGTCAAACTCAAATTAAAGGCGGGAACCTAGAAAGCGTATTTTAAAATTATTATACAGGGTGAAATTGAATAGATGCGACAAATTTAAATATACAATAATAAGTGTTGTCAAGAAAATTTAGAACATATTAAATGAAAAATTAGTAAACTTTTATCAGTTTTACGAAATCCGGTAAAATAATTAAAGTATCAAAGAAATTCGCGTACTACCTTTTTCGTGTAGTGGGCATAATTTATTTAGGTACATTTAATAATAATAAGTACTCCACAACGATTATTGAGCACTGCGATGAGTAGGAAAACATCAATAACATCAATGGACCATTTTACAACGATAATCACGTATTTTTTTTATCGATTTAAATTGTAGAAAAAACAGTTGATAATAACTATGTTACTATAACTGAAGCTCCCATTTCATTTTGTCGCATTTATTCAATTTCACCCTGTATAATATTCTATTGATCTATGGAAATAACTCAAGCTAAACGCTAGTAAGTGTTGTAAGTGTAATAAAATGTATATTTTTATAAATAATTGCTTTATATTTTACCAATTTAGTATCTATATTTGTTACTAGACGTCGCCAGCGGCTTCACCCGCGTCAACTATAAATACATATTATGTTTATAAACCTTCCTCTTGAATCATTATATCTATTAAAAAACCGCATTAAAGTCCGTTGCGTAGTTTTTAAGATTTAAGCATACATAGGGACAGACAGGCAGAAGTCAGACAGAAGACAGACTTTGTTTTATACTATGTAGGGCAGATGTACTCAAGATGACATAGTCAGATAACTCAAAACTCAAAACTCAAAAAACTCAAAATGTTTATTGCTTTCATGTGTAAGTACAAAGATCTTAAATTAATAATAAATTTAGAATCAACATGCAACCCTGTTAGGGCACAGCAAATTTACGTTGGTATACGTAGGTATCTATAACTAGTTATACATATATATAAGTAATATATCTTGACTTGACAACTTTATTTTATAATGTTGTTGAAGTTAGCTAATATAATTATTTAGTACATTGTACCTATTGTCTTATGCTAAGAGGTATTGCTAATATTGCTTCCTGTAAGTATTTTCGTCAAAAAACTCTTGCAGTGTGTAGAAGCATTTTTTTAATAGATATTTTTGAAGTTTATTTTTGAATATGTTGTTATCTTTGGAGTCTTTTATTTCTTGCGGTATTTTATTGTATATTTTGATCGACATAACATACGGTCCTGAGTGAAATATTGACAGGCTAGATGTTGGTAATGCTAGTCTATTTTGGTGTCTAAGGTTACGGGATTGGGTGAAATGGTCTTTATTTAAAGTAAACAGGGACATATGCTTCCTAACAAATATGCATATTTCTAATATATAATATATTGATAGAAGTGTTAGAATGCCTTGCTCCGTAAAATGTTTTCTGCAACTTTCCATTCCATCTATATTTGCAAGAATCCTAATACATCGCTTTTGGAGTTTGAAAAGCTTATCCGCGTCTACACTATTGCCCCATAATATAACTCCGTATCGGAGCCACGAGTGAGCGTATGCATAGTAGGCAGCTTTCGCTGATTTGAGGTCAGAAGTTCTTTTTAACTCATATAGACCGTATGTAAATGATGATAATTTGCTAGTGATTTGACACACTATCAATATTGATTGAAATATGCGCGCTAAGGGTGAAGTAGTGACGTTTTATAGTGTGCCTGTAGATGGCGTTAGTACTTAGTACCTACTCAAATTCATTATGTCGATGTCGGAAAGCAGACGCAGATTGGCAAGTATAATATTATAGTTAATTTTTTTGTGATTTTGATATGCAAATTATTTGGCTTTCGCTTTTGTTTGGTGGTGAAAATACATGTAAGGTACAACTAACTTTAAGTTGCTTTATTTTGCAATGTAAAATTGTACCTACCTATTAATATATAACAGAAATATTGCTAAAACCGCATTCTAACCTCAAAGTTTTTGTCGACACAGTTCAAATAAAACTTGCACATCAATTGGGTAAGACGACACACCAGACGTGGGTATAAGAAGACATACTATGTCACTTACCCTTATAAAATATAACAATAATGATGGGTTAGACAGTGGCGTAGCTAGCTTGGGTGGCACCCGGGGCGGTAGTTGGTGAATTACCTTTTTTTTTTAGTCGATAAGTACCTAACAATTCCGGGCTCACTGTCATAGTGCTGAGCTAGGTAGTGCCTATGTTGTTTTATATTTTTGTACATTGTTCTTCAAGTTGAGTTTTGGTTGTCACCCCATTTTTTGGATGGGTGGCACCCGGGGCGGACCACCTCCGCCGCGCCCCCCCCTTCCTACGCCACTGGGTGTAGGTATTATTATTTTTCTTTTAGTACCTACAGAATGCCTGCCAATTACAAAAGAACACGGAAAAGTAGGTTCAATTGATGCCAAAAAATTGTTTGGGAACTGTGCTCTTAAAATCAAATAATTATTGTATAAGACGACATACACTGTTAGACTTAGAAAACGCACTTGAAACCGTGAACTCATACTATGTCATTTTAAATCATAGATAGGTATATATGTCGTCTTACACACGTAGACCACTGAATACAGATTTACATAGAAGCGCATTTCTTAAGGATTTCGTGTGCCGATTCCAAGTGGCGACTGTCGCCAGTTTAGTTCGTAGATGGCGCCGTTGGAGGCGCTGACGTCGTTCTCCGTCTCTCTTGCTCTCGTAGTTAAGTTACACAGGAGGAACGTTCGTTTCTCTTGCACTCGTAGAGACAGCTATCACAGAGCGATTGCCACGCCGCCAAGCGGCAATTTGGGTCACAGAAAGTTTGTCTGCAGAGCGCCCGGAGCTCTTTGCGTAGACCTAAGTGCAATTTCTTGTTATTTTTAAGATTTTATAATGTTTATTGTTCTAAAACTAAAATAACTTCTTTGATTTTGATACATTTACTAATATACGCAATATGCTGATCTCACATGACATTATTTATTTCCGATACTTACCTACCTTCAAAGAAAAAGTATGTCATCTTAAGCATAATTATTCCCCTAGTGATAGTGATAATAATAAGTTTGCAGAAACAAATGGTATTTTTGGTCGTAAGTATCATTCTATGTACTCATATCACCCCACCCAATAAAATTAATTATTACCTTACTCTCACTCAGACGTGGATCTCTACATCCAAATCTTGAAGTTCAACCATCTTGTTAGCTATTAATCATCATTGAGGATCTAATAGTTCTTGGATCCATGCTCATGTTCTGTCACAGAAATAATTTGTCTACGAATAGCTTTTGAATGTACATCACAGACCTAGAGAACAGTGATATACATGGTGATTGATTTGGGAGCCTGTGCTTAGGAGCAGATCAATTATGATAAGTTTTTTACTTCCGCCCTACCTGTAACCAATGCTGCCCTACCTCAAATTCGACTCTAGCTACAGCCCTGCATTGTATACTAATGGTAAGAAAGAGGAACCTACCACGCACCCTCGGATTGACCACTCCAAATGTTGCAATAGAAAAAGGTTGACTATACCTACCTACCGACCTCCTCTGACGAGAGAGGATAAGGGTTGTATAGGAATGCTATGGGTTCCACGAAGATACTTCATCTGCTGTATGAGAATGTGGTACCTATAGATATGGAATATGGTTCATACAATAAAATTGTATGGAAACTGTCGCGAGAGATGTCTTATTCGCGATATTTAATTATATAAGACCCGTTTCCATAAAATTTTATGTTAACTACTAATCGCAAAAGTTTAAAATAGAATATTGTGTTTCAAAACTTCTTTTACCGGAAGTTTTGATAGGCTGTCACGCAGAGGATGTCGGGTACAAAGCCGCGCACCACTGACATTTCCAAGTATGGAACTGATAAATATTGTTTGCTTAATGTAATGTGTGCGCTGGGTCCCGGCTGCCATGAAGAACAAAGAAGCCTGGAACTGACACTGGTCTAAGCTATAATAATCTTATCGCTTTAGATTGCGGAAATCAGAAGGAAGCCGCTCTGTAGAAAAGCTATTGGCGACGCTAAGATTCTAACTAGCAACTCCAGGGGCGATATTTAAACGTTGTCTAAGAATTTCTCTAATTTTTTCGATCAACAATGCTAGTATTGTTGATCGAAGTCTAATTTAGAAGTTGTTTACATTCACAGATCATTACTGACCATAGAGATATAAAGGAAAGGATAGAGTTAGAGTGGCAGAGAGGGGCCAATGAGTGGCCGTCGGTGCGAGAGAGAACGCTACAGTTAAAGGCCCCCTGCATCTCTCTCGAACAGTACATGCACAACATCAACATTGCGCAATGGCGTGCTACCTGTAACTATTATTTATATTAGAAGGCCCACTTGCACAACGATTCTTAAATTGAATTAAGATGTATTTAACGAGAAAAAAATATTAAACACCACTAGCGTCTTGCACAACGAAAAATTTGTCGAGTAATATGATTTAAGAACTGTCAAAATTAATCACCGAAAATCGGCTGTTTAGTGGCTAACTTTATTTAAGAACTGTCACACTGATGTTAGCATCTTGTCATTAGTGACGAAAATTATCAATAATTATATAACTGGACCGGACGACGCAGCAGGGGGAGGCCTATGTCCAGCAGTGGACGTCCCTAGGCTGACATGATGATGATGATGATATAAATGATAACAATGTACTTACTTATGTTATTGTTAACCCTAGAATTCTACACTATTTGGGGCACATGTTATTCCTACACTGGGGTGCTGGAACACCCCATACTAAAATGACTGTAATCCTTAAAATAAAAAAAACTATTCATGAAAATACGTTTAACCAAACAAAATCGGTAACTTGCGATCACAAATCAGCCTTATTACACAAAGTTAAATGTAGTTTGAGCAACAGCGCTTGTAGGATTTGGTCCTTTTTTGAGGATCACTGCAATGGACTAAGTTGGCATCCGGTGACGGTCCTCCAAATGTTCATGTATCAGTTTCAAACCTAATTTCAAAACTGTCTGCTGAAACTTTATATTTGGCTTATTATTTGATCTTGAACACTTGTAAAGAACCCAGTAATTACAACTGGTCCCAACTTCTATTTCTTCCTCGTCAGATTTGTGGTCTAGAATAGAGCTTATTTCTTCGTAATTCAAACCTCTGACAGCCATCCGAAACAAAATAAATAAACTTCATTGAATTTTACCTTCATAATATCTAAAAATATCTGTATTTAATTCATATAAGACAATTGTTAAATAATCAAATTTAATAACTAATTACATATAAGTGCATCAATCGTAATAAATACATAATCTTACGATTTTACTAGACTGGGGTACTGGCGTACCCCACAGCACTTATACAGGCGACCACACAACGCGGTCGCTCGTCAAGGTATTGACGTAACGCGAGCGGTTGACACCAAACTAAAATACTCCGACGCGCGAATTCGTGGATATTAAAGAAATTGAGATATTTAGAAAACAAATCGGTGTGGGGTGCACCTGCACCCCATGTAGGGTTCTACGGTTAATGCTTAAAAGTTTCTATTATTATTTGTCACTTGTCATTGCGTTGCTAGGCGACGACAATGCGTTTTGTTTTATGCTCAAAGTATATATAGTCTAAGGTTTTATGCGAAACCATACGCATAACATCGTTAAAATCGTAACAAAAAGGCTTCATACCATGAAACAAAACGTAGAAACTACTTTACCGACCTCATAAAATGTTTAACTAAATCTAAGCGTTTTTGTCGTTGTGCAAGAGGACGCTAAATACTTTTAAGTTAAATTATTTTATGCTGTTAATTCTGTTCAAAAAATTTAAATTAAGGAGTGACTTAAATCAAACGTTACGCAAGTGGGCCTAACAGTAATCAATAGTTTAAAAGTTGTTTTTATTGATACACGAAGATAGTTTGAAATGACAAAAAAGTGTATATATTGTAAAAATTTGACCATAATACAAATTCAGTGTTTGGGGACACAACGACAACACACTTTGACAGTTGCCAAACCCCATTGTAGAATGTAGAGCATGCGTTGTTAAAGAGAGATGCAGGGGGCCTTTAACTGTTGCGTTCTCTCTCCCACCGGCGGACACGACACAGTATTGAGTTAGGTACTATTCTGCCACTCTATCCTTTATATCTCTATGTTACTGACACATTCTTGACACTTTTGACAGCTTTTAATACAATTACCACCATGGAGCTAAATTATGTACATAATATTATTACCACCATAATCTCGAAGGAAAGTTGTATTGAAATCTGTTAAAAGTGTCGTACGTAGACAATTTCTAATTTCGCCGCTAGAGGTGCGCGGATAATCTTCGCATCGCCAATATTCTGTCCAATCTGGTAAGACTATAGCGTGGCGCCTGGGCTCCAAGTAGAGATGTAAAGAACTCAAGTCTTTGAGACTTAATTCGATAGACTCGGCTCAATTTTACAAGATTCGGTGTACTAACAAAACTCAGAGCCTTGAGTCGAGCCGAGCTCCAGTCCTTTCTTGAAAAGTCGAGCGCCAAAATAGAACTCGTATTTCAAAAAGAGCTCGAGTCTTAAAAAGAAGCTCACGTCTCAAAAAGAACTCGAGTCTTGAAAAGAGCTCGAGTGTATCGAGTCTTGAGCGTATCAAGGTTGATTTATTTAAAAATGCATAGACATATTATATTTTTACTTCTATATTATTATTATTCTATATTATATTCTTCCTATATTATAGTCCTATATTATTTTTATTCCGAATTATATTTCATTCCCTGTTTATTTATAAAGGAACTCCAAATGGAAAAGAACTTGAGCGCGACTCGTCGCGTAAAACGACTCGAGCTCGAATCAAGAAGTCATTTAGCTAGGAAAAGCCGGCTTCATCTAGAATAGGGTTTTGACATGTATAAGTGTTGTAAATAACCAAAATGCAGAAATAAATATGTCTTTATGTCTTTAAGACCTGAGCGCCATGTTGCGCTCGAGTCTCTATGTAAACTTAAGTGTTCTAGTCTGGGGGTCTTGTTGCAACGAGTCGAACTGTGCAATTTGTCAGCTGAGCCTAAAATTTAGGACGCAAAAGACTCGAGTTCTTTACATCTCTAGCTCCAAGGCGGAAGTCTTGGATGCAAATGGGATAACACTCAGACGATGATGATTGATATTTACATACAGAGTGTAAAAAGACCCTTAACGAAAACTGAAATCCCATGTTGTACCAATCACTACGAACATTTTTTACTTCGGCACCATACCTGAGAAATTACTGGTTGAGGAGATATTGAGGCTCAAAGTTATTATGGATTTTTTCTAATTAGGTACAAAATCGATGCATTTACCCTGCTAATATGTTCTTTAGATGCCCTATGACCCCATGGATAAGTAGGTATTTCGAGCATTGAACGCGCGCGCTTTTAATTGCAGTTCAAAAAATGTGAAAACTTAAAAAAAAATAGCTTCCCAGGTATTATTTTTGGTTAGTATGATGTCCACAATGAGTAGACTTCGGCTTGGTGATGGGTCTTGTGACACCCTTTGTATAATTATCAAATCTTACACGGGCATTTCTCAGTCCAGTAAACCAACATGTATTTCGGTTCAACCAGCTCGGATATTAAAAGACAATAAAAATAAAAATAAACTTTATTCTATATTTTGATTTGTGCGTAAGGTGTTTCTTCGCTTGTCAAGTCTCGTTTGCCTCCTCGTAGATCTAACTGTGCGTACAAAACTGTACTTGGATATGCCTGGAAGTAATTTTATTGTATTAATATACAACATAAATTAATTTAGTTATCGGATGATCATCTGCACTTGATTCTTAACGCTCTGACTGCTAAAAGCGCTGTTATCTAAAAACTAATAAAAATTCGCCCTTAAATGGGATTGAAGGTAAAAAGGGAATATTCTTATATCCATGTAAATATACCGTTACCACAAAATGAGGCACAGGACTCACTGTAAAAATAAGCTTTTTTTATACCTATAGATAGGGACTGACCACGAGACTGTCATGTAAAGAGCGAATCAACGGCCCGCTCCACTGACTTTTAGAAGTTATGTACCTACGTATTAAATTGTTAATAGGCTACTTGACTCGTATGAAATTTGACCCAATAAATCAGTATTTCCTACAGTATTTGACATACAAAACCTAAACCTGTGGTATTGCTTGTGTCCATGGGCGACGGTAATTGCTTACCATCAGGCGATCCGTCTGCTGGTTTGCCGCCTATTACCATAAAAAAAATATATATTTTGATTTCAGTTAATAAAAGTGCAAGATGGCTGAATAATTTCAATTCAAAAAAATTTTTTTTACTCTTTGCTTGGATCGCTGAAAACGTTATCGGCCGTGACGTGACGTCACAAAATTTGTAAACAAACCTTAAGTCAGCTGTCAACTTGTCACTGTTGTCATTCGTGAATTTCGTGTTCCTGATCGTGGTTTTTTTTCCTTATAAAATACTAGAAGACGCCAGCAGCTGCGCCTGCATTTTTTTTTAATTTACCCGTTTTGGCCGATCCCGTGGGAATTTCTGGAAATCCCTTCTTAGTGCACCCCTACGGTCCCCAAGGAACATACATGCCAAATTTCAGCTTCCTGCGCCCAATAGTTTCGGCTGTAGCGTGTCTGTCAGTCAGTCAGTAACGCAAGGATTTTTAGATTCAAAACCCTTTAATCGACGTATTACTCTTTCTATTTTCTCATTTTATTCGTAAAAGCAATCATGGACGTCGGATTTGTAAAAGCAGAAAGCACAAATTGACCAATGTCTCCCATTTTTTTATCACTCGGTACCCTAATCCACAACTTTCCTGGGGTCTTTATTGATGTATTTTTGCATTCTCGCACAATACAATGATGGTAATTACTATATTTTACGTGTAAATTCGTCGAAGCCATGGTTTATAACAATGTTGCATGCGCGATAACTACCTATTTTTTAAATGTCAAATTATTTTTTACAAGGCGAATGACGCAAAGAAATATAACCTAAGGCATAGAAGTAACACTAAATAACAACAGAGGTTGCTATGATTGATATTTTCTTTCTAATGGCACATGCAGTATGATAGAAAGAGTTGTCGATAGGTTTAGCAGCACGCTCTTATAGCAGCATCGTGATAGGCAAACAGTAGACAAAACATAGAGTTAGGAAACCGAGTGTTGTTCGTAACAGTGATGATTTATCGATAAATATTTTTGGTCAAATGTCTAACTTTAGTATGTGTCGATATATTTAAGCCGTAGAAGTAAACAACAAAAATATTGAAATTGTAGTTTTTGCTGTTGACGCCGGACAGTGCTTTGCAAAGACTTGCCAGACAGACAGTACTAAAAAAATTCATGTGTTTAATTGTTCGTTTTAGCCATAAAATCTATTGACAAAAAGTATTCATAAACTAATGATGCGATTGCGATGAGATGCTAAGAAACTGTTACTAAGATTATGTATTGTACGAATTATACGAGATTGGCTAATGCGGCAGGCTTTGGCAATTTGTGTGCGTCGCATCATATCACGTTGCTTGCTATCGCTTACGTTGGACACTGCTTGATTTTTTTAGAGTTGTAGGTAATCCGATTTGTGATCCGCCAGCACAAATGATTCGCCTTTATGTAAATATTAGTACAGCAGTGAACTACTTTGACAACCCAGTTGGCGTGAGTGCAACCGACTGCCACGCCGAAGCTTGCGGGTACGATTCAGTTTTACATTCATGTCCGATAGTTTGTTTCCGTATTTATCCCTCATTCAAAAAACATCGATATCTCCTTTCACTGTCAAATCCCATCACTCCTTAATGATGGGATTTGACAGCACGGCTATTAAGAGAATGCAGTCAAAGATATGAGTCTGTAAGGAGTCTATGCCTCTTTAAATGAGACGCGTAATTTGACGTTATGATTAACCAACTAAGACCAACTGACATTACATTTTGCACGTTCGGTATAAGGAAATATGGCGGGCATGTTCTCTCTAGTCTAAACGTCCAACCTCTCTGGAATGACGCAACAACACAGATAATCTATACACTAAGCGGACAGCGTTTTCGCCAGTTTAGGTGAAACAATTTTTTTAAATTATATGATTAATCATTTAAGAAATATTTAAAAAAAGAGTCAACTAGTCTATTGTCGCTTGTCCCATGCCTCACAGGCACGCGATTCTCTGTCTACGCACGCGAAGCTGTCGGCCTCAGCTGTCATGACCATTTGACAGTCGATGTGAGGAGTCAAAGCCCTTAGTTTTACTAATGTCATTTGGTCAGGGAATATAGCCATCTCTTTCTGTTGTCAGACGGCAGTCGCTCTGTGCAAAAGCGAATATTCTGTCATATCCAGTTAGTCACCTGCAAGTGGTGCACCTGCCGATCAACGGACGAGGCTTTGGCAAACAAAATATCCCGATAAGCGGCAATAGGCTCGCCACCTACTACGTGGGATCAAAACACTGGCGAAAAGTGGGCGTTTATTATGCCTCTGCCTACCCCTTCGGGGAAACAGGCTCGAGTCTGTGTATGTATGTATGTATCCGGTTAGAGTAGTAATAGAATCCCGGGGTCCAAGTTTCAAGGAGAAGGTTTTGGATGCAACTGGGTACCGCTGGGATGAGGATGATGATAAATTAGAAGTATACTAACGATTTGAGCATAAGATGACTCTTCACTGTCAATCCCTTGTGTTGCTTGAGATGTTTCTAAGTTGGCGTACAACGTTTGGTTCGCGTACAACTGAAATGTAATAGATTTTTTAAATTAAATTATCGGGATTTAATTCTGTCATTTCAGTTGATGAATTTGCCCTGCTAAAGAGATTTGGAGGTATCTTTATTAATTTGCGTAAATGAAGGAAAAGTGGAGAAGGACTTTTCTCCGCTCTTTTGGCCAATCTCATCAATATTTTTTGTTGAGTAAGTAGGTTAGGATGACTACCGTCAAGCTTACCTGGTGGTCACCCTATCCTGAGGTATACTGCAATTTGGCTTTTTTGTTACAATAATTCTCTGATCAAGTAAAAACATGATCTGAGCAATAGCTTCACGATGGCTGTTTAAACGGTCTGACGAATAAAGGCATTATTATAGATAGATAGATAGATAGATAATTCTTTATTGTGCAAATGTTAATACAAATTCGGTGTAAATGACAAGTGTACTACATACATAATATCAAATGCACAAGGGCGGCCTTATCGCAAAGTGCGATCTCTTCCAGGCAACCTTAGGATGGACAGACTGAAAAGACAAAAAGCTTTGATGTGTAGTCACAATAAGTATCTGATTAGGTACTATAAATTGTTTTTATTTTTGTACATACATACGCAGGTATATATACAATAGATATGATAGGTGCTAAATATATTATAAATAAATAAATCCATAATATGATACATACATATATAAACATATATATAATATTATACATAAATATAATACATATACATAAATATAATGCATATACATACATATAATAATATGAACACAAAATACAGTGACAAAATTAGTTTACAATGACAAATAGTGTTTCTTTAGTGCATTTTTGAAAATGTTCAATGATTTAGCTTGCCTAATTTCGACCGGCAGCGCATTCCACAAACGGACAGCTTGAACAGCGAAGGATTTATCGTAGAAGTTTGTGGAATGTGTTGGCATCTGCAGTCTCAGATCCACCGACGACCTCAAGGTCTTTAAATGTGTGTCATGAAGGAACTTAAAACGTTCTTTGAGATACGTGGGGGTATTAGGATTAAACAACACGTTGTACAGTAACATAAGAATATGAGTATTCCGGCGAAGTCGAATTGGGAGCCACTTGAGCCTGGATCGAAATTCAGATACATGATCATATTTGCGTAAACCAAAAATGAATCTAATACAGAAGTTTTGGAGACGCTCAAGTTTATCAAGCTGGTCCTCATTAAGATCAAGATAGCTGACATCGGCATAATCGAGTATTGGGAGAAGCAAGGATTGTGCAAGCGCAATCTTGGTGTTGGTGGGAAGAAAGTTCCTCAGCCTACGCAATGACCCAGCTGAAACAAACAATTTACGGCTGGTCTCCTGTAATTGACTTCCCCATGAAAAAGTTTTGTCCAGATAAATACCGAGGTTTTTCACGTTATCTGAGATTGGTAAGATATTACCATCGAACTCAATCTGCGGCAGCTGTGGCCAATTTATCTTGGAAATCATCCTAGAACTGCCAATTAGAATGACCTGTGTTTTTGTCGGATTCACCTTGAGGCCATAATTTTTACTCCATGTACAGATACGCGCCAAATCTATGTTAATATTAGAAAACGCCGTTGAAATTGACTCTAGTGGTGCTTGTGAATATATCTGCAAATCATCTGCATAAAGGTGGTAAGATGAAAGTAACTGTTTGGAGATAGAATTTATGAAAATTGCGAAAAGTAACGGAGATAGCACGCCACCCTGCGGTACCCCGACAGTTGTATTACACCACGAGGAGTACGACTCATCGACACGTATACGCTGTCGGCGTCCAGACAGATAACTATGAAACCAGTCAATTACCGTTGGAGATATGTTAATAGAGCGGAGTATGGCAAGCAGGATGTGGAAATCCACAGTGTTAAATGCGTTGCTAAAATCAAGCAAGGACAACAGCGTGAGTTTTCCACCATCCATGCCCAGCCTTATCTCATCAGTGATATGAACCAATGCTGTGGTAGTACTATGACCAGGACGAAAACCGGATTGGAAAGGATTCAGGAGAGCATTCTTGGAAAGGAAAGTACAGAGTTGCGTATGCACAAGACGCTCAAGGACTTTAGAAAGAAATGGAAGTATGGATATAGGACGGAAGTCATTAATGGAACAGGGTTTGGATTTTTTAGGTATTGGAACTATTTGTTCATCTTTAGGTATTGCAACTATTATCATTGCCATAAAATGACCTACGCTATAGTTTTATGGTTTTATATACCTAAGTATTTTAGACTGCCTCCGTGGTCCAGTGGATAGCGTATGCGACTGCTGATCGGAGGTTCCGGGTTCGATTCCCGGGTCGGGCAAAAATGTTACTGGGTTTTTCCGAATACTCAGTAGCAGCCCGGAGTCTGGTGATGTGCCCGGTAACGGCAATAGGCTCGCCCCCTATTATGTGGGACTTAAAAATTCATGGCGAAATGTGGGTGTAATATTTACACCTCTGCCTACCCTTTCGGGGATACAGGCGTGAGACGGTGAGACTATAAATAAATAAAAAGTATTTTAATCGGTTCACCGAGTATTGAGATCGTTTTCTTTTCAAATTGTAGTTGAAAAGTGTAACTAGTATAGGAATTTTATCGAAGAAGTAACTATTTTTGAAGCACTATTATTTTATGACTCTATAAACCCATATAACTACCTTCTTTAAGGCTAGCACATGCAGTATTCATTTTCAAGGACTTTAGGTTTATAAGAAACTAGAAGACGCCAGCAGCTACGCCTGCATTTTTTTTTATTTACCCGTTTTGGCCGATCCCGTGGGAATTTCGGGAAATCCCTTCTTAGTGCACTCCTACGGTCCCCAAGGAACATACATGCCAAATTTTAGGTTCCTGCGCCCAATAGTTTCGGCTATAGCGTGTCTGTCAGTCAGTAAGTAACGCAAGGATTTTATATATTAAGATGACAACGATCCAGCAAAATTACTTACATGACTATCCGAATCTAGTTTTTCATCTTCTGACTGGGTACGTTCTGGTAGCTTTGTGGTTGCCCTTCCACATTTCTTAACAATCAACCATGATAAGATTGATATAACAATGACTACTGCAGTAGCTGTGATTACGTAATACAGCATAGCTGAAAACAGAACAAATATGGTATTATGGTTTTCAAAAGGTGTAAGCCAAAGTTATAGATTCTCCGTGTGGTGACGTATTAAGGGTCGTAGCACACGTATCAACTCGGAAAGGGATCGGCACCGTCTCAACTGGAGCCGTTCAGTATTATTTGTATGGAACTCCCTACTGCAACGCACACTAATCGGAATCGTAACGTAATCGCCTCGGGACAAGCTCACGAACCGCGGTGCGGTGCGTCGACTTGCAGTTCGCGCTCTCCGTAGCCTAGCTTACGTCTCTTCGTCCACGCCCCTCCCGCGGTCTGCGTTCGGATTCAAAATGATTGAAGTAGTGCCGCATAAAACATCATCACCAGCTCTTTATACTGTCCCACTGCTGGGCACGGGCCTCTTCTTACTATATAATAATAATATAATAATAAATTGTTTATTTATTCATAGCTTCTACAATAAATATATGTAGTTCTAGGATAGAGATAAGATCTAAGTTACAATGGGTGCCTGTACTAGGATAGACCTGTGCCACAGGCTGTAAAGGCACAATAATCATGATGTATTACTTATGTAATATCTAAAATAAAGTATATATTTATTACCAATAATTAAAGACTATATTAAGCTATTAAGCAAATTACATTTTACTTACCTAAAAGAAACTATGTCAAGACCACGAGTTATGCCTGGCTAGCTAATATTTATTTTAGTACAGTCATCAAATCTTCAGTCTGTTCGTAATTCAAAGGTTGCAAATACTTATAAACTAATTGTTTACATTTATAAAAGTTTACGTCATAAATACACAGTACTTTGTTAAGTTTGTTATAAACAAATGGTCCTAGAAATGCATACAATCTGTTCGTGAATATAAACTTAGATTCGGAAAGTGCAGTACAAACGATATCTTTACGTCTTTTATTGTTAGTGAGATTAGGGTTATAAATAAGCGTAGAGTGATGCCTTAGAATCGTATACAACAGGAAAAGTTGGCGTACAGTTAGTACTTTACAACTTTCAAATAAGAGCTGCGTGGGGAATCGGAAAGGTCGGTTAGTTGCTACTTTTAAGAGTGCTCTTTGTGCTCGTTCAATCGGCAACATTATAGATTTTGGGGCTCCACCCCAAGAAGTAATACAGTATTGCAGAACTGATTGACATAGAGCCTGATATACCCGTATGATTAGTTTATTATCTGCTATACAACGGAGTTTTTTAAAAACGTGGAATAATTTACGAATTCTACATGTAAGAGCACTTATATGTTGTTTAAAGGAGAGGCAATCGTCTACAATGATTCCTAGGTACTTAATGTTAGTAGTGTAGCGAACAGCAGGGCAAGTGCATGTGTTAAGTGCAGGGTTAATACAATAATGAGCTTGTAATGTATTATTATATGTCGTAGTCTGAGACTTCCGCATTGAAAATTTAATAACATTGGTTTTCTCAGCGTTTAAGGTCAATAGGTTATATATCAGCCAGTTGTTTACTATGTCAAACCCCCGTTGTGCAAATTCATGTACCTCCTCAGCAGTGTCAGCGGAAAACAGGATGGCGGTATCATCAGCATATGCAATGATTTTGCCATGATCTAAATTTTGGTTGCAGAGATCGTTGATGTACACCAGGAAGAGGGTTGATGCGAGGGTGCTTCCTTGGGGAATGCCGAATTGGGTCATATCTGCGCTAATAACGTTGCCTATACGTACACATTGGTGCCTGTTCTTTAGGTATTCAGTAAAGAAGTTTAATTGGTTACCTCTGACGCCTATGTCTTCCAATTTTTTAAGGAGTTTAGGAATAGACACTGTATCATAGGCCTTTGCCAGGTCAAGAAATATTCCAATGACGTGCTTTTTCCAAGTTCTTCTGAGACATAATTCGTTAACTGGTGTACTGCATCAGCAGTAGACAACTTAGGTCTAAAACCGAATTGGGTGACGGATAGGAGAGCATTGTTTTCGAGATAGGTCATGAGCCTATTATTTACCATTTTTTCCAAGACTTTGGCTATCGAAGGTAATATCGAAATAGGCCTATAGTTTATTACGAGACCTTTTGTTCCGCTTTTGTGAATAGGAACTACTACAGCCTTTTTAAGACAGGTGGGAAAAATGCCATCAGCGAGGCATAATCGAAAAATGTGTGTTAAGGGAGGTACAAGAATATGTCTGAAATTTTTCAAAACGCTAGAATTGATGTTATCCCATCCTGCTGCAGTGTTATTTTTTAAGGTGAGTATAGTTCGCTCAACTTCATCTTCGTCCGGTTCCAACATTACGAAAGATTTACCGCTGTTCAGATAGGTTGAGTAACTTGAGTGACTATCACACAGATCTATGCCGCATTGAACTTGATTTTTTTCCGCAAGTTTTAGTCCTACGTTTACAAAATACTCATTTACGCTATCGGCCGATGATTGTGGTGAGTCATGTGTATTTAATAAACTGGTATCGGGTGTATTTTGCTTAGACGTATAAGTAACGGTTTTAAGGTACTGCCATAGTTTTTTACTGTTATTGCCTGCTTCATTTATTTGTAGTTTGTCGTACTCTGTTTTTAACTTTTTCAAGAGAGGTAAGACCATAGTCCTCCACGCTGGCCAAGTGCGGGTTGGCAGACTTCACATGTCTTTCAAGAACATTATGGAGACCTCTCAGACATGCAGGTTTCCTCACGATGTTTTCCTTCACCGATAAGCATAATATACACGAACTAAATAATGTCCCTACGAGGAGACGGAAAGTTCGACATCAAACACTCAAGCCCATCATAGGTTGGCCAGACATTCCTATAGAGGGGCAGTCTTATTGACTCACAATGCCATTGATATGTTAGACGTAGAGGGATGATTGCGCGTCTGGCGAACGCGGTTCACTTTGCCGTTTAGAACTGTAGGAACTGTTTGGGTTCGGTCTCAACATCAGACTACGCTTTGCGTGGTCCACAGACAATCGTTAAAGGAATGTAATTTCATTCACATAGGTCCAGAAAGTCGTAGTAGCTGTCGCTGTAACTTTCAACCCTCTGCATGCCTACTCGGCAAAATTTAGGAGGTGGCAAAATTTGGTCGTTTTTAATTTTTTTTCTGGTAGCTGCCTACGCGCCTACGTGTAAAGTAAAAACTTAAATTGTGTCCATATATAATTACGATTATCAACCGAATCTTTGCTTACTATTTAGTTTATTTCAAGGTCTTTTTCGCTGCCACTGGGGGGCGGCAACGATAAATTATCAAATCCGCCCCTGTCTGCATGGCATTCTGTTGATATCTCCACTAGGTTGTCGCTGGCAGACAAAACAGTCCGAAACCAAAATGTTGCCATAAAAAATAAGTAATATAAGATTCTTACCAATGCCTTTACTTTCATCTGGTTCCCTTTCTTCATAAATAAGCAGATATTTCTGTCTAATATCACCCTGTTTTAATTTACACTCGGGTTTGTCATTTTCGATATGAAGGCAACATAATATAGATCCATTGTCGTTGCTGGTTAGAAAACTGTTCTTTGGGAATGGTGTGATGTTATCACTTTTCAGCAGCGCTCTGACTGGAAATAAATAAACTTAATTAAATTTTGATACAGTTGCATGGATGATGTAGTGCTTTCAGCGGTCATCTCGCTATTTGGCACTTCGTCGAGTGTTGTGGGTTCGATGCCCACGCGAGATCTTTGCGTGATCCTCAAATTATTGTTACGAGTATTCTTTCTGTCAGTTGAATGTTTGTAAAGCCAACCAATACACTGGATTTTCAGCAAAGAAAGAGACTGCCACCGGATTGACTTATAGCTAGGATGGAGACTGTATTTATAAAACAGATTTTCGGAGATTTGAAGGCTCAATCTGAAGATGTTTGGAGATCGGGGTTTTCCGAATTCATGGGTTCAACTTCCACGCAGGACAAACCTTTGTGTGCTAATTAAGTCATTACTGACCTTTACTAACCGCTAGGGAAAAGGGATTAGTAAAAAACTTACAAGTGAAATTGTCCTCACTGCATCCGTGGTCAATGTGTGTGGTGTTGTCATAAGTTATCTCTGTCAAATTATCCGTTGTACTTTTGAACTCAACTGAAAAATTAAAAAGAAACAATTTTTAGTAAACAAGAACAAAATATTGTGGTGTACGTAACGGACTGTCGAGAGGTCTCGGGTTTTATCCCCAGGTACCCGGACACACACCTCTGACTTTTCGAAGTTATGTGTGTATTAAAAATGCTAATTATAGCACGCTTAATAATGCGCCCGGTAGATGGTAATAGGCTCGCCTCCTATTACATTGGGACTGAAATATAATTTGCGAAGTTTGGGTGTGTAATACACCTCTGCCTACTCCTTCGAGGAGAAAAGGTTTTAAGTTATGTTATATGTTAAAAACAAAATATAATATGATTGAACGAATAATGTGGTGGTTTCATTATTCCCCTCGCATCATCATCGTCCTAGCGTTACCCCGATTGCATCCACGTCTTAGCTTTTTCACAGAGCGGCTGCTATCTGATCTCTACAACCTACAGGGATAGCTGTAGCTCTATTTAATTGCGTAGACCAGTATCAATATATGTATTCAAGGATAGGTCTACCTTCAATGACTGTCAATGATCTTCATGATATGACGGCTTAATATGTTCGCTGAGGCACCGGGCTAGCGACTATTAAGAATTTGAGTGAAAATACCAAATATGGTCATTCATCTCAAATCTTGGAAGGCATTGAGTGAATTTTGCAAGCATTGAAAATTTAAAAGAAAATTAAGTTCCTTTTTAGTTAATAAAGCTTATTACAGTATTTCAGATATTTTTACACAAAAAGAGAATGCATTTTTTTGAATATTTATAAATGTAAACACGATTATGTGACGAATCTGTGTCTTTGTGTAATTTTAATTTGTGTTTTTGGTATCTTTCGCATGTCTAATAGTAAAATATGGCTGAACCTGTATAATTGTATTTAAGATCATGTACTGTAACCATGTTTGCGAAATATACTATCTTATCTTATCTTATCTTATCATCATATCAGCCGAAAGACGTCTTTTGCTGGACATATCGTCGCCCAGTGTGAGGTTGGCCTAACTTCCTTAACTTCCTTAACTTCCTCATAAACTAAACGTCGCTTGGCGCTTATGTTATGCCAATATGTGGAAACTGTTACTGGATTGTGTATGGTTTAGTTGTAAGTAATTTTATCTGAATTGTATCTGTTTGTTTCCCAAATAAAACAAAATAAAAATAAATAAAATAAAAACATATCCACCAAGACTTTCCAGATAGACCGATCTTGGGTGATCAACTGCCAATATGGTCACTAATAAAATTATTTCTTTGTTATTTGAACTTACGTGCTCTTTGAACCCACTTGTATGGATTTTTACTTTCACAGATGAACATGATGTCATCGCCAGATTCATCTGAAAAATAAATTAAACCTAAAATAACAACAATAAAGCAAGATTTCTTAAAGAATCATTCTATTGAGTAAAGGAAACCGACAAAACACACACGAACTTTTAAAAAGAGTCTAGCCGACGTCGTCGCACAAGTATATCATCAGTATGAGCTTGCCGTAGTAGTCCAGTCCACAGAAATAAATAGTATTTCTGTGGTCCAGTCATCATAGGGTTTGACCTCAGAAAATCGACATACCCAGTATATAACCACTTAAAAGCTTGTATTTTGGCATCCTTAAATTGTTCCTAAAAGTCACATATAATTGGATGTCCGGAAGTTTTAAATTCAGGGGTCAAAGGTCACAAAATCGATTTGTTTTACATTTTTGGCAAATATCTCGTTTTCTATGGGTTTTATGCTATTTGTATTTGTTATTAATATTGTAGAGAATTAAATTCTCTACAACTTTTCTATTTAACATATTTTTATACTTGAACTGTTTTCGAGATAGAGGGCGCGGTCAGAGAATTATCTGAGGTCAACTGGTAGTCTCGATCAAAAACTCGTAATATTAAGATTATAATTTAGAGCTAAACATATAATTATCATTTTTTATTAAATTTTACATTAAATTCATTTTTTTTGGTTAATTATCTATTTTCTTTAATTAAGGGTCAATTGTTTTAAAAACACTTACCTGGCTACATGGCCAGGTAAGTGTTATTAAAAAAATTGAAAAAAATGAATTAAATGTAAAATTTAATAAAAAATGATAATTATATTTTTGGCTGTAAATTAAGATTCGTTGAGAAAAATACCAAAATTATATTTTAATTCTAATCTAATTTATACTCATGACTTTCTATACAAATAAAGAAGAAAAGAAAAAAAAAAATTGATGTTTTTATCAAACGTGTCATTTTATAGGTTTATTATAGTCAAAATTTATAAAAATTTCGATATCAAGTTCTAATTTCAATTCTCTTCTTCTTCTTCATCATCGTCGTCATCGTCCCTCTGCTGCAGAATTGCCTCTTCATTACCGTTTTCAACGACATTTGTCTCCAAGTCATTCATGATTTCTAGGTCAAAGGTTGTATCATCATTAATATCGGTCTGATGTGGTACAGAATTGAGAAAAGCTTGTCCATTACACTGGCCGCAAGCTAAAGAGCACTGTAACCCTGCTTTCCTGCATCCACATCTTGAGCCACAGCCACTTTTGCAGTTACAGAAGATTGTATTAAGTAATTCATCTAGAGCAGGTGGTAAAATAGACATGATAGGTTCCAGGAATCCGTTACGCATAGTCCAACCCTATCCTTGAGGTTCTAAATCATGCCCTAACCAAGTTTGAATCTGATAATAAACGCGATTGAAATGTTGGTGAGCTGCTCCACTTGTTGGTGGAATATTCGATAAATGCCCAGGTTTATTCGATTTTGTTAACTTGACGTATAGTGCATAACGGAGATCATCGATACTATCCACATTTTTCGTGTCCGTTTCGATTTTTTTTAATGGTGACAAGATTTTGCAAATATTTGTAAAAGTAGACTCCCAAAGTAGACTCCCAAAACCATAAATTTGTCAAAGCTGTGGTTAAAAAGTTATAAGGGTTTGAACGTGGCCGCGCCATTGAAACGCTCCGAATCGCGCGGCCACGGAGATCTTTAAAACTAAGCATTGCAGAGACCTGAATTTTTGGTAACAGATTGAATTTGTAAAAAAATTGTAAAAATATAGAAAAAAATCCTGAGCTTATATTTTAGGAGCTGTAAGACTAAATAAGCCATGGCCGCGCCATTGAAACGGTGAAAAACACATTTTCACCGATATCTCGCTGTAAAAGCAACGCAGACGTCTGAAGTTTTTTGTAAAACCCAGATTTGAATTTGTCAAAACCAGTTAAAATAAAACATAAATTCCTAGGTTTATATTTCTGTAGCTATAAAACTAATACGCCATATGGCCGCGCCATTGAAACGGTGAAAAAATGCGTAATCTGCAGCGCCTGAAATGTGAACCTAGGGTTTTTATGTGCATTTTTACATGTTTTGACAAATGGCGCGGCCATGATATTTAGTCTTACAGCTCCTGAAATATGAACCTAGGATGTTTTGTTTTATTTTTAGTAGTTTTGAAAAATTCAAATCTGGGTTTTCCAAAAACTTCAGACGTCTGCGTTGCTTTTTCAGCGAGATATCGGCGAAAATGTGTTTTTTACCGTTTCAATGGCGCGGCCATGGCTTATTAGTCTTAAATCTCCAGAAATATAAACCTAGGATTTTTGTTTTATTTTTACTAGTTTTGACAAATTCAAATACAGGTTTTACAAAAAACTTCAGACGTCTGCGTTGCTTTTTCAGCGAGATATCGGCGAAAATGTGTTTTTAGCCGTTTCAATGGCGCGTCCATGGCGTAATAGTATTACAGCTCCTAAAGTATAAGCTTAGGATTTTTTTCTATATTTTTACAATTTTTTTACAAATTCAATCTGTTACTTCCCAAAATTTCAGGTCTCTGCAATGCTTAGTTTTAAAGATCTCCGTGGCCGCGCGGTTCGGAGCGTTTCAATGGCGCGGCCACGTTCAAACCCCTTTAACTTTTTAACCATAGCCTTGACAAATCTACGGTTTTGGGATTCTACTTTTACAAATTGTTACAAAATCTTGTCATCATTTTTTAAAAAAAGACGTCATGGCCGCGCCATCGAAACGCACACCATTTTTCAATTACCGAAAGAGATTATGAGTGTTATTGAATTGACAAATTTTAGAATTATTATAAAGAAAGATTGAATTTAAACTACAAGTTAATAAAAATTATAATTATATGTTTAGCAATAAATTATAACCTTAATATTACGAGTTTTGATCGAGACTAACAGTTGACCTCAGATAATTCAGCGTGCGGTCAGAGGACCGCGCGCTCTACGCTCTCTATCTCAAAAACAGTTCAAGGTATAGAAAAATCTTAAATAGAAAAGTGGTAGTGAATTTAAGTCTCTACAATTTTGATAATAAATACAAATAGCGTAAAACCCATAGAAAACGCTATATTTGCAAAAAAAAAAAAGATTTTTGTGGCCCTTGAATTTAAAACTTTTTATCATCATCCGATTATATGTGACTTTTGAGAACAGTTTTAGGATGCCAAAATACAAGTTTTTACGGGGTAATATACTGGGTATGTCCATTTTCCGAGATTTACACCTAATTTGGCCTAAAATGACTGGACTATACTATAATAATAGAAAAAAAAAAAACAATAAATGAATGTTTTAAAAACGTGGATCTTACCTTGTAAATTTGCAGGAGTATTAGGAGGCGGCTTCGCTGAATAAAAAAAAACAGGGCATAAAAAAGAAGACATTTATGTGGCAAATATAAGATTGTATCTACTCATATCTGTGCAACGGGCCCACGGTTACATCCCGTGACCATGGCAGGTAAAACCCGACGAAATGTCGGGGTAAATACGTCGTATTACATCGATATTTTCGAATATGTAATTGTAATATGTCCAAGGCTTTTGACTGCATTAATTGTAACTATTGACGTGATTGCATTTGAACATTCGAGTGTGACATCACTGCTGTAAAACATATGCCGCATCGTCTTACATAATATTTGAGACATTCAATTCATGGATCTGATGTTGTTTTGATTTTGAGTTCATCGGAATCTGCAGTCAAATGGGCGTTCCACAAGGTTCCACCCTAGGCCCTACAGATTGTTTTTTCTCCTTAAGCGCAGATAAAAATTGCTTATGATTTTGGTCAAAGGCTTAACCACTTCACGGAAAAGCACGAGATAGTACCTACATGTATTATTTATAAAGCGACAGCACACTGTTGAGTTAGATGTAAACATTGTTATCTCAAAAATGATTCATGGGTTTGAGGTGTGCATCTGTGACTGGTATCGTCTTATTTAATATTCGTTTAGTTCCAACTTAATTTTGCGATGTATTTACTATGTTTTATTACACATTGTCCTGGTTCTGGACTGGGTTCTGAAGTGGCAGCCACGCACTGGACAACGCAGCAGGACTGCTAACCCCACCACGTAGACCACAGATTAGAGTTATAATTCTACCGCATACAAACAATCTAAGCAGAGCTTGTACAATGGGTACCAGGCAATGGATAAACATAGGTACATATACTTAATACTTTTTGAAATTACATACATATTATACATAGAAACACCAAGACCGAGACAAGCATCCATGTTCACGCACATAAATGTTTGGCTTGAGAGGGAATCGAACCTGCAACCTTCAGAATGGCAGTCGCCTTGGATGCAGGCAGCCCAAATAAATAAATTTAAAATAAAAATCTTTATAGACACTGTAAGCCCACAAAACAAAATATAAATAATTCACAAAGGTAAATAGCTTTTTTTTATTTCTTTTTTTTAATTGGTATACTTATATGGAAAATTAGTGGAAGTGCATCGGCTGAAATGATGCAACGGTGCCTTCGGCTTTGCCCTCGTGGGTGACGGTTATACCAATAAAACGGAGCCCTTGATCTGTTCTGATTTCTGGGGCCCAATTCTGCTAAATAAATATAGTCTCGATATCATGTCAGTGTCATACTTACGTCACAAAAAGCGTATTCTTCTAAATTATCTGATATTTGAGTGAAATTGTAACGAGATCGTATGTGTCAACGACGAACTGTTTATTTTAAATTATACGATAATGACATTAGGTTATCAGAATACCGCTTTTAAATCCATTCAAAATATAATATCAATGTCATATAAAAATAGCAGAATTGATATATGAATTATATTACTGCGAAGTTTCATCTAATTCTGTACGATGTTTTTGCGTGTATGATTAACAATCATCCATCCATTTATCTATTAACACAAGCTTTTGCATTGTAATTTGCAATAGTAATAGTAGTAGTATTTAAAAATTGTGCAATAGTAGTAGAATAAATTATAAAAGTCACTAAGATATTTTAAGAACAAGAAACTGTTTGCTTGTAAATGGTTTAATTCTCATAGATCTGAAATATTTATAGTCTAAGATCCGTAGAAGAGCGACCTTGGGTATGGGTATGGGTGGTAATGGGTAGTTAAAAAATACCGTTCCAGGCTAAAAAACAATTACCGCAGTTCCTAGCAGGTTTTTCGTAGGCAACCCAATACCATGTGAAACTAGTGAAGTAGCGGTCATTTTAATGTAAGATTTGTCTATTAAAGAAGTTGATAAATATAGCTAGTACCAACTTAACAGTCGAAGTGTTTATACCTGGCGAACCTACAAATACGCCAAGAAAAATTAACAACCCGATGTTTACCGTAACCTTTAGGGTTCATACATTCTGTTAGTACTCAATTAATTAATTAAACGCGTAAATGCAACGTTATGAAAAATTAATTAGTTATGAAAAGTTAATGAAAAGCCAAATTTTTTTTTCTACTTTTTCTAGTCTCATCATACAATTTTACTAAAACGGGTCTTATTCGCGATATTTAATTAATTTAAGGTATAAATACCTATGTTTTACCGACGTTTCGGTCGTCTTACAACAGCCTTGGTCGCGGCACAACAACAGCGCGGGTTTCGGCAGCTACCCTCACTTGTTTTTTATTTTTATTTTTATCCGAACTGTCGGTACGTTGTTGACACACAACACTTATGACGTCTACACACTGATGAGCTGTGTTACTGCGGGGGGGGGGGTTTACATTTGTTGATTACCGGATGCCAAGTTGCAGACAGTCTGTATCCATCCTACCGGTTGAAATTTTTATGCTTTTTGATTTCAACCGCTTCACGTACTATCCTGGAGTAATAGTGACGATCGGTAGATAAGACCTTTGGTTGATGTAATTCGATCCAGTGGTTTGGTCCAGACTCCAACAAATGCTCAGCTATGGCAGACTTGTTAATTTGCCGGTTTTTTACAGCTGTGATATGTTCCTTGACCCTTTCAGCGATGGTTCGTTTGGTCTGTCCCATATAGGAACTACCACAACTGCAGTCGACCTTGTAGACGCCAGGTGTTTGTAGAGGAATGACATCCTTCGGGGTGCGCAGATTGTGTGCTACCTTGGAGAGCGGACTGTATACAGTCTTTATGGAGTATTTCTGTAGTACTGTTCGAACTTTGTCCGTCACTCCCTTTATGTAAGGCATGTAAGCCGGTACTCTGCTTACTTCCGGTTTACGGTCCTTCCTCTTCAGACGTGGTATCTTCTTGTTGAATCCGTTGCACCTAAGTACCTCCTGAACATGTGACAGCTCACTGTTCAAATGTTCAGGGTCACAGAGGTCATACGCTCTGTTTACTAATGAAGTCACTACGGATTCCAAGTGTCTCGGGTGATGATGCGAGTATGCGTTGAGATACCTATCTGTGTGTGTCGGTTTTCTATAAACAGTGTGTCCCAAGGTATCGTTTTCCCTCACTGTCACTTTTACATCGAGAAAGGGTAACGACCCGCCTGTTTTTCTAGTCTGGACAGGTACCGATAGCCTAGTGGAGATACCAACAGACTGCCATGGAGAGGGTATCGGGTTTGAATCCATGGCGCGCACCAATGACTTTTCAGAGTTATATGCGTATTGAATTGTTAATTATCGCTTCTCCCGGAGAGCACGTTAAGCCGTCGGTCCCGGTTGTCATGAAGATCTTTGACAGTCGTTACAGGGCGTCAGTACCTTCTAAATAAACTGACACTAGTCTGAACCATGGCATATCGCTTGCGTAGGTCAGACAGCCAGTCGCTCTGTGGAAACCCTAATATTCAGCCAAATGCGATTAGACGAGTGAGCGGACCCCAGATTGAAACTGGGATAACGCTTAGAAGATGATGATTTTCCTAGTCTGGACCGGATTTTTTTTACCAACCCATTCGCGATACATGAAAAATTTTACATAAAATAGTCTTCGTCCAATTATGAGACCGGGTAAGGTCGCTCTTCTACGGATCTCTTATTATTAGGGAATTTTAAAAAGATATTGTTTTACGTTCTCTTCAGAATATTTTGAGACATAGGTATGTAAAATATTATTCGTAACGATAGTAATTTATGGCTAAGATAAGCCACATATTTTGATTATGGAGTAGAGTTGTAAAGTTAGTGCTTGTAAAGTTAGAAGCTTGGCTCTACATGAGATCTTATAACTTTTTGACATTGCAAGCCATAGTTCTCGTCTTGGCAACCTTTAACATGAAAATGTTTTTAGTGGATTGAGCTTTGCCGTACTTTTCGTTTTCCGTCCGTTTCTTTGAAATCGTAGATAGCTTTTGTACTTATAAAACTACATAGATGATGCCCGCGGTTAACCGGTTACCCGCATTATTTAAGGCTACTGCTCCGCTCCCGTGGCTCATGGCGTGATGTTATATAGCTTTCCTCAATAAATGGGCTATCTAAACACTGAAAAAATGATTGTAATCGGTGCAGTAGTTCCTGAGATAAGCGCGTTCAACCAAACAAACAAACAAACTTTCAGCTTTATATATTACTACTAGAGGATGCCCGCGGTTATACCCGCGTTATTTAAGGCGACTGCTCTGCTCCCGTCACTCATAGCGTGATGTTATTACCTTATAGCCTTCCTCGATAAATGGGCTATCTAACAGTGAAATATTTTTTTCAAATCGGACCAGTAGTTCCTGAGATTAGCGCGTTCAACCAAACAAACAAACAAACTCTTCAGCTTTATATATTAGTATAAGATTAGATGAAGTCCCCTTTTCGTCCTGTCTATATGGACGGGTTAAACGCGAAAAGTTCCAAACGGATTTTCGTACAGTTTTCCCCAGGGTATTCCCAAGGTAGGTTTAGGCCTGTGGTTTAGGTGTATAATTCACGCGGGCAAAGTTTAGTAGATAAAAAAAACAAACATACCTGGTGTACTTAAGCATGCACTTATGTGTCGAACTACGTAAAAAAATAAAAACAATATACTATAACAGATTAAACAGCGAAAAGATTCCATTCTCACTTTACTTCTAGAACAATCATTTATTTATTTAATACTTATTCACAAGTCGGTTAAACGACCTTAATACTATCATGCTCTAGCACTTAGAAAAAAAACATTCAGACATTCCACTTTGAACAAGATTGCTTAAAATAGCATAATTTTTAAAGTCACTAAGCTCACAGCATTTTGAACATTAACTTTATTTTGCCACTAAATATGAGCTCCACTATAATAGGTATTACTGTGTCTAAACAGTAAACCAATACAATATGATTTATTGTCAGTGTTATCGGTATAATTCTAGTACCGCATTTTCCCGTTACGTCTTTCCATATACAGTTAGTATTAATTTTATCCTGTATCTACTGCAGCTAAATGGGCAGTAGTTGTCTTCAAATAAAAAACTGATTTCAATTATACTCCTCAAAATAGATATAAACAACTCGTCAGATAAAGATCAAAATTAAATGGGACCACACGAGACCAGCACTAGTATTTTTTTATAGTCTCACGCATCCCTGAAGCAGTGGCGTAGCTAGCTTGGGTGGCACCCGGGGCGGATTTTAGTGGTGTCACCCCATATCGCGGGTGTATTGCGGCTCATTGCCCTCTCCAAAGCATCTGAGTTCTCCCATGGCTTTTCAATGATTATCTTCATAAATCCTACAATAGCCAATATAAAGCTAGCGATCCAGGGTCGAGCCAACCCTAGACGGCGCCTGTGAGCGAAATCTATAAAGCGCCTTTTTTGTTCTCCTGTTTCGACAATATTTTTTTAGGTATTAAACTCTTGACTGAAAATATTCCCCAGCTTTATAATTAGTACCTTATTTCCTAATTAGGTAGAAAGAATCCACTTGCGATTAGCAATCACGACTAATAAAAAAAGATGCCCAATTGTTAAAGAAAATGAACATAGTTAATGATCATCGTCATCCTAAATCCTTTTTAGTCAGATTTGATCCAACCGGATGTGATGTGTGAACACACGTTGTGTGTTGTGTATGGGTTCAGTCATAATTTTTTTATTTTTCCGAGTGAGAAAGTTAATACTTGTTGTTTTGGCTTCCTCCGGTGAACAAAACAAAAGCATTTGAAAATGTGGGTGTAAGGTTCAAAAAGTCTCTAAACTGCCAAATATCGGTGACGGGCAGCAACGTCGCTGGTGCAAAAGCTACGCCTGACATATTTTGGGAATATGTGAAGTTCGCAGCGAGGCGTAGAATACCATTACCTTAGATTCTAGCCACCCTATGTACTTAGAGAGGGACACCAACAATCCCAAGGCGGAGCCGGATTCTTGGTATATAAAGTCTTCTCTGGCAACGATATAGCAGTTTCCAGTGTGTCGGCAAGAGTATGAACTTGAAAATTGTCCAAGTATATGCACCTACTTTGATATACTCGCATGATGAAGTGGAGGAAATGTATTTTGACATTTCTAGAGTCTTACATAACACACAAAAGGCCCACTTCAATGTTGTCATGGAGAAACTACAACGCCAAAGAGTGAGTGCATATATGTATACCAATTGTAGTGGGATCGCATCGATACCATGGTAGGAGAAGTTGACCACATCTGATGGAAATTCGTCACTTCTGGGTCCGAAATTCTTGAAGTTCAGAGCATTTACAGTGATCTCTACATGTCGGCAGCGTGCTGTCCTCATCTCTACTCGGAGGATCCCCGAACTACCTTAACGGAACTTCACGGACGAGTTACCAGAAGTCAGCCAATAACTTAAACGTGGAAAATCCCCAGTAGAAGTCAAAACAATGTGCAGCTCCAATGTATATTTAAATCTATCCGTTTAGTGGCGGACTAAACCCTTTTTAAGTGCTATCGACACGTCACTCTCTTGAGCAACGTAGATAACCTGTTTTTCAGTGTCATCAGTCACCACCAACCGTTTCGCGTCTCGCTTGATGAGTTTGATTGAGCTTGTTTTAGACCTCCAAATAGTCCGGTTCTCGAGGTTGAGGTGGCACCAAAGATGACATTCACATTACGGCAGATTATACATGAGACAGTGAGTTTAATCATCCCCTGTGCTTATAGCATTTATGGACTATGAAAAAGCCTTTGACTTTATTGCAACCTAGTCTATTCTGGAGTCCGTGTAAGGGCGGTTTCAGATTAGCGTTTTATACGCGCGTATTAGCTCGTTTTTGGAAGCGCATGTAGGCGCGTATAGGCGCGCCTCTTAGCACACGCGCAACCCGTACGAGCGTTGACGCGCTTCTAAGCTCGTATAAACACGAGCCGTCAGAATCCATCTAGACACTGACAAGACGTCACTATCGTTTCGAGCGAACACGCCCGTTTACGTGAGTCTGGTTTTTTGAAGCGCGTAATGTAGCGCGCGTGTAAGCGCGTATGCCGAAACGACATAGGGTGCAGGTGACAGCGGTGAATTTGGAAGTTGTCCGGGTACGACACTTTTGACAACTTTCAATACTACTTTGCTTCAAGGTTATTGTGGTAATTGTATTGAGCCGTCAAAAGTGTCGTACCCGGACAAATTCCAAATTCACGGCTAGAGTCGCTAGTAAGAATCTTAGCATCGCCAATAGTATATCATCTCTAATGCTACGACACGCACATTTAGTTGCCTGAGTGTCTAATTGCAAAAATATAACGCCAAAAATGTCAATAGAAGATAAAATATCGTATTTCCAGTTTAAAAGTTTATTAATGATTTATTTTGTTTGATTTTATGTATATATTTATTGAGCTTTAAGTGAAATCTTGTTTTCATAAATGTTTTTTACTGTTAATTGTTTGGTTATCGCGAAGTTTTTCAATTGGATACGTATTTAAAAAAACTTTAAACGTTTGATTCCCATATCATAGAAGAGCACTAAGCTAGCAAAATAAAAAGATCTGCCACCTTCGGCTGTCTGTCATATTAGATTTAGAAGAACGTCACTTAGATAACCATGCATAGTCATCTAAATGAAATGTGTATGAAATTTTTTATCTCTATCAGTTGAGGACACATACATACATACATAGACTCACGCCTGTTTCCCCGAAGGGGTAGGCAGAGGCATATTAAACGCCCACTTTTCGCCAGTGTTTTGATCCCACGTAATAGGTGGCGAGCCTATTGCCGCTTATTGGGACATTTTGTTTGCCAGAGCCTCGTCCGTTGATCGGCAGATCAACGCACCTGCCGATCAACGGACGAGGCGGTTGAGGATAAGTTCATTTAATTTCAGTTTCATAATTTGACCCAAACATATGTAAATATTGCAAAATAAATAATCTTGTATAAAGCTATTTAAACGTCAACTAAACCATTTAAGTAAGAAAGGTAAAATGAACAATATAATTTCCTAGAATAAAATTTAAGAAATATATTGTAACTAAGTACATTTCATCCTCAAAAGTATCAAGACATGTTACTCGTTTTTTAGAAGTACAGTGCGCGGCCGTGTTCCTTGCTTACGCAAATACGCACACAGACGCATCGGGAGCTAGTCAATACCTAAATCACGGGCGGCGCGTTTACCGAGAACGCTCTTCAGCGTATAGGAAATCACGCAACTTTTCGTCACGCTTACCGCAAAGACTTACGACAAAGTGTGTTCTACGAAATTATCTGATTAGATATCAGCAGTGGACTGCGAAAGGCTGAAGATGATGATAAACTATATTTATATCCTTTAACAATTGATGATTTTTGTACAAGATGGTATAGATTAAGAAAGTCAGCTATCTTAAATATAATAGGTAACTATGTACAAATTTTAAATGTGCTTAATTTTTGCAATATTTCCCAACTGGTAGCGAACTAATTTGGTAAATAGCTTAGGTACTCATATAAAACTGGAGAACATAATTATTTCAGACAAATATAATAAAATAGAATGACAAAATAGAACGACAAAAAACGCTTCATAGGTTTCGCACACAGGCGCGCGCCGTCTTTAATCGGCGCGGCTCTGATACGTACACTTATTATAATGAAATGAAGTCTCCTTTTCGTTCTGTCTGTATGAACCCGATAAACTCAAAAACAACAAAACTGATTTTTTTACGCTTTTCACCAATAAATAATAAGTGAGATTCCTGAGGAACGATAAGGTGTAAGTATAATTCACGCGGACGGGACGAAGGCTTATATTTACTATATACTAGAGGCTACTACAGCTACACCCAGCCATTTTATTTTAACTAAACCGTTTCTCTCCGATCCCGTGAGAATTTCTTGAAATCCGTTCTTAGTGCACCCATACGGTCTTCAAGGGACGTGCAAAATTTCAGCTTCTTGTCCCCAATAGTTTTGGCTGTGGGTTGTCTGTCAGTCAGCCAGTAACGCATTTTTTTCTATATCCATCTGTAACATTTTACACATCTGTGTAATGTGATCGGGTGTCACCCCAAAAATGGTGTCACCCGGGGCGGACCGCCCCCACCGCCCCCCCTAGCTACGCCGCTGCCCTGAAGGGGTAGACAGAGGTGTAATATTACACTTTACACCCACATTTCGCCATGAAGTTTTGGTATCACGTAATAGGGGGTGAGCCTATTGCCGTTACCGGGCACACACCAGACTCCGTGCTGCTACTGCGAATTCGGAAAAACCCAGTAACACTTTTGCACGAACCGGGAATCGAACCTGGGACCTCCGATCAGCAGTCGCATACGCTCTCCACTGGACCACGGAGGCAGACCAGCATTAGTATCAAATAAAAATATAAACATCAAAATCTGCGGGCCAATTCTGCTATTTTTATATGACATTGATATTATATTTTGAATGGATTTAAGAGCGGTATTCTGATAACCTAATGTCATTATCGTATTATTTTAAAGTAAAAAGTTTGTCGTTGACACATACGATCTCGTTACAATTTCATTCAAATATTAGATAATTTAGAAGAATACCTACGCTTTTTGTGACGTAAGTATGACACTGACATGATATCGAGACTATATTTATTTAGCAGAATTGGGCCCAGTTTACATAGGTACATACCTACATAATATGATACATACATAAACACACGCCTGTTTCCCGAAGGGGTAGGCAGAGACTACGCAACGCCATTTGCAACGATCCTGACATATCTCTCTTGCTTCATTCTCTCTCATTAGTAATTGAAACTGGGATAATGCCTGGAGGATGAAATATGGACTGCCTCCGTGGTCCAGTGGATAGCGTATGCGACTGCTGATTGGAGGTCACGGGTTAGATTTCCGGGTCGGGCAAAAGTGTTACTGGGTTTTTCCGAATTCTCAGTAGCAGCACAGAGTCTGGTGATGTGCCCGGTAACGGCAATAGGCTCGCCCCCTATTACGTGGAACCGAAAATTGATGGCGAAATGTGGGTGTAATGTTGCACCTCTGCCTACCCCTTCGGGGATACAGGCGTGAGCCTATAAAAAAATGAAATATGCGCCTGAATACATTATTCTATCAAAACATTTTATTCATTTATTTACAGCCGTAGTCATATTTATTTCTGGAACAGGATAGTGGAAAATAACATAATTTACGATAACTGATAGAATGTATGTTCATATGAGAATGGAAATAATGCATTCGTTTATTGTAGTTGTCATCATCGTCCTACCGTTATGCCGGTTGCATCCAAGAGGCCTTGAAACCCGGGGTCCTTTTCTAGCCCAGAAAAATCTGACAGAATATAAGCTTTTCACAGGTACAGCGATATTCTACAGTTTAGACCAGTGCCAGTCAGCCAAAATCAAAATCGTTTATTCATCTACTTAGGTCACAAAGTGACGCTTATGAACGTAAATTTTTTAATCGAATTACTTAATGCTTCTACATTTACTCTCGTGGACTCTTTTGAATCGCCAATATTAGGGTACATATGTATTTTAATTTTGTAAGGAGGTTGCAGTTTATTATGTGCTACTGACTCTCCATAACGACTTAAAAATCTTCGTGACATAATATCTTCTTGGGTTTACGCGAATGTTACACATTGAAATCAAACTACAGTTTACGGATTTTATCGCGATATATTGGTTTCACTTCGTTATTACATTTAAACCGAACTATCTAGAAATACATTTTTGATACATTCAGTCTGCCGTAACCATGAATCCTGTAACGAATTCGAAACGTCGGCTAGTAATAAATTTAAAATGTAGTTTTAAATCTTTCGGTTTAAATGTGAAACCAATATATCGCGATGAAATCCGTAATCATCATTAGCCCTGTATGTAAACCACAGATGTAAACTGTCCCACTGCTGGGCACCGGTCTCTGTGTGTCTCTCTCTCACATGTCTTTCGAGAACATTATGGAGAATTCTCAGACATGCAGGTTTCCTCACAATGTTTTCTTTCACTGTTTAGCAAGCGATAATTAACAATTTAATACGCACATAACTCCGAAAAGTCATCGGTGCGTGCCGTGGATTCGAACCCAGACCCTCTGCGTAGCAGTCTGTCGGTCTCTCCGTTAGGCTATCACTGCTATGTCATCAAAATCCGTAAACTGTAGTTTAATTTCAAAGATCTTCGTGACAGTCGGGACACGGCGTAACGTGCTCTCTCACGGGGCAAGCTAGGTATATTTACAACTAGATGAGCCCGCGGTTATATCCGCGTTATTTAAGGCTACTGCTCCGCTCCCGTGGCTCATAGCGTGATGTTATATAGCCTATAGCCTTCATCGATTAATGGGCTATCTAACACTGAAAGAATTTTTCAAATCGGACCAGTAGTTCCTGAGATTAGCGCGTTCAATCAAACAAACAAACAAACTCTTCAGCTTTATATATTAGTACTAGATGATGCCCGCGGTTACTCCCGCGTTATTTAAGGCTACTGCTCGGCTCCCGTAGCTCATAGCGTGATGTTATATAGCCTATACCCTTCCTCGATAAATGGGCTATCTAATACTGAAAGAAAATTTTCAAATCGGACAAGTAGTTCCTAAGATTTGCGCGTTCAACCAAACAAACAAACAAACTCTTCAGTTTTATATACTAGTATCAGATTTATAGCTGCGGTAAGTCGGTGGTGCGCGCTGTGGCATCAGTGGCATCCCAACAAACATTTCAGTCGTTTAAGTAAAAATTACACGGCTTACATTTCTATAAACATCGTATTGAAGTAATTTTAGCGTATAATACGACTTAGTGCCTCTTATCTTTATACAACTTGTAGCCGTATAAACTTAAATGTGTGTGAACTCGATAGCCTTTTCATAGCAGTCTGATAGTATTTTTACTAGGTTGTCGCTGTCTCAATAGGTACAGAAAAGCTGCAGGTCCCCACCCGCCCTTACTGGCAGGTTCTCGGAGTTCTGTGGAAAACTTAGATGTGGTGTAGCACTCCGACTAGACGGTAGTTTCTTCTTTGGTCAGAGAATCTGTGGAAGCGTCATAGGCCCCCTTTTTCTTTCTCCTCTCTCTCTTAATTGGATTTAAGCAAATTAAGAATATTGTCGTTTATTAACCTTCGCACTGTTGATTACTAATATTTGAATCATTACATTACATTAACAAGTTACATCTGAATCATTACAATGGTTTAGTCACCATTGCGCTAATTACTCATGAACAGTTAAATATAGACGGGGAATTTATAACCCATCACAGCTACGATAAATGTAGTTTAAGCTCCATCGGTGTTTACTTGAGTCGTCTCAAGTATGTAAAGGTTTCGACGACTATTTTACACAATTAGGTTTAGAATATTAAACAACATTTTATTAAAAGTAAAAACCTTTTATAAACAAGATACTAGTACGAATATGAAATGCGCTAAACATATAAGCTCAAAATGTATAGTATTGTCTTATCTGTGCTCAAAGTAATCGTCAATACCTACGAATCAAACTCGATGGGGGTTGTGTCCTTATATTGCGGATTTCCTATTTTTTGTTATGTTATTTTATTAGCATATATATTAGCATTTTAGATAAAGCTATTTATAGTGAATGACATTTTAAAGTAAATATTACAATAGAATCAAATTTATTATACAGTGGATGAAAGAAACCTATTGTTTTGAATCCAGACAGTCAAAAAAGGTGTCAAAATTTATTAATGTTTTAAAAATACTGAGTGGTTCTGGTTGGGGTATTCATCCCAAACACTTACGGCGCTTATATATTATAATATAATAATAATAATCTTTATTCAAAAATAATGTTTACATATGGACACCTTCCAGCTCTATCATCAGATCAGCTTTATGACATCATAATATTGGGTTGTCAAAAGGTAATATATACTATACATGAAAAATTTCAGTTCAATAGAAAAATTTAGTACTGGTGCAACCTTTTATTTAGTACCTACATGAAAAGGACTAAAAGAGAATGGGGCCCACGCCATGCCTTTTATCCCCGAAGGGGTAGGCAGAGTTGCATTACACACCCACACTTCGCCAATTATGTTTCGGTCCCAATGTAATAGGAGGCGAGCCTATTGCCATCTAACGGGCACATTGCTAAGCGAGCGATAATTAACATTTCTAATACACACATAACTTCGAAAAGTCAGAGGTGTGTGCCCGGGGTACCGGGAATCGAACCCGAGACCTTCGCCTCGGCAGTTCGTTACGTACATCACTGGGCTATCGCCGCTCCTTTTGGTTTTCGCTTATCCTGCTCCTCGTCTCACTCTTCCAATCCCGTAGGACGGCAACGTACTCTTGACTCCTCTAGAGTTGCGGATGTCCACGGATGGGCCATGCGGTAATCGCTATTACCATCAGGCGATCCAAGTGCTCGCTTGCCTCCTATTACTTACACCAAAAAAGAAAACCGGGTCATACAAAATAATTTAGCGGGTCTTAGTCGCGTAAACTATACTTATTTAAGGTATAAATACCTGTTTGTTTCCGACGGCGCGCGCTGCACGTCGATTCTGTAAAATTCAAACAACAACTCGCACGTCATGTCGCTATTCGCTCTCACTTCGCATAAGATTCAAAATGACCTTGATTTTGAGAGCGAAGGGAGTATCGAACTGACTGGGGAATTACCTTATAGAATACCACTTTTTACGTCATCTCATACTTTATTGTCAAAATCTCGAGGTCAATTTAGTTCAACTCGCAAGTACACGCTCGCAAGAGTAGCGCTAGTGTAGATTCGAATTATCAACCGAGTTTTAGAATGCCAATCAAGAAACTCACAGCGGATTCAGATTCAAAGTTTAAAATTAAGTCTTACAGAATCACACTGCTGAGCTCTCATCAGGTGAAAGTCCGAGATGGGCTGCAGACCGCAAACTGCAACCGCAGACACCACTCGTCTAGGGAATAGAAGCAACCGCAACCGCAGGCAATAAATACTACAGTAAACAGCCGCTAGCTTCAATGTCGCTTGCGGTTGCAATATGCAGTCCAAATCGGACTTGTACCTTTATTATTTTGTATGATGTCAGTACCTATACAAATCGCAAAAGTTTAAAATCGATTAGAAATTTACACCCGCTTTCTTTAAGGCTACTGTTCCGCTCCCGTGGCTTATAGTGTGATGTTATATAGCTTATAGCCTTCCTCGATAAATGACCTATCTGACACTGAAATAAGTTTTCAAATCGGACCTGTAATTCCTGAGATTAGCGCGTTCAACCAAACAAACAAACCCTTCAGCTTATATATCTGTGATATTAGTAATTATATATATTCCCCCTCTAGGGCAGTCGTTATCTCACCATGAGACTAACGCAAACTAAGAGGACAGAGTTACAGCTTTTAAACATCACCTTCATCTTGTGATATAAACAAGAAATGTATTACAAGATGAAAAGAAAGCTTACAAACCGCAGGGCAGCTTTGTGGCGAGCTGAATGTGTGTGGCGACACAGCGGACCCGAATGCTTCAGAGAGTCCGTCAGGGCTTTGTCTCCTACTTGCCTTTACGGGCTGGTTGTTGGACTCTACTGTTGTTGTTAACTCTGGCTTGCCTTGGTTGGCGGGCCAGAGGGAAGACGCAAGAGCTATTAGCTCGGGGGTGGAAGTGTCATTCGCAAGGGCGTAATTACAGGGTAATCCGCTCCGGGTCTCGTTGTCACGAGAACCGCGATGATGAAACCGGTGACGCACCGCTAGACACCCCTAGCCGCTCACACCGGTGTTGCCCTCTGGCTTTCTTATGGCAGACTTTGTTTACCTTGGTGGCTATATTTAGAGAGGGCCCATCTAGTGAGTCAGCGAGTCACAGTCTGCGCCTTTTCGGCGTACTATAAGAGTACTTAGGCGTCGGTTTTTTTCATCCATAGTTTTCATCAAACCAATCCATTTAACAACCCATCCCAATAGCCCAGAATAATTTTATTAGTTGCCATAGAAGTAGCAATAGTCCCTCACCTTTTTTTTTTTTTTTTTTTTTTTTTTTTTTTTTTACGAGGTGGAAAATCCCTTCGGATCTCCGACTCTTGGGGGAAATAAGAGCCGGAGTATGTGGTGTTTCCACTAAAAACCACCTCGACTGCCGCCATGTACCCGTGTGTCGGTAGGTGGGGCATCACCTAAGCACTCGTCGCCACCCTCCGACGGGTATTGGCCCGCCAGATGGTCAGGCGGGCCCCGAACAAAACCCTCTTGGCGACGGATTAAGGTGTTGGACTCCGCCGCCAAAACGCCCAGCGGCCGCAGAGGATAGGGAGGACGGCAACGCAACACCGCATCTCCTCTTCCTCTGCGGCCCCACCGCGACGCATCGAATGGTGCGCCCCCATTTGGTCGCGGGAGATAGGGCGCGCGGCAACGCAACACCGACACGCCTCTCCTCCCGCGACCGCACCCGACTGCGAGGGACAGACAGAACTGTCCCCCACACCCGTACCGTTGGACGCATCCTGCGCAGGCCCCTCCAAGCCCACGCGGAGCGTCCCCTCCTGGATCCCTCTTAGCTTCACCGCGGGTGACCAATCCACGGTTACTGAGCCCCCCCACCACGACAAGGTGGAGATCCCACGGGGGGGAATAGTCCCTCACCTGCTGCGGCTAATCCGTGACTACACTTAACAGTACAGTTATGGAGGCTCCTCAGTAGGTGTCCCTACACATTCTAGATTAAAACTCTCAAAGGGTCTCTGTGCGTTGGACCTATATCTCCGTGTACGCCTGCCAAAAGGCCGGGTATTGTTCTAACAAATTAGAATAATACCTACCCGTGAAAGAGAAACAAATATATTATATCCATATTTGGACCATTTTACCTTATATAATAAAAATGAATAACGTTCGTCACTCAGCAACGGGAAAATATTATGTTATTGTTTTAATAGTTATATGCTAAGCGTTTATTTAGCATGATATACTTACATTGTTTTCGTTAACATTGTGTTAAAGTTGTGTCAAACTAAGTACTGTCTGTGTTTGTAGGTCTAATTAAATATGTACAATATTTTTTAAACAGCTAATATTAGATTTATTTTTATTTTGGTCTCTTTTCTGTCAGTACAATTAGTCGAGAGTGTATTTTTATTACGGATAATATTGTTAAATATTAGGTATATTTTCAGTGATATAGAAAGTTGTTTATTTTTGTGCAAGAAGTAAAATAGGCTGATAATAAATATTTTGTGTTTGTGTAAGAAAGTCACTTTCGAAAATCTTAAATTGATAAAAGTTTTAAATAAACCTACGTTATGAAATCTTTCCGGTGTAGTGATTATAGTTTTATATTTTTTATTATCCATGCTTTTCGATATTCTAGTGGACACAACTCGGAATTTGAAGGTACGTGGTATCATTTTTATTTTTAGGATTGGTGTATTCCTGTTGTCCCCATTGACGCTGTCCCCATACAATGGGGACAACAGAACTTAATAAAATTAATTAAAATTTATGCCTGTTGTCCCCATTGCCTGTTTATCTGTTAATTGGGACAGCGAAACTCAATAAAATAATTAAAATTTATGCCTGTTGTCCCCATTGGCTGTACGTAATTCAAGTAACTAAATAGGTTATGTTAGGTTCTCTTTTGACCTTTAACCCAAAAATAGGAGCCCTGCGAAGCAGGGCTCCGTCAACTTAGGTTATTAAAAACTATTTAATTGGACATAATGTCTACTCACCTACACATTATATTTGTGATATAATATAATATAAACTAAGTTGACGGAGCCCTGCTTCGCAGGGCTCCTATTTTTGGGTTAAGGGTCAATAGAGAACCTAACATAACCTATTTAGTTACTTGAATTACATACAGTCGCACCTAACCAACCAAAAGTTTTTGTTGTCCCCATAACGAGAAAACGTCAATGGGGACAACAGGAAGGTCATTTTATGACTTCCCATTGTCCCCATAAGGAAAAAGCGTCAATGGGGACAACGAGAAAAAAAATTATGACTTCCCGCTGTCCCCATCGTGGGGACAGCTTCAGTGGGGACAACAGGAATACACCCATAACTTGATGGGAGTGAATGAAGCAAGAGAGGTGTATCAGGGTCGTTGCAAATGACGTTCCGTAGTCTCTGCCTACCCCTCCGGGAAACAGGCGTGAGTCTATGTATGTATGTATGTAAAAAAATAACATTCCCTGATTAGAATCACGCACACGCATGCATGATATATTTTTATTTACTTACTCCAATGGCTGATCGATCCAAAATGTGTCTTGGCCTCTATGCGAGAGAACGCCACTTCACCCGATCTTTGGCCACTTCTCGCCAATCACCAGCTTGAAGCTCCTTCAGATCTTGCTCTTACTACGTCATTCCAGCGGTATCTGGGGCGATCGACTGTCGACACGCCCTGCTGGTTAACCCACATACGCTCTCTTAACACCACATTCCTCTCCCATTCTTTCGACGTGACCAAGCCATCGGAGTCTGTGAGCCTTGCATGGTATATGGCCTTACCTTTCTCGTTGGGGTAAGAAGCTTGTGCAGATCTGTAGAACACAATATTATTACGGAGAGTGATTTTCTTATATTTATTAGATTCATTTAAATTTTTTGATGATAATATAGTGGTTGTTGAAAAGATGGCCATCTTTGGGCTGAGTCAGTAAGATGAGTCAGGCGACATCCTATACTGTACTCGCATACTAAACCCATTTTGACTGGACTTTAAAAGTACCTATACTTAATATAAGAAGAGATGAAAGAGAATGAAATGACTAAAAAGAAGAGTTACTTTTGAGTTTCTTTCAGCTTTTTTCTCAAGAGGTCATTTAACTAGGTAAAGCCCTCATCTAGAATCATCATCATCATCGTCCTAGCATTATCCCGGTTGAATACAAGACTTCCACGCCTTGGAGCCCGAGGTCCGCTAACTTGTCTAACCAGATATGACAGAATATCAACTTTTCCACAGACCGACTGCCGTGTGACCTCGGCAACCCAAAGGGATAGCGATATTTCATGGTTTAGACTAGTTTTAGGAGGTACTGAGTCAGTGTAACGATTGTCAAAGATTTTCAAGACAACCGGGACCAGTTTAACGTGCTCTCAGAGGCACGGGGCAACCGATAATTAACAATTCAATAGGTACGCTCATAACTCCGTAAAGCAAGAGGTGCGTGCACTCGATTCTACATGGCAGACTGTCGGTACCTCCACTTGGCTATGGGTGCCTTGAATGCAACAGCTAGTAAGTAATGCTATTGTGGCGTACTACGTGCACATACCTACTTGCACAGTACGCACAACCCTACGCTGCGTAATCAACAGATAAGTGTGATAGCTGATAACTGATAAGAGCTGATAACGCTTCGTCGCGTCGCATACGCGAGCGCGCCGTCCACCTGCCTCGCCAACGCATTACATCTGACTGACTGGCGACGAACATCGCGGCCACCGAGTTTTGTTCAGTGTGCCACTTTATTATAAAGTGTGAATAGAATAGAATAGAATAGAATAGAATAGAATAGAATATTTTTATTTGCATAAATGTGGTAATTACAGTAGATGTTTTACAATAATACTTAAGCACTAGACACATTCAGCCATATTAACATAGCATGCAAATATTTGAATTAAAAATAGGTACAATTAATATTTAATACAATGCGACTAAAAATAATAATAATTTTTACAAAGATAATGAAATTCGTAATGTCTTAATTACTACACCAAAGCATTTCTAAAATGGTACGATTTGCTTGTATATTTTTTTAGGAAATCATTTACTGAATAAAACGTTTCTGCTATTAACCATTTTCTTAAAGTAATGCAAAACTTATAGTACGGGAGGCTGGTAATATTTGTTGGCAATGCGTTATAAATAAGTGGAGCCATGTAGACACAACTATTTCTAAACATTTCCAGACGAGGAACTGGCAGTTTTAAGTGCGAGTAATTAATTTTTCGCTTTTTGGTATTATCGCAAGTTTCAAAAAGCATCATATTACATTTAACAAATTTTGCTACTTCATATATAAACATGCCAGGAACAGTTAAAAGATTTTGTGTTTTAAAAACTGGCCTACAAGATTCAGACCACTGCAAGTTAAATATTGCACGAATGCATTTCTTTTGCGCAATAAAAATACGCATACTATCAGACGAGTATCCCCATACTAGAATGCCGTAACGTATTCTGGAGCAAACATAAGAATGGTAAACCATAAGAGCCGACTGTTGTGAAGCAACGTCTTTCACTCTCTTTAACGCGAAAACAAATCTATTAATCTTTTTACAAACAGTGTCTATATGTTCCTTCCATGTGAGGTGTTCATCGATAATAAGACCTAAAAATTTTGTATAATGAATTTGTTCAATGGGTTGATCATTATAGTTAATTTTAAGTTGTAAACTTTTTGTTCTATTTGTTCTAAAGTGAATGAGTTTAGTTTTATCAGCATTTATTATCAATTTATTATTATTTAACCATTTGTTAACGTCTTGAAGTGTTTTATTTAATTCAAACTGATACGTGTCAAAGTTCTTATTACCTACAATGATAGTAGTATCATCGGCAAATAGCACACAATCGTGCTTTTGGACTACTTGAGGGAAATCATTAATGTAAAGGAGAAACAGCAAGGGCCCCAATATGCTGCCTTGAGGTACTCCATTGCAATTAAACCTGGGTTTAGAATCAAAAATATCAAGATTGTGAGTGCTATAATTGAACTTGGTTATTCGCGTGACTTGTTTTCGGCTGCTCAAATATGATTTCAGCCATTCTAGAGCTATACCTCGAATACCATATTTATCCAACTTTGAAATCAATATACTGTGGCTTACAAAATCAAATGCCCTACTTAAATCTAAGAACAATGCACTAGATGGTATATTATTATTAATATTGTTAATTACTATATTGACTAAGCTAAAGATAGCATCCTGAGTTGATTTTGACTTTCTGAACCCAAACTGTTCTTTGGTTAAGACATCATTCTTATTCAGAAAACAAAGTATTCTTTTATTCATAACCTTTTCAATGATTTTTGAAAATACTGACGTTAGGGCTATCGGCCGGTAATTTCTCATATCAGTTTTTGTACCTTTTTTATGTAACGGTTTAACAATGGTTAGTTTTAAGCGTTCTGGAAAACAACCTTGTTCTATTGACAAATTTATAATGTGCGTTAACGGTTTTGCAATATGCGGAATAATTAGTTTAATTAATTCAGTACTAAAATTATCGTAACCTGATGATCTTGTATTTTTTAAAGACTTGATTATATTGCAAATTTCTGGTTCATTTGTCGGTTCTATAAATATGCTGCTATTAATACCTTGAAAAGGAAAATTATTTAAATTAAAATCAGACAAGGTACTAGTGATTTTGTTATAATCCGCAACATCTATAAAAAAGTTATTAAACATATCTGCTATAGCAGCACCTGAACTGGTTATTGTATTGTTGTCGTTGATGATATTTTCAATATGCTCTTTCGATATCTCATTACCCAAAGTCCGTTTCACAACATCCCATGACGCTTTACATTTGTTGCTAGAATTGGCAATATGCTTTTGATTGTTATTAAATTGTAAATTAGTAATGCATTTTCTTAAAATATTGGAATACGTTTTAAACTTCATTTTATTGTCATATGTTCTATTCTTATAATAAATAAATCTTAATCTTCTTTTATTTTTACAACTGACCTTAAGACCTTTAGTTATCCCTTTTAATGTATTAGTTTTATAGGTTTTCTTAATCTTAATTTCTGGGAAACATAATTTGTAGAATAATATTAACAAGTCGTGAAAAATATCAAATGCAATATTGACTTGCGTGACTTCATATACCTCAGAAAAATATATATTACTAATACACTCAACAAATTTATTAACGTTTTCCTTACTCAAGTCATTTTTAGTCATAAAAAAGTAACTTGTAGAATTTTTATTTAGGTATTTGAAGTCTAAGACCTGTGCGGTATTATGGTCGGATAGGCAAAGATTATAAGTTCGCCCATTTGCATTTGGAATATTACTTATAATGTTATCAATGCATTTGTTAAGTCGCGTAGGTTCGTGTATATGGCACTGAAAACCATAGTTCAGGATTAGTTCAGTAAATTTTTTAGTGTTACTATCGCTTTTTAAGAAATTGATATTATAATCACCGGCAATTACAATTTTACATTTTTTGTGCTGAATTTTATTTAGTAACTTACTAAAATTTTCTATGAATATGTTAATATTTGAGTTTGGAGTCCTGTACACACAAAATATAATAACATTAATATTTTTTATTTCGACACCACAAATTTCAAACTGTTTTTCAATGCTCATTTCTTTTATATCTACTAATTCTGTACATTTGTATATATTTTTGCAAAGTATACAAGTACCACCCCTACGTGTTGATCGAGAATATATAGCCACAAGTTTGTAATCATTTAATTTCAAATAGTTTTCTTCATCTTTTAATATAAAATGTTCGCTCAAGCACACAACATCTACAGTTAATCCGGACTCTTCCAATTCATGCAAAGCTAAATTTAACTCTGGCACTTTATTCAAAACTCCAGCAATGTTTTGGTGAAATATTGAAAAACAATTACCGGAATTATTATTGCTTACGAAAAAACTTATCTGGGGTTTCAATTGTGGGATGGTAAATTTTATTAGTTATTTTCTTCACAGGTTGGAAGTAGTAGGGAATTGTACCCTTGCATGGTAAATTTGAGGGATAGGAAATTGTATTACTTATTTTCTTCACAGGCTGAAAGTAGTAGGGAATTGTACCCTTGCGCAGTGAATTACTTATAATATTACTATCAGATGGTTCTATGTTACCGGGCGAAATATTTTTAATTTGAGCTTTTTTACTGTTCTGAGTTACGGGTTTATTTTTATGTGCAATTGTATTTTTACACGCTTTTTTATTATATGATAAGAAATGTATATTGTATTCTTTTAAATTTATTTTGTATACTAACTGACGTACAAGTTCATTGATATTCCTTGCATTCACGAATGAGCAATTTTTAAAGTTCTGAGCTAACAACCTAAGATTATAATTTAATTTATTCTCATTTAAAAATGCATTGTGAAGAACATTTACAAGGTATACATTACAAGTTTTAAATAATTTAAGCGCTCCCGATAGTTCTGTCAAAAATTTTAATGGATTGGAGTCATTGCTTCCAGTCATTATAACAACACTGTCTCTATTGGTAAGTCCCTTAGTCAAATCATTACAGCTAGATAAGACATCTTCAGCCTTTGCATATGGTTTATGTATTGAAGATATATTGTAGTCGTTCAAAATTAATTTATGTTGACAATGTAGTAACTCATACACCAATCCTTTTCCTTGGTTATCAGTAAGTAAAATTATTTTGGCACTTTTAGTTGCATAGTTATGTGAAGGTTGGTGGATCACATTTTCATTCCTATGATTCAATCCTGATACTTGTGAGCAATTCTGGTCTTTTTCTGAGGCTATTGGTATATTTGTTTCAGTATTGTTATCTTCACTGTGTAATATTTCTATGTTGGTTTCTCCCGCAGTTGTACGGTTGGTGGAAACACATTTCGGCGTGTGAAAATCGATGTCAAGGTTCAGTTTTCTTCCTGATAGGCTAGGCTTGTTGACAAAAGGTTTATTGTATTTTGTACTGCTAAATAATGGTGCATTTTTTCTTGCACTTAAGCAGGTAACATACATACTTTTAAACTGAGCAGATTTCCGCTTCTCATCTTCAAATTTTTGTTGTAGGGATAGATTTTCTAGATTTAGGGAATCTATTTCTGCATGTGCACTCCTTAGTTGTTCTTTAAGGCTTTCAATGGTTTCTGTTAATTCTATAAGTTCATCATTTTTAAAATGCGTGGATAAATCGATCATGCTTCTAACACTTCGTGTTGATGATAAGCTATCAATAGACTCAATTGATTGAGAATGTGAATGTTGTGTACATTTTTTCCTCAGTGTTATATTGCTAGTACTAGATGCCATATTTATTAACCAGTACTGTATATTTATTACTCAAAAAGTGATGGGTGTCGGTGGGGATCGATCCGGATACTCCCGTGTCGACGATCTCGCTACTAGAGCGCTATACGCACAAGACTACGAGAAGAATTAGTTTAACGTTTCAAATTGGTGACTAGTATTTACTTGTCGTAGATTTGAGTCAATTGGTAACTAGCAGCTTATTTTAAAAGTTCAATACCCGCTTATTTAGAAATCGTGATTAAAATATAACGATCACTGTTACACTGTTTTGTTTTCACTTGTTTCAAATGTTTTAATTGTTTTATTACACTGATTTTAACACTATTTTAACGTTTTACTATTATTTGAATGTATTCACTGTTGTTTATAAGTTTATAACCGGTATTAAGGATTTTAAATGTTTGTAAACAGCTGTTAATAGTTCTAAATTGTTTATCAATTTTATGTACTGTTGCACTTATAAAGGTCTTTGAAAACGATACACAGTATGTGTTATATTGTTCGTTGACGAAAAATCGCAACGACGCACTAAATAATTCACTGTTATTATTTTATTTGTATTTTAAATACGGAGCCGATGTAAGGTGTAAGTGTGCGTGAAGGACAGAGCGCTAGTTAGAGTGAGTTGACCGATGTAAATCAAATTGTGTTTATAGCTAGTTATAATATGTAGTCATGTAAGAACCGTTAGTTGTAAGTCTCCTTTTATTGGTCAATATCGATATTGTGCTCATCGCCACCAGTAACCTCTCTGAATGTATAAATTTTTGTATATAGCTTGCCACTATTTGTAAATAAATTATTACCACTTACCGATTACCGATCTTCAAGAATAGTTTTATTATACTCGTCACGTCGTCAGTCTGAACAAGTACCTCGTCACTCTGCCAGTACCTAGTAACCCAGTAACCCACAGTAACCCAGTATGAGTAACTCAGTGCTATTACCTACCTTTCTATCCTACCATCCAGGAAACTATAATGGTTGGTTTCATGTTTTAGGACCTAGAATATTTTTATTAAATGAAGCTCGCCAAGTCGGCGAAGAAATAACCATCACTTGTACATCTAATGAAGAAGGAAACATTATTCAGTGGGTGCAAAGAAATATATATGGTAAGTTAATAACTCAAAATTAAGGTGCAATGATCCTTAAAAAAATGGCCACGTACCGGACGACACAAAAGGGGTAGGAATCAAACAAGGTGCTTGCACAATCTGGTTAACATGACGGGAAGCGGTAGGATGCGGGCGGCTCAAGATTGGTCTATAGAGGGAGGCATAGACCTCCCCCTAGGCTCTCGTCCAGCAGTGGATATCTCTAGGCTAAGATAAATAGGTACCATCAAATCGTCTTCTTTTTGTGGTGCGTCTACAACTTGTGAAGGCAGTCAGCTCTATACATATATTCCTTTCCGTCTTTAAAGATTAAAATTAGCTTTAAATCGCTAGGCGAAAGAGTTTTGAGGCAATTTTTATGGTCATCCATTCCCTGATATGCCGCAACCACGACATTTTTCTACGACCAGGCCATTTCTTGTCTGCTACTTTTCCCATCACATAATAATGAACACCACTAATCAAGCAGGCCTATAAAAATGTCCTATAAAAAGAGTTCCATCGACTTCCCAGAGCTCCATCATCAGATCCTGCCCTGATGCCCATGTCACCTGCATAGTATACCCATTAAAAGGAAATAAAAAATTCCAACTGCCTCGTTGGTCTCGCGGCATAGATGTGCGCGTGGGATTGGGAGGTCTCGGGTTCGATCCCCGGGTCGGGCAAAGTGTTATTGGGTTTTTCCGTTAGGAAATTCTATGTAGCAGCACGGAGTCTGGTAATGTGCCCGGTATGGCAATAGGCTCGCCCCCTATAACGTGGGACTAAAATAAATCTGGCGAAAAGTGGGTGTAGCAATATACCTATGTCTACCTCTTCGGAGATATAGGCGTGAGACTATGTATGTACATACATACATAGTCTCACGCCTATATCCTATCCTATCCTATCTCATATGTATGTATGTATGTAAAAAATCCAAATGCATCCAGGTGTCTTTGAGCAAATGAGCAGACGGTTAGCCTGATGGTACACCCCAAGTAACAAAATGTAGTCTTGTAGTGGTTCCGGGGCCAGGACTATAACAGGTAGAAGTTTACAACCACGGAAAAAGGCCCCTTTTTATACGCGTACTTTTGCTAATAAAACACTTATAGTAGACTCCTCGAGCACCACTGAGACCAATAATACACTTATGGTTGGACTACGCAGAACCATTTGCTCCTGCGAAGCTCACTATGAGCATTTAATAGAACCAGGCAGGCGTGTAACGTACTCCGCGCTTCTATTACTAGCTACCTCAAACATTTGTGAATTTCTGTTGTATTGTGTTCTACGGTTAGAGAAAAAAATAATAAAAGGAAATTTAAGTTCATCTATTATCAATAAAATGTATTAACAAGTATTTCGCACGTAATACTATACGAGTATAAATAGTAAGTATTTTCGGTGAAGTGTATTGTGTTTTACATCTCAATTTTTGTTCGCCTTTTGAACAGGGCGTATTTACTAAGCTGTGTTTTAAATAATATTGGCCCTAACAGAATTGCCGCGCCATATAGTGACGCCATATTGTGTGTCAGTAGATACCAAAATGGCCGTGAAGATGCGATAAATATTATAAGCAATTGTCTTCCTATATGGACTTCACGAAGATATCTTTGGACTCTAATGGTTTTACAAGAAACCTTTATACAGAAATTAAGACTATAACACCATTCGAGAGTCCACAATATTACCAAGTACACTTACTCTTAGAAGAAACCACTGTAGAACTAATTCACTCATAATTGGCACATAAACTTGACTTATACACCCTTATAAGGTCAAGTAACAAATGCAAATGGTTCTAAGTGCATTTAGTTCTACAAATTACTATAACTGGCGTATGACACTCATAGCGGATGTATAATAACTTCTTGTAGGTGATTATAAGTGTAACTTACTGGCACAAGTTTTCTCAAGTGTATTTACACCTATGCAACACTTTTATAGGCCATCTTAGCCTTTACTGCGCCTATAATTTGGTTCTATACACGACTATAAGTCAACTTAGAAGAACACGTATACTACAAACCCAAACGAACTCTGTGTAACCAGTTATAAGATTGATAGTAAAACCTGGAACCACTAAGAGAGCGTTACTAGTGCTGTGAGCTTGTAAACTGTGCACTACAGGAGAACTTTGTTACTTGGGACGGACCTGCAACACCAATTTATGCCATATTAGTCACTTAGTATCTGCATGAGGCTATCGCTGTTTATTAGCACCTGGGTTGCAACTGGATTAACGCTAGGAGAATAATCTCATAAGCACTTTCTTTTACAGATGGTACAACAATAGCTACCCTGAACCCTCAAAAAAAGAAAATATGTCATTTAACTCTCAGGCTACAAGAGTTTGATATAGATACAACCATATCTTGTATCATGCGTAATGAATTAGCTGCCCAAGCAAGTTTCCTAAGGTTTCCAGATTATGAAAGTAAGTAAACTATAAGATTGACACTGCTCGCGACTTTGCCCTGTTACCTAACCTGTCTCACTGTTGTGCATAGGCCTCTTTTCATCGCTGGCCAAGTGCGGGCTGGCAGAGTTCACGCGTCTTCCAAGATTTTTTTTTGACATCTCAGATGAACATGATGTTTTCCTTCACCGTTTAACAAGCTTTATTTAACAATTAAAATCTTAAAATACTTGTGAGGATATTTGTATGAGTTCTCCCTAATGTTCTCGAAAATATGTGAAGTCTGCCAACCCGTATTTAGCCAGCGGGGTGGACTTCGGGCTTAATCAATGTCGTATAAAAATACGAGAATTGGACCACTGATTAAAGACTTGAGTCATTCCGTGACTAACTCGGACTCACTCACATAAATATTACCTACTAATATTTAACCATAATAAAGTGTTGATGCCGTTTCAGTACGACCAACAACGCATAGAAGTTTACCAGTAATACATTGTGACAATATAACAGAGATTTATCATAAATGCCGTAAGAAATATCAAACGAATCGTAAGTATGAGACAATTTTAATTTTCGAGTTTTGATTTTTTTCAGTATAATGTCTAGTCCAAAGTAGAAGTAAATACAGTTATTGTGGAGTTGAATGCGATATACGGGCTAGAAACCGTTTGGACCGATATTTACTTGCTCGCAATGTTTATTTCTCCGCTATATTTAATCCTTCCTTGGGGGAGGCCTATGTCCAGCAGTGGACGTATTTCGGCTGATATGATGATGATGATATTTACTCCAGTTAGTAAAGGAAAAGAAATTGTTATTATGCAGATTTAGATAGATAGGGTCGATATATTACGGGAAGAAGGATGTAAAAGCAAGTAAATAGATTAAGTATTTCCAAGTACCTATATACTTTATCCATTTATTTTTAAAGAATGAGACTATTTCTCTTGCTTTAAAAATATTTTTTTCTTTTGTTCCCTTGGATCAAATAGCTGCCATGGCTCAAACCATGGCCTACGTTTTAACTAAATCATTACAATATATATTCACAGTTATGGTGTTAATAAAGGATAAACAAGTAGAATCATTTGATATAAACGAGAAAATAACCAAATGTGTCAACGGATCCATAATACTATGTATGCATTTTGAAGATTATACAGGTGTATGCCAAACTAAAAGATACATAGAGAATATCGGCATGCTTATATATAAAGAAGCAAAGAAAGATTGTAATGTAATTACAGCAAAATATAAAGGAACGACAAATATTAGGAACACAAGAGATAATGAAACATCAGATAGTAATGAAATCAATGACATAAGTAAAGAAACTTTACAAAGATATGATGATGATGATGATAAGAATGATAATGACGTAGTAAGTACTGAAATTCCAGTCAGTACCACAAGTAGCACAGACAGTGCGAAATCAGCAGTCGCCAGTTCAGGTAACGGAGCAGGTAAAACCATTTCTTTGTATTCACAATTTTTTTGCTAGAGGGATAAATTCGAAGTTTATTTGAATATATCAATATTTACTGCTATTATTATAAATGAAACATTTATGATAAAAGCTTTGTCAACACAACTGAATTAGGTTTACCGGGCAGCGGTTAGTATTTAGATTACATAGGCCTAAAAATAAAACAATATTAAATTATTTTTAATATTGTTTTATTTTACAAACACAGTCATTAAAAAGACATTTTTTTACATTGATGGGACTTAAAGTCAAGTTTATCCAAATTTTTGGAGTCGTAACTATTGACCGTTGGTCATTCATAATATTGGAAAGAGTGCGGGTGCAGATGGATTTTCTTGTTTAAATTTTTATAGGAATTTTCAGATGTAAATAAAATTATTCACAAATTTGATTTTTATAATAATAATGAAGTATTTTTATTGAAATAATAACATGGTACAATTTAAAAAACCCACCAAACAGTTCGTCGGTGGGATTAGCGCTCGAATATTTTTACATATAATTAAAAAACCGGCCAAGTGCGTGTCGGGCCACGCGCAATGTAGGGTTCCGTAGCTGCCCATAATGACTTGCTGCAAAGGGTATTAATGTACAACAAATCCGACTGTTTATTTTGCTGAAAAAATAATTTTAATCATCATCATCATCATCCTAGCGCTGTCCCGGTTGCACTCCAAAACCCACACCTTGGAGCCCGGGGTCCGCTTTCCGGCTGTGTCTCCTCCATTTCGCACGGTCTTCAGCATCCCTGGTGGTTAGTTGGTTGGCACGCATGTCATCCCTTGCGACGTCAAGCCAGCATTTCTTTGGCCTTCCCCGTTTACCGGGGCCCGGCGGAGGTAGCATGGTAAGACATTTGTTACCCACGTAAGATGCCGGTTGACGTAAGACGTGGCCATACCAGCGTAGACGACACTCTTGCAGTTTGTCAGCAATGTCACGGACATGAAGGCAACCCCGGATGCGGGAGTTCCTAATGCGGTCCTTCCGCGTGACTCCACACATCCAGCTGTGGAGTCACGCGCCAGTCGCTCCAGCACAGGCCACGTCTCACTGCCATATAACAGGACAGATCTAATGATGGATTTATAGACCTGTCCTTTGAGCTTAACCGGCATTTTGGGGTCACAAATGACACCGCTCACCTCACGCCATTTGGCCCAGGCTGCCGAAATACGTGCCTTGACGTCGCAATCGATGTCACCAGACGCATGCAGTACTGATCCCAGGTACTTGACCAGGTCCTTTCGCTTGGCAATGTCTCCGCCTATACGAATTGACGCGGGATCTGTACTGTTGCAGGCCAAGTACTCGGTCTTCGCCACGTTTATTTTCAGACCGCCGTTCTCAAGCGTCTCCTTCCACGCGTTCACACGCCGCACCAAGCGTCCCCTGTCCGCATCCGCCAGTGCGATATCATCAGCATACATGAGCAGCCACGGGGGCTGCTCATGTGAGTCTTTGATGCTGTCTGACAGTACGTCTAATATCACACTGAATAGGTATGGACTGAGGACGGAACCCTGGTGGACTCCGACGGTGATGGGAAAGGATTTTGTGTCGCCAACAGCATAATAACACTATTATAAGAACCTAAGTTTTGTTTAGAAAAATACTAGGTATGTATCCAGTTTTGTATTGTAAACATAAAATGTGGTTTCTAAGATATACTACTACTATACATACGTAGTACCGTAGTACATTACATACCAAAGTAAGTATGTCTTTAAGATTAAGCCAGCGCGCCCAATGTAAACTCACAGAAATAGGTATTTATAAGTTAACCGACGATTACTCCTAAACTAGTGATATCTACTTAGCTGTGATAGTTTTCCTTTTAAATTCGTTATATGTACTACATTTGTGATTTTTTTCATCACTTCCAAATTAATAGTTTAGCCGGCAGAGGGGGGGGGACACTTGAGTCTAACAATTTTTTTCACTTCATAGCTTGATATTTGACAAACCAATCACTTGATAGCAAAATGATTTGAGCAAACTAATAATATTTTTTTAAAACCTATCCAATGATACCCCACATGATGGGGTACTCAACCAAAAAAAAATTCAACCCCACTATATATGTAGGGGAGATACCCTTAAAAAAAATATTTCCCTAAATTTTATTCTACAGTTTTGTTGCAATATCTTATGTCTATATTCATGTCAAATATCAGCTTTCTAGCACCAGGCGTCTTTGAGCTAGGCTGCGGACGGACAGACGGACGGACATGACGAAACTATAAGGGTTCCTTGTGGACTACGGAACCCTAAAAATGACACAGTGAATTAATAGGCGATATAGAATAACTTACAGTAATATCAAATAAAATTAAACATAAAATAATAAAGTACTAACAATAATTCACAAGTTGAAATCTGTTTCACGCAGCAATACATTTTTCAGTTTATATATAGATGTAAAACCTAACAAAAATAACAAAGTTAGGTATATCTTTGTTATTTGGTTAGGTTAGCATTTCAATAGACTAGGCTATTCTTTTTAAACGCCACACTGCATAGATGACAATTGTGACAAACAAAAATGTAGTCAACATACATGAACAACATACTATGCTTTGGTTCATTTTGCGTTGTCACTCCTTAATTTCATTATGGCGGTCAAAAGTGTAACAGTAAGGGCGTTATCATACTAGCGGTTTGGGAGCGGTTGCGGGGCGGGGCGGACGCGCAGCGAATGCGTCATGAACACGCCGCGGCTGCGCAGCGAGGACGTCGCGGACGCGTGGCAAATACGTTACGTTTTCGTCGCGTGTTTGTAGCAAATTATCGACGTACAATACATCCTGTAACAAAACGGATTCCGACTAGGAAACATTGCTGTTGGTTTTACTAAACTAAACTTTTACTCGCGTTGCGCGTCGCTTTTTACTCGTTGGGCGTCCGTAACGAATTCGTTGCGCATGCGGACGCGCAAATTCGTCGATGCTTTCGTTTTCGTCTCCGGCGTCTTCGAAGTAATAAAGCCAACAGCAGTGTTTCCTCGTCGGAATCCATTTTGTTACTGGTTGTATTGTACGTCGATAATTTGCTACAAACACGCGACCAAAACGTAACGTATTTGCCACGCGTCCGCGACGTCTTCGCTGCGCAGCTGCGGCGTGTTAGCGACGCATTCGCTGCGCTTCCGCCCCGCCCCGCAACCGCTCCCAAACCGCTAGTATGATAACGCCCTAAATCATTTTTCTTTTCAGCAGCAAATCTATACTATTACGTTGGAGCTGCCATTGTAGTGCTACTTCTACTTCTAATAGCAATAGCATCACTAATATTAGTAAAAAGACACGGTAAAAAGTTTCATAAGTGCCGTAACCAGATTCCAGACGAAAAAGAGTCAACATGTGATACTGAAGTAAGTGGTTTTGGTGTGAACAAGCCTAAACAGGTCCTACTCCTTTTTCCTGGTCGTTTACCATTAGGCGATCGGCTCGTTTGCCTCGTTTCAGATTAAATAAATCAATTTTCTCTAGATTTGGCTATTTGTATTAAGATTATAAAGTTAGGACGGGTTTATGTATATCAATAACGGGTTTATGTAATTTGGACATAAAATTATTTTTCTTTCAGCTGTACGGGAATCAACAGCTCTATGCCAACTTGGACATGGTTTTACCACCAGAGACGAAGACAAGAACTCCTAACGCAGATTCACAGCGCACAAATGGTTAGTATATAATTACTAGAGGACGCCAGCAGCTACGCCTGCATTTTTTTTTAATTTACCCGTTTTGGCCGATCCCGTGAGAATTTCGGGAAATCCCTTCTTAGTGCACCCCTACGGTCCCCAGGGAACATACATATCAAATTTCAGCTTCCTGCGCCCATCGGCTGTAGCGTGTCTGTCAGTCAGTCAGTAACGCAAGGATTTTATATATTAAGATTTTAAGATAGAAATATTGTAGATTGAATTTCGTCATTTGCACCATTAGGCTATTTAGATACTAAATAAAAAATGCTATACATATATCAAGCATATCGCCTGTTTAACATCAGTGTTAAAAGTATATTATCAGTCCCACAAAAGAAGGTATTATATCTTTACTAGCGACCCGCTCCGGCTTCGCACGGGTGCAATGTTATGCATGTATTAATACATGTAAGCCTTCCTCTTGATTCATTCTATGTATTAAAAAAACCGCCTTGAAATCCATTGCGTAGTTTTACAGATTTAAGCATACATAGGAACAGACAGACAGAAGACAGACTTTGTTTTGTTCTATGTAGTGATAGTGATATAAAGTATTTGAGGTCGAATTAAAAATATGTACATAAACCGTATATTTGCATTTTTTTGTAATTACAATTTAATTCACAAAACGTAAATTACCTTTATTTTAGTTCTTAATGTTCTTAGTATTAGAAACACAGTACAGTAGTTACCCAAGGCAGCATAGTGGGACCAGATTGAAGAGTTTTTAATCACCGTCATCGTTACTTCCCTATCAACATCCTGGTTATTTGTTATTGGTTGCATCCAAGACTTTTCATCATGGAGTTCGCTTACTGGTCTTACCAGATTTGACAGATCCTAAGTATTCCCTTTTTAGGGTTCCGTAGTCCACAAGGAACCCTTATAGTTTCGTCATGTCCGTCCGTCTGTCCGTCCGCAGCCTAGCTCAAAGACGCCTGGTGCTAGAAAGCTGATATTTAACATAAATATAGACATACAATATTGCAACAAAACTGTAGAATAAAATTTACGAAAATATTTTTTTTAAGGGTATCTCCCCTACATATATAGTGGGGCTGAATTTTTTTTTGGTTGAGTACCCCATTGTGTGGGGTATCATTGGATAGGTTTTAAAAAAATCTTATTAGTTTGCTCAAATCATTTTTCGATCAAGTGATTGGTTTGTCAAATATCAAGCTTTGAAGTGAAAAAAATTGTTAGACTCAAGTGTCCCCCCCCTGTGCTGGCTAAACTATTAATTTGGAAGAGGTGAAAAAAATCACAAATGTAGTACATATAACGAATTTAAAAGGAAAACTATCACGGCTAAGTAGACATCACTAGTTTACGAGTAATCGTCGGTTAACTTATAAATACCTATTTCTGTGAGTTTACATTGGCAGCGCTGGCTTAATCTTAAAGATGCCCGTTTTTAGTCCCATGTGAAACGTTAAAGTTTGAAGTTATTATCAATAATGGCCATTATGGGCAACTACGGAACCCTACATTGCGCGTGGCCCGACACGCACTTGGCCGGTTTTTTATTTTTGTTTTGGCTTGAAACATCCTCTTGGAGTCCCTCCGCCCTGAGGGAAGGGCGAAGGGGACTGTCAGACTCTTACTGACTAAAAACCAACCCGTGTTCCTCATGTACCCGTGTGTCGGAGGGACGATCACCGAAGCATTCCTCGCTACCCCCCGACGGGTATTGGCCCGCCAGATGGTCACGTGGGCCCCGAACAAAACCCCCTTGGCGGCGGATGAAGGAGTTGGGCTCCGCCGCCAAAACACCTAGTGGCCGCAGAGGATAGGTAGGACGGCAACGCAACACCGCATCTCAACGCAACAAATGGTGCGCCCCCACCCCCATTTGGTCGCGGGAGATAGGGCGCGCGGCAAAGCAACACCGACACGCCTCTCCTCCCGCGACCGCGCCCGACTGCGAGGGACAGAAGAACTGTCCCTCGTACCTTTGGACGCATCCTGCGCAGGCCCCCATCAAGCCCACGCGGAGCGTCCACTCCCAGGATCTCGCTTAGCTTCACCCTGGGTGACCCAACCATGGCTACTGAGCCCCCCCACCACGACAAGGTGGAGATCCGACGAGGAGGATATCGTCTGTCTCCTGCAACCTATTGTGACCGATATATTCCCTGGATAAAACCATTGTCTGTTTATTCAGGGATGTTGACTATAGTCTAATTTTATTAATTTGTTTTGACAGGTACCATATATACCTAAGTTTATGGCAATAAATGTTCCTTTTATCGTTCTTATAAACTTTTGTCAATTACTTTTTTTATTATTGTTTTCAGACCCCAGCACGCTTACGTACGCTCAATTAGAACTGCCCGAGGCTACTAGAAACATACAAGTAGAAGAAACGCCTTACGCTGTAATTCAAGAATTTGGTGCAATTGTAAAATAAAATGTTTCAAAAATAATATTGAAGCTTTTCAGTAAAGATAAAGATATTTTTATTTGTCTTAAACATGTGTACAAAAAAGCAGTTACACTAGTAAATATAATCTCAACATGCCTTGTCTTTTAATTACAGACATACAAATAAGCTGTAGCAACAAAGTGCAATTTAAAGAAATCTTAATCTTAATATGTAAAATCCTTGCGTTACTGACTGACTGACAGACAAGCTACAGCCAAAACGATTAGGCGCAGGAAGCTGAAATTTGGCATGTATGTTTCTTGGGGACCGTAGGGGTGCACTAAAACGGGATTTCCCGAAATTCCCACGGGATCGATGCACATGTGCTACTTTTTATTGTGAAAACGTTAGGTATAAAGTATAAAAAAAGGTCACAGACGTAATCTCAATTAAGACTGAGTAGTGCACATGTGTGTGCGCAAACATAAGTGCACTATCTATTCTTCACTCCCGAAGTCCGATGTGTCAGCATTTGCAAGCGACCAGAGTAAGATTAGTTATAACACCATCGTTATTTCGAGATTTTCAAGACACTGGAACTCAGATCAGAGAAGGGACAGTATAAAAGGCTGATACTAGTCGACCAAGCCAACTAGACGAATGTCAACGTGACAAAATTCAACATAATTCAATAATTATAATCCAGAAATTCCTAGTACCGATTGCAGGCGCATTGCACGTTCACACGCCGCGTTCGCACGTTACGATAAATAATTTCTGGATTATAATTGTTGAATTATGTTGAATTTTGTCACGTTGACATTCGTCTAGTTGGCTTGGTCGACTAGTAATGATGATGATGATGAAGTGGCAGACGAGCTGACGGATCGCCTGATGGTAAGCAATTACCGTCACCCATGGACACAAGCAACACCAGAGGTCACAAGTGTGTTGCCGCCTTTTGGGTTAGGAAAATGGATGGGAGGAGGAATAGGATGAGGGTGAAGGAACAGAGGATGGGGCTTCTGGTAGCCATTCTCACCGAAAGATACGCAACAATATAGGAACTGTTACTTTACGTCGATTTCTTGTAAAGCCTGCAATACATGTTGGTCGAGCTTAGGCCAACGCGAGCGTAGGCAAATTAATACAAGTCAAGTGTTACTGACTACACGTTTGGCAAGTATATCGAAAACCAATGCGAGTGGCCAACTAGGCGAGCGACACCGAGCGATGGCAAGACAATGCAAATATACTGTCTATACGTTGGTATTGGCGTTCACTCGGCGACGCTCGTCCAACATGTATTGCTGGCTTTAAAGGATGTACTTCTCCAGACGAGCTGGCCCATTCATTCTGAAATCAGCAAGGCTTCTACAAACTCGAAAAATGCCAATTCTTTTTTTGGTACGTGTATTCTAAACAAGACCGTCATCCGCAGTCGTTTACGCTACCAGGGTCATTCTTCACGACACGTTTTTTAAGCGGCATCACCTTAAATAAATAGAAATCGAAAAGTTAGCAAGCCACTTTTTTTTTCGGGCAAACCTTTAATTCTCTTTTATCTGGGTTATTGATTATTATTCAATGATCTATATATTTAATATCATAAAAAACATGAAACACCCCCATTCTTTGATTTTCGTGGAGTGTCCCAAACCCCGATCTAGTCACTTAGTAAATTATATATTTTAAACTAAACGGTACATGCTTATCAAAAAAAAAACATGAAGTCCTGAGATGTTGACAATCCTATGAAAAATTAGTTCTAAAATAATTACATTATCTAAAAAAAAAAAAAATGTAACTGTCCCGGGGTAGTTATTGATTTGCGTGGACCATTGTAAATTCCCTTGCACATCTCTAATTTCGCGGCCCTATGTTGCATCATCCTAATTCACGTTACAACTAGTCCCGCTGCGACGGCCGGGCAGAGTGCTTGTGTGATGACGCGTCGAGTTTCCGATAAATTAAGGTAAGAACTTCGTTTCGTGGGTATGGTTTCTCAAAACTTTGATTTGCGTGGTACAATTTTCTCCGGTGTCTGTGAATTTGTTTATTGAATAAAATATTGCAGCGAACAAATATAAGGTAACGCTACTTATATTCAAAACACAGTATATTTACTTAAAGGGTTTTTATGTATTTTTAGATTTATTTTGATTTCCGTGGTCGTGATGTGCGTGGTTTATGTGGCAGTTTTGAAACACGCAAATCAATTATTGGCCATGCAAATGAAATAACTTTGAGTTTTGTACTAGTATTGTATGATAATATTTGTTATTTGTAAGTTAAATGTAAATTCGTTTAAATCAAACTTAAAATGATTTTATAAGTACCTAGTAATAAAAAAAATGTCAGATTAGCTAAAATTGTAATGAATTATTTTTTAGACCAAAATGCCATTAACAATAGAGGAAAAATAGAAAGAAATAAGTTATCAGAAAGAAGAAGAAGAGAGAGGCTGAAAAATAATGAAGAGTTCAAGGCCAAAAACCGGGCAAGATATTATAAAAGAAGAGCTGAAGGAAAAATACTTAGTATTCATGAATTGAACCCCCGCGAACAAAAACCTAGACGAGAGAAAAGTCGAATAAGTTCCCAGAAATATAACTTGAAGAAAGAAAATCAAGCTAAACGTTGTCTCCATGAAAAACTTATACAAGTACCGAAAATTCAAAATAAATAATGTTGACTGATTCTACTATAAATAAAAGCTTTAAAAAATCTATTTCTGTGTTAGTTACTTACTCATTCTTTTACCTGATAACTTAATAAGTTATTTGAGAAAATTAAATTAAAAAAATCAATTTGGTGGGTGTTTTGTGATTTGCGTGGCCTCCAATTTTTTAACCTCGATTATTTCTGTAAGTATATCGCTCTCTGAGGTGCCTCTTCTATAAAAAATATTACTTTTACGTATATTTTAAATAACACATGTCGATTTAAAAAAAATATTAAATTTAAAAATTGCCACGCATATCACCAAATAGCCTTGCTCAAAGAATCACCCACCACCGGCCTACACATCCAATTCACTGCACAGCATCTCTCAATTATCAGCTTAGTTTATTTTAGTTGTCTGTATGATATAAGGATAAAATGTTATCATGTTTGCTGCTGCGTAATAAGTTACGGGTAAACCATAAAGGATAATGTTATAATTAGATATAGACCACTGTTTACGGGAAAATTACTATAACCTGATACCTAGTAATTGAAAATGATGAAAATTTACGATATATATTCTGAAAAGGTTTAACTATGAATATACACAATTGCTGTAGTGGCAATGGGCAGGGCACATAGCTCGAAGGACCGATGCCCGTTGGGGCAGGCGGGTCCTAGAGTGGCGGCCAAATACTGATGCAACAGGGGTAGGCCCGCAAGGTGGAACGACGATCTGGTTAAGATCGCTGGCAGCGGTTGAATGTGGAGAACCTTGGCCCATGTCTTTGCACTGGACGTCTCTAAGCTGAATTGATGATATACATATATTAATTTGTATGCATGGCATAAGGGTTGGGGCATTCTCCTTCGATGTTCCTTGCATTCGTTATTGGTTCTATTTTCATACACGATAAACAATTTCATCATAAAAATCTTCACATTTACATAAACACGAAATTATACCTTATAACTATGTAACAACCTTTTAAGATGACTAATTTCTACGAGACATATCAGTTAGATTGTCTCGTCGATTGTCGATCATCATCGTCCTTGAGTTATCCCAGTTTTTTTTATATTAAATATAGGTGGCAAACGAGCAGACGGAATGCTTGATGGTAAACAATAGGCTAGTTGACAAAAAAAAATGTTATAAGTCCGTCCTTTAGATTATTCAAAAATAAGCGATACGTATTTTTTTATTTGTAAATTAAGCCAAAAATGACCAAGATATAGCTCATTAAAGTTACGTATAACGTCACGGCGTGCTGCATTTTTTCGCACTAGATGACGTCACACGTAACTTTAATGGGCTATAAAATCTTTGTTATTTTTTATTTAATCGAAAAAAGAAAAAATACATGTCCAATATTTTTTTATAATCTAAAATACGGACTAAATAAAATGTAATTATTTTGACCCTGGAAACTACCCTATTACCGCCGCCCATGGACACAAGCAACACCACAGGAGTCACAAATGCGTTGCCGCCCCTTAGGGTTGGGAAAAGGGATATGATAAGGAGAGGGATGGGGGAGAAGGAATAGGGGATAGGGCCTCCGGCACTCTCACTCACCGAACGAAACGAAAAAAATTAGGTAATGTTACTTTACGTCGATTTTCTGTGAGAGGGTAGTACTTCCCCGGTCGAGCCGGCCCATTCATGCTGAAATCAGCAAGACTATACTACCGTTAAAGAGCATCCTAGACTATCACCTTGTCGCCCGAACAGCGTCTATTAGTCTAACCAGATTTGACACAATATTAGCTTTTCTACAGAGCGACTGCCATCTGACCTCCTCAACCCAAAGGGATAGCGATATTGTATGTATTAGTAAAATAAAATGATAAGGCAATGTATCTGAGAAATATTATACCCCGTTTCTTTCTAACCTTCCAGTGTACTAGCTGTTTACCAGGAATTTTTCCATTATTACATTCTCAATCAGCCTATCGCAGTCCACTGCTGGACATAGGCCTCTCCCAACACGCGCCGCAGTATACGGTCCTCAGACTTTTGCATCCAGTCTGTCCCAGCCACCCTTTTCAGGTCGTCGGTCCACCTAACCGGGGGTCTTATGCTTACCGAGTCGTGGTCTCCACTCTAGGATACGCTTGCTCCATCGCCCATGACCTTCTACAGATATGGACAGCCCACTGCCACTTGAGCTTACTCATTCTGTAGGCTATGTCGGTAATTTTGGTTCTTTGTCGGATAACTTCGTTGCGGATTTTATCCTACAAAGAGACGCCAAGCATAGCCCGTTCCATAGCTCGCTGCGTACTTTAAGTTTGTGGACTACTTAGTCCCACAGTGAGTGTCCACGTCTCGGCACCGTACGTCATAACAAGTAGGACTTTATTCCATCATTTCTTTAAAAAGGCAGCTCTCGAACTAAGTACAAATTATGTGTGCTTTTTTAAAGACGAATGCTGTGTCTCGTGTAAGCATTGAATGGACAACAATCCGCGCATTATAAAAGGCCAGGTGACTGCTGTAACCACTAACCCATATTTACCAAGTATAATAAATTATACGAAGGACAAATAAAAGATCATCATGTCAGCCTAGAGACGTCCCGTCCCCTGCGCTGTTTGATATTTTTTCCGTGTACAACTCGATAGTCATATGATACATATACTGTTGTGACCGTACGAATCAGGCACAGTTGAGTCAGGATTTTGCCTGCAATCACGCATAACTCATACAAACTTTAGTATTGACACTTTTCTACACGAATCTATAACTTAAAACTCTCGAAAAGCAGACTAAAGTTGCAAAATAATAAAATAAAGTTTATAAAGTAGGCATTGTAATCAGCATGCTACCTGAACCAAGCACAGATGAATCAGCTATTTACCTTCGTAATACCGGGATCTAAGCCATCCAGCCCCTGGGGCACACCTTCTAGCTCGTCCGTAGCACGACTGGCTTACCCCCGTACGGGAAACCAGACTCTCACAATCATTACCCGATCAAGTACGGTCAAGAATAGCTTACGCCATATTAATCAGTATTACACGCCGGATACTTCTTATTTTCTTATTTATAAACACATTAAGGTATTTATAACTTATACATATGTTTTTGTAAGAGGGCTATTCATTTCCTCTCGATAATATATTATTTTATATTGATTTATCAAAGGGAAAATGCAACATCGACAATTTTATGCCGGAAAATGGCAGACGGACACGTTATATGAATCAGGAGAACGAGGTCCGAATATTTTTATTTTGTATCTAGACTGCAATTAATTCAAATATATCATTTGGCCAAGATAGGGATAAACCTAAACTACACAACAAAAAAGATACAGATCGTTTTGTTAGTTGGTTACAGAAATATTCCCATAGACATCGAAAATTTTGCCTCTGAAAAATACCCTTTTTTTTTCCGAGGTGTAAAATCCCTTCGGATCTCCGGCTCCTGGGGGAAATGCGAGCCGGAGTATGTGGTGTTTCCACTAAAAACCACCTCGACTGCCGACCGAAGACGCCCTAAGGGAAGAAGACAGGGTACAGGTGCTGTCCAGTCTTCCTCCCATGGCGCCATGTTCAACTCAACCCATTCCCAGGGAAGGCCACAAGCCCTCACCGGCCTCTACTGGTAGCTTCCCGGACCGACCTTATCCTAAACGGCAACTAGAGCTCCCCATGCACTGGCTGCCCGCGCATCCGTTGGCGGATATCGGCGACGGCGCCCTTGTCTTCGGGCAGGATCAGCCCTCTCCCGATCCCGCTCCGCAGCCTCTTTTTGGAGCATAACAGCTTCGCAAAAGGAGGCTACTGCGTCCCAGGCCTCTTCGCATGCCAGCATGGCAGCAATAACTGCTGGAGGGGACAGATCCCGTCCGATCTGGTCGACTAGGACTTCACACTCGGACACCCATGCTGGGCAATCCTCCAACGTATGCTGGGCGGAGTCCAAGTCGCCTACACAGTGATGGCATTGTGCCGTCCGTTCACGTCCGATTCTATTCAGATACTCACCGAAGCATCCGTGTCTGGTGAGTATCTGAGTCAATCGGTAGGTGACGCGTCCGTGGTGCCTCCCAACCCATGCATCTAGGCTTGACAGAATGGCACCGACAGCGCGTTGGCGCGTATTCTGCGGTAGTTCCAGCCGCACGCGCCATTGCTGCAGAGCCTCTCGGTGAGCGTTGCGCCGCATTTCGAGCTCGTCCTGGACGTCCGGGTTCCGTTCCTGACGAACTGCGCGAGTTTGGTCATAGACCTTCGCGTCCATGTTCGCCAGAATATCAAAGGGCGGAAAGCGTGCCAGAACTGTCGCCGCCTCTGATGAGATTGTGCGGTACCCTCGTACGATCCGAATGGCCAGTATTCGCTGCACGCTATTGAGCTTAGCTCTGCAGCGTGAGGAGGGTGCTAGACGTGTGGCCCATATAGGCGCACCGTAGAGGGCCATGGGTCGAACGACCGCACAATAAAGGCGGCAAACTTCTTCCCTGGGTCCTCCTAGGTTCGGCAATAGCATTTGAAGTGCCCTCGCTGCCCCGCGAACTCGGGGGATCATCCATCAAAATGCTCCTCAAAGCTCCAGCTTTGAGGAGCATTTTGAGGGTGAGCCCGAGGTATTTAATATACGAACCTACTCGGACCTCCACACCATCCACTCTAATAAGTGAGTTTGATGGAACCGTACTCTGTCGTTTCCTGTGGAACCACAGCGCCTCTGTCTTATGGGGTGCTACCTTTAGCCCCAGCCTGCTTATCTGTCCGATAACGCAAGATACTCCCAATTCGGCGAGCCGAATAACTTCTTGGAAGCCGTGCCCCGTCGCTAACACCAGAGTGTCGTCCGCATAGCTCTGAAAAATACCCTAATAAATAAAAGCGCTTAGATGCTATTTATGCCAACCAGGCTTAACTTATGTATTTCCAACTTTAGGTAAAGGGCAACAAAAGGCAGCAAGCTTACGGCCTCCCTCAATTTAGCCTGCGCATTCATCGAGCGTTCACTCAGCGTGCGTCCACGGGAAATTGGCGTAGGCCTGGCGTTCACTTTGTACTACAGAGTGAACACCAAACGCACGCCGGGATCCAGGATCAAATTAGAAGAGGCTCGAATGCAGCAGTATACTGCTAAGGCTGAAAAGGTTAGCTCTAGAGGCAATAAAACCTGTGTGAACGTATATTAGCTATAAGGTCGTTGGAGTCTGATGTCGTAGTTGACGATGAGTCTGATGGTCTGAGGCATCCTATTCTACCACTTTCGAATCACACTATACGATTACTTCAAAAGCCCATCTTTGTTAATGTAAAAATGACTGCCACAGTTCACCTTTACTCTTTGTTGAACACTCACAAATACTTAGGACAAATATATACAACAATTTCAAGTTTTAGATGTGTATTAGGTACGATACTTACGACAAGAGTACGTAAATTCATCATCTTCCTAGCGTTATCCCAGTTAGAACCCAGGGTCCGCTTTCTAGTCTAACCGGATTTAACTGAATATTAGCTTTTCCGCAGAGCGACTGCCTGTCTGACCTCCGCAACCCAAATGGATAGCTATATTCCATGGTTTAGACTATAGTCTGTTCAAGATACGAAAAAATAAAAGGTAAACAAAGAAACCAATGATTTTCAAACTTAATAAGTTAGCACGACAATCGATTGGGATAACCCCACCTAATTAAAAATGGCCCCCTGTCATGCGAAATGGTTAGGTCTTCACATCAGCCTTAATAGTCACTGCTGGACAAGGCCTCTCCTTTGAAAGGAGGAATTGGCCTACTATACCACGCTGGCCAGACGGGTTGGTATAGGGTTTGTATCAAGTTTTCCTTCTCTTGCAGTGTTGTTCTCTGCATAATATGCTCCCTCTGTCGGCTCTTACGACACCCATGGGATGATATGGGGTGGTGACATTCCGTATTTTTAATCCGTCATCACACGGAGAGACGGAGAAATGGTTAGGTAGGTACTTTGGGTGTAATACATAAGTTGACAGGATAACAAATACATTGATATTTTAGAATCATTGGCTTTTTAGGTTCTTTATCATGTAAAATAGTTTATTAGCATAACTAAAACATGAAAAAAATATTCGTTATAATAATTATGAACAATACAGGAAAAATAATAAATATGCTGTACCATTTATAAATTGAAAGGACAGGCTTATTTTTTAAAAACTAACTGAATCTTTCGCTTGGATTATTTAACTTAAATCTACTATTGTTGCGAAGGCGACGTTAAAAGAACCATTTTATGGTTTGTTTACATTTTATTTTTTCGTATCTTGAACAGACTATAGTGTCAGTTTTATTCAAGGTAATGACTCCTTATAACGACTGTCAAAGAAATATCTTTGACAGTGTCCGTCAGTCATTCCCACCAATCCCGGCTGCCATTATTCATGACAGCCGTCGGTCCCGGCTGTCATGAATAATGACAGCCGGGACCGACGGCCACAGACTACTTAGGAGATACTACGTATCCGACGGCTTAACGTGCTCTCCGAGGCACGGGGCAAGCGATAATTTACAATTCAGTACGCACCAAAGAGTATACAAATACTACGTGTACGCACATAACTCCGAAAAGTCAGTGGTGCGCGCCGTGGATTTGAGCTCGATACCCTCTGCATGGCAGTCTGTTGGTATCTCCATCTATCGCTGCCAGACAAGAGTACGTAAATAAAAGAGTACGTAAATTGCTGTTTAAACCTTCAGACAAGTTGCTAAATCAAACATTATACGAACGGTCTATTTAGCTCTATGGGCAATCGTGCATAGCATACTGAATTTCATGTTGGACGCCCGTGGACCAATTTAGATGAGATATTGTGTATCTGAAGTCGCAATAGCCAGGGCACATAGGCACATAGCTCGAACGACCGATGGCCGTAGGGACTACTGGAGTTGCATGCGGGCCGCTCATGATCGGCCTGAGAACCTTAGGGGAGGCCTATTGTAGCAATTAAGTATAACATTTTTTGTACCTAAAAGAATTGATTGTATTACAAATATAAGCAGAAGTTTTTTTTTTGTTATATTACAATATTTTCGCTTGCCCATAAAATACAACTTTTTAGAGTTTCAAAAGTGCTTTTCTACGCGATATGATCACTGATAATTATTTTTTTATAAAAAGATTATTGTAATTGTTTTCTTAATAAAGTTTTTAATTTTCATTTCCGTTTCTGATTCATCTGGGCACAAAATATTTGAACGTCGCGGCGTCCATATCTTGAAAACTACTTTATAAAAACGAGTCCCTCATTCAAATATATGTTCTTTGGTATATCTTTTTTCATATGAACATGCATTATCGAGCTGAAATTGAAATTTAAATTTGGTCAGATGAATCAGTCGAAGAATGAAATTTCGAAGAACTACCCATTAACCAGGTGCCGCTTTTGGCAGCTGTTTATTCATTAAAAAAGGAAGACATACACAAATAAAACGCAAAGAACGTATAATACAAAACTTATATTATATTATGTAAATTATTAAGATTGACGAAACATTATGATCATAGAGAAGAAGAAAGCACCAAACTAATGTTACACAACAATTAATTATTTTAACAATTATTTATCTAATGGTACATCAACAACGCAAGGATTTTTGTGAGTAACCAGAGTAAAACTTAGAAACATGATAACATACGATAACATTCAATAACTTTTAGCAACAACCGGTCTTGTTACCTCGACTATTTTGTCACAAAATATATATATTTTTTTATATAGTAAAAATAGGCGGCAAACGAGCAGACGGATCGCCTAATGGTAAGCAATTACCGCCGCCCATGGACACAAGCAACACCACTGGAGTCACAAGTGCGTTGCCGCCCCTTGGGGTTGGGAAAAGGGATAGTATAAGGAGTAGAATGAGGAAGAAGGAATAGGGGATAGGGAATCCGGCACACTCACTCACCGAACGAAACGCAACAGTTTAGGTACTGTTACTTTACGTCGATTTTCTGTGAGAGGGTAGGACTACCCCGGTCAAGCCGGCCCATTTATGCTGAAATCAGCAAGGCTCTACTACTATTCATTCAACATTCTACAATGTGGCTCAACAAAACGTTACCCCGATGTTAATGTACCACACACATTGTAAGCAATGAGATCGTTCCATCCAGTGAAGAAAATGGCCATAGTAGATTACACGTTGACGGACAGTACTCTTTCGTAGCTTGCGGGTGCTGTGACAGAACTATTTTTTTATTTATTTATTTCAAAACATGCATTAGCAACATAAATAAGTTATTTGAATATGCAACTACTCTTGCATTAGTATTTTGAAGTCATAAAATATTGAAAACAAACAATACTTAGGTACATAGGGTTCCCACCAAGAACTTAGGGTCCCAAGCCAACCTCACCTGCAAGTGGTGCACCTGCCGATCAACGGACGAGGCTCTGGCAAACAAAATATCCCGATAAGCGGCAATAGGCTCGCCACCTATTACGTGGGATCAAAACACTGGCGAAAAGTGGGCCTTTAATATGCCTCTGCCTACCCCTTCGAGGAAACAGGCGTGAGTCTATGTATGTATGTATGTACTTAGGTACATTAGAAATATAATTGCGCGTAACGACTTGTCGGCGTACCACAGCGGCGCAGTACTGGTTAGTTACTATGAAAATACGACGTCTACGGGCGTACTGTGCGTATCGAAGGGACCATCGAAATATGGATGTGTGGGTACTTTATTTTGAATGGATTTATGAACATTGCGTGGTGACAGTACAAACTCGAAATTATGTCTGTGGTGACAGTACAACATGCTCTTTCTTATGATTGCCTAGAAAATTGTACGTCATGAGGCGTACTGATTTTATGCAAGTAAAATCTTGAACGTCGGTGGGCGATCTGTCGTATCACTTTTATCTAGCTTGACGTCCCTGGGCGGTACTGTCCGTCAATGTGTTAAGATCACCTCTCAAGATCATCATCGTTGTCAGTCTTGTCTTTGAATCTTGCCTGAGTCATCAGGATTTGTCTGCATATTCAGGCACGATAATTTATGATGACAGTACTTTATGCCTTGATGTACCATTTTTGGTGGCGTTTTCTGCTACCTTACAACCATATTGTAATGCATGCTACTTTACAACTGAGTTACAACTAATCTTAACAATAGTAACATAAATGCGTCAATATCACTTGGCGATTACATCCTTAGAGGAGAAAAAGAGGGGAAGGAGCAGGCATAGATACTTTAAAAAATCTTCCTATTCAGTAATGATGGAACTAGGTGATTTTGAAGAGAGATGCTGTGCCCTCTGCGAAAGAATCTGAGTAGGTACATCATTAAGAAACTCTTATGAGATGCATTAATTATAATATCCATCGCCCCAAGGAGAACTTTGGAAAAACCTGAATAATTGTCTATAGGTAGAGATCTGCCTACCTCCAAGACATTATTTGATATGTTTTTCTTACAAGGTCGAACTTCAGCGGTGATAGCCCAGTGGTATACGTTACGGACAGCCGAGACGATGGTCTCAAGTTCGATCCCCAGGTACCCCGGGCACACACCTCTGACTTTTCGAAGTTATGTGTGTATTAAAAATGTTAATTAATTATCGCTCGCTTAATAATGTGCCCGGTAGATGATAATAGGCTCGCCCCCTATTACATTGGGACTGAAACATAACTGGCGAAAAGTGGGTGTAATACACCTCCTACCCCTTCGGGGATAAAAGGCGTGAAGTTATGTTATGTCTACCTTCAGTTGACTTATGGCCTTCCCCCTCTTCTTCAATCATAATTTAATTCAGTGTCCTAGCCATAAATCTTCACAACTATTGAGTAACTTCCGTTTTGGCTATATTCATCCAGGGTCTAGAGGCGAAACAGATTGTTGACAGGAACTCGGGTCTAAATCGATCTATCCAAGGATTTCGAGTTTCGAGATACATATTTGATATATTTTGTATGGAGCTTATGTCAAATCATCATCAGCTCTTTAAGGTTGAGCTACACCTATTAGCACCGCATGGCACTTTCCTATGCTTCTATCCTTTTCCTTTTCTGTCACTTAGGACCGTCATTTACTAGAGCGAGAAAGAGAGAGGGAACGCGTCAGCACGCCGCGGAATCGATCGTGCTGACGCGTTCCCTCTCTCTTTCTAGGTGTAGCTCAACTCTTATACTGTCCCACTGCTGGGCACGGACCTCTTCCCATTATGAGAAGGGTAAGGCCATAGTCCACCACGCTGGCCAAGTGCGGGTTGGCAGACTTCACACGTCTTTCGAGAACTTTATGGAGAACTCTCAGACATGCAGGTTTCCTAACGATGTTTTTCCTTCGCCGTTTAGCAAGCGATAATTAACAATTTAATACGTACATAACTCCGGAAAGTCATTGGTGCGCGCCGTGGATTCGAACCCGGACCCTCTGCGTAGCAGTCTGTTGGTCTCTCCACTAGGCTATCGCAGCTCAATTTTTATGTTTAATTTTGTATTATTTATTATGTCAAATATGTACCTGAAATCTCAAAAAATGGATAAATCGAATATTGAACTCAGCAGTACAAAGACTGGCAGAAAACATATACTTTTGGGGGTAGATTGAGCCTCTAGATCTTCCCCCTGGATTAGCCCCTGTTTGGTCCCGTAATATCTGCTATAAATAAAAGTAATGTCTATTTAAATGTTGTATAGATGCTCGTACGTCCATTCGTCGTCGTCCCAGGTCTCTTCATCGCGGTGGATGGGTCGATTGTCGTTGAAGAGTTTCACTGAAAAAATATAGAATATTGATAAATTTTATAAATATTTATAAAATTACTTGGTTGACATTAATTTGACTTTTATTATTTTTTGTCCAGTGTTTTAAAATATAATATAATTACAAATCAGCTAGGTTGCCTGAGATATTATGGCCGCTAGTAAGAAAAAACCTCGAACGAAAAAGGCATGTTTGAGAGATTTTGCCCAGCGTAGTGGCCTATGGTCTACTTTTTCCCGTCGGGGTAGGCTGAGACAACAGAACGCCACTTGCTTCTATTCTTGCAAACCTCCGCGCTTCCTCTACATTCATTACTCTTTTCATACATGCTCGCCGGTTACGGGTGCTTCGGACTTTTCCGTTTTTCAAGACGTCCCCAATTTGCCCACACACCTCTGCCATATAAATTTGATTTGTCAATCCTTCTTCACTCATTCGTTCCACGTGTCCAAACCATTTCAGCATTCCTTTCTCAATCCTTGTCACGACATGATCTTCTTTCAGGCCACGTCGCTCTCGTATTACTGCATTCGGAATTCTATCAATCAGTCTCACGTCTCACCCCACACATACTACGCAGTGATCGCATCTCAACTGCGTTTATTGTGCTTTCATGTTTTTTCTGCCATACCCAACACTCACTTCCATACATCAAGATTATTCACAGGGCTGATAATATTTATTTTGATATAAGTATAATTATTTACCTTGTTGCTCTAAAGATGGTGGAGGTGTCTTCGGTGTGGGAACTGGCGGTTCTAAAATAAAAAAATATATCATTTTTTTGTTACTGACTGACTGACAGACAACCTACTGCCAAAACGATTGGGCACAGGTAGCTGAAACAATGAGCACAGATTTACATAGAAGCGCAGTTCTTTCTGTCTCCAGCTTAGTTCGTAGTTGGCACCGTTGGCGTCGTTCTCCGTCTCTCTTGCTCACGTAGTTAAGATACACAGGAGGAACGTTCGTCTATCTTGCTCTCGTAGAGACGGCTGTCACAGCGCGATTGCCACGCCGCCTAGAGGCAATTTGGGTCACAGACAGTTTGTCTTCATAGCGGCCATAGGAAATGCGCCTCTATGAAAATATCTGAGCTCTTTGGCTGAAATTAGACATGCGTGTTCCTTGGGGACCATAGGGGTGCACTAAGAAGGGATGTCTCGAAGTTCCTACGGGTTCGGGCAGATGTATACATTTAAATTAAAATAAAATGTGTGAGCGAAGCTGTGGGCATCCTCTAGTATAAAAAATAAAAATGATTATATATTTTCGTAAGCATCGATAGCCTAGTGGAGAGACCGACAGACTGCTACGCAGAGGGTCCGGGTTTGAATCGACGGCACATTGATCATTTACTATATTTGGTGTTCGAATACAATTTGAAGTGCAGTCGTGACTAAAATAGCTAGTACTATTATAATTTTAGACTTTACTTTTCTGGTGTTAAGTATATATTTTTGGTTAAAGAACTAAGGGTATCAAACCATTTTATGGTTGTCATTATATTTAGCCCCGAAGGAAAACATCGTGAGGAGACCTGCATGTCTTGAGAGTTCTCTATAATGTTCTCGAAAGACATATGAAAGTCTGCCAACCAGCACTAGGCCAGCGTGGTGGACTATGGCCTTACCTCTCATAGTGAGAAGAGGCCCGTGCCCAGCAGTGGGACAGTTTATATACAGGGCTGATCACACTATATCTGTGGGGCTGATGATGATGACATATTTTGGACATCACTGTTATTGTAAATAATTGATATATTTTGGAAAAGTATTTAAATTTGAAACGATTTTACGACACTTACTAGGTTTGGCAGCGGCCGCAGCTGACTTTTTCAGCGTACTGGGACCAGGAATAGGTCGAATCGGCACTTGTACGACTGAAAATAACAATTATATTTGAACAACATTCATAATTTTGAGTTGTAGAGTTTAAGACTGATTTAGTGAGTTTATAGGGTAGACCGAGGCGAATCGGATCAGTGGGTGAATCGGATCAAAAAAAGAAATTTGTGAATAATTTTAATTAAGCGTTGACACGGAACGCACGCTGTACACGGCTCACAGGCCACTTCTATCCTGCACCTCCTGCCATCGGTTTCGTTTCGATACGACTAGTATATCAGCGTCAGCGCCGCTCGCCAGTGAGCTCGCTTTTTGTATGCGTTACAATTTTCGCGCTCATCTAAAGTACATGCTTACTATTTCTTGGTGTAAATTAAAGAATTCGTGTTAAAACTTTGCATTATATAGCTTAAACGGCCTGGGGGCTTATTCACTATGACCAATGAATACAGATGATTTACATTAAAGAAGCTTATTTCTTAAGGATGTCATGTGCCGATTAAAGTTGGCGTATTGACGGTTGTCATTAGTGTAGTTCGTAGTTGGCGCCGTTGGCGGCGCTAGCGTCTTTCGCCATCTGTCTTGCATTGCTTTGGCGTAAGAAATAGACAGCTGTTGCACTGACACTCACGCGACTGTTACGCCGCCAAGCGGCAATTTGGGTCGCAGAAAGTTTGTCTTAAAAGCAGCAATAAGAAAAACATCTCTATAAATAAATATCTATGCTCTATGCTATGACCACTGAAATTCCATGTTCAAGACGTGTGTCGTCGTGACGTGCCCTAAACGTAAACGTGTTTCAGTAACGTGACGCACCACGACAATCAAAATATTGTATTCAGTATGCCATACGACAGCTTGTCTATGCCTGGTTATCAATTTCACAACATTCGTTCATAAATCTTAATGCCGGTTTGCCGGCTCAACTTCGATTTTATAAATATTATTTTACTAACTTGTAATTTTCACTAAAAGCTACAGTACTGATAGAAAAGGTTAATAAAACTTAAATTATATTATTTTAGTTCAATTTCGTCAGGAACAATCTCAAAATAAAAAAATGATCTTCAAAGTTTAGTTCATCTTTTGTACTTAATTCAATTTTTGAACGAAAACATAATGATGACATTTATGACAGACATGACAGTTGCAGTCGCGCTACAATATAAAAAAAATATAAGTGCGGTTAGTGCAGCAAATAGCCCAATTCTAACAGAATCTTATAAATCATAATGGATTTATTATTTATCCGAAGACGAGTGATACGCTTGCGCCAGCGACAGGCGTCAATTTTCATAAAACATAATATTTAATTAAATAACTTTGACACGGACACTGGTAAATAAAAAAGCAAATAAACTTAGCATTTAAACACCGACGGACACTGAAAAAAATATAAAGCAAATAAACTTAGTACTTATTTATCCTCTATCGTTTTACAATAAACGCGTTACGTGCATGTTACGTGACCTCTTAGCTCACGGAATTTTGACAACTAAAACCGTGTCCGAAACGTGCGCTACCGTGCTTGTCAAACTTGAAGTTGGCATAGTGAATACCGTTTAAGCCAATAACGTGCCGACGTGGGTAACTAGCACGTTAAAACACGTTAAGACTAGTCTTGGGCGTAATAGTTCGCGTCTGAGATCGAACGATCTAGTTCGCCGCTCCTAAACGAACTAGTTCGCTCTTTTAGTTCGTTAGTTCGCGATTCGTTCCCAGCTCTTCGCTCTTTGCAACAGGAGCAGTTTTAAAACGAGCGAACGATCTGCCTTAAACTGAACTATTCTAATGTCTAGTTTACACTCTCGCGCGAGTGGCGAGGCGAGCGACGAGGTGCGCGAGTGTAAACGCTCGCTCGTGGCTCGCCTCGTAGCTCGCCTCGCCACTCGTGGCGCTCGCGTCGGAGGCGGTTTTTTAGGCACGAGTCAAAGGGCCTCGCGAGAGACGCGAGCGTTGTGTTTACACTGTTTGCGCTCTCGTTTCAGTTTGTTTAAGGCACCCTTCCGTGCAGGTTGTGTTCTTCGATTTCAATTAAAAATGGACTGGTTCCAAAAAGAAACACTGCAGTTCTTGGAACTCTATCAGGCCGAGGGAATTATTTGGGATCCAAAACATAAGATGCATAAAAATACCCAAAAAGTAAATAATGCGAGGCAAAGATTTTCTGAGGTTATGTGCAGACCGCTAGCAGAGTTCTGTTCAAAGTAAAAAAAAATATTTTTCTTTTTAAGATGGTAAAAACTTGTTACGGCTAGAGCTAATGCCGCTATTACTTCGACGTCTTCCATCGTCGCTGGCTAAACGCAAACTGAACGCATCGCGAGAGTGTAAACAGGCACTCGCTAGCTCGCAACAACACGCGAGCTGCGAGGCGAGGTACGAGGCGAGACGCGAGGCGAGAGTGTAAACTAGGTATAAGGAGTTCGTTCGATCTGCCTTATATTAATTATTTATAACCGTTCGTTGGCTCGTTTTAAAAATCCGCTGCTGCTGCGACGAGATGATTGAACATTGCACAATTACTAATAAATTGGAGACAAAAATATGTGCAATGATCCCCTTTTGACGAAACCTTTACTCGTTCTGTCACGAACGACTGAACTATGGAGCGGGCTATTTGGGGAACTAGTTCGCGTAGTTCATCTGAGGGAGTCACTCTTTCGAACTAGTTCGTTCGCGAACTACACAAGACTAGTTAAGACTTCAAAATGGTCATAGTGAATAAGGCCCCTGTTTACATTTTATTTTTTAAGCACAGTATTATGGGTGTACAAGTAAGAATGGTGTCACGAAAAAGTCCCGATCTTAGTGAGAAAGATGGCCCGTATCAATGTGATTTATGTTTTAGTAATTAATATTGTGCTGATTATTAACCTCTTGTATGCCGGAATACCAGACACAATTAAAAAGCTATTGTGTCTCGCGTAGATCTGCGTTCCGGCATACAAGGGGTTAATTATTTTAATATTGCTTTTGATCCAAAAGCCTATAATTTTGAGAAAACCTTAATTTTATGTATGATCCTATTCGCCCCGATAATTGGGGCGATTCGGATATTTCTCTCTTTTTACCTTTTGATTAATATTTTGCACAATTTAAGAGTAATTTGAGATTCGATATGTTTAATGCGTAGCCAAATAATTACTGATTACCGTTTTGGTAATTAAAGTTACATACATACCCTTTAGTATGTTTTTAATGTCCTCAAATAAAAAGTGATTCGATTCGCCACGGTCTACCCTAAGGGTCGGCGCAAATGGGCCACCGACTACAGCCACTGGTGGCCAGCGACAGCCACTTAACACACTTTTTTCATATATTTTTTATAGACGCACCGCACACGTGTGGCCGGTGGCGGCCACTCGCTACAGAAGTAAAATACCTATATGAAAAAGTGTGTTAAGTGGCTGTCACTGGCCACCTGTGGCCGTGGTCGGTGGCCCGTTTGTGCTGAACCTAACGTTGCTATTGATATGATATGTTTGATATCCACCAATCGGTAGTGTACCCGACTGCCACGCCGAAGGACGCGGGTTCGATGCTTGCTCATGTCAAATATTTACAAGGATTTGGTCTGGGTGTTTCTATGTATTTACAAAAAAGTATAAGATATGTATTTCATCCATTGTTTAGTACCCGTAGATCAAGCTCTGCTTAGTTTGGGACTAGATGGTGTTGCGTGTATGTGGTTGAATATTATAGAAAATATTATGATAACAATGAAGATACAAAAAGAGAAGAGAAAAATATAGTAATTTACCTTTCCGTGCTGGAGTTGGTTTCGGTTCTGAAATTAAAAGCAGAAATGGTTTAACACTATCTTGATTTATTATTCTTTTTTTATTCTTTTTTTATTTATAGTCTCACGCCTGTATTCCCGAAGAGGTAGGCAGAGGTGTAAATATAACACCCACATTTCGCCATGAATTTTTAGGTCCCACGTAATAGGGGGCGAGCCTATTGCCGTACCAGGCACATCACCAGACTCCGGGCTGCTACTGAGTATTCGGAAAAACCCAGCGGGAATCGAACCCGGGACCGCCGATCAGCAGTCGCATACGCTATCCACTGGACCACGGAGGCACTCCGATTTATTATTAAGATAGCAAAATCCTCATATTGCGTCGCAATGTTATTTTGATGTAAGTTAGATTCTATAGGGGGTGGCCTAGTTGTCAAGACCCTACCAATGCGACTGGTAGGGTTCCATTTCTTAGAATAAGGTATCTTTTAACTCCAATTGTTACGATATAATTGACTGCACGGTTGGCGTAGTGGTTTAAGCGACCGCCTCGCCGCTTGACACTGCGCCGAGTGTTGTGGGTTCGATTCCCACACGAGACAACACTTTGTGTGATTCATAAATTGTTGTTTCGAGTCTTGGTGTTCATTGTGTCCGTTAGTTGTATGTTTGTAAAGTCCCCCGCGACGCAGGATTTAGTCCTAGTGCTGGAGTTGTGTTTTTTAAAGTAAATGTAGAAAAGAAATAGACATATGACTTACATGTCAATAAAAATATTATGTAGTACACCATAAGCTACCCGATTTCACTTAATATAATTGAATATAGTCCATCAGGTTGTCTGGAAGAAATCGCAGCCTGCGATAAGACCGCCCATGTACAACTAAACCTAAGTTTGTAAATGTCTTTTTCTGTAATTGTTTTGCCTCTGGTGTACAATAAAGCATTTCTATCTATCTATCTATCTATCTATCTATCTATCTATCTATCTATCTATCTATCTATCTATCTATCTATCTATCTATCTATCTATCTATCTATCTATCTATCTATCTATCTATCTATCTATCTATCTATCTATCTATCTATCTATCTATCTATCTATCTATCTATCTATCTATCTATCTATCTATCTATCTATCTATCTATCTATCTATCTATCTATCTATCTATCTATCTATCTATCTATTTATCTATCTATCTATCTATCTATGTTCAAATTTATTTAAGTATTAAAAAAGAATCTTACCTGGATTTCGAGGCAGAGTCGGTTTGTTAGTGTTTTCTGAAAGAAAATAAGAAATATATTGTTTATTATAATGAAGAAGAGTATTGGTGGACGCATAACTGGTATACACTTAATGTCACTATCGTCTAATTTGACCCATAATTTGTAAGTATAGTATACTTTGTTCAATTACGATTGAGTTACGATATCATTCAAATAGCACTTAATGTACGAGAATACCATTTGTGACATATGTATGACACCACATCGAAACTGCATTTTGAATAAATGTTTTTTTTGTTCTTTTTTATTTATAGACTCACGCCTGTATCCCCGAAACTATGAATTTTTAGGTCCCACGTAATAGGGGGCGAGCCAATTGCCGTATCGGGCACATTACCAGACTCCGTGCTGCTACTGAGAATTTCCTAACGGAAAAACCCAATAACACTTTGCCCGACCCGGGAATCGAACCCGAGACCTCCCAATCCCACTCGCACATTTATGCCGCGAGACCAACGACCAAATGTAATATACGAGAATTTGACCCCAGAGTCAAGCATAGAGCCAAACAGCGCTTCGAACGTTTTTATGATCTTTCTGGCGAAAGCTAAAGTGGGCAAAAAGTTCGAAGCAAATTTACTGTCATTTCGCTAGAATGCTCGGTAGAATGCATACTAAAACTTGTTTATTTTCCTATAATGTAACATTCATGAGAACGCTCGTTACAAGTGAATGCTCAAGTCTATCACCACCTTTATACAAATATTTAAAAAAGTCATAAAAAATGATTTGGAAATTTTACCAGGATTCCGTGGCGCAGTAAGCTTATTTTCTGAAAAGAAAAACACGTCATTTAATATAACTATTGCTTTTTAATACGCTTTTCTTAGCTGTCTACTAGGTACAATGGTTAAAAACAAATCTAATTACATATGTATTATATTTGCCGAATATTATGTCTTTTTAAGTAGCATGTACCTATCAAACACACATATGTACATGTACATATGTTACTTGAAAAACAAAGTAACTGATTTGAATATTACAACTATGAATGTTACGACGTTGAATGTTACAATTTTGAATATTACATTATTATTATGATATATTACCTGGAAACATAGGTAGAGCCGGTTTATCATCTGTAACAATGAAAAATATATTTTTCAAAGGACACAATATTTTTTATTTTTATATTTTCATAACTAGCAAACTCTATGCTATCAAGAAACTTTTTTTTTTTGTAGACTCACGCCTGTATCCCCGAAGGGGTAGGCAGAAGTGTAATATTACACCCACATTTCGCTATGAATTTTTAGGTCCTGCGTAATAGGGGGCGAGCCTATTGCCGTACCGGGCACTACTGAAAATTTCCTAACGGAAAAACCCACACTTTGCCCGGCCCGAGAATCGAACCCGAGACCTTCCAATCCCACGCGCACATTTATGCCGCGAGACCAACGAGGTAGTCTTATTTAAATAATAAAGTTATATTATACAATAAGAATTTACTAAATATCTACGTTTTAAAATTGACAGCCACGTTACTTTTAACTAAAGCTATTCAAATGCTGAATAGTTGAATATTACATGTCCATAGTAACTTACTAGGGAATCTTGGTATTGCCGGCTTGACATCTGAAATTGCAAACAAGTAATATTAATTCACGCGGCTTTCATTGTTTAAGACGAAGAAAACTGTGGTATTGTTTAGAGATATTTATATAGTTATAAGTCTGTCCGTGTGGTGACGGATTAAGAATACGGAATGACACCACCCCATATCATCCCATGGGCACAGAATAATTAATAGTACTAACGTCCATGGGTGTCGTAAGAGCCGACAGAGGGAGCATATTATGCAGAGAACAGCACTGTAAGAGAAGGAAAACTTGATACAAACCCTATACCAACCCGTTTGGCCAGCGTGGTGTAGTAAGCCAATACCTCCTTTCAAAGGAGAGGCCTAGTCCAGCAGTGGACTGTTATAAGCTGATGATGATGATATAATTGTAAAAATATTGTGTTTTGAAGGCATGTAGAATCATCATCATCATGCCAGCGTCCAATGCTGGACGTAGGGATGTAGAATACATAAATACCTAAATAAAATTGAAGTGTCTGTCTGTAATTACAGAAGAACTAGTTTTCTTAAGTCTTGTGCTTTTTGCTATTTAGATAATACCTGCCATTAACAAACTTTTCTTTGCTGCCTGTCCTGTTAGTCCCGGATTGTATCTGGTGAGACTAAACCGTTTTTAGGGCACTTTGACTAGAAGATACTTAAGATAGAGAAAATCATTTAGGTTTTAATATATAAAAAAGAGAAGAGACTTGTCGACGCCTCGCGTGACCAGAAGGCTCGTATGTCATGTATCTAGCACAAAACTCGAAAAGTCAGAGGTGTGCCTGGGGTAACTGGTACTGGTACTTAAGAAGTAAATCTATTGTATTTACCGTTGAGGCGGGATGGAGATGGCGCCGGAGGCGTCGGCCTAGCTTCTGTAAAAAAATATGTCAAGCAATTAATTCCACAGGTAGAATTTTCAGATATTCACTATAAATGACTTACATATTATATGTATATGTTACTGTAAAAGCGCGAAGTACGGTAAGTCTTAAGATTTTCCAGTAAATCCTAAGATTTACCAGCATGAGTTGGTAAATGTCCGAATTTTTAAATAAAAATACACTAAGTTGATGGAGCCCTGCCTATCAGGGCTCCTATTTTAAGGTTAAGGGTCACAAGAGAACCTAACATAACCTAGTTACTTGGGTTACAGTCTCACCTAACCTTACGGGCTTTTACAGTAACATATATACGATAATTCTAATACTTGACACATTGTGCATAAAAAAAGACAAATTGCCAAATATGCTATGTTAGGTTACGTTAGGTTCTCTTGTGACCCTTAACTCAAAAATAGGAGGCCTGCTACGCAGGGCTCCGTCAACTTAGTTTTCTTTTTATTTAAACAATCGGACATTTACCTACTCCTATCTTAGGATTTACTGGGCAATCTTAAGATTTAACGTACTTCGGGCTTTTACAGTAACATTTATATATTATATTATTTTATATACTACAGATGATAACTTATGAATGGGTCATCTGCAGTGTAATCCCAGTTTCAACCCGGGGTTAGTAAGGGGACTCCAGGATGAAACTGGGACTCTGGGGTCTTCCATAGAGCGACTGTCGTAATATTCTTATAACCTCAAGACTTCCTCTATCGGTCTGTCCAATATAAAACAAAAAAATATTTTGCAAATAGAACCACTCGTTCTTGAGATTAGTGCGTTAACCGAACGAACTTTGATTACCTATCGCTTGACTGCATGTCTGAAAGTTCTCCATAAATTTTCAAACCACATGTGAAGTCTGCCAACCCACACTTGGCCAGCGTAGTGGACTATGGCCATACCCTTCCCATAGTGAGAAGAAGCCCGTGCCCAGCAGTGGGACAGTATACAGGGCTGATGATGATGATGACTTGTCATGAGTCATGACTGACAAATCATTGCAGAGCCCAAATTACTAAAGCAAACAGGTCAGATATTTACATAGAGGCGCATTTCATACGGGCGCTTTGAAGACAAACTTTCTGCGACTAAAATTGCCGCTTGGCGGCGTGGCAGTCGCGCTGCGGCAGCTGTCTCTCTCTCCTCCAGTGTATCTTAACTACGAGAGCGAGAGACGGATAACGACGCCAGCGCCGCCAACGGCGTCAACTACGAACTAAACTGGAGACAGTCCCCACTTGGAATCGGCACACGAAATCCTTAAGAACTGCGCTTCTATGTAAATCTGTATTCATTGACTGAAGCTAGCAACATACTTAGACAGCGGGTTCCTTCAATGGCGCTAGCGCTAAGGAAAGTTCCTTTAATGTCTACCCTGAGAGGGTAAAATAAAGGTTGATAGTTTAGGATAGGCGAAGTCACGGGCTAATGCTAGTGGATTATAGAATTATAGATGTTACTTACGAGTGATAGGAGGTTTGCTTGGCTTGGCAGTTGGAGGACCCCTCGGTTTCAGCGCTTCTACCGGTATAACTGGTAGATGCTTCATGAGAGGCTTAGGAGGTGGCGCCCGAACTAAAAGTAAGACATAACACTTAATTTTTTTAATATTTATCATTGTCATATATCACTAAATCCACGATCCACAACCGCGGAGAAAGAAGTGAGAATCAGAGGGGTTATTTTCATAATGGGTGATCGTGGCGAAGCTGCGGGCGACTGCTAATCTTTATACAGGGTTTTGGTATGCATTTGTAAAATATTTTAAGAATAAAACATAGACAGTATATTTATGAACCTAAAATTATTTTAAACAGTGCGCGATGATATAAGACCCTATTTTCATCAAATGTTACTTTGATAGTAAATCAGAATAAACTGTTAAATCGTGCAAAATAAGACTGTATCGCCTAGTCACTGTAGGTACATGTGCTTGTGTGTGTTAAGCATTTGCAACGGCGATCAGCTGAGTGGCGGCGGCGGTCAATACACTGAGTTAATTTTCGAAGTGTATGATGACGAACATTTTTTTTTAACTTTTAGCGACTTATTTTTCATGTCTTCGTATTCAGTTATAGTAGCATATTCACCCCTTTAAATATTTTGCAAATGCAAATCAACAACCTGTATAGATACCTATTTCTTCTCTGTAGAAAACAAATAGTATCTTTGGCGAGAGACGACAAACTCAACAACAAACATTGCCCAGACTGGTTAGTACTGTTAGGCCCCCCTCACATTGGGCGTCAGCGTCTACGCAGCGGCACCCCGGCGTATACGCGGCTTCTACGCGGCGTCGACGCCGCGACAGCCGAGCGTTCTTTGAGCGATCGGCTGCTTACCACTAGAGCTGTTCGCTTTATCATAGATAACTTGATAAGTAACATAATATTATTTTATAATAACCATATAATCTGTTATTTATAAAGCCCAATAAGATGCTATGCTATTTTGTTTGAATATAAGTAAAGCCATTATGTCCTAGGTATAACATAGGATTGTCACTTTAGCAGAGCTTTTAGGCCGCCCGCACTTTGGGTATGCGTGTTCCTTGAGCGGCCGCTCGGCGTGCGCTAGGCGGGCATTCTTCGTGCGCTACCACTTCGCGGTTGTATGCACCTATTGTGTCATTAAACAAAATTAACAGATCTGTCACTGGCCTAAAATTGTTTTTATTTAATGAAAGTCGCCACGTAAGGTTTTAGTAATAAGTGGATATTGTTGTTAGTATGATAAGTACTTTTTTATTAATTTTAATATGCTTTACTTGTAATTTTCATTGTACTACTGTTTTATATCCCAAAATAATATAAAATAAAAAAGTAAGTCGCTAAATTGGCAATACTACGAGTATCTCACAGCAACATTATGATAGAAGTCATTAACAGTCAATTCCTTCGACACAGGACTTCATTGCCACTATGACTATAGATAGCATAAAGATAGACTACTAACAGTTAAAAAAATAACGTTTAATCGATACTCTCGTGCGATAGTTGGCAATCTAAACAAATTTGTTTGCAGCAGTCTTTAAGATGGTGCTAGAGTGGTGGCTGGGGCTAGCATTCATAATATCATTAGTACCTATTAACTTCATAGTAAATAAACAAGTAAATGATGAAGAAATTTTGTATTTTAAATGTGGTAAATTCTATTAATCTATTTTATTATTTATAGCTGTTTCCCGCGGTTTCACCCGTGTCCTGAGGGAACTACTTCGCGTACCCGGTTAATTTATAGCCTAAACTACTCCTTGGTACATCAGCTATCCGCCAGTGAACGTTCCGTCAAAATCAGTGCAGCCGTTCTAGAGATCAGCGAGAACAAACAGACAGACAAAAATGGTAAAAAAATAATTTAGGTATATATGTACCGTATACGTATACATCCATATGCATTTAGTAAAAAGCGGTTATTTTAATATTACCAACAGACACTCCAATTTGATTTATGTGTATAGATGTGTGTTATAGTTACTTGCAGTTCCACATCTGATGTTCCAGATCTTCGATTTTTGTAAGTTTGCAGCAAATGCTCATTTGACTGAACAACTTTTGCTAAACCAACAAGTCAGTATATAGTCTAGAGTATACCTTATCAGATGTTTCAGATCTTCGATTTTTATAAGTCAACAAAAATATAAAATATTCTATTGACAATAAAATGCGGTGTACGTGCATTTTATTATCAATAGAATATTTTATATTTTTGTTTATTATTCTAACACTAAAGCTTATGATAACAATGTGACTTATATAGATTAAACAAGACAATTATTTCAGAAATTGAACAATACTTTAGTAATACCGGCTTTCAATTTTCATACCGACTCTACTTTTTAATCAAAATTATAGTACTGGTAATATCGCAATTTTTGCATGATCCAGACCCAACGTAACGGGAATAATGTTATGTAACCGTACTTTCTTACGTAAATAACCGCACCTAATATTCTTGAATATAATGATACATATTTTTATCTAAAATAATATTATCCGTATTAACACTACTGATTTCTATTTTATTGAAAGTATATGGATATGCATAAACATTTACCTATTATATTAGCGCTGCAAAATAACCTGCTATTGAAACATATTATTACGTTATGCTATAATATTTAGATGTAGCAGTTTAGCACACCCCTACTCACAAACCCGTCATACGCTACAGTGTTACCAGCTTAGAAGATTTACCGCTAAAACTGGTGATTTTAAGTGGCAGAAATGAATAAGCAGACGCACACAATGAAAATAAGTCTTTAAACTGCTACGTTAAGAACAATTAATTCGTCTGATAATTACAAACAAATTCAACATAGCCTTTGTTTTGAAGTAACTTGTACGTTGATTTATTTAAAAATGATTTATTGTTACTTAAAAGGGAACTTATAACTTGTGTGCGACTGATCGTAATGTAAGAAAATCTTAGTGTACATAACTGTGATTATGTCATGTGTCTAGTTAAGAACAGTATTTCTTAGTGGTTTTAGTATTCGGATCAGATGGAAATCTGATTTAGTTGTTGGCAACACTAGTGACGTCATCCGCTGTACCACAATGTAAAAAACCCACAGAAGTTAAACTTATACGTAGACGGTCGCGCGACTGTAATCATATCTGGTATATACGGAATTATTATTACGGAAATGGTACTCGTGTCTAGTTTTTTAATTGATTATTGAGAATAAAACTGCTAAAAAAACGATGTAAAGAAAAATAATTTCAATGCCAGCCCATTAGTCTATTGAAATGTTACATATATTTTTTTGGGCTTAGCGTACATTTGTCAGAGGACGCAATTTTATTATTTTCATAGATGCCAAGGAGAGAGCCCTCGTCCTGCGGCTGCCATCTTGTAAAGAGTGGTACAAATGGGTTTTCTAGTATAACCGGCAAACTATTTGCTGCACAGAAAAATTTCAAAACATGATGAGTTGCAAATTAAATTCGCTACAACTTTGGTCCCGTAGTATTTTGTCGTAAAATAATAAATAAAAAAGTTAAAAACGAAAAACGAATGCAATTCGTAAGAAATTTTCTTTGCAATGTGTTGTAGTTTTTTCGTCCTCAGGAACAAAAAAATCTATTTAATTTATCTTTACTATCACCAAAACAAGAACCTCTTACTTGAGACCCCGCAGCCTCCAAGACTACCATTAGGTCCAATTTTAACTCATCGCAACGATCATGAAAACAGGGGGTTGGCAAAATATGGACAAAACTCTAAAACAACGGCACTCTGTGGGCTATTAAAGTTGATGTTCCGCCCAAGTAAAGGAAACTGCAATGTTCTGTAGCACTTCAATGTTCTAGGGAAAGACCCTGCAAAATAATTGGAAAAGTCAGTGCCAATTATGATTTACCGACAAAATGCCTTTTTTTGCTATAGTTCTTCTAAAGCTCTATTAGATCATAGGCCGCAGCCTGGCTCATAAAAAGACTAAAGACCCAGTAATCATGAAGAAACATTATTATAACCCAAAGAAAACAATATCATAGAAAAGCTTTTTTATTCATGGTTTTACAACAGTGTCAGAACCAAAGTTGTAGAGAATTTAATTTGCAGCAAAAATGCTTGAACCATTTCTTAGCGTAATCAATAGTTTAACAGATGAATAAGAAAAACCATCCATGCCCGCACTCTTTCCAAGATGGTGGCCGAGGGAAAAGAGGTACCACCTCACAAATTTAGATCAAGCTTTAAAGTAGCTGGCCCTACACATCTGTAAAAAAAAATAGGTGGTAATTATCTTCAAAAGTGATAATTAACTTAATAATAATTTGTTGTTCTTTGTTGCTCTATGTTTGCACAAAAATCATTACAAGACCCGTGTCTGAAGTGGATGGCACCTATATTTCGCGCTATACCTGACCTTTCTGAGATATCCTATCGGTAAGCGACGTATATGTGTGCGTTGCTCGAGTGCACTTTGCATGTAGTTTAACTTCTGTTAGTTTTTTGTGGCTGTGAGATGCTGTTGCAGAAAACGCGGCGTCTACGCGGCGTCGACGCCGAGGTGTCGCTGCATTGACGCTGACGCCTAATATGAGGGAGGCCTTAGTATATTATCCGTCTGGCCAGCGTGGCATAAAGGCCACATCCTCCTAATGACCCAATGCTATTGTGACGGCAATTGGTATATTCGTGTGATTCAGACATAAGCGAACATATTTTTATGCAATTCTTTATCGGTAAAGAAAGACACCTCTAACATTATTTTATATTTAAACACTCTAAAATTGCGAATATTAATAATTAATAAAAGGTGGAAAATTTTATTTCAACGCTATTGCCTAGACACCAACGTGACGACACGGTTCGCAGAGGATATATCAAAAGTGTCAAAACAGTAACAGACATTTGACAGAGATGTCACAACATTTGACAGAGTTGACAGATAACAACTCAAACGTTGAGAACGCTGACGTAACCACAAAGCGCGCTAAAATGGGGGTGTTTAAACCAGCGTTATGACATTGCAATTTTCAACATTTAATTTAAAATATATGTTGACTTCACCACGACTAATATTTTTTCCGGTATCATATTAACATAAATAAACGATAGCAACAAAAAAAATCATACATATTCCCTATTAGAGGCATGTAGGTATCCAGCAATTATTGTTCAGCATATAATAAGTAGAAGATAAGTGCGAAGGTCTTGCTCAAGTCGATATTTTGTGAGAGGTACCAGTGTTTTATTTTATTATTTTTTTTTTATAGACTCACGCCTGTATCCCCGAAGGGGTAGGCAGAGGTGTAATATTACACCCACATTTCGCCATGAATTTTTAGGTCCCACGTAATAGGGGGCGAGCCTATTGCCGTACCGGGCACATTACCAGACTCCGTGCTGCTACTGAGAATTTCCTAACGGAAAAACCCAATAACACTTTGCCCGACCCGGAAATCGAACCCGAGACCTCCCAATCCCACGCGCACATTTATGCCGCGAGACCAACGAGGCAGGAGGTACTAGTGTAGTATTATATAATCTGTGGTGACGCTGTAGTACTACCCCAGTTCACTTGATAGGTACTAAAACCAACAAAGATACACTAACTCATACCTGGTGGGGGATCCTGGTTAAGTGGTGGTGGTTCATACACGTTGTCGTCTACTGCTTCTGCAAACAAATATTGTAAGTAATTAATAAGTTGACTTCAAAGTGAATGGCTTTTTGTATCACTGAGTGCCGCTTAGTAGACGAAATCATTAAGTCTGCCAATTTTACCACGCCATGACGCTGTGCAGTGTATCTACTTATAGAGTTTATTAATTTGAAAGAGAAACAAAAATAAGTAGGTATACAAAGAATAAAGAATTGTCCGTGTGATAACGGATTAAGAATACGGAATGTCACCACCCCATATCATCCCATGGGTGTCGTAAGAGCCGACAGAGGGAGCATATTATGTATAGAAAAGCACTGTAAGAGAAGGAAAACTTGATACAAACCCTATACCAACCCGTTTGGCCAGCGTGGTATAGTAGGCCAATTCCTCCTTTCAAAGGAGAGGTCTAGTCCAGCAGTGGACTGTTAAAGGCTGATGATGATGATGATACAAAGAATATTAGAGTTGCCATTTCTATTATTCTACTGCTAGAGACGATGCACCCATTGGAAAATTCACAAAAAAATACAGATGCCTGCAAATTTTTACCGCCGGCTCTCGGACTACAAAGACATGAAATTATCCATAGGTAAATACATAGACTGAGCTACGCCCTTAGAAACTGATAAATAAATAATTATAGTGTCCGTAAGACCCCAATAATTTGCTATTGTTCTCTTTTTCTAAAATTGTATGAAGAAAAGAGAAAGCCTGCCAAATTCTTAGCTTTGTCTGTCTCCAGATCCATTGTTTTGTTTGTTAATGTATTGCTGTCTCTTTTTTCTAGTATTTTATAAAGAAAAGAGATTACGCATTTGTCTCTTTCTAGGTTCATTTTTGCAGGTATTGCTGTATGAAAATCACTGTACCTGAATAGAATTCGTCTTGAGTGGGTACCGGCAGAGGAGGACGTTGTGCTACATGCATTTTGGTGAGAGTGTCTTGATCTGAAATAATATCAAAAGATAAAAAAATATTATTATTATCTCCTTTATTTATTATTTTTCTAATTAAAATTACATTTTTAAATATATAATTTACTCAAAAAAACACATTTAAAAATATAAAAATAACCGTGGGGTCCCACCAGCATATATTATTATTATTATCAACATTTTTATGAAGATTTATATTTATTTCAGCATTTTAGTTGTGTTGTTGTTACAACACTTATGCAAGTCAAAACCCTATTCTAGATGATGTCGGCTTTTCCTAGCTAAGTGACTTCTTGAGAAGAAAGGCTGGAACAAGCTCAGAGTCATTGTTTCTTTTTTGTAACTTCAATTTTTTTTCATATTTTCTTCACCTTGTAAAGTCCAGAAATATATATCAAAACTGTATATTTTTTTGCGTTAGATCACTTGGACACGCTAAGAAAATCTACGGTGTCAGTTTCAGATAAGACCGAATCGTCATGTAGACGATAAGAATAGTTCCGGATCTAGGCACGAACATTTTTCAACGTTCACGCGTTGTGTCTAGCTCACACACAATTATTTTCTTATTCAGCGTCGATGTATCGTATTCAGGGTTATTTGTAAAACACCGTTAACCTCTTAGGGGGTGGTTATATTCATCATTATGAAAAACTTTTGTTCTGGAACTTTTGCGAAATCGCGAAAAAAATATCAGCTGTTCCATACATTTTGTCGCTCTTACTTGCGTAAGTTTATCCGAGCTTTTGTTTTCGGCCGCAAAGAAATCGATTGGAGACAACTCCTCTAACTTATTTCAACATTGGCATTGAATTCTTTAAGTTTTTTTTATAGACTCACGCCCACAGAAATAAATAGTAACTTACTACCTATTTATTTCTGTGCTCACGCCTGTATTACCGAAGGGGTAGGCAGAGATGTAATATTACACCAAATTGTGTAATATTCTTTAAGTACCCTTATTTATTTTAAATTTTAAGTGACGAATGTGAGATTTCGTCTCGCCTCATCCTCATACTCGTTATAGGCACCCGAATCAAAATGTTAACCTTTCAAATCAAACTAAGGATTACAGATTCTATCGCTATATTATATTGCTTTGAAAGATATAAAATTTTAACCGAAAGATTTAGAAACTACATTATTTATTATGTCGCACGAGTGATTGATTTCCACGTGGTAGCCGGGATCGATCACTCGCCGAGCAATTAAAGAGAGATAATTAGGTTGACTTACGGGAAATAAATAAAAAATATCACCAGGAAAGTTTAAACTCGCGTTATAATTCCAGTTATTCGATGGCTTTAGTTATACAAAAAAAGAACTGACAATTAAGATTAACAGATGAGACAATTATCCAGGGCGTGGGCGACGTTGGTACTAGGTCTTCGGATGATGGTAGTACTCAACTGGCGGTGCCGGCCGGAGGAAAAGGGGCGAAGCCTCGTGTCCGCTGTATTTATAGGGACGGCGCGGAGGGGCGCGAGGGAACGGCCCATTGCTGTGCGTCACTCGTAGCGAGGCTCGCGGCGCAGGAGCGCGATGTGACGTCACAATTACTATCCGACGCTTCGATTTCTTTACAGGAATCGTGGTCACGGAAGACTGAGGTGACATTTGTCTTTGTCTTGAATTAAGAATATACAAGGTGTCGCAAGACCCATCACCAATCCGAAGTCTACTCGTTTTGGACATCATGCCAAGTCATACTAAGCAAAAATAAAACTTGAGAAATTTGATTTTTTTTCAAATAATCACATTTTTTAAGCCGCAATTTAAATTGTGCGCGTACAATTTTCGAAATACCTACTTATCCATGGGTCCATAGGACATTCATAGAACAGGTTGGCATGGTAATTGCATCGATTTTGTACCTAATTACAAAAAATCCATAGTAACTTTGAGTCTCTATATTATTATCTCCTGAACCAGTAATTTCCCAGGTATGGTGCTAAAGTAAAAAGATGTTCGTAATGATTGGTATAATATGTAGTTTCAGTTTTCGTTAAGGGTCTTTTTACACCCTGTATGTATAGTAGATAGAATCCGTAAACCGTAGTTTGATTTCGATGTGTAACATCCGCGCAAAACCTAAGAAAATAAAATGTTTACCTACCAATTGGTTTCGGTGGCCTTGGGAACGTTGGCTGCGAAGAGTTGGTGCTGCGGAGAGTCAGTGACATCGCAGATGGCATCTTCATGAGAGGTGCTACGTCTTGTCTAGGAGGGCCTGGAATACCATCCTTATTAAATACAATATCTTGAAATTATTGACATCTTTCCTAAAATACCACAGATTAGGCAGAACCAGTGGTAATAAAACATAGATATCCATTTAATTTAATAAAAATAATTCCAATTGTATTATCAGCCTTGTATATTAAACTAGACGATCCGCCTACACCCATTATATTTAAAATTTAACCAAATGGCTGATAGGGAGCACAAAAACGTGTCATTGCGCGTGCAGTACGAGGACTTCTTGCGCATTGTCAGATTGGACATTTTTATTAAAACGTGGACAGATATTGGATATGTAGGGCACATCTGACGATTTAAATCTCTGTAAATAACACATTGATATGTGTAACCTTAACGCGTGGTCATATCAAAGGTCGTTTATTTTATAAATAATCGGTAAAGTTTAATAAATAGAGGTATTTCCTGAAATACCTCTATTTACAAATATTTTTAAAGCTCCTGAGCTATAAAAATATTTGTCGGACCGATCAGATTTGAAGTATTGTCAGCATTTTGTAAGTCCTGACAGATTTCCATGTGGAAAAGAAACAAAATACAGTACGGTATCTACTGTTTTGTTAAGCTAGTATTTCATCAAACATAACTATGCAAAAAGTAATTTAATATATAATTCTTCTTATAAGTTATTTGATTATTATTTATGTTAAAACATGTGCCTTTAATATGACCACACCTTAATATTACGCTCTCTATATTAATAAAATTAAGAAAATAGAATCCGCAGCCCAAGTGCCCATTTATTAGATACTTAAATAGTGTCCATCAAACACCTAAAGTTAGGTTTTAGTATAATAATTTATAAAACGCACAACCGATTATTTATTAATTGGATTTAGTCTTTTAGATATCTAATAGAAAAATTGTAGTTCATTTTTATAAGGACTAATAAATAGTCGGCTAGAAACAAGCCGACTAAAAATCAGCCGACTAAAAATCGGCGGGAAAAAATCGGCCGAAAAAGAATCGGCCGTCTAAAAATCGGTGGTGCGTTTCAGCTCTAGAGCTTACCGCCCAATGCGATATTCGGTTCCTCGTAGATGATATCACTCTGTCGATTTTGGATGTTTTTCTTGGCTCTCTGAATTGGGTTGGTACTGTAGCGGTCTGGAAAATTATGTGTTTTAATATCAGCGTCGTTTCGGTGTGGCCATATTTCCGGGCTTAGGAGTAAATCAGATGGATATTAATAAACAGGGTTATTTGTAAAATACCGTTAACGGTGTTTTACAAATAACCCTGCACATAAAATAATTATGTAAAAAAAATAAGTAAATTGCAGTAACTGGTTAATAACATGTTCGTTCATGAAAAAAAATTTGGCCCCTTTTATGAGCAGTAGGTCATCAGTGTCACGTTCGCGAGCCCCTTTTTATGCAGATCTTTTCTTTTATTCCTTCAGTTATTATATAATTAAATAAAAATCGAGATGGCTTTATAAAATGTGCATAAGAACAACCCTACATAATCTGCCTTTAATAAGCTCTATCTAATACATTATCATCATCGTGTTCATCATACATACAAAATCGCTGGTTCTGACTGATATTATTTTTTTATAATTATAGGCGGCAAACGAGCAGGCGGATCGCCTGATGGTAAGCAATTACCGCCGCCCATGGACACAGGCAACACCACAGGAGTCATAAGTGCGTTGCCGTCCCTTGGGGTTGGGAAAAGGATAAGGAGTGGGATTAGGAAGAAGGAATATGGGATAGGGCCTCCGGCACTCTCACTCGCCGAACGAAACGCAACAGTTTAGGTACTGTTACTTTACGTCGATTTTCTGTGAGAGGGTAGTACTTCCCCGGTCGAGCCGGCCCATTCATGCTGAAATCAGTAAGGCTCTACTACCGAGACGATATTATATCGCAAGCCCAATCTGCTGAAGCTACTAACGTGGAAAAATGGGCTCATTTTATATCTTAAACACTCAATACGATTTTTCTTTAATATTCCTGCTCTAATGCTCTCAAACAGAGATGGAAGTTCTTTAAAAAATGACTTTAGTTGATTTGGAATGCAGTATTCTAAATCAAAGGAGTAGAGTCAGTACCCTCAAATAAATTGATACCGCTATTGCTATCCCTTTGGGTTACGGAGGTCAGACGGCAGTCGTTCTGTGGAAAAGTTGATATTCTGTCATATCTTATTAGACCAGTAAGCGGACCTCGGGCTCCAAGGCTGTAAGTCTTGGATGCAACCGGGATAATGCTAGGGCGATGATGATTCTAAATCAAAGAAGTAAGACGGCTAATTAACAACAATGGGTTGTAATTGAAAAGAATTATACACACACCCAAGTTTTCTTATATGATCGCGAGGTAACTACGAACCTTGAATATGACCATACCTCTCCGTTACACGCCGATTAAATGGTCTAAGGTACTTCATGCACAGGCACACTTTAAGCCCTGTCGCAGAATATCAACTTAAAAGTGGCAGTAACAGATTACCAGTGGCCCTATTATTCCTTTTCCTTCTCCTGCCCCTATTCCATGTCCACCCATTTCTTTTTGCTTCTCTTCCTCCTATTCTAAAGTGTGACAATGCACTTGTGACTTCTCTGGTTTTGTAGGTGTCCGCGTGTCACGGTAATCGCTTACCACCTGTCTGGTCGTTTGCAGCTAATACATAAGAATGTAAAAACATATTAAGTAAATTCTTACCTGGATCATCGACACTGGACATGCTTGCCGCTTTGCCAAGTAAGTGGCTGTGCTGCTGGAAATTTGCTGAAACAAAACCATTACAGTTAGAAAAAAGGGTTTATTCGCATGAATTACCCAGTAGTTACATGTAACTACACAATTTGTAGTAAGTACTCTGACAAGTATGAATTTTAGAAATAAAAAAATCCGCTTCAAAATAATTAGATGGGGCATAATGAGCAATATTTCTTTCTAAACCCAAAAAAATATCGAAATCGGTTATCAGTATCATTGTAGTTATAGGTCGGTTCATGAAAGATGATCACTGCGCAGAAATCATTTTTTAGGTCCTCGTGGAGGTGCGGGGTGAGGCGCGGGTGGAATGCCAATGGTGTGGCTCCGTTCTTGACGCATTCCCTAAATGCGTCAAGAATGGAGCCACGCCATTGGTGCACGAATGTACATATGCGCGACGGCCGCAATTTGTGGTCAACTTTCGTGAACCGATCTGTACCTCTACTGCAATCTTAAATTGCTTGCTAGTTTGAACTTTAATACCAGATGGCAAAACAATTGAATGACGTCAGTATCGTTGACTGAAAGGCGGTACGAAGTTAACTGGGTCAGCTAGTAAAATATAATTTCGTAGTATTCGTTCGTAGTAGATCGGCGAAGTTAAGCAACGCTTGCACAGGTCGCCACTTGGATTGGTGACCACGTGTAGCATTTACATCTGAGCGCTGCCGTGCTTCTGAGGGCACGTAAAGCTGTCGGTCCCGGTTCTTGTCTCAGGATAAGAATCGTTAGGTCATGTTGGGGGCCTTAAGGCGGTCCGACAACTCTGACACCAGAGTTGGCCACACACTCACACGAAAATAAGAAATATTATTTAATAAATACAAATTATATAATTACCATTTCTTTTGAAGTGTATTAAGAGAACGGTTTGAGCTATTATAATTATCACCATGATTACTCCGATAATCGAAATGCCTATTAGAAATCCCGCTGGTACTGAAAAAAAATCACAGAATTTAATATTGCAAACTTTACTTTGCATACAGATTAATCAAAATAAAGAAAAGAAAAATTGGCCAACTGCGACAAGGACTCGCGCACGAAGGGTTCCGTACCATCATCTATAAAAGAAAATCACGTTCGTTGTAGGTATACTTAAATATTTTTTAAGTAACTAATTAAATTATTAAGGTAAGAATGTAATTAGTTTATTAAGATCGAGAAAAATATTGCTTAAAAATTACCTTTGTTGTATATCTCTATAATATTTTCTTTATTTTTATTTTATTATTTATTTTGAAAGGTACTACGTATTCTGTGAAAATTTTAAGCGTCTACCTGTTACCGTTAGTAATATTGTTCAAAAATACGAAAAAAGCACGTTTATGGTATAGGACCCCCCCTTAATTTTTTTTTATTTGTATTATTTGTTGTTATAGCGGCACCGGAAATTCATAGTTTGTGAAAATTTCAGCTTTCTAGCTATCACGGTTTATGAGATACAGCCTGGTGACAGACAGACAGACAGCTGAGGCTTAGTAATAGGGTTTTTTACCTTTTAGGTACGGAACCCTAAAAACCGGGAGGCCTATTCTATGTTTGCACTTAGTTTTAATCGGCGACGGCAGCAATTACCATTCATCATCCTCCTAGCGTTATCTCAGTTTCAATCTAGAGTTCCCTTAACTAGTCTAGCCGGATTTGGCTAGATATTAGTTTTCTATTGTAATCTTCTGTTTCTTTGTTTCTTCTTTTTCTTCAATATTTTATGTGTCAATTTTCAGTCCAAATAAATACTTTTTCTTTCTTCTCTCTTTTCCTCAGAGCGACTGCCTGTCTGACCTCCGCAACCCAAAGGGCGACCCATATTTTTTGGTTTAGGCCAATGTTAGTTTGTTCAGATAAGCACTGAGTCCTTAATACGACTGTCAAAGATTTTCATGACAGCTGGGACTGATGAGTTATCTCTCCTCGGAAGGAACGTAAAATGCCTTGGCATAGATCGAGCGATCATGAAGCCAACCTCTAGTATTTTATAAAAATAGAAGATATATACTTATAAAAATAGAAGTGGAAATCTCCATGAACATGGAAAAGACCAGAATCATGACCAATGATAGAGTGTGCAACGTTACGGTTGGGGGTGTGAGGATTGACCATGTCCATGAGTATGTATTGTGACGTCAATCGTCGTCGCAGCTCTCGGCTGGTATTCCGCCCGGCCCCCGCACACCTCGTGCTACTATAAATACCGTGGCGCTGGAGCGCCCGGCCCTTTCTGGCCGCCGCAGCATCGCAAGCTAAGTGCTTCTCTGCTTCCCTGAGCAACGCCGGAGACGCATTCCCGAAGATCTACGCCGAATCACGCGACCCTGATTCTATCTTTATAACCAGTCAAATTGTTTTAGAATCACTATTTTCCAATACAATTCTTTGCTAAAGGCTGTATAGATTATTTTATGAAAATATATAATTTTCGTTTATAAACGAAATAACGATTCTTATTTAACAACGTCACAGTATATCTCGGCCAAATAGTCTCCTTTCACGCGAGACAAGATAAAGAGGTCGCACGACGCCCAGAGAACGCCTGGAAGAGCTATTGGTCGATGAAAGCCTAGTTCGTTGTCGTACAGAGCAGACGTGTGCAAGTTTTTTCTAAAATTATACCAAATTAAAAAAGTGCAATTTCTTCATTAAATCATAGCGGTTAAAACTCTAAATTGTGTGCTAGCTGTCAGCTTGATGTGATCTTACACTCCTGCGCAACAGTGAAGAAGACCGCCGGAGCGCCGCTACCACCGCGCCCACAAGCCGCCTTCACCACCGCGAGACACGTACGGTCACTATATTTCTTATTCGCTCACGCATTACGCTGCATCGGTACACCGGCTGACGTAACACGGCAAACATGAGCGACCAGAGGTCCCCAACCGGCGGGTCGCAACCTGATTTGTCGAAGATGAGTAATGTAAGTTCCGAACCATTGATAACATTCCGGAAACGAAAAGTACCTTGTGATATCGAGTGTTCGTGCTCGGAAGATTTAAGAGAAATGAGATCAGAAATATCTCGCATTAGCTCTTTATTAGAAAAGTACGTTGGGTCCAACGAGCAGATCTTGAAAAACATGCAAGAGAATATCACTGATATAAAAAATCAAATTACTGATATAAAAGCATCAAACGAGCGCACACTCAGTGCAATGCAAACAAAAATAGAATCTCTGGAAGCCGACTTAAATAACATCAAAGTTTCATCGAGAAGTTCTCCTATTACCTTGGAAAATGAGCTATTTCTTGGCGAACAAATTATACAAGAGATGCAGAATCGCAGTTACAGGGAAAGAAATGTCGTGCTAGTCGGCCTACCTGAACAAATCGCATCAAACTCCGATGAAAGACTATTAAAGGATGAAGCTGATGTACAGAAAACTATTTCTCAGTTGAACGTAGGTATTCCTAATCCATCAAAGGTGTTTAGAATCGGCAAACTCCAACCAGGCAAAAATCGTAGTATCAAGGTCTGCTTTGAAACTAAAGAACCTGCAAAAAAACTACTCCGCAATAGAAGTAAGCTGCAAAGTGGCCTCAGAATGTTTTCTGACCAAACTCCAACTCAGCAAAATTATATGAAAAACTTAAGAGAAGAGCTAAAGCGACGTCAAGAAAAAGGTGAGACTAACCTTACGATCAAATATGTTAATGGAACACCATCAATAATAAAAAATCCAAAAAACTGCACCCAGTAAACACAACAAATAATACTTCTATCGAAAACAGCAATACATATGAACTACTAAATAGCTACCAGAATTTTCCAATCAGCAAATCACGTTTTACCTTCCTTTACCTTAACGCACGAAGTATATGTAAAGACGGTAAATTTGATGAACTTAAATGTATTTTACAAGCAATACCAAATAATGTGCACATCATACTATTAACTGAGACCTGGTTTCGCAACGAAGAACAAGCAATACAATTTCAAATACCAAACTATACTCACTATTATAACTATAGAACTGATCTTACAGGCGGTGGAGTATCCGCATATGTACATAATAACCTAAAGCATAGTTTATCGCAGTCAATGTATACAGGAGGCAATAATTATCTATGGATAAAATTGGAGAAATATGCACTCGAAGTGGGAGTCGTTTATAATCCAGGACATACCAATTTTAATCAATTTCTCGAGGTTTATGAATCACAATTACAAGAAAGAAACAGAGCCATAGTTTTCGGCGACTTCAACATTGACCTACTCACAAAAGATTCAAAAACAAATCAATATAATCAACTTCTAAAGCAAACAGGATACAAGATTATTAATAAAATTACCAAAAAATACTGCACCAGAGAAGGATCAACTAAGAAATCCCTTATTGACCACGTTAGTACCAACTTGAAGAAAGATAATTTCCATGTGATAACAATCAACTCGTCTTTCTCTGACCATAAACAGCTATACGTGGAAATAAAGAAAATAAAATCACCTCCAAAAATGCACTATCAGTACGAAGCCATTAACTACAAGGAACTTTTTGATTCAGTAGAGCGATCTGAAATAAATAAATTAAACAATGATTATACAAGATTAGAAAAATTTATTAAAAAACATACAGAAGAACATAAGATCTTAAAGATTAAAATTATCAATGAGCCACAAAGAGATTGGATTAACAAAAATATAATAGAACAAATCAATGACAGGAACATAATGTGGACAGAACTAAAAAACAATCCAGATGATGAAGACCTAAGAGAAAAATTTCACATCAAAAGAAATCAAGTAACCAATCTGATCCGAGAAACAAAGAAGTCATATTATAAGAAAGAATTTGAAAAGAACAGCGGGAAGCCTAAGAAACTATGGAATTTACTAAATACCCTAGCGAATAATAAATCAAATCGAAGATGTAATCCTTCAAAACTCATTGTTAATTTAACAGAAGTTACAGAACCTAATGAGATATGTAAGATATTTAATAACTTTTTTGCTACCATAGGGTCGTGTTTGGCTAATGAAATTCCTAAATGCTTTCATGATGATTACATTCACGCACTACCAAAACAAACTTTACGGAATTCTCAGATGAATACTTTTAATCCATGCACTGAAAAAGAAATCCATAATATCATTAATAACCTAGATTCAAATAGTAGCGTCGGAGTGGATGGTGTAAGTACGAAAGTAATTAAATGTATTAAGGAATTAATTGTAAATAAATTAACAATGTGCTTTAACAAGCTTTTACAGGACGGATCATTTCCAAACTCACTCAAAATAGCCAAAGTTACACCCATTTACAAATCCGGAATAAAAACAGAGCCTGGTAACTATAGACCAATATCTGTCTTGCCAATATTATCAAAAATTTTCGAAAAGATTTTACATACACGGCTTTTGAACTACTTAAACTCCATTAACTTCTTCTTTGATCGTCAATATGGATTTCGATCTCAAAGTAATACGCAACAGTTGATTTGGTAACCAAAATGAAACATAATATTGACAAGAAAAATATTGTATTAGGAGTATTTATTGATCTAAAAAAGGCCTTCGACACAGTTAGTCACAAATTGCTTTTAAAAAAACTAGAAGTCATTAGTATTACCGGTACACCTCTAAAAATGTTTGAATCATACCTAACGAATAGATTGCAGATAGTAAAAATTGACAACTCCCAAAGTCCACCACTACCCATATCTTACGGTGTTCCACAAGGATCAATACTAGGGCCTCTGCTCTTTTTAGTGTATATTAATAACATGCACGAACTAGGCTTAAACGGGAATATCACTCTCTACGCCGACGACACATGCCTCTTTTACTTTGGTTCGTCTATTCATGACCTCATCTCACAGGCCCAGCAGGACCTTGACGTCCTTTACGAGTGGTTCCAGTATAATCTACTGACTATCAATGTTTCTAAAACCAGCTATATACTTTTTAAAGCTAAAAATAAACCAATACCCGATTACTCACCCCTCACAATAAATAATAGACTTTTACAGATTAAACCACATGAAAAATATCTTGGCCTACATATAGATTCTTCCTTAACATGGTATTTTCACATTAAACACTTAATTAATAAATTAATATCCCTCCATGCCTCCTTACGGATTAATTTTCGATGCATACCACGTAAACTACGTTTTACAATTTATAATTCCTTGGTAAAACCACATTTGTCGTATTTAATCGAAATCTGGGGAAACGCTGCAAAAACGAGATTGGGCAAATTACAAGTCTTACAAAACAAAATAATAAAAATGTTATTTGATTATAAATTTCGAACAGAAACTGAAAAAATATATCGCGAAACTAAATTAATGAACCTAAAACAATTATACATTTATAGCACTTGTATTTTCATTCGCAAAACAATTACCAATAATGTCCGCACCGAATTATAATTTACTAAGCGGAAAAAAGTTGGGCGCCCCTGCACGCGACGCGCGAGTCTCATAGTCCTGCCTAGAATTCGAACAAAATACGGCCAAACCGCAATGACTTATGACGGTGCGCGCCATTATAACAAGATACCCTCCGATATAAAAAATATTGAATCTTTTAACATATTTAAAAAACGATTGGCACAGTATATTATTACAAATACGGACCACCCCATATCATCCCATGGGTGTCGTAAGAGCCGACTGAGGGAGCATATTATGCAGAGAACAGCACTGTAAGAGAAGGAAAACTTGATACAAACCCTATACCAACCCGTTTGGCCAGCGTGGTATAGTAGGCTAATTCCTCCTCTCAAAGGAGAGGCCTAGTCCAGCAGTGGACTGTTAAAGGCTGATGATGATGATGATGATCGATTTGAGCATCTAATTTTTTTTTTTTTTTTGAATGCGAACTGTTTTGGTAATGTGTGTTTTTGTGTAGATAACTAATTGGTCTGCAAATGTTTTGTGTATGTATGATTGTACCTTTAATAATTTATTTAAGTAAGTACCTACTCTATTTTTTTTAATAACGTGCGGCAATGAATGTTTTGTCTTTTTATTGTAAACATGTTCTCATGTAAGTGACTTTTGTCTTTATGAGAATAAATGTCTTTAAACCTAAACCTAAGCCCTTATGAAAGGATCTCTCCTATTAGCATTGAAGAGAAAACTCATGGACATGTGCATTCTTCCCACCCTTAACTACGGAGCACAAACTTGGTCATTGACTAAAAAACAAAAGTCCGCACTCGGGGTCTGCCAGAGGGCAATGGAACGTAGAATTTTGGGAGTCTTACTGACCGCATCAAAATCTCAATATTACGTTCCAAAACACAAATCCATCTGTATGCCAGCACCGCTATGGGCGGGCATAACCCCAAGGTGGATGCCTAATAGCAGGAAACGGCAACGAGGAAGGCCTAGGAGGAGATGGCGCGATGAATTGGACGCCTTTAGGAAGGATTGGCAAGAGCTCGCGTCTGATCGCGACAAGTGGAAGATGGAAGGGGAGGCCTTTGTCCAGAAGTGGGACATAAATTAGGCTTCTAATAATAATAATAAGTTACTTACTCTTTGATAGTAGAGACGCTGGAGCTGTAAATAAAAATTAATATAAAATTATTTTTCTGATATCTTTATGCATGGCTGGATTGAGTAGAGGTGCTATTATCCAGATCGAGGAAGCGAGTTTGGTTAAACTAAGAGTTCGGTGTCCAGCCATCGTAGGATCGCTCATAGTGTGAATAGGTTTGCCGTTCGCAATAGGTCAGCAAAGTTAAGCAACACATATACAGGTCGCCACTTGGATGGGTGACCGCGTGCGGCTTTTATATCAGAGCGCTACCGTTTTTTCTCTCATTTTAAAAGACAATCCCCTTTTGTTTAATTACTAGGAGAAAATCCTGTGACTTTACAAATATGTAAGTGCAACCGGACAAAAAGCTCATCCAGATTCGAAACAACAATTCATGGATCACCCAGTGTTGTCTTGTGTGGGAATCGAACTCAGAACACGCACCGCAGAGTCAAGTGGAAAGCTAAACCACTAAGCCAACCGTGCAGTCTACCTCTGTGTGGTAATCAGCCGGTTTCTTCCCAACAGGCTTTCGTTGCTATTAACCCGGCGAGGATGTGGTGAAAATAGTAACGTGGAGGTTGTGGAGGGTCTTATTGACCCTGTATATAATTCGGTTTAAAATATCTAAATTTATATTAATGTACCAAATATTAATCAATTTTATTTATATTACATGTTATTTTTACGGTTCCATCGAAATAAAACGCAGATAAGAGTACAAAATATTATTATTAAATCACTTTTAGCAAAGTACTACAAAATAATCAACTTTTGCATAAACTTTCTAAACTTACATTAAAAACAACAAAAAGTTACTAACTTCTTGACGATTAACTTTTAATTTATTTTTGGTACATACGTAGAGATCAATTAGTTTCACTTACAGTTTTATCATCAATTATGAATTACAAATCATTATTGTCTGTGTTTGCAGCATAATCCTGGCAGAATGAAATAGTGTGTTCTGGACAAATATACTTATGGTAATCTTCACAAATATTGGTTGTCTTGCGATGGCGGGCATAAGGACATACTTGGCACCTTTTTCGTACACCTGGAACCCTAACAGGTGCTTCTTGTTCAGGTTCTCCGATGAATTCTCTGATTCTCTTGCGTAGCTGTCAAATGATCTTCCTTTTCGCTACCGTCGGATAACAAGTCGTCTTCAATGTCAGACTGCATTAAAACAAGACGTATGCGCTCATCCTCAAGCTCCTGGCCATTCGTTGTGTACGAAAAAACCTAAAATTATAATAATATTCAGTAAAAAATATAATTGAAACCTTACATAAAAATGTTACATCGCGGTTGTCGCAGGGTCATATTTACCCTTTCTGACTGCACGCACGTGTTGCTCCCGTCACAGGCGGCGGCCGCCTGAACAGGGGCGCGGGGCGCACGCGCCGGTCCTGTAGCAACAGCTATTGAGACGTTCAAAACTCTTCGATCGCAGAATAAAAAACTACACACGATTGAAAATTGACAGGGTCAGAATGACCCCTCCACATCCTCGCCGGGTTAAATAAATTCTAATATCATAATATCATCTAATCTAGTAGTAGCGGCGGTAGCCCAGTGTTGTACGTAACGGACTGCCGAGACGATGGTCTCGGGTTCGATCCTCAGTTACCCCGGGCACACACCTCTGACTTTTCGAAGTTATGTGTGTATTAAAATGTTAATACGTGACCGTAACCATGTGGTTGACGGCAAAGAATACAAGTGTCACCACCCCCTATCTTCCCGTGGGTGTCGTAAGAGGCGACTAAGGGATAACACGATGCAAATACCATCTTTGCGTAGAGACGGAAAACTCGACATCAAACCCTATACTACTGCCTCGTTGGTCTCGCGGCATAAATGTGCGCGTGGGATCGGGAGGTCCCGGGTTCGATTCCTGGGCAGTCGGGCAGTGTTATTGGGTTTTTCTGTCATGAAATACTCAGTAGCAGCACGAGTCTGGAAATGTGCCCGGTACGGCAATAGGCTCGCCCCTTATTACGTGGAACTAAAGTATATCTGGCGAAAAGTGGGTGTAGAAATACACCTCTGCCTACCCCTTCGGGGATAAAAGGCGTGACGATATGTATGCATGTATGTAAAATGTTAATTATCGCTCGCTTAAGAATGTGCCCGGTAGATGGCAATAGGCCCGCCCCCTATTACAGGGACCGAAACATAACTGGCGAAGTGAGGGTGTGTAATACACCTCTGCCTGCCCTTACGGGGATAAAAGGCGTGAAGTTATGTTAATTTAGTCACATGAGGATAATAGGTACGCATTTAAATTAAATACATGTGTATATAGAAATATGTATCGATAATACTAGATAGTTTTCCCTGTAGCAAGCTTTAAAAATAAGGGAACTCACACTAACTGTCTATGTAAAATCGACATGATAGTTTTGGCAACGACCAACTGCCCGTAGACTTGGCCCGTAGCTGCATATACATATATATACTCACGCCTATTTCGCGAAGGGGTAGGCGGAGACTAGCTAATATAGTTGGCTTTACTTGCGTTCGTAATATATCGGCAAAGTTAAGCAACGTTTGCAGAGGTTAGCACTTGGATGGGTTGCATTTTTAACAGAGCGCTACTTACCGTGTTTTGAAGGTCACTTTTTTTTGCTTTCCTTAGTCGCCTTACGATACCCACGGAATAAAATGGGTTATTGACACTTTGTACCTTTCATCCGTCACTAAACTTGCTGCCGTCTACACTGTGCCTCGTGTACATACTGGGTTCGATTCCCACACGAGACAACTCTATGTGTGTTCACAAATTGTTGTTGCAAGTCTGGTACTTTGTGTTCGTTGATTTAATGTTTATAATTTCTGGACATCGGATTTATTCCTAGTGCGGGAGTTGTTTCTTTTTTAATTAAAAGTAACCTCCGTGGTTCAGTGGATAGCATACGCGTCTGCTGATCGGGTGATCCCGGGTTCGATTCCCAGGTTAGAAAAAGTGTTACTGAGTTTCCGCATTCTCAGTAGCAGCACGGAGTCGGGCAATGTACCCGGTAACGGCAATAGGCTTGGTCCCTATTACGTGGGATCTAAAAATTTTATGGGTGAAGTATGGGTGTAATATTACTCCTCTGCTTATCCCTTCGGGGGTACAGTTATGAGTATATAAGAAAAAGAAGGAACAATATACATAGTATCTTAACTTACCAACTTTAATTTCAGTGTGGCACTCTGATTTTGCGGGATGATTACAAGCGTCAGTATGCTGTTGTTGCCCTTGGACCCCAGAAACACATTTCAGGTAGTTGTATGTTATCGTACTATTCGTAGCATCCTCTGGTCGGATTTTATAAAATAGCTCCTAAAAAATTCAAAAGGCATCACCAAAAAAAAAAAAGAAAAAAAATGACGATAGACCAAAAGTCCATCATCAAAAAAATTTTTTCAGACGATAGACTAAAAGTCCATCATCAAAAAATGTTTTTCTTTCATCAGCCGATAGACGAACCAGTAGACTAGGGTCGCGGGTTCGATTCCGCTCAAGTCAAATATTAGTGTGCGTGAACATGGATGTTTGTCTTGGTCTGGGTGTTTCTGTGTATAATATGTATGTATTTACAGAAAAATACGTATTAACCCTTAGCTAGTGCCCTTATTACAAGCTCTGCTTAGTTTGAAACTAGATGATGGTGTTGTGTGTATGTGGTAGAATGGTACAGTGATATAGTCGCACAGTCGCACTCTGGAAAAGCTAATTCTAACACATCTTATCTTAATATATAAAATCCTTGCGTTACTGACTGACTGACAGACACGCTACAGCCGAAACTATTGGGCGCAGGAAGCTCAAATTTGGCATGTATGTTCCTAAGGGTGCGTAGGGGTGCACTAAGAAGGGATTTCCCGAAATTCCCACGGGATCGACCAAAACGGGTAAATTAAAAAAAATGCAGGCGTAGTTGCTGACGTCCTCTAGTCATATTATATTTCATAGGTAGTACAGCCTTGCAGATTTCAGCATGAATAGGGTGCTTCGACCGGGGAAGCAGAACCCTTTCACAGAAAATCGACGTAAAGTAACAGTACCTAAACTGCTGCGTTTCATTCGGTGAGTGAGATTGCCGGGTGCCCTATCCCCTACTCCTTCTCCCTCATCCCACTCCTCATCCTATCCCTTTTCCTAACTCCGAGGGGCGGCAACGCACTTGTGACTCCTGTGGTGTTGCTTGTGTCCATGGGCTGCGGTGATTGCTTACCATCAGGCAATCCGTCTACTCGTTTGCCGCCTTTTACAATAAAAAGTGAGAAGGCCTTATCCTTTTGCCGCTCTTCCTTATTCCGCTCCTTTCTATGTCTTTTCCTATCTCAAAGCGCGGCAACGCACTTGCGACTCCTTTGGTGTTGCCTGTATCCATGGGCGGCAGTAATACCTTACCATCAGGTAGTATCTTATACTAATATATAAAGCTGAAGAGTTTGTTTGTTTGTTTGGTTGAACGCGCTAATCTCAGGAACTACTGGTCCGATTTGAAAAATTCTTTCAGTGTTAGATAGCCCATTTATTAGGGGTAGGCTATAGGCTATTTAGCATCGCGCTATGAGTGACGGGAGCGGAGCAGTAGGTACCCTTAATAACGCGGGTGTAACAGCGGGCATCCTCTAGTTTTTATAAAGCAATACTTACGGTTATTGTACTAGTCTTATTTGGTATTAATTCGATTACATTTCGTGCATTTTTTATCCTGAAAACAAAATAGTATCATGAATTTATATATTTTTATAGTCTCACGCCTGTTTCCCCGAAGGGGTAGGCAGAGGTGTAAATATTACACCCACATTTCGCCAGATTTATTTTAGTCCCACGTAATAGGGGGAGAGCCTATTGCCGTACCGGGCACATTACCAGACTCCGTGCTGCTACTGAGAATTTCCTAGCGGAAAAACCCAATAACACTTTGCCCGACCCGGGAATCGAACCCGAGACCTCCCAATCCCATTTATGCCGCGAGACCAACGAGGCAGTCACGCATGAATTTATAATATAAATTAAATGTCTTCTTATTTGCGAGTTAGTGCTTTTAGCCTAGATCTTGTACAGGTATTTTATAAGTCATCGGACGGATTTCAGAAGGCCTATATCTATGATGTATGCAGGTGTATGTGTGATGCCAGCTCAGGCGGGGTCGTGGAAGTAATGCTAACGCAGTTCCCGTGACCCCGCCGTTCAATGGGATCGGATAGAGGAACACCATGGTGGTTTTAGTAGGTTGCCCTGGCGCTTCTCGTCGGGGAGTCTCCACACTCTCCCTAGCCTGAGCTCTTTAAGGGCCTAGTCTAGGAGGGTTAGCCCTTAAATAGTTTCCACCATGTCAAAAAAGGAGGCCTATATCCACTGCTGAATATAGGATTACTGTAACGTTTGTGAAAGTAAATCAGCCAGAAGCTCACTGCTATATTACTAAAGCGATTTGAATGTATTTCAGTCGAGTAGTAAATCCATTTTCTGTACCATATTATGTGTGTTGGCATGGTGGTTAAGCGGCTGGCTCGCTGCATTACCCTGCAATGAGTACTGTGGGTTCGATTCCCTCAAGAGACAACACTTTGTGAGATCAGCATATTGTTGTTTCGAGTTAAGATAGTTTATGTGCATTGTTTGTTTTTGTAAAGTCTCCCGCAACACAGGTTTTATATTCTTAGTGCGGGTATTGTCTTTATAAAATAAATAAAATATAATAGCGGCGATAGCCCAGTGGTGTACGTAACGGACTGCCGAGACGACGGTCTCGGGTTCGATCCCCAGGTACCCCGGGCACACACCTCTGACTTTTCGAAGTTATGTGTGTATTAAAAATGTTAATTATCGCTCGCTTAACAATGTGCCCGGTTAGGTGGCATTAGGCTCACCCCCTATTACATTGGGACCGAAACATAACTGGCGATGTTTGGGTTGGTAGTGGATGCTCCTGTTACACAAGATTCACATTGAAAGGCTACTACAGCACTTAATTTAGTAACTGCATAATTGTTTAAGTATTATGTATGTTCCTATTTACTACTTACAAGTAATTAATGACAATGTGAAACAGTTGCAGCTCCTTACAAAAACAAAATACTGGCGATTAAAAAGAGTGGCCACGAGTTTTATTGCCCGTTCTTTCTCGTGGTTCTACCTATTGCTTTGCGAACGTGGCAGTAAATGTAAATGAAGATGCATTATGTAATTTACTTTAAAAATTTTACGTTCATAAGCGTCACCTTGTGACCTAGATGAATTAATGATTTTTTACTTTGACTTTGACTTTTGGGTGTGTAATACACCTCTACCTACCCCTTCGGGGATAAAGGCGTAAAGTTATGTTGTATGTATGTAAAATATAATAAAACTATTTAATTACATACCTTATACTGTCAAGTGACGATACCTTCAGTGCCGTTGTATTAAGAACTAGGTTCACAGTGTCCCCTTCGGTGAAATAGTGGATTTCCTCAACAGTACAGTCCTTATTAACCTTCTCAATATTTATAGTGATGTTCTTGGTTTCTGAAAAAAAATATAATCAATATACTCATGTCACAGACTAATGCTATGCCTTGCGATTTGTTTTTTTAACACGCTTTTATTAGGTCGTCATGTATGTAACTAACTATGTAATGGAATCTAAGCTAACAAATTTAACTATCTTCCAAGGGTCGTAGCGTAATGAAAATTGGTAGCTGTAGGGTAGACCGAGGCGAATCGGATCACTTTTTATTTGAGGACATAAAAATGCTACTAAAGTGTAATATATTTAACTTTATTGGCCATAACGGTAAGCAGTAATTATTTAGCTACATATTACACATTTCAAAACTAAACTAACTCATAATTGTGCAAAATATTAATCAAAATTAAAAAAAAGAGAAATATCCGAATCGCCCCAATTATCGGGGCGAATAGGATCATACATAAAATTAAGGTTTTCTCAACATTATAAGCTTTTGCATCAATGGCAATATTAAAATAATAAATAATCAGGACAATATTAATTACTAAAACATAAATCACATGGATACGGGCCTTGTTTCCCACCCAGACCAGTACTTTTTCATGGCACCATTCTTTACGTGATGGTGGATGAATATTTTTTTTGACGTGACAACGTCTTATAAATTGGTTTGCCGGGTGACACTTCAAGAAACTGCGTTACGCACCGCTCACGTTATGCGCTCACAATGAGAGCGAGTGAGAGGCACGCGTCCCGCCTAAGAGCGAGAGAGACAGACATAAAAAGTGAAAGGCACGCGTCTTTCATCCTTCTTCCTACTATACGAATGAATATTCACATTAAAATTATTTTACCACTCAAAGTCGTTGTCACGTAAAACTTTCGCCCGTATACCGACTTTACAGGCAACCAATTTTTTTATCAGTAAATACAAAGCCAATCTTTGTGCTTCGCATTCGCTTCTTATTCAAGATGTTCTTTTATTATTCTTCGTTTTAATATTTTCTTTGGTATCAGTATGTTTCTCCCTTTTTCACAGCTTTTTCGGCAGTTTTAAGTTTCTTCTTAGCATCTCTTTCGTCGAGATTAATCTTACACTGAGGTGGAGACAAATGCTATATTGGTTTTATTGTCTACCACGTGTCTTAATGACATCATTGGAGAGAGAAACTATTCTTTGTTAAATTGTGTGTCGATTTTTTTAAAATCTCAGCAGCCCGACCCAAGATTAATTCTTAGGCCAGTACTTGACTTGGGGCTATAGTTTTTGTTTGGGGACCATTTTTCTGCTTGTTCTCCTAATTGTTTGTCTTTTATATGTGTGAACCATCTTTAACTGAATAAACATGCTTAATTATTCTCAAAAGTAAAATAAATCATTTTAAATAAGTGATCCGATACGCCCCCGATGACGCGATCCGAATCACCCCATCTTGAAGACTTTTGCAATAAACATTTCACATATAAACCTATAATACTGTGCTTAAAAATTAAAATGTTTCCTAAAATAGACCTATTCCCAAACCGTTTAAGCTATATAACTCAAAGTTTTAACACAAATTCTTACATTAACACCAACAAATAGTAAGCATGTACTTTAGATGAGCGTGAAAATTGTAACGCACACAAAAAGTTACTCTCTGGCGAGCGGCGCTGACGCTCATGTACTGGTCGGATCGAAACGCCACCGATGGCAGGAGGTGCGGGGTGAAAGTGGCTTGTGAGACGTCAGTAGCTGGTATTCCTTGTCAACGCTGAATTAAAAATATTCAAAATTTTCTTATTTTGAGCCGATTCACCCCCCGATCCGATTCGCCTCGGTCTACCCTATGTAGTTCTGATGACAATACAATAATATGATACAGTCGAACTGATCTAATGATGGAACCGGAAAATATGAACTGGAACTCGACATGTGTATGACAAATAACTATGTAATGGAGTCTAAGGTAACTAATTTAACTATCTTCCAAGGGTCGTAGCGTAATGAAAATTGGCAGCTGTATAGAGTTCTGATGACAATACAATAATATGGTACAGTCGAACTGATCTAATGATGGAGCTGGAATATATGAACTGGAAGTTCATGATGGAAAATCGTATCATAGCTGTTTTTTATTTCTAGGAAAAGTCTTGTAATGAAATTCGACCACAATTAGGTTTCAAGTTCTGATGATGAAGCCGGAAGATAGGCACTGGCATTCCATGATGTAATATCGAATCATAGTCGTGTTTGCACTTCCACTCGTAATGGACTTTCAACACGATCAGGTTTCAAGGTTATAACAAACCTATTATTTATTGTAGACCACGCAGTGGTGTACTTAGGGTCCCGTACTTTTCCGGCTGGACAGGCGTATGTGGCCTTAAGTAGAGTAAAATCAATTAGTTGTCTCCAGATTGAAGAGCTAGATTGTCCTAAGCTGACAGATAAAACACCATGCAATGCAGACGCACTAGCGGTGATGGAGCGGATACGTCTCTTAAATAAATGTATAAATGTTAAAAATATTGCGTTATCAAAAACCAAAAAGTATAAAATAAATTTATAGTTTAAAAAACACTAGAAAAACACGCTTTTATAAATCCACGAAAAACATAAAAAAATAATTATGAATCGTTCAAGTTGTCTCTATTTCTGGACTGAGGTGTAAACTACGTGCTTTTAATTATAATATTTGATTGTAAAAGTGTGGAGCGCTGGAACAGGAAAGACGGTCTTGTTGAACTTGTTGAAAAATCAAGTGAACAGATGTTAAGGGAAGCAGGTTACACAGATTGGCGCTCTAACTGGAGATGCAGCACGACTCTAGTAGTGGCTCTATATTAAACAGTCTGTTCAAAGTACCAGTTTGTCGAACTCAGACAAAACATGCGCCAGCAGCGAGGAAATACGACATTCACCGACATTTTTAACCCCTCTTCTTTCAGGAAATTAAGTACATAAGAGTTGCGTCAACAGTCGCAAAATTTAGAGTTCTTGTATCTTTGTTTCCCTTTGGTAACCCTTTGGCGGCATAAACGTTATGCTCTTGCAGCTTCAGCCAGGAAGTTAGTATTAGTTAACAAGAGAGTCTTTCCTGTTCCAGTGCCCGACGCTTTTACAATCAAATATTATATTTAAAAGCACATAGTTTACACTTCAGCCCAGAAATAGAGACAACTTGATCGATCCATAATTTATTTTTTATGTTTTTCGTGCAATTATATTATAAGCGTGTTTTTTAAACTATAAATTTATTTATTTTTATGTGGTACTTTTTCTGTGTCTGTGACAAATACCTAAATAGTTTTTCTTTTATTTCTTCTATATAAACTTTACGGCCGGTTGGCGAAGCCTCTGGCTTCGCGAACCGCGTAAGCGACTGTTGCGCCGAACGTCGAAGGTTCGATACCCGCACAATCCAAAAATTTGTGTGCGTGAATATGTATCTTTGTCTTGGTCTGGATGTTAAAATCACATGACATAACTTCACGCCTTTTATTCCCGAAGGGGTAGGCAAAGGTGTATTACACACCCACACTTCGCCAGTTAGATTTAGGTCCTAATGTAATAGGGGGCGAGCCTATTGCCATCTACCGGGCAATAGGATGTTAAAATATGTATGATGTCAAAATATGTACAAAAGAAATTATCTGGTACCTATACAACAAGTTCTGCTTAGTTTGGGACCAGATGGTGTTGTGTAAATGTAGTTAGCTGTAACTAGCTGTTTCCCGCCTTTTCACCCACGTCCTGAGGGAACTACTTCGCATACACGGTAAACTTATAGCCTTATTTACTCATTGGTACATCAGCTATCCACCAGTGAAAGTTCCGTCAAAATCGGTCCAGCTGTTACAGATTAGCGGGAACAAACAGACAGACAGGCGAAAATTTTAAAAATGTCATTTCGGTATATGTACCGTGTATAGATATGGATGTATTTAGTAAAAAGCTGTTATATTAATATTACAAACAGACACTCCAATTTTATTTATATGTATAGAGTATATATTTATAGATGTATAGATAAACTTATTCCGTTACTGATAGACGACCATCGATATCAGACAACGCACAGTCAAAATTATTGACCGTATGCTAGCTACCGTAAGGATGCAGATTCTTAGAAGATTTTTTTTTAGTGTCACTATCCCCGAAGGGGTATGCAGAGGTGTAAATATTACACTTATATTTTGCCATGAATTTTTAGGTCCCACGTAATCCGGGGCGAGCCTATTGCCGGGCTGCTACTGAGTATTCGGCAAAACCCAGTAACACTTTTGCCCGACCCGGGAATCGAACCCGGCACCTCCGATCAGCAGTCGCATACGCAAAAAGTGAGCAGCTGTAGCTGCGGGCATCCTCTAGTATTAAAATAATCGCTGTTTGTAATCCATGCTTTTAGGGTTCCTTACCCAAACGGCAATAAAACGGAATATAGATTCGCCATGTTGTTCTTTTTGAGATATAGGCCTTTTTCGAAAACCGCAAATATAACTTTGTCGTTAATATGAACACTATGAAAAACAAAGTTATTTTTGCTGGCGAAAAAGTCAGGATGGTAAGAGAGGATGTGTTGAAAAGCCCAAGGGATCGGCCAAATATCGGATTTCACCAATCAGATTTCAATCAATTTTATTTTGCTCTTTTTCCACAATCATCATCATCCTAATCGAAGCGTTAACCAAGGTCTGCTTTTCTGCTATACCTCCTACCTAACTCCTTCACTTTGACTGCACGCTGGCGTAGAGGTTAAAAGGCGACCGCTTCGCCGCTTCACACTGCGTCGAGTGTTGTGGGTTCGATCCCCACACGAGACAACACTTTGTGTGATTCATAAATTGTGTTTCGAGTTTGGGTGTTCATTGTGTCCGTTAGTAAAGTTGCATGTTTGTAAAGTCCCCCGCGACATAGGATTTAGTTCTAGACCGGGAGTTGTCATTTAAAAAAAGAAAAAAATTAACTTCACATCCCCCAATAGTAAGTCAGTTTGCTCCTTTCCAATGATGCAGTTATAGGGATATAAATAACAAATAATTTAAATAATATTTTCCTTTATTATTTATCGTTAGCTCTTTTGCGGTTTATTGTTGTTTAAAGTTAACAATTTCTGTAATTTAATATTAATTTTTATATCAATTATTTTCTGCAAATATAGGCCCCAGATTATCGTGAAAAACCCATCTCCATAATATTATTAAACATTACGTTGTGTCGAACTTAAAGGAATCGATAGCCTGGTGGAGAGACCCACAGACTGCCATGCAGAGGGTATCGGATACAAACTTACAGCGCGCCACTGAGTATTTAAAGTCATACATATATACATAGACTCACGCCTGTTTCCCGGAGGGGTAGGCAGAGACTACGGAACGCCATTTGCAACGATCCTGACATATCTCTCTTGCTTCATTTACTCCCATCAGATTCCTCATCCATACTCTTCTGTTCAGGGTACTTCTAACCTGTCCTGTTTTAGGATGTCTCCAATCTGGTTAGAGAACGTCCGCCTAGGTCTTCCCCTTTGTCCTGTCCCTTCCACACTTACCTTATATATCTGCTTGGTCAGTTTTCCGTCATCCATCCTCTCCACGTGTCCAAATCATCTTAGCATACCTTTCTCGATGCTTGTCACTTCATCTTCTTTTACCCCACAACACTCTCTTATCACACAATTCTTTACTCTGTCAGTTAAAGAAATACCACACATACTTCTCAGTGCTCTCATTTCTACAGCATTTATTCTACTTTCATGACTCTTCTGCCATACCCAACTATCACTACCATACATAAGAGTAGGTACTAACACCCCTCTATGCACAACCAAACGTGCCTTTGTGGACACGTTTTGGCTATTCATAAACGCCTTCAGAGCTCCATTTACTCTATTATTATTATGCATGATTGTTACCATCCCCTGCAACTCCTCCGCTGAAGACGCAAGTATAACCTGATCATCAGCATAGAGGAGGCATTTGACAAGTGTAACTAATTCCTCCTTAATCCACAATCACTATGTTTCAAATCTTGTAAACAACTGTCTCTGAAGAGGTTGAACCACGGCAACGCTACACATCCTTGTCTCCTGTGTTGATGGTAAACCAGTCAGTGTATATCCTGACAACCAGTCAGTGTATAGCCCCGTTTATCCTCACACAAGCTCTAGAATCTTCATAAAGAGATTTCAGAGCTCGAATGAGGCTGCTGTTAAAGTCATGTGCGTATTAAATTGATAATTATATAATCGTAGTCCCCGTAGCTCAGAAAGCACGTTATACTGTCGGTCTCGTATGTCATGAAGATCTTTGGCAGTGACGACCTAAATGATTAACGGATTTTGACTTGGTTGGAAGGTAATTCATTCTAGAAATAAATAAAGCAATATATATTTCTGTTTAATTGGAACGAGAGTTAGCCAACGATACTAACCACATAAATACTAGATAGATAGATAGATAGATAATTCTTTATTGTACACCACAAGTCACATTACAGAGTTAAAAGAGAACAAGAAGAAGTTTACAAATATAATGCACAATGGGCGGCCTTATCGCTAAAAGCGATTTCTTCCAGGCAACCTTTGGATGGAAAGAAATAAATAAGGGAAACAGAATTATAAAATGGTGTAGTAATAAAGTTCCTTGCTAAGTAAAGGTAAACATACATATATTACGTAAATACAGAAACATATAATATACATACATGCATAGGTACATACATACATACATACATGCATACATACATACATATATATACATACATACATACATCCATACATACAAACATACTATTACAACAAAGTACAATAATGATTAACAATAAGGAAATACCGATGATTCATCTTTCTCCTTGCAACACTTCAAACTTGCTGGGAAAATATCTGGCTAAGTATTTATGAAATTCTTGCGCTACTCACTGTATGACATACAGCCAAAACTACTGGGCGTAACACGCTGAAATTTGGCATCTTTGTTCCCTAAGGACCGAAGGGGTGTACTAACAAAAGATTTCTCGAAATTTCCACAGGATCAGGCGAAATGTGCGGGTGTAGCTGCGGGTATGCTGCCTGCCTTTTGATGTCAACTGCTTGATTTAGCTTCACAACCGTCTTTACAAGTTTTTGCGTTTGTTAATTGTTATTGTGGAAGGATGATGTGACAAGGTAATAGAAATTATCTACAATTTCAAATTTTTAACTAACTTGTCCCGCGGGTCTAAGTAGGAAATCCATATAAGGAGTATTTAGTTGGGTATCTCGGTTGCAAACCAGGGTTCGCGCACTAGTCTAACCGGATTTGACTTAACATTAGCTTTTCCACAGAGCGACTGCCTGTCTGACACCCGCAAACCAAACGGATATATAGCCACAGTATAAAGACCATGGTATATAGCTATATCACAGTCTAATATATGGATTATTAGACTGTGATATAGCTATATACCATGGTTAAATCTAGGGTCAATGGCTGCCTCCGTGGTCCAGTGGATAGCGTGTGCGACTGCTGATCGGAGAGCCCAGGTTCGATTCCCGGGTCAGGTAAAAGTGTACTAGGTTTTTCCGAATTCTCAGTGGCAGCACGGAGTCTGGTGATGTGCCCGGTAACGGCAATAGGCTCGCCCCCCTATTACGTGGGCCTAAAAATTCATGGCGAAATGTGGGTGTAATGTTACACCTTTGCCTACCCCTTCAGGGATACAGGCGTGAGTCTCTAAAAAAAATCTAGTGTCAATTCGTTCAGCGGTTTTGACTCCCTGTAACGACTGCCAAAGTACTTCATGACAGCCGGGACCGACGGCTCTACGTGCTCTCCGAGGCACGGGGCAAGCAATATTATTTATCAATTCAATAAGCATATAACTCCAAAATCGCAGTGGTGCCCTGGTGCGCGCCGTGGATACTAACTTTATACCCTCTGCATAACAGTCCGTTGGTACCTCCACAAGGCTATCACTATACAAGACTTTGGTCATGTAATTAAATGAAATAAATCAATTCAACTACCAAAACGGGTACACAGTTTAGCATTGATATCGTTAAAGGAAAAAGCCACAAAACAAATTGCTGACTAAAATGATACAATTGTTATTAATAATCATTATACATACCAATTGTTAATACTGTGATTTACCTACTACCTACGTAAGAAGGATTCCCTATTTCATCATCCTCATCATCCTCCTAGCGTTATCTAAGTTAGAGCCCGGGGTCCGCTTTCTAGTCTAACCGGATTTGACTGAATAACTATTAGTTTTTCCACAGAGCGACTGCCGTCTGACCTCTGCAACCCAACGGGATAGCTATATTCCATGGTTTATTCATACTTGACTCCATATAATGTCTGTCAAAGACGTTTATTACAGCCTCTTTATTACTGATGGCTTAACGTGCTTTCTGAGGCACATGGTAAGCGATAATTAATAATTTACGCACGTAACTCCGAAAAGTCATTGGGAATTATTAACTATTTATCTAATCTAATACTAATATATAAAGCTGAAGAGTTTGTTTGTTTGCTTGAACGCGCTAATCTCAGGAACTACTGGTCCGATTAGAAAAATTATTTCAGTTTTAGATAGCCCATTTATCGAAGAAGGCTATAAACTATATCACATCACGCTATGAGCCACGGGAACGGAGCAGTAGCTCGAAATAACGTGAGTGGAACCGTGGGCTCAGCTGGTCGGTATAAAATGGGAAATACCGTAGATGACGATTAAAATGTTATAAATATATCGACGTTTACATTGTCACGTATGCTTTTTGTATAGCTAAGGTAGCGATAGCCTAGTGGAGATGCCAACAGACTGGTATGTAGAGGGTATTGGGTTCAAAACTAACTAGGATGACATTTCAAAGTTATGTGCGCCTTGGGGAGCACATTAAGCCGTCGGTCACGGCTGTCGTGAATATTTTTGTCAATCGCTATAGGGAGAAAAAGTATCTTAACGAAGAGACGGCAGACTCGACATCAAGGCGACCAACCCGTCTAGCCAGTGTGGTATAGTAGTAGGGCAAATCCTCCTTTTAATTAACTCGGAATATAACATACATTACATACATAGACTCACGCCTGTTTCCCGGAGGGGTAGGCACACCTTTCTTGCTTCATTCACTCCAATCAAGTTTCTCATGCATGCTCTTCTGTTAAGAGTACTTCTGACCTGTCCTTCTTTTAGGATGTCTCCAATCTGGTCAGAGTACAACCGCCTAGGTCTTCCATTTGTCCTGTCCCATTCACATTTTCCTTATATATCTTCTTTTTCAGTCTATCGTCATCCATCCTCTCCATGTGCCCAAACCATACCTTTCTCAATGCTTGTCACTACATCTTCTTTTACCCCACAACACTCTCTTAAATTGAAATATAATTATAACTCAAAATTAGGAAAGGTCTTAGTCCAGAAGTGGACAGTAATACGCAGTTTAAAAATATAAAGCACCAAGGAAGTGCCTTCATGTGTCATCCTAAGTCTCAAAGTTCTTGGCAAATACTCGTGAAGTTCAATAAAACACACTGACTCAGTACGAGTCGTATCTGAGGATGATTCACTAATTTCATGATCTACATAGCAACTGTGTAATTTAACGTCATATTACTGGGGTAAATTCAAATTCAATTTTATTATTTTGCTCAAATATAAGTACAAAATGGTGACAAATCATCCTCCTAGCGTTATCCCAGTTTCAATCTGGGGTCCGCTTACTTGTCTAACCGGATTTGGCTGAATATTAGCTTTTCCACAGAGCGACTGCCTGTCTGACCTCCGCAACCCGAAGGGATAGCGATATTCCATGGTTTAGACTGGTGTCAGTTTATTTAGAAGGTACTGACGCCCTGTAACGACTGTCAAAGATCTTCATGACAACCGGGACCGACGGCTTAACGTGCTCTCCGAGGCACGGGATAGAACAACAAGCGATAATTGACAATTTAATACGCACATAACTCCGAAAAGTCATTGGTGCGCACCATGGCTTCGAACCCGATACCCTCTGCATGGCAGTCTGTTGGTATCTCCACTAGGCTATCGCTGCCTGGTGACAAATGTAGGTACAAAATAAAATGCACTATATTTTACCTTCAATCAATCAATCAATCAGCCTATCGCAGTCCACTGCTGGACATAGGCCTCTCCCAATACACGCCACAGTACACGGTCCTCAGCCTTCCGCATCCAGTCTGTCCCAGCCACCTTTTTCAGGTCGTCGGTCCACCTAGCCGGGGGCTGCCCTACCTTGCCGAGACGTGGTCTCCACTCTAGGATACGCTTGCTCCATCGGCCATCAGTCCTTCTACAGATATGGCCAGCCCACTGCCACTTGAGTCTACTGATTCTGTGAGCTATGTCGGTAACTTTGGTTCTTTGTCGGATAACTTCGTTCCGTATTTTATCCTTCAAAGAGACGCCAAGCATAGCCCGTTCGGGCTAGACGGGCCGAAGCCATGAATGTCCTCATTCATGGCTTCGGCTATGTCATCGCAGTATGTCGAGGTCGGCGCATATATCTGTACCACCTTCAAGGAGTACCTGTCGATGATCCTTAATATCAGGTACGCTACCCGTGTCGACACACTGCTGATTTCTCCAACGTTGTTAGCGAGAGATTTGTTAACGAGATAACCTACACCGCCCTGAGAGGGCTGATCGCCTTCTCGAAAGTAGAACAGGTTGCCTGACTCAAGGGTTATCGTGTCCTCCCCGTGTCTTCGGACTTCAGACAACCCCAATATATGCCAGTTTATATGACCTAGTTCTACTTCGAGTTCGGTGATGTGTTGGTCCAGCCGTAGAGAGCGTCCATTGTACGTAGCCAGGGTCAGTTTCTTGTGGTAGCCGTTTGCCGTAGCCCGGAGATTCTTAGCACCCCCTGCCCCGCTGTTACCGCGACCGCTACCGTAGTTGCGGACAGCGGGACTACCGGGAACTGAGGGCCTATTCGTTGGTGCGCTCATTGGGTCATTGGGTGGTATTTGGCCTACTATACCGCGCTGGCCAGACGAGTTGGTATAGGGTTTGGTTTCAAGTTTTCCATCTCTTCGCAAATATACTATTCGCTTTTTTGCAATTTCCTTAGTCGCCTTTTACGACACCCGCGGAATGAAATGGGGTAGTGACACTTGTATTCTTTATCCGTCACTACACGGATTATTTTACCTTGCGGTATATAATAGTATCTAATGTACTCGTTGTAGGGTAAATAACTTTTCTTTATAGAGTCGCGCCTGTATCACTTTTATGAAGTAGGTAGATGTACACCATTCATGCTGAAATCAGCAAGGCTGCATGTTTTAACAGGTAGTAGAGCCTTGCTGATTTCAGCACGAATGGGCCGGCTCGATCGGGGAAGTACTACCCTCTCACAGAAAATCGACGTAAAGTAACAGTACTTAAACTGTAGCGTTTCATTCGGTGAGTGAGAGTGCCGGAGGCTCTATCCCCTGTTCCTTCTCCCTCATCCCATTCCTCATCCTATCCCTTTTTCAATCCCCAAGGGGCGGCAACGCACTTGTGACTCCTGTGGTGTTGCTTGTGTCCATGGGCAGCGGTAATTGCTTACCATCAGGCGATCCGTCTGCTCGTATGCCGCCTATTACTATAAAAAACTCCTCTACCATTCTGTAACATTTCAATGTTACACCCATATTTTGCCATGTTATGAATTTTTAGGTCCCATATAATAGGGGGTGAGCCTATTGCCGTTACCAGACACATCACCAGACTCGTGCTGCTACTGAGAATTCGGGAAAACTCAGTAACACTTTTGCTATTACGGAGACGAGACTATTGTAGTACTATTTATTGTAGGGAAAATAGTTTTTTTTATAGACTCACGCCCGTTCAGTCGTCCGACCACGGACATGGACAGTCTGGCCGTCTGACCGTTGAATTTTTTTTTACCATAGTTATACCAAAGAGCTCAGATATTTACATAGAGGCGCATTTCCTATGGGCGCTCTGAAGACAAACTTTCTGTGATCCAAATTGTCGCTTGGCGGCGTGGCAGTCGCGCTGTGACAGCTGTCTCTACGAGAACGTTCCTCCTGTGTATCTTAACTACGAGAACAAGAGAGTCGGAGAACGACGCCAGCGTCGCTAACGACGCCAACTACGAACTAACCTGGATACAGTCCTCACTTGGAATCGGCACACGAAATCCTTAAGAACTGCGCTTCTATGTAAATCTGTATTCATTGGTTATACAATCTATATAAAAATCTGTATTCATGCAACCACGCGAACAAAACTGTACAATAAAATTTAGAAAAAAAGATATGTTTACTGGTAGCTCATATACCTGAATGAGAAAGATTTATTTTCCTGCAATTTTGTATGTTGCTGTATTTACTTTAAGCGTTTCTTTATTTAGCTCTATCATCTATACCGATATACATATTTATGTTTAACTATGCTAAATAGTGTCAATCATAATGTCAATGAAAGTAAACGGCTAATTAGACTTTACTACCTTATTTACTTCTCATCATCATCATCATCATCATCATCAGCCTTTAAAAGTCCACTGCTGGAGTAGGCCTCTCCTTTGAAAGGAGGAATTGACTATACCAACCCGTCTGGCCAGCGTGGTATAGTAGGCACTATACCACGCTGGCCAGACGGTTTGGTATAAGGTTGTATCAAGTTTTCTTTCTCTTGCAGTGCTGTTCTCTGCATATATGCTCCCTCTGTCGGCTCTTACGACACCCATGGGATGATACGGGTTGGTGACATTCCGTATTCTTAATCCGTCACCACACGGACAACTTCTACTTTCGCGCAATAAAATTGATAAGTATTATATTGTACCTTTTTTTTTTCACATTGTTTTTTTTTCATGTCCTTCGTTCCTTATAGAAATAAACGCTTGTTTCTTTCTCTTTTTCTTCTTCTTTCTATTGTGCTTGAGTCCTAATATCCTTAGGTCACTGGATAAGGGGTACAACGGAACCCTATATTGTGCGTGGCTCGATAGGCACTTCGCCGACTTTTTCCCTTCCGATGAAAATTGAGTAACAGATATACGTGATTTTTGTATGAAAATAGTTGAAAACCTAGGTAGTATCTGTCAAAGGCTTTTTAAATTTATGCCAGACGATGTCGCGGCATTTTAACAGCTAGTATTAAGCCAGCTTCGCACGGTGCGTGGTTTTGAGTGGTCGGCTAACTTCTAAAGTACCGGGCCACTTTAGTTGTTACTAACTTCCTCCATCACAATAGTTTTTCATGACGTTGGGGAAATTTGTAGTACGTACACAATGTAGTAGTTATAATGTATGTGACATTATATATTATTATTATTATGAGTATTATAACAAGTCGAGAAATATTTAATTATAATTACAAGCCAAATGAAGATCAACTTTGAGGGTTATGTTGTAAACTATAAGGAAACGTTCTAGTTTCGAAGAGTATAGGATATCGTTGGATAGGTATTTCAAAAACATTAGAGATTTACTTTAACCGTTTTTTTGGTATGCGTTTGCGAACTATTTAAGAAAAACGAATCAAAAAGTGCATTAGGGGCACCCCCCTTTAGGTAAGTTCTAAGCCGTAGTATTTGGGTGTGTGTAGTGTCCAATTCACAGTGAAATACATTTTGAACTTTTCATGAAAATAATAACGGCTTTTTACGGTTTAGATATTAATTAACAAGTAATAGTCGTTTTTTTTTATATTTAAAATTTTAATACTTCTTTAATGTATTTAAAGAAACATATGTAATTTTATAATCTACATATATGAAGCTGTCAATCTAATCTCAATGTCTTTTTTAATTTCTTTTTACGGTTTATCTTAATATATAAAAGCCTTGCGTTACTGACTGACTGACAGACACGCTACAGCCGAAACTATTGGGCGCAGGAAGCTGAAATTTGGCATGTGTGTTCCTTGGGGAGCGTAGGGGTGCACTAAGAAGGGATTTTCCGAAATTCCCACAGGATCGGCCAAAACGGGTAAATTTAAAAAAAATGCAGGCGTGGCTGCTAGCGTCATCCAATCTACATATATGTAGAAAAACCGTAAAAAGAAATTAAAAACTGAAAATATTTACAAGGTTTAGGCGTCGTAAAATACCTCCGCATCAATGTCATCGGGTAACGTGCCCAGAAGGCTGGCAGCATTGCCACGCTGGATGGCAATGCTGATTCTCTGAGCAAAGAACAAACCAGCCTTCTGGTCACGTGAGACTTCGATTAACCGTTTAGAAATTTCCCGAAATAGTGAACGAGAGCTCGGGCCCCATGAGGCTAGCGTTTCCACCCCAAACGCCTCAAACACGCAATTACTCACAAAATTACTGTACCTATTTGCTTGGAACATAGTCGATTAACTTAAAATTACATTTGCAAGCGGTGAATTGAATGTTGTCGTCAAGTCCTAGTATCTTTAAGACACCAGATAAGGTCCTTTAAGGAACTCTATCACTATTATTGACATGCACTTGGGCGATTTTGTACCTTAATAAAGAGCCAATTCGTCCATGCAAGAAATAAGAAGATGATAAAAATTAAAGAAGAAGATTCGACAGTCATTTTGAGTAGTCTTAACCTTAAATATACGTACGATTTTTTGACTCATCATCATATCAGCCTTTAACAGTCCACTGCTGGACTAGGTCTCTCCTTTGAAAGGAGGTATTGGCCTACTATACCACGCTGGCCAAATGGGTTGGTATAGGGTTTGTATCAAGTTTTCCTTCTCTTACAGTGCATAATATGCTCCCTCTGTCGGCTCTTACGACACCCATGGGATGATATGGGGTGGTGACATTCCGTATTCTTAATCCGTCACCACACGGACAACGATTTTTTTACTTAGTTGTGTAAAACTTATACGGATGCAAGATATTAAAAAGCTTCTCAAGTCCCATAGAAATAATGTCAAATTGCCAAACAGACAATCATCTTTGTTAAATGCCAATTGTATAGATATAAAGCTATGGATGCTTTTCCATCAGAGATGTACTTGGGGATGAGGATGTGAAAACTAAGCTACGAAAATATGTAAGCGTTTCCACCAATTCTAAGCAATGAAGCAGGATGAGTAAGATGTGCTATGAAGATCCGTCGTAAGGTCTACTACCATTGACAAATGCGAGCTCTATGTAGCTATTCTGCACCGCTCATAGCTACATCCCTCGCAATTCGGGTTCGATTTCCGCTCAAGTCAAAAATTTTTGTGCGTGATCATCGATGTTTGTCTTGGTCTGGGTGTTTTAAGCATCGATATATATGTACTAAATGGTTTTAAGTATGTATGTATTTACAAAATATAAAATTGTATATATAGGTTTATCCATTGTCTAGTACCCATTGTACAAGCTTCTGCTTAGATTGGGACTAAATGATGTTTTTTGAATGTGGTAGAATATTCTATTATTATAATTATCTATAGCACGCTTCTATTCATATAACACACTAGAGGATACCAGTAGCTACGCTCGCACGATTTTTAAATTTAACGGTTTCTGCCCGATTCCGGGAAATCTTTTCTTAGTGAACCCCTAGGGTCGCCTAGGAACATACATGCCAGATTACAGCTGCCTACGCCTAATGGTTTTGGCTGCACCTTGTCTGTCGTACAGTCAAGTTAAGTAACCAATGGGAGTTTTAGTCTAAGTTAGTTTTTCTTGGAGGCATGCGGAGCAGGGCTCCATCGACTTTATTTATTAGACTAATTAGACATCAATTTTCTTTCATGCCAATCAGTGTGCCATAATTCGGCATTTTATAAATTGACTAATAATTTTCTAAATGTCTGTGTGGTGACGGATTAAGAATACAGATTGTCACCACCCCATATAATCCCATGGATTGTCGTAAGAGCCGACAGAGGGAGCATTGTATGCAGAGAACAGCACTGTAAGAGAAGGAAAACTTGATACAAGCCCTATACCAACCCGTTTGGCCAGCGTGGTATAGTAGGCCAATTCCTCCTTTCAAAGGAGAGGCTTAGTCCAGCAGTGGACTGTTAAAGGCCGATGAAGAAGAAAAATTTTCTGGCAATTATAGTAAAGGAAATAAGTTTTTCGTGAGCTTTCCAAAAATTCTTACTAATACTTTAAAATCATAAAATACCAATTCAATTGAAAATGGTCTTTCTGGTCAGTTACAGGAGTTTAATACAATGGAAACACAATAAAGTGATTGCCGGTAAGGCCAAAGACAATAGCTGACAATAAAATTATCTTGTTGCTATTATACATTTGGTTTAAAAAGTTTTACAACAAATACGATTATTTAAATGACACGCAATTTATGAAAATGTATCCTACCGTTCATGCTCTGTAGCAAGTAAAAAAAAAAACTTTCTTTCCAAAAAAAAAATAAAAGGCACTCACCGCATTTTACTAAATTCATATTTATCAAGATCCAAACCAAAAATGTTAAGACAAACATTTTTGTTTCCACTTAATCGCACTGATCACTTGAACATGTTCACTTTAACGCATCTAATAATGTACAACAGGAAAATTAAATATGGCGACCGCTGGTGTGACAATTATTTCTACTGAATATTAGGACGCAATTATTGCGTCATTTAAATAAGTAAATAAATTGTTTTCTCCGTTGTAAACATTGTACGTAATTTTTGTTTTTCGTGTGGTCTGAAAATGTTATTGTGAGTAATAATAGCTTCAAAATATATTTGTTTCTGTAAGTAAATAGTCTTAGTCACTATATTATAGTAAAGTTGATACATTGATAGTTTCGATTCGACTGCACGGCTAGCATAGAATACACGGCATAGTTTGGTACTGCGCCGAGTGTTACAACTTACATTCCCGTAAGGGACAACTTCCTTGACTTGATGGCACGGGCTGTTTCAGTAAGCGATGATAAAAACCCTATTTTCATTAAATTTTACTTAGGTAGTAATTCATAATAAACTGTTGAATCGTGCAAAATAAAACTGTATCGCACAGTCACTGTAGGTACGTGTGTTTGTGTGTGTTAGGCACCTGCAATGGCGACCAGCTGAGCGGCGGAGACCGTCAATACACCGAGTTAATTTTCAAACACTATGACGACGAAATTTTTTTTGAACTTTTAGTGACATTCTTTTTCACGTATTTGTATTCAGTTATACTAGTATATTCACCTCTTAAAATATTTTGCAAATGCAAATCAACAACAAATCTGGAAAGATATGTGAAGTCGGCCTACCGCATATGGCTAGCGTGATAGACTGTGGACTTTATAGTGAGAAGCGGCCCTTGCCCAGCATTGGGACAATTTATATACAGGGTGTCACAAGACCCATCACCAAGCCGAAGTCTACTCGTTGTGGACATCATGCCAAGTCATAATAACCAAAAATATTACCTGGGAAACGATTTTTTTTTTAATTTTTCACATTTTTTTAAACCGCAATTAAAAGCGCGCGCGTGCAATGCTCGAATGTGCCTACTTATCCATGGGGTCATACGACATCTATAGAACATATTGGCGGGGTAAATGCATCGATTTTGTACCCAATTAGAAAGATTCCATACTAACTTTGAGCCTCAATATCTCCTAAACCAGTAATTTCCCAGGTATGGTGCCGAAGTAAAAAATGTTCGTTGTGATTGGTACAACATGGGATTTCAGTTTTCGTTAAGGGTCTTTTTACACCCTGTATAGAGCTGATATTATTTATACTTACTCACTATATGAAGTAAATTAATCTCTTAAGGACAAATGATAACGAAGGTGCAGAAACAGTGCTATTCATCTAGTTTATTGTATTCATGCAAACGTTGGTAGTATATACAGGGTGTAAAAAGACCCTTAACGAAAACTGAAATCCCGTATTGTACCAATCATTACGAACATTTATATTTGGGCACCATACCTAGGAAATTTCTGGTTCAGGAGATATTGAGGCTCAAAGTCACTATGCAATTTTGCTAATTAGGTGCAAAATCAATGCAATTACCCCGACCATTTGTTCTATGGACGTCCTATGCACCCATGGATAAGAAGGTTTATTCTCAGTTTAAAAAATGTGTCTACTTAAAAAAAATTGTTTCCTCGGTATAATTTTTGCTTAGTATGCCTTGGCATGATGTCCAAAACTAGTAGACTTCGGCTTGGTGATGGGTCTTGTGACATGCTGTATATAGCGTGTCTATTTATCTTTGAGACATGTTTTTATACTTTTTCAGAATGACAATTATTTACCAGATGATGTCTTTCTTTTTTTTACGAGTGTGTAGCCAACTTTGGTAACAGTATTTTAGACCGCGCGAATGCCGCCGACATGACATGACCTCAGTCTCGCGGCCGCCGGCGTTTAACAAAGCCATCGGTATTTTTTTATACTATGTTTAAAGTCTGAGAATTCTTCGTGTGTGCTGCTTGAATTTTTGCAAAGTCACCTGCGAGGCAAAGGTTTATAAATAATACCTAAGCAGGCGCTATCTTTAAAAACAAATCTGTGTATGCTACTGGTAACTGCCCGCAGTTTTCCCGCGTAGAGGTTGATTATTCGGGACAAAAGCTCTCCCATGTGCAATAGTACTTTATAAGTTATATAACTGCTGTATAAGTTATATAAGTTATTACGTGGGACCTAAAATTCATGGCGAAATGTGGGTGTAATATTACACCTCTGCCTACCCCTTTGGGGGAACATAAGAAACAAAATATATATATTATAACAAAAATAAGTTATATTACTGCAAGGTTTCCTTAGAATATGTTCTCTGCTTATTGCATGAAGCAGTTACAAACATCCATACATCCATACATCCATCCATCCTCCCATCGTAATAAATTTTCGAGTTTATAATATTATCCTATTAATTTCATGATTTATGGTGTCAATAACTATCTATATGAATTCAAAACAGGACAATAGATGGAATTATGGTGATATTTAATGCGTGGACAATAAAATTATTGTTTTATCCTTATAAGAGTTTATGTACAACGCCTCGTCTGAAAATAAATTATTATAACCACAATGGCTATTTATTTTTTAATTTAAAAATTAACATTGGAGACATCCTAAAAAAAAGGACAAGTCAGAAGTACCCTTAATAGAAGAGCATGCATGAGGAATCTGATGGGAATGAATGAAGCAAGAGAGATATGTCAGGATCGTTGCAAATGGCGTTCCGTAGTCTCTGCCTACCCCTCCGGGAAACAGGTGTGAGTCTATATATGTATGTACTAGCTTTCGCCCGCGGCTTCGCCCGCATGAAATTTTAATAAAGAGTAGCCTTTGTACTTCCCCAGGTTTCAGACTATCCATTTCAAATTTCATTACAAACGGATCTGCACATTAGCCGTGTAGCATACATATATTATAAACAGATAATAAGTACTTAAAATTACTTTCGTTTTTATAGTCGTCAAACTTCAGGTAAAGATTAGTATGTAGTGTATATTAATAAAGTTATTGAAGAGCTTATATACCTACTGAATAGAATTGCAGCAAAAATAAAAACTGAAAGCATTACCAGAAAGTACAAAATCAGACCGCCCCTCCTCCCCACTGCGCTTCAGCGCACCAACTCATACTCTCGCGCTTTTAATAACGCTGCGCTTAGGTCAATTATATCGTAAGCTCTATTCTGCCAATCAAGCCCTTTCATTTAATACCCATATTGGGGTATTTGTGGAAAATATGTCATCCGCCATTTTATGGCGACAGCCATCTTAGATTTTTCATAGTGAGCCCTATTCTACCAATCAAGCCCTTTCATTCGATACCCATATTGAGTTATTTGTGGAAAATGTAATACGCCATTTTGCGGCGACAGCTATCTTCGATTTTTCATAGTGAGCTCTATTCTACGAATCAAGCCCCTTTCATTAAATACCCATATTGAGGTATTTGTGGAAAATAAGTAATTCACCTTTTTGTGGTGGTGGCCATCTTGGATTTTTCATAGTGAGCTCCATTCTACCAATCAAACCCTTTCATTAGATACCCATATTGAGGTATTTGTGGAAATATGTAATCCGCCAGTTTGTGGCGGCAGCCATCTTGGATTTTTTATAGTGAGCCCTATTCTACCAATCAAGTCCTTTCATTCGATACCCATATTGAGTTATTTGTGGAAAATATGTAATCCGCCATTTTGCGGCGACAGCCATCTTGGATTTTTCATAGTGAGCTCTATTCTACGAATCAAGCCCTTTCATTTGATACCCAAATTGAGGTATTATTGGAAAATAAAGAATCCGCCATTTTGTGGCAGCGGCCATCTTGGATTTTTCATAGTGAGCTCCATTCTATCTATCAAACCCTTTCATTCGATACCCATATTGAGTTATTTGTGGAAAAAATGTAATCCGCCATTTTGCGGCGTCAGCCATCTTGGATTTTTCATAGTGAGCTCTATTCTACGAATCAAGCTCTTTCATTTGATACCCATATTGTGGTATTTGTGGAAAATAAGTAATTCACCTTTTAGTGGCGGCGGCCATCTTGGATTTTTCATAGTGAACTCCATTCTACCAATCAAACCCTTTCATTAGATACCCATATTGAGGTGTTTGTGGAAATATGTAATCCGCCAGTTTGTGGCGGCAGCCATCTTGGATTTTTCATAGTGAGCCATATTCTACCAATCAAGCCCTTTCATTTGATACCTATATTGAGGTATTTGTGGAAAATAAGTAATTCGCCATTTTGTGGCAGCGGCCATCTTGGATTTTTCTTAGTGAGCTGCATTCTACTAATCAAACCCTTTCATTTGTTATCCATATTGAGTTATTTGTGGAAAATATTCAAAATATGTAATCCGCCATTTTGCTGCGACAGCCATCTTGGATTTTTCATAGTGAGCTCTATTCTACGAATCAAGCCCTTTCATTTGATACCCATATCAAGGTATTTGTGGAAAATAAATAAGACGGCATTTTTTGGCAGCGGCCATCTTAGACTTTTCATAGTGAGCTCCATTCTACCAATCAAACCCTTTCATTTGATACCCATATTGAGGCTTTTGTGAAGTAATATGTGATTTGCCATTTTGTATCGGTGGCCATCTTGGATTTACAATCATTTAAATATTATCTTTTAATCTCGATGACAATATGAGTGTATACCAAATATCAGTTCAATCATCAGGAAGGGGGTAAAATTCCAATTACTAAATTGGACCCAACCAAACAAATAAGATAATACAGGATTTTCGCCGACTTAGTTGATACTTTTCCTTATAGTATGGCAACATTATACATTTTTTTTATAAATTGTAGCCTATGTGTTATTCTGATGTATAAACTATATTACTGTAAAGTTTCATCCAAATCCGTTCAGTAGTTTTTGCGTGAAAGAGTAACAAACATCCATACATACATCTTCACAAACTTTCGCATTTATAATATTAGTAGGATGTATGTATTTGCTGTGGTCTTTAAATCTTCATCAACATTATCTTGATCATCCTGGAGTTATGCATTCGTCAATCCATCATCATTGACAGAATGAATAAACATCGGTATTAGGTTCGAATTCACGGTGCTGAGTTTTCGAAGCTAAGTGCGCTTGCCCAGTGCTTCGAAGAGCACGTTAAGTACAAAATATCGCTATCCCTTTGGGTTGCTGCGGTCAGACTGGCAGTCGCTCTGTGGAAAAGTTAATATACTGACATATATGGTTAGAAAGCTTATTAGTCAATAAGCGGACCCCTGGCTCCAAAGCGTTAGTTTTGGATGCAACTGAGACAACGCTAGGACGATGATGAATTTGCTTATCTCTACAACGGGGCAATACTACCAGTCTTCTGGGCATGATACCTGTCGAAATATAGGTTTCTTTTTCTTTACCAAAACCTTGAAAAATTACACGCAACGCTGTGAGGAATATACTATCTTTTCGTCTTAGAGTGCTTATCCACCAGATATGTGCTACGCAGCTATTATACGGGAAAATTATAGCTAAGGTGTGAAACTATGTGAAGAAAATAAACTTTGTGTGTGCCGTTTTCAGTGATGCTTCGCTGTGTAGAGGCGCGAGTAAGGTGTGCTACGATGATGCACCACCACGCAACGAGGTAATTCCGTCAGGAAGAGCTAGAACAATGCGATGTATGAACATTAGAAATAAAAGGAGAGCGGTGTTGCAATGTGCTGTACATAGGAACACCACACCATAAAATTTATAGCTGACTTGAAACCGTTTCCACCGGTGCTATGCCATATGAACCACTGAATATGTTTATAGTAAAGTTGCAGCGATAGCCGAGTGGAGAGACCGACAGCCTGCTACACAGAGGGTCTCCGGTTCGAATCCCCGGCACGCACCAATGACTCGCACTTTATTTCAATAATTTTAAAGTTTATTTTCAAGTGTGTTAGTAAAATCCCCTCCGCTGCGCTCCGTTCTGTCTGCGCTGACCCTTAGACAATGGCTCGTCTTTAAGAAAAGCCTCAAGACTATGACCTTAAATTCGTATTAAGTATGACGAGGCTACCTCTTGCAACGTATTTTATTTATTTCTTATTTTGTTAACGTCACTTCACTTTGTTTTTTTTAAGACTACTCCCGCCCTAGGAATAATAGCCTAAGATCCCGCGACAAATTAGTGCACTCATCGAGTTTTAGCTAAAAACCTATTTTTTATATAAATTTATGATTACGAGAATATATATTTACTAGGTTGCCTATAAAAATGTGGCCGCAAGTATTTTTTTAAAATGTTTGGTTAGTAATTGTGTTTTCGTTCACTTGTTTTTTAAATAAAATATCGTCTACATCAAGCCAATATAATTATTATAGATTCTGAAAAATCACGGAATTCAATAGACAACCTAGTAAATATATATTCTTCTAATCTTATATCTTATACAAATATATAAAGCTGAAGAGTTTGTTTGTTTGGTTGAACGCGCTAATCTCAGGAACTTACTGATCCGATTTGAAAATTCTTTCAGTGTTAGATAGCCCATTTATCGAGGAAGGCTATAGGCTATATAACATAACGCTTCGACCCTTTGGGGCCGGGCAAAAGGCTAAAAGATAATGTCGGCTAATCTCAGGAACTAGCAGTCGGATTTTAAATTTTTTTATTGCCTATGATAGCCCAATTATTCCGAAAGGCTATAGGCTATATAAAATTACGCCACAACTTTTGGGGGCCAGACAAAAATAATAAAATGGTCAAACGAAAAGGGGAAGGGTTGGATCAAAGGCAAAAAAAGGCTAAACGAATAGGATACAATCTATATGGGTATCGTTTTCGAGATTTTCGGGACGCTGATTAATAATATGAAATTTATTTAGTGATCCAAGATGGCGGACGGGAAATCAAAGATGGCGGATGAGAAAATTTTAAATATCAATATGGGTATCGCCTTCGATATTTTAAGGGGTGGAGAATCGAAATACCACATCTATTTCGTGATCAAAGATGGCGGATGGGCAATCAAAGATGGCGGATGGGAAAATTTAAAAAAATCAATATTGGTATCGTCTCCGATGTTTAAAGGGATGGGGAATCCAAATACAACATCTATTTCGTGATTCAAGCTGGCGGATGGGAAATCAAAAATGGCGGATGGGAAAAATTTAAAAAAATCAATATTGGTATCGTCTCCGATGTTTAAAGGGATGGTGAATCCAAATACAACATCTATTTCGTGATCAAAGATGGCGGATAGGAAATAAAAGATGGCGGACGGGTTTTTTTTTTTAAAGTCGATATGGGTATCGTCGCCGATATTTAAAGGGATGGGGAATCCAAATCCGACATCTATTTCGTGATCAAAGATGGCGGATGAGAAATCAAAGATGGCAGATGAGAAAGTTTTAAAAAATCAAGATGGTTATCGTCTCCGATGTTTTAAGGGATGGCGAATCTAAATACAACATCTATTTCGTGACCAAAGATGGCGGATAGGAAATCAAAGATGGCGGACGGGATTCTTTTAAAGGCGATATGGGTATCGTCTCCGATATTTTAAGGAATGGGGAATTCAAAAACACCATCTATTTCGTGATCAAAGATGGCGGATGGGAATTTTTTTTAAATCAATATGGGTATCGTCTCCGATGTATGAAGGGATGAGGAATCCAAATACAACATCTATTTCGTGATTCAAGATGGCGGATGGGAAATCAAAGATGGCGGATGGGAAAAATTTAAAAAATCAATATGGGTATCGTCTCTGATGATTTAAGGGATGGTGAATCCAAATACAACATCTATTTCGTGATCAAAGATGGCGGATAGGAAATCAAAGTTGGCGGACGGGTTTTTTTTTAAAGCCGATATGGGTATCGTCTCCGATTTTTTAAATAATGGGATTTTCAATATTACATAATTATATAAAAATCTATGTTTGTTTGTTCATCATTTATAGACTCTGAAATGATAAGAGATTAAGCACTAAGTCAATGGTAACTTTGGAAAAGGGGCTTGGAAAAAAGGGAATTAAATAAAAACTCTTAAAAAGGCGATACGGAGTTCGCTGGGTCAGCTAGTCATAAATATACATAAAAAAATTTTTAGTGAAAACTCGATGAGTGCATTAATTTGTCGCGGGATCTCGTACTATAAATCCTGTGTCGCAGGGGACTTTACAAACATACAACCAACGAGCAAATGAAACACCCAGACTCGAAACAACAATTTATGGATCACACAAATCTCTGACTTTTCGAAGTTATGTGTGTATTATAAATGATAATTATCGCTCGCTTTACAATGTGCCCGGTACATGGCAATAGGCTCGCCACCTGTGGGTGTGTTATATACCTCTGCCTACCCCTTCGGGGCTAAAGGCGTGAAGTTATGTTATGTTACAAAGTGTTGTCTCGTGTTGGAATCGAACCTACAACACTCGGCACAATGTCAAGCGGTAAGGCGGCCGCTTAAACCACTACGCCAACCGTGCAGTCGAATACTTTTCTGATACTTTATATTTTTCTCTGGTGAGAGTGCCGGAGGCGCTATTCCCCTTTCCTTCTCCTTTATCCCAGTCTTCCTCCTATCCCTTTTCCCATCTAGGTCGGCACCTAACTTGTGATACTTCTAGTGCTGTCCATGGGCGGCGGCAAAGAGCTCAGATATTTACATAGAGGCTCAGATATTACATTTCATATGGGCGCTTTGAAGACAAACTTTCTGCGACTCAAATGGCCGCTTGGCGGCGTGGCAGTCGCACTGCGGCAGCTGTCTCTCTCTCCTCCAATGTATTTTAACTACGAGAGCGAGAGAGACGAAGAACGACGCCAGCGCTGCCAACGGCGCCAACTACGAACTAAACTGTCCCCACTTGGAATCGGCAAACGAAATCCTTAAGAAATGCGCTTTTAAGTAAATCTGTATTCATTGGCGGAGATCCGTCTGTTCGTTTGCGCCTATCCCATACTAAAAGGATGTGTCATTTCAGTTTCACAAGTAAGGAGTTAATATAGTTACGTAAGTGAATCCCCGATTACCGCAACTGTATTAAGCCCGGTCGCCAACTACTATTATTATATTTATTATGTATAATAAATAATATTATATATGTCATATTAGTTGTATGAGTAATGTTTATTTAGTAGATACCTATTAATAAGTGAGTATAAACATGGAGAAATATAATTTGTCATAAACTAGCCAGAGTATTACAAATGTTGTGTTTATTTACGAATATTAATGTTTTTTTTTGGTATAAGTAAATATAACTTTTTTTGGGTTTACGCGAATGTTACACATTGAAATAGAACTACAGTTTACGTATTCTGTCTCAATACAATGTATTTTCTGGCATTATATTTAAACCGAATGATCTAGAAACTAAATTATTTAATATAATTGGACGTTTCGACTACTGTACAGGAGCTATGGTCTCGGACATCTTCCGTGACTACGGCTCCTGTAAACCGTTTTTTGATTTCAATATATCAGATCTCCTGTAGAGCGATGATTCTAACTCTACATGCCCCTACACTACCATCACATGGACGTAACTTTAAATTGAATAATTGTTTATTATTTTTCTGTTACACAGTTCTGGTAGTAACGAAACGGCTAAAGACATAAAGACATATTTATTTCTGCATGTTACAATTTTTACAACACTTATACAAGTCAAAAGCCTATTCTAGATGATGCTGGCTTTTCCTAGCTAAATGACTTCTTGAGAAGAAAGGCCGTAACAAAATCAGAGTTATTGGTTTTTTTGTCACTTCAAATTCTTTCATCTTTTCTCGATCTTTTAAACATACATACAAAGACTCACGCCTGTTTCCCGGCGGGGTAGGCAGAGACTACGGAACGCCATTTGCAACGATCCTGACATATCTCTCTTGCTGCATTCACTCCCATCAGATTCCTCATGCATGCTCTTCTGTTCAGGGTAAGTACTTCTTACTTACATACATACATACACAGACTCACGCCTGTTTCCCCGAAGGGGTAGGCAGAGGCATATTAAACGCCCACTTTTCGCCAGTATTTTGATCCCACGTAATAGGTGGCGAGCCTATTGCCGCTTATCGGGATATTTTGTTTGCCAGAGCCTCGTCCGTTGATCGGCAGGTGCACCACTTGCAGGTGAGGTTGGCTCGGGACCCTAAGTTCTTGGTGGGAACCCTATGCACCTACTTCTTACCTGTCCTGTTTTTAGGATGTCTCCAATCTGGTCAGAGAACGTCCGCCTAGGTCTTCCCCTTCGTCCTGTCCCATTCACACTTGCCTCACAGTATATCTGCTTGGTCAATCTTTGATCTTTTAAAGTCCAGACAAAATGGGTTTAGTATGCAAGTAGGCTATGTCATATATACTGATATGACTCTAGCGTAGAGTTTATAAAAATCATCTCTACAGCCATTCGCAGTCCACTGCTGGACTTAATTTTTTTTTATATTTATAGACTCACGCCTGTATCCCCGCAGGTGGTGTAATATTACACCCACATTTCGCCATGAATTTTTAGGTCCCACGTAATAGGGGGCGAGCCTATTGCCGTACTGGGAACATTACCAGACTCCGAGCTGCTAATGAGAATTTCCTAACGGAAAAACCCAATAACACTTTGCACGACCCGGGGATTGAACCCGAGACCTCCCAATCCCATGCGCACATTTATGCCGCGAGACCAACGAGGCAGCTGCTGGACTTAGCCTCACCCAACTTGCTTCACAGCACTGTGAGCCAATAGGAGGGTTTGCCTACTATATCTACTCGCCAGACGAGTTGGGTTTGATGTACAGTTTTCCCTTCGCAGAGATATTATCAGAGTCAAAGTCAAAATCCTTTATTCCTTTGGGTCATAATGTGACGCTTATGAACGTCGATATAATAAATTTATAAAATAATTACTTAAAGACTCACAGTGCTTGGCCATAGCAAAGCGTGCGGCGCGTTCGCGGATGCGGTGTACAGTGTTTGTCAAATACAATACGGATGAACAAGAATTATTGTTCCTAGAAAATTCTTACTAGAAATTTGTAGACGTTGAAAATAATGTTTAACACACTGTAAAAGTTCGTACGTTTCTAAAAAAAAATAATTAAAAAAGTTAAATATAAAAATAACTTCATGCCCATGAAATTGTAATATTACTTAATTTCACAGTCTTGAGATAGCATTTTTGTTTTTATATTGCTGATGTTTTGAAATCCATAGTGTAAGGCGTGATGAACTGCGCTTATAAATTCTTCAATATTCAAGTCAGAAGACGACCTGTTGTAATTAACGTAATCGTTTCTATGTCACAGCCACTTTATGCTGAAAATATTAAGACACACATTTCATAATTTGTACTCTAAATAAGTAAATTGTACCTTTTTTATTTAACATAATAAATTGAATTTGAATTTTGAATTTGAATAATTGGTAAGTAGATGTATTGTAGAGTATTGTGTGAACCGCTTCGCGTTTTATATACAAAATCTAAAAAAGTTTAGGGAGGCATACATGGAATATGTATAAAAAAATAACTGTCCTATACTAGCGGGGTGTCAATAGAGATTTCTAAAACTTACATTTAGTTTCGTAAAACCATTGATGCTCAATATCAATCGCTTGAAAAACAGACCTCCAAACTGATAAAATGAGTGTCCCTCCCTCTAAATTTTAAAGTAAGAGAGAAATTTGAAAATAATATATATGTTAAGGTAAATCTGATTAATTGAAAATTATTAATATTTTTACAAAATTATTAATAATAACCACATGTTTTGGTAAATGTGAATAAACGATCGAAATTTATTACTTTTAGTAGTAATTATTAATATTCACGACACATATTGGTAAAAGTTATAAAATAAATAAAAACCCAATGTTTTTTGACCAGCAGGTATTTATTTAGGGACACACTGAAGTGCGTTACGCAAAATACTTTATTCGTTCACTAAAATACTAATTGCACACCAAATAATAATATGCCGATCGTTCTACAAAATATCATTTAAAAGTCTCGTCCGCTTAGGAAACTTATCCACTCAGAAAACTTAATAGGTTATGTTAGGTTCTCTTGTGACCCTGCACCCAAAATAGGAGCCGCTTATTAAAATTGGCCACTTATCACATTTATCACAACTAGGGTTAAATTTTTAATAAAAACCGACAATCATACACTATATATCGCAAAGAAACTTTAAAAAAAATTAGATTGAATGAGATGTGATCAGCAGTTTTATAGATAAAGCACATATTTAAAAACTGCAAATAGGTACTTTGTTCCTCATACAAACAAAGTTATTTTTGCTGGCGAAAAAGTGATAGTGATATTTGGCTTGGGGGCTATATGATGGGTATGTTAAGTGGATCCCTCTACTACGTTACCCTTGATGAGCGAGTTCGACTCGCACTTGATTTAATAATTACTTATAATATAATTGCTCATAAAAGTTTGAGATCCGCACGCTCCGCATTGTTTCCCGCTTGCCGCCCGCGCATTCACTACGGACACTTGTATGAAAGTCCTATGGTTTGAATTGCCCGCGTGCTCCCCGCGCTGCACAGCCCGCGCCGCTCGCCGCGCCCGCTCGTCCACTACGGATACTCCTATAGACTTTCATATGTTTGAGTTTCCCGCGTCGCGCCCACACCCCCGCCCGCCATTCATTGTGGCTGAGCACTCAACATTTCCATTTACTGCCATGTTCGCAAAGCAAGGGCGTAGAACCAGGCACAGGCAAACGGCACAGGTAGTAGAGCCTTGCTGATTTCAGCATGAATGGGCCGGCTCGACCGGGGAAGTACTACCCTCTCACAGAAAATCGACGTAAAGTAACGGTACCTAAACTGTTGCGTTTCGTTCGGTGAGTGAGAGTGCCGGAGGCTCCATCCCTTTTCCCAACCCCAAGGGGCGCCAACGCACTTGTGACTCCTGTGGTGTTGCTTGTGTCCATGTGCGGCGGTAATTGCTTACCATCAGGCGATCCGTCTGCTCGTTTGCCGCCTATTACTATAAAAAAAAATATATATAACGTATAACGTAGGTAACGTAGGAGAATATGAGCGTTCTTCGTTCCTCAGGTCTTCCTCCATCGTACATTTCAGGTAAATAAGACTCGGTATACACTCAATAGGTTTTACTTAAACTAATTAGTTCACTTCACAAACTAAATATGCACACGTAGCCCGGATGAAAATGGATTACTTTTGGAAACGCGGCGAAGTCAGACGTAGGTAGGCCACACTTGTTTCCTCCGCTGTGTCTGTAGCCAAAAGTCTCCGATATAAAAAATGTACTCTGTGGCCAAAAGTGCCCGTTGACAGCTTCACGTTCGCTTATAAAACATTTTATGACATTGACAGCTGTCAACTGCCGACCTCAGTGTTGCCAACCATCGTATCCGAATACGCCCAAATCTATTAAGATTTGACGTTCCGTTCTCGAATCTCCGACATATATATAAGTAAGAATACAAAGGTCCCGGGTTCGATTCCCGGGTCGGGCAAAAGTGTTACTGGGTTTTTCCGAATACTCAGTGGCAGCCCGGAGTCTTGTGATGTGCCCGGTAACGGCAATAGGCTTGCCCCTTATTACGTGAGACCTAAAAATTCATGGCGAAATGTGGGTGTAATATTTACACCTCTGCCTACCCCTTCGGGGATACAGGCGTGAGACTATAAATAAAAATAAATATTTTTTTATAATACATAAACAAAGGAGCAGTCAAGTCTTTAATGCAACCGAAATAATGCTAGGATGATGATGACCAATAGTCACTTTATAAAAACTACGGGCAAAGCCCGCGTCAATTATACATATATAAACCTTTCTCTTGAATCATTCAATCTATTGAAAAAAAACGCATTAAAATCCGTTACGTAGTTTTTAAGATTTAATTAGCATACATAGGGACAAACAGACAGAAGACAGACTTTGTTTTATACTATGTAGTGATATTTAAGTTTGTTCGTCTGTTGATTCACAATAGCAAATTCTGACTTATTTCCGTTACTTATACATACGTACTGATAATGGTATATATGTACCTAAATAACTATTATGCAGACTTATTCATAAGGATTATATTTAATTTTAGCCTATTGAATTATATAAACGCTTATCGTTGGCCATTGTTATAAAAAAATAACCTACTAGCTAGATTTTGCCCTCGGCCTCGCCCGCGTGGGGTAGCTTATACGATGTATGAGCTATATTACTGCAATGTTTCATCAAAATCTGTTTAGTAGTTGCGTGAATCAGTTCCAAACGACATCCGTCCTTACAAACTTGCACGACAAGTAATAATACTTATCTACTTGTAAGACTGGCAGATAAAAAAATTACAATTAATTATTTTGGCGTAAAAATATACGGAGGTTGTTCAAACCAAAGAAATATAACTCTCTGGTTCAAACTTTTGTCATGATCATGATGTGTCATGGAGTGCCGCACGAGCTATCCTTGTGATCGGACGTTTAATTAATATTAGTTACATTCTATTGAGCGCGCTTCTTATCTTGTTTATGCGCGGGCCAACCGGTTTTGTGCCGGTCGGACCCTGCAATCGTTACTTTGTGCACATGACTGAATCAAATATAAGTAATGTAAACATCAATTCTTTATCGAGCGCTGATGAATTAGAGGACGGTACAAACATGGATTTTGAGGACAATACACAATTGCAGAATGAAACAGAGATAAGTGGGAAAAGGACAAGGGATGGAAACTCTTCAGAAGAAGGATGGAGCGTAGTAGATAGAAGGCGAAGCAAACACATACGTAGTGGGGAAGAGCAAGGTGAAAAGGAAAAAGATGAGAGGATACAAGTGCACGTGTCGTGTAAAGAGCCTTTGCCGAAACAATTTGCTTTAGCAAAACTATTCAAGGCACATAACATAGCTAGCGGCAAGATCTATAAAATCAAATACGTACATCAGAATAAAATGCTGATTACGTTTGATGATGATGTCGGCGCAGAGGAATTTATACACTGCTCGGTGTTTACTGACATGGGTTGGTCTTGTCAAAAAACTTCGGAGGTTGGTGTATCATACGGACTCATTAAAGCTATGGACCTGGACATCTCGGATGAGGATCTTAAAACGAATATATCGAGTAGTGCTGAAATTATCTCGATCAAGAGGTTAATACTTATATAAACGGTGCTTGGATAACCCTGATGGTAACGGCTGGACACCGAGAGAGACGATTCGGCTTGGATTAAAAGGTCCTTCGCTGCGGCCTTATTTCCACATCTACAGTTTGAGGATTCCAGTGGAGAGGTTTGTATTCCCAGTAACTCAGTGCGCTAACTGCTGGCAGTTCGGCCATTTAAAAATAAGATGTCCGTCCAAAAAACCTGTTTGTCCTAAATGCTCACTAAAGCTGAAACTGTACAACTACATCATTCACTTGTGTGAACTGTTCAGGTCGCCATATGGCGCTTGATAAAGTTTGTCCATTTTTTCAGAAGGAAAAGAAGTTAAGGGATATAATGTCAGAATTTAACTGCACCTACAGAAAAGCGCTCACCATGTACGTCCCTCCTTCCCCTATCCAGGCCCCAAAAGTGGCCCTCCTCAGAAAAGATGGACACACCCCACGGAAATAAAAAGAGACAGGCGCATAAGTCTACTTATAATTTAATTTTTTGGCATCTGATTTCAAAAATTAGAAATATCATTAAAAGCAAAGAATCTTTTCAGATTAAAATCCAGCAATCAATTACCATAATTTCAGAGTGGCTAACACAAAAAATTGTAAATAGCTTATCTATTGATTCGTTATTTGATCTATTTGTTGGAAATGGATAATAATAATAATTTTACAAATTTAAATATAATACAATGGAATTGCCAAAGTTTAAGAACCAAATCTCGTTCACTTGAATTATATTTAAATCAAGAAAAAATCCACATTGCCGTGTTGAGTGAAACTTGGTTGGAACCCGAGAGTTATTTTAGAATCAGCGATTATAATACGTATAGACTAGATAGAGAAGATGGTTACGGTGGCGTGGCCATCATGACTCATCGCTCTGTTAAATCTATTATTTGTTCAACAAAAAGTCGTAATCCTGGTATTGAATTATTACATACTAGAATCCTGAATTGTCAGCATATTGAGAACATAATTTGCGTCTATTGCCCATCGACAGTACACACCACTCAAAGCGATTGGGATGCGATGTATTCTATTGCGAATAGTAAAACCCTTATCTTGGGAGATTTTAACGGTCACCATTCTAACTGGTCTCAGAGAACTGATCGGCGCGGCTCCGAAATATTTGACTCCATGTTGGATTATAATTTCATTAATTTAAACGATGGCAGCTACACTAGAATTAGAATGGTTGATGGAGTTCTCCAGCAATCAAGTCCCGACATTTCATTTGTTTCGTCAGATTTGTCCCTGTCACTTCTGTGGAAACCTACAAACGAATCACTGGGAAGTGATCATTTGATAATAAAATTAAATTGTTTAATAATGTTGTTATTTGCCATGATTTTTTTATTTAATTTAGTTTATTTACATTGCAGACTTTATTGAAGTAACAAATAACATATATACAACAGAATAAAACTACTTATGCAACTAAACTATCCTAAACTAAACCAATAAAACTAAATAAATAAAAATAACAAAATAGAAACTACGCGGCGTCAAAAAATTCCTCCGCAACGCTGTCGGCTGGTAGCGTGCCCAGAAGGCTGGCAGCATTGCCACGTTGTATGGCAATGCTTATTCTCTCTGCAAAATATAAACCAGCCCTCTGGTCACGTGAAGCGTTGATCAGCCTTTAAGCAATTTCTTTGTACAGAGCGCGTGCACTAGGCCCCCATGGCCCCAGCGTTTCGACCCCAAACGGCTCAAAAACGTAATTGCCAGATAGGTTTCCGTATTTGTGTCGTTTGAGGGTCTCCGCTGATGCAGCAGCAGTGCCAGCCAATCCAGCTGTGCTTGGAAGATGTGATGGCGCAAGGGTATCGACGCATGTCGCATCCCATACCAGAGGCCTGCCCATCTTCCAAGGTAATAAGGACATACCGTCTGGTCTCTTCCCATCGTCGCGTACCAACCCATTCGGTTCAAGATGAGCTGGTACTCCGGCGGTGACAAGAGCTCGACGGATTATGTCGTTAATGTGGGCATGTCGGGAAAAACGCCCAGCACTCTTGCTGCACGATAGGCCATGGTGGCCAAGACTGTCGAAGGCTTCACCGCAGTGACAGCGATGCGGAGAATTGCAAACAGCTCCCAAGCGTAGGCAAGCCATCGCCATCGTCCAACATAGTTCCTATGTTGGACGATGGAAGTGCTTGAAGCCATAGCCCCGATTCCCACTCTCCCACAGCCAACAAACGGGCGCGCTCTGCAACACTGGATGCAGTACTTAAAAGATATTTTCTCATCTTGCTACAGAGCGGCCCGTCCCATTGCCTCTGAGAGGATAGATATCGGGGTAAGTCAGAGCTCGGGCAAGCCATTTTCCAAGCGTTAATGGCATCAGTCTTGCACGGCACCTCAGAATTAACCAGTGTGGGTTCTAGAATTTTCCTGGTCAATTCCTCAGTGCCGTGGACCGAGGCCAAAAACGCTGAGAGGCTTTAATAATTAATATTAACCGCGATTATCAAAAGAAAATAAATTAAAAAAAAGCCGATTGGACTTCGTATTCTTCATATATAGATGATCATTTACAAAACTGCGTAATTTCTCAGGATCCTCAGGAGTCATATGACCACCCCCCCGTGGGATCTCCACCTTGTCGTGGTGGGGGGGCTTAGTAACCGTGGATTGGTGACCCGCGGTGAAGCTAAGAGGGATCCAGGAGGGGACGCTCCGCGTGGGCTTGACGGAGGCCTGTGCAGGATGCGTCCAGAGGGGCGGGTGCGAGGGACAGTTCTTCTGTCCCTCGCAGTCGGGTGCGGTCGCGGGAGGAGAGGCGTGTCGGTGTTGCGTTGCCGCGCGCCCTATCTCCCGCGACCAAGTGGAGGCGCACCATCGTTGCGTCGCGGTGGGGCCGCAGAGGAAGAGGAGATGCGGTGTTGCGTTGCCGTCCTCCCTATCCTCTGCGGCCGCTGAGTGTTTTGGCGGCGGAGCCCAACACCTTCATCCGCCGCCAAGGGGGTTTTGTTCGGGGCCCGCCTGACCATCTGGCGGGCCAATACCCGTCGGGGGGTAGAGACGAATGCTTATGCGAATCCCTACCCTCCGACACACGGGTACATGAGGGGCGCGGGTTGGTTTTTAGTCAGTAAGAGTCTGACAGTCCCCTTCGTCCTTCCCCCGGGGCGGAGGGACTCCATGAGGATTTTCCAACCCGATACCAAAAAAAAAAAAAAAGGAGTCATATGACCAACTATGTAATATAATGCTATGCCAACTAAGTAAAATAAAGCTGCTGATAAGTATATCCCATTAATTAAAATGCCTCAAACCATTTGCAACCAATTTAAACCAAAACCATATTGGTCATCCGAGCTGTCCAGGGCGGTGGCGGAAAGGCGCTTGGCTCTTGCAAATTTGAGACGTTGCCCCTCTTCGAGGAATTTAGATATCCTCAAAGAAAAAATAAGCACTGCTCAAAGGCTGATTCGCACTGCAAAGAGTAAATCTTTTCAGCAGTTTTGTACATCTGTAGATGAAACCTCTTCGGCATCAGAGATGTGGCGCAAGCAAGATGAGGTGGTTGAAAGGTCGACAAATTACTATCACCTGTGTAGATAAAGAAAAAGCCGAGCGTTTGCTTAACGACCTCACTCCAGATTATGTATGTCCCTCACAACCTACTTTTAATTCCAATAACCCAATGTTAGAATCTCCAATATTAATGTCAGAACTAGTCACTTGTATTAAAACTACCGACACAGCCCCTGGATCAGATCAAATTTCCTTCTCCATGATTAAACACCTTCCAGCTTCTGGTAAACATATGTTACTTTCAATATATAATCAATGTTTTTCTTTAGGTTTTGTTCCTGTACAATGGCGTCAAATCAAAATAGTCCCAATCCCCAAGCATAGTTCAACTTCCTCTTTGCGCCCTATTTCCCTGATATCATGTATTTGCAAAATTTTTCATGCCATTTTGGCCAAATGTATAGAATGTTTTTTTGAAAAACAATGTCTTTTCCCTGAGGACATGGTAGGTTTTCGTAAGGCATGATCTTGTCTGGATAATCTTACGCGATTAGTCTCTGAAATTGAACTAGGATTTTCTAAAAATTTAGTTACAGTGGCATGTTTTATAGACATCGAAAACGCCTATAATAATGTTGATATTCCTTGCTTGTTACGTATTTTGGATCAGTTCGGAGTTGGATCGAACTTTTGTATCTATTTGTGGTCTTTTTTATCAAATAGACATCTTCAAGTCGCGTTTTATGATTGTGAGATTGGAAGATTTAATGGCCGTGGATTAGCCCAAGGAGATCCATTGTCTCCTCTTTTATTTAATATTCTAACTTTACATATATGTAATAACGTCGGCCAGGTTAATGTATCTCAATATGCTGATGATTTTGTATTATATTCAACCAATAATAATATAGATTTAGCGTTTGAAAAGCTTCGGTCTTCTTTACGATATTTCAAAGCGTTACCTAATTGATAAACTAGGTTTAACAATGTCTTCAAATAAAAGTAAGATCTGTATTTTTAAAAAAGGTTGCTTTAGAAGATCGATTAACTTTCACTTTGATGATATTTCAATTGATGTTGTTAATAATGTAAAATATTTGGGTCTGTGGCTGGATAGCTCATTAAGATGGGGTAAGCACATCAATGAAACCTCACAGAAAGTAATAAAATTCATCAATCTAGGTACTTAAAGTCTTATCCGGTCCGGGATGGGGAGTCCATCAAAAACACCTAAGACGGCTGTACATTTCTCTAATCCGAAGTAGAATTGACTATGCCAGTTTCTTGTTTGACAATAGTTGTAATTCTAAACTAAATAAATTGGATCGGGTCCAAAACCAGGCGTTACGTGTGATTGGTGGATTTATACGGAGCACCCCGATAGATGTTATGGAAAGTGATCTATGCCTTCCGCCACTTAATTTTCGTCGTAGATACTTAGCCAGCAAATTTGTTTTGAGATCAATATCTCTTCGTAATAATAAAGCTATAAAATCACTGAAAAACCTTTCACTAGTTACAGGTTCCAATTATTGGCAGAACAAGAAGTTGCCATTACTTATCGACATTTTCTCTCAGTATAATTCTGTTCCAATACACTCAACTGTTCAACATGGAATGTTTTTTCTTGATAAGTGGATAAGCAGTATAGATTTGTCTCATATAGTCATCGATAAAATTCCAAGTATCACTAAAACTAAACGTCATTACAATATCTCTCAGTTAAAACAATTAAGTACTGCATACATTGAAGAACAATATTTAAATTATCATAAAATTTTTACTGACGGCTCCAAAGATAAAAATTTGGGAGGAGCAGCCTTCTTGGACCCTATCCGTCTGATTCAATTGAAGATTAAGATTGATTCAGATATTTCTATTATGCACATTGAACTGGTTGCGATATTGGAAGCTTTATCCTATATTTCTTCAATCAATGGCGATAATTTTGTGATTCTGACAGACTCCAAAAGTTCGCTGCAACACTTGGCTCGGAACACTTCTCACGTGCGAGGCATTCTGACAGCCTACGCCATATATGAATTAATCTTAAAACTTCAATCCAATTCCAAAACAATACGCCTCCAATGGATTCCGTCGCATATACAATATGCAGAAAATGAGGTGGTGGATGTGCTCGCCAAACAGGCATGTGTCGATGGTGTTCCTATGAATATCACCACATTGTATTCAGACTATCTCGGAAAAGCCAACATGAAGTGTTTAGACCTTTGGCAGGAGTATTTTGATGAAAGATGTAAAGAAAAAGGTATATGGTACCGAACTATCCAGCCAGAGATTTCTCGGGTTCCGTGGATTGATTGTAATCTTAATAAAGCCTTAACGACCACAGCTTTAAGACTTCGTTCCGGACATACTCCATCAAATAAGTTTTATTATTTAATGAGAAAAGTGCCTTCACCGAATTGTGATATGTGTGGAGTCGTTGACGATGTTTGTCCGATAAAGCAAAACTTTTGTATAATCTAGTGTTATATAGATCGTAAGTTAGTTATAAGTACGTACGTGTTTATAAGTTATCTGATTTTGTCTTTCCTGCACTGGGCGATATGATCTCTAAGAGACAAAGCCCTTTAATAAAAAAAAATAAAAAAATTATGTGTCAAAGAAAACTAAAAAACAAAAAAAGGTCTTAGTTATTTTGTTCCAAATTTAAATTTTGTCTTTCGAGTACATTTTAAAGAACTCCGTGACCTGCAGGTTTAATCATGGTGTCTTCGTTCACAATTCAGCATTGTGCATAAAGTTAAATAAATACTTAATAAAATCATCAGGCCTGTCTTATACTTTCGCACCTTTTAAAAAACATGAACGTACCTATAGACACCTCGCACAGTCCCGAAACTACTACAGCTAACAAAATTGTTTGCTTCGAGTGGGAATCGAACCCATAACACTCAGCGCGGCTTTGGTGAGGTAGCAAATAGCAATCTTACATAGTGCATTTACCATCTAGAATCTAGATTATTCATTGTAATATTTTGAATTCAACCAGAAATATCCACTTTTGAATTGCGCTTAAACCAATTTTAGATCTTTTACTAACCAAAAAGAAAATAAGCTAAATTACAAATTTCATGTACAACGCCATCTCTTCACATAAAATCGAACTGCAAGTTCGTCAAATGTCACGAAGTACGAAAAAGTTCCGCAGGGAAACTCTGTGGCGCTAGTGTCGCTTCGCAAAGCTAAGCTCTCTACTTACCCCTTCGAAAACTTGTCTATAATGCTGAAAGAAGGTTCTAACGTAAAATGTACTATCACTTTAGGCTAAGACATAGGAACCTTGAAGACTAAAACAATTTTCTATGGAATTTCGAAGCTATATGTTGAAGTTAACATTGGAAATGTCCAGTAAATATTTTGGACCTTATATCCAGTTTTTCCTCTAAGCCGGCAATGTCAAAATTTTCGCTCAAGGGTGTACAATGCTTCCCATACGACAGTGTATATCGTAGACATTATTTCGGCGCCTATTACGCATGCGCACGAAGCCATTCCTGTTTAACCCAGCCATAATCAAAATGGCTCCACCACGGCTCGCCAACAATTGATTTTTTTCTCCACTAAATAAGTTACCACACAATATTAATAGCAGAACGCGGTATTACCGTAAATTTCAAGTTTACATGCATGTCGCCAATGGTCTTAGTGTAAAAATAGACTGTGATTTTATCTCATAACCTTCATGTGTTGGTTTTGTGAAATAGTTTAGAGTTTTAATATGTTCATCTGTTCGTTTTGCTAACAAATGTACAGACTTATGTGTTATACACCAGACTACAGCCTCTGCAACCCAAGTAAGTACCTAAATATGTAATTTCCACACCAGTTTGGTTTAGTTAGTTCTGACCTAAAATCTGTTTAATGCAGTTAGCAACAGAATAGGCCGAGTGTCTAATAATCTAGGTGTATACGTGCTCCAGAAAAAATATGAAATTTAAAATAAGAATAAAGTGACGTTTATATTTTTCTTTTTGGCCATAGATTTTTAAACGTAATTTTTTAAGAATACGTAATGTGTCAAATTAAATTTGAAATTTCGTGACATGCCGTAATTGGTGGATTTAAAAATGGAACAGTGGAATGACATAACATTAATGAGTAATATGTAACATTCGGCTGCCGAAGCGGTTTTCCCTGAATTTTAGGAATCCTATTCGCGTTTCGTTCTATCTCGTGTATCTGTCCTTGTCTGCCGCCGTTCCTGAATGGGTTTTAAGCATGCGCTCTTTGGATGTCTGGACGAAAATTTGCGATAATTTTCTTCTTTTTTTTCACGGGCGTTTTTTGCAATTGTCACTTGTGACATACAGTTTAATATGCCCGTAAAATATGTGAAGGTTAATCTTGTTACGCCCTAAGTTGTTACATATAATCGTCTTATGTATTAAGTTGTACAATGAACACGAATTTCTAAGATCGATTTTAATTTGGGTACACTAACCCGAATTACATTGCTAAGAATAAACAGTTCCTCCATCTAATGAGTTAATTGTAAAATTAACAACATTATGCTTAATTTTGTTTGCATAACCTATTCACCTAAGCGAAAACCGAACTTTTATTTTTAATTGCTTACATGTTCCTTGGTAATAAAAACGTAGGCAGTATGTGAGTAGGTCATTTTTAACCATAGGTACGACACGTAATGTTTGTGAAGACTAAAGTTCAATTCTCGAGTCGGGCAGTATTATAAGACATTTTTGGCAACTCTTTGTCCCTGTCTATTTGCCCCATATTAAGTGCAATCTAACCGCAGCAGGAAATACGGGTCAAACTATCTCTATACGTGTTGGGAATACTCTTACCCTTTTTACGAAAATTATGCAGTCGTATTATGAAATTTGGCACAGTTAAAGTTTATCTGCCTCGTTGGTCTCGTGGCTTAAATGTGCGCGTGGGATTGGGAGGTCTCGGGTTCGATTCCCAGGTCGGGCAGTGTTATTGGGTGTTTCCGATAGGAAATTCTCAGTAGCAGCACGGAGTCTGGTAATGTGCCCGGTACGGCAATAGGCTCGCCCCCTATTACGTGGGACCTAGAAATTCATGGTGAAATGTGGGTGTAATATTTACAACTCTGCCTACCCCTTCGGGAATACAGGCGTGAGTATATATAAAAACAAAAAAGTTTATCTGTAGAAGAAGTGTATACAGCAAATAATTATGTCTATCTTCTATATTTGCTCTATGCACTACGATTACGTAGAGCTTAAACGACTGATACTAGAAACGTCAAATTTGGGCAGTGCTTTCCTTTAATGGCGTAGGTTTTCGATAAGGAAGGACTTTTTGATATTTAACCCTTAGTGGAGTAAAACAGGTCTTGAGAGTTTGTTTGAAAATGCACAAATTTTGAAGTCATCATCATTAGCCCTGTATAATTTGTATTAAAGTACTGAATATGGAATCGTCATATTTGGACAGTGCGTCTTTTATAACGTATATAAGGGAAGGTTTCTGTGGATTTTTATGTTTTTGAATTCGGTTTTTCTTAGACTATATATATTCTGTGTAAATTAAAATGTTTTGTCCTGACAGACATACTAGCGTAGAGCTTAAAAGACTGATACTAGGAACGTCATATTTGGACAGTGTTTTCCTTTAATGACATAGGTTCTCAAAGGATTTTTTTAATATTGCAATCCTAATAGGGTAAAGTAGGGTAATATTTGTTTGAAAATGCACTGAGTTTGAAGTCATGATCATCAGCCCTGTATAAACTGTTTTAAACTATTGAAGTATTAGCCCTGTTTATTCTGTATTATACTACCGAAGCTAGAAACGTCAAAACGACAGTGGGGGCCTTTTTGTGGTATGTAAGGAAAGATTTTTGTAATACTGAACCCCTAATGCGGTAAAATAGGGGTCGAAAGTTTGTTTTTAAATCCACCAATTTTAGAGCTAGCTCTATGGAAATGCGGACAACGGCTATTATTTTTTTAAAGGCATCAGGAATTAACCATGTAATATCGTTATCCCCTTGGGTTGCGGACGTCAGGCGGCAGTTGTTTTGCGGAAAAGCTAATGTTCTGTCATATGCCCGTGTAGGTCATGATGCAATCGGGATAATGATAGGCAGACGAAATAAATTAAATTTAATTAAAACGATCGTGGCTTACGTTTAAACTGATATTTTCAACCCCAAGCCTGCCCGGATTTCATTATAAAAGCAATACTGGCAATGTCAACCTCAATGTCTCCTGGATTTTTTTTATATTCTCACGCCTATATCCCCAAAGAGGTAGGCAGAGGTGTAACATTAGTAAGATTACACCCACATTTTGCCATGAATTTCTAGGTTCTGGGTACGTAATAGGGAGCGAGCCTATTGCCGTTATCGGACTGCTACTGAGAATTCAGAAAAACCTAGTAAGTAACACTTTTGCCCGACCCGCGAATCGATCCCGGGACCTTCGATTAGCAGCCGCATACGCTACCCACTGGACTACGGAGGATTTCATTATAAAAGCAATTTATTTTTGCTCAGCAGTGGGAATCTTCGATGGGCTAATAAAAAAAGGGTAGTATTTAACTCTCCCTCAATATAATCTTTGATTTCTACAAAAAAAAATACCTTTGTTCCACCAAGTATACTTATTGCACCACTAAATATACTCACTAAAATATATCATAACGAACACTTGTTTATCGACCGTTGCAAATCTGTAATATTAAAATTAATCCTTTTATTTAAAGAAGTATTTCAAATTTTACTTTTACTCAACAACCAAATAAAAAGTTATTTAGTAGTATTAAGATAAACTAAGTTCACGGAGCCCTGCTTCGCAGGGCTCCTAGTTTTTGGTGCAGGGTCACAAGAAAACCTAACATAACCTCTTAAGTTTCCCAAGCCGACGAGACTTTTCATATTAAATCATATTTTATGGACAGATTGGCATATTTGGTGTGCAATGAGTATTTTAGTGTTCGATTATTATTTTAGTGTGCAATAAGTATTTTAGTGAAAGAATAAAGTTTTTAGCGTAACGCACTCAATGTGTTGCTTAAGATTTTTGTTGCACTGTTAAAAATATCCCATAAAAAAATGCTATGAACTCTATTCTATCTAGGTCCCGCTAGGTGGACAGACGATCTTGTTGAGATCGCGGGTAGCGGTTTGATGCGGGTGGCTCAAGATCGGTCTGTGTTAGCTTTGGGGTAGGCCTATGTCCAGCAGTGGACGTCTTTAGGCTGGCCTGATGGTGCTATGAACAAAGATGTAATTTTTTACCTTTATGAGACCCCTAATAATTATCAACAGCTCTTTCCACTGTACCAAATAATATATAGAGTATGAGGTCTATCTACTTAACAAATAAAAGTATGAATTTAAATCAAGATTTCTTCCCACACATATTTAAGGCTCATTTCTACCTGCGGATTAGCCCGCGTAAGGGTCGGTAGTAGCACCCCACCTTCTTTTTTTACGTGTAAGTTGTATCACAGCAAGGTTTCATCAAAATATGTAGTTTTTTCATGAAAAACATCCAAACATCCAAAACACTATAGCGTTCATAAAAGTAGTAAGATGTAAACTGAGTACAAAAATCGTAAAATCTTTGACAGTTGTAACGTTGAGTCAGTACATCCACTCAAATATGCATAAACCCGTTGTGTGATCCATAAATTGATATTTGAGGTAGTGCAGTAGTGGTTTTATGAAATAAATAAAATGCGTGTTTTTTATAATACTTAACTTTTCCATAAACCGTTCGAAGGGCACGCATTACACGCACGTACAATCATACAAGTCGGCGGTGGACCAGTTTGAAAAAATTCCCTTGGCTCGCTCATAGAGTCGAGGCACACTAAAAACTGGTTTTGTATACGAGTGTAAATGTCACTGGAAGCGACGATGTCTTGCGATTCTCGCCCTTATGGTGGTCTAGCGGGAAGTTGTTCAATTGTAAAGGGCATTACGATTCTTCAACATAATCAGCCTTTTTTTTCCGTGTGGTGACGGATTAAGAATACGGAATGTCACCACCCCATATCATCCCATGGGTGTCGTAAGAGCCGACAGAGGGAGCATATTATGCAGAGAACAGCACTGTAAGAGAAGGAAAACTTGATACAAACCCTATACCAACCCGTTTGGCCAGCGTGGTATAGTAGGCCAATTCCTCCTTTCAAAGGAGAGGCCTAGTCTAGCAGCGGACTGTTAAAGACTGATGATGATGATGATGAATCAGCCTTGCCTATAGTCCGTCCCACTGCTGGACACAAGGCTCTTCTCATTATAATAAGGCTAATGCTAATACAGTTTGGTAGATTAAAGCCTAATCTACGAAAAAACATTACGGAAAAGTCTTAGGCACACAAGGTTGGCGTGTTTTCTATGCGATGTTTTCCTTTACTATTTAGCACGCGATAATTAATAGTTGAATACGTACGAAAGTCAGTGATAAGCATCGTGGGTTCGAACCCGATATTATCTACATGGCAGTCTGTTGGTATCTCTACTAGGCAATCGCTGCCTCATAATCATTTCTGTCTTAACATATATGAGTAAAAAGTAGGAAAGCCTTGATTCAACAAGTCTCAAATTAACCTATAATGACATTAAATCCTGTATTCGTTGATTTTGATTGCCTATTAGTCTTTTAAACCACATAATCCGCCGTTGACATTTAATTAAGCTAATCCAATGTTTTATGACTGTGCATTGAATTATTTTGTAGTATTGTAGCGATAGCCGAGTGGAGAGACCGACAGACTGCTACGCAGAGGGTCTCGGGTTCGAATCCACGGTACGCACCAATGACTTTTCGAAGTTAAATGCGTATTAAAATGTTAAATTATTGGTTGCTTTTCGGTGAAGGAAAACATCGTGAGGAAACCTGCATGTCTGAGAGTTCTCCATAATGTTCTCGAAAGACATGTACCGTGAAGTCTGCCAACCCGCTCTTGGCGAGCGTGGTGGACAATGCCCTTACCTTTCTCATAGTGAGAAGAGGCCCGTGCCCAGCAGTGGGACAGTATACGGGCTGCTGATGATGATGATGATTATAATTATAATTTCCTCCTGACTGATTTCGGCCACGGCGGCTTGTCTATATATGAGACTTGCCATCTGTGCGGGACATATTACAGTGCGCAAGTGTGTGCGCGTACACAAGTGCACTCTCTATTCCCTCACTCTCATAGTCCGATGGGACGCCACATGCGACACGACCGGAGAGAGATTGGGCGCAGGACCAACGGCTTAACGTGCTTTCCTAGGCACGGGGGTGTAACACCGCCAACATCCTGACTCCGAACTTTTATCGGATAATTCCTAACAGAAAAACCCAAGGTCACTTTCGGTTCGACCCGGGAATCGAACCCGAGACCTCATGATCCGCAGTTGCTTACACTACCGCAGGACCACAGAGGCAGTCATGATGATGACTAAATTGCGGTGTTAAATGATCTCTGTGTAGTAATGAATTAAGAATACAAAGTCTCATTTCCCCATATAATTCCATCGTCAGAGAACATACCCGGAACCAATAGTAGGTACCTCTGGTACCTATATTTGTCGTGAGACGGAAAACACGTCTGACCAGCGTGGTATATACTAGGCGAAATCCTCTATTAATTAAGAGAGTGCTACAGTACTGTGAAGAAAATTAGGAGAAGTTTATGTCCAGCAGTGTAATGCATCAGGCTGATAACCGTTCCTATGAATCCTATCCCATCCGAGAAAAAGGTCCTAACTATATTTATACTAGGTATAAGTGTTGACATGCTTATGCATACACCTTCTGATGGCGTGGAGTCATAGTGATACAGATCGTGCTAGCTCCCTCAATCAAGTTTGAGGTGAACGATGGCTATTGAATGCGGACCATCAGTGGGGTGAGTCAGTCAAAAGCGTCAGACGATACTCAGCATAGTACTCGCATACTAAACCCATCTAATGTTCTGACTTTAAAAAATTAAGAAAAGATGAAAGAAATTGAAGTGACAAACAAAAAGCAATGACTCTGAGTTTGTTTCGGCCTTTCTTCTCAAGAAGTCATTTAGATAGGAAAAACCGGCATCATCTAGAATAGGCTTTTAACTTGTATAAGTGTTGTAAACAACCAAAATGCACAAATAAATATGTCTTTATCTTATAAATACTTTTCTTTATGTTTTTAAACGTGTACACTGAGATGATAAATAAGACCCGAAGTTGTAAACTTGTTTAAAATATATATATTTTTTTAAGCGTGCAATAAGAGGACATAAAGAACTCCCAAACTCCTAACAAGTCATTGTAGATCGTACAAAGTTTTGTCGCATGTGGAGATTGAAACCGCAAGACTTGGCGCAAGACTAATCGGTGAGGGGACCGATTAAACTACAGTGGCATCCATTAGATACAATTATTACTATCTTAATTTATAAAATCCTTGCGTTACTGGCTGACTGACAGACACGCTACAGCCGAAACTATTGGGCGCAGGAAACTGAAATTTGGCATGTATGTTCCTTGGGGACCGTAGGGGTGAACTAAGAAGGGATTTCCCGAAATTCCCACGGGATCGGCCAAAACGGGTAAATTAAAAATAATGCAGGCGTAGCTGCTGGCGACCTCTAGTTTAATATACCTACATTTCTTTCACAGTTAAGACGCTCCGTGTGATAACGTATAAAGAATACAATGTGTCACCACATCACCCCATTTCATGCGTTACATTCCGTACATTACACCGTACACTCCATTTGTCGTAAGAGGCCAAAAGGAAAAAACACGAAGCAAAGAAGATCTTCGGGCAGAGATGGCATCGTAGACACCAACTTTATATAATATAATAATAATAATAATATACCTATTATATAATATTCTACCACATTCACACAACACCATCTAGTCCCAAACTAAGCAGAGCTTGTAGCTATGGGTACTAGATAATGGATAAACATACATATACACTTTTTTGTAAATACATACATATTATACATAAAAGACCCAGACCAAGACAAACATCCATGTTCATGCACACAAATGTTTGACTTGAGCGGGAATCGAACCCGCGACTTTCGACGTAGCAGTCGCTTACCCTCCCGCTACGCCAACCGGCCTCACCAGGTGTGGCATAGCAAACCAAAACCTAATACATACATAGATACATAGACTCACACCTGTTTCCCGGAGGGGTAGGCAGAGACTACGGAACGCCATTTGCAACGATCGTGACAGATATCTCTTGCTTCATTCATCAGGGTACTTTTAGCCTGTCCTGTTTTTAGGATGTCTCCAATCTGCAGGCCGATTCAGAATGTCACTACAAGTAATCGTACGATATGTCAAATTATTGTCCTCGTCTTCTAGCCGACTATCAGAGATATTTTGAACAAATATTCATTGAATTCGGTTTATTTATTATTTAACTTCATACTGAATGCATAAAATTGATAGGAAATGCTATAGTTTTGACAAAAAATGAGGTAGTCCGTTTGACAATTATCGGAATCGAATGTCAAATGAGATATCGAACGATTCTGAATCGCCCCCCTGGTCAGAGAACGTCCGCCTAGGTCTTCCCCTTTGTCCAAAGCCTGATATTGACTCACAATGCTATAGTAGCGCAAATTAAGAACAGCCTATGTCCAGCTGTGAGCTACAAAAAATAGATTGCGAAGAAATCAGTACAGCACATCGATTCTGTAAAATTCAAACAACAACTCGCATTTCACGTCGCTATTCGCTCTCATTTCGCATGAAGTTCAAAATGACCTTGATTTTGAGTGCGAAGTGAGCGTCGAACTGACCCCCCGTCAGTTCGACGCTCACTTCGCAATTACCTTATAGAATGCCACTTTTTACGTCATCTCATACTTTATCTGTCAAAATCTCGAAGTCAATTTAGTTCAATTCGCAAACACGCTCGCAAGAGTAGCGCTAGTGTAGATTCGAATTATCAACCGAGTTTTAGAATGCCAATCAAGAAACTCACAGCGGATTCAGATTCAAAGTTTACAATGAAATCTTACAGAACCACACTGCAGATAATTGTAAAATACCGTGAGACACAATTTATATTACTATAAACGTAGTTTAAGTACTTAAGTTTCCATACTGATTGTGATATATTGTATTGTTTTACATTTTAAGATAAGTACTTTATATTTTAAAAAAAATATTAACTATAAGTTGTCTCACCGATGGCAGTAAATATATCATTCTTCCTTCTTTCTTTCTTTCTATTCAACAACCAAAACCACATTATTTCCAACGTTGTCATGATGCATGTACAACAACACTAAAACAAGCTTCTCAGTACCTGCTATCGATTTTTGATACGCGTTTCATTGGGTTGACATGCCAGATATTTGAATAACGCGTTTTAAATACAAACAATTTTGATCAAATTTAGCTCAGAATCAACCATAAAATTGCTATAAATCAAAGACGGTAATACATTTCAAATAATTTTCATTTTAATATAATTAGAGACTGGTGTTCCCCAAGGTACCATTCGTTTACTTCTTACGTTTTAGAAATAATGATTAGGCACAATAAAAGGACAAATAAATCATGACAACGAGACTTAAACTGAAACTTCACAAGTATAGAGTAGCTCTCAAAGAATAAAACTGTACCATAATGGTAACTATACCATAACATAACATAAACATAACATAACTTCACGCCTTTTATCCCCGAAGGGGTATGCAGAGGAGTATTACACACCCACATTTCACCAGTTATGTTTCGGTCCCAATGTAATAGGGGGCGGGCCTTTTGCCATCTACCGGGCACATTATTAAGCGAGCGATAATTAACATTATTAATACACACATAACTTTGAAAAGTCAGAGGTGTGTGCCCGCGGTTCCTGGGGATCGAACCCGAGAGCGTCGTCTCGGCAGTTGGTACACCACTGGGCTATCGCCGCTAGGCTACCTATACCGTACTAACTATACCGTAGTGAAAATATCATCCTACAGTTAGCAGCATGGTCATGTTAATTGAAGTAACGGTGTGTTGTCTGGCCTAAAACGCAGCGACGGCCACGTGTGTAGTACTAACAGCTTAAACTGCTATGAAATTTCGATTCGAGTCTCTAGTCCAAACCCATTGTGCGTATTATACCTATTCTTATTATTGCTTACTAAACGGTGACTGCCTCGTTGGTCTCGCGGCATAAATGTGCGTGTGGGATTGGGAGGTCTTGGGTTCGATTCCCGGGTCGGGCAAAGTGTTATTGAGTTTTCCGTTAGGCAATTCTCAGTAGCAGCACGGAGTCCGGTGATGTGCCCGGTACGGCGATAGGCTCGCACCCTATTACGTGGGACCTAAAAATTCATGGCGAAATGTGGATGTAATATTACCCCTCTGCCTACCCCTTCGGGGATACAGGCGTGAGTCTAAAAAAAAAACGGCGGAGAAAACATAGTGAGGAAATCAGCATGTCTGAGAGTTCAACATAATGTTAGCGAAAGACATGTCTGTCATCATCGTCGAGAAGTCTGGCAATTGCTTCTGGTGAAGTGTCGTAACTTCCCCTGGTCATAATGAGAAAGGGGCTTCGCCCAGCAGTGGGACTGATTGTAGAACATAGGTGATGATGATGTGTTGTCTATTTCTTTATTGATAAATTAAGGTATAACTTGGGTGTCGTAAGAGCCGACAGAGGGAGCATATTATGCAGAGAACAGCACTGTAAGAGAAGGAAAACTTGTTACAAACCCTATACCAACCCGTTTGGCCAGCGTGGTATAGTAGGCCAATTCCTCCTTTCAAAGGAGAGGCCTAGTCCAGCAGTGGACTGTTAAAGGCTGATGATGATGATAACTTTTACACAATTGACTGACATTGCAAGCGGGTAGATCATTTTAGTTTCGAAAACATTTATACATTGCCGATTTTGACCGGCAAATGTGGAATCCTAGTTTACTGCAGCGTATTCGGATTTTGGCGATCGCAGCTTAATGCAACCAGTGTTACATTTTCGAGTTTCTGTGTGAAAATCGCGCTGTAGTAACGGCTAATGTAAACTTGTGTCTTCTACAGTAGCTGTAGCGATTTTTACTTTTCTTTGATATCGTACTAACTTCTTCATTCGAAAGTCAAGTTTATATTTATAGTAATAGGCGGCAAACGAACAGACGGATTGTCTGATGGTAAGCAATTACCGCCGACCATGGACACAAGCAACACCACTGGAGTCACATGTGCGTTGCTGCCCCTTGGGGTTGCGAAAAGGGATAGGATAAGGAGTGGGATGAGGGAGAAGGAATAGGGCATCCGGAACTCTCACTCACCGAACGAAACGCAACAGTTTAGGTACTGTTACTTTACGTCGATTTTCTTTGAGAGGGTAGAGTAAGAATTGCATGTTTGTTTTTACTAGTGCGTGTGTATATTTTGTGCCGAATTGAAGGTATTTTCTTTGATATCGTTCTAACTTTATATATATATTTTTTATAGACTTACTCCTGTATCCCTCAAGGATTTTTGGTCCCACGTAATAGGAGGCGAGCCTATTGCCGTTGCCGGCACATCACCAGACTCCGTGCTGCTACTGAGAATTAGGAAAAACCCAGTAACACTTTCCACACGACCCGGGAATTGAACCCGAGATCTCCAATCAGCAGTCGCATACGCTATCCACTGGACCACGGAACTGACTTTTTTCTATTCTTAGTAGATTTAACACTATATTAATACTAGTCGACGCCAGCGGCTTCGCACGCACATATTTTCGAATTTCCCGTTATGCCCGATCCCGTGGGAATTTCGGGAAATCCCGTCTTATTGCACCCTATACTACGGTCCCCAAGGAACATACATGCCAAATTTCAGCTTCTTGCGCCGAGTAGTTTCGGCTGTAGCGTGTCTGTCAGTCAGTCAGTAACGCAAGGATTTTATATATTAAGATTACCCACTAAAGTGGTAACTTCAGCATGCTGCTTTGTTTTGACTATCTATTACAAACTGCCTCGCGGCATAATTGGTCTCGCGGCATAAATGTGCGCGTGGGATTGGGAGGTCTCGGGTTCGATTCCCGGATCGGGCAAAGTGTTATTGGGTTTTTTCCTTAGGAAATTCTCAATAGCAGCTCGGAGTCTGGTAATGTGCCCGGTACTCGCCCCCTATTACGTGGGACTGAAATAAATCAGGCGAAAAGTGGATGTAGCTATACACCTCTGCCTACCTCTTCGGGGATATAGGCGTGAGACTATGTATGTATGTATGTTTTTCTTTTATCTTTCTTCTTTATAGATAAAAATACATCTAAATACAACCCACAATAAACGCTACAAGCAACGGCATCGTTCTAATTCCCGACGTACGATGATTTAATTCAATAGCAAATAGGCGCGCGCGAGCCACAGGAATTATGTCATCCAATTAAAGTCATGATACTGAGTACAGTAGTCGTGTTACAACGTACAATATATATACCGTGTTTGTAAACTGTCCAACACGCTAGTAGGCTTTTTAATGCCTTAAGAGCGGTTTCAGATTAGCGTTTTATACGCGCGTATAAGCTCGTTTTTGAAAGCGCATGTAGGCGCGTACAGGCTCGCCTTTTGGCACACGCGCAACTCGTACGAGCGTTGACGCACTTCTAAGCTCGTATATGCACGAGCCGTCAGAATCCATGTTGACACTGACAAGATGTCACTACAGTTTCGGGCGAACACGCCGAAATATGCCCGTTCGGTTTTTTGAAGCTCGTAATATAGCGCGCGTGTAAGCGCGTATGCTGAAACGACCGTATACGCGCAGAAAAATACGCTAATCTGAAACCGCCCTTAATGTCGAACAATATTAGAGAAAAAACCATAACATTGAAAACAACGTTTTGTCTTTAATACTAGTCAACTTACTTTCTAACTACAGCGGCGATAGCCCAGTGGTGTACGTAACGGACTGCCGAGACGATGGTCTCGGGTTCGATACCCAGTTACACCGGGCACACACCTCTAACTTTTCAAAGTTAAGTATGCATTATAAATTAATTGTCGCTCGCTTAATGATGTGCCCGGTAGATTGTAATGGCGAACTGGGTGTGTAATACATCTCTGCCTACCACTGCAGGGATAAAAGGCGTGAAGTTATGTTATGCTATGTGTTACTTTCTAACTTAAATTGTTAATTATCGCCTGCAGTATTCGTGTTACAGCGAATAATATATACACTGTGTTTGTAAACTGTCCGACAGTTCAGACTCTTGAATTGCTTTTATACCGTACAATATTAGTGCAATGGCCATAATATTCCAAGCAACGTATTGAACTGTCCGAAATGCTAGCAGGGTCTTCAATGGCTTTTATATCGAACAATATTATAGTGGTGCATAGGGTTCCCACCAAGAACTTAGGGTTCCAAGCCAACCTCACCTGCAAGTGGTGCACCTGCCGATCAACGGACGAGGCTCTGGCAAACAAAATATCCCGATAAGCGGCAATAGGCTCGCCACCTATTACGTGGGATCAAAACACTGGCGAAAAGTGGGCGTTTAATATGCCTTTGCCTACCCCTTCGGGGAAGCAGGCGTGAGTCTATGTATGTATGTATGTAATATTATAGTCCAAGATCCCAGGGCCGCCAGACCTTACTTATTTTCTCAGAAACGAAATCTATAGAATAATGTAGTGTTAGTATCTGCTATGGGTGTACGCATACTTGCTAGCTTGGATCGTGGGCCAATTTTTAGGTATGATGTGCTAAATGTTACTAACTTTTAACAAAAATAGTAGGTACTAACTTTTCTTAAATTCTCAGTGCTGATTTTTAGGTATGTTTTAGAAAAGACTATTAAAAATTCATTAATAATACTACCAGACTCATTACGAAGGCGCTAATTTTTATCAGATGCTTTAAAGCTTCCAAAATAATAATTGGCATCCTAGGGGGCGAGAAAATGTATGGAAATTGTTCCCGTGGACCTTTAGCACATCATACCTGAAAATTGGCCCACGATCCAAGCTAGCAAGTTAGAGTACACTCATAGCAGATACTAACACTACATTATTCTATACATTTCGTTTCTGAGAAAATAAGTAAGGTCTGGCGGCCCTGGGATCTTACTCTATTAGTAAAAGGCCCATATTATCATCAGCATTGCATATATACTGTCCCACATATTCTCCTCCTCCTCCTCAATTGTCTATGGAGAACTCTCAGACATGCAGGTTTAATTTCTAAGGATGTTTACCTTCATCTGATTTAAAAAAAAACGCTTATATCACGCACCTTTGTTTGGAGTAACCGATAGTTCGGCACTGTTGCAAGCGCCATGTCAATATCGGTTGCTCCTAACAAAGGTACGTGGTATTTATCCCGAAAGACAATTTAAAAGGTATGGTATGGTAGTTTATAGGTAGTAGAACCATTCTGAATTCAGCATGAATGGGCCGGCTCGACCGGGGAAGTACTACCCTCTCACAGAAAATCGACGTAAAGTAACAGTACCTAAACTGTTTCGTTTCGTTTGGTGAGTGAGGGTGCTGGAGGCCCTATCCTATTCCTTCTCCCTTATCCCATCTCTTTTTCCAACCCCAAAAGGCGGCAAAGCACTTGTGACTCCTTTGGTGTTGCTTGTGTCCATGGGCGGCGGTAATTGCTTACCATCAGGCGATCCGTCTGCTCGTTTGCCGCCTATTACTATAAAAAAAAAAGTTTAAAAGACAATGAAAGTGTAAATTCCTATATTGCTTACCTTCATCGTTTAGGAAGTGATTGTTAACAGTTTGATACGCACATAACTTCGCAAAGTAATTGGTTCACGCCATGGATTCTAACCCGAGACCCTCCCTTTAGCAGTTTATCGGCTTGTCCACTTCGCGATCGCAATGTATTGCAAATTGCAACCAATAAAACAAGTTTTAATAAACTGTACGATACTAGCAGTTTCAATGACTTTAATATCGTACAATATTATTGAAGGGCATCAGTAAATTGTCTATTATTGCTTGCACATGCCTCGGAGAGCATGTTAAGCCGTCGCGTGCCGGTCCCGTCTGTCATGAAGATCTTTAACAGTCGTTATAGGGAGTCAGCACTTTGAAAATACACTGGTCAAAGTCAAAGTCGAAATCCTTTATTCATTTAAATCACTAAGTGACACTTATGAACGTAAAATAAAAAAAAATACTTAAAGCTTATACACATTTACTGCCACGTTCGCAAAGCAAGGGCGTAGAACCACTTCTATGTCACTTGTATATATTTACTCTACTTAATACTCAAGCATAATCTTGTTAATTTTTTTGACTTAGCCATGAAACAAGGTTGCGGCGGTCAGACGGCATTCCCTCTGTGAAAAAGCTAATATTCTAAAAAAATAGGTCAAAGTCAACTTTGTATGAAACAGATGATATTTTTTTCGCGATTTGGCAAAAGTTCCAGAACAAAAGTTGTTCGTAATGATGAATATAACCACCCCCTAAGAGGTTAACGGTGTTTTACGAATATCCCTGTACATATCATCCCGTTGGTGTCGTAAGAGCCGACAGAAAGAGCATATTATGCAAAGAATAGCATTGTAAGAGAAGGAAATTTTGAAAACCCTTTACCAGCCCGATTGGCTAGTGTGGTACCTGCTAAATCTTCCTTTCAAAGGTTAGGCCTAGTGTATCACTGGACTATTAAAGGCTTATGACGAAGAATATTCAGAACAGGCAGCGATAGCCTAGTGGAGATACCAACAGACTGCCATGCAGAGGGTATCCGGTTTGAATCCACGGCGCGCGCCAATGACTTTTCAGAGTTATGTGCGTATTGAATTGTTAATTATCGCTTGTCCAAAAAGGTACGTTTGGCTGTGCATAGAGGGGTGTTAGTACCTAATCTTATGTTTGGTAGTGATAGTTGGGTATGGCAGAAGAGTCATGAAAGTAGAATAAATGCTGTAGAAATGAGAGCACTGAGAATTAGTATGTGTGGTGTTTCTTTGACTGACAGAGTAAAGAATTGTGAGATAAGAGAGTGTTGTGGGGTAAAAGAAGATGTAGTGACAAGCATCGAGAAAAGTATGCTAAGATGGTTTTGGCACGTGGAGAGGATGGATGACGAAAGACTGACCAAGCAGATATATAAGGCACGTGTGGAAGGGACAGGACGAAGAGAAAGACCTAGGCGGACGTTCTCTGATCAGATTGGAGACATCCTAAAAACAGGACAGATTAGAAGTACCCTGAACAGAAGAGCATGCATGAGGAATCTGATGGGAGTGAATGAAGCAAGAGAGATATGTCAGGATCGTTGCAAATGGCGTTCCGTAGTCTCTGCCTACCCCTCCGGGAAACAGGCGTGAGTCAAATGTATGTATGTTGTCCGGTGCCTCGGAGAGCACGTTAAACCGTCGGTCCCGGTTGTCATGAAGATCTTTGACAGTCGTTACAGGACGTCAGTACCTTCTAAATAAACTGACACTAGTCTAAACCATGGAATATCGCTATCCCTTCGGGTTGCGGAGGTCAGACAGGCAGTCGCTCTGTGGAAAAGCTAATATTCAGTAGCGGTTAGTCTTGTAAGCGGACCCCAGGTTGAAACTGGGATAACGCTAGGAGGATGATGATGATGAAGAATATTCAGAATAGAAACCAGGATTTCTACCAAGGTTTCAGTCCCGAGTAACATAACGGAGACAGTATAATTCTTATAGAATTAGTTAACAAAAAAGCAACTGCTTTAACTACTGAGCCATACCTACTCGTAATCTAGTACCAAGTTTAGTACTTATACTTAGTTCTTATGCTGTAATAAAATCTGATGTGTTAGGAAGAGACTTAATATCTTTCACAACCATCCTTAGCATTTGAAACATAATATTATGAAAATAATGTCTAATGTTCGGATTTTCTCTAAGTTTATACTTGAATATACACATAAATAAAATTGGTGTGTCTGTTTGTTATATTAAAATACTATTTTACTAATTTTGTATGCTGTTTATTGTATTGTGTACTAGCTTTTAATCGATTAACGAATGTGAATGTCTGTGTAGGCTCTTCTCTTCTTTGTCCACCCCTCTTCCCAGTTTAGCTGGGGTCGGGTCTCCTTACACATTTGCGCCAGAGTGCTCTATACTGACTTGTCTGTGCACCCAGCTTCTCTTTTTGAATCTCTTTCCGCATGTAAGTCCACCAGGTGGCGAGTGGTCGTCCGCTACCTCGCGGCTGATCGGGGATATTTAGGGCCTTTTTGACAGGATGGTTATCCTCGCGTCTCAGGATATGACCGTACCAGCGCAATCGGCTCTCTTTTAGTTTCTCGGTAATCGGTGATACCTTGAACGAACCCCTGACATAACCATTTCGCACTCTGTCCATACGGGTTATGCCTCCTGCCCATCTAAGCATTTTCATTTCATTTGTGTGCAGTTGTTGTTCATGCACCTTTTTGGTGGTCCAGCATTCTGCTCCGTACGTCATGGCTGGTCGTACTACCGTTTTGTACACTTTTCCTTTTACTCGGATGGGCGACTCGAATGTCTGTGTAGACTATGTAAATTTTATTTTATTTTAAGCACTATATAAGCTTGCTCTTTTTAAAACATGTACAACAGTGGAGAATTTAATTTCCATGGCATTCTCTGTATTCAACATAATATCTAAGGCGATGTCGAGACGTGAGATTGAAGATGCGTTCCGAAATTAAGTTGTAACATTTTAGGATAATTTGAATAAAAAAAATATTTTCATTTTTTTTTTTCAATAGGTACGTATAATTATTCTCTCATGATTTATTACGATACAAAAAGCAACAACGTAACATAACTTCACGCCTTTTATACCCGTAGGGGTAGGCAGAGATGCATTACACACCCACACTTCGCCAGTAATGTTTCAGTCCCAATGTAATAGGGGGCGAGCCTATTGCCATCTACCGGGCACATTATTAAGCGAGCGATAATTATCATTTTTAGGGTTCCGTACCTAAAAGGTAAAAATCGGAACCCTATTACTAAGCCTCCGCTGTCTGTCTGTCTGTCTGTCTGTCTGTCTGTCTGTCTGTCTGACACCAGGCTGTATCTCATAAACCGTGATAGATAGAAAGCTGAAATTTTCACAAATTATGTATTTTGGTTGCCGCTATAACAACAAATACTAAAAATAAAAAAATGAAAATATTAAGGGGGGGGTCCCATACAATAAACGTGTTTTTTTTTCGTATTTTTGCTCAAAATTACTAACGGTAACAGGTAGACGCTTAAAATTTTCACGGAATATGTAGTTGTATATTAACTTTAATAATTAAATTAAAAAAAGTAAATAATAAAGGGGGGCTCCCATACAACAAACGTAATTTTTAAGCAATTTGTTACTCGATCTTAATAAACAAGTAGAAACTTAAAAAATATTTAAGTATATATACAACAAACGTGATTTTCTTTTATAGATGATGGTACGGAACCCTTCGTGCGCGAGTCCGACTCGCACTTGCCCAATTTTTAATACACACATAACTTCGAAAAGTCAGAGGTGTGTGCCCGAGGTACCTGGGGATCGGACCCGGGACCATCGTCTCGACAGTCCGTTACGTTCATCACTGAGCTGTCGCCGCTGTAAAAGCAATAACATAATTATTATAGAATTAAGTCCTCCAGCATCTATCTGTCGGGACGATAACGCTAAACCCAAAAACTACCAAACGCTTTTTTGTTGGGTTTTCTTGAGAATGGTTTCGGTTATATAATTTACACGTGTCGACCGTGTGTTAATAAAAATAAAATTAATAATTAATTATCAAACATGGCTACACCGTGAACAGCGAGGTGAATATAAATGAAATTATTTGATTATTTTATGTTTAATTACTACAATCATAGAATTTAATTTGATAACATACTAGCGCTACGCTAGCACTAGACCTAGCGCCAGGCATGGCCCGCCGCGCCGCCGCGTCGTCCTACACCCAGACCCGCTACTTAACGCCTTACTTCGCTTAATGTACGCAAAACAAAAAATTCGGATACTGTGAATACGAAAGCTTCAGCCTTGAGGAAGAAATAGGATTTGAACTTATGACCTCGAAGTATTAAGTCGATATATTACGAACTAAGATACTGTCAGGTAGTGAGTTACGATCAGGTTATTAATTGATTTCAAAAATAACAAGTGACGCATATACGGTGTTATTTTATATATTTTTTATAGGCTCACGCCTGTGCCCGAAGGGGTAGGCAGAGGTGTAGTATTACACCCACATTTCGCCATGAATTTTTAGATCCCACGTAATAGGGGGCGAGCCTATTGCCGTTACCGGGCACATCACCAGACTCCGTGCTGCTACTGAGAATTCGTAAAAACCCAGTAACACTTTTGCCCGACCTGGGAATCAAACCCGGGACCTTCGATCTTCGATATTACGTGGGACTTTAAAATTCATGGCGAAATGTGGGTGTAATATTACACCTCTGCCTACCCCTTCGGGGATACAGGCGTGAGTCTATAAATAAAAAAATATAAGGATAGTGGTAATTTATCGTATTATCATCATGATCCTAACTTACTTTACCTTTGTAGCGCTCCTAGCACGTCTTGGCTTTCCGATTATAATAGATAGCCAAAGTTAAGCAACGCTTGCACAGGTCACCATTCGGGTGGGCGACCGCGTGTGACATCTTATCTAATACTAATATATAAAGCTGAAGAGTTTGTTTGTTTGTTTGGTTGATCGCGCTTATCTCAGGAAATACCGGTCCGATTTGAAAAATACTTTCAGTGTTAGATAGCCTATTTATCGAGGAAGGCTATTATATAACATCACGCTATGAGCGACGGGAGTAGAGCAGTAGCCTTAAATAACGCGGGTGTAACCGCGGGCATCTTTTAGTACTAATATATAAAGCTGAAGAGTTTATTAGTTTGGTTGAACGCGCTAATTTCAGAAACTACTGGTCCGATTTGAAAAACTCTTTCAATGTTAGATAGCCCATTTATCGGGGAAGGCTATTAGCTATATTATAATATCACGCTATGAGCGACAGGAGCAGAGCAGTAGCCTTAAATAACACGGGCGTAACCGCGGGCATCCTCTAGTTTACAATAAAGCGCTACCTTTCTTCCAAAAAAACTGTCGGTACCGGTGCTTGCCCAAGGACAAGAAATGTTAGGCCGTATCGGAGGCCTTCGGGCGGTCTGAAAACTCCGACACCAGAGAAGGCCACACATTCACACTCATACTTATTTTCCTTAATTGCAAGGTATCCCTATCCCCAAAGGCCCTAGCCCCTATTCCTTCTCCCTCATCCTCATCCTATCCCTTTTCCCAACCCAAAAGGGCGGCAACGCACATGTGACTCCTGTGGTGTTGCTTGTGTCCATGGGCGGCGGTAATTGCTTACCATCAGGCGATCCGTCTGCCCGTTTGCCGCATATTACTATAAAAAAAAAGTATGAGTGTATTTTATTCGATACTAGAGGACGCCCGCAGCTCCGCCTGCATTTTTTTTAAATTTACCCGTTTTGGCCGATGCCGTGGGAATTTCGGGAAATCCCTTCTTAGTGCACCCCTACGGTCCCCGAGGAACATACATGCCAAATTTCAGCTTCCTGCGCCCAATAGTTTCGGCTGTAGCGTGTCTGTCAGTCAGTCAGTAACGCAAGGATTTTATATATTAAGATAATCTACTTTTTGGCTAGTCATGCATGAATGTAATTTAGGACGTAAGAGTCTAGACAAGATCCTGACTCTAGGTAACCTGATTCATTAGAATTATGTCATTCAATTTACGACCACTGTCAATTAATCTCACCTGGTCTTAATGGTTCAAATCTTTTATTATTTAAGGCTTGAATACCCTTCATCATCAGCCTTTAACAGCCCGCTGCTGGACTAGGCCTCTCCTTTGAAAGGAGGAATTGGCCTACTATACCACGCTGGCCAAACGGGTTGGTATAGGGTTTGTATCAAGTTTGGTGGCGTGGGGTGGTGACATTCCGGATTCTTAATCCGTCACCACACGGACTTTTACGGAATTTTTAGATACCTACCACGTAATAGGGGGCGGGCCCATTGACGCTTTTGCGCGACCCAGGAATCGAACCCGGGCCGATCAGCAGTCGCATATGCTATCCACTGGACCACGGAGGCAGTCCTAAATTAAATATACAGGGTGTCACAAGACCCATCACCAAGCCGAAGTCTACTCGTTGTGGACATCATGCCAAGCCATACTAACCAAAAATAATACCTGGAAAACGATTTTTTTAAGATTTCACATTTTTTAAACCGCAATTAAAAGCGCGCGCGTGCAATGCTCGAAATACCTACTTATCCATGGGGTCATAGGGCATCTAAAGAACATATTGGCGGGGTAAATAGGTACATCGATTTTGTACCTAATTAGAAAAAAATCATACTAACTTTGAGCCTCAATATCTCCTAAACCAGTAATTTCCCAGGTATGGAGCCGAAGTAAAAAATGTTCGTAGTGATTGGTACAACATGTAATTTCAGTTTTCGTTAAGGGTCTTTTTACACCCTGTATATAAAAATTTAAATGTAGGTAAGTCTAGTTTCTGGTACAACATCCTCATCATCATCATCGTCCTAGCGTTATCCCGGTTGCATCTAGGACTGGCACGCCTTGGAGCCCGGGGTCCGCTTACTGGTCTAACCAGATATGGCAGAATATCAACTTTTCCACAGAGCGACTGCCGTCTGACCTCTGCAACCCAATTGGATAGCGATATTCCATGATTAGACCAGTATCAGTTTATTTGCGGGTATTGACTCCTCGTAACGACTGTCAAAGATCTTCATGACAGCCGGGGCCGACGGTTTAACGTGCTCTCCGAGGCACGGGGCAAGCGATAATTAACAATTTAATACGCACTTAACTTTGAAAACTCATTGGTGCGCGCCGTGGATTCGAACCCTCTGCATGGCAGTCCGTTGGTATCTCCACTAGGCTATCGCTGCCTCTGTCGAAAACATACCATGTCATAATCTTGTGAAATGTAGCACACCTACCTTTCTATTTACTAGCTCTCGTAGATAAACAAATGAAAATATTCTGCTATACCAGCATAAATATTACCTACATAGAAATGTCAAATGAAGCATAACCTTATTTTTTAAGTTGGTTTAGAATCGTCTTGTTGTTTATTTCGACAATAATCAATCGTGGTCACGGGATGTCCAACTTTTATTTAAGTTTCACATTTTCACATGTGTGAACCAATCACAAAAGTTTGAAAGTCCATAAAACCCTTCTTATTAGCTACAGGCAAGCATCGAGCAAGGTATGCTAAGGTGGTTTGGGCACGTGGAGAGGATGGATAACGAAAGATTGATCAAGCAGATATACAAGGCAAGTGTGAATGGGACAGGACGGAGGGGAAGACCAAGGCGGACGTTCTCTGACCAGATTGGAGACATCCTAAAAAAGGACAGGTCAGATACTTCTGACTCTCCTAAACAGAAGAGCATTCATGAGAAATCTGATGGGAGTGAATGAAGCAAGAGATATATGTCAGGATTGTCGCAAATGGCGTTCCGTAGTCTCTGACTACCACTCCGGGAAACAGGCGTGAGTGAGTCTATGTATGTATGTATAGCTTCACTGAGCTAGAGCATTCTCCAATCCAAAACCCGAACGCGCCCGCGTCGCTTTCCGTAAATTGCCAAGAATGTCGATTTCATTGGTTGTTATGGTCCATTAATAGCCATCAGCAATCATCGAAGTGGACCATGTACAGCGATTGTGCACATCAGACAATTTACCAATAAAATAAATACTTGCCTATTACTTTTGATAGGGCATCGACCCAATGACATAGATTTTGGGTGTAAGGTTGACAGAAAAAAATTAACAATGCTAAATTCTTCTTGAAATTTGGTAGTGTTATTTTATAATCTGTCACAACTCAGGGCGGTTTCAGATTAGCGTTTTATACGCGCGTATAAGGTCGTTTTTGCAAGCGCATGTAGGCGCGTGTTTATTTCGACGAAAATCAGTGGTGGTCACGGGATGGCCAACTTTTATTTAAGTTTTACATTTATGCGTATAGGCGCGCCTTTTGGCACACGCGCAACTCGTACGAGCGATGACGCGCTTAGCCGTCAGAATTCAAGTTGACACTGACGAGATGTCACTACCGTTTCGAGCGAAAACGCCGGAATATGCCCGTTTACGCGAGTCTGTTTTTTTGAAGCGCGTACGCTAAAACGACCGTATACGCGCAAAAAAATACGCTAATCTGAAGTGAAAACCGCCCTTACGCTGTTGGGCACAGGCGCCATATATATTTTATTACGTTAGCCGTTTAGCCGATACCGTGGGAAGGAACATACAAACATGCCAGATTTCAGATGCTTGCGCCCCATTGTTTTGGCTCTGAGTCGTCAGTCAGTCAGTCATTAACGAAAGAATTTTATATATGTAGGTATATAGAATATGTCAAAAACTTTTTAAAACATGAAGCAACTTAGCATAAAAATATTCAAAATGATAGCATTTTTGTTTGAGATTAAGGCAGCGATAACTAGTACAGATATCAACAGACTGCCCTGCCGTGCTAATCCAAAAAACTGTAAGTCGTCTTACAGTGTTTGTGCATATCAGAGCCCAATCGATTTCCTTCGATCGATCGATCATTGTTTCATTTCAATGGTTATTTTGCAAGATATAGCATACAAAAAACACTGTATTACGTTTAAAATAAGGTGTAAACACGTAAAAATACTGTATCGAACAATACAGTATTTTGCCTAAATAAACTACGTGCGTACGCGCGTTGCTAGATGAGTGGTTTGAACTGCAGCGCGTGTTCGTGCTTTTTTCTACGCAACCAACGTAAGCTGAGTTGACCACAGTATTGCTATCTCTCTCTTTCCTGCGCCATTATTATTATTATTTTTTTTTTTTTTTTTTTATTGCTGCTAGTGGCAGACGAGCGAACGGCCCATCTGATGGTAAACGGTAACCGCTGCTCATGGACTTCGCTAATGTCAGGGTATACACAGCAAAGCCGCTGCCTACCGTGAAAGTAATGCTCTCTTTAAACCTCGTTTGAAGAAGGACAAGTCATAGTGCTCGGGAAACACCGCAGCAGGTAGTTCATTCCAGAGCCTACACGTACGTGGTAGAAAAGATCGCTGGAAGCGCACCGTACTAGATGAGAACGCTTCCAGGTAGTACGGGTGAACTCTACTGCGTCGGCGAGTGGTACGTTGGTAGAAGGGTGACCCTGGTACCAAATTAAACAATTCTTCGGAGCACTCCCCGTGAAAGAGTCGGTAAAATACGCAGAGAGAACCAAAGTCTCTCCGCTGCTCCAGCGACTCTAGTCTAGCCGTGAGATCGGGATCATCGACGATTCGAACAGCTCGTCTCTGTAGGGAGTCAAGTGGATCAAGCTGATATTTTGGCGCTCCAGCCCAGAGATGTGAGCAGTACTCCACATGTGGCCGGACTTGCGATTTATAAAGCATAAGCCGTTGGCTTGGCGTGAAGTACCACTTATTACTTGTCCTCCTTGTTTATCACGTCGAAGACGGTTCGGTTTATATTAGTCGTGTGCCGCGCACTGAATAGTTGTTACTAACTTTGTTAACTCTGCTTAGTTTGGGACTAGATGGTGTTGTGTGTAAGTGGTAGAATATTATTATTCTCTTTATTTTTTACTTATCTCATGGTTTCGTTTAAATTTTTAAATTACATTCCATAAAAAAGAAAATTTGACACCGATAAGACACCGGTGGTTAGGGCCCCAGAGAGAGGAACTTCTTCACGATGCGCGCCGTGTCGAGAAAAACCGCCTTCTGAATCAAGGACTTATCAAGCTGCCAAGTGCGAACTACTTTAGATGTTAGTCGAGGCTCTTGGCGATTTATAATCCATTTATTTGAGATAATAATATGAGTATTCAATTGTTAAATATCGCTTGCCCATGCCTCTTGCATGACTGCTATTATGAGTAGTCAGTTAGTACCTTTTAATACACTGATACTGTTCTAAGCCGTAGAATATCGCTATCCCTTGGGTTGTGGAGGTCAAACGACAGTCGCTCTGTGGAATAGCTAATATTCTGACAAATCTTCTGACAAATGGGGTCCGCTTACTAGTCTAACCAAGACTATTAAGCGAACCTCAGCGTACAAAAAGTCGGATGACAAGGAAAACGCAAAGAAGGTGATTATAGGTATTTTCTAATCTAATTCTAATGTTCTAAGGATTTTTTCTAAAGAAATTGCTTTACGATACTTTGATCTACACCAAAATACTCATCATCATCCTCTTAGCATTATCCCAGTTTCAATCTGGGGTCCGCTAACTAATCTAACCGAATTTGGCTGAATATTAGCTTTTCCACGGAGCGACTGCCTGTCTGCCCTCCGCAACCCGAAGGGATAGCGATATTCCATGGTTTAGACTAGTGTCAGTTTATTTAGAAGGTACTGACGACTGACAAAGATCTTCATGACAACCGGGACCGACGGCTTAACGTGCTCTCCGAGGCACGGGACAAGCGATAATTAACAATTCAATACGCACATAACTCCGAAAAGTCATTGGTGCACGCCGTGGGTTCGAACCTGATACCCTCTGCATGGCAGTTTGTTGGTATCTCCACTAGGCTATCGCTGCTCACAAACACTACAATTACATTGATATAAATCACGTATACAAGATCGACACCAAAATACTAACTGACATTATTTATTTATAAACCCATTAATTTTTAACATGCTGTTTGCCTGGTAATTTCTATTTAAAAACAAATGTGTTATTCAGTATGCGATGCATCGATAATGTTTTCAATGAATACTTATTGGTTGTGAATTGAGTAATTATTGTTTGTGTTAAATATTCAGTAGTAGAACACTCGATTGGTTTAACGGATTTTGGCTTTTCCAGTGGCTTCACAGACTAAACTATCCGCAATCAACGGGGGTATCTGTGGGATGTCGTAAGACACAGCGGTGTTTATCAGGTAGGTCTCCTCGAATGCCTTCTATCACATACCTACTCCACCAGCTCCAATGATCTCGCCGTTATGGATGCATTTTTGACATTTTACAAAATTTGAGATTTGCTGGGCATCTTTTGTTTTTTGGTAAATCATGTTTTCTAAAATCGTATCCTAGCTAGATCGATTAATCGCTACATATTAAATAAAAATTGTTGGAGCCTTTTCTGAGATTCAGATTATAATAGGTACATACAGAAATTGCCCGTTTAAAAATATTAGATTAATGCAAAGATTCGTCAAAATCGTTTCTGTAGATTTTGCGTGAAAGAATAGTAAACATCCATCTATCCACCCTCACAATTTTTAGGCTGGTTTCAGAGTCACGCGTTTGACCGGCGCCGGCCACACGCGCGCGCTTCCAATTACACTAGATTAGTAGTAGCGTTTCATAGTCACGCAGTTCAAACGCGCCGCGTGTGAAACGCGCGCGCCGGCCCGGCCGCGCTACCGAAGCTTCATACATCGCAATGAGAAACGCGAACTCGTTTCACAGTGGTCCGCGCGCCAAACGCGCTGTTGAGACGCGCTGGCCGACGGCGTGTGCCGCGCGCGTCACTCTGAAACCAGCCTTAGCGTTTATATCAGAAGGAGTTCTCTTCAGCTAATTTTGAGGCTCAGTTTTACTCAAGTAGCCTGCTATATTTTGTATAGATATTGGATACGCATAAAAAACAGCCTGATCAAAATGAACAGCAATTGAGCATTTGTTCTATCTCACTAAAAGCGTAGGCGTTTAAATTATTTGAAATCATCATCCAGTTGCATCCCAGGGTCCGCTTACTAGTCTAAACGGATTTGACTGAATATTAGTTTTTCCACAAAGCGACTGCCGTCTAACCTCCGCAACGCAAATTAATAGCAATAGGTATCAGTAAATTAATAGCAATAGGTACCAACAGACTGCCATGCAGAGGGTATCGGGTTCGAATCCACGGCGCGCACCAATGACTTTTCGGAGTTATGTGCGTATTGAATGGTTAATTATTGCTTGTCCCGTGCCTCGGAGAGCACGTTAAGCCGTCGGTCCCGGTTGTCATGAAGATCTTTGACAGTCGTTACAGGTCCAGTACCTTCTAAATAAACGGACACTAGTCTAAACCATGGAATATCGCTATCCCTTCGGGTTGCGGAGGTCAGACACGCAGTCGCTCTGTGGAAAAGCTAATATTCAGCCAAATCCGGTTAGACTAGAAAGCGGACCCCAGATTGAAACTGGGATAACGCTAAGAGGATGATGATGATGAGGTATCGGTCTATTATGCGGAGTCCCCATAACAACTGTCAAAGATCTTCATGACAGCTGGGACTCTCTGCTCTCCGAGGCACGGGATAACATAATTCACAATTTAATACCCACATGACTTCGAAAATTTTGTGGTGCGCGCCGTGGATTCGAATCCTATAACCTCTGCATGGCAGTTTGTTGGTAGGTATCTCTGCTAGGCTATCATTGTGTTTACCTTGATTCAAAGTCTCTTTATATAATTATCTTCGATTGGCTTAACGTTTTTATGTGCAGGGTATGAAAGGTTATGTAAAAATACGTGGTATAGTAGTCTAAATTATCATATTGACTCGTTCTCCGTGGTCCGGTGGATGCGTATGCATCTGATCGCATGAATCCCGGGACTGGGTTCGATTCCCGGGTCAGGCAGAAGTGTTACTGAGTTTTCCCGAAGTCTCAGTAGTAACTCGGAATCTGGCAATATGCTCGGTAACGGCAAAACGCTACCCTTTTGCTTGGAACCGAAAATTCATAACAATGCGCAATAGCGCAATGTAAGCGTATTATTACACCTCTACCTAAGCCTTCGGGAATATAGGCGTGAATCTAAAAAATCATAAATATGTGTTGTCTATTCTAACCGTCCATAGACATAAAAATGGCTGCCTATTTACGGCGGCTAAATTGAGGATATCCTATATTATAGGGCGCAATAAATAATTTGTCAAACTGACCGGCCCTTATTGTTGAACTATGTTTGGTCAGTTGGACTATGACACAGATGCGCAGAGTAAGAAAAGGTGTGGCAGTGTTTGAAACAGGTGACGATGATTCTGTTTGATTTAACATTAACATTTGTGCCTCATATAAATTATATTGTTAAACTAGCTGTTTCCCGTGGTTTCACCCGCGTTCTGAGGGAACTACTTCGCGCACTGGGTTAATTTATAGCTTAAGTTACTCCTTGGTGCATCAGCTATACGCCAGTGAAAGTCCCGTCAAAATCGGTCCAGCCGTTCCAGAGATTAGCGAGAACAAACAGACAGACAGACAAAAATTGTAAAAAAATAATTTTGGTATATTTATGTACCCGTGTATACATCCATATGCATTTAGTAAAAAGCGGTTATTTCAATATTACAAAGAGACACCCCAATTTTATTTATGTGTATAGAAAAACATCCACAATGTCAGAATTTGCTTTTTAAGATCTTGTAGGTCATTTCAGAAAGACAATTTTATATTAAAAGAGAAACCAATCTATGTTGACAATTTTAACAAAAATAAACTGTCATTGCTCAAACAGGGATGGGATGGATGGGGCCAAATGAAACATATGTTATCCATCGATGCAAAAAAAACGGTATCTGTAAGAAAATTACAAAGTTTTGGCTAGACATTAGAAACATTCAACCAAATTCAGCACCTACTTAATTTGAAGTCAGTTAAAGTGAAATTTCACGTTTTCTTTTTACTCCAAACTACTCATCTCTCTTTTCCATTCCGTGTGGTGACGGATTAAGAATACGGAATGTCACCACACCATATCATCCCATGGGTGTCGTAAGAGCCGACAGAGGGAGCATATTATGCAGAGAACAGCACTGTAAGAGAAGGAAAACTTGATACAAACCCTATACCAACCCGTTTGGCCAGCGTGGTATAGTAGGCCAATTCCTCCTTTCAAAGGAGAGGCCTAGTCCAGCAGTGGACTGTTAAAGGCTGATGATGAATGACTCATCTCTCTTACTAGGTCGCAGTATTGGCTCGCATGGCCCGCCATTCTGGGCGATCGAGGACACAGCGATGGTTTAAGTGCGTAGGCTGAATTTTCGGGAGTCGCACATACCCTTTCCACCAAGCAACTCAATTCGGAATGATGGAAAGAGCATTTAGGGTTTTCCATCACGAATCAAAAGGGACGCAGAATTCGCGCCGTTTGCAAGTCTTCTTCTTCTTTTTCGTATAAGTGAGTGCTTAACTCTGGTACCTATCCAAATTTAAAGGCGTACCTAAAGGCGAATGCCTCTAACCTGGCTTAAGAACCTGTTTTTCCGAACTCGAAAAATCTCAAACGATTTTCGCGATTTGTTTTATTACACAAGTTCCTTTAGCAGGTCTTAACCCACAGCAGGCGCTCCTAGACCACGATCGTTGCAAGTAGGTCAAAACGTCGGGAAAAGCATGAGATATTTATGCTTCAAATATGTAAGCGTTCTAGCGTGCCTTAGCTTGGTGATCACAATAGTTCGGCGAAGTAACGCTTGCGCAGGTCGTCACTTCGATGGGTGCCCGGATGAGCATTTCCATCAGAGCGCTACCGTGCTTCGACACGTAAAGCTGATGGTCGCGGCTTTTGTCTGAGGACAAGAATCCTTAGGCTATGTCGGAGTCCTTCGGGCGGTCTGAAAACTCCGACACCAGAGCTGACCACAAGAAAGAAAATCCCTATAAAAACTCTCTAAATGAACATAACATAACTTCACGCCTTTTATCCCCGAAGTGGTAGGCAGAGGCGTATTACACACCCACACTTCGCCAGTTGTGTTTCGGTCCCAATGTAATAGGGGCGAGCCTATTGCCATCTGCCGGGCACATTATTAAGCGAGCGATAATCAACATTTGCAATTTAATACACACATAACTACGAAAAGTCAGAGGTGTGTTTCCTAAATGAACTCGTAGAGAAATATCGTCGTTGTGGAGCGAAAACTAACTAAGTAACATTATTGGTTAAAATGAGTTATTGATGTCAAGCTGTCTAAAAGTACATTATCTACCTTCTGAATTAATATTTAAGGCTGTTTTGTTAATAATTTCTGAGTTATAAAAATGCGATAATTATCTAACTAGGTACTCAGTAAATGGGAACAATCTACACGAAAATTAATTAAAAGACTTGGTTAAGGCCCACTTGCGCAACGTTTGATTTAAGTCACACCTTAATTTAAATTCGTTGAACAGAATTAATAGCATAAAATAATTTAAGTTAAAAGTATTTAGCGTCCTCTTGCACAACGACAACCACGCTTAGATTTAGTTAAACATTTTATGAGGTCGGTAAAGTAGTTTCTACGTTTTGTTTCATGGCATGAAGCCTTTTTGTTACGATTTTAACGATGTTATGCGTATGGTTTCGCATAAAACCTTAGACTATATATACTTTGAGCATAAAACAAAACGCATTGTCGTCGCCTAGCAACGAAATGACAATTGACAAATAATAACTAGAAACTTTTGAGCATTAACCCTAGAACCCTGCATGGGGTGCAGGTGCACCCCACACCGATTTGTTTTCTAAATATCTCAATTTATTTAATGTCCACGAATTCACGCGTCAGAGTATTTTAGTTTGGTGTCAACCTCTTGCCAATACCGTGACGACAGCTGCGTCATGTAGTCGCATATGTAAGTGCTGTGGGGTATGCCAGTACCCCATTGTAGTAAAATCGTAAGTTATTTTATTTATTACGATTGATGGATTTGTATGTAATATCTTATTTAATTTGATTATTTATTAAAACAATACTCTTATATGAATTAAATACTGATATTTTTAGATGTTATGTGGAGCATCAGGTACAAGTTTGTGCAAAGTGCTCAAACTAAGTTTAACTTAAGGTTGATTTGTGATCTCAAGTTACTGATTATTTATAATTAAACGTATTATTATTAATTGTTTTTTTATTTTTAGAATTACGGTCATTATAGAATGGGGTGTTCCAGCACCCCAGTGTAGGAATAATATGTGCGCCAGATAGTGCAGGATTCTAGGGTTAACAAGAACACAATTAGCTACATTGTTATCAGTTATATCATCATCATCATCATTTCAGCCTCTTCACCAGATCGTCGGTCCACCTTGTGGGAGGCCTACCCCTGATGCGTCGTCCGGTCCAGTTATACATATAATTATAGTTAATTTTCGTCGCTAATGACAAGTTGCCAACGTCAGTGTGACAATTTTTAAATGAAATTAGGCACTAAACAGCCGATTTTCGGTAATTAATTTTGACAGTTCTTAAATCATATTAGTCGACAATTTTTTCGTTGTGCAAGACGCTAGTGGCGTTTAATAGTTTTTTTCTCGTTAAATACATCTTAATTCAATTTAAGAATCGTTGTGCAAGTGGGCCTTCATATTAGATCGTTTAGACAAACTCGTATAGGTCGGTTCACGAAAGTTGACCACAAATGGCGGCCATCGCGCATATTTTCTTTCGTGCACCAATGGCGTGGCTCCATTCTTGACGCACTTAGGGAATGCTTCAAGAACGGAGCCACACCATTGGCATTCCACCCGCGCCTCACCCCGCACCTCCACGGGGACCTAAAAAATGATTTCTGCGCAGTGGTCATCTTTCGTGAACCGACCTATACCAATATTTTATTTGCAATGTCACTAAACGTAGATACTTATTTACTTTTCGTTGGAACATGTTTTAACTTGTAATTCACTAACGGCCAGCAAAAAATAACTAAATTGCGTGAATAAGTAACTAAATACCAAAAAAGTATTTTTTTACTTATGCGAAAAATCATTAATTCAAATATAATCGAATTACTAAAGCAGATGTAAAATTTATACATTTTAAATTATTTATTTAATTTTATTTACATATGATATTTTGGTCCTGGACATCATCTTTCTAATCCTAACCATTTAAGAGTTATTTAAGTTCTAAGATTCTAAGGTCCACTTGCGTAACGTTTGATTTAAGTCACTCCTTCATTTAAATTTGTTGAACAGAATTAACAGCATAAAATAATTTAAGTTAAAAGTATTTAGCGTCCTCTTGCACAACGACAACAACGCTTAGATTTAGTTAAACATTTTATGAGGTCGGTAAAGTAGTTTCTACGTTTTGTTTCATGGCATGAAGCCTTTTTGTTACGATTTTAGCGATGTAATGCGTATGGTTTCGCATAAAACCTTAGACTATATATACTTTGAGCATAAAACAAAACGCATTTTCGTCGCCTAGCAACGAAATGACAATTGACAAATAACAACTAGAAACTTTTAAGCATTAACCGTAGAACCTTACATGGGGTGCAGGTGCACCCCACACCGAATTGTTTTCTAAATATCTCAATTTCTTTAATATCCACGAATTCGCGCGTCGGAGTATTTTAGTTTTGGTGTCAACCGCTAGCGTTACGTCAATACCGTGACGAGGGACCGCGTTGTGTGGTCGCCTGTATAAGTGCTGTGGGGTACGCCAGTACCCCAGTGTAGTAAAATCGTAAGATTATTTATTTATTACGATTGATGCATTTATATGTAATAAGTTATTAAATTAGATTATTTATTAAAACAATAGTCTTATATGAATTAAATACAGATATTTTTAGATATTATGAAGGTAAAATTCAATGAAATTTATTTATTTTGTTTCGGATGGCTGTCAGAGGTTTGAATTACGAAGAAATAAGCTCTATTCTAGACCACAAATCTGGCGAGGAAGAAATAGAAGTTGGGACCAGTTGTAATTCCTAGGTTCTTTACAAGTGTTCAAGAACAAATAATAAGCCAAATATAAAGTTTCAGCAGACAGTTTTGAAATTAGGTTTGGAACTGATACATGAACATTTGGAGGACCGTCACCGCATGCCAACTTAGTCCATTGCAGTGATTCTCAAAAAAGGACCAAATCCTACAAGCGCTGTTGCTCAAACTACATTTAACTTTGTGTAATAAGGCTGATTTGTGATCTCAAGTTACCGATTCTGTTTAGTAAAACGTATTTTCATGAATTGTTTTTTTTATTTTAAGGATTACAGTCATTTTAGTATGGGGTGTTCCAGCACCCCAGTGTAGGAATAACATGTGCGCCAAATAGTGTAGAATTCTAGGGTTAACAATAACATGTAGGTACATTGTTATCAGTTATATCATCATCATCATCATGTCAGCCTAGGGACGTCCACTGCTGGACATAGGCCTCCCCCTGCTGCGTCGTCCGGTCCAGTTATATAATTATTGATAATTTTCGTCGCTAATGACAAGATGCCAACATCAGTGTGACAGTTCTTAAATGAAATTAGCCACTAAACAGCCGATTTTCGGTGATTAATTTTGACAGTTCTTAAGGGGCGGAACATATCTGACCGAAGATGCGTCGAACGTATCTTCGGTCGCGTCTATTCCGTCAAATGAATCGGTACACATCTGACGGAAAATGCGTTGAGCGTATCTGCACACATTCGCTGAAAGCGTGGCTATTATGCACACATATAAGTTTGTTCGTGCAGGGCCGTACTCAGGGCAGCTCAATATTCTACTGTCATATTTTTTTACCTAATCATTTTTCGTGTTCTGTGTTTCTGTAGTTATTTATATTGCAATTCGAGTTTGACTATTAAAAATATGTCGGACTTCGAAGATTTTTTATAGTAGCCAACAAGCGTTATTTGAATATATATCCTATTTAGGTATGGATTCGAGGTTCAAAAATAAAAGACGATAATACGATTTGGTTACGGTTTTTCACAAAACTTATACAAATGATATAGAAGGGGTTACAGACTACAGTTGCAGAGCAAGACACAAAATGTTTTCTCTATAGGTATGTATGGAAATTGTACCCGTGGACCTTTAGCACCTCATACCCAAAAATTGGCCCTCGATCTAAGCCAGCAAATATGCGTACACTCATAGCACATACTAACACTACATTATTCTACACATTTCGTTTCTGAAAAAATAAGTAAGGTCTGGCGGCCCTGGAATCTTACGATCTTAAAATCACCGATCTAGGAATAACATGGATATGGTATGTCCAATACCTACGAATTTAGCGTGCACACCTACGAAATTAGCGTGCACACCTGCGAAACGTTGGGCAAATAAAATGGCTGCCATTTGGGTTGTCCAGAATGTAATCGATATCGATATGGAGCCTTCTTTTGCCAGATTAGTTTATTCCATAATGCAAATGTGGGCGAACATGGCAAAGCGAAAGACGACCCTTGTATGAAACATTTAACAAAATATTCTCTGAGAGCCAATATCGGATTTTTCGACATATTTATGCATAAAAACAAAATTATTATGTTCGATAGACAACGATTTCACAGCAAATGTACCACAAACCTTGGCGAAAAATATAGCGATAGTGGCACGAATGACATTTCTAATAAAATATCGTCATGATTAATTTATTCAGTAAACTATGGCTATCTCTTTTTTCTGACAGAGATATCCCTAAGACAAAACGAGACAACATTATGTTTGGTGGCTTTATGTCGGTTTCGTAAATATGTGTATAAAAAAAATCACGGCGAAATGTGGGTGTAATATTACACCTCTGCCTACCCCTCCGGGGATACAGCCGTGAGTCTATAAAAATATAAAATAAAATTCAAATTCAAATTAATTATTCAAATTAAATTTATTTGTTAAACACAGGTATATATTGAGATGTTACAGAATAAAGGCAGTGCAGTTCTGTGTCCTGCCAATGTTGGCGTACAAATATTCACATATTATTAACAAAAAAAGATATTAAAAATGTAATGAAAACATACAAATAACACAAATATCTAAAATAACAAACCCAAAAACTAACACATTTAACGGATAATACCTTAAAAACAGCAATTTTATAGTATATTAAATTTCGTCATTGAGGAAATCTGTAACTGAATAATAACACTTTTCAGTCAATAACATTCGTAACTGTTTTTAAAAAAGGCTTATGTTTAGTGTTTTTATTGACTCCGGCAGTTTATTGTATATTTTCGGCGCTAAACAAAACACACTTTTCCATAGGAGCACCGTGTTAACCTTACGAATACATAATACATTGTTTTTACGTCTACTGCGTGTGACGACATCGGACAATCTAGTTAATAAATGAGGATTTTTTTCACAAATAATGCTACTTCAAATATAAACAGAGATGGAAGTGTCAAAATTTTATATTCAACTAGCTGTCCCGGCAAACGTTTTTTTTGCAATTTTTTTTTGAAAAATAGATGTTGGCCTATTCTCATAGATACCGGATAAGCACAAAAAAATTCATCAAAATCGGTCAAGCCGTTTCGGAGGAGTATGGGAACGAAAACTGTGACACGAGAATTTTATATATTAGAGATGAAATAGGGTCTGCAGCTGTCCATAACTTGGAGGCCAAACATAGCTCTGATACATCTTTTTTTAAATTTAAAAGCTATTTCTTTATGGGTAGAGTTGCCCCAGAAAATAATGCCGTATCGAAGAATAGATGCAACTATACCATGATAGGCAGTAATAAGCGCTTCTTTATTTACTACTCGTAACAGTTTTTGTAAAGCATAGGACGAGCTACTTATTTTTTTACAAATAACCTCTATATGGCCTTTCCAGTTTAACTGACTGTCAATTATCAAACCAAGAAATTTGGCGTTATTTGTAGAACATATGTTTTCACTCTGGTAATTAATCTTCAGCGTGCGATCATGAGACTGTCTTTGGCTAAACTCCATTATTTTAGTCTTGCTCAAATTTATCTTTAAATTATTATTTTCAAGCCACAATACCATTGAACTTAGTGCCTCATTAATGTCCGACTCATAGAGATTAGGTTTGTTGCAAGCTATGGTAACCGTACTGTCGTCAGCGAATAATGTTACGGGATGTTTTACTTCTTTAGGTAAGTCATTTATATAAACAATGAACAACAGCGGGCCCAAAACACTGCCTTGGGGAACACCGAATTCTATTTTACGCTGACTAGACATATATGTTTCTTCTTTTTTAGTTTTAAAATTAAGTTTTTTTATTGCGACTAACTGTTTTCTGTCTTTTAAATATGATTTTATTAAATTAAGGACATTACCCCGTATTCCGTAGGCATCAAGCTTTTTTAATAGAATATTGTGGTCAACATAATCAAACGCTTGTGACATATCACAATACACAGCAGAAATCGGAATTCTATTGTCAATACTTGACATTACTATATTTAAAAAGTCATAAATAGCCATATTTATAGTTCTTTCCTTACGAAGCCTTTTTGTTCAGAACATAAAATGTTGTTTGATTCGAGATAGATACATATTTTAATATAAATACTTCTCAAATATTTTTGAAAAAATTGATAGAAGTGAGATTGGTCTATAATTTTGCAAAAGGTCTTTATCGTCTTTTTTATGTAATGGTTTGACAATAGATGTTTTAAGCCGTTCAGGAAATGTGCCATGAATAATACAAAGATTTAAAATATAGCTTAGATGGTCACATATTAAATCTGCTACACATTTTATGACTTTTGTAGATATTTCGTCATTGCCCACACTGCATTTATTTTTCAGATCTGTAATAATTTTAAGTATGTCATTTTGTGTACTTGCAACCATAAACATTGAATTTAGAGACGTATTTATATATTCGGTAATATATTTACCGCGTTCGGTAATTGGTTGGATTTTATCTATGAAGTATTCATTGAACTTATTTGCTATGACTTGTGGTTCGTGAAGAATTTTGTCATTAATGACAATTTTATTTATAGATTGTTTGGGGACATTTATTTTTGAAGAATTTATAATTTGCCATGTGGTCTTATTTTTATTGAGACAATTTTTAATACTGTATATATTTTGAGAACGTTTAGTAAGATTTATAATTTTTTTAAATAATTTCGTGTATCTATTGTATTTTAATTTATTACTAAGTGTAGATTTAAGTCTGGCTTGCCACAACAATTCTCTTTTTTTTAAACTGCATAATTTGATTCCTCGAGATATCCATTTGCACTTTTTATTCACTTTAATAGTAACAACAATATATGTGAATAATGTAATTTTTCTATATTATGTACCTACTATTTGCCCTCTCCATTTATATTCCTTACTCAAAGGTCAAAATTCACGTGGTGCGTGGTGCGCGCGACGTTCGACGGATAATCCGTTAGTACGCTCGACGTACTAACGGATTATCGGTCAGGTGTGAATGGTTGAACGTTTTTCTATACATTTGTATGTATTGGCGTTACGCGACCGATAAAACGCGACGGATCTTCCGTCAGATATGTTCCGGCCCTAAATCATATTACTCGACAAATTTTTCGTTGTGCAAGACGCTAGTGGTGTTTAATATTTTTTTTCTCGTTAAATACATCTTAATTCAATTTAAGAATCGTTGTGCAAGTGGGCCTAAATATTTTAGAAGCTATTATCTCAAAGTTTCTTTTTTGTTAGTTAGTGAGTTTTCGCTCCACAACGACGATATGTTGTGTCGCCCAGTAAGCGTGTACACTTACGACCTTTACCCACTCCCATTGTCCAGCGTATGACGTAGGCATAGTGATTGTGTAAGTCTCGTGACTGCGGGCAAATAGCCCAATCAGTTGCGACGAGTGCAACTCAATTGTTCCATACTCGCGTGTTCCAAGCCCCCTAACGGAACAATATGTAAAAATAGCTATCACAACATCATCATCGGCCCTGTATATATACTGTCCCACTGCTGGGCACAGGACTTATTACACTATGAGAAGGGTAAGGCCATAGTCCACCACGCTGGCCAATTGCGGGTTAGCGGAGTTCACATGTCTTTCGAGAACATTATGGAGAACTTTCAAACATGCAGGTTTCCTCACGATGTTTTCCTTCACCGATAAGCATATCACAACATATCTGTATGTATTTTAATATACGGTGTCAAAAGACCAATCACCAAGCCGAAGTCTACTCGTTTTGCACATCATGCCAAGTCATACTAAGCAAGAATAATACCTGGGAACCTGAAAAAATCTTAAGCTTAAAAAAGTTTATACTTAAGCCGCGTGCAAGGCTCGCGATAGTGACTTCGAGTTTTAGAGACTCATAATATCTCCTGAAGCAGTAATTTTACACGTATGGAGCCGATTAAAAAAAAATTTCATAATGATTGGTACATTAAGGGATTTTAATATACGTTAAAAATGAAAATTGTATATCGTATGTATGTTAATCTGTAAGGTAGGTATGTATAATAATTAAAAATATATATGTCGTACCTATACATATATGTATGTAGTACCCATAGTACAAGCTCTGCTTAGGTTGGGACTAGATGGTGATGCATGTATATACAGGGTATCAGAAGACCCATCACCAAGTCGAACTCTACTCGTTTTGGACATCATCATACTGAGCAAAAATAAAACCTCACTGACTGTACATACATACATACATAGCCTCACGCCTATATCCCCGAAGAGGTAGGCAGAGGTATATTGCTACACCCACGTGTCGCCAGATTTATTTTAGTACCACGTAATAGGGGGCATATTGCCGTACCGGGCACATTACTAGACTCTGTGCACTTTGCCCGACCCGGGGATCGAACCCGAGACCAACGAGGCAGTCGTGGTATAATGTACCAAATCCTCCTATTGGCTCACAATAGACGATAAAACGAAAAAAAAAAAACGATAGACCTACGAGAAGAGAAACGATAGGCCTACGTCCAACAGTGGACTGCCAAAGCACGGTAATATAACAAAGGATGTATGCGCTAGCGCTAGGAATAAATGCTCTATTGGAATTTACTTTACGTTGAGAAACACTGGTCTAGAGGTTATTGACACTGTGTTTCACTGAAAATCGTAGCCATGATTTTCAAAGTACAAAAGTACTTTGCTTATAATTTTGCACATCACGTAAACAAATATTATTGCGTGATTTGCAAAATTATTTTGATTATAAAGTATGTTCTCCCACATGTTTAATGACATCAAAACAAAAAAATTCACGCAGTAACAATACACTTGTGTTGATAATATAAATACCGTGAACTTGCAGAATAATACAATTACTTTTTTTTAATTTATGTTTTTTTAAATTTAATACAAACTTAGGCCGCAAAGTACACCCAGACGCGAAACAACAATTTGTGTACCGCACAAAGAGTTTGTTGGGTGCATAGGGTTCCCACCAAGAGGGTGCATAGGGTTCCCACCAAGAACTTAGGGTCCCAAGCCAACCTCACCTGCAAGTGGTGCACCTGCCGATCAACGGACGAGGCGACGGCAAACAAAATGTCCCAATAAGCGGCAATAGGCTTGCCACCTATTACGTGGGATCAAAACACTGGCGAAAAGTGGGCGATTAATATGCCTCTGCCTACCCCTTCGGGGAAACAGGCGTGAGTCTATGTATGTATGTATGTACAAAGAGTTGTCTCGTTTGAAAGTTAACTTCTTTTTTAAAAAGACAACTCCCGCACTAGGAAGAAATTCCTGTGTCGCGGGGGACTTTACAAACATATAACCAACGGACACAATGAACACCCAGAATCGAGAAAACAATTTTATTTGTAGATCACACCAAGAAGTGTTGTCTCACACCCGGAACCGGGGTGCATGTATGAAACATGCACGCCGGTGCCGGGTGCTTCTAAATTATAATATAAGTAAAGGCCTTGCCACACGGCACAATTTTACGTCCAACTTGACTAAATCACTTGATGAAATCGTGACGTGTAGACGCCAGTCGTCCAACTCAAGTTCATCGGGTGGGCGGTACCACCAGATTTCAACCAATCGGGTGGACGGAATGAAAATCAGTGATTTGATTGTGTCGTGTAGACGGGCAAAGCCAATTCGATTGAAAATTTGATCAGTGGTAAAATTTTGCCGTGTGGCAAGGCCTTAAAAATTACTTAAAAATAAAGAAGTACCTACCTACGGGTTTATTTTAAGGTAGGTAATGAAATGAACAATATACCTACATTCTTAATCTGTTTACGGAATTTTGGCACTTAAAAATAAAAAAACGTAACCTATTTGAGGACAGTAAGGTGTGTGTGCAACACTGTGCGCCAGTTGTTTTTACTACAGGCTTTTCTCAAAATTCATAAATTAGTTATCTTAATATATAAAATCCTTGCGTTACTTACTGACTGACAGACACGCTGCAGCCGAAACTATTGGGCGCAGGAATCTGAAATTTGGCATGTATGTTCCTTGGGGACCGTAGGGGTGCACTAAGAAGGGATTTCCCGAAATTCCCACGGGATCGGCCAAAACAGGTAAATTAAAAAAAATTGCAGGCGTCGCTGCTGGCGTCGTCTAGTTATAATATAAGTAAAAATTACTTAAAAATAAAGAAGTACCTACCTACGGGTTTATTTTAAGGTAGGTAATTAACAATATAGGTACCTACATTCTTAATCTGTTTACGGAATTTTGGCACTTAAAAATAAAAACGTAACCTATTTGAGGACAGTAAGGTGTGTGTGCAACACTGTGCGTCAGTTGTTTTTACTACAGGCTTTTCTCAAAATGTATAAATTAGTAATTACCTCTAAGGAATATGAGCAGATGCTCGAACGTAGAGTTTACAGGATTACCCTTCCAAAAATAAACACATCTTTTGCAAGGCGTCTTAGTCCCTATATTGACCGCTATACTTATCTATACTAAAATTGCGAAGATAATTATGTTCAATCAAGGAAAGCTCGATAAAGGAGGCAAAAGTAAAAGTGTTAAATTGGCTACCGAAAATATTTTAAGTCATTTAAATTAATTATAATTATTACTATAAATTATATGTCCATTATGTACCTATGTAATATATTAATATTATCATATATACATTTTCATTCACATTTATTTATATTTTCATTTACATAAGAAGTTTTGTTCATGCTTCTTGGTTTTATTGCAAGTATTGCAACTAAAGGTAAGTTGCAATAAAATCAATAAGTTTATATAAAAAAAGTTTTTATTTTTTGTTTTAAAGTTCATGTAAAGAGAATTTAACACATGGCAATTTAATTCACTTAATTTCGACCGAGCAATGTAACCGTAAATGGTAATCGTCATGGTACCCACAGGACAGGCTTGCCTAGTGTGGGGCCACCGTATATCGATTCATTGTTGTATTTTGGCAATTAAGGTTTTTTTTATAATAAAGTATTTTGCGTCGAATGGGATTATTACAGACGCACATATTTTTTTCACTGTCTCCAAAAAGACTCTTGATGCATCATACAAAAAATGACCTTATGAACCATAATTACGTGGTATTATTTTTTTTGTTTTTAGGGTTTCTTACCTAAAAGGTAAAAAACGGAACCCTATTACTAAGCCTCCGTTGTCTGTCTGTCTGTCACCAGGCTGTATCTCATAAACCATGATAGCTAGATAGCTGAAATTTTCACAAATTATGTATTTCGGTTGCCGTTATAACAACAAATACTAAAAATAAAAAAAATAAAAAAATTAAGGGGGGGTCCCATACAAAACACGTGTTTTTTTTCGTATATTTTGCTCAAAATTACTAACTGTTACAGGTAGACGCTTTAAATTTTTACAGAATATTTAGTTGTATATTACCTTTCAAAATAAATAATTAAATTAAAAAAAAGTAAATAATAAAGGGGGCTCCCATACAATAAACGTAATTTTTAAGCAATTTCTTACTAGATCTTAATAAACGGGTAGAAACTTATAAAGTATTTAAGTATACATACAACGAACGTGATTTTCTTTTATAGATGATGGTACGGAACCCTTTGTGCGCGAGTCCGACTCGCACTTGCCCAATTTTTATTAAACCACAACTCACGATTATGTGGAATTCTTGTAGCACAGGAAAAAAATGTATGAAGAGGCGAATTTTAAGGGGCGTATGGGCTCTCACCCAAAAAACATCCAAAAAGAAACCAGTGATTTTTATTAAATTTAAAAAAAATGTGGATGTCACAAAGACATCATCATCCTCCTAGCGGTATCCCAGAGTCAGCCTGGGGTCCGCTTACTAGTCTAACCGGATTTGGCTGAATATTGGCTTTTCTACAGAGTGACTGCCTGTCTGACCTCCGCAACCCGAAGGCGATAGCGATATTCCATGGTTTAGACTAGTGTCAGTTTTATTATTGAGAGGTACTGACGACCTATAACGACTGTCAAAGATCTTTATGACAACCGGGACCAACTGCTTAACGTGCTCTCCGAGGCACGGGAAAAGCGATGATTGACAATTTAATTTGTACATAACTCCGAAAAGTCATTGGTGCGCGCCGTGGATTCGAACCCGATATCCTCAGCATGGCAGTCTGTTGGTATCTCCACTAGGCTATCGCTGCTTCCCAACACGTGGATGTCACAAAGTGTTGTCCTCTAAGGGAATCAATCTATGGCACATCCTAACAGCCCGGCCACGGCGCACAGCGGCGGCGGTAGCGGCGAGCGTTTTCGATGTACATGGCGCGTTTACTCTAACGCGACATCGGCCGCGGCGGCGGAGTAAAGCGCGCCATGTACATCGAAAACGCTCGCCGCTACCGCCGCCGCTGTGCGCCGTGGCCGGGCCGTAACGGCTATAATGCCGTTGCAGTTATACCGTTCCAGTTCTATTGCAAGCGGCAACGCACTTGCGACTCTTCTGAGGTTGGCGGTGATCGCTCACCATCAGGCGATCCGTCTGCTCGTTTGCCGATAATAACATAAAAAAGAATACCTACATACGGGTTTATTTTAAGGTTCATCTTATAGTAATAGTAATAACATATAAAGCTGAAGAGTTTGTTTTTTGATTGAACGCGCTAATCTCAGGAACTACTACATGAACTACAGGTCCGATTTGAAAAATTCTTTCAGTTTTAGATAACCCATTTATCGAGGAAGGCTATATAACATCAGACTATGTGCGACGGGAGCAGAGCAGTAGCCTTAAATGACGCGGGTGTAACCGCGCGCATCATCTAGTCACTAATAAAACTAAAAATCTGCTAACATTTGTCGCTAAAAATAAAAACCTAATTAAGTATTGTGCATCTCATAGGATTATTACAGACGCACAGATTTTTTTTGTACTGATTTTTTTTTGAAAAAAACTCGCTTGGTGCATAATACAAAAAAATGTCCTTAAAAACCATAAATACGTATTATCTTTTTTGTTTTTACTAAACGACAACTCACGATTATTAGGATAGGAATTCTTGAGTCACAGACAAAACAAACAAACAAATAAAATAAAGGACACACAGATAACCAAAAACAACAATTTTATTAGTGGCACACACAAAATGTTGTCTCGTGTGGGAATCGAACCAACAGCACGCGGGGCAATCTAAGAGCGTGAACGCATTATCAATATGAATACAGATTTAGGTACATAGAAGCGTAGCGAAGAAGCGACTGTCTCCAGTTTAGTTCGTAGTTGGCGCCGATGGCGTCGTTCTCCGTCTCTCTCGCTCTCGTAGTTAAGATACACTCCAGTGTATCTTAACTACGAGGAGAGAGACAGCTGCCATGCAATTTGAGTCGCAGAAAGTTTGTCTTCAAAGCGCCCATATGAAATGCGCCTCTATGTAAATATTTGAACTCTTTGGCATTAGTTCTAACATGTCATTGCGGTTACTACATCGTCAGAACCTGCAGAGAAGTGGCATCCGATTAGCGATATCGCTAATCGCTAAGTGCAAAAATGTATGGAACTGTCGCGTATTTCCCTTTCCGTGTTCAACTGGCGACACCGGTCTCGCGAAATCCACACGCTTTTGTTTTACTACGGAATCCTACGATCCCGTGTTCAATTCGCGTCAACTGAGCACGCCTTTGTGATCAAGTGGCGCTGGGTAAGGTTTAACAAAATCGTGTGCAGTTGAACTGAACACTTTTTTGACTGTCTGAATTTTTAAATAAAAAACACGAAGTTGACGGAGCCCTGCTTCGCAGGGCTCCTATTTTTGCATTAAGGGTCACAAGAGAACCTAACATAACCTACTTACTTGAATTAGTCTCACCTAAACAAATTGCAATGAGAAGCGCGCGAATCCAACTTCGGGCGTCACTTACACACTATTTTGTACAACCTTCTTTTAACGTTGCTTGATCGCAAAAACGTGCTCAGTTGACGCGAGTTGAGCACGGGTTGGTTGAATTCCGTAGTAATACAAAAGCGTGTGGATTTGGCGAGACCAATTTCGCCAGTTGAACACGGAAAGGGAAATACGCGGAACTGTCATAGGCTTTCGATATGTCGCGTGGTCAACGAAGAACCAATGAATACGGATTTACATAGAAGCGCAATTCTTAAGGATTTCGTGTGCCGATTCCAAGTGGAGACTCTCTCCAGTATAGTTCGTAGTTGGCGCCGTTGGCGGCGCTGGCGTCGTTCTCCGTCTCTCTTGCTCTCGTAGTTAAGATACACAGGAGGAACGTTCGTCTCTCTTGCGACCATTTGGGTCACAGAAAGTTTGTCTTCAGAGCGCCCATAGGAAATGCGCCTGTATGTAAATATCCGAGCTCTTTGGCAGAACTAATTGCTTATGTTACCATGGCAACCAAGATTTTGCTAAAGTAGAAATGAAAAGCAACTTGTTGTCCTCTGGTTCTACTGCCTGAACGCACTAGCGGCTTGCCCTAGTGCGGCGCGCTGCATTGTGGCCGCACTATCATACGTTGGCCGCAAGTCAGTGCGTTCAGGTCGTATGTTGTCATACGATCGAAGTGCGGTCAGCCGCATTACGGCTAGCCACTAGTACATACATACATAGACTCACGACTGTTTCCCCGAAGGGGTAGGCAGAGGCATATTTAACGCCCACTTTTCGCCAGTGTTTTGATCCCACGAAATAGGTGGCGAGCCTATTGCCGCTTATCGGGATATTTTGTTAGCCGTCGCCTCGTCCGTTGATCGGCAGGTGCACCACTTGCAGGTGAGGTTGGCTTGGGACCCTAAGTTCTTGGTGGGAACCCTATGCACCATTATTAAGTGGTGGTGAGGTAACTTTGTGCCATCTACGCATTCAGGACATTATTTCTTGATGTCAATGTGATTATTCAATGTCTCGGGTTCAATCATCTTAGTTAAAAAACAATCATGGTAGGCCACATGACTTACAAAGCAGACTGTCATAGTTAATCATCGTAATAAGTACCTATTACCTTAATTTTGAAAATTTCGGTGTGCGTGTGTTTGTAATTGTTTTTCTCAGAAACGGCTTGATTGACTTAAATGATGTTTTTAGGGTTCCGTACCTAAAAGGTAAAAAAACGGGACCCTATTACTAAGCCTCCGCTGTCTGTCTGTCTGTCACCAGGCTGTATCTCATAAACCGTGATAGCTAGAAAGCTGAAATTTTCACAAATTATGTATTTCAGTTGCCGCTATAACAACAAATACAAAAAATGAAAATATTAAGGGGGGTCCCATACCTACAATAAACGTGTTTTTTTAGGATTTTTAGCTCAAAATTACTAACGGTAACAGGTAGACGCTTAAAATTTTCACAGAATAAATGTAGTTGTATATTACCTTTCAAAATAAATACTTAAATAAAAAAAGGCATATCCCATACAACAAACGTAATTTTTAAGTAATTTGTTACTCGATCTTAATAAACAAGTAGAAACTTAAAAAATAAGTATATGTACATACAACAAACGTGATTTTCCTTCATAGATGATGGTACGAAACCCTTGGTGCGCGAGTCCGACTCGCACTTGCCCAATTTTTTATTTTTCTGTTGGCCTAGGCCTAGCAGTCTCTCGAACTTTTTCGTTACTTTTAAGTTTTATATATTTCAATTTAAATGTAGTTTTAAAGTAATTTCTGAATTATATTTTTTACTATAACACTAATTAGCTGGTTTCCTCGAAGCTCTTTAGTGTGTTTCTCGTCTTCATTGTAGATCTCTATTGCCTACAAGAGCGTGCATTTTGAAAAACACGTCATTCCCGACTGCTACACTGAAAATCGTAGATATGATTTTAATAATATTAATAGACACTTCTCATGGTACATCGTTTTGTGGACGGACACGCACTGCACCTTTGAAATTACTGTCCGCAAAACTACGCACCGTGGGTAGTCGCCTTAATTTTTTGCGGCGTGATGATGATCGATTATTTTTAATGGTAAAGATTATTATTTTGTATTTTTTCATGGCGTTACAAAAAAATGATTAGGGTGACAATGCAGTGTTGACAATAAATACAATTACCATGAAGTTGCAGAATAATAGGTACAATTAGTTGTTTTTTTTTTTTGTAAAAGTTAATAAACCTGAATTATAAGTTCAAGTTTAAAATTGTTTTATATTTTTATTTTATTTATTTATTTATAGACTCACGCCTGTATCCCCGAAGGGGTAGGCAGAGGCGTAATATTACACCCACATTTCGCAATGAATATTTAGGTCCCACGTAATAGGGGGCGAGCCTAATACCGTTACCGGGCACATCACCAGACTCCGTGCTGAGAACTCGGAAAAACCCAGTAACACTTTTGCCCGACCCGGGAATCGAACCCGGGACCTCCGATCAGCAGTCGCATATGCTATCCACTGGACCACGGAGGCAGTCTTATTAACACAAAATATTTACATACGAGCCATGTAAAAGTCGAGGGGTTCCGTCGGCAGATTTATACATGGACTAGACTAGAGGATTCCCGCAGCTACACCCGTACATTTTATTTAAATTTTACCATTTATTTGCAAGAAAAATAAAATCCTTTAAGCATTCGGGAAAAGTGCAATTTTCAGCTTCTTGAGCCCAATAGTTTTGGCCGTGCATTGTCGGTAAGTTTGCCAGTGATGACTTACGGATCAGAGACGTGGTCGCTCACTATGGGCCTTATCAGAAGGCTCAAGGTCACTCAGAGGGCGATGGAGAGAGCTATGCTTGGAGTTTCCCTGGAGAAATGAGGAGATCCGCAGTAGAACCAAAGTCGCCGACATAGCTCTCCGGATAGCCAAGCTGAAGTGGCAGTGGGCAGGGCACATAGCTCGAAGAACCGATGGCCGTTGGGGCAGAAAGGTTCTGGAGTGGCGGCCACGTACCGGACGACGCAGCAGAGGTAGGCCCCCCGCAAGGTGGACCGACGATCTCGTCAAGATCGCGGGAGGCGGTTGGATGCGGGCGGCTCAAGACCGGTCTGTGTGGAGAACCTTGGGGGAGGCCTATGTCCAGCAGTGGACGTCGTTTGGCTGATATGATGATGATGATGTCGGTAAGTGACGGAAGAATATTATAAACAGATACGGACCAGTGATCTTACTATCTATCTATACATACATAGACTCACGCCTGTTTCCCGGAGGGGTAGGCAGAGACTACGGAACGCCATTTGCAACGATCCTGACATATCTCTCTTGCTTCATTCACTCCCATCAGATTCCTCATGCATGCTCTTCTGTTCAGGGTACTTCTCACCTGTCCTGTTTTTAGGATGTCTCCAATCTGGTCAGAGAACGTCCGCCTAGGTCTTCCCCTTCGTCCTGTCCCTTCCACACTTGCCTTATATATCTGCTTGGTCAGTCTTTCGTCATCCATCCTCTCCACGTGCCCAAACCGTCTTAGCATGCCTTTCTCGATGCTTGTCACTACATCTTGTTTTACCCCACAACACTCTCTTATCACACAATTCTTTACTCTGTCAGTCAGAGAGACACCACACATACTTCTCAGTGCTCTCATTTCTACAGTATTTATTGACTCTTCTACCATACCCAACTATCACTACCATACATAAGAGTAGGTACTAGCACCCCTCTATGCACATCCAAACGTGCCTTTTTGGACACGTTTCTATACCTATATTATAAATGAGAAAGTGTGTTTCTTTGTACTTCCCTGAGACAAAAACTTCTGAATGTATTAATTTCTATGAAATCTCATCAGAATAATACATCGGCTACCTTTTGGCGCAGTGGCCGATACCCATAAGTATAGGACACACACGGCCAGAATCTCGTCACCAAGTTTCAGTTATGAACTGGATGAGCCTGCTGTTACATCCGCGTTATTTAAGGCTACTATAGCGTACTTATACTTTATTACACCCTATAAGCCTTCCTCGATAAATGGGCCATCTAACACTGAAATAATTTTGCAAATCGGACCAGTACTTCCTGAGATTAGCGCGTTCAACCAAACAAATAAACTCTTCAATTTCATATATTAATATTAGACTAGAGGATGCCAGCAGTTACGCCTGCATTTTTTTTTAAATTTACCCATTTTGGCCGATCCCGTGGGAATTTCGGGAAATCCCTTCTTAGCGCACCCCTGCGGTCCCCAAGGAACATACATGCCAAATTTCAGCTTCCTGCGCCCTTTAGTTTCGGCTGTAGCGTGTCTGTCAGTCAGTAAGTAACGCAAGGATTTTATATATTAAGATTAGATAAGATTACTTTAAATATAATACTTTAATACGCTCGAGGAACGCGCAAGCCCAATGTGAATGACGCCTTATGATTGCCAATAAGCATTGAGGTCGCCAAACACTGGAACTGAGGCCACACTCAGTATCTAGTTGCATCCATTTAAAACGATTGTGTACCCTTTTGTCACGGTACGTTCGTTTACACAAGATGCATACATATTTGTAAAAGCGCCGAGGACTTAGTGTAAAGGTCTATGGCCTTCCTGAGAGACTTAAGCATGACTGCTAAAATGTATATATATATATACATTATACATATTAAGGCGCTGGCCTGACTCAAGGTATAGGTACTTTTACCCTTCTCTGTCAGAATCATCATCAGCCCTTTATACTGTCCCACTGCTGGGCACGGGCCTCTTTTCACTATGAGTAGGGTAAGGCCATAGTCCACCACGCTGGCCAAGTGCGGGTTGTACTTCACATGTATTTCGAGAACATTATGGAGAAATCTCAGACATGCAGGTTTCCTCAAGATGTTTTCCTTCACCGTTTTGCAAGCGATAATTAACAATTTAATACGCATATAGTTCCGAAAAGTCATCGTTGCGCGCCGTGGATTCGAACCCGGACCTTCTGCGTAGCAGTCTGTTGTCTCTCCACTAGGCTATCGCTGCTGCGTTTCGTTCAGTGGTCTTATCCTGGCTAGACCGGGGAAGTACCAGCCTCTGCCAGAATCATCATCATCGCCCTTGCGTCATCCCCGTTGCATCCAAGACTGGAACGCCTTGGAGCCCGAGGTCCGCTTACTAGTCGAACCAGATATTACAGAATATCAGCTTTTCCACAGAGCGACTGCCATCTGAACTCTGCAACCTAAAGGGATAGCGATATCCCATGGTTTAGACCAGTATCAGTTTATTTGAGAGTACTGACTCCCCGTAACGACTCTCAAAGATCTTCATGACAGCTGGGGCCGACGATTTAACGTGTTCTCCGAGGCACAAAAATTCAAGACTCACATAACTCCGAAAAGTCAGTGGTAGGCGCCGTGGGATCGACTCGATTCCCAGTTCCCACTGCATGCCTTTTTTCCTTTCCTAAAAAGAGATAGGGACTTATCTTAATACTAGAGGATGCCCGCGGTTACACTCGCTTTATTTAAGGCCACTGCTCTGCTCCCGTCGCTCATAGCGTAATGTTATATAGCCTATAGCCTTCCTCGATAAATGGGCTCCAGTATCCATGGGGACCAGTAGTTTCAGTGATTAGCGCGTTCCACCAAACAAACAATCAAACAAACAAACTCTTCAGCTTTATATATTAGTACTAGCTGACCCGGAAAACGTTGCTTTGCAAAATTTTTTTTTTTTTGAAAAATAGATGTTGGCCTATTCTCATAGATACCGGATAAGCACAAAAAATTTCATCAAAATCGGTCAAGCCGTTTCGGAGGAGTATGGGAATGAAAACTGTGACACGAGAATTTTATATATTAGATAAGATATAGAATCCTTGCGTTACTTACTGACTGACAGACACGCTACAGCCGAAACTATTGGGCGCAGGAAGCTGAAATTTGGCAAGTATGTTCCTTGGGGACCGCAGGAGTGCACTAAGAAGGGATTTCCCGAAATTCCCACCGGATCAGCCAAAACGGGTACATTTAAAAAAAAAAGCAGGCGTAGCTGCTAGCGTCCTCTAGTTAGTACTTAAAACTTTCATACTTGCTACGTCAATAAGATTATTGCTGCGAATTCCAGCAAGAATGGAACTGGATCTTAAAAGATTAAATAAATACATTGGACGACCGGTTGGCGCAGCGGGAGTGTAAGCGACTGCTACGCCGAAGGTCGCGGGTTCGATTCCCGCTCAAGTCAAACATTTGTGTGCATGAACATATGTAGACGTTTGTCTTGGTCTGGGTGTTTCTATGTATAATATGTAAGTATGTATTTACTAGTACCCTTAGTACGAGCTCTGCTTAGTTTGGGACTAGATGGTGTTGTGTGAATGTAACCTAATGGAAGGAAAGAGGAACCCACCACGCACCCTCGAATTGACCACCCCAACTATTGCAATAGAAAAAGGTTGACAATATCGAACTCCTCTAAAAGGATAAGGGATATAGGAATGGTATGGGTTCCAGGAAGATACCTGACTTGCAGTATCCCGCTGTATGCGCCGACTATTCTTCGACACGTGTTTCGCCTCTGCACGAGGCATCCTCAGGAACGATGGGCAACGACTGAGCGCTTTCCAACCGTGGGCATGTCTTATAAACGATTGTACTTTCTAATCCCCTCCCTCCGTTGCTCGACTGATGAGTCATTATGACGGTGTGCGAATATATTCAGCAATGGGGACCCGTTGAAGTTGGTTTGATCGTTCAGTAATGTATGCTTGTCCCGCTTTAAAATCTCTAATTGTTCCAATACGCACATTCTAATACCCTTTTGACAAGTGTGTATGACGTCAAATGAATGTCCGCTATTTAAGGTATGACCCGATTCAAGTAAATGTTCGGCAAAATGAGACTTTTCCGGCTGGTTGTTTCTAAACGCCGCTAAATGTTCTTTATATCTCAGCTCAAAACTTCGACCCGTCTGTCCTATGTACTTATTTTGGCATTGGTCGCATGTTAAGCAGTAAATACCGGACTTTTTGTTCTTGCATACTTTATCTTTACCATTGCAAAGAAATTTTAACGTTTTGTATGGTTTATAGGCTGATCTGATACCGTTCCTCCCCAGTATACGCGCCATACGGTCAGTTATGCTTCCAAAATAGGTAAGAACAGCGGTATTATTTATAGGTTCTTTTATAGAGGGATATAAAAGTGACTTGGCCATTCTAAGTTGTTTTCCTCTAATCATCTTATCAATTAGGCGTTTACTATACCCGTTGGATTGAGCTATATGATAAATAATATTTAATTCTCTGTTATATGATTCTATATTCAGTGGTACATTTAATAATCTATGAATCATACTGTGAAATGCTGCCATTTTGTGTTGCGATGGATGACAGGACGATGCTGGTATTGTACTATCTGTATACGTCGGTTTACGATAAATTTCAAATGAGAAAAAGAAAGGGAAAAGGGAGGGTACCTCACACTCATTACATCATCAATCATCAATACCAGCATCGTCCTGTCATCCATCGCAACACAAAATGGCAGCATTTCACAGTATGATTCATAGATTATTAAATGTACCACTGAATATAGAATCATATAACAGAGAATTAAATATTATTTATCATATAGCTCAATCCAACGGGTATAGTAAACGCCTAATTGATAAGATGATTAGAGGAAAACAACTTAGAATGGCCAAGTCACTTTTATATCCCTCTATAAAAGAACCTATAAATAATACCGCTGTTCTTACCTATTTTGGAAGCATAACTGACCGTATGGCGCGTATACTGGGGAGGAACGGTATCAGATCAGCCTATAAACCATACAAAACGTTAAAATTTCTTTGCAATGGTAAAGATAAAGTATGCAAGAACAAAAAGTCCGGTATTTACTGCTTAACATGCGACCAATGCCAAAATAAGTACATAGGACAGACGGGTCGAAGTTTTGAGCTGAGATATAAAGAACATTTAGCGGCGTTTAGAAACAACCAGCCGGAAAAGTCTCATTTTGCCGAACATTTACTTGAATCGGGTCATACCTTAAATAGCGGACATTCATTTGACGTCATACACACTTGTCAAAAGGGTATTAGAATGTGCGTATTGGAACAATTAGAGATTTTAAAGCGGGACAAGCATACATTACTGAACGATCAAACCAACTTCAACGGGTCCCCATTGCTGAATATATTCGCACACCGTCATAATGACTCATCAGTCGAGCAACGGAGGGAGGGGATTAGAAAGTACAATCGTTTATAAGACATGCCCACGGTTGGAAAGCGCTCAGTCGTTGCCCATCGTTCCTGAGGATGCCTCGTGCAGAGGCGAAACACGTGTCGAAGAATAGTCGGCGCATACAGCGGGATACTGCAAGTCAGGTATCTTCCTGGAACCCATACCATTCCTATATCCCTTATCCTTTTAGAGGAGTTCGATATTGTCAACCTTTTTCTATTGCAATAGTTGGGGTGGTCAATTCGAGGGTGCGTGGTGGGTTCCTCTTTCCTTCCATTAGGTTACTATGGAGTTCCGCCAAGTAACGCCTGATTCAATCAACTATATTGTGTGAATGTGGTAAAATATAATATTATATATCTTTTGCAATAACCAGTGCCTTAACAAACATCAGTCTATATCCTTATTAACACAGCAAAGAATCCCGTCAGTTTCAAGTACTTTCTGAAGCGCCATTCCGCTTGACTGAAATTATTTCCATAAAATAATATTAGCGCGTAAACATGACTGTATATTTATTTATTACAACTTCTTACAATAGTATTGTAAAAGGTAATTTAGTGCGCTTTGATATTTTCCACTACTACGTCATCTAGGTGGTGATGGTGGTAACGGATAAAGAATACAAAGTTTCCTCACATTCTGTTCCATTCCGTGAGTCTCGTAAGAAAGGGAAGACAAAATTGTACATCTATAATACTGCCGAGACGATGGTCTCGGGTTCAATCCCCAGGTACCGCGGGCACACACCTCTGACTTTTCGAAGTTATGTGTGCATTAAAAATATTAATTATCGCTCGCTTACTAATGTGCCCGGTAGATGGCAATAGGCTCGCCCCATATTACATTAGACCGAAACATAACTGGCGAAGTGTGGGTGTGAAATACACCTCTGTCTACCCCCTGCAGGATTAAGGCGTGAAGTTATGTTATGCTATAATATCTGTACTAACATTGTGGAATGGCAATAATTATGAATATGATGTAAGGAATACACGAAGTCTTAAAGTATGTATCTTTACGAGGAGATGGAAAACGACATCGCTTCGCCAACCCGTCTGGCGAACGTGGTTTAGTAGGTCAAATCCTCCTACTGAATCACAATGCTATGTGACGCAGATAAGGAGAGGTCAATGTCCAGCAGTGGACTGCGATGGCGATAGGCTATATATATGATCATTGATCTAATGTATAAACTATATTTCGGCGAAGTTACATCAGAATCCGTCTGTAACTTTTGCCTGAAAGGGTAACAAACATCCATACATTCATCCATACTCACAAAGGTTCGCATTTATAATAGTAGTAGTACCTAAAATTTATATTTTCGCTTTATTCTATGTCCAAGAATTTATCTTATTAACTCTAAAACTCTCTTCAAGAAACTTACCAAAATCGGAAACACCGCTGTAAAAAATAATACGTTTATAAATTACTCCTATTACACAAATTGCAAGCATTTCTACCATAATTATATTTTTACAAAAGTCATAGGTTAATAAGAAACATTACCTACTTACATAATTATGTCTATGATCAATTTACGGAACATGCATAGGTACTTACTATTTTGCCATTTCCGTTAGGTAAATCGGTACTGACAAAGAAGATATATAAGGCAAGTGTGAATGGAACAGGACAAAGGGGAAGACCTAGGCGGACGTTCTCTGATCAGGGGGGCGATTCAGAATCGTTCGATATCTCATTTGACATTTGATTCCGTTAATTGTCAAACGGGCTACCTCATTTTTTGTCAAAACTATCGCATTTCCTATCAATTTGATGCATTCAGTATGAAGTAAATTAATAAATAAACCGAATTCAATGAATATTTGTTCAAAATATCTCTGATAGGCGGCTAAAAGACGAGGACAATAATTTGACATATCGTACGATTACTTGTCGTGACATTCTGAATCGGCCTGCTGATTGGAGACATCCTGAAAAAAGGACAAGTCAGAAGTACCCTTAACAGAAGAGCATGCATGAGAAACTTGATGGGAGTGAGTGAAGCAAGTGAGGTATGTCAGGATCGTTGCAAATGGCGTTCCGTAGTCTCTGCCTACCCCTCCGGGAAACAGGCGTGAGTCTATGTATGTAGGTATGTATGTATGTAAATCGGTAGATGGTTAACTCAGACGACGGTACTAGTTGCTGGATCAATTTAATTTATATATCTAATTTCGACAACTGGGTCCACCCATGTATACAAATGATGATATATATTGTTCAAGCGAAAAGCAGTATGATTAAACAAACTTATTAGGTATTTAAGTAATTATTAACAATATATAAATCCAGCAACCTTTGAGGCAGCGATAGCCTAGTGGAGATTCCAACGGACTGCCATGCAATGGCTATCGGGTTCGAATCCACGGCGCGCACTAATGACCTTTCGAAGTTAAGTGCGTATTCAATTATTAATTATCGCTTGGCACGTGCCTCGGAGAGCACGTTAAACCGTCGATCCCGGCTGTCATGAAGTTCTTTGACAGTCGTTACGGGGACTCAGTACCCTCAAATAAACTGATACTGGTCTAAACCATGGAATATCGCTATCCCTTTGGGTTGCGGAGGTCAGACGGCAGTCGCTCTGTGGAGAAGTTGATATTCTGTTAACGCTAGGGCGGTGATGATGATGATGATAGATCCAGCACTTGACCGTGATTTTTGATAATAGCTTTATTTTATATATAGTCTCACGACTGTATCCCCGAAGGGGTAGGCAGAGGTGTAAATATTACCCACATTTCGCCATGAATTTTTAGGTCCCACGTAATAGGGGGCGAGCCTATTGTCGTTACCGGGCACTTCACCAGACTCCGTGTTGCTACTGAGAATTCGAAAAAACCCAGTAACACTTTTCACCCGGGAATCGAACCCGGGACCTCTGATCAGCAGTCGCATACGCTATCCACTGGACCTCGGAGGCAGTCGTATGATAATAGGTATTCACTCGATGAGCGGTTACACTGTGGCTCATAGCGCGATGTTATATAGCCTATAGTCTTCCTCGATAAATTGACTATCCAACACAGAAATAAGTAATTATTCAAATCGTATAATCTATTTACATACATACATACATACATAGACTCACGCCTGTTTCCCCGAAGGGGTAGGCAGAGGCATATTAAACGCCCACTTTTCGCCAGTGTTTTGATCCCGCGTAATAGGTGGCGAGCCTATTGCCGCTTAGCGGGATATTTTATTTGCCAGAGCCTCGTCCGTTGATCGGCAGGTGCACCACTTGCAGGTGAGGTTGGCTTGGGACCCTAAGTTCTTGGTGGGAACCCTATGCACCCTATAATCACCGAAATGTTTATACGTGCATAATTAACTTCTAAACGACTGCACAAAATTGTATAAATCTTCTTTTATGTGTTCGTTATTGTCAGGAGAAGATATGTATGAAAAAAGGAAGTATTTAAAGGCCGTATGAAGTTCGCCAGGTCTGCTAGTTATAATATAATCTTAATATATAAAATCCTTGCGTTACTGACTGACTGACAGACACGCTACAGCCGAAACTTTTGGGCGCAGGAAGCTGAAATTTGGCACGTATGTTCCTTGGGGACCGTAGGGGTGCACTAAGAAGGGATTGCCAGAAATTCCCACGGGATCGGCCAAAACGGGTAAATTAAAAAAAAAAACTGCAGGCGTAGCTGCTGGCGTCTTCTAGTTTTAGTATAAATTTGAACAAACACAAATAGGTTACACATTAGTTAAAACATATCTGTCATTATCAACACGGCGTGGTCTATCATCGCCGTCATTAGTTATTTTTATGAAAAAAAAACAGACTATGTGTGTGTCACTTTCATTCATGTAAGATTCCTTACTATTATAATTTAAATACTATCTTACATGCGGTAGTTTATTAGATGGAATGGATGTATAGATGTTAGATACTCTTTCATGAAAACTACTGAACTGATTTTGAAGAAACTTTGCAGTCATGAAGATCTTTGACAGTAATAATTATAATAATATTCTACCACATTCACACAACACCATCTAGTCCCAAACTAATCAGAGCTTGTACTATGGGTACTAGATAATGGATAAACATACATATATTCTTTTTTATGTAAATACAAACATTTACAAAAAAAATTATATATATTTATGTATGTATGTATATAGTTATTTATGTAAGTATATCGTAATTTAAGTATGTATACGGTTCATTATCTACGTATATATTTGTATTATTAATATTCATCAATAAAGATTGCCAAACTACCCTCTTTCTGAATCCGTATAGTTCTTATCCATCCAAAGGTAAGGTGGTGTAAGAGATTACTAAATAGTGATAAGGCCGCCAATTGTACTGTCTGTTATTTTTGTTAAGTTTTCATTATTGTAAATTTCTTTGGTGTGATAAAGATGATTATTATTATTATTATTATTCACTCCATTTATTATCTTACACATAGTTTCTTTTATATTAATAAAGTATATTTCATTTGAAAAAAAACCTTTAGAAATATAAAAGGGACCACGGAGACCCACCAGTGTCGGGTACAGGGACCAAGCCACCGGTGGTTAGGGCCTCAGAGACAGGAACTTCCTCACGATGCGCGCCGTGTCGAGAAGAACTGCCTTCTGAATCAAAGACTTGATCCAGCTGCCTAGTGTGAGCCTCTTTAGGTGTTGGTCGAGGCTCTTGGCGATTAAACCATTCACCGACACGACTATCGGTACAATGATCGCCGAATCTACATCCCACATGTCAACAATCTCGTGAGCTAGGTCCAAATATTTAATCTCTTTTTTTTTTCTGCTTTCACGAGATTGCCGTCATGCGGTATGGTGATATCGATTATCATTGCGAGTCGCTCTGCTCGGTCTATCACTACAATATCAGGCTTATTGGCTACAATAGTCCTGTCTGTATTGATAGACAGGTCCCAGTACAACAATGCACGACCATTTTCGAGAACTGGGTCGGGCACATATCTGTAGTACGGTACCTCAGAACCAATGAGATCATATTTAAGGGCTAGTTGCTGATGGATTATCCTGGCCACTTGGTTGTGTCTGTGCAAATACTGACTATTGGCAAGACTCGAACAACCGGATACTATATGCCTGAGAGATTCACTGGGCCGGTGACACGCCCGACATATGTCAACCGTACCATCCAGTATATACTTTCGGTAGTTGTTTGTCATGACAACTTCGTCCATAATTGCAAAGACAAAACCTTCGGTTTCTCCGAAGAGATCACCGAAACGTAACCAGGCTATGGAAGCTTTAAAATTGACGTCTGGGTCATGTAAAGCAGGGCCGTTCCGACCCAATGCAGCGCCTGTGCAGTAGCGTAGGGCGGATGACCTTTTTTTTTTTTTTAGTTATTACTAACAATTCCGGCCTATATTCCTACGCCACTGCGCCTGTGTGCGAAATCTGTGAAGCGCCTTTTTTGGCATCCTTTTTCGAAAATAAGTCTTATAATTAACGCATATCGCGGCGCGCGGCGCCCCTGTCACCCTGGCGCCTGTGTGCGCCGCACACATTGCACATAGGGAAGGTTCGGCCCTGATGTAAAGCTCCATAGAACCGTCCATACAGCTCCTTGCCCTTCCATATTTCTCTTCGATCATCAGTACTGAGTACTGCAGGTTTGCGCCAGTTCTCTTTTGCCAGAGCGAGCGGGGTAAGTCCGGTATCAACAGCGACTACATCACGATGCACATCCACACTCATCTGCAGAAAATATTCTCTGAGGTTGCACACCTCGCGGTTGTGGAGGGTCTTAGCACATAGAAAGCCTCGACCCCCACATTTCCGCGGGATGTACAGCCTCATTACTGATGAGCGTGGATGATGCATGCGAGATGCAGTCAGCATTGACCGGGCATCTAGTTCAGTCTGGGTCCACCTGAGTATGCCGAAGGAATACATTAGGACTGGCATGGCCCACCCGTTGCAGGCCCGCAGCTTGTTGCCACCTGAATAAAAGACTGTTAAGTACTTTTTTCAGGCGGCCAAAGAAACGAGCCTGCAACGTCTGTTTCATGTCAGTCTCAGCAATATTCAAGGACTGCGACATACCCAGGTATTTGTAGGTCTCGGTTAGGGAGAGGGATCTAAGTTGTATGGAATGTGAGAGTTGTATCTCTGCAGATTCCATAATCCTGCCTCTCTTCACATGCATGACCGCACATTTATCCACACCAAATTCCATCCTGATAGAATTACTAAAGGCTTCGGTTACCTTAAGTAATGCTGTCAGTTGGAAATTGTTGGGGGTAAATAATTTCAGGTCATCCATGAAAAGGAGGTGAGATGTAACATGACCTCCTCTCCTTAACCGATAGCCTAGCCCTGAAGCCTCTAACAAGGTACTTAGGGGGTTCAGGGCCAGACAAAACCACAAAGGACTCAAACTATCGCCCTGGAATATACCTCGCTCGATCCTTATTGGAGCACCGCAACCCAAACTCGATCGACACCCTGGATAGCACAGTACGGTCCTCCATTGCCCCATACATGACCTTAAAAAGGTGCATAGAGTTGCATCTACTTTATACAACTCCAACACCCTCAAAAGCCATGTATGTGGCACGGAGTCGTAGACCTTCTTGTAATCTATCCAGCATGTCGATAGATTCTTTCGGTTACGGTGCACCTGTTGGCTAATGGCCATGTCTATCAGCAGGAGTTCTTTAGTGCCACGGGCCCCACTCCTACATCCATTTTGAGAAACAGATAAAATTGAATTATCAACTACATGTTTCGACAATTTCGTTCTCAAAATGGATGTAAGGAGTTTATACATCGTTAGCAAACAGGTTATCGGCCTGTAATTCTTGGGGTCCGTGGCACTACCAGACTTATGGAGTAGGTGAGTGACGCCGGATGTTAGAAAATCTGGTAGCGATCCCGATTCCAGTGGTGACTGGAATTGAGATGCTAAACAAGTATGCGAACTACGGAGCCATTTGAGCCAAGAATTTGATTTCCAGTTTGGTAACGAACGGACTGCACTGGCTATATCATCATCTGTTATTGATAATGGCTCCATTGTTGGTATTTGTTCGCATACTCGCTCAACATTCTCAATCCAGTCACTCTCCGTGTGGTTGACAAGGTGTCGACCAGATGCTGCGCCAAAATGTATTAGTAGCATCATCATCCGGTCGACCCCCATCAACGTCACCGGCCGTGGACTCGGGTCGCTCCCATCTTCTGTACACCCACCTCTCGTCTCTCTGGAATGTGCGATTCAGGCAATACCGATCCACTCTTTTTTTGTATTGCCTTATACGGTTTGCCCATGCATAGAGTTTTTGCTTTAGGGTGTCGATGCGCTCTGTAACCCGAGATAAATAATCTTGGGAACTGATATTAGTTCCCGCAAAGGCTCAAGTTACAAAGCGCATCACTCTCAGTCGGGTATTGCCTATCCTAAAACAAGTGAGCTTGCCAATGAGTGCTCTAGTCTCAGCGATACTACACTCAATCCTGCGTTGCCAACCTGGCACAGCAGCGGTCTGTCGAATAGCGGTGTTATTTACATGACATTTAACCCCCGCTACTCGACACGCCGCAACCGCCGCACAATACAGGATTGAGTGTGTGTCGCTGAGATTCTCACTATTCTCAAAATAAATTGATAGTAATGCATCTAGGGCACTCACCAGCGCTATGTTTTTCTTATGCATGGGCAAACGAGGCAATTATTATTATTATTATTACAAACAAATTATACATAGAAACACCCAGACCAAGACAAACATCCATGTTCATGCACACAAATGTTTGACTTGAGCGGGAATCGAACCCGCGACCATCGACGTAGCAGTCGCTTACACTCCCGCTACGCCAACCAGCCAGTCGTTATGGGGAGCCAGTACCTCTGAATAAACTGACACTAGTCGGAACAATAACATATCGCTATCCCTTTAGGAGGTTGGACAGGCAGTCGCTCTATGACAAAGCAGTTCAGTTAAATCCGGTTCGCTAAAAAGCGAACCCCGGCTTTCAACTGGGATAACGCTAGGACGATGAAAAACTTTCAAAAATGATGTCACCTTATTTAAATAGGTAACAAAAATATAAAGACCGGAAGTGACACACATATTATACCAGTACTAGGTCAATTGAGTGAATATTTTAAAATAAGAATACAGACCCCAAGGCTCTATGCTAAAATCTATGATACGTGTTACTCTATGGCCTACGATCGAGATGCTAATCTGTTTTTAATTAAATTATAACATTCAATAGAGCTATTAAATCAAATATATGCATACGTAGTATAAAAGACCTTCGGTGCGGTTAAATGGTTTTGTGAATAAATTTCTTTGGAGTAATTTCAATGCCAGGTTTTACCAGATGGAAGTTTAAGGTGTGGTCTAAGACAAAGTTGTAGGTTTGATTTACACAACATGTACTTATTTTTTTCATCATAAACACACTATTTAACAGTTTCTAATGTAACATTCATTTTTTTTTTATAGACTCACGCCTGTATCCCCGAAGGGGTAGGCAGAGGTGTAATATTACACCCACATTTCGCCATGAATTTTTGGGTCCCACGTAATAGGGGGCGAGCCTATTGTCGTACCGGGCACATTAATTACCAGACTCCGTGCTGCTACTGAGAATTTTCTAACGGAGAAACCCACCAACACTTTGCTCGACCCGGGAATCGAAACATATATTTTTTTAAATCTATATACCATTGAGGATGCCAGCTGCTATGCCTGCACACAATTTGCACCCATACCCTCTTTAAGGAACATAATGTAAATACCAAATTTCAGCCTCTCCTCTATCGTGAAACGCGATAAGCTCAAAAACTAAATTACTGCTGAACACATTTTTGTAACGTTTTCACCAATAAGTAGATAGTGCGAATCCTGAGGAAGGTATCTTAATCTTAATATATTTTAAAATCCTTGCGTTACTGACTGACTGACAGACACGCTACAGCCGAAACTATTGGGCGCAGGAAGCTGAAATTTGGCATGTATGTTCCTTGGGGACAGTAGGGGTGCACTAAGAGGGGATTTCCCGAAATTCCCAGGGGATCCGCCAAAACGGGTAAATTTAAAAAAAATTGCAGGCTTAGCTGCTGGCGTCCTCTAGTATTATATAAAATCCTTGCGTTACTAAGACTGACAGACACGCTACAGCCGAAACTATTGGCCGCAGGAAGCTGAAATTTTGCATCTATGTTCCTTGGGGTCTGGGGACCGTAGAAATTCCCACGGAATCGGCCAAAATGGGTAAATTAAAAAGAAATACAGGCGTAGCTGCTGGCGCCCTCTAGTTAGTGTATAATTTACAAAGAGAAGTCTAGTTACAGATACATTGTACCCAGACACAGAATAAATCGTTGTACTCGTCACTAAAAGTTTTGTTCTGAGTGGGACTAAAATCACGACCTTCGTTTAGAAGTCAGGGTCTTTACACTTGACCAACAAGACATTAATTATGAATATAATATAATTAGATATGTATAACATAACCACATGTCATGATGTGTTATTTTGATTGGCCTGTTACTTTGCTGATTAACTTGAGCATTCACTTGTAATCAGCATCCTTGCAAATATTATGAAAATGACATTAATAATTGTTTTAAAAATGTAATTAATTATATGAATTCAAATAATCTTAAAATAAATATTAATAAAACTAAAATAATCAATTTTAAAACATATAAAAGAAAACCTATAACATTAAATATTAAGCATAACAATAAAATTATAGAACAAGTTAATAATATAAAATTCCTAGGTATACATATTGATGCACACTTGTCGTGGAAGAATCACATTGAAGCTATTTGTAATAAACTAAATAATCTAGTATTTGCTTTAAAAAAATTAAAACATTGCACACCTGCAGCCACTTTACTGACAGTCTACCACGCCTGTGTTTGCTCGATAATCCGATACGGTATTATTGTTTGGGGGAATGGAACGGATCTACTAAGAGTTTTCATAGCCCAAAAAAAGTGTATCAGGGCTATTTATGGTATGCGATGGGATGAATCTTGTAAGACCTTATTTAAGACTAAAAAAATACTTACTGTGCCTAGCATCTATATTTACGAGATGGCCAAATTTGTCAAATATAATATGACAATGTTTGAAGTTAATTCAAATTTCACTAAAAGGACGACTACACACATTAGTCTGAAAATGCCTGTTCCTTCCTTAGAGTTGTTCCGTAAAAACTGCTCATATATGGCACCTTTAATATATAATTCTTTGCCGCGAGAAATAGTTAAACAGCCTTGCAATAAATTCTGCATTGACCTGAAAAAATGGTTAATTGAGGAGAGCTTTTATACGGTTGAAGAATGTTTACAAAAAGGGTCATGTCGATTTTATATATATGGAAATGCACTTTAGATGATTGTATACCTACGTTATGTGGATTTAAATATGAAGTTAAGCTTTAAATATTTGCATGCCAACTTCATTTGGCGGAATGTGTCGCTGCTCTAAATATAATATTATTGTACCAACTTTTGTATAAACCACATTTTACGCAAATAAATTATTATTATTATTATTATTATTATTATTACATTTCAGAGTAATATGCATGTGCGTTTAAACGAGCATTCTAGCAAAAAGACAGTAGGTAAATCTTCGAGCTTTATTAACACTTTCACGGACAGTAAACGAGACACAATTGAAGTTTTATTGTTATCACGCCTATAGGTGTTTACTGTCCGTGAAAGTGTTAAGCCGACTAACCGCTGAATTCAATATACGATCTATCAATTTTTTGAGTTTTTTTTTATTGTATTAGGCGTCAAACGAGCAGACGGATCGCCTGATGGTAAGCAATTATCGCCGCCCATGGACAAAAGCAACACCAGAGGAGTCACAAGTGCGTTGCCGCCCCTTGGGGTTGGGAAAAGAGATAGAGCTAAACCGCTTACCGTGAGTTCGGTTCCCATTCAGAGCATATCTTTGTATAAATAACACATACCAAACATTTCAAAAACAAATCCTGGTGCTAGACTGCTTTCTGTAGGTAGTAGCGCCTTGCTGATTTCAGCATGAATGGGCCGGCTCGACCGGGGAAGTACTACCCTCACACAGAAAATCGACGTAAAGTAACAGTACCTAACCTGTTGCGTTTCGTTCGGTGAGTGAGAGTGCCGGAGGCCCTAGCCCCTATTCCTTCTCTCCTATCCCACTCCTTATCCTATCCCTTTTCCCAACCCTAAGGGGCGGCAACGCACTTGTGACTCCTGTGGTGTTGCTCGTGTCCATGGGCGGCGGTAATTGCTTGCCATCAGGCAATGCGTCTGCTCGTTTGCCGCCTATTACTATAAAAAAGACTAGAAAGTGGACCCCTGGGTTCTAACTGGTATATCGCTACGAGGATTTCTTGTTCTTGTTAGCAGTAGCCTCGTCCTGAACTGGTGGTAGGATAAAGAAAATTACCTCCTTTAATTATTAATTAAAGGTCGTCAGCTGCCCCCTCTCCTGGACTTTGGATAACCTGCCTGCTGTGTACTGTAATGTTGTCGACAATAGTTCTTATTTTGCCAAAAAATATAAACATACATACATACATAGACTCACGCCGGTTTCCCGGAGGGGTAGGCAGAGACTACGGTACGCCATTTGCAACGATCCTGTCATACCTCTCTTGCTTTATTCAATTCCATCAAGTTTCTCATGCATGCTCTTCTGTTTAGGGTACTTCTGACCTGTCCTTTTATTAGGATGTCTCCAATCTGGTCAGAGAACGTCCGCCTAGGTCTTCCCCTTCGTCCTGTAAAGAATATAAAGCGTTAACGTTTATCAATACAAGCTACAAGAAGGTCTTACGATGAACCGGGACGAACAGGGAAGCGATGGGGAAGCGTGTGGTGCGAGCCTAATATTAGTTCCCCCTCCCTCCACCCCTGACTCAGAACCTGGGTACACCCATGGCTGTTGGCCTACCTAGTCCATCAGTGGACTGTTATGGTGCCATCTAAAACAGTTTATACATAATAAAAACACATTCAAACGGTATATTTTATGATTCTGCATTTTATAATTCATCTATTACTAAGGTTGATCGAATTAATACGTGGCTGCAAATAAGGCTGTATCTGATGCGCATGTATTTAACATACAAGATGGTGACTTTGCTCACATATCGACGACACACATGTTTCTATAAGCAACTGGCAGAACCCGCGATTACGTTTCTGCTCCGATCCCGTGGCGCTCCATAGCATGATCTTATATAGCTCATAGACTTTCTTGATAAATGGCCTTTATAAAACAAAAATAATTATTTAAATCGGACCAGAAGTTCCTGCGATTAGCGCGTTCAACCGAACATACAAACAAACTTCAGCTTTATTGTATTAGTATAGACTAGCTTTTGCTTGCGGATGCGCCCGTGTGGGGTTGCTTATCGAGAAAAATGGCCAATGTGGTACTTTGATATAGAAGCTGTATTACTGCAACAGTTTTACTAAAATCTATTGAACAGTTTTTCGTTTATCGATGCATAAGCCCACTGACTTTGGGTTATAAATTTGTATTCATTGCCCAATTGCTTTGGGCTCGTTTGATTTGTATAAACGAGTACTTCGATCTTATTTAGTGAATATGAAGCTTTTTCAAAATTGAGTTTTACTGTTAATTATTGATTTTAAGATTAAATGAGTAGGTGCCGAAGTAAATTTCATAGTACCTACTATTATATGATGCGGGTTACTATTGTATAAAAGCAATTTAAGATAAGCATGAATGAGTAAGTAGATATCTAACTACAAATTTTTGCATGCAATTCATATTATTATGGTGAGAAATGTAGTCTATGTGTCAGACATTTGTAACCGTGTTTCTGGCAAAGAAAGTTACTTTATTTATATATATTTTTATTTATAGACTCACGCCTGTATCCCCGATGGGGTAGGCAGAGGTGTAATGTTACACCCAAATTTCGCCATGAATTTTTAGGTCCCACGTAATAACCTCCGATCAGCAGTAGCATACGCTATCCACTGGACCACGGAGGCAGTCTGAGTCTGAGAAGAAAGTTACTTATCTTACCTTATCTGGGGGATTCCAAAGACCTTGAAGAAAGAACCCCACCTATCAACTTTCTATGTCCTCCGCCGTCTTAACATGCAACGCACGTCTCGTGCTTCGCATTTTGTTCATTAACACAATGCATGCAGGATGACTTAATGCCTTAAGCATTTTTTTATAATATTTTCTTGGCCTTTTGTCAAAGAGCAGTCTGACTCACCAGGCTTTCATTTTACATAGGTATGCACTTTACAGGCAGTGATTGCCCTAATGGAGATACCAACGGAGTGCCATGTAGAGGGTATCGAGGAGTGCCATGTAGGGCGGGTTAGAACCCACTGACTTTTCGGAGTTATGTGCGCGCTCTTGGGTGTTTGGTGAGTACTTTTTCGCTGTTTGGACGCATCTTTCATCTGTTTCCGTGGAGTTCTAACTAGAGTCTTGCCGGGGGTTTTATTTGGCCTCAGCAAACCACCTGACAATTTTTTTGGAGCTTTTATCAGAAATTCTGCCTTTTCACTCTTCGATTGCCTCCGAGGTCCAGTGGATAGCGTATGCGACTGCAGATTGGAGGTCCCGGGTTCGATTCCCGGGTCGGGCAAAAAGGTTACTGAGTGTTCCCGGAGTAAGCAGAGGTGTAATACACCCACATTTCGCCATGAATTTTTAGGTCCCACGTAATAGGGGGCGAGGCGAGAATTCGGAAAACCCAGTAACACTTTTGCCCAACCCGGTAATCGAACCCGGGACCTCCGATCAGCAGTCGTACCGGTACTGGACCACGGAGGCAGTCTACGCGAACTAAACAGTAGAAAATGAAATTATTAATATACAAGCAAAACAAAAACTAACGTCGGTGTTAGCCAAGCTATACCTAACTAAAAAGAGTTGAGGTTATAATATTTTGACTACCTACACGGTTGGCGTAGTGCTTAAACTTGCTATCTCGCTATTTAGCACTCAAGGTAGTAGAGCCTTGCTGATTTTGGCTTGAATGGGCCGGCTCGACCGGGGTAGCACTACCCTCTCACAGAAAATCGACGTAAAGTAACAGTACCTAAACCGTTGCGTTTCGCTCGGTGAGTGAGAGTGCCGAAGGCCCTATCCCCTATTCCTTCTACCTCATCCCACTCCTCATCCTATCCGTTTTACCCAACTCCAAGGGGCAGCAACGCACTGGTGACTCCTATGGTGTTGCTTGTGTCCATGGGTGGCGGTAATTGCTAACCATCAGGCGATCCGTCTGCTCATTTGCCGCCTATTATCATAAAAAAAACTGTGCTTTTGTTTGGTATTTGGCGCTGACGGGGTATATGGAGCTACGACACTTTGTGTGATCCATAAAATACTGTTCTGAGTCTGGGTGATTTTTGTATCCGTTGGTTAAATGTTAGTTAAGTTGTTCGCGGTATAAGGTTAATACCGATACCGAACGTCCGAGTTTGTCTTCTAAAACAAAAAGAAAAGATGTTAAGTGTTTTTAAAGTCCTACGCGATACAGAATAGATTCCGAAGGCAAAAGATGTCATTTAGAACAAAGAGAACAGATGTAGGCCTTTAGGAGCTTTAAGTTAAATAAAAATCTTAGCGAAACCAAGACTTACACCAACTAACTATGTAAGTAGTTTGAAGTTTTTGTTTTTATATTTTTCGATACAATTTTGTGCTACTGAGAGTGTAGTGAGAACTGGTATGAAAAAAAATTTTTAAAGAGTGCGTCTTTAAGGAAATAAATAACATACATACATAGACTCACGCCTGTTTCCCAGAGGGGTAGGCAGAGACTACGGAACGCCATATGCAACGATCCTGACACACCTCTCTTGCTTCATTCACTCCCATCAAGTTTCTCATGCATGCTCTTCTGTTTAGGGTACTTCTGACCTGTCCTTTTTTTAGGATATCTCCAATCTCGGTAATAAATAACGTCGCTCTGTGAAAAGCTAATATTATGTCAAATCTGACTCCAAGTCGAAACTCTTGGATGCAGCCGAGATAACGCTAGGAAGACGATAAAAAAAGTATATAGTGTATAGTATAGTGTAGTGGGTGCATAGGGTTCCCACCAAGAGGGTGCATAGGGTTCCCACCAAGAACTTAGGGTCCCAAGCCAACCTCACCTGCAAGTGGTGCACCTGCCGATCAACGGACGAGGCTCTGGCAAACAAAATATCCCGATAAGCGGCAATAGGCTCGCCACCTATTACGTGTGATCAAAACACTGGCGAAACGTGGGCGTTAAATATGCCTCTGCCTACCCCTTCGGGGAAACAGGCGTGAGTCTATGTACGTATGTATATAGTGTATGTTTATCCATTTTCCAGTACCCATTGCACAAGCTCCGCTTATATTAGTTTGGGACTAGATGGAATTGTGTGAATGTGGTGGAATATTTAATAGAAAGTTTTATTGAAAATGTTATTCCATAACTGCAAAAACCCTAATAAAGCAAGCATCAAAATACAAACATGATATCTACTAGTTACCCTACAGAGGATACAAAGACGTGATGCTGTGGTTATCTCAATCTCTTGAATGAGACATGTCTATTACGTATGCAGTGTTGAGTCCACAGATTAAATAATATTGTTGTAGTGTGGTCCAAGTTTTGTGGACAGATGAACTATGTTCGGTAACGAATAAATTTTCTGACTCCGAGGTCCAGTGGATGGCGTATGCGAATGCTGATCGGAGGTCACGGGTTCGATTCCTGGGTCGGGCAAAAGTGTTACTGGGTTTTCCGAATACTCTGTATTAGCCCGGAGTCTAGTGATGTGCCCGGTAACGGCAATAGGCTCGCCCCCTTTTACATGGGACCTAAAAATTCATGGCGAAATGTGGGTGTAATATTACACCTCAGCCTACCCCTTAAAAAATGCAGGCGTAACTCCTGGTGTCCTCTAGTATAGGTATATAGGTATTGGCCCACTGCAGGCATAGGCCTCTTCTCATTATGAGAAGTGTAAGGCCATATTCTACCACGCTTGCCTAGTGCGTGTTGGCAGATTTTACACGTCTTTTGAAAACAAATTTATATGAAAACTTTCAGACATGTAGGTTTCCATGATGTTTTCCTTCACCGTTAAGCAAGCGATAAAAATCAATATTAATACGCATTTAACCATACAAGCTAATTAGATTTGAAGTCCGCAAAGAGTACCTACGTATTATGCCGACTTTGGGAATTTCAACCATGCTTATGGGTCAAATGAACCTTATTTTTGATGGCGGTTGAAAACCCAAGCAAGTCATTGCTTTTCATGAGGAAGTTAACTCAGGAGGTACCTAATTAGAGTAATGTTTACTTTGCTTTTACGCACATTTAATTTTTATTTAACCGTTTCTGCCGGTCCCGTAGGAATTTCGGGCAATCCCTTCTTAGTACGGTTGACTTTGACTAAACAACGTTATGTCAAAACATTCATGCCAAATTTCAGATTTTTACACCCAAAAAAAATATGTGCGTTTTCTGTCAGTCAGTCAGTCCGCAAGAGATTTATATTTACCTACAGATAAATGTTATAATTATTAATAAGGTTCTTACAAAAGAATAGGATTCCATTCATACTAAAACCAAAAAAGATAGCCCGCGTAAAAAAGTGATTTATCATACCTGATTTTCATAAAACCGCTTCCGTTTATGACTCGCACGTGAGCAGATAAAACTAGGTGTGTTTCCCGCGCGCTTTTAGTCTCTGCCAAGTCGCCATTAACGACTGACGCCGACGTCCCAACACGGTAGTGATTGTGATCGAGCCATGCAGTGATTAAAAATTATAAACAATAATAATAAATTTATCAAAATATATAAATAATAATCAAAAAATTTTATGATTTTGTGTTATTTTATTTTCAAGAAAATTTTACGTTCGATTTTCGAAAGTTTGGATTTTGAAAGTGTGTTCCCGATTTGAATATTACGGTGTGTATTTATATTTTTTTTTTTGTTTTGGTTATTTTTGTGATGGTGTTATATGGTGCTAAATTCGTTTTTAAACTTATTTTTGAGTATTAAAATCGGTTGGATACGATAGTAACAATTTATCTATTCAAGATTAGGAATTACATAACCGAGATAGGCAGAGATAAGTATAAATTAATACAATTAGGTCTCTGTGGTAAAATAGATAACAGGAAACGTAAATTAATTGAGCAATTATTATATTCTACATATAAATTTAAGTTGTTTATGTTTTGCCATACGATCACCGCAGTACATATCAGTTACAGTAAAGCAGTTAATACATGTTTTAAATAGCATTTATTTATTATAATACAATACAATATAAAAAAGAATGGACCTGCAATTTAAAAAAAAGAAGTAAGTAACTTAATTTATAAAAAAAATAAATTTTTTGTAAAATTAATTTTATTTTAAAAAACAAAATTGACACTGACACTATTATTATTTTTGTAACAATTTTTTTTCTTAAGAAATATCTCCGTTGCAATTTAAATTACTTGAGAGAAAATCATGTTCATGTGATGTTACGAGTAGAAAACGCGAGTGTGTTGACCAAGTAATCAAACTTTCTCATTTGAGCCATTGCTCTGAGTCATCCACTGAACCAATACTTTGATATTCAATGCAGCAACACAGCTGTGCGTTATGTTTTGGTTTCAATTATTCATAAAACTTTACATTATTTGTGAAGTGTTTTTGTCAACATAAAATGTATATTTTTCAACATAGAAATGTGACTGACACTCTTTTGAAAAGTTATTTTCATTATGGAAACTCTAATTGGCCTAAATTATCAGAAAAATCTATACATCTATACATACAAATAAAATTGGAGTGTCTTTTTGTAATATTAAAATAACCGCTTTTTACTAATTGCATATGAATGTATACACGATACATATACCGAAATGTCATTTTTTACAATTTTTGTCTGTCTGTCTGTCTGTTTGTTCTCGCTAATCTCTGGAACGGCTAGACCGATTTTGACAGGCCTTTCACTGTCGGATAGCTGATGTACCAAGGAGTAACTTAGGCTATAAATCCGGGTACGCAGAGTAGTTCCCTCAGGACGCGGGTGAAACCGCGGGAAACAGCTAGTTACTTTATAAAATTCTGCTGTTAATTACTGATTGATTGATAACGCAAGGCGGAAGCTACTTAACGGTAGAAGCTGATATTTGGCATATATATTCCTTGGAAAGTTTATCTATCTATCTATCGTCACGCCTGTCTCCCATTGGGGTAGGCAGAGACTATGTAGAGCAAAGAGGACATTCGGAAATTCTCACCCAAGGGATGTAAAAAATGTATTTTATTATTTATTCACAAAATAATCCATTGTCTCCCATGGATCGTATTTTCGTGATGATGACTTACACATCGTATAATACAACTCATCTAATACTAATATATAAAACTGAAGAGTTACTTTGGTTGAACGCGCTAATCTTAGGAACTACTGGTCCGTTTTGAAAAAATATTCAGTGTTCGATAGCCCATTTATCGAGGAAGGTTATAGGCTATATAACATCACGCTATGAGCCACGGAAGCGGAGCAGTATCCCCAAATATCGCGGGTGTAATCGCGGCCTCATCTAGTCATACAATACATCTCATTTACTAATATTTATGTAACGTTCAATCGCGTAATTATTTGAAAAGAATGGTGAAATAAGTAGGTACTTCATAATTGTCTGGCATTTCGGTGTGAGTTACACCAACCGTGGGCGTGGGATGACTCAACAAGTATAAGTGTTAAATAAAGAAAGCTAACTTAAAAAAAACTGTCTTTCAAAAAGCTTTAAAGCTCATCAAAATATATAAAATAGAATACTCATTACTAAGTATAACTCAAAAGACTTGTCAGTTTTTGATCAAATAGTAAATAATAATAATAATAATAAATCATTTATTTGCTGAAATATGGTGGTACATAGGATGTTAAGTCAATGTAGGTATAGTGCTGAAACATATTCCACCCTCATTACGGGTATGCAAAATATAGTTTTACATTAATTTTATAAATGGAATTATATATTAATGGAATTCGAATTACTACATCTAGCTTATAGTACAATATTAGCACAAAAATTTCTAAGGTAACATATTAAAAATATATTGTCGTTACTTTCGTCTGTAATGAATAAAAACGGTTTTCCTTTAATCTTTATTGCGTTTTGCAGTCGGATAAAAGAAATTTAGAGTATAAATTACGTGTCAATGCAATAATGCAACTTATTAACAATTTTCTGTCTACAATTTTTAATAATATCTACGAAATGATGCAACACACTTTATCTTTTCATTTCAGTACATATATACATACATACATAGACTCACGCCTGTTTCCCCGAAGGGGTAGGCAGAGGCATATTAAACGCCCACTTTTCGCCAGTGTTTTGATCCCACGTAATAGGTGGCGAGCCTATTGCCGCTTATCGGGATATTTTGTTTGCCAGCGCCTCGTCCGTTGATCGGCAGGTGCACCACTTGCAGGTGAGGTTGGCTTGGGACCCTAAGTTCTTGGTGGGAACCCTATGCTAGTGCATAGGATTATATAGATTATAGTTAATCTAATCAATACAATAAAATTCTCTGAATCTATACACTTATATAAAACTAAAGTGTCTGTTTCTAATATTAAAATAATCGCTTTTTACTAAATGCATATGGATGTATACACGGTACATCGGTATACCGAAATGATTTTTTTTACAATTTTTGTCTGCTGTCTGTCGGTCTGTCTGTCTGTTTGTTCTCGCTAATCTCTGGAACGGTTGAACCGATTTTGACGGGACTTTCACTGGCGCACAGCTAATGTACCAAGGAGTAAGTTAGGCTATAAATTAACCGGGTACGCAAAGTAGTTCCCTCAGGATGCGGGTGAAACCGCGGGTAACAGTTAGTAACATACTATGATTGTACTTTATCTTACAGACTTTGGCATTTTAAAGAAAGATGAGGTTTTCTCCCAGCAATGGGATAGTTCATATATTACTGTATTTTATATTATAAAATACTAGATGACGCCAGCAGCTACGCCTGCATTTTTTTTTAATTTACCCGATTTGGCCGATCCCGTGGGAATTTCGGTAAATCCCTTCTTAGCGCACCACTACGGTCCCCAAGGAACATACATGCCAAGTTTCAGCTTCCTGCGCCCAATAGTTTCGGCTGTAGCGTGTCTGTCAGTCAGTCAGTAACGCAAGGATTTTATATATTAAGAAGATATGGTTGTCACAATTATATTACCATATGAGAGGACCTTGACTGGCCTATACATATAGCTTTTAGCTAATATTATTATGTATGTGTATTTCGCGATTTTCTTTTCGTCTTATTCGACTTTGAACTATCAGGAAATATTATAAAAATAAGTAAGAGACAGTTGACATATTATTAAATGCAACTATTAATCAGCGTTATAATAAGTATAATGTTTTTACTAAAATCTCATTTGAGAGGACCTTCAAGGATGGACAGAATGATGATGAAATAACTATGCATCTGTTTTAAGACTTCAATAGAAGTTACTAAGTAGTATCTGGCTAAAGTCCGTGTGGTGACGGATTAAGAATACGGAATATCACCACCCCATATCATCCCGTGGGTGTCGTAAGAGCCGACGGCGGGAGCATATTATGCAGAGATCAGCACTGTAAGAGAAGGAAAACTTGATACAAACCCTATACCAACCCGTTTGGCCAGCGTGGTATAGTAGGCCAATTCCTCCTTTCAAAGGAGAGGCCTAGTCCAGCAGTGGATTGTTAAAGGCTGATGACGATCGAAATATTATTGGCAATTTAGGCGATATAGTGCATCATATATACAAAAATACAAATACTTCCTTCCGCCGTAGTCGGGTAAAATAAAACGTGTAATTTCATCTCAGGCAAGGATGCTGATCCAGTAAGTATTAATTGACCGCAATGATAACTGCTCTCATACACTCACGCCTGTTTCCCCGAAGGGGTAGGCAGAGGCATATTAAACGCCCACTTTTCGCCAGTGTTTTGATCCCACGTAATAGGTGGCGAGCCTATTGCCGCTTATTGGGACATTTTGTTTGCCATAGCCTCGTCCGTTGATCGGCAGGTGCACCACTTGCAGGTGAGGTTGGCTTGGGACCCTAAGTTCTTGGTGGGAACCCTATGCACCCCTATGCACCAATGATAACTGCTCTCTTCGAGTTAACTACTGGTTTATAACTACAAAGAGTCAGATTTAAAGTGCTGCATAACATTTAAGCCTCATTACAATGCTCCTTTTACTGTCATTCGTACTACATACTACGTATTCTACTAGACGTAATTTATAGCCTCACGCCTGTATCCCCGAATGGGTAGGCAGAAGTGTAATATTATACCCACATTTCGTTTCGCCATGAATTTTTAGGTCCCACGAAAAAACTTGATACAAACCCTATATCAACCCATTTGGTCAGCGTGGACCGTGGTATAGTAGGCCAATTCCTCCTTTCTAAGGAGAGGCCTAGTCCAGCAGTGGACTGTTAAAGGCTGATGATGATGAAACAATTTTGCATTTAAATAAATGTAAACAAATATAAACTAAATTTGTTATTGTCTATATGTATATATTGAAAAGGAAATCCCAAAATTTGGTATAAACAAATTATCTATGAAGGCGAAAGTCGTATCTAAAATGTAACCACCTTGAATCGTAATATGCACCAAATAGGAGTTGAATCTAAGACCTTAACAAGCTTTAATATGAGACGTAACCTTATTTAAAATTCAAGATTGTTTGCCATGCCATTGGACTGTAGAAACTCAATAAAAACGATGATTAAGTATTATATATTGCATAAAATATTAGTAGTTTTAATCTTGACAAACAGACGTATAAGTTTTAAGGCACATGAGCAAAAAATCCTTTTTCTTTTATAGACTCACGCCTGTATCCCCGAAGGGGTAGGCAGAGGTGTAACATTACACCCACATTTCACTATGAATTTTTAGGTCCGGTTACCGGGCACATCACCAGACTCCGTGCTGCTACTAAGAATTCGGAAAAACCCAGTAACACTTTTCCGAGACCCGGCAATCGAACTCGGGACCTCCGATTAGCAGTCGCATACGCTATCCACTGGACCACGGAGGCAGTCTATCCACTGTAGTCTTTAACCACTGCAGCACCTAATTTTATTCACACTATCACCGTGTGTCTATAGGAGTAGTTGACCTACTATACCACGCTGGCCAGAAGGAATGGACTAGGGTTTGAGGTCGAGATTACCATATTTTCGCAGATATACTATTTGCTTTCCTTAGTTGCCTTACGACACCCATGGAATGAAATGAGTGACATAACAATAAGCACATAACGCCGAAAAGTCAGTGGCGCGCGCCGTGGATTCGAATCCGATACTCTCTGTACGGCAGTCTGTTGGTCCTCTATGCTATCGCTGCCTTTAATCTGTGTTTCGAGCAAACAAAACAAAATGAGACAGTGTGACCACAGATATAATAAACAAGGAGATATGCTCTGTAGACGAAACCTGTGTATATGTATCGGATACCTGTGTCGCCAGTTTGCCTCTACCACGCGGCTACTTCTACGCATGCAGATCAGTAAAAGCAATATAAAAACACATTCGCGCACACACTCGCATTTTTAAATCAAAACTTACGAAAAAGTCAATTATAAACCTTATCCTATCGAACATAGCGTGTATTTACCAAGCAACGTTCAACTTACACAAAAACATCGGCCACTATCGTTGTGCTATGCAAAGGCCGTACTACGCGATGCATTCCCTTAATAAAGTATCGTTCGGTCATGATTACATTGCTTGTCTAGTCACTTCGCGACAAATTTAGGTAGTAGTTAAAGAGCAATGTATTTATTGAAAAATAATATAGTCGTTGTGATATTTGAAAACAATAATAACATAATAACAGCAAGGAATATTTTACGATTTGTGGTTTTTCATATTTTTAAAGACAAATATAGTAAATTACTTGTTGTTTCATATGGTAAGTGATTTCATTCGACACAAAGTTTTGGTTTAAAGTTCTATTTTTACAACAAACCACTGAATAAGACGGTATTCTTATAAGTTGTCGCGATCACGGTCGATAGTGTACCATTTCGTAGAAACGGCCATTTGCGTGCGATATGCACAGTTGGTGCATTTCGCGCGGACACCGACACGCCCCCTTGGCACTTCTCCTCTTGTTTATATTTCTATGAGTATGACCAATTATTGATCGCTTCATCACTTTCAACAGACTATGCAATTTTTAAGTCATCGGCGTCCATATTATCTCTATGTCTATTTCATAGACAATAGTCAATGACATAAGCCGCCATTGTTAAAAATAAACAATTACTTTTTTAATTACATCGCTAAGAATGAAATCACTGTTTCTATCTATATGTAAACAATCTGTATTATTAGATCGCGTATGTTTTACATCACATTGAATAGCTGTTTCACATTTAAAATAAATAAACATTGTTTAATTTTACATGTAAGTAGGTACTAGTGTGAGCGGGGATTGAAGGGACTTCGGCTTACAGGCATGTTGACTGCGGTTTTAGAATGGATGGGTGGGCTTAAACTAGGCTTTTATCTTGCGGTTAGGGACTGGCTGGTCATGTATGCGGTTATACTGAAGATAAAGCTATGTATTATAAAGAATATAAGTACATGTGAGAAGACCTGAATGCAAAATATTTTAATAATACAACATAGTATACTTATTAAACTGAAATTATTTTAAACAGTGTGGGATGATATAAGACCCTATTTTCATTAAATGTTACTTAGATAGTAAATCAGAATAAACTGCTAAATCGTGCAAAATACGACTGTATCGCGGAGTCACTGTAGGTACGTGTGCTTGTGTGTATTAGGCACCTGCAATGGCGATCAGCTGAGCGGCGGCGGAGGTCAATACACTGAGTTAATTTTCAAATTGTATAATGACGAAAAAAAATTTATAACTTTTAGTGACATATTTTTTCATGCATTTTTATTCAGTTATAGTAGTATATTCACGCCTTTAAATATTTTTCAAATGCAAATCAACACCCTGTATAAGTCTTATACCTGAATATACCAGAATCATTGAGCAAGAAATGAATTCGAGTATTTGGCGTTCATAAGCATAACACTGTGACCCAAAGACCTTAATATTTCATCTATGGATTTGGGTACTAGACATACCTACATATTTGATATTACCTACTTTTGTTTTTCTAATCCTGTTTTTAGTGTATCTAATTGTTGTTTTGTTGCCCTGGATAACATATGAGTATAGACTACTCATGTGCCAGATTATGTACCTATGATTATTTTTTGTTTCTACATACATACATAGACTCACGCCTGTTTACCCGAAGGGGTAGGCAGAGGCATATTAAACGCCCACTTTTCGCCAGTGTTTTGATCCCACGTAATAGGTGGCGAGCCTATTGCCGCTTATCGGGATATTTTGTTTGCCAGAGCCTCGTCCGTTGATCGGCAGGTGCACCACTTGCAGGTGAGGTTGGCTTGGGACCCTAAGTTCTTGGTGGGAACATATTATGTACCTATGATTATATTTTGTTTCTTTTTATCTTTAATCATTTTATTGTTCTGATTAACGTCCGTGCGGCACTTAAGGTGCACACAGAATACCAGCGTTGTATTGTGGAGACTACCACAATGCAACAATAAGTACAGCTGACTGTGTGTACCTATCTGTCACAGACTAATGCTATGCCTTGCGTTTTGTTTCTTTTTAGGGTTCCGTACCTAAAAGGTAAAAATCAGAACCCTATTACTAAGCCTCTGCTGTCTGTCCGTCTGTCTGTCTGTCCGTCTGTCTGTCTGTCACCAGGCTGTATCTCATAAACTGTGATAGCTAGAAAGCTGAAATTTAAAATCACAAATAATGTAGATATTTTGGTTGCCGCTATAACAACCAATACTAAAATAAAAAATAAATTAAAAAATATTAAGGGGGGGTCCCATACAAAAAACGTGTATTTTTTCGTATTTTTTGCTCAAAATTACTAGCTGTAACAGGTAGACGCTTTAAATTTTCACAGAATATGTAGTTGCATATTACTTTTCAAAATAAATAATTAAATTTAAAAAAAGTAGATAATAAAAATTACGTTTGTTGTATGGGAGCCCCCCATACAACAAACGTAATTTTTAAGCAATTTGTTACTCGATCTTAATAAACAGGTAGAAACTTAAAAGTATTTAAGTATACATACAACGAACGTGATTTTCTTTAATAAATGATGGTACGAATCCTTCGTGCGCGAGTCCGACTCGCACTTGCCCAATTTTTTTTTATTTCTGTCTGTGACAAATAAATATTTTTTCTTTCTTTCTTTTCTTTTCATATATTTTGTATGATATTTATGTCAAATATGTATCTCCAGTAGCGAAATCCATGGATAGACAAATATTGGGAGCGGCGTATGTGAATGAACGTGTGTGAATGAACAGCCGTATGTGAATAATTCGACTTTGACTCGGTTCTTCAGTTTCCTCGTTCTGTTTGGGTTATTTACCTAGTTATAGTCGGTTGCTGAATGATATGCTACTAATCATCATCCTCTTGTTTCAACTTGGGTTCCGCTTACTAGTCTAACTGGATTTGGCTGAATATTAGTTTTCCAGACTGCCTGTCTGCTACTAATATGCTTTTCAATTTTATTGGTCAAATTCCAATTTTGAGAAAGGAAAACCGTTAAACGATCTTCCTTATTGGATAGTTCCTTTTTCGAACTTCCTGTTCCAATTTTGAAATACAAAAGCCATGTTGATCAGAATGGGTATATTCCTTTTTTGAACTCACCTATTTTTCCAATTTTGGAAACCAAATTCGTTAAAAGTGGTTTCATATTCAATTGTTTTCTTTTTGAACTTACTGTTCCAATTTTAAAAACATTGCCTTACGTATATACATAAATAATGGTTCCGGGAATGATCCTTTTTGTAACTTTCTAATAATTTGACTTCGTTTAGCAGGGTGGATTCAGGGGCGAATCTAAGGGGCTCAAATCCCCTTCCTCTACCCACGACAAGAATTAGTTTTCAGGACAAGTCAGTACTTAGTGTTTCCCTTTCAATCGTCTTTCACCAATCTCAGACACCTACCCAACTCCAATACAGAATAAGCCAAGATACTACGCGTTAGTCAATTTGACACGGATACATCCATACGTACATAGACTCACGCCTGTTTCCCGGAGGGGTAGGCAGAGACTACGGAACGCCATTTGCAACGATCCTGACATACCTCTCTTGCTTCATTCACTCCCATCATGTTTCTCATGCATGCTCTTTTGTTTATTGTACTTCTGACCTGTCTTTTTTTAGGATGTCTCCAATCCGGTCAGAGAACGTCCGCCTAGGTCTTCCCCTTCGTCCTGTCCCATTCATCATCATCAGCCTTTAACATTCCACTGCTGGACTAGGCCTCTCCTTTGAAAGGAGGAATTGGCCTACTATACCACGCTGGCCAAACGGGTTGGTATAGGGTTTGTATCAAGTTGTCCTTCTCTTAGTGTTGTTCTCTTCATAATATGCTCCCTCGGTCGGCTCTTACGACACCCATGGGATGATTTTTTTTTATTTTTTTTTATGGAATAGGGGGCAAACGAGCAGACGGATCGCCCGATGTCAAGCGATCACCGCCGCCCATGGACACCCGCAACACCAGAGGAGTCACAAGCGCGTTGCCGGCCTTTTAAAAAGGAATAAGCTCTTTTTTTGAAGGTTTGAAGGTCGTATTGGTTCGGAAAAACCGCAGGTGACAGATCATTCCACAGTTTAGAGGTGCGAGGCAGAAAGTTTCTAGAGAAACGCACCGTTGTGGATTGCCAACCATCTAAATGATGGGGATGGAAATGCTGTCGCGTAGAACGATGGCGGAAAGATATGATATGGGTTGGTGACATTTCGTATTCTAAATCTGTCACCACACGGAATATGTCCCATTCACACTTCCCTTATATATCTTCTTTGTCAGTCTTTCGTCATCCATTCTCTCCATGTGCCCAAACCATCTTAACACCAATATACTACACTAGAGGACGCCAGCAGCTTCGCCTGCATTTTTTTTAATTTACCCGTTTTGGCCGATCCGGCGGGAATTTCGGGAAATCCCTTCTTAGTGCACCCCTACGGTCCCCAAGGAACATACATGCCAAATTTCAGCTTCCTGCGCCCAATAGTTTCGGCTGTGGCGTGTCTGTCAGTCAGTCAGTAACTTAAGGATTTTATATATTAAGATAATAAAGAGAATACAACGCGTTATTCAATTCAAAACCAATACACTTACGTCTATTTGTACAATAAAGCAATGAATATATAGTAGGCAATAGAAAGTCAGCTGTTGTTTGACAAAAAGTTCGTGTCGGAATTCGTTCCTTTTGGAGCATGTGACAGTTAAGCGGTCGTGTACGTCACGTGCAATGGCCGACTCTTTATTTTTTTTTTGTAATATTGGCGATGCAAAGATTATCCGCGCACCTCTAGCGGCGAAATCTAGAAGTTGTCTTTGTACGACACTTTTGACAGCTTGCAATACAGCTTTGCTTCGAGGTTATGGTGGTAATTGTATTGAGGGCTCTCAAAAGTGTCAAAAGAAGTAGTGATCTGTGAAAGAGTCGTACATAGACAACTTCTAAATTTCGCAGCTACAGTCGCTAGTTAGAATCTTAGTATCGCTACGTTAGTACTATTTATTCAGTGGCGTGAGTCTATGTATGTTTCATTTATCTTACAAAATGGCTCAAAATGCATTAACACACTTGAATCATCATCGTCCTAGCGTTATCCCTTTGTTCACTCCCTAGTCTAACTATATGACAAAGCAACTGCTGTCTGACCTCCGAGACCCAAACAGAATAGCAATATTCCATAGTTTACACAAGTGCCAGGTAACTCATCTTTTCGAAATCGTCTATCGTGGTATGGGCATGTGATGAGGAGGGATGAAAAGCATGTGGCTAGAAAGGTGATGAATATGAGAGTTCAGGGATATAAGAAAAGAGGAAGACTAAAGAAAAGGTGGGTGGATTGTGTGAAGGATGACATGAATAAAAAGGGAGTGAATAATCAGATGACGGCTGATAGGAGAGAATGGAAGAGAAAGACATTCTGCGCTGACCCCAAGTAATATGGGAACAGGGCAGGCAAAAGAAGAAGACACAAGTGCTAGTTAAGTCAGAGGTAACTACTTACTCCCAATAAGAGCCGTGAAAGCTCTTCATAACAGTCAGTGCTCTCCCAAGCTCGGAACAAACTAATTAACAACTTAAGCTTCGAAAATTCAGTGGTGCGCGCCGCAAATTTAAGTCCGATACGAAAGAGCTCAGATATTTACATAGAGGCGCATTTCCTATGGGCGCTCTAAAGACAAACTTTCTGTGACCCAAATTGCCGCTGGCGGCGTGGCAGTCGCGCTGTGACTGCTGTCTTTATGAGAGCAAGAGAAGCGAACGTTCTTCCTGTATATCTTAACTACGAGAGCAAGAGAAAGGGAGAACCACGCCTGCGCCGCCAACGGCGCCAAGTACGAACTAAACTGGAGTCAGTCTCCACTTGGAATCGGCACACGAAATCCTTCAGAACTGCGCTTCTATGTGAATCTGTATTCATTGCCGATACCCTCTGCATGGCAGTCTGTTGATATTATATCGCCACAAGGCTGTCACTGCCTATTAACATTTTATACTAGAAACTAGAGGATGCCTGCGGTTACATCCACGTTATTTAAGGCTTCTGCGCCGCTCCCGTCGCTCATAGCGTGATGTATGCCTATAGCCTTCCTCGATAAATGGGCTATCTAACACTGAAATAATTTTTCAAATCGGACCAGTAGTTCCTGAGATTAGCGCGTTCAACCAAACAAACAAACTCTTCAGCTTTATATATTTGTATAAGATGCTATTTATACGATGTCTCAAGATAACTGTCTGCCGGAAGTTTAAGAATGTTTGCCGTGAGTCAAATGTTGTTTGTTTGTAGTTTCTCGTGTTAGTGTGTGACCAACTCTGGTGTCGGGGTTTTCAGACCGCACGAAGGCCTCCGACGTGACCTAACGATTCTTATCCTGAGACAAGAACCGGACCGACAGCTTTACGTGCCCTCCGAAGCACGTACGCTCAGATATTAATGCCGCACGTGGTCACCCATCCAAGTGGTGACCTGTGCAAGCGTTGCTTAATTTTGCTGATCTGTTACGAACGGCAAGCCGAGTCTCGCTTGTTGTCAAAGTTATGTGACCGTCCCACTGCGTTACGTATGGCATTGCGTAAGTTGCTGGCCCGGATTCGATTCTTGATTTGGGTAATTTCATTGCCACATTTTAACGATAGTACATACATATTGATAGGTCATTTGGTTTAATTTAAACTTATCTTCTATTAAATGAAAACTTTAAGCAACTTTAGTAAGTATTATTTGAAAGAATACAGGTACCCCGGGCACACACCTCTGACTTTTCGAAGTTATGTGTGTATTATAAATTAATTATCGCTCGCTTAATGATGTGCCCGGTAGATGGCAATAGGCTCGCCCCCTATTACATTAGGACCGAAACATTACTGGCGAAGTGTGGGTATGTAATGCACCTCTGCCTACCCCTTCGGTGATAAAAGGCGTAAAGTTATGTTATGTTGAAAGAATAAAGTGACGTTTGACTGCCTTCGTGGTCCAGTGAGTAGCATTTGCGTCTGCTGATCGGTCCCAGATTCGAATCCTGGGTCGGGCAAAAGTGTTATTGTGTTTTTCCGATTTATCAGTGCCAGCAGTCTAGCAATGTGTCCGGTAACGGCAATAGGCTCGCCCCCTATTACGTGGGACTTAAAAATTCATGGCGACCTGTAGGTGTAATATTACACCTCTGCCTACCCCTGCGCGGATAAAGGCGTGAGTCTTCTATAAAATAAAAAGAAAATATAGTCTGGATGTTTAAAAGCGTATATTTTAGCACTAGTCCCACCCAAATTACTACGGCACCATAACATAACATGACTTCACGCCTTTTATCCGCGAAGGAGTAGGCAGAGGTGTATTCCACACCCACTTTTCGCCAGTTATGTCTCGGTCCCAATGTAATAGGGGCGAGCCTATTCCCATTGGCATATTATATTATATTATATTAGCACCAGTCGTCGATAATACCTAATTACGAATCAATATAAAAGACTAGCAGCCCGCCCCGGCTTCGCACGGGTGGGCATTTGTTTTTTAAATATCCAATGAATATCCAATAATCGATCGCATCAAGCTACCAAAATACATACATACATACATAGACTCACGCCTGTTTCCCGGAGGGGTAGGCAGAGACTACGGAACGCCATTTGCAACGATCCTGAGACCTGACATATCTCTCTTGCTTCATTCACTCCCATGAGATTCCTCATGCATGCTCTTCTGTTCAGGGTACTTCTCACCTGTCCTGTTTTTAGGATGTCTCCAATCTGGTCAGAGAACGTCCGCCTAGGTCTTCCCCTTCGTCCTGTCCCTTCCACACTTGCCTTATATATCTGCTTGGTCAGTCTTTCGTTATCCATCCTCTCCACGTGCCCAAACCATCTTAGCTTACCTTTCTCGATGCTTGTCACTACATCTTCTTTTACCCCACAACACCCTCTTATCACATATTTTCAATTTTTTATTGATAAAAATGGTTACTGTGGATTTTCCTTAGGAGATAGACCTATGCTATTGCGGACTTTTTGTAGATAATAATGAGTACTTTAATAATGTAGTACATTATTTTTTTGTATCAATTATAGTTTTAGCAGCGCACGCCATGAAAGACATTTTCTGGAACATTTTCTTACATCTTTGGTTACATTATTGATGTTTTTGTAGGGTTCCCTAATGTTTTCTAGAAATAAATATAGCCCATGTTACTCAGGGATAATGTCGCATTACAATGGTGGAAGAATTTTTAAAATCCGTCCAGTACTTTTTTAGTTTATTCGTAACAAACGTACAAAAATACAAATCTTTCCTCTTTATAATATTACTAGCCGTTTCTCGCGGTTTCATCCGCGTCCTGAGGGAACTACTTCGCTGACCCGAAAAACCCTATAGCCTATGTTACTCGCAGATAATGTAGCTTTCTAAAAGTGAAAGAATTTTTAAAATCGGTCCAGTAGTTTTTGAGTTTATCCATTACAAACAAAAATACAAATTTTTCCTCTTTATAATATTATTAAGTGTAGATAGATATAGATTTAGGCTATGACAAGCTTGCCATATTAATATTACAACACGTTTGTATGTCTGTATACACTTTCATAACAGCACCATCATAACATTCATGAGCAAAGAATTTGTCAGTGAAAGTTGCCATGATTCATCGGAAACTGTAGTATGTCATGCAATACAGTTAAACACAACATGGCATCTTGGTTTAATGTGGTCATTCTCTAGTTCATTATAATAATAATAATAGTACTTAGGGCAGAATAAGAGTACTTAGGGCAGACGCCGGCATTCATCCATAGTTTTCATCTAAACCTATCCATTAAACACCCATCCAAATAGCCCAGAGTAATTAGTTTCCATATAAGTAGCAATAGGCCCTCACCTGCTGCGGCTAACCCGTGACTGTACTTAATAGTGCGGTGATGGAGGCGCCTCAGTAGGTGTTCCATTACATTCTAGATTAAAACTCTCAAAGGGCCTCTGCGCGTTGGACCTATGTCTCCGTGTACGCCTGCCAAAGGGCCGGGTATTGTTCTAACAAATTAGAATAATACCCGAGAAAGAGAAACAAATAATAGTAATATTTATAACTAGCTGTTTCCCACGGTTTCACCCGCGTCCTGAAGGAACTACTTCCGCGTACCCAGTTAATTTAGCCTAACTTACTCCTTGGTACATCAGCTATCCGCCAGTGAACGTCCCGTCAAAATCTGTCCAATCGTTCCAGAGATTGGCGAGAACAAACACACAGACAGACAGACAAAAAATGTAAAAAATGTCATTTCGGTATATGTATGTACCGTGTATATATCCATATGCATTAAGTAAAAAGCGGTTATTTTAATATTACAAACAGACACTCCAATTTTATTTATGTGTATAGATTATAATAATACAATTTGTAATTTTAGTTGATTAGTAAGTAGTTGCCTCCTTGGTCCAGTAGGTAACGTATGTGTCTGCTGATCGAGAGGTGCCGGGTTCGATTCCCGGGTCGGGCAAAAGGGTTACTGAGCTTTTCCGAATTCTCAGTAGCAGCGCGGATTCTGGTGATGTGCCGGTAAAGGCAACAGGCTCGCCCCCTATTACATGGGACCTAAAAATTCATGGCGAAATGTGGGTGTAATATTTACACGACTTTTCAAGCCGGAGCAGTTGTGTCTGTTATACAAGACCCAGGTTCGCTCCTGCGTGGAATACTGCTCTCACCTTTGGAATGGCTCCGCTCAGTACTTATTGGACGCCCTCGATAGGTTGCAGAGGCGTGCTGTCCGTATCATTGGGGATCCAAAGGCCACTAAGACTCTTGAGTCACTGCAATTACGCAGAGACGTGGCCTCAATGGCTGTCTTCTTTCGCATCTATCACGGTGAGTGCTCCGAAGAGCTCTTTCAACTAATCCCACCCTCTCATTTCCTATCCCGAACGACACGTGCTGGGTTGAGGTGCCACTCTTACACGGTAGAACAGATACCGTCACGCACCAAACGGTTCGGCGCCTCTTATCTCTGCCGTACCATTAAGATGTGGAACTCTTTTACCAATCCACGTGTTTCCCTCCACTTATGATCCTGGGTCCTTTAAGCGGGGCGTGAAAAAGCTTTTCTCAAGGCCGTCAAGGTGAGGGCCATCATGCCATAATGCCATACTGGCTACTGGGATGATGGCCATCACTTTGGGACTTCACTGACTGCTTAACATCAGGCAGCGTGGAGTCAATTTGTTCGGCAGATATTTATATATCTGCCGAACAAATTGACTCCAAAAAACACCTCTGCCTACCCCTTCGGGGATACAGGCGTGACTAAATAAATATTCGAGGTGAGATTACCACGGAGTCAGTCTCACATATGTACTTGTATCTTTAAAAAAAATGTTGTTCGCAAAAGAATCGAACCCTATACACTCAATCAATAACTACTGTAACCAAAACGGTCTACACAACAAAAAGATTCCACAACAACAACAACAATAAAATGTATCACCGATTCCGAACGAAAGTAAGCCACGGTCAACTTTAACAAAATAGTCTACAACTCTATTGTCAATGGTAACTGTACTTTAAATCGACCATCGACAATACCATAGAGGTGCCTATACTCTATGGTACTGTCGTGTTTGGATTTAAATAGCTCAGTCGGTTACCTGCGACTTAAGTGGCACGGGTACAGTCGCGCGCACAAGTGTTAAGTAGGGAGAATAAAATATTAACAGCATTGAAATCAAACTGCGGTTTACGGATTCCATCGCATTATATTGGTTTTAAAGATATTAAATTTTAACCGAATTACTAGATAATTCGGTTAAAATTTAATATCTTTAGAGTAATAATAAAATAATGTAGTTTCTAGATCATTCGGTTGAAATGTAATATCTTTAAAACCATATCGCGATATAATTCGTAAACCGTAGTTTGATTTTAATGTGTAACATTCGTGTAAACCGAAGAAAATACTATTTTAACAGGTAACTATTTTTCCTCACTTACAGGGCACCACCTCATGCTTTAAATATTTAAACAAAATAGAGTAATAACTTAATAAGATAAATAATTATTTAATTAATGTAATAACTTATTAAAATGTTTCAGCTATATTACAAAAAAATCATCAAAATAATTTCAGTTTTAAAGTGTTTTCTGCGTAAAAAGTAACATACATCCATCATTTTTCCCAAACTTTAGGAAGTAAGATAATTACGCAACTGAGAACCGTTACTTAAATATTACAATAAAGATTTGGCAAAAAAAAAACAAAAATAAACTTCGATGTCATACTTACATTGAAGTAAGCTATAATCATTTTTTAAAGTTTTGTAAAGGGAGGACATATTTTCATAATGTTTATTAATTTGATTAATTTACGTTCATAACATACACCATATACACATACTAGAAGAAGCCAGCAGCTACGCTTGCACATTTTTTTAAAAAAGATATACCTACTCTATACGTAGGCTTAAGAAAATCCGTCTATTTACACTTTGTTGTAATAATAAATGACTCCATAGAATCATCTGGTCTGCCACTGCCATCATAATTTCTATTGTTTTTATCATGTAGTCTGCTTCTCGTGAAAACATTGTTGATACTGTCGTCATTTTGTATTCGTTTAGCATTGTAGGTTTGACTAATATCCGGTCTACACGATTCATACTGGGAGATCTTAAAATAATCATCAGGTCTGCATTCAGTGTATGGATTTTTGTTACAATTATCGTCTGGCCTACTTCCGAAAGAACAGCTTCTGGTGTAATCAACATCTGGTCTACTTCTGGAAGAACAACTTCTGGTGTAGTCATCAAACGGTCTACTCCTGAAAGAACAGCTTCTGGTGTAGTCATCAAACGGTCTACTTCTTACAAAGTATTCTTTATTGTTATCAGCATCCGGTTTGCTCCTGGTAAAATAGTGTCTAAAATAATCATCATTCGGTCTACTTCTGAAAAAGTTTTCTTTATTGTAATTATCATCTGGTCTGGTTCTGGCAAAAAGTGTGTTAAAAAAGTGGTTATCATAGTCCTCTATTCCACATCTTGTTGACTTTTTCTCGCTATCAGCTTTATCCCCGTCGGTTTTACCAAACAACCATTTTTTGAAGTAATCGAGTGGTTTTCTTGGAAAATGGAATTTATTATCTTTATTTTCAGTTTCGGCACCACTTCTGGTTAAATCGTTGAAGTCGTTATCCTTTGGTCTGCTGATAGCAATTGTTTTTACTGCAACAATGTAAAAAGCAAATATTATACACAATTTCAAAACGAAAAGCTTCATTTTTCGTTTTATGGAAAACTAAACTGCGCGTCAAACAATGTTTCATTTATAAATATACCGGCATAACAAATCGATCATGATTGTATGTTTTAATGTTTTATTATAAATGTTTATTGTAATCAGTTTATGTTAAACATTCAAAAATATTATTACGTGACGAGCAATTGGACTAACATGTGCAAGGATCGATAAGAAAACAAATTTAAAACTGAAAATCTAACAGTACAAACATTGGTTCTTTGGAGGTAGGTCAAAATGCGTAAAAGTACGATTTTGTGGCCGACCGCAGTCCGAACTAGCAGGCGACGTCTCGCTGCGGCACTTCTGGTTTTTATGTCATCATCATAATTCTAGCTTTATCCCTTTTAGAACCCGAGCTCCGCTTTCTAGTCCGGATTTGACTGAATACTAGCTTTTCCACATAGTGACTGCCTGTCTGACCTCTGCAATCCAAAGGGACAGCTATATTCCATGGTACACTAGTGTCCGTTTATTTATAGGTAGTGATTACCTTTAACGACTGTCAAAGATCTTCATCACAGCCGGGACCGACGGCTTAACGTGGTCCCCGAGGTACGGGCCAAGTGATAATTTACAACTCAATACGCACATAACGCCAAAATGTAATTGGTGCGCACCAAGGATTCGAACTCGTCACGCTCACCAGTCTGTTGGTGTCTCCACTGAGCTATCGATGTCCTTCTGGTTTCTATATCATCATCATCATCATCAGCCTTTAACAGTCCACTGCTGGACTAGGCGTCTCCTTTGAAAGGAGGAATAGGCCTACTATACCACGCTGGCCAAATGGGTTGGTATAGGGTTTGTATCAAGTTTTCCTGCTCTTACAGTGCTGTTCTCTGCATAATATGCTCCCTCTGTCGGCTCTTACGACACCCATGGGATGATATGGGGTGGTGACAATCCGTATTCTTAATCCGTCACCACACAAACATTCTATATATTTCTATGAAATACCTTCCGTAGCGAGTGAGATCGCACATCAGTATTTCCAAAGATGTTCTCGTGAATATTCAGCACCAATAGGAGTAAGGCGCTGTCGCTGCTGACGTCTATACATACATTCATAAACTCATGCCTGTTTCCCGAAGGGGTAGACAGAGACTACGGAACGCCATTTGATAACAATCCAGACATATCTCTCTTGCTTTATTCACTCCCATTAAGTTTTCCATGCATGCTCTTCTGTTTAGAGTACTTCTGACCTGTCCTTTTTATAAGATGTCTCCAATCGGGTCAGGGAACGTCCGCCTAAGTCTTTCCCTTGGTCCTGTCCCATTCACACTTGCCTTATATATCTTCTTTGTCAGTCTTTCGTCATCCATCCTCTCCTTGTGCTCAAAGCCTCTTAACACGTCTATGGATGGGTTCAAAATCATGATTACAGTGATTTGTCAGAATTCGTTCCAGTTTTGATTTTATCTGGAAAATAAAGCCTATCCAGAGGTGGTCAAACTGGGCCTAAGCAGCTTACCAAAAACAACATGCGCTTCGAATTAATTTAAAAGCATATTGTGATTAACGTTATCAAAAGCCTTGGTCAAGTCCAAAAGATTCTGCAAAAGTCATGAAAGGATATTTTATTATTATTTATCGTTTGAGACTGTCATGTCTATATGCAATCAAATGTAAATATACATATGCACTATGCAAATATCAACAATTATTTATTTACTCATCATTATTAACTTATGTACTATTGTTTGGTTATTTTGCAAAGATATGTTAATTTTTATTTAATATTATAATTATGTGTTTGACCTATCACTTGCACTATTATGCAGCATAATAATTATAGTTTTAGCCATTTTGTATGCTAATTACTTGAACATGTGTAAGCCGAAAGTGATAATTAAATTTTACATCAACTGAACTGTTAGAGTCGAGAAAAATACTGGAAGCAATAATATCTTAGCCAAGAGACAAAAAACTCATTAAAGAACTCATTTGGAACGGATGGATGAAAGAAGAAATACGAAAGGAGTATATCGTGCGAGAATGAATGGAAATGTCGGTAGGGGACGCCCTAGGCGGACGTACGCCGACCAAATAGGTGACGTACTGAACAAGGGCCAAATTAAAAGTACCCATAACCGACGCGCATGCATGATAAGGTTAATGAATGCCGAGGAAGCGAAAGAGGTATGTTTGAACCGAAGCATGTGGCGTTCCATAGTCTCTGCCTACCCCAATGGGAGACAGGCGTGACGATATAGATAGATAGAGATAGAGAACTCTAAACATAACCATTTGGCCAAAGTGTTCTAGTAGACCAAGTCACCGTATTTACGTATGATATATATGAAGCAAATTAGGAGTAACTCTAGCAATGGACTGTGAAAGACTGTGAAGGCAGGAGGTATGTAAATATGTTTCATATAAATTCTTGCAGTTGCCCCATTTAAGTAGTGCTTGTTTAAAAGTTTGCAAAGCTTTTGTCAAACTCCAAATTGTCCGTTAGGGATGGAATATTAAAAAGCCCTTCCTTAGAGGGTGTCTACGTCATAAAAATAAATAAAAATAATATTCTACCACTAATATTATAATATTCTACCACATACACACAACACCATCCAGTCTATGTATAGAATAGTACTATGTGTAGGTACTAGACAATGGATAAACATACAAAAAACATACATATTATACATATGTATAAAAGTAACCGTTTACATAATATCGGTAAGATAATTATTCATTGATTTCTTTTCCGTAAATAATACAATGTAGCATTCATAGTGTGTCTGTCTTGACTTGTCGTTCGTGATCGATCTGCAAAGTTAAGCAACTTTAGCAGAGGTCACCCCTTAGATGGTGTTCCTTTTCCGCCTTAACCAACACCCCTACTAACTAGTCTTACATTGATTGATTGTTATCATTGATAATTATGTCTTGGTCCTTATTAAATTGTATTTATTTAAATGTATTAATGGTATTAATATGGTATTTTGTAATATTATAGCGTAATTTCGATCATGATATTAATATAATATTTTACAAAAATAATAGTAATGTTGTCATAATATTATGATACCTAATTTATATTTTAGATTTACAACAACGTTCAATACAAATTACTTTTGTTATAAATAAATAATTTTCAATTATATATCGTTACTAATGAGTCATACATACTTTTGACGACCACGAAAATACACAGTAGGAATATTGTAATTAATTAAATATGAAAGCATACCTTAGGAAACCTCTAAGGTGGCGAAAGTAATCGTAATTATGAAATACTTTTATTATTGACATTGTCGAAATCACGACAAAAATCAGCTGTTCCATACATTTTGTTGAGGTAGCTAACAACATTATTTATTTTGCGCGATTTCTATAAAGTCTTAGAACAAAAGTTTCTTATTATAAAAATTAGAATCACTACTCGCTCTCTAAGACGTTAGAGGTTAGCATTGTACAAATAAAATAATATTGTGTATAATTATTAATAACCGATAACACAATTGTACGCGCCAGTACACGCCTCAGAACTTTCACCGGGAGGTCAATGGCAGCGCGATGAAATAGACAGTTGGTACAGTCACGCACCGCTTGTGTTTGTCGAACGAACTCCAATCATCCACGGCCGGCGAAGAAACACGCTCCATTGTAGTGTAGTGTCAGTATTTGGGTTCGAATAGTGGGACGGGCACGTTTTTTATTGTTAAGTAATTTGACATTCATAGGCGTCACATTTTGACCTAAGGGAGTAAAGGAGGACTTTGATTTATGTTTTTATTTGGAATAAAAGAGTTTCGAGGCAGCGATAGCGTAGTGGAGATACAAACAGACAGTTATGCACGGAGTATCAGGTTCGAATCCACGTCGCGCACCACTGATTTTTTAAAGTTAAGTGCGTAACTGCGTACTTTGTATTAAATTGTTAACTGTCGCTTGGCCCGTGCTTCAGAGAGTACGTTAAGCCATCGGCCTCTGTTATTATGAAGCTCTTTGACAGTAGCCGGTCTAAGACTGCCTCCGTGGTCCAGTGGATAGCGTATGCGACTGCTGATCGGAGGTCCTGGGTTCGATTCCCGGGTCGGGCTAAATTGTTACTGGGTATTCCGAATTCTCGGTAGCAGCACGGAGTCTGGTGATGTGCCCGGTATCGGCAATAGGCTCGCCCCCTATTACGTGGGACCTCAAAATTCATGTCGAAATGTGGGTGTAATATTACACCTCTACCTACCCTTTCGGGGATATACAGGCGTGCGTTTATAAAAAAATGCAGAGGTCAGACTGCCTTTGCTCTGTAGAAAAGCTAATATTGACAAATATGGTAAGACTAGAAAACAGAACCCGGGCTCCGAGGCTCTTGGTTGTAACCGGAATGCAAGAACGATGATGATTTTGTTTTAGTCATAATTAAGATACAATCTTTAATTATTATTTTTTTTACTATATTTTTGACTTGTCATTATTTTGATAAGTTTTTAAAACTTATCAATTTATTTTTACTTCTTTACAATTTATTTAAATACTTTATTTTTACTAACAGGAAAAATGTCTATTTACACAATACCTCTACAAATTACACGCCTAAACCTTCCTCATGAATCGTTCCGTCTATTGGTGAAAAATACCTAGAAATCTGCTCAGTAGCATTTGTGTTAGTTAATAAGTAGTCAGACGCGGCAGTAAACTTTGTTTTATAATAAACTAGCTTTTTCCGCGGTTTCACCCGCGTCCTGAGGAAACTACTTCGCGTACCCGGTTAATTTAGCCTAAATTACTCCTTGGTACATCAGCTATCCGCCAGCGAACTCCCGTTAAAATCGGTCCAGCCGTTCCAGAGATTAGCGAGAACAAACAGACAGACAGACAGACAAATTTGTAAATAATGACATTTCGGTATATGTAGGTACCGTGTATACATCCATATGCATTTAAGCGGTTATTTTAATATTACAAACAGATACTAAAATTTTATATATGTGTATAGACTAGACTTGCCGCGGCTTCGCCCGAGGGAATAATACATTTAAATCTTCCCTAGGCATCACACCATTTTTGGTGAAAACTGAATAAAAATCCAAATCCTATACTTTTTGGGTCATTCAGACAAACTGGAAGGAAAGGTGACCTCATCTTAATATATAAAATCCTTGCGTTACTGACTGACTGACAGACACGCTACAGCCGAAACTATTGGGCGCAGGAAGCTGAAATTTGGCATGTATGTTCCTTGGGGATCGTAGGGGTGCACTAAGAAGGGATTTCCCGAAATTCCTACGGGATCGACAAAAACGGGTAAATTAAAAAAAAAATTGCAAGCGTAGCTGCTGGCGTCCTCTAGTTTTATAATAAGTACTTACTAGAAAATGTCCGCAGCTATGCCCGCACATTCATCATCGCCCTAGCGTTATCGCGGTTGCATCCAAGACTGGCACGCCTTGGAGCCCGAGGTCCGCTTACTGGTCTAACCAGATATGACAGAATATCAACTTTTCCACAGAGCGACTGCCGTCTGACCTCTGCAAACTAAAGGGATAGCGATATTCCATGGTTTATCAGTATCAGTTTATTTGAGGGTACTGACTCCCCGTAACGACTGTCAAAGATCTTCATGACAAATGAACAAATAGGAATGTAAATTAGTAATAATTACATACATACATACACATATACTCACGCCTTTTTCCCTTCGGGGTAGGCAGAGACAGACGCCACTTGCTTCTATCCTTACAAACCTCGCGCTCTTCCACTACACTCATTACTCTTTTCATACATGCTCGCCGGTTTCGGGTACTTAGGACCTTGCCGTTTTTTAGGACGTCCCCAATAATTGTAGTCAATTAATAATTGTAGTCCTTTTTTATACATTGTTTTATCTTGTCCTTCGTCTGTTATAGAAATAAATGCTTTTTTTTTCTTTTTTTCTAATGTATTATTTTGATAGTATTCTACAAACTTTTTCTAAACCAGCACTGAATGCAAACGTATGTTCTCTAGTTATAGATGTCCCTAGAGCGTCGTTACGCTTCGGATGAAAAACATTGCATTTTTGTGTTCCAGATTCGATGCCAAGTTCCGTAAAATTTGGCAGACGGTCGTATGTTTACGTAACGTACGCACAAACATACATACAATATATATTCATATTAGCATTCGGAAATGCCACTAGGTTAAAGGAAAGTAGGAAAATTTTATTTATTTCCGTTACCAACCGTCACACAAAATAGGTACTTTTAGATTTTGACAGCTTCGTCGAGTAGTCTGACAAATTAATTTCAATGCAAAGTAATACGTTTTAATTGAAATAATTACATACATATACTCACGCCTTTTTCCCGTCGGGGTAGGCAGAGACAACAGAACGCCACTTGCTTCTATCCTTACAAACCTCACGCGCTTCCTCTACATTAATTACTCTTTTCATACCTACATGCGCGCTGGTTCCGGGTGTGTCCGTAGGTATATACTTTTGTACCTACAATTATTGGGGCAACAGTGATAGCCTAGAGGCAATACTAACAGCCTGCGATGCAGAGTATCGGGTTTTGTTTTTATAGTAATAGGCGGCAGACGAGCAAACGGATCGCCTGCTGGTAAGCAATTACCGCCGCCCATGGACACAAGCAACACCACAGAAGTCTCAAGTGCGTTGCCGCCCCTTGGCGTTGGGAAAAGGGATAGGATGAGGAGTGGGATGAGGGAGAAGGAATAGGGGATAGGGCCTCCGGCACTCTCACTCACCGAACGAAACGCAACAGTTTAGGTACTGTTACTTTACGATTTTCTGTGAGAGGGTAGTACTTCCCCGGTCGAGCCGGCAGATTCATGCTGAAATCAGCAAGGCTCTACTACCTATTGTTTGAAACCATAGCGATCACCACTGACTTATCAATAATCAGTAGGGTATATTTTATACTCGTTATTGCATACATGTGTTTCAATTTACACCTAAATGAGGAAATATCATTCAAAATTTAATAATATCCCTATAATAGCATTCTTTTCTCCAATACTAAATAATGTTATCTCCCAAAAATGTATACAATCTCTGCTTATTCCCTTACAGATAGCTAGCGTAGTGGCCCGCCAGTCGATCAATCGGGCCAAGGTCGGTCATTGACCCCGCTCGCTGGCACCAAACCTTTTAAAACTTAAATTATAAGTCTCTATGGACTTTGAGGGATAGTACCTATACAAGATAATTTAGGACTTATTGGGTTGCGTCAAATGTTATACATATATGTCTACACTAATAATATTATAAAGAGGAAAAATTTGTATATTGTTTGTTTGTAATGGATAAACTCAAAAAGTACTGGACAGATTTTAAAATTTATTTCACCATTAGAAAGCTACATTATCTGCGAGTAACATAGGTTATATTTTATTTTAGAAAAAAAAGGGGTCCGTAAGATATTTGGATTTTTCGGGTACGTGAAGTAGTTCCCTCAGGACGCGGGTGAAACCGCGGGAAACGGCTAGTATAATATAATAATGGGATATAGGTACGATAATGAAATTTTGCCATTGACTTTGATAAAGAGTCAGGGTATTTCATTTCACACTTAAATTAATTGTTTATCACGACATTTTGTTGTAAATAACAATAAAAACCGCATATAAATCGTTGAACTTCACGGTGTTGTCAATTAATAAAATTTTGATTTTCCCACTTTTCCGGGAGTTTCGTAATGTGATGACTTGATGAGCGTTGACTTGCATTTGATTTTATGTTACCTCAATGTGAATAATACAATAAGTAGCACGAATAGTGTGAATTATATTGCTATTCGTAATAGATCGGCAATCATCATCAGCCCTTTAAACTGTCCCGCTGCTGGGCATGGGCCTCTTCTCACTATGAGAAGGGTAAGGCCATAGTCCACCACGCTGGCCAAGTGCGGGTTGACAGACTTCACATGTCTTTCAAGAACATTACGGAGAACTCTCAGACATGCAGGTTTCCTCACGATGTTTTCCTTCACCGTTTAGCAAGCGATAATTAACAATTTAATACGCACTTAATTTCGAAAAGTCATTGGTGCGCGCCGTGGATTCGAACCCGGACCCGGACGGCGTAGCAGTCTGTCGGTCTCTCCAGGCTATCGCTGCTTGGCCATAAAATACTAATTAACATAAAATACTGATTAACATTCAATTCTTGTGTTACTAACAGACTGACAGTCAATGCACGGCCGAAACTACAGGGCGCGAGAAGCTGAAATTTGGAAATTTCCTTGGGGAGTATAGGGGAGCACTAATTTGCCATTCGATCGGCAAAGGTAAGCAATATTGGCAGGATGACCAATTTATGTGGTATTCATCAGAACACAACAGTTAAGTAGAAGAATGCACGAGACGTAGTCAGTCCTTGTTCTTGTCTCAGCACAAGAAATGATCGCGAAAAATCATGGTCGGAAGCATCATCGTCAGCCTTTAACAGTCCACTGCTGGACTAGGCCTCTCCTTTGAAAGGAGGAATTGGCCTACTATACCACGCTGGCCAAACGCAATAGGGTTTGTATCAACTTTTCCTTCTCTTGCAGTGCTGTTCTCTGCATAATATGCTCCCTCTGTCGGCTCTTACGACACCCATGAGATGATGTGGGATGGCGACATTCCGTATTCTTAATCCGTCATCACATGGAGGCATAGATATAATTACATTTCTATGGTCGGAAGCCTTTGGACAATCCGATATCTCCGACACCAGAGTTGGACACATATTCTTGGTTCAATACATACTCGTTGATTATCAAAATAGACCCTATTTTGATAATCAACTTGTCTTACTATTGCATATTATAAACTTGAATGTTTATAATGATGAATACATAGGATGAATGTTCAAAAACTTCTGAACAGTTTTGAATGAACCTGCAAAAAAATAAAAGCACATGACTTTTGTCACGAAAAACAACGCCTACACAGGCGAAGTCACAGTCGAAAACTAGTACAAAATATTCTCATATAAATCGAACTCGGGACTTTACAAAGAAAGCGGTACAATGTTGATAGACACTTAACCCAGACCACCTACGCTTAAGACACGGATGTCACCTATTCAAGACCTAAATATGTTCAAAACACAGACTGTTTTTTAGTTCAATGTATATTTTAGTCCCTATGACACATACTAATGTTTCTTTAACGGGTCTAGTATATCGTGTCATCATCCTCCTAGCGTTATCCCAGTCTCAATCTGGGGTCCACTTACTAGTCTAACCGGATTTGGCTGAATATTAGCTTTTACACGGAGCGACTGCCTGTCTGACCTCTGCAACCCGACGGGATAGCTATATTCCATGGTTTAAACTAGTGTCAGTTTAGTTAGAAGGTACTGACGCCCTGTAACGACTGTCAAAGATCTTCATTACAGCAGGGACCGATGTTTTAACGTGCTCTCCGAGGCACAGGGCAAGCGATAATTGACAATTCAATACGCACATAACTCCGTGCGGGCCATGGAATCGAACCCGATACCTTCTGCATGGCAGTCTGTTGGTATCTCCACTAGGCTAAGAGAAGAGAAGAAGCGATAGATAAGAATTTAATACGCACAACTTTGAAAACTCAGTGGTGCGCACCGTGGTTTTGAACCTGAGATCCTCTGCGTAGCAGTCTGTCAGTTTCTCCACTAGGCTATCGCTGCTTTAGCTACCCATGAATCTACAAAAACAACTACATCAAACTTTCAAGGCAACAATAATATCTCATAATCTAGCCCTTGGCATTCATAATTGATATGTTTATCAAAAATCTAAGCAGAAATATTGCTACTATTAAATCATCAATAATATGCAAATAGGTATATTATAATTGGCGAATTGAGCAGTTGACCGTGGCCCAGATAAATGATTCCGGATAGTGTCAATAATATTAGATGTTTTTAATTATAGAAGGATGAATGAATTCCTTATGAATTCACAGTTTCGATGACGTAAGATCAACATAACAGATGTAATCTGTATATATAAAATTCTTCTGTATACCTATATAAAATACTGCATCCATAGTCCGGGTGGATAGTGTATGCGACTGCTGGTCGGATGTCCCGGGTTCGATTCCCGGATCGGACAAAAGTGTTACTGGGTTTTACGGAATTCTCAGTAGCAGCACGGAGTCTGGTAATGTGCCTGGTAACGGCAATAGACTCGCCCCACGTTTCACTTAATAGGGGGCGAGTCTGATGCCGACCTAAAAAAATCATAAGGCGGAATATGGGTGTAATATTACAGCTCTGCCGACCCTTTCGAGAATATAGGCGTGACGCTATCTGTATATATAAAATCCTTCCGTTACTGACTGACTGACAGACAAGCTACAGCCGAAACTACTCGGCGCAAGAAGCTGAAATTTAGCATGTAAGTTCCTTGGGGACCGTTGGGGTGCACTAAGACGGGATTTCCCGAAATTCCCACGGGATCGGGCAAAACGGGCAATTCGAAAACATGTGCGTGCGAAGCCGTAATATTTTGGTGTCTCAATAGTTATATAAAATGTAGGTGATTGTATAACAAGAAGTCACGCCTGTCTTATCACAGATAAGCGTATCGCAGGTAGATACAATATTTGTTCGTACGATAATATTAGTCGAAAGAATTTGACCGTATTTTTGGTTATCAATCAAAATGATAGGTTCCTGGGTAGGAGCGTAACTGGAAATTTTACCCATGATTTTTGAGGTATCGATAGCCTAGTGGAGATACCAACACTCTGGCAAGCAGAAGGCATAGGGTTCGAATCCGGTGCACCATTGAGTTTTCGCAGTTAAGTGCGTAATAAATTGCTAATAATCGCATGTCCCGTGCTTCGAAGAGCACGTAGGGATCTCGAATGTAATATAACAATTCAGACAGTGTGGTTAATGATATTAACCACTAAGGGTCGTAGCACACGTGTCAACTCGGAAAGGGATCGGCACCGTATCAACCGGAGCCGGTCAGTATAATTTGTATGGAACTCCCTACTGCAACGCACACTAATCGAAATCGTAACGTAATCGTCTCGCCTCGGGACAAGCTCACAAACTGGTGCGGTGCGTGGTCGACTTGCAGTTCCCGCGCTTACGGTTCTTCGTTCCCTAGCTTACGGCTCTCCGTAGCCTAGCTTACGGCTCTCCGTAGCCTAGCTTACGTCTCTTCAGCCACGCCCCTCCCGTGGTCTGCGTTCGGATTCAAAATGATTGAAGTAGTGCCGCCTAGCCGTCAACCAGCGGTCGGCGAGCCGTAAGCACAACGTCGCCTAGCTGTAGCTGAGTCGATGTGCCGGAGCTTCTGATCCGCTTAAGTTACGTGGTAACGTCAGGTTGACGCCTGTTTGAAGGCGAGGCGAAAGGCGATACGATGACGATCCTTTTCCGAGTTGATATGTGTGCTACGACCCTCAGTTAAGCCATTAGTCCCAGCTGTCATGAAGATCTTTGACAGGCGTTGTAGGAAGTTGGTACATATTGATCTCTCGATGGATTTGGCTAGATATACTAATTTTATGTAATATGTATGAAGCTCATCTTAATATATAAAATCCTTGCGTTACTGACTGACTGACAGACACGCTACAGCCGAAACTTTTGGGCGCAGGAAGCTGAAATTTGGCATGTATGTACCTTGGGGACCGTAGGGGCGCACTAAGAAGGGATTTTCCGAAATTCCCACGGGATCGGCCAAAACGGGTAAATTAAAAAAAATGCAGGCGTAGCTGCTGGCGTCCTCTAGTATATTATTACATTTATAATACGTCATAAGATTATGAATAGGTATGATTATTACCAACCTAGAGTAAAGAATTGTGTGATATGAGAGAGTTGTGGGGTAAAAGAAGATGTAGTGACAAGCATCGAGAAAGGTATGCTAAGGTGGTTTAGCCACGTGGAGAGGATGGATGATGAAAGACTGACCAAGCAGATAAACGGAAGTGTGAATGGGACAGGATGAAGGGGAAGACCTAGGCGGACGTTCTCTGACCAGATTGGAGACATCCTAAAACAGGACAGGTTAGAAGTACCCTGAACCGAAGAGCGTGCATGAGGAATCTGATGGGAGTGAATGAAGCAAGAGAGATATGTCAGGATCGTTGCAAATGGCGTTCCGTAGTCTCTGCCTACCCCTCCGGGAAACAGGCGTGAGTCTATGTATGTTTTGTGTTATTACCATCCTAGCGTTAACCCGGTTGCATCCAAGATTCCATTTCACTTAGAGCCCGACATCCGCTACAATGATCGGTAAAATCGACGTAAAGTAACAGTACCTAAACTGTTGCGTTTCGTTCGGTGAGTGACAGTGCCGGAGGCCCCATCCCCTATTCCTTCTCCTTCATCGCAATCCTCATCCTATCCCTTTTCCCAACCCCAAGGGGCGGCAACGCACTTGTGACTCCTATGGTGTTGCTTGTTTCCATGGGTGGCGGTAATTGCTTACCATTAGGCGATCCGTCTGCTCGTTTGCCACTTATTTCCATAAAAACCCTTGGACGAAAGACGTCCACTGCTGGACATAGGCCTCCTCCAAGGCTCCTCACATGGACCGATCTTGAGCCACCCGCAATCATCCGCTACCCGCATCCGTAATCCCAACAAGATTCCATAGCTTACATCAGTGTCATTATATTTAAGGATACTGATTCAGCAATGTTACTTTCAAAGATCTTCATGACAATAGGGAGTATCGCCTTAACGCGTAATTTATTACAATATCTTTCAGCTATGTAATCCAATCCAATAATTGTGTTCATCGCAAAATTGAAAATGAGCCTAGTGGAGAAATCGAGACTGCTCGAAGTTAAGTGCGTATTAAATTATCGCTTGCTAATCGGTGAAGGAAAACATCGTGAGGAAACCTGCATGTCTGAGAGTTCTCCATAATGTTCTCGAAAGAAATGTGAAGTCTGCCAACCCTTGCACACCCTGCACTTGGCCAGCGTAGTGGACTATGGCTTTACCCTTCTCATAGTGAGAAGAGGCCCGTGCCCAGCAGTGGGACAGTATATATACAGGGCTGATTATGACGAATCCGATAATAAGGCCTTAATTAACGCAACTAATCGCAAAAAGAATGCATCCTTATTTTGACACTGGCTTGAACATAGATAACATGAAAAAACATAAAATTTGACTGCAGATAAACGTCATAATGATGGTATAGATTATGTCTATATTTTGTCGCTAAAATAAAATTAAAATATAGATAAAAGTTGTATATAAATGTCTATTATATATGCCTAACGTTGTATGTGAATAATAATATATGATTTCAAAATGTTACTCCAATATTTTCAGTGTCGCGACGAACTTTGAATTTGTGAATGACATTTGGTTGTTTCTGGGATTGTGTCGTTTTTTATATGATTTTTTTCGGTAAGAACATTTTGTTTCACTTAAGCTCTTATTTATTTATTAAACTCATTATTTCTAGCATATAAGACGATGTAAATGTCAGTAGAAAAGCGATAATTGACTTAAAACCATTGATGATTCGTTTTCTCTCAGATCGGGTTGGCCCCTTTTGAAATCAGTGGTGGTGAGATCTACACGAAAACTGTATTTACATTTTGCTAGAGATGATAGTAATACAATATGTATTTCAAATAAAAAACAGTAATAGTAATTAAATTTTACACCATTGGCGATTCTGCATTTAGATTAGAATAGAATATAACTAGTGTTCTTGACCGCTCATTGTGCTACAGAATGAACCAAGCTAAAACCTGCTATTTCTGAGACCTTATACCATATAGTGCTCTGCACTATAAGGCTGGACACTGACCCAAAATGTTAATAATATAATCTTAATATATAAAATCCTTGCGTTACTGACTGACTGACAGACACGCTAGAGCCGAAACTTTTGGGCGCAGGAAGCTGAAAGTTGGCATGTATGTTCTTTGGGGACTGTAGGGGTGCACTAAGAAGGGATTTCCCGAAATTCCCACGGGATCGGCCAAAACGGGTAAATTAAAAAAAAATGCAGGCGTAGCTGCTGGCGTCCTCTAGTAATAATATAATATAAATAATATTCCATCGCCATCTAGTCCCAAACTAAGCAGAGCTTGTACTATGAGTACTAGATAATGGATAAACTTACATAATATGTATATAGCTTTTTTTTGTAAATACATACATATTATACATAGAAACACCCAGACCAAGACAAACATCCATGTTCATGCACACAAATGTTTGACTTGAGCGGGAATCGAACCCGCGACCTTCGGCGTAGCAGTCGGTTACACTCCCGCTGCGCCAAGCGGTAATGTATGGCAAAATAATTTGTTGATAATTTGATGTCGAATTAGTAATTTAAAAGCCGTGTGGGATTCAGACACCAGTTTAAAAGTTTGTTTGAAAATCTGCTTATACTGAAACTTGCTCTATAAAAATACAATAGCTAGAGTAATTTATTACTTTTAGCAAATTTCTAGCTTATTTTATCTATACTGCTGCCTCCGTGGTCCAGTGGATACCGAACTGCTGATCGGAGGTCCCGGGTTCGATTCCCGGGTGGGCAAAAGTGGTACTGGGTTTTACCGAATTCTCAGTAGCAGCACGGAGTCTGGTGATGTGCCCGGTAACGGCAATAGGCTCGCTATTACGTGGGACCTAAAAAATCATGGCGAAATGTGGATGTAATATTAACACCTCTGCCTACCCCTTCGGGGATACAGGCGTGAGACTATAAATAAAATATAAATAAATAAATTATACCTATAAAATACTGCCTTTAATACGTATTTTCAATTTAATACAAATGAGATATATTTTTATATTAAAATTCATTTTACCAACAATGTTCAAGATAATAAGTAATACAACATTCTTGAACTTTAAGTTTTTATGCTACTCAAATAGTTTTATTTGGTTGAGATTAATTCATAGATTAATTCCTTTGGAGGTTTTTTGTGGTTACAGTGACCAGATGATACAGATGTTTCACAAGTTCAGTAAAAATTTACTGGATCCTCGGCTCAAATGATATGGATGCAACTTGGGTAACGTTAGGACGATAATCTGTATACAGGGTGTAAAAAGACCCTTATCGAAAACTGAAACCCCATATCATACCAACTAGCCGTTTCCCGCGGTTTCACGCGCGTCCTGAGGGAACTACTTTGCGTACCCGAAAAACCCAAATATCTTACCCCCCCGACCCCTATTTTTTCTAAAATAAAATATTGCTTATGTTACTCGCAGATAATGTAGCTTTCTAATGGTGAAAGAATTTTTAAAATCGGTCCAGTAGTTTTTGAGTTTATCCATTACAAACAAAAATACAAATGTTTCCTCCTTATAATATTAGTGTAGATAATTACGAAAAAAATTTACTTCGGCACCATACCTGGACAATTACTGGTTCAGGAGATATTGAGGCTCAAAGTTACGATGGATTTTTTGTAATTAGGTACAAACTCGGTGCAATTACTATGCCAACCTGTTCTATGGATGTCCTATGCACCCCTATTTCGAAAATTGCATGCGCAAAATTTTAATTGCGGCAACTGTGATATATTGAAAAAAATATAATGTCCCAAGTTTTATTTTTGCTTAGTATGACTTGGCATGACGTCCAAAACGAGTAGACTTCGGCTTGGTGATGGGTCTTGTGACACCCTGTATATAACATCTCTAACAATCTAACCCTCTCTAGAATAATCTTAAAATGTACCGAATCAATCAGATTACATAAGCAAATTTAATATTTACTTCAGCCTTAAACTTGAGCGAGCCTTGGCATTTCGCATAAATATTATATTATATTTATGAATAAATTCGCCGAAATCATTATACCTATGTCAAGGGTAGTCACACCCGTTTCTGTCGTAACCGTGAATCGAACTTGTGACCGTAAGCACGATGTATTAGGTGACTATTGGGTCATATCTACCTATATCTTTAAGGTCGGAACGTCATCCCATCGAAGCATTTTTTTTTCGTGTGAATGTGTAACCAACTCTAGTGTCGGAGTTTTCACCGAAGGCCTGCGACATGGCCTAACGTTTCTTATCCTGAGACAAGAACCGGGACTGACAGCTTAACGTGCCCCCCGAAGCACGGTAGCGCTCAGATGTAAATGCCACGCGTGGTCACCCATCCAAGTGGCGACCTGTGCAAGCGTTGCTTAACTTTGCCGATCTGCTACGAACGGCAAGCCAAGTCTCGCTATGAGCGCTACATCGGACTATGAGGGTGAGGGAGTTCCTATTGAGTGCACTAGTTGCGCACACACTTTGCACTATGACATGTTTGTCTTCTATGCAGCCGAAATTCGACCAGGGCAGGGGCCCAATTCTCCTAAATTAATTTGTTCAAAATACAGTGTCGATATAATGTCAATGTCATACTTACGTCACAAATGGTATTCTCCTAAATTATCTTATATTTGAATGATATTGTAACAAGATTATAAATTGAAACAAGTGTCAAAATATATATCAACGACGACTGTTTATTTCGAAATATACGATAATGACATCTAAGTTAGCAGAATACCAATTCTTAGTCAATTCAAAATATAATCTCATTTCGTTCAAAATATAATTTCAATGTCATATAAAATGGCAGAATTGGGCCCTAGATTACATTTTGGCCCAAGGAAACTCCCGCAGTAACAGTCTGATGGCCTTCCTCGAAGAGCTGGGGTGGCTCGAGTGACAAGACCATTCCCACCCGCACGCAAAATACACGCCAGGACGTGGAGTTGCGGAAACAGCCCGTGCTACCAAGTCATCATTGTCTTGCCCTGGTCCCAATTTATTTGGGATCGGCGCAGTATGTCCTTCTCTTCCATACTTATCTGTCACCAGTCATCCGATCATTTACCCTTTTTTCTTTCATATCCATCCTCACACAGTCCATCCATATTTTCCTTGGCCGTCTCTCTCTCTCCCTTTTCGTCCTTCTACCAAGTACAAACGAAGTGCTACCAAGTACCAAGTACAAACTCCCGCAGTAGAAATATATCTTGTACCTACTAGAGGATGCCTCGTTGGTCTCGCAGCATAAATGTGCGCGTTGGATTGGGAGGTTTCGGGTTTGATTCCCGGGTCGGGCAAAGTGATTTTGGGTTTTTCCGTTAGGAAATTCTCAGTAGCAGCACGGAGTCTGGTAATGTGCCCGGTACGGCAATAGGCACGCCCTCTATTACGTGGGACCTAAAAATTCATGGCGAAATGTGGGTGTAATATTACACATCTGCCTACCCCTTCGGGGATACAGGTGTGAGTCTATACTAAAGGATGCCCGCAGCTACGCCCGTGCATTTCATTTCAATTTTACCGTTTCTGTCCGATCCCCTGGGAATTTCGGGCAATCCTTTCTTAGTGCACCCCTACGGCTCTCAAGAAACATACATTCCGAATTTTAGCTTCCTGCGCCAAAAAGTTTTGGCTGAGCGTTGTCTGTCAGTCAGTCTAATCTCAGGAACTACTGATCCGATTTGAAAAATTCTTTCAGTGTTAGATAGCCCATTTATCGAGAAAGGCTATAGGCTATATAACATCGTGCTATGAGCGACGGGAGCGGAGCAATAGCCTTAAATAACGCGGGTCTAACCGCGGCCATCCTCTAGTTTTATATAAACAGACAGATAACGTGGCAGTATGCAAACACTTCACCGACAGAATCTCAAATAAAAATCATTTGTAAACATAACATAAAACATAACATCACGCCTTTATTCCCGAAGGGGTAGGCAGAGGTGTTTTACACACCCACACTTCGCCAGTTATGTTTCGGTAGGTACTAATGTCACAGCATAATAATAATTAGTACCTACGGGGGCGAGCCTATTGCCATCTACCGGGTACATTATTAAGCGAGCGATAATTAACATCTTTCACATCACCATCTAGTCCCAAACTAAGCAGAGCTTGTACTATAGGTACAAGATTATGGATAAACCTACATACATACTCTTTAATAGGGAAGTATATCTAGTAAAACATGTCATAATAATAGTAGTTTTTTTCATCAATTAATGTTAAAACTTTATTTAACATTTTGTATCGTCAATTTATTGATAATAAGTACCTATTCTATTTGACAGCAAAACACTATGACGTCACTACGTCATATTTCACACAAACGCTCTAGCAAAGGTCGTTTTTGACATTTCATTAAAAGTGCTTGATTTGACTAGTTGGAAACAACCCTATTGTAAAAACATACATATTATACATAGAAACACCAAGACCAAGACAAGCATCCATGTTTATACACACAAATGTTTGACTTGAGCGGGAATCGAACACCACTGGACTATCGCCGCTTCCTAAACAAAACATTAATTTGTATCAAATTCAAATGAGTCGAGGGTCTTGAAGCCCAGTTTGATTCCTCTAGAAATATATTTTTCTGTTTTCCTTAATAAGAAATACCCTAGCCAGGTTCCGCCTACCAAATCGGAATCTCAGAACATCATCATCATCATCAGCCTTTAATTAACGAAAGATGGCCACTACTGGACTAGGCCTCTCCTTTGAAAGGAGGAATTGGCCTACTATACCAGGCTGGCCAAACGGGTTGGTATAGGGTTTGTATCAAGTTTTCCTTCTCTTACAGTGCTGTTCTCTGCATAATATGCTCCCTCTGTCGGCTCTTACGACACCCACCGGATGATATGGGGTGGTGATATTTCGTATTCTTAATCCGTCATCACACGGACTAATCCCGGAACAACCAGACTCGAAACAATTTCTCCACGGGCTTGTCAACTGATAAATCATGTTATTTGGTCGGCTTGTGAATGGAGGCCTTTACACTTTTGATAACTATCGGCGTTGATATCGATATTAGGTTAAAGATAACAGCTTTAAAAACACGTTTTACTATCAGACTTATCGAAAAATTCACTTAAACAAATATTTTTTGCTGCAAGCAAGCTACATTTATCTTCTAGTTGACCTGGAAAGACTAGCCTTTTTCGTTTAGTCTTGGTAATAAGTATTTTGAATGCCAAATCATATAAGCAGCGATAGCTGAGTGGAGAGACCGACAGACTGCTACGCAGAGGGTCTCGGGCTCGAATCCACGGCACGCACCAATGACTTTTCGGAGTTAAGTGCGTAATAAATCGCTTGCTAATCGGTGAAGGAAAACATCGTGAGGAAACCTGCATGTCTGAGAGTTCTCCATAATGCTCTCGAAAGACATGTGATGTCTGCCAATCCGCACTTGGCCAGCGTGGTGGACTATGACCTTACCCTTCTCATAGTGACAAGAGTCCGTGCCCAGCAGTGGGACAGTATAAAGGGCTGATGATGATGATGATAAATGGCAAATCAAAAGAAAATAAACTAAATTTCTTGTGGCCAAAAACTAAAAATAACATTCTTGATAGACTATACTATGGCCTATTCTCAGATGAAAAAGTCATAAAAATTGGTTCAGCCGTTTCGGAAGAGTTCTATAACAAACGCTGCTGTGAAACGATATTTTTATTTATAAGTAGTTTGATGTTCGTTGTTATCCACACCAGTCTTACTCACGGGTTGAGTGAAAGTCTCTAAACACACTATGCACAAGTTACGCGACCGATTTTACATTCCGATGTTATTATTTATTATTATTATAGACTCACGCCTGTCACCCACATTTCGCCATGAATTTTTAGGTCCCACGTATTAGGGGGCGAGCCTATTGCTATACCGGGCACATTACCAGACTCCGTGCTGTTACTGAGAATTTCCTAACGGAAAAACCCAATAACACTATGCCCGACCCGGGAATCGAACCCGAGACCTCCCAATCCCACGCGCACATTTATGCCGCGAGACCAACGAGGCAGTAGAGTTCCGATGTATTCGGCTGATATGTCACACCTTAGGGGCGGCTTCAGATTAGCGTTTTATACGCGCGTATAAGCTCGTTTTTGGAAGCGCATGTAGGCGCGTATAGGCGCGCCTTTTGGCACACGCACAACTCGTACGAGCGTTGACGCGCTTCTAAGCTCGTATAACCACGAGTCGTCAGAATCCATGTTGACACTGACAAGACGTCACTACCGTTTCGAGCGAAAACGCCGAAATGATTCGATGCGCGTAATGTAGCGCGCGTGTAAGCGCGTATACTAAAACGACCGTATACGCGCAGAAAAATGCGCTAATCTGAAACCGCCCTAAGTGCCGAACTTACGCCCGTGGTACGAACTACGCTCGTGCCTACTAGAAAAGTTGCCGTTGAACTTACGCCCGACCGAATTTACGCTGTACGCTATAACGCAACGTAATTTCGTATAATGTGTCGTCAGGAATTCAAATAGCATTGCAGGCGTAATCATACCAAACTTCGATCGCGTAACTTCCGCATAGTGTGTTTTGACACAAAGACAACTTGTTGAAAAAACCGTTTAATTGTACATTTATGCAGCTAGCCTGTTCATTGATCAACTTCATCTTAACACAAACTCATAACGTGGCAAGTTATTCAAGATAAGTGATGTAGACAAACTGACAATGAATAATATACATATTTTGACATTAAGAACATGAGCAAAATTAAAATTAAAATGGTCGACGCTTACGAAATTTCATTTTATGTTGAATAAAAATTTCGCGCCGAATCTTTTTGATCCGTGCAAATTAAATGTGTATGCCAGCCTGGAAGCTAGCAAGACCTCTTGGGACTGTATCTCAGAACAGATGTGTAAGATTCCCTTAAATTAGGGCCCATCCATAACATATATACATAAGTTGCTCTCATACATCACCATCACATTTATCATACAATGTCAAATATCATCGACCCCCTACTCCCCTCCATACGTGTGCCGCAACGCATTCGGGGCGCTACCTTTAATAGTACGAGATCCCGCGACAAATTAGTGCAATCATCGCGCTTAAAAACAATTTTTTATGTATATTTATGATTAGGAGAATATATGTTTACTAAGTTGCCTATTAAAATGTGGCCGCAAGTTTTTTTTTTTGTTATTGATTTTGGGGAAAAGTTCCGTTCACTTGTTTTTTAAATAAAATATCGTCTACATCACGGCCATGTATATAAAAGCTTCTGAAAAATCACGTTTCAATCCGCATTTAATATACTATAAGCCAGTTAATAATAATAATTGATGTTCGCTTAAGTCCCGAACCGATGGGGGCACGCGAACCGCGCCAAGCATTATTTGCCATGACTCTTCCGGGAAAGCCTGGGATACCCAGCAATAACAGGCATACCGGTCTGTCTGTCAATCACATCTGTATTATATAAAATGCTTGTGTTACTGACTGACTGACAGACAAGCTACAGCCAAAACTAATAGGCGTAAGAAGCTGTAATTTGACATGTGCATGTGTTCTTTGAGGACCGTAGGGGCGCACTAAGAAGGTATTTCCCGAAACCACCACGCGATCGAGCAAAAACAGTTAAATAAAAAAATGTGCAGGCGTAGCTGCTAGTATCCTCTAGTTCAGGGATTCCCAAAGTGGTTCGACCACCTTGGGAATCCCTGGTCTAGACTCTTGTGAAAATTTGTGTTAATTTAATAGGGGTCGATTTTTAGACCTCGTCGACTCCCAAAACAGTTTTCGTTTATGTCGACCCCTAGGAAACCGATATCGACCCCTTGGGGTCGATATAGGATCGACCACTTTGGGAATCCCTACTCTAGTTTGTCAATAATATCAAAAGTTTTCTTTTGAGGCGAAATTTGCATTTTAATCCACGTTCAACAATTCGTGTAAACTAAAATCCACATGGTCGAGGTCGAAATCAAGTTTATACAATTTATTCCAAAACAGCGGAACTCAAAGCAAAACAAAATTAATTATGCAATCAGCTGCTAATTGTACAATACTATGTCATAATATACGAATAAAATCTGACCTAGTGTTGGAGTTAGATTTATAAGTGGTTGACCTTTCTCTCAATAAAAATATGTTCGTATAAAATCATGTTTATGCCTTTAATTCGGATGCCGAGGTCGGAAATCACTTTTTGCTAAAAGTTTGGTGCGTCCATATTAGCACCAGGTATTTTTAAAGAAGCCATTCTTATAGAACAATATATAATATTTTTAACGTTACAAAAGTAACATATTATAAAAGTTTAAATGAAAATAGGCTTATCACATTTGGGTTTAAATGATAATGAGCTGATCACGGTTGTCGCGGTACAAACAATCGTTGGAGAAAGTTTGAGATAAAAGGCAAGGAATTAATTTGTGACACGCGCCCCGAGAAATAAAAAAAAACAAAAGAAAAAACCAAAAGCTCCCAATAACAACAAGAAACACAATATAATTATGTATTCCTACAATAAATACATGTCACCTGTATGCGAACGAGTAGAGCAGAGGGTCTAGTACGATTTTTACACGGTGACGATCGCCTTCTCGACGGGAACAATTTTCCCATCGCCTAGGCTATCGTGACCGTGACGATCGAGTGCAAATCTCATACTAGACCCTCAGATTGTGACTTGACTGGGTACTGCGGTTGGACACGACGTGCCGGAAATCGAGCCCATTGGCATGACATTAGAAATTCGTTTATCCAGGATAGAAATACAGCCGGCTGAAAAAGATAATGATGATGAAATAAAAGTTCTGTCTAACTCAACTATATTAACAGATTATTGCGCTCTTGAAAGCAAAATTTTACGACAATTCATACCGATGTGGATACACCTTTAGCGTATCGATTTTCAAGGTAGTAGAGCCTTGCTTATTTCAGCATGAATGGGCCGGCTCGACCGGGGAAGTACTACCCTCTCACAGAAAATCGATGTAAAGCAACAGTACTTCAACTGTTGCGTTTCGTGCGGTGAGTGAGAGTGCCGGAGGCCCTATCCCCTATCCCTTCTCCCTGATCCCACTCCTCATCCTATCCCTTTTCCCAACCCCAAGGGGCGGCAACGCACTTGTGACTCCTGTGGTGTTGCTTGTGTCTATGGGCGGCGGTAATTGCTTACCATCAGGCAATCCGTCTGCTCGTTTGCCGCCTATTACCATAAAAAAAAATCGATTGGAAGATCATCACAGTTCATATTTTATGTAAATAAATACATAAGTTTATGTCTTATTTAGTCATACGTGTTTTGGTTTGCAACGGATGCTGTTTAGTGCATCTGTTTTTCGTTTTTGTTTGTGATTTAGATTGTCGATATTATTGGTAAGGTCATAAGGTGATTAGTTAATATATTAAAAACTTTAGTGCGCAACGTCATTCCAATCAAATTAAATAAACTCTCGTCACAACATCTTCGAAAACATATAATTATGTGTCTATTTGGCACGTGGGACGGCGAGCGTTTTCGATGCACATAGCGAGTTTACTCTGAAGCGAAAGTAGCGTAAGCAAAGCGCGCCATGTACAGTCGAACAACTTCGCGAGAATCGCTCAGCAAGACGCCGTCGCTTTCAGTGTTACTTAACACGCACATTGACACTCGTATACAAAACCAGTTTCTAGTGTGCCTCGACTCTATGAGCGAGCCAAGGGATTTTTTTTCAAACTGGTCCAGCGCCTGCCGTCGCGGCGTCGCCGCCGTAATTTGTGGCCGGGCCGTTACGCAGGCATACAATGAGTCCGAATATGTTTCATTCCACCAATAGTTAAGATTTTTGCATGTAATTACTGTACGCTAAATCTTATTTTAGACAATTGCAAACCTTTTCTATGTAAGCGTTCGCTATTCTTGCATTTACCTTTGAAAAATTGTGTCTCTTTTATGACTTAATTTAAAAATATCTATATCAAAAATATTTCTAAACATCTGACATTCCCTGTGAGTACACTTACTTTACAGAATAATACATGCACTCTGTCCAACTCAACAATCTAACTCTGATTCATGGTCTTAAGCCTATTTGCCTAACCCAGCAATCAAACTTCTTTCTCTGCTCCTGTGCTCTTAAGCCTTCATAAAACTACGCAGCATGCCGAAAAAACTTTGTTCGTTATTGTTTGGGGGCGCAGATGGCCGTATCTTTGTCCGCGGGTATTAAATGTTTTACTGACGCTTTTAAAGCCTGAAAGTTTACGGCTTAAAATCGACATCATGTTCTTGAAAGTTTTGCGAAGAAGAGGCTCTATAAGACATGTGATTTTGAAATTGGGGTAAATAATCAGGGCTGTCTAGAGACAGCGGTAGACTACAGGAGATACCAACAGAATGCCATGCTGAGGGTATTGAGTTCGAATCCACGGCGCGCACTACTGACTGTAACTAACCCAATCTTTTTTTTTTTTTTTGGTGTCGGGTTGGAAAATCCTCATGGAGTCCCTCCGCCCCGGGGGAAGGACGAAGGGGACTGTCAGACTCTTACTGACTAAAAACCAACCCGTGTTCCTCATGTACCCGTGTGTCGGAGGGTAGAGATTCACATAAGCATTCGTCGCTACCCCCCGACGGGTATTGGCCCGCCAGATGGTCAGGCGGGCCCCGAACAAAACCCCCTTGGCGGCGGATGAAGGTGTTGGGCTCCGCCACCAAAACTCTCAGCGGCCGCAGAGGATAGGGAGGACGGCAACGCAACACCGCATCTCCTCTTCCTCTGCGGCCCCACCGCGACGCAACGATGGTGCGCCCCCATTTGGTCGCGGGAGATAGGGCGCGCGGCAACGCAACACCGACACGCCTCTCCTCCCGCGACCGCACCCGACTGCGAGGGACAGACAGAACTGTACCCCGCACCCGCACCGTTGGACGCATCCTGCGCAGGCCCCGTCAAGCCCACGCGGAGCGTCCCCTCCTGGATCCCTCTTCGCTTCACCGCGGGTAACCAATCCACGGTTACTGAGCCCCCCCACCACGACAAGGTGGAGATCCCACGGGGGGGAACTAACCCAATCTAACCTAACCTAACCTAACCTAACCTTCGAAGATATGTGCGTATTAAATTGCTAATTACCGCTTAACCCTTACCCTAAAATAAACTGATGATGGTGTAAGCTACGGAATATCGCTATCCATTTGCGATACGACGATCAGACGGTAGTCGCTCTGTGGAAAACCTGATATTCTGTCATATCTGGTACCTAAGTCTAATAAATGGAACTCAGGCTACAAGCATAGTCTTGGATGCATCCGGGTTTTTGATAGAACGATGATAATGTTGATGTTTAGTGCTGTCTATGGACTTCTGTCTTAAATTTCAGTTCTATCAAAAAATTGTGTAAAATTCGCTCAGAAATGGTTCCGTACTATCGTATACAATACCTACTATTGACACATATTTACATATTAGTTTTTATTAATATGCCCAGATATCACATTAATAAAATCAAGTTGGATAACCAAACATTAACTGAACCTCAGAGTATTAGCGAGGCCTTTAATAACTATTTCATTGATAAAATTAAACCCAAACCTGAACTCCAACTTAAACAAAACACACATAATCATCATTATATCAATAAACAAATGAACTCAATGTTTATAGCACCCAGTGAATCATATGACATATTTAAAACTATAATAGCTTTGAAAAACACCAGTAGTGTTGGATATGATGACATCTGCACAAAGGTGCTTAAATTTGTAGCCATCGACATATGCAGGCATCTGAGCTACTTAATAAATCTGAGCATTTATACTGGTATATATCCAGATGCGCTAAAAACATCTATAGTAAAACCATTGTTTAAGAAAGTTAATAGAGAGCAAATGGAATACAAAAGCTTAGACGAACGCACGCCTGTATGTTCGGTGTTTTGCGATATGACGCAAGCGTTCGATTACGTGCACTATTCTATCCTCTTCAATAAGTTAGAAAATTACGGTGTTAGAGGTAATGTCCTAAATTTAATTAAATCTTATCTAAGTAACAGAAAACAATTAACTGAAATAAGAAGAATAAATTTATTCAATAAACGCGAAGACATATTTAGGTCATCGCAAAGATCTGTAAATTTTGGAGTACCACAAGGGAGCGTTCTCGGCCCTCTGCTATTTATATTGTATATCAATGACATGCCAAGATATATAGAACAACCATTGACACTTTTTGCAGATGACAGCACCATAACCATACCTTGTAAAAGTATAGATACATTTGAAAGTAATATAAACAACACAATAAAAACGATGGTGCAGTGGCTAGACAGCAGTAATCTGATCATTAATTTAAGTAAAACCAAAATAATGCATTTCAGTCAACGTTATAACAATAGAAGTAATTTATATATACACCACAACAATATAATTATAAATGAGACAGAAAATACAAGATTCTTAGGTTTAGAAATAGATTATAAGTTAAATTGGAAAGTGCATATTGACATACTCTGCAAAAAGTTAAGTAAATCAGCTTATGCGTTATACTCCTTGTCGTCCATTATAAGCACTGATGCACTTCTCACTGCCTACTATGGCATTGTCGAGTCTCACTTGCGATATGGAATCATATTTTGGGCAAACTCAAGTGAAAAAGAAACTGCTTTTAAAGCACAAAAAAGGTGTATAAGATCTATGTTCCATCTTAAAACTACAGACAGCTGTGAACCGTTGTTTAAAAAACACAATATTTTAACTTTGCCATGCCTATATGTGCTGGAAGTCGCAATGTTTGTAAAGACAAATCCCAACCGCTTTGAACGACTGACGGATGTTGTACCACGTAATAGACGCGACAATAGTAGGATGTGTCTCCATACTTCTAGGACAGCACTTATGCGCAAAAGTGTCTTCTGTATGGCACCGATCATATATAATAAAATACCTCAATCTTGGAGATTACTTAATACTATGTTATTTAAAAAAAACTTTACGAAAATTCTTAGCAGATAAAACATATTACAATATTACAGATTTTTTATCAGAAGTAAGTTTTTAGTTGACATCCATCTTGGTATCTAACCTATTTTGTTGTATCTCGTCCTTTTTTCATTCCGATACATAAAATGTAAATTACTTTTTATAGACTCAATTTAAATGGCACTGTAAATTATTTACTGATTTAATTTAAAATTGTTTCCTTTTAAAATTGTGTAATTGGTTTGATGGCTGTATTATATTTCTTTTTTTTCTTTATGTTATTTTTGCATGCCAACTGGTAAGATATGGCTGAACTTGTATATATTTACTTTAAATGTCACCAAAAATGTAACCCATATTTGCAAAATAAAATATCTTTATCTTTATAACAACATTAGGACTAGTATATTCTGAATATACAAAAGTTTTAGAAAGAGCGATTTCGCCGTCATTTACTAAGAACCTTCTTTTCTCCACCTTTTGCTATTATTTATCTAATGTTCTGTTTCTCCTTGTCCACAGATATAAACAAGCAACCATGTTGAAGCTACACCCCGATTGTTGACGCGCCCCTGCCCACCCCTAACGAGTATAGGCTTCATGAATTTAGCAAGTGTCGGTGCGTGAGATTATAGTGGAAAAAAAATTGTAACAAATACAAGATGGCCTCCTGTTTGTCCGGTGGGCACTACGTGAGCGGTGGCCAGGAATATGTGCCAGTTGCGGAGTTTTACGCCGACAAGTCAGTTTTTGTTACCGGTGGCACTGGATTTATGGGAAAGGTGAGGTTTTTTTATTAATTATATACAACATACATAATATAACTTCATACTTTTATCACCGAAATAGTAGGTAGAGGTGTCTATTGCCGCTTACCGAGCATATTATTAAGCGAGCGATATTTTTTTTTTATACCTATTTTTTTTTTATTGTAGCGCTCATAGCGAGAATTGGCTTGCTGTTCGTAACAGATCGGCTAAGTTAAGCAACGCTTACACAGGTCGCCACTTGGATGGGTGACCGTGTGTGGCATTTACATCTGAGCGCTACCATGCTTCGGAGGGCACGTAAAACTGTCGGTCCCGGTTCTTGTCTCAGATATTATCTGTGCTCAGGATAAGGATCATTAGGCCATGTCGGAGGCCTTCGGGCGGTCTGAAAACTCCGACGCTAGAGTTGGCCACACACTCACACGAAAAACAAAACAAGAAACAAAAATATGTATTTTTTTTAATATATATATATATATATATATATATATATATATATATATTTTATGCACACATATATTAACTTCGTAAAGTCAGAGGTGTGTGTCCGGGGTACCTGGGGATAGCGTATAGCAAATATAGCGAGGCTTGGCTTGTCGTTCGTAGTAGATCGGCCAAGTTAAACGACGCTTGCACAGGTCGCCACTTGGATGGGTGACCATGTGTGGCATTTACTATAAATAGTGGATTTTTGAGTTGTTACACGGTTGGCGTAGTGGTTTAAGCGGCCGCCTCGCCGCTTGACACTATACCGAAGTGTTGTGGGTTCGATCCCCACACGAGACAAAACTTAATGTGATCCATAAATTGTTGTTTCGAGTCTAGATGTTAATTGTTTGCGTTAGTTATAATTATATTTATAAACATTTCGTTGTTCATTGTGTTCGTTGGTTGTATGTTTGTAAAAACTTGTTCCTAGTGAGAGAGATGTCATTAAAAAAAAATATTAAACGAGAAAAATCTGAGACTGTAAAACTAAATAAATAATAAGTCTGAGCAAAATATTTATAATTAGTACATGGAACGTTCGTAATCATTTAAGACAATATATCGTCATCTGTGTTTATTAATTAATTGCCTTGTGACTGTTTAAATAGCCAGCGTATTGTAGTGATTAGGTAGTTAATTGGTTGAGGCTTTTGCGTCTAATATTAGAATGTGTACGTGTGTTTGAAGTCTGGAGTAAGATAGCAATATGGCTAGACTGAAGTGTCGTGCGTAGGGTTCCCACTAAGAACTTAGGGTCCCAAGCCAACCTTTCCTGCAAGTGGTGCACCTGCCGATCAACGGACGAGGCTCTGGCAAACAAAATATCCCGATAAGCGGCTATAGGCTCGCCACCTATTACGTGGGATCAAAACACTGGCGAAAAGTGGGCGTTTAATATGCCTCTGCCTACCCCTTCGGGGAAACAGGCGTGAGTCTATGTATGTATGTATGTATGAAGTGTCGCCTGACGGCCGGCTTCAATATTGAATCTATCCATTTGGAGATATCCTATTAGGTATTTTGTATGGAGGTTATGTCAAATATGTATCTAAAATCTTATACTAATATATAAAGCTGAAGAGTTGGTTGAAAGCGCTAATCTCAGGAACTACTGGCCTAATTTGAAAAAATATTTCAGTGTTAGATAGCCCATTTATCGAGGAAGGCTATAGGCTATATAACATCGCGCTATGAGCGACGGGAGCGGAGCAGTAGCCTTAAATAACGCGGGTGTAACCGCGGGCATCATCTAATCTTCCTTGCGTTACTGACTGACTGACAGACACGCTACAGCCGAAACTATTTGGTGCAGGAAGCTGAAATTTGGCATGTATGTTCCTTGGGTACCGTAGGGGTGCACTAAGAGAGAATTACCCGAAATTCCCACGGGATCGGTCAAAACGGGTAAATTAAAAAAAAAATCAGGCGTAGCTGCTGGCGTCCTCTATTCTCTAATAAATGAATAGATCGAATATTGAATTCAGCTGTAAGACAATCTCCAGCCACACAAATCATACAACAATGATAAACAAACAAACAAATAATCAAACAAACACACTTTTGTATACGCGGGTGTCCTCCTACTGTTATAAACGCGAAAATTTGTGAGTTTTAATGGATTTTTCTTGCTCTTTAGTTCAAGAACTACTGAGACGATTTTGATGAAACTTTGCAGTAATATATGTATAGTTAATATACCAGACTAGCCATTGCCCGCGATTACATCCGCGTCCTGAGGGAACTACTTCGCGTACCCGAAATACCCAAATATCTTACGGACCCCAATTTTTTCTAAAATAAAATATAGCCTATGTTACTCGTAGATAATGTAGCTTTCTTATAGTGAAAGAATTTTTAAAATCGGTCCAGTAGTTTTTGAGTTTATCCATTACAAACAAACAAAAATACAAATTTGTCCTCTTTATAATAGCAAAGTTTAGAATAGCACATAGGCTATCGTTATTTGTGATAAAAACCACCTATGCGGGCAAAAATATATTATTATCTTAAGGTAGAATTTACCGTGAAAATATACAATGGACGTGGTATGGAACCGGCATCGAAGTGAAAATATACGATCGATCCGACGCGAATTCAACGCGGCTACTCTGCCCTACGTAGGCGCGGATCGTCCTACACCATCACCACGTCGCATCATCATATCAGCCGAAAGACGTCCACTGCTGGACATAGGCCTCCCCCACGGCTCTCCGAATAGACCGATCCTGAGCCACCCGCATCCATATGCGGCCCGTCCGCGTCGCAGTTCGTAAAATTATCAAGCCACGTGCATTTCGTCTTCAAACTTTTTCGTACGTAGGACACCGCATGACTATAGGCCTATCCGCACGGCACGATTTTACGTCCAACTTGACTAATCACTTGATGAAATCGTGACGTGTAGACGCCAGTCGTCCAACTCAAGTTCATCGGGTGGGCGGTACCACTAGATTTTAACCAATCGGGTGGACGGAATGAAAATCATTGATTTGATTTTGTCGTGTAGACGGGCAAAGCCAATTCAGCCAGTGGTAAAATTGTGCCGTGTGGATGGGCCTTTAGGTATATCACGCGACTACGGCTGCGGTACCTTGAGTTAACACAGCCATGTATGTGAACAAGCTACCACAGGAGGGATTTAAACTTTCAATGGTCATTTAAACTTATTTTAAATTGTCTTTCGGGATATGTACCACGTAGCTTTATTTGGTGTAACCGATATTTCGGCACTGTTGCAAGCGCCATGTTCACGATTATACTGCACGGCTTCTCCAAACAAAGGTACGTGGTAGGTATCCCGAAAGACTATTTAAAATAAGCTCCCACAGTGGCCTATACAACACTGACAACCGTGCCTACACACGGCGAATTCGCCGTAGACTTTTACGCCTTAAACGTGTGTGAACAAGTGGTCTACACCTCTCATGATGACTTCCGGCGCCGACATAATTAAACTGGCGCCGTCTTGTGTACGTGATTTATATCTATGTTGTATTGTAGTGTTTGTGAGCAGCGATAGCCTAGTGGAGATATCAACAGACTGCCATGCAGAGGGTATCGGGTTCGAATCCACCGCGCGCACCAATGACTTTTCGGAGTTATTTTTTTTTTTTTTTTTATTTAAACTTTCCTGCAAACAATTTGCATAAGGCTGAGGCATTTTCTGCCAGTCTGGTCAGGTGGTTCAGAGATGATGTAGCAGGTGTAAAATTGCGAGTAAAACTTACACAGATGTTGATTAATGCTAATCTATCTATAATATATACAGAATACATAATATATGAATATATAAGGATAGAATACGTAGATACAATATTAAAAAATATATAAATATAAAATATACATATCTATATATATACACATTTATAATAAATATATACAATTACCTACCGACTAGTGAGAGCTCCAGACAATATTCGAGAAACAATCTGCGGACTCTAGATTTAAATATAGCACATTTAGAGTTATGTACGTATTGAATTGTCCCATGCCTCGGAGAGCACGTTAAGCCGTCGGTCCCGGTTGTCAGCAAGATCTTTGACAGTCGTTATAGGGCGTCAGTACCTTCTAAATAAACTGACAAGTCTAAACCATGGAATATCGCTATCCGTTCAGGTTGTAGAGGTCAGACAGGCTGTCGCTCCGTGGAAAAGCTAATATTCAGCCAAATCCGGTTAGACTAGTAAGCGGACCCCAGGTTGAAACTGGTATAATGCTAGGAGGATGATGATGTATTGTAGTGATATAAGAATTATTTTGCACGGTGATTATATTTTGAAATGGAGGTATATCAAGAGCAAACTGACGGCACGTTTGGCGTAGTGGATTAAGCGGCGCCTCGACGCTTGACACTGCGCCGAGTGTTGTGGGTTCGATCCCCACACGAGACAACACTTTGTGTGATTCATAAATTGTTTCTTCTTGTGCCCGTTAGCTGTATGTTTGTAAAGTCCACCGCAACAGGATTGAAGTTGCGAGAGTCTCTTAAAAATTGGGCAAGTGCGAGTCGGACTCGCGCACAAAGGGTTCCGTACCATCATCTATAAAAGAAAATCTCGTTCGTTGTATGTATACTTAAATACTTTATAAGTTTCTACCTGTTTATTAAGATCGAGTAACAAATTGCTTAAAAATTACGTTTGTTGTATGGGAGCCCCCTTTATTATTTACTTTTTTTAAATTTAATTATTTATTTTGAAAGCTAATATACAACTACATATTCTGTAAAAATTTAAAGCGTCTACCTGTAACAGTTAGTAATTTGAGCAAAAAATACGAAAAAAAACACGTTTTTTGTATGGGACCCCCCCTTAATTTTTTTTTTCTTTTATTTTTAGTATTTGTTGTTATAGCGGCAACCGAAATACACAATTTGTGAAAATTTCAGCTTTCTAGCTATCATGATTTATGAGATACAGCCTGGTGACAGACAGACGGACAGACAGACAGACAGACAGCGGAGGCTTAGTAATAGGGTTCCGTTTTTTACCTTTTAGGTACGGAACCCTAAAATGACAAAAAAGTGAGAGTTAACATCAAAATCCTAACGTAACCTAGCCGTTGTTTTCCTGATGATTTGCCGGATGCAAAACCTGTCTTGGAGAAGATCAGACGCTTTCGGTACGGTGAAAGTGCCGTATATAAAACTGTGGCGAAACCTTGCTGTGAACAAGCGCTCTATAATTTGCTGTTTTCTATCGCCAACTTTCAGTAGGACTATGGACTTTTAAAACGTGTCTGATAAACATGCCTCTGATGAGATTTATAATACACCAGGCAGTGATAATATTCGTCTGGCGTATATCTGTATGGTTCGTTTCGTTTTTCGTGTGAATGTGTGGCCAACTCTAGTGTCGGAGTTTTCAGACCACCCGAAAGCCTTCGACATGGCCTAACGATTCTTATCCTGAGACAAGCACCGGGACCGACAGCTTTACGTGCCCTCTGTAGCACGAAGTATTATCCGTGTTTCTTATCCGTATGGTGACGAATAAGAAATACAGAGTTCTCCTACGCCATCTCATTCAGTGGGTGTCGAAACTCGCAATCAAACCCAATGCCAACACGTTTGTCCAATGCGGTATACAATGTTGAACTGAATTTGCAAAATATTTTAGTAATACATCATAGACATTATACTTATTCAGCTAACATTATTTCAATCAGTGTGCGATGATATAAAACCCTATTTTCATTAAATGTTACTTTGATAGTAAATCAGAATAAACTGTTGAAAGGTGCAGAATACGACTGCACAGTAGGCACGTGAGCTGAGCTTGTATGTGTTAGGTAACGCCAATGCGACCTCGTGGCGATCAGCTGAGCGGCGGCGGCGGTCACTACTTGATTTTTAAAAGCTTAGTATATTCCAAGTGACTAATAACTTAAAAGATGACTAAATGTTTGGAACTAATAAAATAACTTGCAAGCGATTAAATATTTTCGCGACTATTATATTAGATAAATAAGATTCAAAACTAAGGGTGTTATAAAAACTAAAAACTAGCAGCAGCGTTTAGGTAGCAAATAAACTATACAAGTCAATTGAAATAATAGCCGAGAAGCTATAAATAATGATTTGGCGACTAATAATGTTAGTAGGTAGGTTATGTTAGGTTTTCTTGTGACCCTGTACCCAAAAATAGGAGCGTTGCGAAGCAGGGCTCCATCAACCTGCCTTAAAAGACTGAAGCCTCTTATTTACTTATAAGAAACACTTCATTTAAGATATTTAATTAAGCCAAATATTTAAATTTGTATTATTTATGAATGCCCATTTTCTATTTTTTAGTCATCATCAAGTTTCCGCTTAGATAATAATTCAGGTTAAAAAAAAATTACTGCTAGTTTAAATTAAAACGAAGCTTATAAGTCTTATAAGTGACATATTAATATGCTAACTTTTACTTATTATGATACTCCTTATTAGCTGCCAACCTATTATAATATATGGTACCCACTCTAATTATTTTTGAAACTTGTATTCGTATTACTTAGATGCTGCATTAAAAACATGCCATTTTAAAATGCATGATTAGGAAAAAAATTGTTTTAGTGAGTTATTTTTTCATGTATTTGTATTCAGTTATAGTAGTACTAGCGTTTGCCCGCCGCTTCGCGCGCGTTAAATTCGGGGTAACACAAATCTACTTTCAGTCTCAAGATGTGTGAAGACACTCCTGATTATTCTCAAGACTTCAGGTACTCTATAGGGTACAAAGTAACTCGGTCAGTATCCATGACATTAGATATCTACCGTTATCTGCCGAAAGGTACCTACATAATAACATCGCCTTGCATACAGTCCAATGTCAAAGCCATGTTCTAATACATGTTCAATATATCTCTATAAACATTTCTGAATTTTTAATATTAGTAGGGAAAGTCGTTTCAGCCGTTTAAGCTTATTATATAATTATTAGTTTATATATGCGAACAATTTAATCAACGTGCACAATATGACATTATGTATGACGTGTTAGTACTGACAGATATGCGATAGCACATGCGCAGCACTCAATTATTAGCGCATGCGTTCTTACTTCCAAGAGGTAAATTTGCGCATTCATGCATCATGTTTAAACAAATAAATATTATTATTGTGCCGTACACACTTCTACCCTCCCTACAATCCCTCCCAGTTTAATTTTTGCAACTTATGGTAGGCTATGTCCGTCTCCATGGTCCAATATATCTCTATATTTAATTTCAACAAAATCGGTTCAGCCGTTTTAGCGTGAAAACGGAACATACATACATACACACTTTCGAATTTATAATATTGGCAGGGATAGTAGGAAGTAGGGATATTCACCCCTGCAAATATTTTGCAAATGAATATCAACACCCTGTATACCCCAAATCCTCCTATTGTCTCACATTGCTATCGTAACGCAAATTAGAAGAGGCCTATGCCCAGCAGTGGACTGCGGACGGTTGTACACCTAAAGATGGTAAAGACACATTTATTTTACATTTTGGTTGTTTACAACACTTATACAAGTCAAAACCCTATTCTAAATTATGCCGGATTTTCCTCTTCGACTGTCTCGATTGCCTCCGTGGTACAGTGGATAGGGTATGCGACTGCTGATCGGAGGTCCCGGGTTCGATTCCCGGGTCGGGCAAAAGTTGGTAGGTTTTTCCGAATTCTCAGTAGCAGCACGGAGTCTGATGGTGTGCCCGGTAACGGCAATAGGCTCGCCCCCTATTACGTGGGACCTAAACATTCATGGCGAAATGTGGGTGTAATATTACGCCTCTGCCTACCCCTTCGGGGATACAAGCGTGAGTGTATAAATAAATTTAAAAAAATCCTATCCTTCAATTTCTTTCATCTTACATAGATCTTTTAAAGTCCAGACAAAGTGGTTTTAGTATGCGAGTACAATGCAGGATATCGTCTGACGCTTTTGACCGACTCAGCCCACTGATGGCCCGCATTCAGCAGCCATCGTACGGCTCAAATTTGATTGAGGGAGCCAGCACGATATGAATCGCCATCATTCTCCTCCAGTGTATGAATAAGCATGGTGATAATAGGAACGTGGGTGGCAAGTATAAAATGCTCTGGGGCCCAATTCTGCTAAATAAATATAGTCTCGATATCATGTCAGTGTCATACTTACGTCACAAAAAGCGTATTCTTCTAAATTATCTGATATTTGAATGAAATTGTAACGAGATCGTATGTGTCAAAGACGAACTGTTTATTTTAAATTATACGATGATGACATTAGGTTATCAGAATACCGCTTTTAAATCCATTCAAAATATAATATCAATGTCATATAAAAATAGCAGAATTGGCCCCGGGGTATTCGCGGCCCTATCAGTAATGGCGTAGACATACACTTAAGCGTGTAATTAATTACTGTAAATTACGACGTCACTCTGAATGACCAATCGTAGTGGGAGACTTTTCACACCCCTCCCGCTGCCTGTCCCCGCTAATCAAGCTCAGTTTTCTGGTTTTGCGCATTTTACAACGGGAGTAATATTTATTCATCATTCTCCTAGCTTTATCGGCTTGATTTGGCTGAATATTAGCTTTTCCTCAGAGCGACTGCCTGTCTGACCTCCGCAACCCGAAAGGATAGCGATATTCCATGGTTTAGACAAGTGTCAGTTTATTTTAGAGGTACTGACGCCCTATAACGACTGTCAAAGATCTTCATGATGCCAAACTGGACCGACGGCTTGACGTGCTCTCTAAGGCACGAGGCAAGCGATAATTAACAATTAAATACGCACATAACTCCGAAAAGTCATTGCTGCGCGCTTGACGTCCTCTCTAAAGCTGATTTTCCACCAGAGTGGCGAGACGAGGCGAGGCGAGGAGAGAATTGAAATTTGTATGGAAAATTTTCAATTCTCTCCCAGCGCATCTTTGGTGGAAACAGTGTGGATTGGCGTGAATATGCGAGGCGTGAATTGAAATATTTGTTTGTGTAAAAATGAACCGTATTGCATCAGACATAGAGTATAAATTAACTTTGCAACAGAAACACGCTTCTCGCGATAGAAATTGCGTGTGTATTTCAAGACGAACTCAAACAGCACTGTACCTATATCTTTATCTAATGAAGCCTACGGGGCGCGGCGGTCACGCGCGAGCTCGCGATGGCAATTTATAGTGGAAAAGGGTCAGTGCGATTTCAATTCTCTTCTCGCCTAGTCTCGTCTCGCCACTCTGGTGGAAAATCACCTTAAGGCACGAGGCAAGCGATAATTAACAATTCAATACGCGCATAACTCCGAAAAGTCATTGGTGCGCGCCGTGGATTCTAACCCGATACCCTCTACATGGCAGTCTGTTGGTATCTCCACTAGGCTATCGCTGCCTTTTTACCCGACTGCGCGACGCAAAGGAGGGTAATGTGTTTATCAGTCTATGTATGTATGTATGTATGTATGTTTGTTTCTATGTGGCGTTCTAGAGACCAAATGCGTAGGCCGATTTTGATGATTCTTACGTCTATCGATTCGTCTTAACCTTGCGAGTGCCACTAAAGACATGACAGTAATAGAAATTCACCACAGCGACAGCCAGACGCCATATTGTCAAAATGAAAAAAAATTAAGTCGATGAACTATGTCAAGTGGGGTGTCGTTGAATAGGTATTTTAAAATCATCTTTAGGTTCCTTTTATCATTTTTCATTTTAAATAATAGTTTAGGATATATAACGATTTATAGATGTTTAACAAAAAAAATCTCGCAAATTTTCATACTTATTGATTTAAGTTTTTATATCAAGTATAAACGATATACAAACACTCGATTGCGAAATTTACCATCTTATAACGAAGTCAATGAATCGTAACTAAAAAGTATAAAATAAAAAAAATAATTTAAAGAAAAACAAAAAACCCGACTGCATAAAAACTAATTTAAAAAAATACGTGAAAATATTAACTGAAATAAAAACTAAAAAGAAAGAAACAAGCCCAGAAGTTTAGAAGTAATATGCAGAACAGAACGACTCACAGTCGGGGCCCATTCAAATTTTACCAATTAAATCTTCCCAAGGGGCCCCGACTGTGAGTAGTTTATTTTGCATAGTACAAAAAAAAACTAATATTTATTTTGCACTATGTAAAAATTTATTGGCAAATATAAATAGTATTTATGTAACCGGTCTCGATCGCTTAAATATCAATACCAATCCGAAAGTATGTTTGTTTGCTTGCCCCTCTTTAACTTCGTCGCAATAGTTTGGAGGCTGGCGAATGACATAACCGACTCACACGCGTGCCCAAAGACTTGTTTCAAAATAAAGGTGAAATACTTTGCATTCCTGTTTTGGCGTGGCTTACACCTCATACTGATGACTTCCTAGTAATCTTAAGGTCGGTTTTCACCGACGCTTTATCTGGGTTATCATTCCGTTAACTTAATCTGACAATGCGTGCGCAGTACTAAATAGGCATCCCATCCCTCGTGACAATGCGCGCGCAGAACTAAATAAGCAAGATAACAGTTGGTTTTCCGATCGCCAGTTATATCTTTGTCGGTGAACTTGGGTCTAAGTCTGTATACAGGATATAAAAGACCCTTAACGAGAACTGATATCCCATATTGTACATTACTACATAGTTGTGCCGCACAGTATGGTGCCGATGTAAAAAATGTTTGTAATGATTACATTCCAAACATTTTTTACGTCGGCACCATACCTACCTGGGAAATTACTAGTTCAGGTGATATTGAGGCTCAAAGTCACTATGCAATTTTTCTAATTAGGTACAAAATCGATGCAATATCTCGCCAATTTGTTCTATAGATGTCCTATGCGCCCATAGATAAGAAGGGTACTATTTCGGGAACTGCGCGCGCGCACTTTTATTTTCAGTTTGAACAATGTGTTGACATAAAAAAAAATTCGTTTCCCCGGTATAATTTTTGCTTAGTATAACTTGGCATGATGTCCAAAACAAGTACCTAGACTTCGAGTTGGTGATGGGTCTTGTGACACCCTTTATATGTAATATATTCTGTCCCACTGCTGAGCACGAACCTCTTCTCACTTTAATAAGTGTCAAGCCACAGTCCACCATGCTGACAAAGTTCGGTTTGACTTTACTTATGTGTCTTTCGAGAACATTATGGAGAACTCTCAGACGTGTAGGTTTCTTCAGTGTTTTCTTTCAGCGTTTAACAAGCAATAATAACAGTTTAAACCACACACTTCTAAAAGTCAGCGGTGCTTCCCGTGAGCTTGAAATGAAGACAATCTGAATAGCCCTGTTACATAGATACATACATAGACTCACGCCTGTTTCCCGGAGGGGTAGGCAGAGACTACGGAACGCCATTTGCAACGATCCTGACATACCTCTCTGGCTTCACTCACTCCCATCAAGTTTCTCATGCATGCTCTTCTGTTAAGGGTACTTCTGACTTGTCCTTTTTTCAGGATGTCTCCAATCTGGTCAGAGAACGTCCGCCTAGGTCTTCCCCTTTGTCCTGTTCCATTCACACTTGCCTTATATATCTTCTTTGTCAGTCTATCGTCATCCATCCTCTCCATGTGCCCAAACCATCTTAACATGCCTTTCTCAATGCTTGTCACTACATCTTCTTTTACCCCACACCACTCTCGTATCACACAATTCTTTACTCTGTCGGTCAAAGACACACCACACATACTTCTCAGTGCTCTCATTTCTACAGCATTTATTTTACTTTCAAATCTCTTCTGCTATACCCAACTTTCACTACCATACATAAGGGTAGGCACTAACACGCCTCTATGTACAGCCAAACGTGCCTTTTTGGACACGTTTTGACTGTTCATAAACGCTTTCAGAGCTCCATTCACACTATTACCTGCATTAACTCTCCTTTCAATATCTTCTTCATTCTTACCATCTCTTGTAAACAACGTACCTAAGTAAACAAACTCATTCACTTGTTCCACTCGCTGTCCATCGATCAAAACATTACAAGCCGTAACGCATTCCTCCTTTTCAAAAACCATAACTTTCGTTTTACTTACATTCACTTTCATTCCTTTCCTCTCTAACGCACCATGCATGATTGCTACCCTCTCCTGCAACTCCTCCGCTGAAGATGCAAGTATTACCTGATCATCAGCATAAAGGAGGCATTTGACGAGTAACCCATTCATCCTTAATCCGCAGTCACTATGTTTTAAATCTTGCAAACAACTGTCCATGAAGAGGTTAAACAGCCACGGCGACGCTACACATCCCTGTCTAACACCTTTCTCGATGGTAAACCAGTCAGTGTATGCCCCGTTTATCCTCACACAAGCTCTAGAATCCTCATAAAGGGATTTCAGAGCTCGAATGAGGCTGCTGTCCACCCCATTCATTGACAGCACCGACCACATTTCATTCCTCACCACTTTATCGTAAGCCTTTTCCAAATCCACGAATGCGCAATAGACCTTTTGACCTTTGGCCAAAAACTTTTCGGCTATGCTTCGCAAGGAAAAAACCTGATCCGTGCATCCCATACCCTTTCGGAATCCCGCTTGTACATCCCATATTTTCTTGTCGGTTACTTCCATAACTCTTTCAATAAGTACCTTTGCATACAATTTGCCAACAATGCTGAGAAGGCTAATGCCTCTATAGTTTTTGCAATCTTGTTGCGAGCCTTTTCCTTTATAAAGAGGCACAAATATAGCCCTGTTAGGTTCTGCAATATGGCTACCGCTGCATATAAATATGTGTAGATATCACGAGACTGAAGCATTTAGTAGACTACCTATACTTTTACCGAATCATCATCAGTGTCTAGAATTACCGTAGCCAGGCAGGAAGGTGTATCAGAAGTGCGTAGTGGAAGATGTAACACATCTACCTGACCACGATAGACAATGATCCAGACACAATGCACTGCGTTGCACAGTGATGAATTGAAATCAATCAATATCAATATTATGCTTCACTTACCCGCTATCCTTGCTGATGTCAGGCTTGAGCTAAATTAGACACATTCATACAAGTATATTGGCCAAAATAAATGAATGAAGTATCTTATACTTAGCTATTAAGCTTCAAACGCGACGTTTTCAGGACACGTTGGCACGTGGAAGTCGATACCAGATTCACAATTTTCACAAATGTCAATCAATAGTTCACAATCAATTTACCGTTGCCAGCACTAGATCAGGCGGCGTTCAAAACGGTTTATTCAATTTAATTCAATTCGCGTTAATTCAAAAGGCGATAGTTTACGTACGAGACGACACCCGGCGAGATAATTTTTTTCAAGCGGAAGACGGAAGTGACAGTTCAGTGTGACCATTGTCAGAAATTTTCAATAGACTAAACAAAATGTTACTCAATCGATCTAATCGATTTGACTTATAATAAAAATTAATTCTATTTCAAACAATCAGTCACAGTCCATTGCTAGATATAGGCCTCTCCAATGGCATGCCACTGAGCCCGATTTTCGTCTCTTCGTATCCAGCCGCTGCCAGCCACTTTACGTAGATATATCGTCACTCCACCTAGCCGGAGAGCCTCCTACACTACGTTTACCAAGGCGCGGTCTCCACTCTAGAACACGACTACTTCAGCAATTGTCGGTTCTAGCCAACGACAACCCAGCCTACTAGACGGCAGACGTAAGGCGAACACTTTCTGACAACACGTTAGACTTATACGTCTTACATACGACCAATCCCAACACTAGTTATGAATTATGACGTACCGCAAATTCGAACCGGCCAATTAGAATGCATTTTTGTAGCCCTCCTTCGCCCCGCATACCTCACCGTTTTGACAGAATTGTTTGTTTGTAGAAATAAAAACGTTAGGTGTCTAGTAGGCTGGGTTGTCGTTGGTTCTAGCAAATCATCATCATCGTCGTCCTAGCGTTATCCCAGCTGCATCCAAGACTTCCCGCCTTGGCGCCCAGGGTCGGCTTACTAGTCTAACCAGCAAGCCTATTCAGAATGTCACGACAAGTAATCGTACGATATGTCAAATTATTGTCCTCGTCTTTTAGCCGCCTATCGGAGATATTTTGAACAAATATTAATTGAATTCGGTTTATTTATTAATTTACTTCATACTGAATGCATAAAATTGATAGGAAATGCGATAGTTTTGACAAAAAATGAGGTAGTCCGTTTGACAATTAACGGAATCGAATGTCAAATGAGATATCGAACGATTCTGAATCGCCCCCCAGATTTGACAGAATATCAGCTTTTTAGCAAACACTACGGCATAAATCAGACATGATACTTCATTGTATTTTAATCGGAAACTTGGCTTAAAGATTAAGTTCTCTGTTCTCTCTCTGTGCCTAAGAACATGTTCCGAACACTTCAAAACTCCAAAAGGTATTAATGGTGCTTAAGAATGTGCAAATAACGGCCTGAAAAGCTACAGGACTTAAATATTTAAGAGTGGTCCTTCACGAAATATTGTGGAGTAAATGGATTTATTTCATTGCACGTATGGTGTAGTGGTTTAAACGTTTAGACGAGCGACGGGTTCAATTCCTACACGAAACGACACTTTTTGTAATCCACAAAATGTTGTGTCCGTTGATTGAATGTTTGTAGTCTCCCGCGACTCAGTTATTTTCTTAGAGCGTTAATAATTTTTCAAAAAATCTGTAGATAATATTTACATTTTACACCAAAATCCTTCAGGGTCGTGGGGACGAATCCTGATGAAAACCTGCACCCTACAAAAAGCACTAATTACTGACAATTAACTTAATTTATCGCTGTACTATAATTATTTATCTACCGCAGAAGTCGGTATAGTAGAGGAGATGTAGAACATCGACCTTCACCGATCTGATAACCAGATGAGACTTATTTTTTTATGTAATATAATTTATAAACAAATATGCCTATAATAACTTGCCTATCAAAAAGTGCTCATAGCTATTTTAAATTTAAGTTAATTGTAATCAACCGCAAATATAACTTTGTCGTTTATACAAACACTATGGAAAACAAAGTTATTTTTGGTGATGAAAAAGCGATCGTGATATTTGGTTAAGTGAAGATAACGGGTATGTTATGTGGATACCTGAACTACGGGACCCTTACGGGCCTCGCACTTAATCTAATTGTTTGATATTTATTGCTATATTGCTTCCGTGTACGTTTATTAATTACTAGCATCAGCCTTAACACTTAACATACCCTTTATCTTCAGCTATCCAAATATCACTATCACTTTTTAATTTACCAAAAATAACTTTGTTTTCCATAGTGTTTGTATAAACGACAAAGTTATATTTGCGGTTAATTACAATTAACTTGAATTTTAAAATAGCTATGACTACTTTTTGATAGGCAAGTTATTATATGCATATTTGTTTATAAATTATATAACATAAAAAATACGTCTCATCTGGTTATCAGAACGGTGAAGGTCGATGTTCCATGTCTCCTCTACTAGTAGCAGTCCTAATTAGTAATTGCAAGTCTGCGCATCATGAGGTCTCGGTTCGATTTCTGGGTTGAAAAAGTGATAATGGTTTTTCTGTCTCTAGAATTACCCAATACGTCGTCAACCATATTAAAGCTAACTCAAAATGTCTTCGATCGTGACGGAATACCGTCACATTGGTCTATGAGAATGAGTACATCATCATCCTCCTAGCGTTATCCCGGTTTCAACCTGGGGTCCGCTTTCTAGTCCAACCGGATTTGGCTGAATATTAGCTTTTCCACGGAGCGGCTGCCTGCCTGAACTCCGCAACCCGAAGGGATAGCGATATTCCTTGGTTCAGACTAGTGTCAGTTTATTTAGAAGGTACTGACGCCCTGGAACGACTGTCAAAGATCTTCATGACAACCGGGACCGACGGCTTAACGTGCTCTCCGAGGCACGGGACAAGCGATAATTAACAATTCAATTCGCACATAACTCCGAAAAATCAGTGGTGCGTGCCGTAGATTCGAACCCGATACCCTCTGCATGGCCTCTATCTGCTATGAGAATACGTACACTTACAGGAATATTTTCGTACACAATATACTAGGTATAATAATTATGTTCCGTGCAGCCGGCGACACTCCATTTAACCAAGCCGTCGAGGCCAGAAAATCCTTCTGTAAGACACCATCTTCTAATTTACTTATATTTATACCGTTTTCCTTTTAATCCACAGGTACTAGTCGAGAAATTACTGAGGAGTTGTCCAAAAATTAAGAAGATCTATTTGTTGATGCGACCGAAACGTGGGCAGGACGTGGCCTCCCGACTCACCGAGCTAACACAGTCACCGGTGAGTGCTATATCTACTAGATACATAACATCACGCCTTTATCTCCGGAGGGGTAGGCAGAGGTGTATAACACATCCATTCTTCACCAGTTATGTTTCGGTCCCAATGTAATAGGGGGCGAGCCTATTGCCATCTACCAGGCACATTATTAAGCGAGCGATAATTAAAATTTTTGATACACAACTTCGAAATGTCAAATGTGTGTGCCCGGGGTAACTGGGGATCGAACCGAGACTATCGTCTCGGCAGTCAGTTACGTATACCACTCTATAATTCTCTATCGCCGATGTTCATCATCAGCCTTTAACAGTCCACTGCTGGACTAGGCTTCTCCTTTGAAAGGAGGAATTGGCCTACTATACCACGCTGGCCAAACGGGTTGGTATAGGGTTTGTATCAAGTTTTCCTTCTCTTGCAGTGTTGTTCTCTGCATAATAATATGCTCCCTCTGTCGGCTCTTACGACACCCATTGGATGATATGGGGTGGTGACATTTCGTATACTTAATCCGTCACCACACGGAGACGGGATCGCCGATGTTACCTACTAAATAATACAAATAAATGACTTTAATATCAACTACTCTTTAGCCACCGCTCCATCCGCGTTAGATTTTACCCCCTCGAGGAGGGAATTACCACAATCCTTTCTCAGTCCTCACCTACACTCCTCAAGGAACATACATGCTAAATTTAAGCTTGTTGCGTCAAGTAGTTTCAACCGTGCGTTCTCTGTCAGTCAGTCAGTCAGAAAAGCAAGAATTCTATCTAAGTATACAGAAGATAACGTAATTTGAACGTCTTTTACTAATTCTACATGTCCGTGTGGTGACGGATTAAGAATACGGAATGTCACCACCCCATATTATCCCATGGGTGTCGTAAGAGCCGACAGAGGGAGCATATTATACAGAGAACAACACTGTAAGAGAAGGAAAACTTGATACAAACCCTATACCAACCCGTTTGGCCAGCGTGGTATAGTAGGCCAATTCCTCCTTTCAAAGGAGAGGCCTAGTCCAGCAGTGGTCTGTTAAAGGCTTACATTGGGACCTAAACATAACTGGCGAAATGTGGGTGTGTATACACCTCTGCCCTTCGGGGATAAAAGGCGTTAAGTTATGTTAAGTTATGTTATGTGTATATTTCTGTCTGGTTGTTTCTAAGACCAGTTTAAATTGATCTATAACTAGCTGGCCCGGCGAACTTCGTACCGTCTATCAGTCGACTCTTTATTTATTTACTAAAGGAAGCCAGCAGCTACGCCTTTTTTCTAAATTTACCCGCTTTGGCCGATCCCGTGAGAATTGCGGGAAATCCCTTCTTAGTGCACCCCTACGGTCCCCAAGGAACATACGTGCCAAATTTCAGCTTCCTGCGCCTAATAGTTTCGGCTGTAGCGTGTCTGTCAGTCAGTCAGTAACGCAAGGATTTTATATATTAAGATTTTTTAATGTTTCTCTCCGTAAGAACCGTCCTCGTACTTCAAGGATTATTAAAACAAAAAAAAGCGAAATCGGTTCAGCTGCTCTCGAGATTTGCGCTTAGCAACACATTCAGCGATTTATTTTTATACTTTTAGATGTAAATAAAACTAATTTTATTGTGTCTGGAAATGTTAAAATATTACCTATTTATAATTTTCTCATGATTTTGTGAATGGATATTTGAGAGACAAATAAAAAACATTCTTAATTACTTACTGAAATAAAAAAATAGTTTAGAATTAATGATATAAAACATAATCCTATTCAAATAACTCAATTCTCACGGTTTTGAAGAGGAATATAAAATTTTAGATTATCATTCCTAAGATTAATAATATTTTTAATAGTTAAATATATAAAGTATTATCATAAATTAAAACACATATTATTATTATTTCTCTTTACCGTAATGAATTATGATTAGTTAACAAAAGTTAACTAATCATAACTATGAATGAAAATAAATAAAATAAAATAAAAACAGTTTATTGCCATTAATCATTAATTCATTACATATCGGATTTATCAGCGGCCCCACACTAGGCATAGCCTGTCCTGGGGGTGCCAGGTACGATTTCTTTTCATTTTTAACAATTTTAGCTCGGGCAACGTGTCTTTATAAGACAAAAAAAATGTTTTTGTGTGTGTGTGTGTGTTGTTCGTGAGTGAGTGTGTGTGTATGATGTGTTTATGATAGGCATACCATAAGATTTTCGGTGGAGTCATATGTCAAAGAAGTGAGCCATTTAGTGACTTTTAACTGCATACCTTTCACTGAGCACTGCTTTTACCTTGCATGCGTTAGCAGTTTTGACGTGACGTGAGTGTATAGAGTACCTACCTACAGTTAAGGTAGTTTGCACATAACAAATATAGTAATGGTCCGAAAACTGGCATCAATTTAGCCCCGCTATTCACTAGCCAGGTCTGCAGTCCCGTGTTGGGGTATAATAGGAGAGGTATGGGACAAGTTTTCAGCTTCCCTCAAATAGGTACCTACCTACCCAAAATAGATCCCGCTCTCCTACTATAAATCGACCTTACGCATCGACCGACATGTTGTAGTGTTGTGAAACATTGATTTTGGAGATAATGCTAAATTTGTTCTTTTATAGACACACGCCTGTATCCCCGAAGGAGTAGGCAGAGGTGTAATATTACACCCACATTTCGCCATGAATTTTTAGGTCCCACATAATAGGGGGCGAGGAAATGCTAATAGGCCAAAAAAATCATTTATTTGTAATATTAATTTTATAAGAATATTATAATCACTATATATAATCAGCCGTGTGGTTGACGGCATAGAATACAAGTGTCACCACCCCCTATCTTCCCGTGGGTGTCGTAAGAGGCGACTAAGGGATAACACGATGCAAATACCATCTTTGCGTAGAGACGGAAAACTCGACATCAAACCCTATACGACTGCCTCGTTGGTCTCGCGGCATAAATGTGCGCGTGGGATCGGGAGGTCCCGGGTTCGATTCCTGGGTCGGGCAGTGTTATTGGGTTTTTCTGTCACGAAATTCTCAGTAGCAGCACGGAGTCTGGAAATGTGCCCGGTACGGCAATAGGCTCGCCCCTTATTACGTGGGACTAAAGTATATCTGGCGAAAAGTGGGTGTAGAAATACACCTCTGCCTACCCCTTCGGGGATAAAAGGCGTGACGATATGTATGTATGTATGTAAGAATATTAATAATGTTAATTATCGCTCGTTTAGGCGACTAAGGTATATCGACGTACGTATTAGCATCGAAATTATTTACAATGAACATTGACGTCCTTGAAACGTAGAGAAGGAAAACTTGAGATAAACACGGCAGTCTGTCCCGCCGTTAGGGACCGACTGTCAAATACCAAAGTAAACATACAGTCCAACAAATAACCGACGTGATCATGGCTGTAGGTAAAATTACTGTAAGTGTACCCCAGGGGGGTACCGGCGGAGCCGGAGAATCCCCCCCTCGTCCTGTATCTGCAGGACGAGGCTGCTCCTCGTATTCTGGGGGGAGCAAACTTGCAGCTAGAGGCGGCGACGATATTCGCCATACGTCACGCCAAAACCAACAAAACCTGTGGCGAAATTGTTCACGTCGGGGCGGAAAGTGGGCAGCGGAATGCCGATTTGCAACGTTGAATGTTAGAGGAGGAATGAATGAGAAGCTGGATGATGTTTACGAACTAATGAATGAAAGAAAACTAGATGTTTTGTGTGTGAATGAGACAAAGCGCAAGGGGAAAGATATGCTGACGCGCGGTCCGTTCACCGAGATATGGTCGGGAGTTACCGATGAAGAACATGGCAGTAAAGGCGTCGGTATAATTCTTTCAGAGCGAATGGTAGAATGCATGCGAGAGTATGAGTGCGTAAGTCCGCGACTTATCTGGGTCCGGATGAAAGTAGGTCTGACACCTATATTTTTGATAGGTGTATACGCTCCGGACTCTTCCTATAGTAAGGCGGTAAGAGAGGAATTTTGGGAACAAATGAGAGAAGTTATGTTATTGCGTAAGTGGAATGAACGTATTGTCATGCTTGGAGATTTTAATGCAAGGGTTGGAGTGAAGCGTGATGGGTATGAAAATGTACTTGGGACGTTTGGAGATAAGAGTGTAAATGACAACGGAGTGTACTTATTAGATTTATGTGTCGAGATGGGTCTGTCAGTGATGAATACATGGTTTCAGCATAAAATGGTACATATGTACACGTGGCAAAAGACGGAAGGAAATGTTGTGTTAAGGAGCATGATAGACTTTGTGATAGTCGATGAAAGAATGAGAATGAAAGTAGCGGACACCAGAGCTTATCGCGGATCTGATGTCGGCACGGACCACTATCTGGTAATAAGTAGAATTAGTGGCCTTTTCAAACGCTGGCGGCACAGAGATAAAGGTTCAACTACAGAATTAGAACGTATAAAAGTGGAAAGATTGAAAGAAAAGCGTGTGAAAGAGATGTACAAAAAGCAATTGGGCGAACGGATGGATAAAAGCTGGAGTCTTGTAAATGAGGAAAGTGTGAGTGAAGTATGGTCGGTTTTTAAAACCAATATTGTGAAATGTGCTGAAGATGTATGCGGTATGAGTAAAAGAAGAAGGAAGAATTGCGAGAAAGCTGACTGGTGGGATGACGAAACTAGAAGAATGGTTGATGAAAAGAAAAAAGCATGGCTGGATATTCTAGCAATAGAAGCAACGAATAGAGTGAGCGGTGGTATGAGTGAAGATAATGTCAAAGAAATGAAGATGAAATATAGATGTGTGAAAGCTAAAGTAAAAGCATGTATAGAGAGAAAGAAGAATGAGAAAAAGGAGAAATATGAGGAACAATTTGGCGCAAGTTTCCGAGAGAATATAAAACTCTTTTGGAAACTCGTGAAGGAAGCGCGGGGTAAAAATATGAATACATCAATGAAAGTGATTAGGAACGAAAGAGGTGAAGTCATGAATGAAGAAAGAAACATACTAGAGCGCTGGAAGAATTATTTTGAGAGCTTATTTGAGAAAGATGTGAGTGAAATAGAACAAGAAGAGATGACAGATATGTTTGTGAGCCCTAGTGATGAAATTGGAATGGATGAAGTTATGAAAGCGTTAAAAGGTATGAGGTCAGGCAAGTCTGCTGGGTGTGATAGAGTGACGACTGAAATGTTGAAGGCTGGCGACGGACTCATAGTTAACCTGCTGCATCGCCTTTTTAATCTATGCTGGAAACAGGGCCAAGTTCCAGATGACTGGACGAAGGCAGTACTTGTCCCAATATATAAAGGCAAAGGTTCGCAGCAGGAATGTCAAAATTATCGCGGAATCAGCCTTCTTAGTGTAGTTGGAAAAATGTATGCCAGAATTTTGATTGACAGAGTGGCAAATGTGACGCATGACAAGATATGGGACGTGCAAGCGGGATTTCGGAAGGGAATGGGATGTACGGATCAAGTCTTTTCCTTGCGCTGCGTCACCGAAAAATGTCTGGAAAAAAACCAGAAGGTGTATTGCGCGTTCATAGACTTGGAAAAGGCTTATGATAGGGTGAATAGAAAGGACTTATGGAAGGTGTTATCCATGTATGGGGTGGACAGCTGTATAATAAGGGCTCTGAAATCCCTGTATAGGGATTCTAGAGCAAGTGTCCGAATAAATGGTGCCTATACGGATTGGTTCGTCATCTCGAAAGGTGTCAGACAAGGGTGTCCAGCCTCACCCTGGTTGTTCAACTTATTCATGGATAGCTGCATGAATGATATGAGAGAAACCGAATGCGGGATCGATATGGTAGGATTGCGTGTTAAGTGCCTGTTGTACGCCGATGATCAAGTCATCCTTGCACCATCGGCGAATGAGTTGCAAGAAATGATTGACAGCATGAATGAGAGCTTTAAAGCTAAAGGTATGAAAATTAATGCAAGAAAGACGAAAGTGATGGTGTTTGAAAAAGATGAAAGTTTGACTGAGTGTAATATTACGATTGAAGATGAAAAAGTAGAGCAAGTAAAAGAATTTGTATATTTGGGTAGCGTGTTTACAAGAGACGGAAGATGTGAAGAAGATATTGAAAGGAGAGTGACTGCGGGCAATCGTGTAAATGGAGCACTGTATGCCTTTTTGAACGGTCAGACTGTGCCGAAAGAGGCGCGATTGGCGGTTCATAATGGAGTGCTTGTCCCCACGTTGATGTATGGAAGTGAGAGTTGGGTATGGCAGAAAAGGCATGAAAGTAGAATTAACGCAGTTGAGATGCGATCACTGCGTAGTATGTGTGGGGTGAGACTGATCGATAGAATTCCGAACGTAACTATACGAGAGAGCAGTGGTCTGAAAGAAGATGTCGTGACTAGGATTGAGAAAGGAATGCTAAAGTGGTTTGGACACGTGGAGCGAATGAGTGAAGAAAGAATGACGAATAAGATTTATAAGGCAAATGTGTGTGGGCAAGTCGGTCGCGGCAGACCTCGTCGGACATTCGCCGATCAAATTGGGGACGTCCTAAAAAACGGCCAGGTCCGAAGTACCCGAAACCGGCGAGCATGTATGAAAAGAGTAATGAGTGTAGAGGAAGCGCGTGAGGTTTGTAAGGATAGAAGCAAGTGGCGCTCTGTTGTCTCTGCCTACCCCGACGGGAAAAAGGCGTGAGTATATGTATGTATGTAGTATTTGGTCCCGGTAGATGGCAATAGGCTCGCCCCCTATAACATTGGGACCAAAACATAACTGGCGAAGTGTGGGTGTGTAAACCACCTCTGCTTACCCTTTCGGGGATAAAAGGCGTGAAGTTATTAAGTTATTAATTCTATAAGAAGTTTCTTTATCACGGGCTGATACATACCTACCTACTTTTCGGGAAAACACTAACTTACGATACACCGTGTAGTTATCGTAAGTCAGTGTCTGGAGGTTGGTAAGCTCAGACTGCTAAGACGGAGATAGTAGGTTCGATTCCCATCCAGGACAAAACTTTGTGCTATGAGCTTGATTATTTTTATGCGTCCGGGTTTATGGGGATGGGTGTTTTGTAGTCAATCACGCTTAAAGAACGAATCGGTTTCTGATGGTGTTGCTTGTGCCCATAAGCGGCGGTAATCGCTTACCATCAGGCGATCCGTCAGCTCGTCTGCATCATCATCATCAGCCCTTTATACTGTCCCACTGCTGGGCACGGGCCTCTTCTCACTTATTAGAAGGGTAAGGCCATAGTCCACCACGCTGGCCTAGTGTGGGTTGGCAGACTTCACATGTCTTTCGAGAACATTATGGAGAACTCTCAGTCACGCAGGTATCCTCACCAGCTTCCTTCACCAGCAAGCAAGCGATAATTAACAATTTAATACGCACATAACTCCGAAAAGTAATTGTTGCGCGCCGTGGACTCAAACCCGGGCCCTCTGCGTGGCAGTCTGTCGGTCTCTCCACTAGCTTTCGCTGCTTCCTACTATATCATACAAAAAAAAACTCTGAAGGTATTAGAAGATATCGCAGTTAAAATGTTTATTATGACTCTCTACATTATAGGCGACAGATGTAGACACTTATATAGAATCTTAAGTGAAAGTTGCTATTAATATGTATGTAGGTACATGTGATTCTGTTCGTTCATTCGTTCACTACATAATGATTTATTCGTTCGCAGCAATTGTATGTAAATTGAGATGTGTTCTGAATGAAAAGTGATGTCATTTTTTACGCGGCTGCTGAAGAAAGTAATGTAATGTTTTTGAGTTTTACTTTTCTTGGCTTCGATTCCCAAACAGGGCTAATCTTTGTGTGATGGACACTATGATATTTTTCTGGGTCTGGGTGTCGTAAGAGCCGACAGAGGGAGCATATTATGCAGAGAACAGCACTGTAAGAGAAGGAAAACATGATACAAACCCTATACCAACCCGTTTGGCCAGCGTGGTATAGTAGGCCAGTTCCTCCTTTCAAAGGAGAGGCCTAGTCTAGCAGTGAACTGTTAAAGGCTGATGATGTGTGTCATCTGTGTATAAATAAAATTCTTGCGTTACTGACTGACTGACAGACAAGGCACAGCAGAAACTATCAGTTTGTATGTTTCTTGGACCGCAGGGGTGCGCTAAGAATGAACTACCCGAAATTCTCACAGTATCGGGAAGAAAAGGTTAAATTAGGGTTGAGCTACACCTATCAGCACAGCAACGCACTTTTCTGTGCTTCTATCCTTTTCTGTCACTTAGGACCGTCATTTACTAGAGCGAGAAAGAGAGACGGAACGCTTCAGCACGCCGCGGCATCGAAAAGGCGATCGTGTTCCCTGTCTCTTAACGTAGCATAGGAAAGTGCAATGCGGTGCTGATAGATGTAGCTCAACCCTTGAAATAACTTATAGGCTATAATTTATTAAGAAACATTAAGACTTCAAGCGAGAAAATCAAAATCTTAATATATAAAATCCTTGCGTTACTGACTGACTGACAGACACGCTACAGCCGAAACTATTGGGCGCAGGAAGCTGAAATTTGGCATGTATGTTCCTTGGGGATCGTAGGGGTGCACTAAGAAGGGATTTCTCGAAATTCCCACGGGATCGGCCAAAACGGGTAAATTAAAAAAAATGCAGGCGTAGCTGCTGGCGTCGTCTAGTCAAAAAATAAAAATCTCGTTAAATTACTATACATAACACACTATGGACTATATAACACAAAAATAATTTTCAATTCCGACCAGTATTCTTACGATAACCATGTTTTTTTTAACCAAACGAACACACTCTTTTTATAATATTTAGATCAAGGTTATTAATTGTATCTCTTTCTTCTTTGTCCAGTTATTCGCGACCCTACGGAGAGAGAGTCCTCAGGCGTTGAACAAGATAATCCCAATAGTGGGCGACATCACTGAACCGGAGCTGGGCATCAGTGCCGCAGACCAAGTCATGCTCTGTCAGAAGGTAAGTCATCATCATCATCATTTTGTACTAGAGCCTTGTTTATTTTACCATGCAGCCGGCTCGACCGGGGAAGTACTACCCTCTCGCAGAATATCCGCGTAAAGTAACAGTATCTATAGGGTGTAAGGGATGGCGTACCGAAATAATAATAAATAATATAATAATAATATAATGTAATAAAATATAGCGCTCATAGCGAGACTTGGCTTGCCGTTCGTAACAGATCGGCAAAGTTAAGCAACGCTTGCACAGGTCACCACTTGGATGGGTGACCGTGTGTGGCATTTACATCTGAGCGCTACCGTGCTTCGGAGGGCACGTAAAGCTATCGGTCCCGGTTCTTGTCTAAGGATAAGGATCGTTAGGGCATGTCGGAGGCCTTCGGGCGGGTTGAAAACTCACGGCAGTTGGGCACACACTCACACGAAAAATAAACAAAGAAAATGTAATGAAATAGTTACTATTGACGACCCGCACTGTTGCGTGTCGAATGTTGTGGGTTCGATCCCCAGACGAGACAACACTTTGTTTGATCCGCAAATTGTTGTTTCGAGTCTGGGTGTTCATTGTGTCCGTTGGATGCGTATGGTCCCCCACGACATGCTGTGATGTCATAATTTTGCAGTAGGTAATATCATTTTGATAAAAACCCGAACCGTTCCGAGATAAAAAAAATTGCTTGCATAATATTTATGTTCATAATCTCAATTTTCATTGACTTGAAATTTTTAGACTCCGTGCTGCTACTGAGAATTTCCTAACGGAAAACCCAATAACACTTTTGCCCGACCCGGGAATCGAACACGAGACCTCCCAATGCCACCCGCAATAATGATCCGTAATCGAGTCTGATAATGTGCCCGGTACGGCAATAGGCTCGCCGTGGGACCTAAAGATTCAAGGCGAAATATGGATGTAATATTACACCTCTGCCTACCCCTTCGGGGATACAGGCGTGAGTCTAAAAAAAATATAAAAAATATTGTCAAATTAATTAAAAAATCTTAGTTACTACTATAGAAAAAGGAAAAGTTGCGTCAGCTTATCAGATAGATTATTTCTATATTGATTTTATATTTGCGAGTCACAATGACGAGTAGGCTGTATTTAATTTGATATTCTTAAATTAAAATTTCTACGTTCATGATTTTTTATAAAAATATATTGTAGCTTTTTTTATAAATAGGTTAAAATTGAGCCACGGTGTAGCATGTAAAAGAAGGCGGAAAATAACTAATTAAATTTTATAGAAACAATTGGACATTAAACTTTTTTCCCTTGCAACAATCTGTTTTAGTTTGTTTTTATAAACTATAAAAATATATTATGAACTATAAAAAAATAACTAGTAGATATCATGTCAATTTCAGAAACTACGAGATATCTGTTAAACTAAAATAGGTAGGTACTAATAGCACAAATTAAATGAAATCTACATATCCGACCGTGGGAAGAGCATAATATTAAGTTAAAGAGTTATAATTATAATAGTTTTTATATGGAGCTATTAATTAAAATTTATATACTTAAGTATAGTATTAACAAAGTATGGTATATTTATTAATATATGTATAGTTATTTAATTACAGTATTTTGTACCTATGTATTGTTTAAATCCAATTAATGATGTACAATATCTGAACACACCAACACTACACTTTTTCAAAATCCGTCAGTTTCCAGTCCATCCTAAGGTTGCCTGGAAGAAATTACTTTTTAGTGATAAGGCCACCCTTTGTGCATTACCTGTTAATCACAATTTGTATATGTATTGCCGATTGGTGTACAATAAAGAATATTATTATTATTATTACAAAGATTTTAATATTTTGACAATATTTCTGTTCAAAAACTAAATAATAGTTGAAAATATTTTTATGCGATTTTCGCTAACAAGATACCGCGGTTAGTGAAAAAGGTTTAGGTATATTACTTGTTAAGGATTTTTAAATATTTTACTACAAGGCTGAGCTTATTATTAAGGGGACTACACGAGCTAAACGCGAGTTTTTAATGCTTTAAAGTATGTGATTCAATGCAGTTAACACAATCAGAAAAATATATGATATTCTTCAGGATATAATCTAGCTAAGTAGTGTGTTGAAAACACACAACTTTAATCGATAGAAAAAAATCACCAAGATACCTCTAAAACATATTTTAACTAATAAAAACCACATTAAAATACATACAATAAAATTCTGATTTTTTGACAAATTATTCAACAAGCAACATACTAACGAAATACTGTTTTATTTTTTTAATCCAATCAATACATTTTCTGTAATTAGTTTATTTTATGATTTTTATGGTTTGTAAAAAGTTCTAAACGTCCCGTTGTCGTCGCGCTTTTCTTTCTTAAGGCCTGTTCAGACCTAAGCGGTATTCGCTACCGTCTGCGGTAGAGAAAACCCAGTGGGTATGCGGTAATATCACTGTTCAGACCTAAGCGGTATCGCTATCCTTGTGGGTAGAATAACGCGCGGTAGTCGAGTTTCGCTCAGAGAGGTGAGAACTAGCCGCGGTACTTGATACTAAATACCTGAGCGAAACCCGCGCGGTATGTACCTCTACCCACAGCGGCAGCGAATATCGCTCAGGTCGCTCTAGCCGCGGTACTTGATACTAAATACCTGAGCGAAACCCGCGCGGTATGTACCTCTACCCACAGCGGCAGCGAATATCGCTCAGGTCGCTCTAGCCGCGGTACTTGATACTAAATACCTGAGCGAAACCCGCGCGGTATGTACCTCTACCCACAGCGGCAGCGAATATCGCTCAGGTCGCTCTAGCCGCGGTACTTGATACTAAATACCTGAGCGAAACCCGCGCGGTATGTACCTCTACCCACAGCGGCAGCGAATATCGCTCAGGTCGCTCTAGCCGCGGTACTTGATACTAAATACCTGAGCGAAACCCGCGCGGTATGTACATCTACCCACAGCGGCAGCGAATATCGCTCAGGTCGCTCTAGCCGCGGTACTTGATACTAAATACCTGAGCGAAACCCGCGCGGTATGTACCTCTACCCACAGCGGCAGCGAATATCGCTCAGGTTTGAATAGGCCTTTATGTATACAATCAGACAGTGACAGGCACAGCGCAACTCAATAGCGATTGTAAGCGCCTTAAATAAAGTCCCCTTTTTCCTGTCTGTCTGTATATAAACGCGATAAACACAAAATAATTTTAGTACGGTTGCCACCCATAGATAGTGATGATAGGGTAATTCCTGAGGAAGGTTTAGTTACTGGACAGAGAAGGCTAGACTGGCTTGTGACGTCAATAGAAATTAATTTCATACAAAATGGCAAATCCCCTATGCGTTTTTCCCAAACATACAACTTTAAAATCGTATTAATTTTTTAAGTACTCGTTATTTCAGAAATTCACTTTACTATTAGTCAATTGAGGAAATAGTAATAAATTATAACACCGATATTATAATACCGTATCACAGTAACTGGTGCGGAAATAATTATATTATGTATGTTAGTTATGATTTATCATCCTAAATATATATTTTGATATATCACAGTGATAAGAATAAAATGTTTTTTGACTGGCTCGCTGAGGTTCTGGCTGTGTGGTGTATACTTGTATAGATATATTTTTTTGCCTCACAGACAGAACCGCAGGCAGTTAGTCAATAAGAGATCCGAAAGGCGCATTAAAAAAGTATTATTTATGGTGGAAAAAAGTCACACCATCACACTATTCCGTAAACGCGCATAGGGGAATTTTATTCTTCATTTTAGACTTCAGCTGTACCTTATCGCTGTGTAGTCTTCTCCCCCATCTTTGCTATCATATTATGTACTTAGAGATCAGACAGACCTTAACCCTACATGCCTCTTACAGAGGTAGGTACACCGAGACATCCTTATGCCTTACGCTGCCTAATGGCTACTATATTTCTTTCCCACTCCGAATCTTAAATAAATAAATCTTCACGCAAATAAGTAAGAGTAAATTAGATCAAATTATTGTAACATTCTCTCATACCTACTGACACATACCTTTACCCTACATGCATTTTACAGAAGTACACCGAGACATCCTTTGGTATGTCATACGCTGCCGAAGACTTTCAAGGTATAACCTTGTGTACCTACCTTGACAGTCTTGATCTGCCACGCTGTGCCAAGAGCCATCCAGGCGCCCGATGGGCAGATATTATTATTTTCTTCCAAATTGTCTTATGGTTACTGTTCTTGCAAAACTGATATACTGAATCTATTCATATGTGGTATAGGTATATCCCGGAAGACAGTTTGGAACTAATATCAGTGACCATCATCTTCTTGCCCTGGTCCCAATTTATTTAGGGTCGGTCGCAGTACGTCCTTCGCTTCCGTACTTCTTCATATTAGCACAGAATAATTAATAGTACTAACGTACAGAAGCTTCACTTTTCAAACCAATTTATTGAAATTACGACTCTTGGTACTAAGCAATAAAGTTCAATTCAGCTCGCATAAGCACTCAGTGCCTAATGCGATATTAACCTAACAGTTCCCGTTCTTTTCTAACACATAACGCTGTCGCTGTCTGGCGCGGAGTGGCGCGCTAGGGTTGTCGACTTGGCGCTGCTACTATATTAATTATTCATCGTCTATCTACCTAGTTGACCACGTACCTAATAATAAATAAGTATCCTATCCCACTATTGGAGCTAGTAGAACAAAAGCACAAAAATTCTGGTCGTTTACATTTGTACTATACAAATTCTTAGTTATTTCCTAAACGCGTGGACCGATTTACATGATTCAAACAGATAAAATGGTTTTTGAACTAAATCTTAAATTTGACACCATAATCGTTGAGATATCTCAACAAACAAAAAATCAAATTTTCAAGTTGCTCTCGTAATATAAATTAAATCAAATTTGCAAGTCGCTTTCGACACACAGTTAATTTAGCAATACTTTGCATTAGACTTGTGATGATACATTTTTGTTGTTAAAGGCGTTTAAGTTTATAATTTGAACAGGTATGAACACGGCGCGTGGTTCATACGGAGCGGTCGCACTCGTTGCGTGACGTCTAATGTGAGCGGCGCGCGGCAACCTACTAAATCCAACCACGTCGACGTGGTCGGCCGAGGTACTTGTAAGTTTGTACCTAAAATGCGAAGTGCGCCCGGCCTGATATTAGTGACAATGAAAATTTAAATTCCTTTATTATTTTTCTTATCTGAACCGTTTTCTTGTCCACCAGGTGTCAGTAGTATTCCATTCGGCGGCGACGGTGAAATTCGACGAGAAACTGAAGCTGTCCGTCACCATCAACATGTTGGGCACGCAACAACTCGTCCAGCTATGCCATCGTATGCTCAGTCTTGAGGTAAGTTATCTATAATTCTTTTGAGTAATATCTTTCATCAAGGTGGGGGGGACAGAATAGATACGAAAGGCTGAGGGCCAAGTACTGTGGCGCGTGTTGGGAGAAGCCTATATCCAGCAGTGGACTGCGATAGGCTGATTGAGATTGAATATCTTTCATTGGGGTTTAAGTAACGAAGACGCATTTTGAGCTTCTTCGGAACGAATTTTCAGGTCTCCTGCCAAATAAATTTGACTGATTTACTAAGTAAGAACAAAATTGGGGTTTGTTGCGCAGACATGTCAATCAGAAAAGCTCTAAAAGATTTTGGTTGATGGAGGATTTGGGACTCCAAGGACTTAGTTACTCCAAGGTCCTTGGAACAAGCGGTCTCTAGCATATCGAATAAAAATTGCGGGCAATTTTTATGGTCTAAGTGGGCCTTTTCTGTATCGAAGTGGGCCAACACTGCTTATGACGACCCTTCAGCTAATTCGGCTGCAATATCGGGCAATTTGAAAATTAAAATTTTACGTACATTGCAGGCGCTAGTCCACGTATCAACCGCGTACTGCAACTGCGAGCGGGAACGCGTCGAAGAGACAGTGTATGCGCCGCCAGCTCACCCCGACCACGTGGTGACACTCGTGCAGACACTGCCTGATGAACTGGTCGATAGGATCACGCCGGATTTAGTCGGTGAGTCGCTGAAGTACCAAGCTAGAGAGTCAAAGACCTTAGGGCTGTCAATAACTCACCTCGACCACGTGGTGACAATTGTGCAGACCGTACCTCATCAACTGGTCGACAGTCACTCCAGTATCTCGCAGTAAGAGTCAAGGACCTTAGATGTTGCCTGATGAAATGGTCGACAGGATCACGCCGGATTTAGTCGGTGAGTCACTCATCTAAGCAAGTTCGAGGCAATTCTCATGTCAGAGTTTGAGTCGCTCTCAATGACCAAGAGATATAAGGACCTCAAATTCTTCTTCTATTCGTCTGAATCCGTGTTGGACGTGCAGACACTTAGTCGTCCAACTCTGGTGTCAGAGTTGCACGACTTAAGTGGGCTGCACGTGTCGTGTAGTCATTGTGGATTCGATCCTTGCACGAAACATCACTTTGTGTGATCTGTAAACTACTATTTTGATTCAGGATGTACTTTTTGTCCGTTATTGGGATGTTTATGTAGTTTGGCCACAGAATAGATAGTATGGTTTGGCGGCACTCATGACCTATTTCTAGTGCAGAACCGATTGTATTTTTGTAACAAGAATAACGTTTTTGCACGAGAGTAGTTGTGCCTTGTTCGTTTAAATCTTTCCTATTTTTTTAGGCTTATGCCTGTATCCCCGAAGGGGTAGGCAGAAGCGTAATAGGTATTACACCCACATTTCGCCATGATTTTTTAGGTCCCACGTAATAGGGGGCGAGCTTATTGCCGTTACCGGGCACATCACCAGACTCCGTGCTGCTACTGAGAATTCGGAAAAACCCAGTAACACTTTTGCCCGACCCGGGAATCAAACCCGGGATCTCCGATCAGCAGTCGCATACGCTATCCACTGGACCACGGAGGCAGTCTTAAATCTTAATACATTTATTTAATCTATTTCTTATCTGTATTTCCAGGTGACCGGCCTAATACGTACACGTTTACAAAGGCCTTAGCAGAGGACATGCTTATAAAAGAGAGTGGCAACCTACCAGTGGCCATCGTACGACCTTCCATTGGTAAGTGACACGTGCAAATAACACTAAAGACACTAAATTTAGATTATAATATTCATTAGCAGCCGGATTTAATATCCGATCTATCTGTAGATTTCGAGATTAAATGCATATTTGACATAAGCTCTATATAAAACATGGCGAATATGTATCTCTAGTCTCCAATTGCACGGATAGATCACATTCTTCTTTTGTGTCAATGACGAGTCTCAAGTTTGAATGCATCAAATTTTGTTTGCCCAGTACGCAGCCACCCTTACTGCATTTTCGGAGGCTTTCATTAAGTCTTGAAGCGAACATGTGTCTGGGCATTTAGGGCACGATAGTAGATGGATCATTGATTGTATGCTAGTGCCACACTCACACATGGTTTCGGATTCGTCCAAGAAACCCCATCTGGCTCGGTTTTCCTTGCACCGCCCAACTTGGGTCCGCAATCAATTTATGGACTTCCACGTAGGCCTGGGAAGCTCGTGACCAGGAGGTAGGTTTTCCGGGACAAAAGGGATCGATCACATTAAGAGCATAGAATAAAAGATAGCTATGACACTACTGCATTTGCATGGATTTAGCTAACTTAGATTTTATACGATTTTATATAGGGACCTGCATTAGATCAATACATTACGTTATAACCAACGTGTTGTCAAGTGTTCACTGCTAGGCATGTGCCTATCCTAATTTGCGTCACAGCATTCATCATCATCAGCCCTTTATACTGTCCCACTGCTGGGTACGGGCCTCTTCTCACTATGAGAAGGGTAAGGCCATAGTCCACCACGCTGGCCAAGTGCGGGTTGGCAGACTTCACATGTCTTTCGAGAACATTATGGAGAACTCTCAGACATGTAGGTTTCCTCACGATGTTTTTCTTCACCGTTTAGCAAGCGATAATTAACAATTTAATACGCACGTAACTCCGAAAAGTCATCGGTGCGCGCCGTGGATTCGAACCCGGACTCTCTACGTTGCAGTCTGTCGGTCTCTCCACTAGGCTATCGCTGCTTCAATAGCATTGTAAGTCAGTACAAGAATTTGGTATACTCTTCCACGCTGGCCAGACAAGATGATAAACGATGGGTTTGATGTCGAGTTTTTGAATTCTTCCCGAAGATAGAATTTGCTTCGTGTATAATTATTAGTAACCTATTACGACACCCACAGAATGACATGGGTTCTGGGTATTCTTGCAATCTGTCACTATACGGAGCTACCTATGGCCTATACCTTCTCATGATGAGAAGAGTCCCATATCCAGAAGGGTAACAGATTATAGGCAAGGCTGTTGATGATGTCACTATCAAATATCCTATTCAAATTGACGTCACCGACATTTCAAACGAATATCGTAAATTGTGACTAATGTACGCATATTATGACAAACTCTAATGTTAATGATACGATAACAATTAATCAACACATCGGCTGATAAGTTCTGTTAATAGATTTCCTTTTGATAACACATTGTATGTCAGAGCATACTTCAAAGAAATGTTTATCAATTACACGGTTACACCCGCGTTATTTAAGGCTTCTGCACCGCTCCCGTGGCTCATAGCGTGATGTTATATAGCCTATAGTCTACCTCGATAAATGGGCTATCTAAAACTGAAATAAATTTTCAAATTGGACCAGTAGTTTCTATGATTAGGGCAAGGAAACAAACAAAGTCTTTAGCTTTATAATATTGGTATAGTTTGTACATATATGTTAAGGTATACTTACTTCAAAGAACGTTTATCAATTATATAAAATACTTTGAACGGTTTAGTTGCTTTTCGGTAGTAGAGCCTTGCTGATTTCAGCATGAATGGGCCAGCTCGACCGGGGAAGTACTACCCTCTCACAGAAAATCGACGTACCTAAAGTAACAGTACCTAAACTGTTGCGTTTCGTTCGGTGAGTGAGAGTGCCGGAGGCCCTATCCCGTATTCCTTCTCCCTCATCCCACTCCTTATCCTATCCCATTTCCCAACCCCAAGGGGCGGTAACGCACTTGTGACTCCTGTGGTGTTGCTTGTGTCCATGGGCGGCGGTAATTGCTTACCATCAGGCGATCCCTCTGCTGGTTTGCCGCCTATTATTACATTAAAAAAAAAAGTGTCCTTGGAAATATTCGCAGCTGTTTCTAAGTACGTTGGATTTTAGTGGTTAGGCATGAGTAAGGCACTTTCCTGGTCAAGATACGAAATATGAGTTGGTTTTCCAAGTCAGGCAGAGCATTGTTAAGTTCTGATTTTGCTAAATTTATCTGTAGTGGCGTGATGTCAGCAAGTTTACCAAGAACTAAGGCAGTTCTTGATAGGATACTATCGTATCCCGTCGGTTAGATAAACGTGCCTCGTAATGAAATTAAATCCGGTTGATTACGAGTCAGAATCGCGCACTAAGGGATCCATACCCAAAAGTACAATTTAAAAATCGTATGACTATGTGCGACAGGATTTCCTTTACATTAATTTTGAGCAGTGATTACGCCAGAAGACCAAAATACAAAGCTTTTAAAATCAGTCACACAATCCTTATAGTATTATTAGCATCTTTAGATAACGTACCTTCTTACCACTAGGTAAAGGTATATCTTATAGGTTATGGCAGTACTAGAATATGTACCTACTTAGCATCCTCCAATATATTTCTATTAAATTCGTTGCATAGTACAATTTAACTTGCTTCCATACTACATGGCTGGCAAAACTCGGTGATTTCAATGGTTCACTGCTGCTGAACCAATCCAGATGATAAACAGTAGTGTGACTATTCTCATTCACTATCATTTCTTTTACCATCATCATCATTATCATTATTATCATCACTCACACTCTTGACAAAGTTATCTTGGTTGCTATGATTAGTATGATAGCGCACAAGGTATATATACATCATATAGCTGCATTCCGTCAGTTCGCAACGTCTGATTCTATATTTTTTTATTGAACTCTCCCTTGGACCCTGTATAATATACCTCAATTCCTATCAGTTCGCAATGTCTAATCCTATTATATATTTTCATTAATTGTTGTCTATTACACGGCACCAACGGCAGCGATAGCCAAGTGGATATACCAACAGACTGCCATACAGAGGGTGTCGGGTTCGAATCCACGGCGCGCACCGATGACTTTTCGGAGTTATGTGCGTATTGAATTGTTAATCATCGTTTGTCCCGTGCCTCGGAGAGCACGTTAAGCCTTCGGTCCCGGATGTCATGAAGATTTTTGACAATCGTTACAGGGCGTCAGTACCTTCTAAATAAACTGACTAGTCTAAACCACGGAATATCGCTATCCCTTCGGGTTGCGGCGGTCAGACAGGCAGTCGCTCTGTGGAAAAGCTAATATTCAGCCAAATCCGGTTAGATTAGAAAGCGAACCCCAGCTTGCAACTGGGATAACGCTAAGAGGATGATGAATTGTTGTCTATTATATAAGTGACTGGTTTACCCAGTATTTATATCTAAGACCTTGCTGATATACTATCAGTCGTCAATAGCGTAGGCCGACTGACGATTTAAGGAAATTGATATCGAAATGGAATACACACTGTAATGATGAATAATCAATGATTAATCATAGTTCTGATGTCTATGATAAAGATATTAGCTGTCTACTGGAACAAAATTATAGTTTATATTTCCGTGTCATTGTGGGTTTCGCAGGTACTTTAATATTAGCATAAATCTTAGCTCCAAATTCGAATATCGGTTAAAAAGATGTTGCTTACTTATGCCTACCTCTTTTTAATCAGTGTTATTTTTTTATGTGTAAAAGGCTCCACAGCTTAAAACTAGTTGAAAGACATAGTCACTTAATCCTTATTAAAGACGTTTTACATTTTGTGTGCTCATGTGCCACCATACAAACCAGCATGGCATACCAAAAATATCTATTAAGTACAGTGATTTGCAAAAAGTTGCTATTTGTAAAATCCAGTTTCCGTTTCGCGTTAGTGTCAAAACTCTTGCATTGGCATGATTAGACAAATAAAAATATCAAGAATGAAAGTGATGACAAATAAAAAATGCATAATCATCATCATTATTATCATTGGCTTAGTGTTATCCCGGTTGCATCAGACATCCGTCTTGGAGTCCGCTTTCTAGTCTGGTTAACCAGATTTGATAAAATGTTAGCTTTACCGCAGCAGTATTTTTTTATCATTTCACATATAAAATTTGCAGCAAATGAACTACTTACACTAACCGCTGAATTCAATATTCGATCAATCTAGGCATGAGAGCGATATATCAAAACGAATCTGAAATCCGATTGCAGACAGAAATCGTATCGTATCGATATTCCAATGTGAAAAAAACGATTTTAGAAAACGTAAAACAATACCACGATAACGCAAACTACACAAATCAGAACCAAACGGTGCAAGCGCGACCAAACTACAAAGTAAATCTAAATTCCAAAGCTTACGTTACCGATAGTTTTCATATTCATTCGTTTTCTTTCACACTACCAAACGACTAGTTAGTTAGAATGAGAGAGAGCGAATTTCATTTCCTTCACTTTCTAACTTGGTGATCCGTAGAAAGAGTGAAAGAGATGAAGCGAATTTTGCTTTGCGACGAGCGAATCGTTTTGGATTTTGGCGGTTTTATGAATTGCAGATTTCGATTGTTTACGTTTGTCGTACGCTACGCTCCAACATCCGCTACAGAAAACGATTTCTAAAATCGGTTTTTGAAATCGATTTCAAAATCTGATATCGGATTTTTATCGGTTTGTGTTAAAATCTGAAAACGCCCATACCTAGATCAATCCAATTTTTGACACAAGCTCCATACAAAATATGTCAAATATATGTATCTCGAATATCGAAATCCATGGATAGATTTATAAATATTGAAACCGGCCGTATCTGGCAATGTATTTTATCTCTAGATTAAAACTTATTGTTTAGTGGCCCTAAAGGAGACCCCTGTAACATCCTGTTTTTATTTCCTTCGGTTTGCTTACGCCTGCGAGCTTACAACATTTTGAGTTATTATTGTCCATATTTAACACAACAAAAATGAATAATTTGTAATATTTTGGTTGGTTTCTGCAAGAGAACATGGTATGAATTTTTATATATAAAGTTACGATACCATAATTATTTAATCCAAAAATAACAATATACTTATAAGGAAATGTAAGTCACGGTATTTTGAAAATACCTAATAACACAAAAAATACACCATGCTGTTGTAGATAATATACACGTTTCAATCAGTGTATTTGTTTCTTTACCGCCACGACGGACTGAAAGAGATTCAAACGCGTTTCTTAAGTCTGGTAATTTAAAAATGAAAATTAATAAATTATATATAATGAGTCTAGGTATTATTTGTGCCCACTGTTTGAAACTCTCCCGTGATACAAGAATTTATATTCTTCCTGTAGGAAAAGACTTAAATGTTGAACAGCTTCAAATTGGCTGAATATTGGCCTGAGTATTACCTACACAGAAAATTATCAAAAAGCAAAATGTTCATGATAAATTTAAAAAACTGTGTCACCGTGCTATCTGGGTATTTTTGTTATCATTGATGAATCGCTCCGACGCGAGTGCTTTCCATATCACCAGGCTAGTGATTATATCATAATCGGTTTAGTATTTATGTAACATAACGAAATTATCTGTATTTATAAAATTCTTGCGTTACTGACTGACTGACAGACAACTCACAGCCAAAACTATTAGGTGCAGGGAGCTGAAATTTGGCATATCTGTTACTTGGGGACCGTAGGGTGCATTAATGAGGGATCCCGCAAATTTATAAGGGATCGGCCAGAAACAATTAAATAAAAAAATGTACGAACGTAGCTGCAGGCATCCTCTAATAAAAATATAAAAGGAAATTAATTTCCTTCATAATTAGTTCATTCTAAATTGTGAATATGATATACGGTTTCGTGTCATGGCAATATAAAAAGGTCAGGAAATGTGTACTAATACTATGTCAACGACTGTCCTGAAGTTGATGAATTATAGAATATAGAAATAAGTAGCAAGAAAGCGAATTATAATATTTTTAAGTTAGGGATACAATATGTGTTCTTACTTTTTACTGTTCCTACGGGATATATACCACGTACCTTTTTTTTTTGAGTCAACATCAATATACCTGTTCAGTACATCCGTGAACATGGCGCCTGCAACAGTGCCGAAATATCGGTTACTCAAAACAAAGGTACGTGGTACATATCCCGTAGGAACAGTAAAAAGTAATTATAGTGACCACGAAAGTTTAAATTCCAATATGTATTTTCTGTTCTGTGACGTCGGTAATGTTACCTTTCAGAGGCACAGTCTAAACATTGTTAACTAAAAAAGGTACAGTTTAAAGTCAGAGGCTGAATTCTCGTTGAGTTTAATTTATTATTGCAATGCTATAATTTATCAAAATGCAATGAGTAGGTTTTGTATGAAACATCATCCGTCCTCACGAACTTTCGCGTTTATATTACTTAACAGAAAGATATATGTAATGAGTAATCATATCATCGCGTAATTATTTGGACATGTCGTGGCCACAGCTGATGTAATCCACGCCGAAATGCCGGAGAAATAGTAGTTATTTCACTTATATTTCCGAATAATTACCATGAAATATAACGGCAATAACAACATTCCGTTTACCAAATCAATAATTAATATTATCGAACGTTTATCAGCTTTTATAAGTTAGTTTTAACGTACCAGATATATTATCGGTTTGGGCAAATTGTATAACTGTAATTATGTACGTCATTGAATTGGTATAGCGGAAATCAAAGTGCCAAACAGGATTCGATGATTTCCAAAGACTCACGTAGCTTCTACGTTAAACCTTGCCTTCATATCTGTAAAGCCTCCGGGATTTCAACTAAAACTATAACATATCTCATCAGATATCTGAAATTCAAACTAATATGTTTTGATAAGGCAAACCTTTATTTACTGACTCACTTTCTTTTTGACATACTCATATCCGAAATTTATCAAGGCTTATCTGGAAAGATCATATCTGTAACAGAAACCGGTGCAATACTTACTCGTATCAATATCCTGCTCCAGTTTTATATCTATGACATGGGCAAGAATTTCAGAATTGCCTGAATAAATTACTGAATATAATATTTGGTAATAAAGTCTTAAGTAAGCACTTAAGTAAGTCTTAAGTGCTAAAAGAAAACTAATTCTTAAATATCATTTATTATAACATATTACGAAACACAATAAAATTTCAATCATAAATTTAGAATGCACAATTGCTATAATGTTCAAATGTCATAAAGTGAACCGTAGTTCTTTAACAGCCAAAATAAATTCCAAAAATAATGTAACGTAACTGAGCACACACGTAACTTCCGAAAGTTAATGCGTCTTGGATATAAAGCCGTCACTGTAGGAATGGTATACTATTGCTCTCGCCACAAAACTATCAGATATCAGGCCTGTCACTGATGCAGTTTTTATATTTCTGAAGATTATCAAACGAAAAACTACAAAGTATCATTTCATTTACCATGTTTCTAGCAAACTCACCATGACATCTTGCTGCCATGCAGTCAGTGATGACCAAAAATTTAACCATCATCACCCTATCTCATCGTTCACACTGTTGACATACAAGGCGCCTTGGAGCCTGAGGTCTGCTAAGTTAGAAATTTTCACAGCTCTTTTGTGTTAATGAGGAGAACTAAATTGTCATGATATAGCAAATATAGGTGTTACTAAATTGAGTACATAATTGTTTGTACTTGCGAGGCACCGGACTAGCGACAGTTGAGAATATCATTCACACATAATTTCCTAATGGTGTGAAACGTAGGTCTTCAACTCCAAAGTAGATATGCTGCATCCTCTTGTGTCTTATCATGTAAGCAACTCGCGAATATTTAAATGACCGAAATATAGATCAATATTTCCGTAGGTAGCTATACATTTTATGAGATACATAATTATGTAATATTGAACAAAATAAAGAGCCTCTACATCTGTAAGGAGCTTCCTACTATAGAGGTCAAGTATCTAAAAAGATCCTTAGCAAGTGTTTAGATATAACCACAAAACATTGTCACAATGCCTTTGTGGAGAAAATATAGAAATTATTTATTGAGAGCTCAGTAGTGTACGTAACGGACTGCTGAAATGATGGGACACACACTGACTATTCGAAGTTATGTGTGTATTACAAATGTTACTTATCGCTCTTTTAATAATGTGCCCGGTAGATGGCTATTGGCTCGCCCCCTATTACATAGGGACCGAAACATAACTGGCGAAGTGTGGTTGTACCTGCCTTCTTCTTTAGCGATGAAGGCGTGAAGTTATGTTATGTTTATTACTTATATTTTAAAGAACCCATTTTCTTTCTTCCAGTGCTCTCATCCCTCCGAGAGCCGGTGAAAGGTTGGGTGGACAACTGGAATGGTCCGAACGGGATCATAGCAGCGGTCGGCAAAGGAATCTTCCGCACGATGCTGGGCACTGGCACAAAGGTCGCTGACCTCGTGCCCGTCGACACAGTCATCAATCTAATGATCGTGTGCGCGTGGAGGACGCATTTGAGAAGGTGAGACCGCTTTTTTTTAATTCTCGTTGTATTCGGGCTCAGTGGCGTGCCATTGTAGAAGCTTATATCCAGCAGTGGACTATGGCAGGCTGGTAGTGAAGAATATCCTAGCTGCTGCTAATAGAAAGAGAGCAATGGGCAAAAAAATAAAGAAAGAGGTTGATGTAAATTTCTTAACCTACCATCTTCGAGGGCAGTTTTTGAAACGCTTGTGACTCTGTAGACAGGACTTCACAGTAGGTCACAACTATGCCTTAATTAAAACCCTTCTTATAGCAAGGAAAGGCCCATTCCTGGCAGTAGGATAGTTTATAAGCAAGGCTACTATTCCTATCTTTGGAGATGAGAAGGAACTAGAGAAGCGAAATTTTATTGGATGTCCGACGCTCTCATTCAACTCTTCTCAGCGATATGGTAAGCTCTTCTTTTAAACGATATTCTGAGTAAGAATACTTCTTCTTCAGTCGAGCCGGCCCATTTAGGTTGAAACTAACTAAAGTCTGGAATAACGTTTTGTAAAACAACGTTTCTATTTTTTTTCCAGGGGCGAGGGTGTAGTGGTATACAACTGCTGCACCGGCCAGCAGAACCCCATCACGTGGCAGCGCTTCGTCAAGACCAGCTTTAAGTACATGCGGAAACATCCCTTCAGTCAGTACACCTTTGTTATATTATATTCATTACTAACCTTTGCCTGCGACCTCCTCAGCACCAGCCAAACCTGAAGGCTGAACCGAAGGCCTTACAAAAACCGCTCGGTAGCTTTTGAGTTAGTCGCGTTCCTACAGACGGATGGGACAAAGTGGGGCTTCATTTTATAACATCATGTGTGTTTAATGGCAGCCTGTATTCCAGTTTGATATTGGAACCTTTAAGATGCGTGCATATTCCTTTATAAAAGGAAGGCAACGCACTTGTGCTCCTTCGGGCACTGCAGGTGTCTATGGGCGGTGGTGAGCACTTACCATGTGACCCGTTTGCACGCTTGTCTTCCTATGCAATAAAACAAATGGCTAAAATGTGCTTATTGTGCAACTGAAGGAATATTTCTACCTTATCTTCCAAAATGCCGTCCGTTATAAACACAAGTTGCAGTGAAAGGCATGCCAAGTTACTTTCAGATAAGCAGATTCCCTCTCGCATATATACCACGTCAAAATACTCTCAAATAAGCACGAAGAAATCTAATAGCTATTCCTCGTGTTCCCTTAGGCGAGGTGGTATGGTACCCTGGCGGTGACATAACCAGCAACCGGCTGAAGCACGGCACTCTCTCGCTGCTGCAGCACCGTGCGCCAGCCGCCGTCATGGACTTGATAGCCACCGCCACCGGCAAGAAACCTATGTAAGTACATCACCACTTCTTCTTCTTCTCTCGTGTCAATGATAAGTCTTTCGAACAAGTTTCCTTTTTCCTTTAAAAAGACTACTGCACTAGCACTAAATCCTGTGTCGCAGGGGACTAAAGAACATACGAGTACAACTAACAAACACATGAACATCCAGACCCGAAACAACAAATTATGAATCACACAAAGTGATGTCTAATGTGGGGATCGAAGCCACTCACAGTCACAACCCTGGGCGCAGTGTCGAGCGGCGAGGCGGCTGCTTAAACCACTACGCCTACTGTGGAGTCAAAACTGTATAATTATAACATACAATTTTAACTAAAACTTTTACTTATGCTACTATACAAGTATTACTGATTTTTACCCATGAAACAAGAATGTATAAGAATAAGAAGTACTGATGAAACCAAAATTGGGAACTTTGATAACATTCATTTGAAGTCATTCCGTGAGCACGGCTGTTCTAACATCTTGAAATGTTGAGGCAAGTTTTGGTTGGGTATTTGAATTTTATCTCGAAAAATGATGCGATTAGGACCCGTTATTTAAATTATAATCACGCGACCCGTTATAAATATTACTATAAGTACAAATCGTGTAAGTTTGTGAGTATTTATTGATAGCTTATCCTTTGTCTAGGGTCAATTTTGATTTCACTGATCTGAAAGGTTTTGACTCAATTTAAACTTTCGTGGTCATTTAAACTTGCTTTAAATTGTCTTTCGGGATATATACCACGTACCTTTGTTTGGAGTAACCGCAAAGCATCCGTGAACATGGCGCTTGCAACAGTGCCGAAATATCGGTTACTCCAAACAAAGGTACGTAGTATATATCCCGAAAGACAATTTAAAGCAAGTTTGACTCAATTGTTAGAATATAGATATACCATGTTATATTTAAGAAAATAATGACAAGAGAGGTAATGAAAAATTGATTGATAAAAAGTCATGTAAGAATAGTTTAAATTATAATACCATGGTTCTTGCTTATTCTTCAGAGCAACACTCTTAGGTTTTGGAAGCAATTATAGCAATATAAAGTACACCGAACAGTATTAAAATACACATATTACTAGTTGCACGAATTAATTTTAATGTAATAAGTGTAGTATTAACATTTAATAGTATAAACCGTATCAAAAGCCTTACACAGTTCCATACATGTAAACTACGGTACCCTGCGGTACACCTATTTTGTTACGTAAAACATGATCCAATTATGATTGCTTCTGATAAGATTTTAACATTGATTTCATAGCGATTGTTTCTAAAACTATATTTTTAAGTGGGTTTCATTAAGAATAATAATTATTTAGTTGCTAGACATTGGTGATAAAAAATACATAGATGTTATGTACAAAAGCGTTCCTTATGTCATGTCCTACCGCTATACTGTACAAATATTTATCATAACATTGATAGCTAAGTAAGTTTTATGAGGCACTAGCCGTTTCCCGCGGTTTCACCCGCGTCCTGAGGAAACTACTTCGCGTACCCGAAAAACCCAAATATCTTACGGACCCCATTTTTTTCTAAAATTTAATATAGCCTATGTTACTCGCAGATAATGTAGCTTTCTAATGGTGAAAGAATTTTTAAAATCGGTCCAGTAGTTTTTGAGTTTATCCATTACAAACAAACAAAAATACAAATTTTTCCTCTTTATCATATTATAATATGAGGCATAACTAGCGATTTCCATTAATTTCTAACCGTGTAAATTAGGTTATTGTGCGTAAACAACGAGAAGATAGATGTAGGCTAATCATGTTATTTTAGCGTCTGCCAAAAGGTTAAGATCTAGCCAATATTACTTTTTGCCACATATAATAATGAGAACTGTAACCTCTTTCGTTGTGATGTGATGTAATAAAAAGGTTATGCTTTAATTCTATTTCTGCAGATTCTGTTTCATTTATAATTATGTTCGTGTACATATGATATACTTATGTAAGACATAATTAAAATGTAAAATCTTTTAGCAGTATTCTGACAAATAATCTCATTCTCACCAGGATGGTTCGCGTTCAGAACAAGCTGGAGAAGGCTGCGGCGTGCCTCGAGTACTTCACGACGCGTCAGTGGGCCTTCGCAGACGACAACGTGCAGGCCCTCTGTGCTTCGCTCTCTCCTGACGATCGCAGGTTTGTTCAAATTACATGAAGATGAAATTGTTGACAGGTGACTTTTATTTATTTTGGAAGATCATTTTGAAAAGGTTTTCTTTATGCAACATAAAACGGTAACATAAAAGAAGTCAAACTATCAAAGATGCCAAATCAAATGTAATGGCGTTTATAGATAGACTAGCCTAGAGAATGCCGCAGCTACGACCAGCGTTATTTTTAGTGTAATTATTTCTGCCAGATCCTGTGAGAATTTCGGGATGCCACTTCTTAGTGGATCTCTGCGGTCCCCAAGGAACATACATGCCAAATATCACCTTCATGCGCCCAATACGGCTGCGCGTTGTCACCAACGGAAGGACTTAAGATTACAGATATGAAAAAGCGAGGAAAAATATGACTAAATGTATAAAATTTTGTAATAGGAACATGTTTTATCATTTTCTCGCATGTCTATAATAATTATGTAAGTATGAAGGGCCACTCACTTTTCCAGATAATGAATCGTTTGCTTGTTGTACTCCAGATAATGTATTATTTCCTTGTGGCTCTCCAAATATTTTATCCTTTTTTTCTCGTTCTCCAGAACTTTCGACTTCAACGTGCGGAACATCGACTGGGACGCGTACATCGAGTCGTACGTTCTCGGCATCCGGAGGTTCTTGTTCAAGGAGAGCCCCGACACGCTGCCACGCTCCCGGGCCGTGCTCAACAGGTACCTACAGCCTTTATCTCTATCCCAATAATAAGTTCCCTGTCTCTGTATCCCAATAATAAGTTCTAGATTCACAACACAGTAAAAAGAACTGTCTGATGTTGTACTCCATAAAGCAGAAGTTCTCTACTTAAAATGCTTTATCACTGAAAACGCTCAAAGGAATAGCTTAATATCTCCAGACAGATAAAAAGAAAAAATGTTTCTATCGTTTATCGTTAGTTTTGCCAGTGATAACGTTGAAGAAAAGATCAGACAGATAAATTATATTATAACCAAAAGAAGCCTATTGACCGGTCAGAGCAGGAGTGGTTTCTCTTTGGAGGGCTGACTTTCTATTTTCTTTATCTTTATTCAAAGGAACGTTGTCAATTTTGACAGTGTTTTCTTTGTTGGGGTAGATGTGAACATGATGATGTCAATGTTTGTTTGTTCGGATTGAGAGCGCTTAAACACGTAAAAAAATCTCGCGGGCCTATGCAAGAATTCGAGTCGTTTCTACACACGAAATGTGTTACTTTGGCGTTGATCAAGAAAATATTTTTCTTTGCTCGTGCCTAGATCCGAAAAAAAAATCTTGGCGTCTGCATGATATTCGGTGTTAGGTCTATCTAAAGTACCCGATTAATATTCTTATGATAAGCCAATTCGTTATAAAAGTATTTGACTTGAAATTTTCTTTTCTTAAGACTATCCGAGGCAATATAATGCTATAATGTAAGCACTATGAGTGAGTAGGTATAGGTCGGTTCATGAAAGATGACCACTGCGCAGAAATCACTTTTTAGGTCCCCGTGTTTGTGCGGGGTGAGGCGCGGGTGGAGTGCCAATGGCGTGGCTCCGTTCTTGACGCATTCCCTAAATGCGTCAAGAATGGAGCCACGCCATAGGTGCAAAAATGTGGCCGCCATTTGTAGTCAACTTTCGTGAACCGATCTATACAATGATTTCTGTGTTGTAGAATTTCTGAAACTAATACAAGGTTTTTTTTTGTTTTCCAGATTACACATAGTCCACATTCTTACCCAAGTGGCGACTGTGTTCTTCCTATGGAGATTTTTATTTTCCCGTTCGAACGCACTGCGCAGCATTTGGCGGCGTGTACTAGAGCTCTTAACGAGGGCAGCCCGCCTTTTAGCCATAGCCTGATGGCAGACCATGCCAGACATAACCTCGATTACGCCCCTTCGTTCCCAGCTTCCAAACACGCCACGATAAACAACCTTCTGACGTACAACATACGTTTGACATTTGTTTGACGTTCGTTTGACATTTGTTCAAAGATGGCGGCTCCCGCCAATTCAACATTGACACCAATAGATCGTTAAGTACACAGGCAAATAATTTAGGTAATATATTTTTCTCTTTGAATAAGCTTTTACGGGGCTGTTACATTTGCTTCGGAATTTATACTGTGTTATTGGAAATGTAATTATTATATTACAATTCCGTATAAAGGCTAGTATTAGATATGAAAACCAGCTTGAATGTTATTTTAATGATAAATAAGTAGTTTATATAAGACGAATAATTTTGTTGCGTCTCTTGTATATTCAAAGTTGTTGACTATATAGTGATGTCGTGGTTTTCCATAACACAGTATATAGTTCAGTACTTCCCAAGCGCTAGGCTGTTAGTTACGGATCGTTATAAGTAATAGTGATTCCAATAATTTTGTACCTTTAACAGCTCAATATCTAAAGAGTTCAAAATCTGTTATCGCATAGTTTTAATTACAATAGCAACATTATATATTAATATGTACGTGTATGTCACGGGATTATTTGTGCGAAGTGATGCTAAAGTACGTCAGTTATAGTGCCAATATGTCTTCAGTCTTCACGATAGATGGCGTTGATATAATGCTGAAAGTTCGCCCTGCTTTAAATTTGGTTGATGTTTATCAACCTTAGATCGTTCTAACAAATTCATTGATTCATGTACACATCGTCCATTGTAAAGTTAGAGGTAAAGACAAATTCGAAGACCAAAGATTTGTACAGCACAAATAACTGACGGATTGATAAAAGGTTTTTAGGAAATTCGTATGCGAACTCGCCAAAAGAGCATTTGAATTTTGTTTGATGCATTATCTCGCTATACGCCATTAGTTTCTAACAGAAATATTTATTCACGAAATCGATTATTTCGTTCGGCATTTGTATATTTTTCCAACAACGCAATTAGAATTTCTGAAAGCTCAATAATAAATAGACGTTTATGAACTAGTCAAAAGCATTCGTTTGAAAGAACAACTCTTATGTTAGTTGAATCGCAATGTTGAAAGCTGTTTACACTATGGCCAGCATTTAAATATAATATATTAAATTATCTAACACTTATAACACTTGCTAAATACATAGAGTTGTTCTTGAAAGCAAAATATATATATAGGCACCCATGTAAAATAAAAGAATCCCAAATAAAAATTGTTAAACAAACGATAATTAGCGAAAATATTATATGAGGAATACTGTGGCATCTGCTAATTCGTCATTTTGTGATACAGAAGTAGAACCCTCTTTAATCCTATTTAGAATTGAAATGTAGCTATCACGATTGTTTTGGCGATACACTGGACTTGTGAAAACATCACCAATTCTTCGACATACTACTTTTAGTGGAGTAGTATCTTTAATAATGTTATTAACATCTTGTTCAACATCAGACTAGAAGATGGGTACACTTGAATTTGGATCAAATACTTATGGATGAACTATAACGTTGTCAAATAAAGGGCATAAGTGATATTGATTTGCATGAAACTCTGCATGATATTTAAATTTTGACAGTCGATTGGTATAGTCCGTTCACAGTTATTTTACCTCTAGCTGTTATATTGGCCAACCTGGGCGTTGTGTTGCCATATTCGATATATAATACTCCCATTTTAAATATACATTATTGCTAGAAATGTACTTATTTTTTTATTGCCTACGCGATCGTATTAAATATTTGGAAGTAACACTCTTGATATTGGCATGACTTTATGCATGTACATTTATTTTCTTACGAAATAACTAATTTCCTATGAAGATAAGTAGTTATAATAAAAATGTTGTCTATTTAATATACAAAGGTAAACGCATCATAGGTAATTACGTCAACGTGAGGTTCTACTTATCAAATTCAAAAACTGCAAATTTAATTTTCATATTTATTTTGAATAAGAATGATGTGGGTGTAATATTATACCTTTGCCTGCCTCTTCATGGAAACAGGCGTGAGTCTATAAGAATGATCCACTCGGACTGCCTATGATGATTCGTAACTGCTGTCAGATTCTGTATCAGACTCAGAATTTAATTCTATTATGAACCTGTCCATTTCAGCATCCGTAGACCCATCTGTTTCACGAAGCTTGTCTTCAATGTGGCGCACATGTTTGCATTGTTTTTGTCACTCTTCTGCAGTGATAGATTGAAAAGCTTCTTCAGATAAATTCACAATGTTGGTTCCCTCTTGTCCTAAATTTTTGTTTGTGACTTGCCTTTTAAGGAGACTCCACATAAATTCAATTGCGTTTAGCACGCAGTGGTATGGCAGTAATCTAACCACTGTGCGGCCATGAGCTTCAAGCATTAGAATTTTTGAAGCATTTCCACTAATATTGGGTAAAATGTTATGCACGGGTAACCCTATTTTACATTCCTGTCATCGCAGAGTACAATTCCAACATAAAGAAAATAAACACCGACATTTGTCAGAGGTAAAATAACTGTGAATGGACTGTACATAATTTGGGTTAGTAGTAAATTTTGCCACCTGTCAAATCAAAAGTGCAGATCTGTTGTCAGATTATAAACTGTAAGCAGTTGTTTGATAATGTTGTATGTATACCCAAAATGTTTAAAATGCAAATTTTCAAAAATCCGTGATCGCTTTTACTTATGAATTGTAGTGATGAATGTCATCTGTAAAATAATAGCCGTAATGATATATTAGAAGATGTCACAGTTAATGATAATGATTATTAAAGGATCGCGTGGTATGATAGCGGCTAGGAGCGTAGAGTTTGATTCGTGGTAATGTAAAGAAAAGTAGAAGCAATGCAAGCCAATGCGGTATATTCACTTTCCTGTGATTTTTAGAATGGTTTACCGCTTTACCAAACGCTAGAGAGGCAGTTTTTTCATTGCCCATTTCAACAATTGATCGTAAACCTTAACCCAAACCTGAGAGATTTTTTTTAATAGAGAAATACATTTGTGGTTCTGATGGAGGAGCCGGGATGCATTGAGGCCAATTAAGAGTGATTGATCGTAAGCTTTTCGGTTGATTTGGCTCCTATTCCTTTATTTGGCTGTAATGAAGCTCAATTTGATATTCTTCCTTCACATGCTATTTTGAATGGCTTTTACATAAAGGTGTGTGTATCGACGACAGTGTCTATTTATACGTAACAAATTAAAAATTTTAAACGAAGTTCCCATGTCATTGAACTTTGTTAGGAGAACATTTTGAATACGTGGGATTATAAAAGTAAATAAATAGATGAATATTATCATTTTGATCGTCACGCCAAGGCCTATAAATCTTTAAGAAGTAGATAAAATTTATCAATGTTTTTATTAACTCGGTTCGATGAATTGATTCTATCAAAAACCATTTATCTATTCCTTGTCACTTTATTGATATTTCTATACATTCTGAATGCATAATACGTAAAATATTACTATTGATGCATCTAATATTTTTAGTGCAATTGAAAATTTACTGTAGTACGTGTGTATTACAAAAGTTGCTTATCTTGATGATATGATCTTGTCGTTTGCAACAAGCGAACATTTTTTTGTTACCGTGGAGATTGTATGAAAGTTAACAAGTTTAAATATATAATGCATTGAAATTATCGATAAGATACGCAATGCGGACTAGTAGATAATGTAACAACGTATGTAAAGTCCACGTACCGATGTGAATTAAGACATCGAAGAAAATTACTTCAAGAGTGTGAAGAATTTTCTAAATTTTGTATTTCCATTCTGGAATCGATAACTACTGTTATGTACTTTTTTCACGGGTAGCACTAGAGCAGTCTGCTAGTCGTAATTAAAAAATATATATATATGACATGGGTCCTTCTACGCTTAGTTTAAACGCAAGCAACATTTTTTAAAAATAAAATTTAAAAAATTCGTTCCAAAATGACGCTTCCTTAGTGATAATTAACGTAGGTATTTATTGATTTTTTATATAGTAAATTGTTTTTCAGTTCGTGTACCTATGCTAGGATACCCTAGAGCCCTAGAGGACAGGTCTTCTGGAGTTTTGCCCGTTTTCCAATGCGTACTTATAAACTGGGTTGTTTAAGTCTACCAATGAACGCAAACTGTCTTCTTTGTCCCACGATAATATCGGTGTAAGCTGTATTTGTTAAGTAATGCCTAAGTTCAAACGACATGTTATTTAAGTGTTAGCATTTTTATTGTATAAGTCTAACGCAGGACACTTTGGCTCTCACTATTTTCTCCTATATCACAGAGATTGTAAGAGGGATGGTTCTCGCAAAATTGAAATTTGGTAATTTCATTGATGGCCTTCCAATTATATTGTCTCCTATCTAGAAATAATTGTTCTGTGTTCCTATATCTTCCATTTTATATTAGTGAGTGGTAGTTTCATGCTTCCAATGTTTACGTAATGTCTTTATATATATAGCTGTGCAGCTAACTCGTAAACTACATCACTTGAATTATTGTAAATTACAAAATATCAACTTTGCGTCAACTCTTCCATTTTTCTTCCAGTGTCGAAATAATTTAAGTTTTCTTAGTGTAAATTTGAAACTTATCGATTCCTAAAAGGGAAGTGAATTCGAGTTGAAGCAATTTGTCGAATTTACTGAACGTTTTAACTATAAAACTTGTTCAGTGATTACGACAAATAGAGGTTAGTGCGTATGTATTGTTTTTGCCAGTAAGTATATTATATGTACATTTTGAAAAAGAAAAAATATAATTCAGCCACTTTTATTGTTTTCAAAAGCTTGTATAATTTTCTGTTTAATGTAATTTTTTATATTTAATTAAGGTATGAAGATATTGTTCGGCAATTTTCCGGTGAAAATGTTAGTGCTGAGTTATAATTGTGTATATAGAATTTAGTTATCCCAAAGTTAAATCCAAATATATACATGCGGGAATAATTTTTCATTTTTTCGCTGTTCTTAAATAATGTAGACATGTTTTGGAGTGGTGTAAGGTTTTGGCGGTTTTCGAACGAATTTTCAATATGGCGGTGTTGTAACGGTCATAATTTCGTTGATTTTCTACTTAAATTCATTGCCTAAACAAAATTCAACCAATTTAATGTTGTAAATGTTAAAATATCTTAGTAAAAAGGCCACTGATGCGACTATCAGTCTTAGATTAATTAATTAAATGCTACCAACATAAAAACTCTTAAGCGGAGTTGCGTTTCTAAAACTGAATTGGACGTAGAATGAGATAGCACTATAATGCAAGAATCTGTCTCTCTTCTTCGTAAAGTGAATCGTTTATGTTTAGATATGACGATGTTGGATAAAAATTTATTACAGTGGCTTATGCGCTTTTGGCGTTGATGGTGATTCCCTATTACGCTTAGGAGAAGTGTTACTAGATGTCTTAAATTGATAAAATGCTATCAAAAAATCTTCCATTTAAATTCCTTGAGCCGTTAGAATAGTCCGTTGCCGCCATATTCTGACATGTCAAAATGGCGGTGCATCGTTCGAAAACCGCATAATAATGCTTTAAATTTGTTTTGCTTAGACGCCAACGGTATTGGCAATGGTAAATCCGTGGATCCTTGATGGGGTGTTCATATACAGCGCCGGTTAAAATGTGCTCAATGTTCGAATGTCCTCGTCTTCTCTGGCTGGGCAATGCATGGAGAATGTCTGGTGATGAAAATGTAACTAATGGCCTTCCATCTGATGGGCCACTTTGTATTCCAATAATAAGTTGGACTGAGATTCCAGCCTCTTTTGGCTTGCAGTTATTTTACATTTATCACTGCAAAGTTTTTGGTCAGGCAGAAATAAAAAGCTTGAAGCATTTACTTTAAAAATAATTTTGGTTTTCTTTAGGATAGGTAATTTAAAATTATACAAATGATAGTTACAGAAAGGATCATCGAAGTAATTAAAAGTCCATTCATATTCTTAAATAAGATAAGCCTACATTTCTGAAATAACTACTCTTACATTTCGAAATCATCCTGTAAGTTTCCATTAGAGAGAGAAGCATCTATACGCATCAGCCCAGCTAGAAAGAGACGTCGATAGTCCGCAGGCAGCGAAACGTGTCTCGGTGATAGGTCGGTATATACATGGGGGGGGTTTATTTATTATTCCATAATGTAATAAAACGAATGTAAAGTTTATAATGTTTCATTGGAAACACCTTAGCCTGGAAACTCCTGGACCACATCCTATTTCCTGACTCCTGGAGGCTGGCGCAAATATAGCGAAGCGCGATTTTCACTGTCAAACCATTATTGACTTTGTTATCTTTACAAATAATGTCGAAAATCAAGTAACAAAACACAAATAACTATTTTGTGATAATTAATTTAAGACTCTTTCAATATGAAAACAATGTCTATTATAGTTCGACAATGAAAATGCTCTCCGCTGAGCTTCACTATACATATGTGCGCTGGCCCACGTACTCTTACAATATAATATATTAAATAATGATATTAGACAAAAAGGTAGATACGTTACCTACGTAAGTAGTAATCAATCCGTAGAAACGGTACACTAACGCACACATCGATAACTTTATATTTTATTTTAATTTCGGATGACAAGATGTGTCAGTTTCACTTTGACGCCGGCTCGCGACGTCACACACACATGCCAGACTTGCCAACTGGCTCATGTTCAGCGTCCTGCTTTTGGTACGCCTAAAACGTATCTACTTCTTTTTATGTAACATCATTGATTTCAAATGTCTTCTTATTCGTGGCATATGTCTATACTGACTACATCTATAGACATGATACTAATGGTCTTAGTCCATTTACATGACTCGCCTCACACACAAGCAAAAGAATATCATTCAAATATGAGCTTTAAGTATTGCACCTTAGGTATTCTTTACCTTGGCGATATTTAGCACACAACGAGCTGCCTGCTAATTTATGTGCCAATATAAAAAAAAGTATAGCAATAGGCGGCAAACGAGCAGACGGATCGCCTGATGGTAAGCAATTACCGCCGCCCATGGACACAAGCAACACCACAGGAGTCACAAGTGCGTTGCCGCCCCTTGGAGTTGGGAAAGGGGATAGGATGAGGGAGAAGGAATAGGGGATAGGGCCTCCGGCACTCTCACTCACAGAACGATACGCAACAGTTTAGATACTGTTACTTCAGGTCGATTTTCAGTGAGAGGGTAGTACTTCCCCGGTCGAGCCGGCCCATTCATGCTGAAATCAGTTAGGCTCTACTACCGTTAAATACCTAAAGAGCAATACTTAAAGCTTATATTTGAATGATATTCTTTTGGTTGTGTGTGAGGCGAGTCGTACAAGTGGGCTAAGATCTTTATACACAGTAGGCTAGTGTTACTGACTTTTATGTCTGGCTGGCCATTGTGCCACTCTCGCCATCAAAGTCAAAGTCAAAGTCAAAGTCAAAATCCTTTATTCATTTAAATCACAAAGTGACACTTATGAACGTCAATTTAAAAAAATAATTACTTAAAGCTTCTACATTTACATTTACTGCCACGTTCGCAAAGCAATAGGTAGAACCATGAGAAAGAACGGGCAATAAAACTCAAGGTCACTTTTTTTCATCGCCAGGTTTTGCATAATACATACAAATTTAAATTTTGTAAGGTGCTGCAACTGTTTCACCTTCTATGTCATTTGTATATATTTACTCTACTTAATACTCAAGCATAATGTAGTAAAATTTTGATGTTCATTTAATTAGCCTCCTGAGAATTGACATGGTGAAACAGGAGCATCCACTTACATTAAGTACCTAACAATGCAGGCAATCCGCGCAAATGTTCAGAACCATGATATAAATGATACAGTTTAATATTAAAAATGTAATACCAGCCCGTAAGACCGACATCGACCAGTCATCGCAAGTAGCACCCGTTCACGAGTATGACGCATGGGCCAGCCATCATCCCTCTCGCCATCATTCACAACTATTACGTAGAAATAAAATTGTGTTCTTTGCTAAATTGGAAATGAGCGATAGCCTAGTGGAGAAATCGAGACTGTTACGCAGAGGGTCTTGGGTTGGAATCCACGGCGCGCACCAATGACATTTTTTATTTTTTTCTTTTTAGACTCACGCCTGTATGTATCCCCGAAGGGGTAGACAGAGGGGTCAAAACTCAAATATGCTTATTTCCATTAAAAAAAAAATTTTTGGAGACGTCAGAAGGTCATACAAATAAAAATTAAAAAGTAACTTTAAATGCATATTAACATTATTGAGCATTGAAAAAAAAAGCCTGTTCAGAAAGTAGAGCCTCGTGAGAAGAATCAGGTAAGAAACTCCGGTGTCAGGTGTAGATAATATTACACCCACATTTTGCCATGAATTTTTAGGTCCCACTAAGTAATAGGGGGCGAGCCTATTGCCGTACCGGGCACATTACCAGACTCCGTGCTGCTACTGAGAATTTCCTAACGGAAAACCCAATAACACATCACCCGGGGATCGAACCCGAGACCTCCCAATCCCACGCGCACATTTATGCCGCGAGATCAACGAGGCCAATGACTTTTTGTACTTAGGTATATGCGTATTAAAGGGGGAAGGATAACATAGTGAGGACACCTGCACATCTGAGAGTTATCCATAAAGATCTCAAAAGATATGTGGACAGGATGGCGACGCCATCCCGTCCTTGGACAGCTTGGTGGAATATGGCCTTAATCTTCTAATAGTGAGAAGAGACCGTTCCCAACAGTGGGACAGTTTAAATACAGGTAGGTACTAGCTTTTTCCCGCGGTTTCACCAGCGTCCTGAGCGAACTATTTCGCGTACCCGGTTAATTTATAGCCTAATTACTCCTTGGTACATCAGCTATACGCCAGTGAAAGTCCCGTCAAAATCGTTCCAGCCGTGCCAAAGATTAGCGGGAACAAACAGAGTCAGACACAAAAATTGTATTAAATGTCATTTCGGTGTATGTACCGTGTACACATCGATATGCATTTAGTAAAAAGCGATTATTTTAATATTACAAACAGACGTTCCAATTTTATTTATATGTATAGATAATCTGGCCCACTGATGGGCACGGGCCTCAGCCTTGTGGCTGGCTGGCTGGTGATAATGATGAAATTGAAAATAATGGGTAATAAAATATTAAGTGCCCTTGCCGCAACTGGCAAATGTGATAACTAAAAACTAGCTAGACAAAGCAGAAATAACTACTTCTAGGTATACCTACTATAATATTATACCCCTGAAGTTTTTTTCTTTTGTTTGGTAACACGAACAAATCTCAGAAACTACTGGTAAGAATTAAATCATTATTTTTGTTGGATATTCCATTGCAACTGAGGATATATAGACTTCCTTGATAAGTGGGCTATTCTCCCAGACACAGTGGGACTTGCCGCTCTGCAACTTAGTAAAGCCTGCAATACATGTTGGTCGAGCTTAGGCCAACGCGATCGTAGGCAAATTAATACAAGGCAAGTGTTACTGTCTACACGTTCGGCAAGTATATCAAAAACCAATAAAACGGCCAATACAGACGAATTTTGAAGAGATGCCTACACGTTGGGCTCAGTCAGTTTGTACCTATTGTGAATTGAAACAAGATGGATAACGACGTAAAAGTTATTGCAGCTGCTGCTATTTATTTAATGAGCGCTTATAATTATTATGTCAGTGTATAAAGCACTAAAGTTGTGAAAAATAAAAGACGAAAAAGGAGGTGGTGGTGGTTGAGTATACACAAACATTTAACAAGGGCGTAATGGCGCGCTGACAAACATGTTGACACTATTGGCCGAGTGCGCGCGAGCGCCTTTGATTTGTGCAGAAAAACCGACAGCGCTCCGAAGTGCGGCAAATGGTCGCGCGCAACCGCGAGTTGTGACAAGCTACGCCAAATGAGTTCTATACACGTTGGCGCTTGACTTTAGGGCCTGTTCACGAGATCGGTCTAAGCGGCGAGCGGCGCGGCAGGGGCGATGTACATGACGCGTTTACTCTGAGGCGGCCGCGCGCCGCGTCACAGTAAACACGCCATGTACATTGATAACGCTTGCCGCTGCCGCCCGCCGCTGTAGGCCGTGACCGGGCCCTTACTCGGCTAACTAGGCGAGCAACACCGAGCAATGGCAAGACTATGCAAATATACTGTCTATACGTTGGTATTGGCGTTCACTCGGCGACGCTCGGCCAACATGTATTGTAGGCTTAAGAAAAAATTTTGTTACAATTTCCTTCAAATATCAGATAATTTAGAAGAATACGCTTTTTGTCAATCAATCAATTCAATCAATTTCTTTATTTGTAGAACATAGGTTACAATAAGATGTTAATTTAAGTACATTGGGTTCTATCTATGTCCTGCCATGCATCAGGCGTACAAATTGGTCACAGGTGATACAACTATATATTTATTACATTTCAAATACTGTTTATACATCACTAATTACCACGCTATATCTTAATGAATGTCAATCATATAATCATAATAATGTCATAAAATACAAATAAAATAATGTCAATAAAGGAAAATACATGCATCATTCAATTCACAGATATGAGAAGTAATATCAGATGGAACGCGCGGCACAGTTGCGTACGGCCACTAAAGCAAATACAAAATTGAAAAGCGAATACAAACTCGTCTCAGTGCGCTACGAAGCATCGTACAGTTCACGCGTCACGATCACTTCAACTTTTAAATTCTCAAAATGCCGTCTTGTGTTCTTAAACACTGTAAAAGTTGTTCCTAAAACAAAAACAGGAAAATGGAATATCTTTTCACAGGTAACTATTGATAATTTGACTGTTTCCTAATTTAATTTCGATAAAATTCGTATTTGTGCAAGAAATATGTAAGTGTTGCCAGTTTTTGTCGACGCCGTTCTGCCTGAATTAGGGAAAATGCACTTGTCAATTGATTATGTGATAATGATTGTCATGTTAATGAAAAATACATTACCGTATTATAAAAGTATATTGCAGATATATCTTCTTTCTCATAAATATAGTAATATAATTTCAATTTCCATTAGTATATACCTTACATAATATTGTTTTGAGTTCGATCCCCAAACGATCCAAATATTCGTGTACACCCTGCTACTCGTCAAGCTTATACACTTTGTCCTTTGCACCGTTCTTATGGCGTAAAGAATAAGTATCAAAATCGTACAGCAACTGTTTAGCTTGACTTGGCGCCGTGTGTACATACATACTTATGGCGTAGGGAATAAGTATCAAAATCGTACAGCAACTGTTTAGCTTGACTTGGTGCCGTGTGTACATACATACTTATGGCGTAGGGAATAAGTATCAAAATCGTACAGCAACTGTTTAGCTTGACTTGGTGCCGTGTGTACATACATACTTATGGCGTAGGGAATAAGTATCAAAATCGTACAGCAACTGTTTAGCTTGACTTGGTGCCGTGTGTACATACATACTATTTATTTCTCAACTAATCGACGCCAGCGGCTTCGCACGCACATATTTTCGCATTTCTCGTTTTGCCCGAACCCGTGGGAATTTCGAGAAATCCCGTCTTGGTGCACCCCTACGGTTCCCAAGAAACATACATGCTAAATTTCAGCTTCATGCGCCGAGTAGTTTCGGCTGTAGCTTGTCTGTCAGTCAGTCAGTAACGCAAGGATTTTATATATACAGATTTACGAAGTAGTTAAAACTTAACTCGGTACCTACATTTAAGAAATGTATTTATAAAAGCATTAATTAAATCCATGGTAAATTCTTCAAAACCGCAAATGAATATAAGAATATTACATAACTATATGCAAAATACTGGGAGATTATTCATAATCTGGCAACTTTTCACACACATAGACGCGCGTGTCCGTACAGTGCCAGTCGCCAAAGGTCACGCACACATAGCTGTCAACGTGCCACGCTTAGTTGGACGAATGCGCTCTATCTGATACTACTTCTCATATCTGTGATTCAATTATTCATTTACATTAACCCTTAATTTGATTTTGTTCACTGTGATAAACATTCATAAAAAAAAATATTGAGCAAATATTATCTACTATGTTTCCGTTTTTATTTTAGTTATAGCTAGTTTAAAGTATATTTATTGGTTTAAAAATAATTCTACTAGTGGCAGCATCATTCATCTGTCATTTCGAGGCAAAATGTCAGCGAGGCGCACGCGCATAATTTTTCGCAAGGTAAATGTTTTTAATTGATATCTTTTTCGTAACTAAAGTAACATTTTGGTGGTTTTTATTTACGAAGCAATTATATACTTTGGTTATGAATGGGTTTTTCGTAATGTTTTGTGTTTTTAGTAACCTTTTTTTGGAGGCAAACTTATTTGTTCATCACAGTGAACACTGCCAAATACTCGACCAAGTATGGTCAATTTGATACGTTCATTGTGATGAACACTGCCAAATTAGGGATAACTTTTATTAACAAATAATGAACTTTTATGTGGTGGGCTTCTACTGGGCTTACTCGTTTTTTCTGCTTGTTAACAGAATAAAATACATGATTGCACACATAGAATACTAGCACTTGTTCCTGTCGGGCATGCACCATCCGACACTAGTGATAATATATCTGAAAATAACAGTTACAGCGAATTTTCGCCAGCTTTTCCAAGCCTTGTTTCATCTTCTGCGCCTTCTATTAATTCTTCTTTAGAAAGCTTAGACATCAATAGTAGTCCCGAACCTGAACAAACTCAAAATGACCATGAATGGCCGTTAGAACTATCCAATTTATACCATTCTGAAGCTCTCCAGTTGACTCCATTTTTCCAGGAAATTTGCCCTCGTACACCATCCAGAGAACCAAACTATGATAATGTTCCATCATTATCTTCAATTGAATTGCTGCCATCTGAAATATAATCACCAACACTTGTCTACTGTTACTACGTCTTATACCAGAAAAACTAGAGCAAAAAAGCAGATCGCTCCAGCTGCCAAGAAATCGAAGAAAATCCCAAAATTCTCACTTGCTTATAAATGGAAGAAATGTGTTTTTCGTCACCGTGCCGTAATCGAAGAAAGAACCGAAATCTATGTCGATTTTCCAGATGATGACCTCCTTGATTATTTATACTTATTTTTTTCTGAAGATATATTTACCGATTTGGTGGACCAAACCAATCTATACTCTATTCAACAAACCGGAAGATCCATACAAGTATCAGAGAATGAGATGAGGGATTTTATAAGCATTTCTTCCGTGTGGTGACGGATTAAGAATACGGATTGTCACCACCCCATATCATCCCATGGGTGTCGTAAGAGCCGACAGAGGGAGCATATTATGCAGAAAACAGCACTGTAAGAGAAGGAAAACTTGATACAAACCCTATACCAACCCGTTTGGCCAGCGTGGTATAGTAGGCCAATTCCTCCTTTCAAAGGAGAGGCCTAGTCCAGCAGTGGACTGATAAAGGCTGATGATGATGATGATTCTTTTTTAGCTCTTGAAAGAAAACTATGGTGTCTTTGGTCTTGGTACGATACGTAGCAATCGGATTAGAGGAGCTGAAAAAAATATTACTGGATGAAATGTCGATGAGAAAAAAACAGCGGGGTGCGGGTCTATTCAGCTATCTGCAAAAATTGAGGAATCTAAAATTAAAAACCCTAGATCAGCCAAGCCTCCAAGCTCCATCAGGTTCGATAATACGGGACATTACCCCAGCACGAAGGAAGATATGGGGAGATGTAAGTTCTGCCAAAAAAACACAATGGTGTATTACATAAAATGTAATTTTAGACTTTGCTTTGTGACCGGAAAAGTTCCTCGCAATTGTTTTTAAGCTTTCATAATAAATAATTTGTTTTATTGATATAAATCATGTTTTTATTTGACCTGTTTTAATTACACTAATTTGGCAATGTTTACCACAGTAAACATTACAAATTAGTCGTTCTTCTCAACGTATTTTGCAGTGTTCACTCTGATGAACATTGATTTCCTGAAAACGTGTAAATCAATAAATTTTTTCTCTATTTTTCCTTAGTTGTTTTTGACCCTAAGACTCCAGTAATACATCTTATTTCATAAAATAAACAAATTCGGATCTCTGCCAAATTAAGGGTTAAAAAAAAAATTAAAAATTACCATAATTTTTCGTCTAGAAATTCTGCGACTGAGTAGTACGTCTTGCCCACTAAATATTGTTTCAACGATTTCTTATATTGTTCAATACTCATTATATAATTTAGTTCTTTGGGTAGCTTATTGTATATTTTGGGGGCCATGCTAAAAATACTTTTGCTGAAGAGTGCAGTACGTGAGCTTGGTATTTGTAATTTGTGTGGGTAACTTTTATTATTACAGTTTGAATATGTATTTAAATTACTTGTGACTTAAGTATGACACTGACATTATATCGAAACTATATTTGTTTAGGAGAATTGAGCCCCAGGAGCGCTACCGTGCTTCGGAGGGCACGTAAAGCTATCCTTATAGCGATCCTTATCCTAAGACAAGATCCAGGACCGACAGATCCCGGTTCTTGTCTTGGGATAAGGATCGTTAGGCCGTGTCGGAGGCCTTCGGGCGGTCTGAAAAATCTGACACTAGAGTTGGCCACGCACTCACACGAAAAACAAAACAAAAGTGTGCTGACGCCGTTAGTGTTGTGTCGAAGTAGGTACAGTCAGCATCAAAAGTCGATGACCACATTCAGATTTTCAAAATCAAAGAACATTATATCACCCATAAATCGCTCAACAAGAAGGACGCCAGTATTGAATGAACATCATTAAAGTTCAAAACTAACTGAACACTACTTGTCAAAGGTCACTGAACACCATTTTGTCAAAAATTGCTGATCGTTATAATATCCGAAAACATTTAGAATCATCAGTTTGAATTTAAACCATCGACGTTATAGATTTTTTTGTTCGATTGAATTGTAATCTTATTCGTAAAGCAATAAGACTTATTTTCATTGGATAGGATTCCGTTCAAATTCATACCGTCGACTTAGTTTTTGATTTTTATAGTTACGATTGAATTAGAACCCAATCCGAGGGTCTAGTACGAAATTTACACGGTGATGATAGGCTAGTCGACGGGAACAATTTTCATACATTTCCCTAATGCGTCCTCTATCGATCGCTACTATCCGATAAGGGTGCTTTTAAAAAATCTATGGAAATAGGGTTGTTTCCAACTAGTCAAATCAAGCACTTTTAATTAAATGTCAAAAACGACCTTTGTCAAGGGTTTTGTATGAAATATGATATAGTGACGTCATAGTGTTTTGCTGTCAAGTAGAATACTTATTATCAATAAATTGACGATAAAAAAATGTTAAATAAAGTTTTAACATTAATTGATGAATGAAACTACTATTATTTTGACATGTTTCACTAGTTAAAAATACTTGTATAATTTATTTCACATGCAATGCAAAACTCGTGGTTTGTTTGAAAAACAAACTCTTGGTAGACCCCCTATGATATATAAGACTCATTTTCAAAATTCACACAAATTCTGTTTTAATTCAATTCTTTGTAAAACTGTTTACCCTTGAATGTAAAATAATATTTCTACTTAATTAAATAATTATCACTTTGTATCGAATGTAGACCATTGCGGTTGCAATTATTTATCATCTATAAAATATTGTATTAGGTTAAAACACTATAGTATTATATAAAATTATTTACTTCATAATACTTAAATAATAATATAATTAATCACATTAGTTTATCAAATGTAACGACCTCCTTTATTTAGTTCTTGGACGTCACTGGCCGTACTGGCCGAATGACTGGTGACGTGGTGTTATGCTTTTTTTACCATAACTTTGATTAGCGACTTTTGAAAAGTCATGGTCACCTACTTATTTTACCATAACTTTGTTTAGCGACTACAGCGACAGTCATGGTCACCTACTTATGGTTTTATGATAATCATTTATTTCTGGCACTTGTCATGTTGAGCAATTTAGGTATATTATGGTGTACAGCGATATTGAAAATCTAAATGTGGTCATCAACTTTTGATGCTGACTGTACTAACAGTTCCGAACAAAATAACATTTGTGAAGATCAAGTGTGCCGGAACCAACACTTCTCGGAGGCGACGCCGCAGTGCCGTCAACCCGTAATCCACGCCGAAACGGCGGGGCAAGTTCGACGTACAATCAAACAAGTCGGCGCTGGACCAGCTTTAAAAAAAATCCCTTGGCTCGCTCATAGAGTCGAGGCACACTAGAAACTGGTTTTGTATACGAGTGTCAATGTGCGTGTAAAGTAGCACTGGAAGCGACGATGTCTTGCTGAGCGATTCTCGCCCTTATGGCGATCTAGCGGGAAGTTGTTCGACTGTACTTTATTTTCAAGAAACGTGATAAAAAGGCTTCCAGTAGCGGTTTTATCCTGGTGGTTCCGCTGAAGAGTACCTATGCTCTACAGAGAGACGCCTTAATACCACTTTTACAACGAAACTATAGACATACATTTTTCTTTAATTCAGTCTAAAATTATATACAAATTATATACATTTTTTAATGTTTATCATATTTAAAAAGCTTAAGTTTTTTTTTTAATATAGTAATAGGCGGCAAACTAGCAGAAGGATCGCCTGATGGGAAGCAATCACCGCCGCCCATGGACACAACAGGAGTCACAAGTGCGTCGTGCTGCCGCCCCTTGGGGTTAGAAAAAAGGTTAGGATGACGAGTGGGATGAGGGAGAAGGAATAGGGGATAGGGCCTCCGGCACTCTCACTCGCCGAACGAAACGCAACAGTTTATGTACTGTTACTATACGTCGATGTTCTGTGAGAGGGTAGTACATCCTCGGTCGAGCCGACCCATTCATGCTGAAATCAGCGCTCTGCTACCTAACGAAAGGTGGTCCCGCCAAGGAGGAGCATCACGTAATTACACACTATAGACCAGATAAATAAACATTAGTACGAATAGAATCAGTCCTCTCTGCAGCTATAATGTTTGCTTCACGTCGATATTTATCAGAACCCCTGTACCTTCATATAGATCCTACATTCGGCCAGAGAAACGCAAGTATACAGGTAAGGCATGATTGGGTGCTCAAACTTGAAGCATGGTGGTCTCCGATAAGGGCGATGATAAGCAAGTCAAGTATTATACCTTCAAGACTCTAGTGTGTCCATTCTTCACAAAACGAATTAAATTTCCCCCTGACTTTTTGAGATTTTGAATTCATTTTTGACCAGAGAGGTTGGACTAGGTTTAGACTAGAGAGAACAAGCCCTATAAATTTCCTTATACCGAACGTGCAACAAGGTGCAACATGTAATGTCAGTTGGTCTTAGTTGGTTAATCATAACGTCAAATTACGCGTCTCATTTAAAGAGACTCTTTACATACTGATATCTTTGACTACATTCTCTAAATAGCCGTGCTGTGATCTGTCATCAGTGTAAAATTTGTTGGACGTTTGCGTTTACATTTTTAATAACTTTTTTGCATTTAAATAGTAAGTAAGCTTAAAATAATTAAATAGTGTACTCATTAATTAATACACATCGTGTATGTGATATCGGTATGTGGATTCCGCTATTCTCGGAACGGAAATAACAGGAGAAACTTCATCTTCTAGCAGTGAGTCGGCATTTTCCAACAAATTTCTTTACTTTTCTCGTATTAATGCTATAATGAGTGTTAAGTTTACACAATATCATAGTATTGCAAATCAAAGGAACAGCTTGCATACGTATGTGTTATGAATTTAACTCACAAATTGATATTTTGTACATTTATTGATTTAATGGCCTTAGTGAGGGGATTTGACAGTGAAAGGAGATATCGATGTTTTTTGAATGAGGGATAAATACGGAAACTAACTATCGGACATGAATGTAAAACTGTAGCTGGAAGCGACAGCGGGTAGCCGCGGTTGCTAGGTTGGCAATAAACAAAGACGTCCAGCGGTCTAATTTTCTATCGCGCGTTTGATAGTAAGCGCAGTTTAATGTACAATGTACATAATTTACTTAGATACCTACCTACCTTAAAAGTAGCGTCTTTTAACCTAAAACCAAGTGTTCCAGTGTACGCGCGTGTGTGTAGGCTTACATTTTTGCATCTATAAAATAGTAGATGGATTAGGGATGTGAGTAGCATTTTTTATTATTAAGAAGGTGTTTTTAATTACAGGTTGCCTATTAATAATGTCGCAAGGAAACTTTGGATAAATGCCGTTGGACGGTCTAGTTTGATTTAGCAGAAGTACCATCGTATTTGTTCACGTCATTTTGAGAAAGACTGTTTTTTAAAGACAGAAAGCACCTGGCGTCGTTTAAACCGAAAGCTGTGCTTACATTACATTTATGCCCGGACATTGCACATCCGGTCGAATTATTTATCCAAAGCTAAACAAAAAGTGTGTAATTTTAGTTTGAACATATTAATAATATATAATAATTACAATGACTTTAATTAATCTATCTACTTCTATATTATTTATCATATTAGTGCTATCCTGACTGATCAAAGACGTCTTGCCTTGTAGTCCGCTACATAATATTCTAACATAAAATATAATATTGTTCCATATTCACACAACATCATCTGGTCCCAAAATAAGCATATCTTGTACTACGGGTACTAGACAATCGATAAACATGCATATATACTTTTGTGTAAATATATTACATATTATACATAGTACCATCCAGACCAAGACAAACATCAATATTCATGCACACAAATGTTTGACTTGAGCGGGAATCAAACCCGCAAGCTTCGGCGTGGCAGTCGGATTACCTACACCTCTAAAAAAATCGAGCAGTGTCCAACGTTAGCGATAGCAAGCAACGTGATATGATGCGACGCAAACAAATTGCCAAAGCCTGCCGTGCCGCATTAGCCAATCTGGTATAATTCGAACAATACATAATCTAAGTGACAGTTTCTTAGCATCGCATCGCAACGCATCGCTCATTAGTTTATGAATACTTTTTGTCAATAGATTTTATGGCTAAAACGAACAATTAAACACGTGATTTTTTTATTACTGTCTGTCTGGCAAGTCTTTACAAATCACTATCAGGCGTCGACAGCAAAAACTACAAATTCAATATTTTAGTTGTTTACTTATACGGCTTAAATATATCGACATATACTAAAGTTAGACATTTGACCAAAAATATTTATCGATAAATCATCACTGTTACGAACAACACTCGGTTTCCTAACTCTGTTTTGTCTACTGTCTGGCTACCACAAGACTGCTATAAGATCGTGCTGCTAAACCTATCGATAGCTCTTTCTATCGTACTGCGTGTGCCATAAGAAAGAAGATATCAATCATAGCAACCGCTGTTGTTATTTTGAGTGTTACTTCTATGACTTAATAAGGTTATATTTCTTTGTTTTTGACATCTTCCATATATGTCAAACATATATCTCGTATCTCTAAGCGTCAGAACATATCTGACGAAAGATGCGACGAGCGTATCATCGGTCGCGTCTATTCCGTCAGATGCGTCGGTACATATCTAACGGAAGATGCGTCGAGCGTATCATCGGTCGCGTCTATTCCGTCAGATGGGTCGGTAGGTACATATCTGACGGAAAATACGCCGAGCGTATCTGCATCGGTTGCGTCTATTCCGTCAAATTAGACCTGCTACATTACGCGTCTAGTCAGTTTTTGCTTTCGGCAACTACAGTGCGGTTGCTTTGTATAACATTTAATTTTAAAACGTCGCCCAACGCGTCAGTCAAAATACACGTGGTGCGTGTGACGTCGACCGACGATACGTTGACGGAAACGGAACAGACGCTGTACGCTCGACGCACTAACGCATCACCGGTTAGGTGTGAAGCCAGGTACTCTGTGTGTGAAAGATTGAATGATTTATCATATAATTGGCTGTTTTGGCGTTACGCGACGGATGATATGCGACGCATCTTCCGTCAGTTATGTGCCGACCCTTAACCTTCTCATAGTTAAAAGAGACTTGTGCCCAGCAGTGCTTTAATAAATATTTGGAGCTGCTGATGATGGTGGTAGGTTCTTATTTTTTTTGCTATCGTTGACTTGGGTTACAGCTACGAAACAATAAGATTAAAACAACGTGCTTCATAATATAATTTAATTTAATAAATAAATTCAGAAAAAATCTACAATAAAAAACTACATTTATTACATCAATAATTATTACACAAAAGATCTACAACTTTACCTCATTTGCTATCAAACGTCTACTCACGCATTCTGTAACTAACCTAAGCTTGCTTTGAACCACAGAGCGCAATTCGACCGAACTAATGTGCGTAAGACAGCAGACACATTCTCGCCGTGTAGTACACATCTAGGACTTTGGTAAGGAGCTGAAGGAAGCGTAAATGCTTGCAGCATTGACATTGACGTAATAGTCAGAGAGCTGGCATCAATTTTGGGTAGGTATTCGAGGGAAGCTGAAAATTTGTCTCATACCTCTGCTACTATAAACTCATCGCACAGCTCGAAAAATGGCTCGAACTTTACTGAAGGAGGCATTACTGTACAGACATTGTAGATGTTTAAGCTTTTAATGTTTAAACATTCTTCCCTTGCTCTTCGCTAGAAGAACCAATCCGTTTTTCGAACAAATAGAGTTTATTTCTTCTAAAATTTTCTAGCAGATGTGCGATAGTGCCAAAAACCGTATAATACAATAACGTTTTTATACACACGGCTACTCGTCCAGCTAGATACTTTGACCCTGTTACAGTTTTTAATGTGTAGGTATTAAGAATCAAAATCGTACCTACTGCAACTGAAAAGCTTGACTTGGCGCCTACTACAACTATACTTTAAAACTGTGCTTAGTATAATAGAAGAATATTTGACAATCCGATAATACAACAATTTAAGTTATTTTTTCAATAATATTTTAGCTACTAATAGCTAAGACTCGAGGCCCGTTTTAAGGGCCGCCGCCGATGTAATGAAACACAGCGTAGCGTATTTTACGACAAACAATTATCAACATTGTTTTGATTTCAAATAATGTGTAAAAATTCACCTGCTCCTCACAAAACAACTTTAAGCGTAGTAGGTTAAGGTCTTATTTTGATTAAGGACATTTAATCAGCTATACCTCCTCCCACAGGCGCTTCTTCTTTCTTTGACGGGTACTTGTATTCTTCGAACCTGTGGAATGAAATTTAATAATTAGTTGGATAGAGAGGATGCCCTAAGCTTGAGAAAGCACTCTTTCCCACAGACATGATGTGTGACAGCGATATGCCGGTTGCTTCAAAGAGCTCTTGTACACACTAAGAAAACTCGCCTATGTAAAAATTCGTGTCGTCTTTTTTTTTTAGTAAACGCAAACGAGCGGACGGATCGCCTGATGGTAAGCAATTAACGCCGCCCATTGACACAAGCAACACCACAGGAGTCTCAAGTGCGTTGCCGCCCCTTGGGGTTGGGAAAAGGGATAGGATAAGGAGTGGGATGAGGGAGAAGGAATAGGCGATAGGGCCTCCGGCACTCTCACTCACCGAACGAAACGCAACAGTTTAAGTACTGTTACTTTACGTCGATTTTCTGTGAGAGGGTAGTACTTCCTCGGTCGAGCCGGCCCATTCATGCTGAAATCAGCAAGGCTCTACTTCCTTGAAAATTCTTGTCGTCTACATGATGATTCGGTCTTATCTGAATCGGTGGATTTTCTTAGCGTGTACAAGCACCCTTAAACCCTCGCCTTTTAGTGTGGTGTCTGCCATCTTGTCCAATACAGCAGACTGTCTCGCTGCTTCAAGACTACCTTTAGCAGTTCGTGCAGTCAAATAATGCATAGCATATAACTATCCAAGACTTTCTTCTATATAATAATTATTTCTTCTATATATTATTTGTATACCGGTGTGCGCTTGCTAGTCTAACCAGGGCACTTTGACAAGTGGCAGCGGTATCGCGATTCGCTAAGAGCAAAATTCATACAGTATTTATTTATTTATTTATTGGTTCTCCAACAAAGAATACACATTACATGATAGATGAGATGTTACACAATCTTGTTACCTTATGTTTCCTCATTTACAGGAGAACACAGCATGCATTTATGTTAAAAACAGTTTGTTACACCTTGGACGGAAAGGATACATAATGGTATAAAAACATACTAAACAAATATATTAAACTAGGTAAAAAAAAAAACTTTAAAATATTTTATGCAGGTAAGTAGGTATATATGTAGGTATTTATCTGAAAGTGTGAACATTAGCAATCAAAATTTCAAACGAGTCAGGTCAACTCTTGCTATGTAGTAGGGTGTGAAGTAGGGTTTTGAATTTACCAAAAGAATTGGGAAATATATCTATGTCTGCCGAGGAGCTTGACAACTCGTTGTAATGATGAGTCATTCTAACTGTCTAGAATTCGGGCTAAGAATGGGTATTTTTTAACAGAGATCAGTGGAAGCGATTAATTCATCCAGTCTTAGCCCAAGGCAAAGGATCTAAACACATGGACCAAGTTTCTTGGCGCTAAGAATTAAACAAATGTCTTACCAAATATCTCCTGGTGATGTTCTTGAGTGGAGTCCTGGAGGCAAGTTAGACACACACGAGACTAAAATTGGCCAATATTAGCAAGTGAATTATCTTTACTTTACCAGACTCCAACGCAGCGTCTTCAATGCACGATGCAAGTTCACAGGATTCACAATTCAGTTTTGCAAATGTCAATGTTCGACTCAACTTTTGCCGGGCAAACCAAAGGCGGCAGTTTATAGTATTTGCAAGTTAATTCAATTCGCGTTAATTCAAAGGGCGATCAATTTATTAATTAGGTACAAGGCACGCGAGAGTGCAAACGGCTGTTAATTTTTCAAGGCGGCAACGGAAGTGACAGTTCAGTGTGACCATTGTCAGAAATTTTCAATAGACTAAACAAAATGTTACTCAATCGATCTAATCGATTTGACTTATAATAAAAACTAATTCTATTTCAAACATCCACCCGCCCCGGATCGGCCTACCGGTCCGCTAATCGGTTGGTAGACGTGACAATGTTGCAACCGCTCTCCTCAGAATCGAACCGTCCACCAAGACCTCAGCAAATCGGGGAACTCCATCAGCCCCAGTTACCAAACGAAGGATGCGCCCCCTGCGCCATCTGAGTGGCGGAAGGTTAGCCTCCTTGATCAAAACGAGGTCACCAATCTTGGGTGGATCGGTCTTGTCGGTCCACTTAACGCGTTGCTGGAGTATGTGCAAATATTCCAAATTCCAGCGTTTCCAAAAGCTCTGAGTAATCTGGCGTACCAATTCAAAGCGCGAGAGACGACCAGGTCTCGTATCAATGTAGGGGTACTCAGGCAAGGCGACAAGTGGGCGACCAATCAAAAAATGGCCCGGCGTAAGGGCCTCCAAATCATTCGGATCTGAGGAGATCGGGCACAACGGCCGAGAGTTCAAAACGGCCTCAATCTTACAAAACACAGTTGCGAGTTCCTCAAATGTAAGGACAGACTCACCGATTGTCCTGCGCAAGTGTGTTTTGGCCGATTTTACGGCGGCCTCAAATATACCACCCCAGTGTGGACAATTTGGTGGGGAAAACAACCAATTTAGTCGGGCAAGCCTATCACCTATATCAGCCTTGTTGGTTTCAAGGAAATTAACAACATCATTCAAATAATTATAAGTGCCCTTGAAGTTAGTGCCGCAGTCAGAACGGATCAAGGAAGGCAGCCCTCTGCGGGATACAAATCTGTCAAATGTGGCTACAAACGCCTCGGTCGTAAGCGAGGAGACCAGTTCCAAATGAACGGCCTTTGTGGAGAGGCAAACAAAAACACACAAGTAGGCCTTAACAGTCTTGCTGTTTCGAAGTGTCGACGTTTTCACCAAAAAGGGACCAGCGAATTCCGTGCCAACACCGTCAAACGTCCTGCTCTCAGTAACGCGATCTGCCGGTAAGTCTCCCATCAAGGGCTGCATGGTAGAAGCCTTGAGCTTATAGCAAGGGATGCAGCGAAAGACTACACTCCGAATAATGCTTCGGGCAGACAAGATCCAAAATTCGCGTTGCAAAATGGCCAACAAGGCATTACAACCAGCATGCGAATTTTTAAGGTGACGGTCAGTTACCAACAAGCGTACCAAATGACCGTCCTTGGGTAACAAAAGGGGGTGACGTGCCCCGTAAGGGAGGTTGGCGTTCTTGACACGCCCTCCAACACGCAAGAGACCCGTTTCGTCCAAAAAGGGGTTCAATTTAGAGACAGCTCCCGACAATTTCGATCTCCCTGATTTAAGGATAGCAATCTCCTTTTCAAAATGCGCCAATTGCACAGAACGAACCCAAAAGGTGAGAGATTCCTGTCGTTCCTGTGGTGAGATAAACGGTGTCAGTCGTTTCTGTTGTGGGTGCCTAAAGTTAAAAACAAAACGCTTTATCCAAGCAGTGACACCTAACAACTTGTCGAGGGAGCTGTAACGATTCAACAAAAAATCGGGGTTGAAGGCGCATTCCACCTTCTCAAGAGCGAGTGTTCGTAGACCCGGCAAATTAGCAGTATTCAAAACTGGCGTTCGAGGCCAATCAGTTTCTGGTCGACTCAACCATTCCGGACCCCACCACAGCGAATGACCTATCAAACTAGGCGTCAAGCATCCGCGCGAGGCACAATCAGCGGGGTTGAGCTCACCTGAAACGTGTCTCCAAACAAGCTTGACTTCGGATTTCTGGATTTGGGAAACGCGATTAGCGACAAATACCTCCAAGGTGTGGACAGACGCCTTCAACCAACAAAATACAATTTGGCTGTCTGTCCAGGCGTAGGTCCCATTAATACAAATGCTTTTACCCAAAGTACTGGACACGTGGTTCAATAAGCGTACAAGTAGGGCTGCTCCCGAGAGCTCCAATTTTGGGATGGTCAAAGATGTACGAAGGGGTGCTACCTTGCTCTTCGCCATGATCAGGGAGACTCTCACCTGACCTGAGGCACTGACTGTGCGCAAGTACACCACGGCCGCGTGACCACGTTCCGAGGCGTCACAAAACCCGTGAAGGGTGGCCTTGTACTTCCCGGGAGGAAGGATGGGACGAGGCAAGGAGATCTCATTGACGGCAGGAAGTGAGGATACAAAAGAGGTCCATTCCTCAACAAGAGTGCCGTGTAGAGGTTCGTCCCAGGTCAATCCTGCTGTCCAAAGCTTCTGCAAGAAGTATTTTGCCCAAAATATGATAGGACAAATCCAACCGTTCGGATTAAAGGTTCTGGCGACAGTAGACAATACGCGACGTTTAGTCCAAGAACACGGCAATTTCAAGTCTACGTTATATGTAAAGATGTCTTAGACTGGTCTGTACTGAACGCCGAGAACAGCCATCATGGCGGGGTTGTCAACAATCTCAAATAGATGTGGATCTTGCTGACGATCCTCTGGCAAGCCTTCCAAAAGCGCTGGTGAGTTGGAAATCCATTTGCGCAACTCATAACCAGCGGAGGCGAAAATACCTATCAATTCGTCCCGCAGGAGGATCGCCTCGTCCACTGTGGAGGCGCCCGAGCAAATGTCATCGACGTAAATATCGTCTTTCAAGATGGCGGAGGCTCTTGGGAAACGTAAGCCTTCGCGGTCTGCGAGCTCCCAAAGAGAACGTATTGCCAAGTAGGGGCTTGATCTTAACCCGTACGTATTAGTATTGAGCTCGTAGACGACCATGGGATCGCGAGGAGACTCTCTCCAAAGGATCAGCTGGAAGCGACGGTCATCAGGGTGGATAATCGTCTGCCTAAACATCATTTTTATATCGGCCACAAAGACAACCTGATGTCGTCGGAAGCTGGTGATGACGTCACAAAGGTCCTTGACCAACTTGGGACCAGAATGCAAGCACTGGTTCAAGGATACGCCTGTTGAAGTCTGCGCAGAACCATCAAATACTGTGCGCAGTTTGCCAGTCGATGGCTTCAATACCGCATGATGCGGGAGAAAGTAATGCTCCACCGAACGCCAATCCAAATTTGACACTGACATGTGTCCCAATTGTTCATATTCTCTCATGAACTCAATGTACTTCTGTCTGAGCTCCGGATCACGACCCATGCGACGCTCCATAGCCAACAATCTCTTTTCGGCTAAAGGTCGTGACTCACCAAGCGGAGGCCGAACAGACAGAAAGGGTAGCCTCGTAATAATCCGACCAGAACGGAGTCGACCAGTGTTGTTCTGGAAGAACAGCTCGCACTCCTCATGTTCTGGATTCAAACGGGCAGCTTGAGGGGGCTCCTCTACCTCCCAAAACCTCTGAACTGCATCAGAGAGAGCAGAGCCTACAGCCAACAAATTATCAAGTTCGGGTGGAGGGGGGTCCCTAGGTACAGGTCCTATCAAAGCAAATCCAAATATGGTCGGGATGGCAGTCAAACCATTTGGCACCAAGACCCGTTTCCCACCAATCAAAATTCCACCGAGGACATCAAAGCCAATCAACAAGTCGATTTGTCCCGGTGTGTCAAATTTGGGGTCCGCCAGTTCCAATCCCGATGTCAAATTCACCCCAGCAGCAGGTAGCTGTTTCTGTGGATGCATGCCCAAGATATTCTTCAGCACAATAGCCGAGGTTTTAATCCTCGGGTGTGAAGATTCAACAGGGCCAAACAAAAGCTTAACTTGCCCTTCAACATTAGAGGCTACGTCCCCTATGCCCCGTATACAATTTGGAAAAGAGCCCATATTTTAGCCTGCCCTACCAAATAAGTGGAAACAATGCAATCTTGTGAACCTGTGTCCAATATAGCACGGACAACAACAGAGGTCCCCGTGGGTCCCCAGACCCTAACAGCAACCGTTGGTAGGATAACGGTCTCAATGGGGGAGGTTGGCGTTATAGGGCAGGGGTCAATGACCTATTGCTGCCTGGGCGGCGACCGTTGGCCAGGACCAGGCAAGTCAAAACGAGGGTGCGGCTTGAAGTCCTCAAAGGCGCGATGACTTGATTCGCGCGCCATCTGTGGGGGGTCATAATGACGCACCCGCCCAAAACGAGGTGGGCGCGAGTCAAGGCGGGGACGCTCCGCCAAAGGAGGGGAATACCTGGGGCAGCAGTTATGGTGCTGGTGACGCTGAACAGCACATTCAGGTGCGCGAGAGAGAGGAGGCGTGCGCACGCTACGGTTCTCCAAGCGGGGTGAGCGGCGATCAATTAAGCGAGGCGACTCTCGGCTACGCGCCGGTGAGCCTCGGCTGCCACCTTCAAAACACCCGCCCGTGCGCGGCGTCGGCTGGTTGGACAAGCGGCCAACCTCTCTGGCATTCATACAGAGAATGTCCAAATGCTGTCCTCCACAGTGAGGACAGGGGCGAGAATTTGGGCAGTCTCACTGGTAGTGGGAACCCAAGCAAGAGAAGCAAAGGCGGCGGGCATTCGCGATGCGCCTACGAGAGGCGACATGAAGGTCCAAAAATGCCCTGCAACTGGCCGTTCTGTGCCCCGTGACCTTGCAATAGGAGCACTCCGCTGGGCTCTGCGTGACCGCAAAGCGAGGAGGGCGCCGGTCAACATTGGCTCGGGTGTGAACGCGAGCCTGCTCCTTGACCTTGGGCGGCTGTGTCTTAGCCGGCGTGTCACCACCGGAGTTGTCCAAGACCCGGCACTCATCCTCCAGGAACTTCTCCAGGTCAGCAAAGGGGGGCAGATGGGTCGCGCTATCCCCACCAAAGCGCTGTTCAAAACGCGACCTCAGGTCGGCAGGCAGCTTTTTTAACACAATGTGCACCAATAGATTGGACCATTGGTCCACGGGCAGGTCAAGGCACTTAAGTGCGTTGATGGCCACCAAAAGCGGGTTCAACAGTTGGGTGCGCAACCCAGAGACCCGGGTGAGCGTCGGCAAACCCAAAATCTGCTCGATGTGCGTGTCGGCGAGGCCACGCTTATTATGGTACCTACGGGTGATTAGGTCCCGAGCCGTCTGGTACGCCTCGTCAGACACGGGCAGATGCTGGATGAGGCCCTTAGCCTCCCCATCCAGAACCGACATTAAATATGCCAATTTTTGTGCTGGCCGAAGGTCAGCCCTATCATTGACCAGGCTGTCGAACAAATTAACGAAGCCCAGGTAGCTTCCTAGGCAGCCATCAAAATGGGGGAGGTCCAAAGTAGGGAGCCTACTCACCAGCCCCGGTGCTGACCTAGGAAGCTCCTGCTTCAGGCCGGATTGCCCTTCCCTATCGGCAACTAGTTGTCTCGCACTATTGGAGGCAGCATCATACAGGTCTAAGACCTGGGCATAGTCTTCGCTGACCTTATTTCGCTGGTCAGCGGTGAAATCATTGATTGACACTTCAAGACAGCAAGTGCTGAAAGTGCGGAATTGCTGTTCCACACTTGCCAGGCGATCGCCAATCCGCTCGTACCTTTGTAGTAAGGCCTGCTGGCGATCAGGCCGGTTCACTAAGGCACTGGCCGAGGCAAACCAGCGCAAATCTGATGCAATAGCACCAGCAGCCGCACGCAAGTCCTTGATAGCTGACATAATCAAAATTCAAAAGAGCCCGGACAAGCGTTAAATAGTATTAACAATCAAAACTTATTTTTTCTTAATTCCTTGAAACCAACAAAGTATTAGCCTGTTTACTGCTGGTACAAGCAAGTGACAGGTATCTACTGTCCAACAAAATTAATAGTTTCAATATTGAAACAAACACAAAAGTTATCAAAAGTTATAACTTATAACAAATTAAAAGTTGAAACTTCAAATTAATTAATTAATAATTTGCAACAGACGGACTGGCTGTGTTATTTGAGATATAGTATAGTAAGTAAGCACAGAATATGTGTTAACTAGCAATATTATCTATATTATAACAAAACAAAGTTTGTTAATGTGACCCGCCCAAGTGGCAAGGTCAAGTTGGTTGTTATAATATTTATGAATGTATGCAATAAACTAAATTTACTAAATTTATTGATACATACAGCTGTTATGTATCCAAACAATCTGACTTATTAATGCAACAACAAATTTACGTTAGATTTTTCAACAATACAAATCAGCAATTACTGATTGAGGTTATGTGACAATGTGTTTCAAATTATCTAGGTCAACTTATACAATTAAATATTATGTATTTTAGACAATAACTGACCTGACAAACACTACAATACTGTCTACAAGGTGATAATATTAAATATACAAGCTCATACCAATCTGAGTTTATACTCAGTAATGCAACAGCGGCTAAATTTCAACTACAGCTCTGCACCAAAAATTATGTCTAGAATTCGGGCTAAGAATGGGTATTTTTTAACAGAGATCAGTGGAAGCGATTAATTCATCCAGTCTTAGCCCAAGGCAAAGGATCTAAACACATGGACCAAGTTTCTTGGCGCTAAGAATTAAACAAATGTCTTACCAAATATCTCCTGGTGATGTTCTTGAGTGGAGTCCTGGAGGCAAGTTAGACACACACGAGACTAAAATTGGCCAATATTAGCAAGTGAATTATCTTTACTTTACCAGACTCCAACGCAGCGTCTTCAATGCACGATGCAAGTTCACAGGATTCACAATTCAGTTTTGCAAATGTCAATGTTCGACTCAACTTTTGCCGGGCAAACCAAAGGCGGCAGTTTATAGTATTTGCAAGTTAATTCAATTCGCGTGTTAATTTTTCAAGGCGGCAACGGAAGTGACAGTTCAGTGTGACCATTGTCAGAAATTTTCAATAGACTAAACAAAATGTTACTCAATCGATCTAATCGATTTGACTTATAATAAAAACTAATTCTATTTCAAACACTAACTACAGGCGAATATGTAAGTATTAATGTAAGCGAATATGTAAGTAATAATAAAAGAATTAATGACATTCGATCAGCATTTCGCTATTCACTAAGCACAAGTTGTATGGAACTGACTTACGCCTTTGACTACGTTACTATAGTAAGTATGAACATATTAATAGCTTATAAATAGTTCTGTAAACACACTAAGATGGTTCAACTTACATTTCGAGGGGTGGGCAGAGATAGTGCCTCAGGTTCCTGGGCATGATAACGTCTGCTTGGACCCGGCACGCGTCCCTGGCGTACTCCTCGAAGTCAGTCACTATGCCTGCGTCCACTACTGGGCCTATACCGGGCACTGCGTATACCACTATGATCTGGTAACAAAGTATTAATATAATATTATTGTTAAAATTATATTTTAAGAAGCAGAGAGTCTCGAGTTCAAATTCACGGCTTGTGGTTGTTAATTATCGCTTACAGTTCTTCACGAAGTTTTGAAACACATGTGAAGTCTGCCAACCCGCACTTGGCCAGCGTGGCACTGCCCTTCTCATAGTGAAAAGAGGCCCGTGCCCAGCAATGGGACGGTATAATATGCATGCTGATAATAATTCAATACATGCAGCGGAAGCCTAGTGGGCAGATAGAGGTGTAGTGTAAAAGACTGCTACGCATAGGGATTCGAGTTTAAACCCACTGCGTACACTGATGACTTTTCAAGAGCAGTTGATGAAATGTAGAATTGAGGACTCTTATTAGGTGGGTCGTCTAGGTAGGTACCACTGCAATTTCAGTTATTCTGCCGCCAAGTAATAACGTACAATTGCTATGTTCCGAATGGTACTGTAGGTTGTGAAATTACTGGGCATTAGAAGACTCAACACGTGAGGTGTAAAGGTAGGCAGCGGCTTGGATGCGTCACCAACATAGCCAAAGTCTGGATGCAGTTGCTACTTACCATCAGGTGGGCCGTCAGCTCGTGTGCCACCTTACCTTTTCTTCCTTCCTTTACCTTTTTTATAGTAATAGGCGGCAAACGAGCAGACGGATCGCCTGATGGTAAGCAATTACATGGACGCAAGCAACGCCACAGGAGTTACAAGTTGCCGCCCCTTAGGGTTGGGAAAGGGATGGGACGAGGAGTGGGATACGGGAGATGGAATAGGGGATGGAGCCTGCGGCACTCTCACTCAAAGAACGAAACGCAACAGTTTAGGTACTAATACTTTTACACACCGGCGGCGCCGGCACATTCATGCTGAAATCAGCAAGGCACTACCATTCGCAGTCCTCTGTTCCATACCTACAAAAAAATTACACTAGCTGACCTCCGGTATTGGCTGTTCCTCTTCCTCCACTTCCTCAACCTCGGGAACGATGATGTCCATGTTCTCATCCAGGAACGTCTCCAAGATTCCGCGAACCATCTGCACTTCTTCAGGTTTCGCCTGTAAGTACAAAGCTTTGACTGTAGCAATTTGAAACAGAATTGGTCAAGTCAACCGAGCTAAAAAACATTAGGCAATTTAAATCCAGCTTTAATTTATATTTTCTAGTACCTAATTCGAAAATACAGCGATTGCCTAGTGGAGATACCAACAGACTGCTATGCAGAGGATATCAGGTTCGAATCCACGGCGCGCACCACTGACTTTTCGAAGTTATGAGCTCATCAAATTGTTAATGCCCCGTGCCTCGGGGAGTACGTTAAGCCGTTGGTCCCCGCTGTCATGAAGATCTTTGATAGTCGTTATAGAGAGACAGTACCTGATAATTAACTGACACAAGTCTTAACCATGGAATATCGCTGTCCCTTTGGGTTGCGGAGGTCAGAGAGGCAATCGCTCTGTGTTAAAGCTGCTATTCAGTCAAAGCCGGTTAGATTAGTAAGTGGGCCCCGGATCGCAACTAGGATAACGCTATGAGGATGAAAAAGTACAATCTCCCTGGCAAAATACGAAAAATAAACTTGTATATCCTCGTATGCCAACAGATCTTCTGGCTTCCATCCCTACGATCTGGCAAATCCTGATTGCTACACTTCTCTTTAGTTTTTATTTACTTTTATCTGTCCCAGTATCTATAATGCAATCTCGCAAGATTTTGACCACTTCATATTTTTCTATTAGGTGAAATTTTTCTGACCACTCGCAACCTGAACTGATCACTCGCGTCTTTCTCACCTTCTTCTTTTTCAAGTCAGGGTCAGGCAATATGGCGATCTGGTCATCAATGTACGCCATAATCTCCTTCTCAATGGTCTGCACTATGAACTCGCCACTGGTTGTCGACATTTGACGGCCAGCCACCATTCCTAGGAACAAGCGATTATGTTATATTAAGAGACTAGTCGACGCTAGCGGCTTCGCACGCACATATTTTCTAATTTCCCGTTTTGCCCGATCCCGTGGGAATTTTGGGCAATCCCGTCTTAGTGCACCCCTACGGTGCGCAAGGAACATACAAGCTAAATTTCATCTTCTTGTAACCAGTAGTTTCGGCTGTAGCGTGTCTGTCGGTCAGTCAGTAACGCAAGGATTTTATATATTAAGATTTTTTGCCAAGGCCACCTACTGTAAATCTCGGTAGACCATCTCTATTGATAGTCTTATTAGTATATATCCATATATACTAATGACGGAACCATTCCTAGGAACAAGCGATTCTGTTACATTAAGAATTTTTTAGCTGATCTAGTATAGATCGCGGAATGCCATCTCTATTGAAAGTCTGGATATATACTGTTAAATATACAGTCTACAAAATAATAATTACCTACTAAATAATTTATAAATACCTCTGTAGAATGATAAGAAAGCCGCCTTAAGCCGCCATCCCACTGTGCGTTGTTTTGCGGTCGTACACGCGACGCACCCTTTAAGTTACCCAAGCGGCGGTGTAACTACTCTATGCAATAAAAATAACGTCAAAGGTGCCGCACACGCCCGTCCTCAAAACAATGCTCCGTGGGAAGCAGACTTTACTGTGTGACCACTGTGAATACCTAGTTACTCTAAAGTATAACATCACTAAAATCTAACCAAGATCATAATTAGCGGAATTGAATTTATCCACTAAAATGGCCAAATCTGCAAATGTTTCCTCCAAGTCTTGAATGCGTTCTTCTTTGGCGCGCGCAGCCTGAGATGGGAAACGAAATTAAGCCGCGTTTTCACTAGGCAACATTTAGCGCGTGACACGTGACGCTCAACATGTACATACGTGTACGGGAACGCTGCACAACAGCGCGCGACGTTGCCAGCTGGCGCGCAACATGACGCGCGCGACGTTGTTTGTTAAAGAGCATCGTTAGTTGAGCATCAATTGTTGTAGTAGAGGAGACGTAGAACATCGACCTTCACCGATCTGATAACCAGATGAGACGTATTTTTTATGTAATATAATTTATAAACAAATATGCCTATAATAACTTGCCTATCAAAAAGTGCTCATAGCTATGTTAATTGTAATCAACCGCAAATATAACTTTGTCGTTTATACAAACACTATGGAAAACAAAGTTATTTTTGGTGATGAAAAAGCGATCGTGATATTTGGTTAAGTGAAGATAACGGGTATGTTATGTGGATACCTGAACTACGGGACCCTTACGGGACTCGCACTTAATCTAATTGTTTGATTTTTATTGCTATATTACTTCCGTGTACGTTTATTAATTACTAGCATCAGCCTTAACACTTAACATACCCTTTATCTTCACCGAGCCAAATATCACTATCACTTTTTCATTTACCAAAAATAACTTTGTTTTCCATAGTGTTTGTATAAACGACAAAGTTATATTTGCGGTTGATTACAATTAACTTGAATTTTAAAATAGCTATGAGCACTTTTTGATAGGCAAGTTATTATAGGCATATATGTTTATAAATTATATTACATAAAAAATACGTCTCATCTGGTTATCAGATCGGTGAAGGTCGATGTTCCACGTCTCCTCTACTATTGTTGATTCTGATTGTTATTTTGTAGGTATTTTCTAACCCACCAACGTGTTTTTTTTTATTTTTGATGCATTTTTTGATAAAATTATAACCACTGCCGCTGAAACCAACACAAGTTCCTCTTGCGAGATGTTGTCGACGACTGACGTAAAGTAGTAGATGCGTAGACAGACAACGTTCTTCAACAAAAGTTCCGCGCTGACTTTCAACATGTTGGGCAACTTGTTGTGCAAAATGTTGCGCGTCAATTGTTGCCTAGTGGAAACGCAGCTTAAGGATTAGGGAACGTGGAATTTGAAACTAATTCTTAATCAAAGTGACCTTACCGCCTTTTATTCTTACTAAAGCCTATATTATTGGTCAGTTCAGCCTGGGATAAGAAATAATAGTCCAGTCACTTTAGGCATAAAACGGGGTCAATCTCGGAATTTGAGATAATAAGCTGAAAACTTGTATACAGCTTCAATTTGGCGTTCTATATGTTGTCTCAAAAGTCTCATAGTATCTCGTGGCTGCGTCGTAAGTTATTCGAGGTCAAAGGTCACGAAAATCGGTTTTTTGCAATTATCTCCGTTTCTATGGTTACAATCACTTCAACACCTATTATAAAAATTGAAGATAAAAAAATTTGCCACAGCTTTTGTCTCAACTCTTTTTCTGTACGCTCAACCCTTTTCGAGATAGAGAGCGGAGAGCACCCAGCGCTCAGGCATAATATACTGTTATACAAGGTCAACCGTGAATCTCGGTGAATAATACCTTGTATATAGAAATAAGTCAAGTAAATATAATTTAAGTTAATTTTTATTTAGTAGCTGTACTTTTGTTACAATTAAAATTAAAATTAAATGTTCATTTAAATTCTTCAATAACTTGAAGTTCAAAAATATCAATTTTCTTCTTCTTCTTCTTCATCATCATCTCCTGGGAAATTGAAAATTTCAATTTCATCTTCATCATCTTCTTTTACCTGCATGATTGTCTCCAAACTTTCTAAAATTTCTGGATCAAATGCAGTTTCTTCCTCAGGATCGTCTTGCAATACAACAGCATTGAGACAAGCTTGCCCATTGCATTGTCCGCAAGCTAAAGTGCATTGCAAGCCCGATTTTCTGCATCCGCAGCGTGACCTTGTATAACAGTATATATGCCTGAGCGCTGGGTGCTCTCCGCTCTCTATCTCGAAAAGGGTTGAGCGTACAGAAAAAGAGTTGAGACAAAAGTTGTGGCAATTTTTTTTATTTTAAATTTTTACAATAGCTGTTGAAGTGATTGGAACCATAGAAACGGAGATAATTGCAAAAAACAGATTTTCGTGACCTTTGACCTCGAATAACTTACGACGCAGACACGAGATAATATGAGACTTTTGAGACAACTTTTAGAACGCCTAAATGAAGCTGTATACGAGTTTCCAGCTTATTATCTCAAATTCCGAGGTGAATCCCTAAAGTGACTGGACTATAAGGAGCGAATAAATGAGACAAGAAACCGGTGCCTGAACTTAATCTACGTTGATGACTATGGTAGGATTGAGGTAAAAAGGATTTCCTGGCTTAAGCCTAACTTGTTTAGAGGATCTATTCATGCTCAAAGGAATATGATGGTGGTATAATCTTTATAGAAAAAGAAAGTGCTAGAGACATAACTTTTATTCTAATCCGTCTTCTTTTTCTTCAAATTGATATATCTGCAATGTATCAAATCGGCTAGGGTCACCTATATACTTTGCTTCGACCTATACCTAAATTAAAATAGAAAACCCGCCAACCTACCATAAATAAAACATATCATAGACAAAAAGAGAAATTTACAGCAACGATAATCTTCTCAATCGGATCCAAAATCTCTTCCTCCTCCTCTTCCATAGCAGTCGGTTGCGATGCGGCCATCGTCACACTCTTCATCTGCGAAGGCGTAACCTTGGAGACTGCTTGACCTTGTAACTTGGACTCCGCGTCCAGCTTCTCCTGTGCCTGTACCAAAGAACTCAGATTTACATAGAACCGCAGACCATAAGGATTTCGTGTGCCGATTCCAAGTGTGGTCTGCCCCCAGTTTAGTTCGTAGTTGGCGGCGCGGGTGTCGTTTCTCCGTCTCTCTTGCTCTCGTAGTTCGAGAAGAGAGAGGAGAGAGACGGATGTTCGGTTCCCCCAGTGTATCTTACTGGGGGAACGACCGTCTCTGTAGCTCTTATACTAGGGGAAAGACTGCCACGCCGCCAAGCGGCAATTTGGGTCACAGAGTTTGTCTTCAGAGCGCCCATAGGAAATGTGTTTCTATGTAAATATCTGAGTTCTTTGCCTGTGCTGTCGGCTTGGTTGTCGATTTTGCTTCGTCAATTGTGGATTTCGCTCCTTCGACTGTCGACTTCGCTCCTTCAACTGTCGACTTTGCTCCGTCGTCTGTTGCTGTTGTTGCTTCTTCTCCTGACTCTTCTTCGTCTCCTGAATTTTGTTGGATATGTGAGTAAAATGAAAAACATTTTGGAGATATACTACATAATATGATGTTTTAATTTAACCGTGCGGTTTTTGCTAGTCTAACAAACTACTATAGAGAACAACTTTTAATTTAGAAACTACTTGAAATATAAACCAGTCCCAACGATATAATAATACATACTACAAAAGTATTTGATTCAGCTACATTATTAAACAGTTTTAAAATTATATCCCTGAATATTTCTATTCTTTAAATACTGCAGTATGGACTTATACTGGGACTAGATTCAATCCCATTCCCACTCAAATATCTGCTGTGATAGTCGCAGGACCTAAAATGACATCGAGTTTAACACTCGTGAAGTCTCGCAGAAGCTGTATGGAACCCTCGAGATTAGACATATTGGAGTTACATACAGACATAAATCTATGTAGACTCTACATAATATCAAATACTACTAGAAAATAATGATCTCTAAACAGAATAAGATGTATGTAACCGTATATTTCGTATTCAATTTCGTTTCCGTCTTCATCGAACACATATATCAAGACCTGATCTTCTTTGCCTTCTTCCTTTTCTTTTTCCACTTTCTCTTTCTCTTCTAATGAGCAAACAAAGTTGTTATGATATTTTTTAAATGCCTAAAATTAAATCGCCTCAAATGTCTTATGCACCTATAATAATAATAATAATAATTTATTTATTCACAAAAATACAAAAGGTACGTATACTACAATTCGTCTTAAATTAAATCCATTGGTATAACTAGCCTAATGTCTTATATTTAGTTTTACATTGAGTACACCTATGAGTTGCATTAGACATTTGAGGGGAAAAACCAAATGTCATATGCATCCCCGTATATGCATAACGAGATGGCTATCATTGGTCGTTGATATTAAACGGTTTTTGCACTTGTAACACGATCTTGTTATATCATTGGATTTATCGATTTCCGCTTGATCCATTTTTGATTTTTTTTTAACTAAAAACGCACGTTGGGGCAAATGACCTTGACGCACAGGAGGTTAAATGTAAAGAAGCTGATAAATTGTTAGATATTTTAGTTATAGATAGCCATTGGAGTAGTCGTGCTCTAAAGAGGAGACCACGCCTTCGCAAATGTAGTGTCAGACGCCTTCTAGGTAGTAGGGGTAGTAGGGAGCGATGATATACGCAAAGTTGCTGGAAACCAAAAGCTGAAAAATGGGCTCAGTGGCGTGCCATTGAAGAGGCCTATATCCAGCAGTGGACTATGACAGGCTGACGATGATGATGGAACCCATAGATTTTTCTGTTCACGCCAATACTGCGACGACACAAGTCTGTCACTGTCAAGTGCGTGGACATCCTTAAAACAAAACCCCGCCACCGACGCCGCTTCGTATAATCAATTACCGAAAACCTATAATGTATGCATGCAGTATACTTAGGTATACAGTACTACAGGTTGCTCGCAGCTACGCCCGCCAATTTTTCATTTATTTAATTTTTTCTGCCCGAACCCTAAGGAATTTCGGGAATCCCTTCTTAGTGCACCACTACGTTCCATAACATAACATAGCTTCACGCCTTTTATCTCCGAAGGAGTAGGCAGAAGTGTATTACACACCCACACTTCGCCAGTTATGTTTCGATCCTCATTTCGATCACACAATGTAATATGGGGCTATTGCCCTCTACCGGGCACATTGTTATTTAATTCCCCAAGGAACATTTATGCCAAATTTCAACTTCTTGCGCCAAATAATTTTGGCTGTAGCTTGTCAGTCAGTCAGTAACGCAAGAATGTTATATATTATACAGATTATACGTTACCTTTTGTTATTTCCTCTCCCTCGACGTCACTCTCCATTTGTATACCACTCATTTGCTTCAAAAGTTTCTGGGAAAAGCGAATAAAATATATTTTTAGTTAACTTGCAATTTACCTGTAATGCCTAATAAATACGTTATTAAAGGTAGCAAAACCCTTATTACATTACAAATCTGATAGAATCAAAATATATATCGGAAATCGGTATCAATGTAAAAATACTTAAATAATTTCGTTTCTACTCAACTAAGATTTAACAATTAAACTAAGTACATCAGTTTCATTTTTAGGCACGCCATAATAATAAAATAATTTACAGACTAGATAAATAAAATATCTGAAAGAGGACGATCAAAAATATGATTGAATGTAACACTGATATATTTACCACGGAAACAGAGGTATTTTTATGTAATAGGCGGTAAACGAGCAGGCCAATCACCAGAGGGACAATTTCGAGAGTAGCGATCGATAGAGGCCGCTAGGGGGCGCATTTAGAAAATGTATGGAAATTGTTCCCGTCGACTACTCTATCGTCCACCGTGACGATCGAGTGCAAACTCGCACTTGACCCTCTGGTGGTAAATGATTACCGCCGCCGACGGACACAAATAACGGACACAGAGGAATCACAACTGCGTTGCCACTCTTTGATATGGGTATGATTACGAAGCCAGGTTGGCCGCTGCAGACACAACCTAGCTAAATGGGGTATGATTGACTCGGCTTCCACGCAGTGCGACTGCGGCGCTCCCGAACAGACCATGAGTCACCTGCTAGAGTGTTCAAAGACTCCAAAGTATCGGCACAGGTGTTCGGGGGCCGATCTATGTCAAGCCACCGTCAATGCCGATGCTGTTGCCACATACTGGGCTGGTGCCATTTGAATTCCAGTTAGTAGAGCCTTGCTGATTTCAGCATGAATGGGCCGGCTCGACCGGGGAAGTACTACCCTCTGACAGAAAATCGACGTAAAGTAACAGTACCTAAACTGTTGCGTTTCGTTCGGTGAGTGAGAGTGCCGGAGGCCCTATCCCCTGTTCCTTCTCCCTCATCCCACTCCTCATCCTATCCCTTTTCCTAGCCCCAAGGGGCGGCAACGCACTTGTGACTCCTGTGGTGTTGCTTGTGTCCATGGGCGGCGGTAATTGCTTAGCATCAGGCAATCCGTCTACTCGTCTGCCGCCTATTCCACTAAAAAAGAAAAAAAAATCTGTACCAACGACTCGAGAAGAAGAAGAATATGGGTAAAGGAATAGGCGGAGGAGCGAGATAAGAAAGAACGAAAAGGCGATAGCACTTTTACGAACCCAACGACTCGCAACAGTTTCTGTGAAAGGGTAGAGGGTAGCACTTCTTCGGTCGAGGCGACGTATTAATGCAGAAATCAGCGAGGCTATACTAAGTACAATCAAGCAAGTCGGCGGTGGACCAGTTTGAAAAAAAATCCTTTGGCTCGCTCATAGAGTCGAGGCATACTAGAAACTGGTTTTGTATACGAGTGACAATGAGCGTGTAAAGTAGCACCGGAAGCGACGATGTCTTGCTGAGCGATTCTCGCCCTTATGGTGGTCTAGCGGGAAGTTGTTCGACTGTACCTATAGAACTACATAAGGTTCAGAGGTGCCCAGTTTTATGCCTAAAATCGCTCTACATGTAACTCGACATATTAAAGCGCGATTAATATACAGTATACAAAACAACTACACATATTATATTAGAACAAAATCTACGAATATTTAAACAAAAAAAGACTAACTTCGACATCTTCGCTAGATTTCGCTTTGCCTGAAAATTAGTAATATTATGAGTTAAATTATAATGTCATCATACCAATATTATAAACAGTTATACTTCTAATAACTATAACTAACCGAGAGATATGCCTCTATCCCTCAATACGTAAAGGATTTGGGCCTTGGCACTCCTGCACCCCACGCCAAAGGCTGGATTCCACCGTAAGCGGAACGGACACATGACTGTCTTATTTTACCTCAAAAGCAATAACTGAATACATATTTACACCAACAAAGGGTCGAATGAAAATTGCTCAGCGGGAAAAAGGGAAAATGAGACAACAAATATTTTTTTTGATAAAAACGCAGACCTATATTTTTTTTAAATCTGCTCCGCTTAGCCATTTTCGTCTCAATACTCTTTCGCAGTGGAGTGAAGTGTTTAAGCTTTTCAAAAGCACAAAGCTCATCATATTTAGCTCATTATTACTATTACTATTTCTGTAATTCGCTCTATCTTCACAAAATTTAAGTCTCGCCTAAGGATGCACATTCATTCATTCAAGGATTCATAAAAATATAGATTTTTTATATCAAATTAAATCCTATAATATAGACAGATCCTAAACCCTTCACTGAACATTCATATTCCTCGCAGGCCTTACGAATTTTATTTTCTAAGCCTGCAGAATATAAAAACTCATTTTCTACTCAACAATAAGAACATAACCTTTTCTATCCATCATATAATTCTCCCTCTCTATTTGCGCGGCCCTCTGTATAGAGGGCGATCGTTCTAGCTCTCCAATAAGTGGTACCGCAGCTTTCATGCTGATCCTGGTTCCAAAGTCTATTGTATCATCAACTAAATCCAAGTGGACCAGGTCTGATGCGTAACCCCAGAATTCGTCTTCTTCTTCTTCGCCTTTCTGTTGGGAATTTGAGGGATATATGAAAGATGAGGTAGGGAGTAAGGCAATGATTTAATTCTTCATTCCGTCTGTTAGACCTTGGGGGCTACGTCAGGTTAGAAGCATAAGGTAGAATAGAAGGAAATGAAAGTTTCATTTCATTTCTTGGCTCCAAAACTCTTCTTCTTCTTCATCTTTCTGTTGGGGATTGTAGGGATATGTCAGGATGGAAGGATGAATTCTATTAGACAGCATGAAAAGAAAATTAAGTAAAAGTAGGATTTCATTTCTTGGCCCCAAAACTGGGAATTAGAGGGATATGTCAGGCTAAAAGGATGAGTAAGAAAGCAAGGAGACTATGGCTTCCTCGTTGGTATGTTGGAATAAAGATGGTTTATACCTCTTTGCGTATGCCCGTTGAAGACTCTGGTTCAGCCTCTTCTTCCTCTGGTTCAGCCTCTACAGGGATGTGACCTAAAAGGGAATATAAAATAGCTAGCTTATTAACATAAGGACAGAAGTCATAATTCTTCTACCGTTATCCCAGTTGCAACCCAGGGTCCGCTTACTAGTCTAAACAGATTCAATATTAGCTTTTTTGCGTACAGAATGACTGCCTGTTTCACCTACGCAACACAAAGGGATGGCAATATTCCACGGCTTAGATCGGCGTCAGTTCATTCAGTGGTACTGACTCCTTATAACGACTGTCAAAGATCTTTATGACATCCCGGACCTGCGGCTTAATGTGCTCTCTGAGGCACGCGGCAAGCGATAATTCACAGGTTTGTCGATTACAGCATGAATGGGCCGGCTCGACCGGGGAAGTACTACCCTCTCACAGAAAATTGACGTAAAGTAACAGTACCTAAACTATTGAGTTTCGTTCGGTGAATGGGAGCGCCGGAGGCCTATCCCCTTTCCTTCTCCCTCATCCCACTCCTCATCCTATCCCTTTTCCCAACCCCAAGGGGGGGCAACGCACTAGTGACTTCTGTGGTGTTGCTTGTGTCTATGGGCGGCGGTAATTGCTTACCATCAGGCGATCCGTCTGCTCGTTTGCCGCCTATTACCATAAAAAAAAAACAATTCAATACAAAACATTTACAGACCAAAATATCATCACACATCGAAAAGTCAGTGGTGCTCGCCGAGAATTCGAACCACATACCCTCTGCATAGGAGTCTGTTGGTATCTCCACGAAGGTATCGTCACCTACCATATTTTGTATGCATGCTCTTTATGCGGTTTTAGGTATTAGGGATGACGACAACTAGTCAAATAGGACAAGGTTAAAGAGTTACTGAGTTTTTCGGCATTCTCAGTAGCAGCACGGAGCCTGTTGATGTGCTCGGTAACGGCAATAGGCTTGCCCCCTATTCCGTGGGACCTCCAAATTCATTGCGAAATCTGGGTGTAAAATTACAACTCTACCTTCCCCTTCGGGGATACAGGAGTGTATAAAATAATATGAAGTAGGGACGTTATTACTTTTTGGCATGGTTTTCTAGATATAAGAACCTATATAATTTATTTTACTTGCAGAAATCATCCCTATTAAAATAGGTAAAGTACCTTCCCTATAACCGTTATAGTACTTGACATCTGTGGAAGCATCGATCGCGGCTAAGAACCGGTACATCTTGAGGAAGTCCTTCAGAGGAATGGCAGCAGAACCACCGTCAGGCTCCTTGGTTAAGGACTCGCAGATCAGGATCATTGTGTGGGTCAGACACTGAAACATAGAAATAGTTTGATAAAAGCGGTGATTTCGGAATTATTGTTTTTTTTTTTTAGAATGGGGGATTGAGAAAAATAAGTTGTGTGTGAACCCTGACAAAGTGTATGTTACAACGGATTGCTGCCCGGCAAACTCTTAGAATCTTAATATATAAAATCCTTGCGTTACTGACTGACTGACAGACACGCTACAGCCGAAACTATTGGGCGCAGGAAGCTGAAATTTGGCATGTATGTTCCTTGGGGACCGTAGGGGTGCACTAAGAAGGGATTTCCCGAAATTCCCACGGGATTGGCCAAAACGGGTAAATTTAAAAAAAATGCAGGCGTAGCTGCTGGCGTCCTCTAGTATAAAAATAAAAACCTTTTATTTGTAGTGAATAGGTAGTAGAATAGAATGATAATATCATCCTCTTGCTCTGGTCCCAATTTATGTAGGGACGGCGCAGTATGTCCATCCCTTCCATACTTCACTGTCATCAATCATTTAATCGATCAATGAGTCTTTCAATCAAACGATCTGGCTGCTCGTTTATTGCCTATTACATTTAAAACATGTATGATGCTTTTTTTATTGTAGTAGGCGGCAAACGAGCAGACGGAGCAATTGCCGCCGCTCATGGACACAAGCAACACCATAGGAGTCACAAGTGCGTTGCCGCCTCTTGGGATTGGGAAAAGGGATAGGAGGAGGAGAGGGATGAGGGAGAAGGAATAGGGGATGTATGTACCTTAGTAAGTAATCCAGCAGAAACCGCTATGAAATGCAGGAAGGGCACGCTCTCAGCTCGCTTGTACACCTCGCAGAGACATAATATGCGCCTTAACTCGATAGGGTCCAGGCAGAAGCCTTGCCACGCGCGCTTCAGCACCGGCATAGGGATGTCTGTCATGCCGATTAACTGGAAAACATTAGATAGGTATAACATTTTATATTGCGACTAGAGGACGCCAGCAGCTACGCCTGCATTTTTTTTTAATTTACCCGTTTTGGCCGATCCCGTGGGAATTTCGGGAAACCCCTTCTTAGTGCACACCTACGGTCCCCAAGGAACATACATGCCAAATTTCAGCTTCCTGCGCCCAATAGTTTCGGCTGTAGCGTGTCTGTCAGTCAGTCAGTAACGCAAGGATTTTATATATTAAGATAACGATAGCTAGCCTTGTGGATATCGGTTCACCCAGTAAATAATTCTCAGGTAACAAATATAAATTTAAAAATAACGTGGTCTTGTAAACCTTCCTCCCTTTGAAGTTGGTTAAAAAAGCATGGCCTGTAGTCAGTCCCGAGAGGCGGCGCACGTGTTCCGCGTGCGCCTCTCGTAGCGTTAGTAGACTACGTCGTTCTTTTCCGCTCGTAGTATGAAAGAGGATGTATGAGGACAAATTATGATGTATGCAGATGGATGCATGCGAGGGACGGGGCCTGCTTCGGCGGGCCAGCTCAGGTGGGGTCGCGGCAGTTATACAAACGTAGTTCCCGTGACCCTGCCATTCAATGGGATCGGATAGAGGAACACCATGGTGGTTTAACTACGGAATTCAATATTCGAATTATAGATAGATCTGTAGATTTTAGATTCGTTTTTGACATATATGTCAAACATGAATCTAAAATCTACAGATCTATCTATAGTTCGAATATTGAAGATGGCCGTAAGTGAGTAGTCCCGGCGCTTCTCGTCGGGGAGTCCCACACTCTCCCAAGCCTGAGCCCCAGCCTGGGGGGGTTATCCCGTAAATATATTGGTTTCCATCATGCGTCAAAAAAAAAAATGGCTTGTAGTCAGTACTATTACAACTAGACATTGTTGTTGCGAGTCTGGATGTTAATTATGTTCGTTGATCGAATGTTTTTTATATAATATAATAATAATAATAAAATAATAATATTCTACCACATACACACATCACCATCTAGTCCCAAACTAAGCAGAGCTTGTACTATGGGGACTAGATAATGGATACATACATACATACATACATACATAGACTCACGCCTGTTTCCCCGAAGGGGTAGGCAGAGTCATATTGAACGCCCACTTTTCGCCAGTGTTTTGATCCCACGTAATAGGTGGCGAGCCTACTGCCGCTTATCGGGATATTTTGTTTATCGACAGGTGCACCACTTGCAGGTGAGGTTGGCTTGGGACCCTAAGTTCTTGGTGGGAACCCTATGCACATAATGGATATACATACATATATACTTTTTTTTTGTAAATACATATATATTATACATAGAAACACCCAGACCAAGACAAACATCCATGTTCATGCACACAAATGTTTGACTTGAGCGGGAATCGAACCCGCGAGCTTCGGCGTAGCAGTCGCTTACACTCCCGCTGCGCCACCCGGTCGTCAATGATTCAGTCATAGGCCTTTCCCGAGGCTCTTCATCCATATACCTAGACTGATCTTTAACCGCATCCATTGGCTTTCAGCGATCCTAATAAGATCGAAAGTACATCTCGCGGGCGACCTATCTCTGCTGCAACGTCCATAGTAGGAGAAACCGCGGGGATTTGAAACAAAGGTGATTTGAAACAGTGCCGATTTCTTGAAACTTTTAACCGTTAGCTAGTTGGCAACGAGGTTTTTCAACCACTTCACTGCGCCCGTTGACGAGTCAGTTCGCCAGTGGCCTAAGTCGCGCGGTTATGGAGTTCTAGCTGCCATGTGACAAAAATCATAAAAAATAAGTATTTAACGTTTTTTACCATGCTCATATTTTGATAAAGGTTTTGTATTTTGGTTTAAGTTATACGTGTTTCGAAAGCTCATTAACTACAGATAGAATAGTATAGTATATATATTTGGTACAGTTGATTTTGTAAGTATTTACTTATTGATTGTAGATTTAATCGAAATTGAGAGGTTTTTCCCTCTCTGAGGGGATTTGAAACAGGCTGTTTCAACTCTCCTCGTTTTTTTCAAATTTGTATGAGACAACAGTCAATAAATGGTTGGCACAAAAAAATAATGTTTTATGTGTTGATTTAATATGTTTATTTTGTTTCAGCATGCCTACTGATAATAAAAGAAAGACTATCAGAGTTATGGAGGGCCGCGAAACATATGATCACTGTATAAAGCCTGTAGTTACTTACTTAACTCTGCTATAAGTCCAAAATATCAATTAAAAGTTTTGTTTCGCACCTGAAAAGCTTTAGAAGTAAATACTTTTAAATCATAGCGTATTTTTTTATTTTACAGCCCTTAATACTTATCAAAAATCATATGTTTCAACTCTTCTTGACCTCTGTTTCATCTTACCTCGGTATGAGGGGAGTTGAAACAAGTTGACTTGGTGCGGTTAAGTCGATTTTCCTCCACAATATTTAAAGCTTACACATTCTTTATGATAGACAATTGCAAGTATAAAGAAGGACCTATCGATTGGTACTAATATCAAACGATTTCTGGTTATGGTATTTAGTGTATGAAACAAAATGTAAAAATTGTTTTAACTCCCCTCGGTCGGCTATTAGGTTCTTCAGCTACGTGCTTATAATAGATCTAATAGAGTAGTATTATTGAATTTGTACGTAGTATTACCTGATTAGCCAGCACCTTATGGCAGCCCCTAGTGAGCCCCCCCTCAGAGTTAAAGATGGGGTACTCGAGCCGCAGTTTGACGGGCGGTGGTCTGTGCTCTGCCAACGCTCTGAAGTACTCGAACGACCAGCGGAGGAGGTCGTAGGGCTGGGTTTTTATTGCCGCTGAAAATATTGAAAAAATATTCCTGGTACGTCATGGCATACAAAACTGAACTTCATTTTAAACCCTTAAACCCTGGATAGAATCATCAGTTTGATATCACTGATAATTGATAATATAACATTCTGTAGCAAAATCTACGAGGTACCTACTAAATACCTTAATTTTTCTTAAGCTTCAAATTGGATTTGTCCAGGACACCGCATAGACCTATTTATAAGCATTCAACCGTTACCGTCGCCACAAGATTGTTGATGCACCTTAGTCCGAAGTCCGAATAGGCAAGCTGTAGAGGCGATGTGTAGAGCATAAAGCTCAAAGAAACTATGGCCGTTGGAGCAGCAAGCTTCTAATCGCTTATAGCATCAGGGAGACCCCCCCCCATTTTCTAAAAACGCCCCTAACAGAGAGTAGCGATCGATAAAGTCCGCTAGGGGGCGCATTTAGAAATTGTATGGAAATTGTTCCCGTCGACGAGGCTATCGTCCACCGTGACAATCGAGTGCAAACTCGTACTATACCCTCAGATGATCCCGCTGCTCGTTTGCCACCTATTACTCCTATTAGGAATCATACATAAAAATAGTTTTCATTAATACAAACTTCATCATCATCATCTAAGACTATGGAACATCATCATCAACAGCCTGCCTAGTCTACTGCTGGATGTAGGCCTCTCCGATAGCACGCCGCTGAGCCCCGATTTTCGACTTTAGGTACCTACTTTTAATACAAGCTTACCTTTACAATATTTCTTGAGTATGTACGGAAACTTGGGTGGTATGACGATCTGCTGGGAGCAGTACATTTGCTCCAAAAGCTCCGGCATTGTGGCGGATGTTTAGGACACCTAGAAACATAAATTATATGTAAGTAAGATATAGTAACGCCGTCTATGGAATGTGGTTGGAACTTAAGTAAAAGAAAAACATGCTGCGGTCAAACCTAGCAAAAGCTTCTCAATATTATATTTAATTAGATGTATTATTCTACTTTGAATTGCGTTATGTTTTATTCAATTTATTTAAGTAGTCAGTACTGTAGTGAGAAATATTGCCTTATTTTCATACGTAGTTCCAGTTAAAGCCGATAGATGGCTCTATCTACGAGTAAATTGTCTTTATTCTAAAGCACTACGAAAAGGATTTTCAGAGGGTCTAGTACGAGTTTTACACACGATTGTCACGGTGACGATAGCACAGAATAGATAGTACTAACGTAACGATAGCCTTGTCGACGGGAACAATTTCCATAAATTTTTTAAAAGGGCCCCTAACGGAGAGTAGCGGTCGATAGAGCCCGCTAGGGGGCGCATTTAGAAAATGTATGAAAATTGTTCCCGACGACTAGTCTATCGTCACCGTGTAAAATTCGTACCAGCCCAGCCTCAGAAATGACGGGGAAGCATTTACGTGCCTGAGAGCCCGTACTGCCCTTATATTCGACTTAATACCGCCAAGCAAAGGCCTCCCTAAGATCTTCCGTAAGGCTTTCCACACAGGCTTTGCAAGAATTGAACACCCAGAGGCTTAAGTCAAACTATTCTTTTTTACAAAAAATTAGTCTAATAAATGCACTTCACATTAAAGCATATTACGTAAAGGAAAAGGAAGCGGTTTGATTCGGGCGCGGCTCAAGATCGGTCTGTGTGGAGAACCTTGGGGGAGGCCTATGTCCAGCAGTGGACGTCTCTAGGCTGACATGATGAGGAACATACATAAGTACTTACCGTATGTTTCTATTACCAAAAGTAACAAATACATAAAAATTACTCACAATTTATAAAACTACACAAATCTGTTTTTTGTTTACACGAACTCGTCGCCATAGCAACTGCTGAGTGACATTCAAATTGTACCTACTAGTCGACCAAGCCAACTAGACGAATGTCAACGTGACAAAATTCAACATATTTCAATAATTATAATCCAGAAATGCCTAGTACCGATTGCAGGCGCATTGTACGTTTACACGCCACGTTCGCACGCTACGATAAATAATTTCTGGATTATAATTGTTGAATTATGTTGAATTTTGTCACGTTGACATTCGTCTAGTTGGCTTGGTCGACTAGTACTCTGTGGTGACATTTCGTTTTTTTTTCTTTTTTAATAATGTTTAGCGCCTACTTTGTATTCATAACAAGTTGCAAATAAAATATTATGAAATCATTATTTTAAACTTTAACACCATTATAAAACCTGGGCTAAATCTAGATTAAAAATACTTAATTATATCGTATTTGTACAGCAGCCTCATGATACATTTTTGAAAAGCTTAACGCCTCTACAAATCTTCCCGAATTTTGTAACACGGATGACTGCACCAATGCAATGGCGGCGCAGTGGGTGCCGCCTGACACTGCGCTGAGTGTCGTGGGTTCGATACGAACTCTCGAGGCGACACTCTTGCAATTTATCTGCTATGTCCATAGAATAAAGAATATGTCACTCTATAGACATGAAGGCTGCCGCGGTGAGTCCACTCATCCAACGCAGCATATTCATCTCCGTGACACGCAGACTCTGCTTGTGTCACTCAAGCACCCCGTCTCACAGCCATGCCATATGCCGTTGAAATATATTTTAGCGTAAAATTACGACAACCATTTATCACAATCACAATAATTATCAATAGAATACAATACCGCGAGTTATACTCTCCTAAAACCCATGTGTATTAAAAATACCTATATATTGCTTAAGAGTATTTTACTAAAATTAAGTACTTAGGTATTAAGCTTTTCGCACCTCGAAGTGCTTTTTCTTGAAGACAAAAAATTTGAATACCTACTTAGTTTTAAGCGATTTTCTATATTTTTTGCATGTCTTTAGTTGTGAACCTACGGGTAAGGAATTTAGGGACTGGCTATAGCTTAACAACCTTTTCTTTTGTTCAAAAAAAGTAGGTAAATTGGGCTTGAGTTTGCAATTTTACGGTGACGTACACATGCCGTGCTAGTAAAGAACAAGTAAATTGTAACTTGAACTAGCAAATAATTTTAACCACCGTGTTAATGAAGTATTGCGTGTTCGATGCCCGCACGCGAGAAATTATCAACATTAATCATTTTTATTTTTATTATTTTTCTTTTTTCCTTCAACCACGCGTCTTTTCTGCGAACGATATCGATGAATGAAAACTGGGTTCAGTGGTGTTCTATTAACGAAAGCACTTTCAGGTCATCATCGTCGTCATCATCAGCCCTGTACATATAGGTACTATCCCACAGCTGAGCACGGACCTCTTCTCACTATGGGAAGAGTAAGGCCACAGTCCACCACGCAGGTCATGTGCGGGTTGGCAGACTTCACATGTCTTTCGAGAACATTTTTGAAGAACTCTGAGTGCAGGTTTTCTCATGATGTTTTCCTTCACCGCCAAGTGAGCGATAATTAACAATTAACTACGCGTAACTTCGAAAATTACTTCAAATATTACAAGATTCGAACCCAAGACTCTCTGCGTAACAGTCTACTGTCCTGTCCACTACGCCAACGCACACAACAAATTGTGAAACACAAGAGTTCGCCTCGTGTGGAGATCGAACCCATATCATTCGACGCGCTGCTAAATGGCTAAGCGATGGCTTTAACCACTACGTTATACGTGTAGTCTAAATGTTTAGGTCGTTATGTGCTAAAGGTATCACTGTATTTTCAGCGTTGACCCTATATCACCTTAGGTTTAAACATACATTTAGTAAATCATAGTACAAAAGTCGTTCCTTATCACGAATATTTCTAATCAACATAAAAATGAAATTCATTCCACACGAAAATATTCACTATGCCAATAAAATTTCCATGGTTGTTTCACGTGAAAAAAGTAATCTTTATGCGTTAGGCTGCTAGATTTAATTACTTTTGCTTCTAATTTCGCACGGCCGCACGTGGCGCCATCTCTCCGATGAATGCCGAACTACGTAGTAAAAGTCGATGCTGTCACGTGGTACAGCGCGCTCGAGAAGAAAAAAAACAAAACCTGTTTAGTACAGTGACGTTTCTGATGTTTTTATGTCGTGTGTTTCGAGGAAGGTGTCCAAGTGATTTTACCGTGTAAATTTCGTACAAAACATACTCATATTTACTTATTCAAGTTCCAAACAGTGTTTTGATTGCATTCTTATAAGATTTAGTCGTGTTATTGTCGAAAGGTGTAAACTTATTGTCACTGGCGACCTGCTGTCGGGTGAATGAAACCACTGTGATAGTGTCACTAATATAATCACAAATACGGAAAAATGTGCAATCACTGACTGGTTCATTATACGACAATTATGTGTGAACATACTTTTATTAAATCAGTTCTATGTGCGAAATTGTGTTAAAGAAATGGGTGACAGATTGAAACATCCATTCAAAGTGAAAAATACATTTGTTGTTTGTGTTTTATTAGAAAAATGGATGTGATAACTGGATTATCCCCTCTAAGTGAGTATTGCTTTGGCTTTCTATTGGGAAAAGGGTCACTTGATTGGTATTCAATGCGTGCGATTAAGGTCTATGACCAATTGACCATACAATGGCATTTGTGGTATTAGCATAAAGTGAACGACTCTCAACGTGGAACTCTTTGGATTTTTATTTTTTATTTTGTGTTGACGTTCGATTTATGAATGTGTTTTTGTTTCTGTTATTTACTTTTTAATTGTATGAAGTAGTGTTTGCTTTACTTTAACAATCTTGTGTAATAGTTAATTAATTATTTAAGTAGGTACCTACATAATAAAATAATTATGTCGTAAATTATTTGGTCACACATAAAACGTAAATAAAATATGCGAAGCGACATTTACGGGCATAATTGTGCATGATTTATTATCGTATTACTCAAATAACGCATAAATAAAATTTATGCATGTAGATTTGTACCTAATAAAAATAATACCAAACAGGTACAGTCGGCTACATAAATCCTTAAACATTTACGAGAGGTTTGTTTTTTATATTTATTATTATTCTGTAGGACATCAAGGCAAAGAAAACTTACCAAAACCATTAATAAGTAATTAATACCCTTTTATTGACGCGGCTGTATGACATAGGAACAAAAGAAAAAACATTGATCCTATGATTGGTCTTTTGTTCCTTCGGGAGTTAAACTAAAATTGATTTTAAAATAGGACGAGGGCTACCAACCGTCGGCCGTACTAGCTATATTAAATTATCACCGTACTTACTAAGTAGGTACCTAGGTACTCTAATAATAGCAGTACCTCTAGAAGTCGTTTACACCGTATTTCGGCCACGGCGGCCGCTCTTATGAGATAAACCATCTAGCCAACTGCGCGCGACATACTAAGGTACCTAGTGCACAAGTGTGTGTGCAAACACAAGTGCACTCGCTATTCCCTTCCCTCACTGTCATAGTCTAATGGGACGGCACTTGCGACACGACCGGAGAGAGATTGGCCACAGGACCAACGGCTTAACTGTAACGTGCTTTGCGAGGCACTTGGGTGTAACACCGCCAACTCCCTGACTCTGAACTTCTATTGGATAATTATTTCATCATCATCATCAGCCTTTAACTGTCCACTGCTGGACTAGGCCTCTCTTTTCAAAGGAGGAATTGGCCTACTATACCACGCTGGCCAAACGGGTTGGTAATTATTTACTTACAGAAAAACCCAATATCACTTTTTGCTTGACCCGCGAACCCAACCTGAGACCTCATGATCCACATTAGCACGAGAGCTTTTTTAACGCGCTTTATAATAATAATAAATAATATCAATGAAGGCGTTCATAAAATTTCTCAAGGTTAGAGATCAGTCATTCATTACGTTACACGATTTTCGTGTCATTTCGACCTCCCTCCCTCCTTGTCACAACTGGTCCCATACATTCTCATCGACCCCCTAACCTCTCCCCTCTAACCTTCCCCCCTAACCTCCCCTCTCTAAATGTGTGACGTAATTTGTGGTTGGCCCATTACTACACAGGTAGGTAATCTAATATGTACGAATGTGTGCTTTTAATTAAGTTACTAAAAATGCATGGCGAAATGTGGGTGTAATATTGACACCTCTGCCTACCCCTTCGGGGATTCAGGCGTGAGACTATAAATAAATAAATAATTCATACGTACTTACTCTATTATAATTTGTCACAGTTTACCAAACGTAATATTTTCTAAAGGTTCTACAGATACATAATCATAAAGGCCTTGCCACACGACACGATTTTACGTCCAACTTGACTAAATCACTTGATGAAATCGTGACGTGTAGACGCCAGTCGTCCAACTCAAGTTCATCGGGTGGGCGGTACCACCAGATTTTAACCAATCGGGTGGATGGAATGTCAATCAGTGATTTGATTGTGTCGTGTAGACGGGCAAAGCCAATTCGATTGAAAATTTGATCGGTGGTAAAATTGTGCCGTGTGGCAAGGCCTTTACGTCGATAAAGGCAACCCTAAACGGGTCATATCGTGAAACGGCTATACAAATAGTTCAATAGTCGTGCAGCCGGTTCACATTCTAACAACGATACGTGTAGATCTATTGCTGTATCTACTAGCTGAGCCCGCAGGTACAACCGCGTTATTCAGGGCTACTGCTAAGCTCCCGTGACTCATAGGTAGAACTGCCATCACCTAAATTGCTGACGCCGGATAAACACGGCAAAAATCAGGGATAATTTGGGCGAAATATGGTTTTCCGCCTTTAAAAAGTACCATTTATCGCTTATCTATTGAAACAATCGGCTTTCCCCTAACAAAAGAAGTGTGTGGACACTTTCAAAAACCCCGGCCAAACATTCCCCGCACGCCCTTCAAACTAGGACAAGACGGAGGAATTCCGGAAGGATGGCAGCCCTACTCATAGGATATACACCGCTATTTTTTAATTAGTACAAAAACTTTAAGGACAGTTTAGCGAAGATATTATTATCATATATGTGACGTAAGAATTTCATAATATCAATAAAGAGCAAAGTTATTATCATTTGTTTATTGTAGAAAATCTCACTTGCTTAAATCATAGTCATATTTTACAATCCATTCACTAATTCATTGATAATATTCCATCCTGCTCATTCGCATTCTCTCTGTCGCACTTATGATGTAGGTAGCAATAGAAAATAAAATGAAGAAAAATAATAAATGTAAGTAGTTATTTTTTAATTTTGTTAGTTCTACCCTCTCCTTCATACTTCATTCGGGCGTGGGACCGGTAAAATTTATCGTTTAACAAGTAATTAAATACGGAGGTATGTAATTAGAAAGCAAACAAATATCAAAATAAAAGATGGTGTTCTGGACTAAAAGAAAAGAGTAATTTTGGCGTATTTATGAAGTTAGAATCATCTGCTATTTACAAATTATTTCATCGTCATCATGTCAGCCTAGAGACGTCCACTGTTGGACATAGGCCTTCCTCAAGGTGTGTGGAGAACACAGACCGATTTTGAGGCTTTACTTAAGTACGTATTATTTACTAAACTTACAAGTATTTCCATTGTCCTTCGAAATGTCCACCACCGTTGTCAAAAGCATCCAATATGCACTGTTTTAATTGTTTGACACTGACCCGGTCACTTTTGTACACTCACAATACGATGTCCATGGGTACACAGCTGCACTCGCGATTTTTCCACTCAAAAAGTACGCACGAAGCATAGCTACATACTCCCGTGATATGAACTGATATGATAGGCCATCGCGTCGGGCAAACGTAGACAAACAAGTAAGTTTTGCAACGAAATTAGATACGCTGACTTTCGCTAGTAATTTAGTACTGTTTTTCGCATCGTCGGGGCGTGGCGCAGGCGCAGAGGGGCGGGGGGGGCGTGTAATTTATCAATGGTATGATAGTACACGGGTCGGTCATAGTATTAGTATTGCATTTACCAATTATCACGTATTTTTGTGGACAGTTTTGAGACAGTTTTGGGACTTAGTGTTTTTATTTTTCAACTACATAATTATGATCAGTTAAAGATACTTAGTGCCCTGTTAAATTTTTTGTACTAATTAAAAAATAGCGGTGTATAACTTGCCCGCACTTCTCTTTAAATCTTGCCATTTCTGCACGATCCCGTAGGCATTTCAGGAACTCTCTTCCTTATCCTTAGTGTCTGTTTAGTGTAATCCTGAGTGCTCCTACAAGGTCCCCAATAGGGTTGCCACCTTTTTTTTGTCCAATTAAAGTACATTAGTTATAATATGTACAAAAAAAAGTACATAGTATCAAAATAAAGTACTATTTATTTTTCTTTATTATTATACTTAAAAACATATTTATTATTGCTTTTTGCAGTTAGTATCAAATTAGTATCTCGACTAAACAATTGTACAGCTTCTTTGCAATCTATATTTAATCCGTCACCACACGGACTATATAAGTAACGAATTTTTGATCAAATTTAGAGACGCTCTATTATTCTTTCATCTCGCCATTTGCAATTCATAACAGAAAAACACGTTCTGTGAATGCTGACGTTGCGGGAATAGACAATTAAAATGAAATTAGGTACTTTATACAAGATAATGATGATGATTTACTTATAGCATAATCTTTAAACCCTCTAATTCTTATTGCCCTTAAACGACAAACCGCTTCGCACAAAACAAAACAAGCAAGATAATATTATGATGACTCAGAATATAACCGCCAAAACCAATTAATGACTGATATGTTGACATTGTTAACATTTGAGGTTAGGTTGCGTTCAGAAATTGTTAAAAATGAGCGTTTAAGTGATGTGACGCTGGCGAGTGGCAGGCAACATCGATTCAGCAATTCGTTTAACGAAAAAATACTTACGACTAAACTTCAAAATCACAAACAAATCAAATCATGCGAAATAAAGTATTTTCGTGTACTTTATTGTTGTCATAGAGTATAGAGTACAGCTGTCTGAAATAACGTACAATACTTTATTATAAAGTACGGGTGGCAACCCTAGTCCCCAAGGTACACACATGTCGAATTTCAGCTTTTTTCGCCCAATAGTTTTGGCTGTGTTCTGTGTGTCAGTCGGTCAGTAACGCAAGAATTTTATTTAAACAGATAGCTTGCCTCGATAAATTGGCTATCCAACGAAAAAATAATACTATAGATTAGCGCGTTTAACCAAACAAACTCTTCACCTTTATAATATTAGTATAGACTGAAACATTTGAAACTTAATATGACGATAACTGTACAATGACATACTATCTATAAAAACTGCTGATAAAAATATGATATTACGGAGACAGCACAATGGATAGTGTGTTGGTCTTGCGGTAGGTCGTAGGTTCGATTTCGGCATGCACAACTGACAGGGCGGGGCTTTGCGGACAGACGCGCACTACACCTTTAAAGTTACATCGCGAGTCGACACGCATAGTTTTGTTACGTCGCTAGTCGGCTGCTTCTAAATGTGCAATGCGCGTTCCTCCGCTAATCCACGAAACTTGGGAAGAATGCGTAAGACGAAGACGAAGACTTATAATTATTCGTCGGTTTCCAGCCTTCGGCTATCTCGGCACTTAGCAAACAATCTATTGACAGATGCTACGAACTTAGCCTTGTCGATTTACCTTCTCTTAGAGGGACTGACAAATACAAACAAACACTTTTAAATCGGATTGGTAGTTCCTGAGATTAGGGCGTGCAAACATACTCTTCTTATTGCACCATGTGCAATTAATCGTAAAGTACTTCATCAGCATCATTATCATTATCATCAGCCTGCAAGAGTCCACTGCTGGATATAGGCCTCTCTAATGGCACGCCACTAAGCCCGATTTCCGGCTTTTCGTGTCCAGCTGCTGTCAAGTAAAGCTACCTACTTAATTTCATATAATGCAATTTAAAATAAATGTCATCATCATCATCAGCCTTTAACAGTCCACTGCTGGACTACGCCTCTCCTTTGAAAGGAGGAATTGGCCTACTATACCACGCTGGCCAAACGGGTTGGTATAGGGTTTGTATCAAGTTTTCCTTCTCTTACAGTGCTGTTCTCTGCATAATATGCTCCCTCTGTCGGCTGTCTGAGAACTCTCCATAATGATCTCGAAAGACATGTGAAGTCTGCCAACCCGCACTAAGCCCGTGTGATGGACTATGGCCTTAACCTTCTCATAGTGAGAAGAGGCCTGTGCCCAGCAGTGGGACAGTTTAAATACAGGGCTGATGATGATGATGATGTTTCTTCTTGATCCTCTGGGAATTGCAGGAAATCCCCTCTTAGTGCATCCAAACGCTCTCTAAGGAACATAGACGCCGAATTTCAGCTACTTGCGTCTAATAGTTTTGGCTGTAGCTTATCTGTCAGATAGTAACGCAAGAAACAGATTGATGATACCGTCATTTTGTGTAATAACAGCGATAACATAGTTGAGATCAATAACTATTAAACTTTGCATTAGTAGATAACTCACAATGTGAAACAGTTGCAGCTCCTTACAAAGATAACATGTAAAACCAATATACTGGCAGTTAAAAAGACTGGCCACGAGTTTTATTGCCCGTTCTTTCTCATGGTTCTACCTATTGCATTACGAACGTGGCAGTAAATGTAAATGTAGAATCATCTAGTAATTAACTTACATTTTTGACGTTCATAAGCATCACTTTGTGGCCTAAATGAATAAATGATTTTGACTATGACTTTGAGAGACTAACAGATTGCTTCGCAGAGGGTCTCGTCATGAAAACTTGTTCTCGTATTCAAACTATAGACGCCGCGCACTGATGACATTGTAGGTCGTAGGTTCGATTTCGGCATGCACAACTGACAGGGCGGGGCTTTGCGGACAGACGCGCACTACACCTTTAAAGTTACATCGCGAGTCGACACGCATAGTTTTGTTACGTCGCTAGTCGGCTGCTTCTAAATGTGCAATGCGCGTTCCTCCGCTAATCCACGAAACTTGGGAAGAATGCGTAAGACGAAGACGAAGACTTATAATTATTCGTCGGTTTCCAGCCTTCGGCTATCTCGGCACTTAGCAAACAATCTATTGACAGATGCTACGAACTTAGCCTTGTCGATTTACCTTCTCTTAGAGGGACTGACAAATACAAACAAACACTTTTAAATCGGATTGGTAGTTCCTGAGATTAGGGCGTGCAAACATACTCTTCTTATTGCACCATGTGCAATTAATCGTAAAGTACTTCATCAGCATCATTATCATTATCATCAGCCTGCAAGAGTCCACTGCTGGATATAGGCCTCTCTAATGGCACGCCACTAAGCCCGATTTCCGGCTTTTCGTGTCCAGCTGCTGTCAAGTAAAGCTACCTACTTAATTTCATATAATGCAATTTAAAATAAATGTCATCATCATCATCAGCCTTTAACAGTCCACTGCTGGACTACGCCTCTCCTTTGAAAGGAGGAATTGGCCTACTATACCACGCTGGCCAAACGGGTTGGTATAGGGTTTGTATCAAGTTTTCCTTCTCTTACAGTGCTGTTCTCTGCATAATATGCTCCCTCTGTCGGCTCTTACGACACCCATGGGATGATAGGGGGTGGTGACATTCCGTATGCTTAATCCGTCACCACACGGACAAATGTCATCCACGGCGAATTTTATCAATTTATTTATTTATTTAAGTATGATTTCAAAAACAATTCTGGGAATCTCCATTTTTGTATCCTTGTACGTTCAGACAAGTTATATCGTACTAGACACCAATGACTTTTCGGAGTTATGTGCGTATTAAATTTTTAATTATCGCTTGGTAAACGGTGAAGGAAAACGTCGCGAGGAAACCTGCATGTCTGAGAACTCTCCATAATGATCTCGAAAGACATGTGAAGTCTGCCAACCCGCACTAAGCCCGTGTGATGGACTATGGCCTTAACCTTCTCATAGTGAGAAGAGGCCTGTGCCCAGCAGTGGGACAGTTTAAATACAGGGCTGATGATGATGATGATGTTTCTTCTTGATCCTCTGGGAATTGCAGGAAATCCCCTCTTAGTGCATCCAAACGCTCTCTAAGGAACATAGACGCCGAATTTCAGCTACTTGCGTCTAATAGTTTTGGCTGTAGCTTATCTGTCAGATAGTAACGCAAGAAACAGATTGATGATACCGTCATTTTGTGTAATAACAGCGATAACATAGTTGAGATCAATAACTATTAAACTTTGCATTAGTAGATAACTCACAATGTGAAACAGTTGCAGCTCCTTACAAAGATAACATGTAAAACCAATATACTGGCAGTTAAAAAGACTGGCCACGAGTTTTATTGCCCGTTCTTTCTCATGGTTCTACCTATTGCATTACGAACGTGGCAGTAAATGTAAATGTAGAATCATCTAGTAATTAACTTACATTTTTGACGTTCATAAGCATCACTTTGTGGCCTAAATGAATAAATGATTTTGACTATGACTTTGAGAGACTAACAGATTGCTTCGCAGAGGGTCTCGTCATGAAAACTTGTTCTCGTATTCAAACTATAGACGCCGCGCACTGATGACATTGCCTTAATATGTACCAATTTTTTAAATGATCCCTTGCTAAATGTGTGAAGGAAAAATCGTATGAAAACTTGCATGTCCGAGAGTTCTCCATAATATTCTCGAAAGATATGTGAAGTCTGCCAACCTGCACTTGACCAGCGTGGTGGACTAGACTTAATCCTTCTCATGATGTGAAGAGGACTGGACCCCGCAGTGGGAGAGAATATAAGCAAGGCTAATTATGATGGCTCTTTTTAAATAATAAATCATCTATCCATAATTCTATTATCGCACTAACTTATAACCAAAGATCGGAATCAGGGAGCTAACATTGTCAGAAGTATGGATATGCTTAATTTTAAACTGTGTTTCCGGAACTAGATTCTGGAAAATTTCGGCATTTTTATGAAGGTGTTTTAAACGGTTAAAAAACCTTCTTCCAAAATCCAAAATTTTCTGGAATCTAGTTCTGGAAATACATTAAAAAAATTAGGCATATCCATACTTTTGACGATGTTAGCTCCCTTAATTCCGATCCTTGCTTATAACCACGGCCCCACTCTAGGTTAATGGGAAGAACGTCTAAGGCGTCTAGTTTGCATATGTAGCTCATCATTATCAGTCTCGTTTTGTCTCTATCCCACTGCTGGGCACAGGCGTCTTTCTCTCTATGATAAGGTTAAGGCCTTAGTCCACCACACTGCCCAAATATACATAGATTGCCCAGAGTTTGCCATGTCTTTCAAGAAAGTTATGGAGAGCTCTCAGACATAGGACGATGTTTTCATTCACCGTTTAGGATATAAGTACTTACCAAATCACTCTATTATAATGTAAAATAAGACTCTTATATGACTTACTATAAGACAGAGATACATGGCGGTCCAAGGTAGAGGCCATTGCCCGACAGTGGACACTTTGATATATAATGCTAATAAAACAAAGTTCTTGCTTACTTACTTACCTATAATATTTTTGTAAAGCGAAAATTAAATAGGTAAACCTGAGTAAAAGAGTAACAGCATCATTATTTTTTATGAGACGAAATATGATAAGTCAGCAAACCCGGCTTTTCCCCAGCCATCTGTTTTATCTAGTCAAATAATCATATTGTATCAAATGACTTTTCCGACCAGACTATACTAAAAGCAGCGATCGCCGAGTGGTGAGACCTACAGACTGCTACGCAGAGGGTCTCGGGTTCGAATCCACGGCACGCACCAATAACTTTTCGAAGTTTATTAAATTGTCGATTATCGCTTGCTTATCGGTGAAGGAAAACATCGTGAGGAAACCTGCATATCTGAGAGTTGTCCATGATGTTCTCGAAAGACATGTGAAGTCTACCAACCCACACTTGGCCAGCGTGGTGGACTATGGCCTTACCCTTCGCATAGTGAGAAGAGGCCGGTGCCCAGCAGTGGGACAGTATAAAGGGCTGATGATGATATACTAAAAGGTTCAATAGGATACGGGTTAGCATGAATATAGTTGAACTTATGGCTGTAATAGGAAGTTTTTTTACCTCTTACCGGATAACTAAAAAGTTCATTAATACTTTCGCTCATTGCAAGGCAGATAATTAAATGACCAATGGATAGTAAGTAACGCTTTTATGAAATGCGTCCCGTTTTATGAAATACTGGCAAATTTCGTGAAATGGGCTATATGTATGATTTTGTGTCGACATCAAATTTGATGAGAGAAAATGAAGCATGAAAGATATGTGAAGATCGTTGCAAGAAGCGGTCTGTAGTCTCTGCCTACCCCTTCCAGAAACAGGCGTGAGTCTATTTGTGTATGTCAACGTGATACGCAAAGTACAGATAATTTAAAACTCCACGTATGACGTCGCTACGACGAGTGTGGGCTCCTCATAAGAGGCAACACTTTGTGTGATCCAGAAATTCTTGTTTTGAGTATGGATGTACTTTGAGTCCGTTGGTTGCATTCTTGTGAAGACTATTATTTCTTTGTTTATTCCTTGTGCGACAGTCATCTCTCATCTTCCTAGCCTTTTCCCAGTCGCAAACCAATGAATACAGATTTATAATAGAAGCGCATTTCTTAAGGATTTCGTGTACCGATTCCAATTGGCGAGTTGACACGTCAGTGTAGTTCGTATTTGGCGCCGTTGGCGGCGCTGGCGTCGTTCTCCGTCTCTCTTGCTCTCGTAGTTAAGATACACAGGAGAAACGTTCGTCTCTCTTGCACTCGTAGAGACAGCTGTCACAGCGCGACAGCCACGCTGCCAAGCGGCAATTTGGGTCACAGAAAATTTGTCTACAGAGCGCCTATAAGAAATGCGCCTCTATGTAAATATCTATGCTCTATGCGCAAACCTACAAAATATGTCAAAGATGTATGTCTAACAACCTAGTTCATGGATATATCGATCATTGAAAACGGCCGTACGACTTATCGCCTTGGAGCCCAATGTCCGCTTCCTAGTCTAAACAGATCCTCTTCCTAGCGATAACCCAGTTGCAACCCAGGGTCTGCTTACTAGTCTAATCAAATTTGACTGAATATTAGCTTCACAACGGAGCGACTGCCTGTTTGACTTCCACAACCTAAACGGCGATAGCGATATTCCATGGTTTCGACTAGTGTCAGTTTAACCTAATGGAAGGAAAAAGGAACTCACCACGCACCCTCGGATTGACCACCCCAACTATTGCAATAGAAAAAGGTTGACAATACCGAACTCCTCTAAAATAAGGGATATAGGAATGGTATGGGTTCCAGGAAGATACCTGATATGACGTGCAGAGGCAACGACTGCTCTCAGTCGTTGCCCATCGCTCTTGAGGATGCCTTGTGCAGAGGCGAAACACGTGTCGAAGAATAGTCGGCGCATACAGCGGGATACTGCAAGTCAGGTATCTTCCTGGAACCCATACCTACCCTATATCCCTTATCAACCTTTTTCTATTGCAATAGTTAGGGTGGTCAATCCGAGGGTGCGTGGTGGGTTCCTCTTTCCTTCCATTAGGTTAAAATGGAGTTCCGCCAAGTAACGCCTGATTAAATCAACTATAGTGTCAGTTTATTCAGAAGTACTGATTTGGAACTACATCTTACTCTTCGAGACACGCGGCGAGCGATAATCAACAATTAATTACACCCATAACTCCGAAAAATCAGCGGTGCTGCTGTGGATTCAAACCCCTTTGCATCTCAAAATACCCTTTGCATGGCAGTCTGTTGGCATCTCCAGTAGGCTATCGGCTTTGTCTCTAAACAAAGAAGAATTTACGAAATATTCTACATATTTCTCAATCATGATCCGTGCTCGTGATGCCTCTAGAATAAAACTACTAAGTAAGTAGGTATTTTAATGCATGAAACTTGTTTATTATAAGTTTAATTATAAATAGATGTAAACCAGTTTCCGATGTATGCCGTTGAAGTATCAGCTCTTCGTTGTGTGTTATATTTCTTTTAATAATTATTTAATTAAGTATATGTGAAGCTTTTTTACACTTATAACGTGGCATAGAAGGCTATTGGCAAGCATTTTTTTATGGTAACAGGCGGCAAACGAGCAGATTGATCGCCTGATGCTAAGCAATTACCGCCGCCCATGGACACAAGCAACACCACAGGAGTCATAAGTGCGTTGCCGCCTCTTGGGGTTGGGAAAAAAGATAGGATGAGGGAGAAGGAATAGGGGATAGGGCATTTACTATATCCTTTAGATATCAGCTTATAAATCTTGCGTCAAACAGGAGCTGGTTGGTTTTGGTTAAAGCAAGAATCCAGATCCTAACATCGTCGCAGAGTTGCCAATATAGGCAGTCTGTGCAACAGGGTATCTTGTTATAAACATTTGTTATCATGAACTACTGATTAAATTAAACTATCTTTCAAAACACACAAATAAATTGAAACAGTAATGGAAGCAACCCAAAACAGTAAAGACAAAATAGTTTGAATTAATGTGACGATAGCTGTTTCTTCCTCAAGTTACAAGCAAAATTGTTAAGTTTTTTTTAGCCAGAACTGCAAAACCGGACTAAAATGCCTATGCTATGCTGTAGATGTACGACGGTACATCTGACGAGATACTCGAAGCGTACCCTACTGCTCGAAGAGCCAATAAAATTTGATTCGTTTTCCTCTTTCAAAAGATCTAAAAGTGTGTATGACACACTTTTAGATTCACAATTGCACTCAGTAGAGGGCATTGTTGTCGACATACAGAAATTACAATTATAAACGCGTGGTACGGTTAGCAAAAAAAAAGTAGGTAGGTTTGTATCGAGAGCAGCGATAGCCTAGTGGAGAGACCGACAGACTGCTACGCAGAGGGCCCGTATGAATACAGATTTATACATAGAACCGCAGTTCTTAGGCTGGTTTCAGAGTAACGCGCGCGGCGCGCGCCGTCGGCCAGCGCGTCTCAAACAGCGCGTTTGGCGCGCGGACCACTGTGAAACGAGTTCCCCTTTTTTCTTTGCAACGCATGAAGCTTCGGCAGCGCTGGCCGCCGGCGCGCGTCTCACACGTGGCGCGTTTGAACTGCGTGACTATGAAACGCTACTACTAATCTAGTGTAATTGTAAGCGCGCGCGTGTGGCCAACCGGTCAAACGCGTGACTCTGAAACCAGCCTTAAGGATTTCGTGTGCCGATTCCAAGTGTGATTTGGCCCCAGTTTAGTTCGTAGTTGGCGCCGTTGGCTGCGCTGGCGTCGTTCTCCGTCTCTCTTGTTCTCGTAGTTAAGATACGCCGTCTCTCCTGCTCTTACACTGAGGGAACGACTGCCACGCCGCCAAGCGGCAATTTAGGTCGCAGAATGTTTGTCTTCAGAACGCCCATAGGTAATGCGCTTCTATGTAAATATCTGAGCTCTTTGGGCGAATCCACGGCGCGCACCAATGACTTTTTGGAGTTTGTGCGTATTAAGTTGTTATTTATCGCTTGCTAAACGATGAAGGAAAACATTGTGAGGAAACCTGCATGTCTGAGAGTTCTCCATAATGTTCTTGAAAGACATGTGAAGTCTGCCAACCAGCTCTAGGCCAGCGTGGTGGTCTATGGCCTTACACTTCTCATAGTGAGAAGAGGCCCGTGCCCAGCAGTGGGACAGTTTATATATAGGGCCGATGATGATGTTTGCATCATCATTATCAACGTAACCCTGGTAAGTAATACATTGTAAGATTGTCACATATGTAGGTACCTAGTTGGGCGTCTCTTACTATGATAAGGGTATGGTTTCAGTCCATCAGCCTGGCCAAGGGCGGTTTGCCCATCCTCACATGTCCACCACACAAATGAAGAACTTTGATGAAGTATTTACCAGCCGTTAAAAAATTACTATATGAAGTGCTTATTTACTGTTTAACAGTACTTAACACACACAAACACACACACTCGGTTACTGGGTTTTTCCAAATTCTCAGTAGCAGCACAGTCTAATAATCCATACAGTCGTTCGCCGAACACGTCTAGACGGGTCAATCGTGCGGGGGCCAAGAGGTGAGACGCGGGAAGAGCGGTACCTAGTTACGTATATCGCCTTAGTTCCTAACTAGGTACATGTTTTTGGGGGCTGGCACGTGCTTGTTTTTTGTTCGTTACTTATTTATTTGCTTATGAATATTAATTAAGATGGTGCATACGACTTGTGCTGTGAGACATGGAAATTCTTTATGCTGTTTAAAGATATAAATAAATAAGGATTAAAAAAATCTGCGATTTCATCAATTTAAGGTAAAAGCACTAATGCTTGACACTGAACTAATAGATGACATTTTCACAAAAAAAACGTTTCTAATAAGAAAACTAATCATCTAAATAACATTGTTACTGATGTTTAAGATACCTAGTGCTAAAAACTATGATACATGTTTAAAAGCTTGTGTACACATTCAGAAGCAAATTTCAAAATTGCATCAGTTTATGACAAAAAATGTGAGTAGGTTGGCATGTTGCGCGTAATTCTTAGCGTTTTTCGTAAGGCAACTGACTTTTAACGGGTACGATTTTTTGACGTGACAACGTCTTATAAATTGGTTTGCCGGGTGACACTTCCAGAAACTGCGTTACGCTCCGCTCACGTTATGCGCTCACAATGAGAGCGAGTGAGAGGCACGCGTCCCGCCTAAGAGCGAGAGAGACAGACATAAAAAGTGAAAGGCACGCGTCTTTCATCCTTCTTCCTACTATACGAATGAATATTCACATTAAAATTATTTTACCACTCAAAGCCGTTGTCACGTAAAACTTTCGCCCGTATACCGACTTTACAGGCAACCAATTTTTTTTCTTATATTTATGATTATAGGCTTAGTTAGTTTCAATATTACAAATGTATGGAATGGTTGATATAATAGGACTATTTCCTTGTTATTTTGGCTTGTTTTTATATAATTTTTAAGTGGTGTCTACTATTAGTACCCAAAATGAGCCAAAACCTAAAAGATGACACATGTGTCATCTACTAGGGTTACATCAATCCGATTTTTTTAGCTTATTTTAATGTATATTTAGCCTTATCTAATAGAAATAAAGTTCCTGTCTTAGTATCATTTGTTTTAATCTACTCTAACTAAAAGTAGACAGTGTCAACTATTAGGGTATATTAGATGTCAAATATTAGTATTTAGTGTCAACTTTTAGGGTATAATAGATGTCAACTATTAGTACCTATGAATATCAGTGCAGATCCTCCACGTCACAATTTTGACAAAGTCTCTTGCATAATTATGGGTAAAGTCATGTCAACTATTAGTGCCAATTGATGTCAATTATTGGTGGATTTGATTTTCGACACTGTCATCTTTTAGTGTTTACGGCAAACCTAAGAAAATTGAGAATTTTGTTGAAAATGTAACAGCTTTAAAATAATTTAATATAAAAATATCAATCTCTGATTGTTGCTCTATTTGGGAAAATATTAACAACTGTATTTTTTTGATAAATACATTTTATATTATGCAAATGAAGTTTGATTTGTCCTTAATGTGTCAAGCATTAGTGCTTTTACCTTATAGGTTTTTATTTTATTTTTTTAATAACTCATTTATATTATGATTCCGTGACGCCACTCAATGGACCTGCCAGAATACCAGCGCAGCGGCAAAGTTTGTCGCAGCATTAGCTGAGGCAGGATCCAATTTTGGCCTCACTAATGTTTTTATATCAAATTGTACCTAAGTATTAGATTATAGTATTAATTTTAATTTTTATTGTGTTTTCTGATAATTATTGTGTGAGGCACAAAATAAACATTTTCTTTCTTTCTTTTCTTTTTTAGTGTAAGTAACCATATTTGTTGGCATAGCTTTTCCACTCATTGACGCGGTCATCACGCATGTTTGTGATCCACTTGACCTTTAGACGGGACACGCTGGACCAGACGTGTGTAGATAACGTGTGGTGCGTGCCGCAAGATTATAAGCGACAGCGTTTAATCCTCGTGTCGAAAAAGCATTTGACTGGTGGCGATGGATTCAAATACAAAATATCACTATTCCATTTAGTTCTGTGGGTGTCGTAAGAAGCAACTAAGGAAAAGGCACGAAGCAAATAGTATAATACTAGAGGACGCCAGCAGCTACGCCTGCATTTTTTTTAAATTTACCCGTTTTGGCCGATCCCGTGGGAATTTCGGGAAATCCCTTCTTAGTGCACCCCTACGGTCTCCAAGGAACATACATGCCAAATTTCAGCTTCCTGCGCCCAATAGTTTCGGCTGTAGCGTGTCTGTCAGTCAGTCAGTAACGCAAGGATTTTATATATTAAGACTAGTCGACGCCAGCGGCTTCGCACGCACATATTTTCGAATTTCCCGTTTTGTCCGATCCCGTGGGAATTTCGGGAAATCCCGTCTTAGTGCACCCCTACGGTCCCCAAGGAACATACATGCCAAATTTCAGCTTCCTGCGCCCAATAGTTTCGGCTGTAGCGTGTCTGTCAGTCAGTCAGTAACGCAAGGATTTTATATATTAAGATTTGCGAAGAGAAGAACATCTCGACATCCAACCCTAAACCAACCCGATTGGCCAGCGTGGTATAGTAGGGTGAAACCACCTATTGTCTCGCAAATCGCATTAGTCTTATGACTCAAATTAGGTTTGATTAATTACGTCTCTTACATCATTCATTGATTGAAATTGGGTAGTAGACAATTAGTATTCTTTTACCATCTTCCCGCAAAGAGTAAATTCCATTTTTTGTAGCCTATCAAGATGCCGCCTGATTTAAGTAGTCACGGAGTCTCAAAGCAAAAATCATCATGCTAATAAAATATCAATAATAATGGCATGATGGCCACTACTTTGATGGCCTGGAGAAATCTTTTATTTAGGTGACATAAAAGGAACTTCCTTTTTTTTTTTTAGTAAAGTACTTCAAGGCAGCGATAGCTGAGTGGAGAGACCGACAGACTGCTACGCAGAGGGTCTCGGGTTCGAATCCACGGCACGCACCAATGACTTTTCGGAGTTAAGTGCGTATTAAATTGTTAATTATCGCTTGCTAAACGGTGAAGGAAAACATCGTGAGGAAACCTGCATGTCTGAGAGTTCTCCATAATGTTCTCGAAAGACATGTGCAGTCCAGTCCACCAAACCGCACTTGGCCAGCGTGGTGGACTATGGCTTTACCCTTCTCATAATGAGAAGAGGCCCGTGCCCAGCATTGGGACAGTATAAAGGGCTGATGATGATGATGAAAAGTACTTCATAGTGAACCCATCTCCTCTTTAATTCACAATAGTACCATCCTTGCTCCGCTTACATCTTGCGGCAAACGCTCCCAACAAACTACATAATGGCTGATGCCCAGTAAATTATATTTAGGTGACATTAAAAGCACTTCATCTAGTACCCATCTCTCTATTGGCGATACTAAGATTCTATTATTTCACATATTGTTTTAATAAACTGTCGCACTTAGATAACTGCTAAATTTCGCCGCTAGAGGCGCGCGGGTAAAATTTGTATTGCCAATAATTCACAATACCATTCCTATTCTTGCAGCCTCCGCTTATACCTTGCGGCACACGCTTCGAACAAACTACATAATGGCCGGTCCCGGTCCATTGTACCCTCGTTAGGGCATTTCTGGTACCTTACCGCCTTGACACCGTTCACACCATCATCCAATTGTACGACGACTAGCTACAGGCGTATGCCCGGGTTAGGCGAGGTACCTGGCGAATCCTTTTCTACCTTTAAGAGGAAACACAACGGCCGTTTTTCCATACAAACGTAGTCTCCTGTTTTCTCCCTGGATAATGCCAGTAGTGCATTTATTTTTTCAAAAGATGTATGGCCCCGATTGGCATGTCCCTGTTTTCCTTTTTCTCATAAATTAAATATTAAAAAAGATATGAACCTTCAAATACCTCAAAAATTTGCCAGTTTTTCCGCTGTGTTCAAACATCCAAAAAACAAATTTGGCTAGATTATTTAAAAAAAGGAACATAGGAACACGGCCAAAGCCTTTCTTTAATTTAATATGAAAAAACTAGTTAAATCAATGAAGTTTTGGAGAAGGAATCAAGGGAAAACGAAACGTTGATTTTGTGTACATTTAATAGGTTTTTTGGTCCAAGCTGCAGTTGTCTCTATCGCGCTCTGCGGGGGGAGGCTTGAGGTTGCGCGACAGCAATAGATTTTACAAATACCTATTTTCAATTCTCTCGCCCGTAGTGTTTCCTCTTAACACGTCAATATCCATGCATTTTCAATCGGCCTGTCTGAATAACGTATTTTAAAATATTTTTGTATTTATTTATCACAATAAAGGGAAGTAAGTTTAGTATGCACGAAAAACAATGTTTCCTTGTATAATTCAGCAGCTTTTTCTAGCCGATATACTTATGGGGAACGGATTTATTAAGTAAGTAACTCTATATTAAATTACTATGAGTAACTAGATGAGCCCTCGGTTACACCCGCGTTATTTAAGGCTACTGCTCCGGTCCCGTGGCCCATAGCGTGATGTTATATAGCCTTCCTCGATAAATGGGCTATCTAACACTGAAAGAATTTTTCAAGTCGGTCCAGTAGTTCCTGAGATTAGTGCGTTCAACCAAACAAACAAACAATCTCTTCAGCTTTATATCTACACCGACACTTTTAATATTATAAAGAGGCAAGAGTTGTATTTTTGTTTGTTTGTTTGTTTCTAATGGATAAACTCAAAAACTACTGGACCGTTTTAAAAATTCTTTCACCATTAGAAAGCTACATTATCTGCGAGTAACATAGGCTATATTTTATTTTAGAAATAATAGGGGTCCATCAGATATTTGGGTTTTTGGGGTACGCGAAGTAGTTCCTTTAGGACGCGGGTGAAACCGCGGGAAACGGCTAGTCTTAAGATATAAAATCCTTGCGTTACTGACTGACTGACAGACAAGCTACAGCCAAAACTATTAGGCGCAGAATACTGAAATTTGGCCTGTATGTTCCTTGGGGGCTGCAGTGGTGCACTAAGAAGGGATTTCCCAAAATTCCCACGGGATCGGATAAAAAGAGAAGTGGTGCAGGCGAAGCTGCGGGCGTCCTCTAGTATTAGTATAAGATTAGATTAAATCAATTAAATTAGGTAGGTACTAAGTAAAATAATTCAAGATGTGTGATGTTACAATTTTATTAAACGCTTTATTTTATTAATAATGGATTAAAGTTGATAAACAGCATTTATTTTTCAAGCCCTTAATTTAGATGGTACAACTCATTTTTATAAGTGTCTAAACTGCACGATATCACAACATTTAACGATATCCGAAACGTCTGCGACTTTCTATATAAAGTAGATACTTCTACTATTATACAATATAGCTTGAAATAAAGATTACCTATTTGTCGGAGCTCCTACAATAATTCGTCGATCGTCGAGTGATGTCGGTTATACTTGGGAATTGCTGTGTTATACAAATAAGGAAAATTATCGAAACTCTTGGACAAAAACATGGAAACTGGTTCCAACTTCCAATTTCTTGCTATTGGACAAAAAGTAGACAAAAGTAAAAATCTGTCAAAACGGCAGTCGCGTAAAATTTGCGGAGTAGGTATTAGTTTAAAAAAAAAGTTAATATTTTTTCATTATTTTTTATAGTCTCACGCCTGTATCCCCGAAGGGGTAGACAGAGGTGTAATATTACTCCCACATTTCGCCATAAATTTTTTAGGTCCCACGTAATAGGGGGCGAGCCTATTGCCGTTACCGGGCACATCACCAGACTACATGCTGCTACCACAGTATAAAGACATATAGTAGTTTGACGCCTTTGATCTCGTAGAAAAAGCCGACGACGTCTAGACAAGGGTAAGGAGGCTAGGGCTGCCACATGTAAAAAATACCTACTTAGTCAAACACCGACTAAGGTAAAAGCACTAATGCTTGACACATTAAGGACAAATCAAACTTCATTCTCAAATATAAAAAGGTATTTATCAAAAAAGTACAGTTGCAAATATTTTCACAATTAGAGCAACATTCAGAGCTTGACTTTTTTATATAAATTATTTAAAAGCTGTTGTATTTTCAACAAAAATCAAAATTTTCTTAGGTTTGTCGTAAGCACTAAAAGATGACAGTGTCGAAAATCAAATCTACCAATAATTGACATCAATTGGCACTAATAGTTGACATGAATTTACGCATAATTATGCAAGCGACTTTGTCAAAATTGTAACGTGGATAGGCACTATCAGGGGATCTGCACTGATATTTATAGATACTAATAGTTGACATCTAATAATCCCTAATAGTTGACACTAAATACTAATATTTGACATCTAGTATTCCCTAATAGTTGACACTGTCTACTTTTAGTTAGAGTAGATTAAAACAAATGAAACTAAGACAGGAACTTTATTTCTACAAAAAAAGGCTAAATTTGCATTGAAATAAGCAAAAAAAATCAGTTAGATGTAACCCTAGTAGATGACACATGTGTCATCTTTTAGGTTTTGGCTGATTTCAGGAACTAATAGTAGACACCACTTAAAAATTATGCAAAAACAAGCCAAAATAACAAGGAGATGGTCCTAATAAATCAATCATTTCATATATTTTTAATATTGAAACCAACAATAGCCTATAATCATAAATATAAGAAAAAATCATACCTGTTAAAAGTCAGTTGCCTTACGAAAAACGCTAAGGATGATGCGCGACATGCCAACTTATTCACATTGTTTGTTGTAAACTGATGTAATTTTGAAATTAGCTTCAGAATGTTTACAAGCTTTTGTACATGTATCATAGATAGCACTAGGTATCTTTAACATCAGTAACTATGTTATTTAAATGATTACTTTTCTTATTAGAAACGTTTTTCTGTGAAAATGTCATCTATTAGTTCAGTGTCAAGCATTAGTGCTTTTACCTTACTAAATATAAAACTTATGCAACAAAAAAAAGATATAAAAACTTAAACTGTCCAGTTTCTAGGCGAAGCAAAGTATACATTGACGCTTAGTCTATGGCTTGGCTTATTGGCTATTGGCTATGGCATTGCGCATCAAAAATGGCGTATAGATTGATCATTGAAGTCCAGTATAAAATAAAAAAGTGACTCTCCAAGACTTGACGTCTTACAGCAGTAGCGGATCCAGAAGTTTTGTTTGGTGAAAGGGGATCGAATTCGTAATAACGTGACCTGCCCGAGAACCAATGTAAGCCACATACATAGCTCAAAGAATTAGCAAGCTGAAATGGCAGTGGGCTCGGCATTTGTCGCAAAACTGATAACCGATGGAGTAGTCGTGTCTGGAGACCGCGCCTTGGCCAAATTAGTGTATGACGCCCTCCGGCTTCGTGCAGTCACGATGGAAGATGGCTGGCAGCGGGTAGACACGAAAAGCTAAAAATCGGGATCAGTGGCATGCCATTAGAGTGGCCTATATCCAGCAGTGGATGATGATGATGGTAGGATAGAGCTAAAATTTGATTCACACTACGGTTTTCAGGGAGGCTTTAGCCCCTAGGATCCGTGTGTGACAGGCTGACATCTCCCCCGGAATAAAGCTAAGATATTGATGATTCTGGCAATTATCTTTGCCGGAGCCACCATGTTAAGATACAGGTATTTAAAGCCTTGCTGATTTCAGCATGAATGGGCCAGCTCGACCTCGGAAGCCAGTCTCACACGGAATATCGAATATGGTTTCGTACTGTGTGTGAAGTACCAAAGACGCCATCCCATTTTATTTTCCTACTACATAACGCTTCTCTTCTTACTCTTTTTCCCATCCCAACGGGCAGCAACGCACTTGTGACTCCTCTGGTTTTGCGGGGTGTCCATGGGCGGCATATCATCAGGCGATCAGACTCCATATTGTTCCATGAAGTTGTTATTTCGAGTCTGGGTGTTCATTGTGTCCGTTGGTTGTATGTTTGTAAAGTTTAGGAGCTGTCTTTTTAAAGAAATGAAGAAAAAATAAAATACCTAACCTAAGTACTTAAATATTTCCTTCTTACAATATGAAGTTTTTTAAAAATTCACAAAAATTATAATTGAAAAGCCGATGTCCTGTCATTAAGGATCAAAGTCCTCTGGCGTAAATCCAGAATCTCTACACTAACAGATCTTAACTCGGAAGACATATTGTATTCGATTTACGTCAATATTGGACATCGTTATAATGTTGTGTTTGACCTCATAAACTTGAAATTGTTGTGGCTTCATCTTTATTACGACGCGAATAGTGTGAGTTTTGTTCAGGGTCATTCGAAGCCGGTATTCATTTTGTATTTTTATTTTCTGTGTAAGATTTATCCGTATATAATCGGGCCAAGTTTGATCGCTGCCTGATAAGTTCCTGTTATAATAATTTGTCAGATAACTGAAAACTTCCTTTCAATTTTGAATTTATCTGGAAGTTAAGGCGTATCCAGGGGTGGGGAAACTGGGCCTAGTGTCACTAACAAATTTCATTCGGTGGGTGTTATAAGAACTAAGGTAAATATCGGCCTCATCTAGTTAATTTTTTTTAAAGTATGGCTTTGTTTAAGTGTTTGTTAAACCATTTAAATCATTTACTAGCTCACAAAATATGGGTGTATACAGATAGTAGGGTACATGTTAAACTAGTAGTCACATAATACACCATTTCTGGTATGTGAGACATAATTATATTTACCTACTTAGGTAACATACAGCAATTATTATAATATTGTATTAACATTATGTAAAAAAAATTATGTCATTATTAGAACATACTACTTACTTAGTTGTTTTTTGTTTATTATTTACTATTCTTTGGCATATATATTTACAGTGTTATGCCTTATTAGGTACTAAGTAATTATTTACATCATCAGAATACATAATAAATACGGTACATCTAATACCACTACGAATCCTTATAGTTAAAATACTCTTAGGTGCTGTAGAAACACTTGTCTACTAGCCAATTAAACAATAGGCTAGTTGACAAAAAAATATTTATAAGTCCGTCCTTGAGATTATTCAAAAATAAGCGATACGTATTTTTTTATTTGTAAATTAAACCAAAAATGACCAAGATGTAGAGCCTCATTAAAGTTACGTATAACGTCACGCCGTGCTGCATTTTTTCGCACTAGATGACGTCACACGTAACTTTAAAGGGCTATATCTTTGTTATTTTTTATTTAATTGAAAAAAGAAAAAATAAGTGTCCAATATTTTTTTATAATCTAAAATACGGACTAAATAAAATGTAATTATTTTGACCCTGGAAACTACCCTATTGTTTACGAAATATGCTTATAGGTAGATCTTTCAGATCTTTTGGTAGATTATTCAATATTTTTATAGACATAGGATAACAGTTTCTTTTGTATTGTTCGGTACATATATTAGATAAGATTAGTTTAGTTGGATATCGAGTGTTAAAGTTATAATAATTCCTAAGAGTTTTGTACTATTCTGGGTGATTCTTTACAAAGTTACAGGTTTCAAAAATGAATATTGATGATGCAGTCAGTAACCTTAAACTTTTAAAAACCGGCCAAGTGCGTGTCGGGCCACGCGCAATGTAGGGTTCCGTAGTTGCCCATAATGACTTGCTGCAAAGGGTATTAATGTACAACAAATCCGACTGTTTATTTTGCTGAAAAAATAATTTTAATAACACTATTATAAGAACCTAAGTTTTGTTTAGAAAATACAAGGTATGTATCCAGTTATGTGTTGTAAACATAAAATGTTGTTTCCAAGATATACTACTACTATACATACGTAGTACCGTAGTACATTACATACAAAAGTACGTATATCTTTAAGATTAAGCCAGCGCGCCCAATGTAAACTCACAGAAATAGGTATTTATAAGTTAACCGACGATTACTCGTAAACTAGTGATGTTTACTTAGCCGTGATAGTTTTCCTTTTAAATTAGTTATATGTACTATATTTGTGATTTTTTTCACCTCTTCCAAATTAATACTTTAGCCGGCAGAGGGGGGGGGGGGGACACTTGAGCCTAACAATTTTTTTCACTTCAAAGCTTGATATTTGACAAACCAATCACTTGATCGAAAAATGATTTGAGCAAACTAATAATATTTTTTTTAAAACCTATCCAATGATACCCCACATGATGGGGTAGGTACTCAACCAAAAAAAAATTCAACCCCACAATATATGTAGGGGAGATACCCTTAAAAAAATATTTTCCTAAATTTTATTCTACAGTTTTGTTGCAATGTCTTATGTCTATATTCATGTCAAATATCAGCTTTCTAGCACCAGGCGTCTTTGAGCTAGGCTGCGGACGGACAGACGGACGGACATGACGAAACTATAACCTGGTTCCTTGTGGACTACGGAACCCTAAAAAGGGAGTTTGCAAGATGTTGAGGGTTCTACATCACAAATTGCTCTTATGCATTGTTTTTGTGCTAGAAATATTTTATTGAAATTAACTGAATCACCCCATAACAGAATACCATACCGTATATTTGATGCTACATAACCGAAAAATTCATGGCGAAATGTGGGTGTAATATTACACCTCTGCCTACCCCTTCGGAGATACAGGCGTGAGTCTAAAAATAAAAAATAAAAACCTAGTGACATTTGTATTCTTAATCTTTGACCACACCGACTGAATTAACACATGGAAGACTTGTTGCCTAGGCGTAGAGTTTGTCAAGATAACTTTATGAAGAGACCTACTTACTATGGTCCTAAAGCAAGAATATCAAGCCATCTATCTTCACCAATTTCAAACGAAAAATCTTCTCACCAATACCAGCAAAAAATAAAACTCGTTTTTTCTGCTAACAGATAAGCTAGGTTATTCATAAGTAGCCAGTACTTTGGTCTTTAACGGCCGATCGCAATATTTAATCTATCCATGGATTTAGAGATAAGAGATTGATCATCATATCAGCCTTTAATAGTCTACTGCTGGACTAGGCCTCTCCTTTGAAAGGAGGAATTGGCCTACTATACCACGCTGGCCAAACGGGTTGGTATAGGGTTTGTATCAAGTTTTCCTTCTCTTACCGTGTTATTCTCTACATAATATGCTCCCTCTGTCGGCTCTTACGACACCCATGGGATGATATGGGATGGTGACATTTCGTATTCTTAATCCGTCACCACACGGACGACAGATATATCAATCACATATCTCCATCTTATGTCCGTATCTTGCGTCCGGCCGTATGTCGGCAATTCGGCATCCTCCACCAAATCCTACTAACTTGCATCGATATACACGAATTACGAACGAACAATTTTCTCGTATTATTTTTCTTGATAAGCTAGGTAGTCCATAACATGCCAGGTGTTTCAAAGTAGAATACATGCCGTGTAACCACCGTCATACAATGGCGCACTTGCTACGTTTTGGCGATTGTCTTAACGTGGGAAAGTGCGACTATAAAGGTGTTACAGTAGTTCAACTACATTATATTCTTTACCTACTAGTACTACTATCTTCATGGAAGCAATGTAATCATCATTATCATCATCCTCTTGCCATAGCTCCTTCACATCCATACTTCTCTGTCGCCCGTCATCTGATCATTTACTTCTTTCTCTTTCACATTCATCCTCACGCAATCCATCCTTCGTTTCATTAGGAATATGAAAGAAGAAGGACAAAAAGGGAATAAAAGGCTACATCTCTTCTTTTTTAACCTATATCAAAATAGTCTCTTCGCAATTATAACACTACCCATTTACACTCTCTCGCCTGTAGCTCCTGTAAGTGCCAATACAGACTACCTCTCACCTCTCACCTCGCACGTAAGAATTAGTTTCTAATTCTGCCTATCCTCGTCACTCCACATATCCATCGAAACAATCTCATGCCGGCTACATGCAATCGTTTCTCATCCATCTTCTATTAGCCCAACACTCAGCTCCATACACTACGACAGGCCTTTTAACCGCCTAACAATGTAAATAGATACTGAAAATTAGGTATGTAGATGCCAAAAATGTAGTGTGTACGTTTTCACACGTAAAAAATGTACTTAATGTTTATTTTTAGCACCTGATGACCGATCTTAATGAATAACAATTATTTTGCACCTATGTACCTACTTATAGGTACGTAAATTGAACTGCATTCTAATATACACTGCAATTCTTTTTTCCCTAGTCGCGGGTTTTGCCCAAATTACTTACAGCAATAACAATATAATTGTGATCGCTACGTAATAAAATAAAACTACTGGGTTTTATTAAAATAGTTTAAAGCAAAGAATCTGTGCGGCTAAAAGTATTATTACTACACTACAACATTTTGTTCTGCGTTATCTGCATAGGCGAGTAAATTAAAATGCAAGCTACTTTGAAATTAACAACTTTTAAACTACCACGATTTGTACACATACTAATGATTATGTAACGTGTCTGAATCTGTTAACTAAACGAAAAGAAAGATGAAATACCTTTCTATTTGCTCCGACGTTTCGGCATGGGTTACACCAGCCGTGGTCACGGGATGACTGACTACTTTGAAATTGCCATGTTTTTAATATCTTTAATAAATTATAAAATCAAGTCCTCTTTTCGTCCTGTCTTTTTGTATGAATGTACTTACGGTTTTCACCAATAGATGGTGAGATTCCTTGGGAAGGTTTAGGTGTATTATTTTCGCGGGAGAATTCTAGTATAAAGATATTGGGGACTCTACCTTCACTTTTTTTAATTCTAATGGAAGGAAAGAGGAACCCAACACACACACTCGGATTGACCACCCCAACTATTGCAATAAACAAACCGAACGTCGAACGACTGCTCAGTCGGTGCTCATCGCTCTGAGGATGCCTCGTGCAGAGGCGAAACACGTGTCGAAGAATAGTCGCCGCATACAGCGGGATACTGCAAGTTAGGTATCTTCCTGGATCCCATACCATTCCTATATCCCTTATCCTTTTAGAGGAGTTCGGTATTGCCAACCTTTTTCTATTGCAATAGTTGGGGTGGTCAATCGAGGGTGCGTTTTGGGTTCCTCTTTCCTGCCATTAGGTTACAATGGAGTTCCGCCAAGTAACGCCTGATTCAATCAACTTTTTTAATTCATTTAAGTAAGTATACCTACTTACTTACCTACTTAAAAATGAAACTTCTGCTATTTTTCTGTACAGTGGCATGTAACGTTCGTATACATATTATTAAGTAAGATAATGAGAAACATATCTCCGTCTCTGTCTCTTAATAAATGCCAGCTGATTAAATACGTTGATAATATCTTGTGATTACGTCAGCTCTATCGAAAATGGCGAAAAAAATTATAAGCGAGAGATGCTTGCGTCTGTAAACACTTTAAAGGCGGAATTATACCTTACGGTATGCTTCACGTCATAATATAACAACACTAGATGAGCGCGCGGTTACACCCGCGTTATTTAGGGCTACTGCTCAGCTCCCGTGGCTCATAGCGTGATGTTATATAGCCTATAGCCTTCCTCGATAAATGGGCTATCTAACACCGAAAGAATTTTTCAAATCGGTCCAGTAGTTTCTGAGATTAGCGCGTTCAACCAAACAAACATACAAACAAACAAACTCTTCAGCTTGATATATTAGTATTAGATTAAATATTCATATGGCAATACTATACTTAGGCTGCGACTCTGCCCGCGTAAATTGTACACCCAAACCTTCCTCAGGAATCACCCTATCTATTGGTGAAAACCGTATTTAAATTTGTTTGGTAGTTTCTGAGTTAATCGCGTTCTTATGTACAGACAGGAAGAAAAGCGGACTTCATTTTATAATTTGTATAGATTATGGCTAGGATGCATCCTAGCCGATGGGCGAAGATCGTCACGCAATGGGTGCCGCAAGACGAGGGAACAGAGGCGCAGACCCCGAAAACGATGGCGTGACGATCTAGACAATATTGACAAAAACTGGCCTAATTTGGCAGAAGATAGGGATTCTTGGAAGAGTGTAATGGAGACCTTTGCTCAGCAGTGCCGTGATATGAACGTGGGCAGACATGAGAGAAGAGGGAGACAGATAGATAATTATATTGAAGCGTCTTACGGCGGGTTCCAATATTTGAACTTCTTCAAGGTAGTAGACCCTTGCTGATTTCAGCATGAATGGGCCGGCTCGACCGGGGAAGTACTACCCTCTCACAGAAAATCGACGTCAAGTAACAGTACCTAAACTGTTGCGTTTCGTTCGGTGAGTGAGAGTGCTGGAGGCCCTATCCCCTATTCCTTCTCCCTGATCCCATTCCTCATCCTATCCCTTTTCCCGACCCCAAGGGGCGACGACGCACTCGTGACTCCTGTGGTGTTGCTTGTGTCCATGGGCGGCGGTAATTGCTTACCATCAGGCGATCCATAAAAAAAGTATATCTATTGTAGTCAAATCCATTGATAGAAATAATATTGGACCGATCTTTAGTAGACAGCAAAAGCTGTCATATTCTTAATAATGACAAAAAATGCAAATGCGATAGGTACTTATTGGTTGGTGTCGCACTGTCTAGATTTCTGAAATTTCAGAACTAGAAGTGTCTTAGTCTTTTTGTTTATTCTTTTTTTTTACAAAGACATCTCCGCATTTGGACTAAATCCTGTGTCGCGGGGAACTTTACAAACATACAACTAACGGACACAATGAACACCCAGACTTGAAACAACAATTTATGAATCACACAAAGTGTTGTCTCGTGTGGGGATCGAACCCACAACACTTCCGTACAGTGTCAGGCGATGAGGCGGCTGCTTAAACCACTACGCCAACCGTGCAGTCAGTCTGTCAGTCTTCCTAACATTTTGCGACCGTTGCACATTTTGCGACTAAACGCTACCATGTCACACGCTCTTACGCCATTGTTATACAACATATATATTAGATAATTATTATCGTTCTATTGTAATATTCTGTCATAAAAACATATCAACCATGAGTAACTTTCGGAATGTCTAACTGAATTCTTGTTAGAGAGGGACGGGATTATTGACCACGCATGGAATAAAGTGAGAGGTACGTATTCACAGAATTTGCTGTACTGTCCTATATCTACATATAGCGTTGTTTGTGAGCTTAGTTACCTGGATTCCATTCCCACATAGAACAAATTTTTGTGTGATGTGCACAATCCTTTGTCTTGTGCGGAGAGGCAATATGTCTATCTTTTCTTCTATACCATCTAAACTCTTATTTATATTATAAACCTGAAGAGTTCCTTTGTATGTTTCTTTATATTTTGGTTGAACGCGCTTATCTTCGTTATTACTGATTCGATTAGAATAATCATTTTTGTGTTGAATAGCCCATTTATCTAAGAAGGCTATGGGACAGTAGTTCTCAAACTTTTTTTAGGGATGGAACCCTTTTGGGCAACCAAATATTTGGCGGCACCCTAAAATAAAATAAAGCCGTGTCCTACGTGCACTTTAAAACTAGTTATTTTACTGATATACATCTTCGTGGAGCCCTGGGGCTCTGCGGAGCACACTTTGAGAATGGCTATAGGATATTGTGTTTGGTAATTCGACCAATTCCTTGAAGGACCAAAGACAAAATGTTGCTGGCAGACCTCCTAGATGGGAGGAGGTACACCAGCATCGCTTTGGCTATGCCAGCATGTATGCTGCCAGAATAAAGCTGAAGAGGAAGATATCCTGCAGTGTTGACGAAGAGATTGTACTATTTCAACTTGCCTAGTGGTAAATAGACTGAGCATATCTCAATAGAAATGGTTTAAGAAATCTTACGCTTTTGTTAAGAAATCGGAACTTGTTTTTTTTTCACTGTTTCAAAAGTGGACTATAATTGTACCATTATCGAAAGGTAATAAACCCTTGATGGTTTAAATTAATTGGTACGTCAAGTGTAGTACGGTTCTTACGGTCCCCAAGGAACATACATGCCATATTTCAGCTTCTTAGGCCCAGTAGTTGCTGTGCCTTGTCTGTCAGTCAGAAACGCAAGAATTTTATAATACACTAGAGGACGCCAGCAGCTACGCCTGCTTTTTTTTTTAATTTACCCGTTTTGGCCGATCCCGTGGGAATTTCGGGAAATCCCTTCTTAGTGCACTCCTACGGTCCCCAAGGAACATACATGCCAAACAGCTTCCTGCGCCCAATAGTTTTGGTTGTAGCGTGTCTGTCAGTCAGTCAGTAACGCAAGGATTTTATATATTAAGATAAGATATTATAAGAACTTGACGGAACAGCTATCCCATGGTAATTAAAATGTTTAATTAAGTACCTAGTTACTTACCGGAAAGCTACAACATTCTACTCAAAACGATGTATTTAATCAGGCCTGCAATTCCGTGAAACTTTGAAAAAAGTGGCAAGTTTGGCAAGTAATATCGTAAGTATAGTACAAATTCAAGGAAATTTCTAAATACTAAATATTTTATACAAAATAAAATAGCGGTTCTTAATCGCGTACAACTAACTTATTTAAGGTATAAATAGTCTCTCCGCGACCACGCTCGGTGCAAGACGAGCGAAACGTCGGAACCAAATAGGTATTTATACCTTAAATAAGTTAGTTGTACGCGATTAAGACCCGCTAATTTATTTTGTATGATGTATACAAATCGCGAAAGGTTAAAATCGATTACTAAATATTTGTACTTAAATAAATCGTTAAAAATATAATCATAAAAATAGGTCAAAATTACTTACTGTACCCTTTTTTAACCATTGTTTTCACAATAAAGACATTTGAATTATTATTTATTTTTTAATTTTTGTTTATAGTCTCACGACAGTATTCCCGAAGGGGTAGGCAAAGGTGTAAATATTACACCCACATTTCGCCATGAATTTTTAGGTCCCACGTAATAGGGGGCGAGCCTATTGCCGTTACCGCACATTACCAGACTCCGGGCTGCTACTGAGTATTCGGAAAAACCCAGTAACACTTTTGCCCGACCCGGGAATCGAACCCCGGACCTCCGATCAGCAGTCGCATAGCGTATGGACTGGACCACGGAGGCAGACTAATTTGAATTATTAAACTACTTGAATTAGTATACGGCTTTTATCGCCATACATTTAGGTTGACTGAGATTACATTTAAACCGAATAATTTCAATGTGTAATATTCGCGTAAACCTAAGAAAATACTATGCAACATTTGCATTGAAAGTTGTTTCACATCAGTATTGCAGTGAATGGGAATCAAACTCGCGACCTCGAGCGCAAGTCCGATTCCGTAACCATTGAACCACCGCCGTTTCTAAACTTAACCACATAATACTTTTTTGTCCGTCTGAAGTCAACCCTGACATTGAGTGGCCTTCGTCTAAATGCGACCACGGTAACTGGCGACATGGCCAAATATAGTACTGCTTAATTCTTAATTAGATGCTGGAAGATTTGGTGCGGCAAGTATAAGTAATTAATAATAATATGTTGTATGTAAATGTATTACTTTTGTTAACCCAAAGTTATACATTTTGGTACCGATGTTTTGCAAACTTCATCATTCAACCCAATTGGGTAACATTTGGTAGTATTCTTATAGGCAGTAAAGACTTAAAAAAATATTTGGTCATGAACTTAAAACAGTATTATAGATTGTAATGGTGCATCCATCGTTAATTTTTTATGCGCATCATTTAGAAACACGGTGACATTCGATAACGTTTAGCAACAATGTATGGAGTTACCGCGGGTGTACATACATACATACATATACTCACGCCTTTTTCCCTTCGGGGTAGGCAGAGACAACAGATCGCCACTTGCAAACCTCACGCGCTTCCTCTACACTCATTACTCTTTCATACATGCTCGCCGGTTTCGGTTTTACCTCGGGTGTTTTGCTATAAAACGTTATTCTCTAAAATTCTGATACCTGTTGCTTACCAAGAGTTACAGGGATGTGGACGACACCACTAGAACAAGGTTTGCTCTCAGCAACTCTAAATGTGAATTTGAGACTAGTGGAGAGAGGCGTAAGACCCTCTTAATCAGTAAATCTAGTACATAATTACACATAGGTAATATGCCCCTTCATAAATGGTCGCAAGGTCTACGTTAGAATAACAGGTAGTAGAGCCTTGCTGATTTCAGCATGAATGGGCCGGCTCGACCGGGGAAGTACTACCCTCTCACAGAAAATCGACGTAAAGTAGCAGAACTTAAACTGTTTCGTTCGGTGAGTGAGAGTGCCGGAGGCCCTATCCCCTATTCCTTCTTCCTCATCTCACTCCTCATCCTATCCCTTTTCCCATCCTCAAGGGGCGGCTACGCACTTGTGACTCCTGTGATGTTGCTTGTGTCCATGGGCGGCGGTAATTGCTTATCATCAGGCGATCCGTCTGCTCGTTTGCCGCCTATTACTATAAAAAAAATATGTAAGTATATATCCGTGACTCTGCCTGGACAAAACTGTTACAACAGTATATAATTAAAGATTTCAAGCCTTTATGTTTCATTCCAATATCTAGAGTTCTAGACCATTCGTTCGTTAATTTAATTTATAATTATCGAACCGAATATAATTTGAAACAACAAAAAAATCAGTATTGCATCAAGTGTTTTTTATTGTCATTAACTAGAATAAACACAAGGCTATTTTTTCGAGCTGTTGGTTTATTTGTACCCTTGTATCTCTAAAACGGCTGAACAAATACTGATCGGTGTGAAATCTTAGTGAGTTTTTTTTAGGGCCTTGATCAAAATATTGTCATAAGATAATTAAGTATTATAATAGCTTTTGTTGTTTTCAAGCTAAATGAACTGATAAACTAGTTAAGTGTCGTGGCGAGGTTACGTTTGAAATGCCTTCCCTTCTATTTTAAAGTCGTTTATCACACTCTCGTCTCAGAAACAGGACTAAGTTTGGCAATGTATTTGTTCACCAAATCGTAGACTAATATAAACTCTGAACTGGACTCATCTATGTGCTCAACTATAAAGTGGCCAGAATGCCAGAGGTCTTTAGCCTGAGAGTCACATGGTCGCGAATGTTCTCAAGTAAATTTCAAAGCATTTGGCCTCTATCGACCGACGTCCCTAGTTCCCTTCCCCTATCGACTCAAAGTGAGCAATGGGCTCACGAATTTGCCACGTATCCTTGATGGAGTAGTTGGAAAATGAAAAAACTCACAATGGAACAGCTCCTTAATTATTTTTTCCTTGAAAAGGCAATTCACGTAGTAGAAGCAAAATCCTGTGTTGTGTAACTTTACAAACATTTATATTTGCAAAAGTCTCGGCGAACTCGCCCCAGTCTTGAAACAAAAATTGTAGAGAGCTCAAAGTGTTGTCTCGTGTGGGTGTCGAACCCACGTTACTCGACGCAGTACCAGGCGGCGAAGCGACCCATACATAGCGAAAGCAGCATGGCTTTGCTACTATTGGATAGTGCCTGTAAAACTATGATGACGGTACTTTTACATTTCAACATAATATGATCCCAAGTCGCTAGTTTAAGTGCTCGATTCAGTTCGCAACGTTTGCCTATGACATTAAAAGGGCAGGTTGATATTATAGCTCTGTATATTGCACAAGTATTTATTATGGGTGCTATTTGAATAGTTGGGGTAAACGCTGATTATTAGACTAAATGCGCCAGTGGTATAGTGGTTAGTTGAAAAAGACGAGCCATAGTAACTCGAGGTTCATATATTAACGACTTGATGAGCCCGCGGTTACACTCGCTTTATTTACGGCTACTGCTCCGCTCCCGTGGCTCATAGCGTGATGTTATATAGCCTATAGCCTTCCTTAATAAATGAGCTATCTAACACTGAAAGAATTTTTGAAATCGGTCTAGCAATTCCTGAGATTAGCGCGTTCAACCAAACAAACAAACTCTTCAGCTTTATATATTAAGTATAAGAGAATAAGAAAAGTTTAAATTTAACTATACGTACGTATAAATAAAATTTAAGTGTCCGTCTGTTATTACAAAGGAACATTTTTTTCAAGTGCATCTAATATGAATACAATACTTATACAATCGCAAGTTATAAACAATCTTTTTTACTTTTGTTTATATTTTTTGTGCCTATCTTTCTGTTTGTCCGGTAATTACAGGAACGGTTGAACTAATGGCAATGGAACTTTCACTGGAAGATAGAGGACTTGGTAGGGCTAGTATGTGCTATATATTTGACCCGGTAGGTGCCTGCATGTTTCGAGGGGTTGGGTTGTTTGTAAATAAATATTGTTTGTAAATAAAGAAATGTTGTATATTATGTAACAATTCTTGAAATTCGGTTCAGTAATTTGCAAGTAATAACAGAACAGGGATTACTGCTAATGTCTTTATAGACTTGTATTTGACTATTCATATTCGCTTATCGATTCGAGTCATTATGTAGAGCGTAAGCGACTGCTACGCCGAAGGTCGCGGGTTCGAATCCGGCTCAAGTCAAACATTTGTGTGCATGAACATGGATGTTTGGTTTTGGTCTGGGTGTTTCTATGTACCTATAATATGTAGGTATTTACAAAAAAAAGATATATATTGTATGTATGTTTATCCATTATCTAGTACCCATAGTACAAGCTCTGCTTATTTTTGGACTAGATGGTGATGTGTGTATGTGGAAGAATATTCTATTATTATTCATTAATTTGACGAGAAGTTGAAGGTTTTGTTATTTGTCCTTGACCTTTTGTTTGGCTTCCTGTTTAGAGCCACAATACGTGCAAATTGATGGAGAATAACTATGCGGGTCGTCTGATCCAAGCTGTTACTGTGAACTATTTATAGACTCTACCAATACCTACTAGAATATTGTATCCCAAGTGGGTTATAATGTTGGATTGAATTTATCTTCAACTACATAATGACTTTTCTTTTGTAATGTGTACCTACTATTGTAAAATATTCGCGATTTGTGCAATCAAACAAGTCGGCGGTGGACCAGTTTGAAAAAAGATCCCTTGGCTCAAAAACTGGTTCTCTGCTCTGACTTAAAAACTGGTTTTGTATACGAATGTCAATGTTCGTGTAAAGTAGCACTGGAAGCGACGATGTCTTGCTGAGCGATTCTCACCCTTATGGTGGTCTAGCGGGAAGTTTTTCGACTGTACATCATCATCATCACTGTGTATTATAGGAACTTTCTTACTGATTCGCGTTGGTTATTTGGAAGTTACTCTATAACCACGGCTTGAGTAAGCCATGCCGAAACGACGGCGACGGTAGGTACGAATAGAAAATAATAAAAGTGATTTTTTTTTTAAAGACTCACGCCTGTATCCCCGAAGGGGTAGGCAGAGGTGTAATATTACACGCACATTTCGCCATGAATTTTTGGGTCCCACGTAAGTAATAGGGGGTGAGCCTATAGCCGTTACCGGGCACATCACCAGACTCCGTGTTGCTACTGAGAATTTGGAAAAACCAAGTAACATTTGCCCGACCCGGGAATCGAACCCGGGACCTCCGATCAGCAGTCGCATACGCTACCCACTTGACAACGGAGGCAGTAGAAAGTTCACTGTTTTGTTAAATAATCACTTACACGATTGACACGCGTTTCATTAGTAAATCATACACAAGGTGCTTTAAAACAATAGGTAGGTAAATACTAAAAAGTTACTGCATCAGAAAAACTTCAACTAAATTTAGATCCATAGACTAAGTACAAAAAGATGGAAACTAATTAAGAGTTTCCCGTAAAAAAGAGACAATAGGAACAAAAAATTTAGTATTCATTTTTTGTACTTACTAATAACTTAGTAGTTTCTAGTACTTAACAGTTGGGAAAGAAATAGAGTAAATTGCATCATGTTGGACAGGAAAAATATCGATATCTTGTTAAAGTTCGCTTTTGTTCTTCTTTACGGCGCTTATTTTTTTCACGGTAGAACTGTGAGGTTTCTTGCCGACACTGTCGCGATAAATTTTAAATCATCATCATCATCAGCTTTTTAACAGCCCACAGCTGGACTAGGCCTCTCCTTTGAAAGGAGGAATTGGCCTACTACCTACCACGCTGGCCAAACGGGTTGGTATATGGTTTGTATAAAGTTTTCCTTCTCTTACAGTGCTGTTCTCTGCATAATATGCTGCCTCTGTCGGCTCTTACGACAACCATTTTGTCATACTTTTAAGTCATTAAGCGTGGTATTGCTCTAGAACCTTTCATTCATTAATGTCAGCCTAGAGATGTCTCCTTCAAGACATAGGTCTCCAAGGTTCTCCACACAGATCTCGCGCCGCCCGCGTTCTCCCGCTTCCCGCGATCTTACCAAATCGTCAGTTCACCTTGTCTAGATCCTTTCAGGCCCGTTTGCGACCAGCAGCGGCAGCGATTTTGATTTCTATGGCGCGTTCTACTGCGGTGATAGCCCAGTGGTGTACGTAACGGACTGCCGTGACGATGGTCTCGGGTTCGATCCCCAGTTACTCCGGGCACACACCTTTGACTTTTCGAAGTTATGTGTGTATTAAAAATGTTAATTATCGCTCGCTTAACAATGTGCCCGCCCCCTATTACATTGGGACCGAAACATAACTGGCGAAGTGTGGGTGTGAAATACACCTCTGCCTACCCCTTCGGGGATAAAAGGCGTGAAGTTATGTATGTTAATGTTATGTTCTACTCTGACGCGACATCGGCCGCGCTGAGTAGAGCGCGAAATGAACATCGAAATCACTGCCGCCACGGGCCGCCGCTGCTGGTCTTAAACGGGTCGTTACATAAATAAATGTTTGGACCTACAATGCTTGAGTCCGCCCATCATTTAATCCAGCAGACTTCTGTCTCTGACTGCGCTTAATATCTTATACTAATATATAAAGCTGAAGAGTTTGTTTGTTTGGTTGATTGAACGCGCTAATCTCAGGAACTACCGGTCCCATTAGAAAAATTCTTTCAGTGTTAGATAGCCCATTTATCCAGGAAGGCTATTAGCTATATAAAATTGCGCTATGAGCGACGGGAGCAGAGCAGTAGCCTTAAATAACGCGAGTGTAACCGCGGGCATCATCTAGTCAGAAATAATCTTCATCAGTAAAGGGGTGCTGTCGGGAAGCCTATTACTAAACCACTGTCTGTCTGTCTGACTGTCAGCGGTCTGTCCTTCAAGCCTTAATAGACCGAGAGTAGTAATTTTCACGGAGTGTTTTCTTTCTGCTAACTGTATCCTGATGTTTAGCGAGAAATAACGCACAACCAAGTAGAATTTGACTGCACATTGTTGTAGTGACATAAGTGCACTGAGTGTCCAGGGCCTAACCCCCCACACCGTACACGAGACAACACTTGTGTGATCGATGGATTGTTGTTTCAAGTCTTGGTGACCTGCCTGCATCTTTATGCCTATACTATTTTTTATAGGCTCACGGCTGTATCCGCGATGGGGTAGGCAGAGGTGTAATATTACACCCACATTTCGCCAAGAATTATTAGGTCCCACGTAATAGGGGGCGAGACTATAGCCGTACCGGGCACATTACCAGACTCCATGCTGCTACTGAGAATTTCCTTACGGAAAAACCCAATAACAATGTGCCCGACTCGTGAATCGAACCCGAGACCTCCCAATCCCACGCGCACATTTATGCCGCGAGACCAACGAGGCAGTCTCCTTTCCTGTTCTATTGATTAAATATTTGTGTCCCGCGCTACACGGATTTCATTCCTAGAGCGGAATGTGCATTTTTTAATAAAATATGTTACTTATTCAGTATACAAAAATGTCCTTCGATACTATCTAAACACAATAGTATATGTTTGTAAAACTGTGCGCATTAAGAAGCTATTTATTAAGTTCGTGTCCCCAAAGCTACCCTCCGAATATCAGGACATGACAATGAGAATTTATCATATTGTGATGTCATTATCGTATACAGGTTGTTGCAAAACCGAACGAAGTTTATTGGCTTATATGTAGCCCCGACTCCCCCATAGTGCATGGCGGAGTCACAGGAACTACATTAATATGCCATAATTATACATATACGTGACCCCGACGGGGCCTGCGACGCTCCCTAGACTTCGTCAATTTTAACAGTTAGACTGTCCCGTGTATCATATGTGATTCATAACAATTGATTTTCTAATGTGTCCCGCGCCGGCAGCGAATGGGTGTGCAATAATAATAATGTCCTCCTGACCGATTTCGGCCACGGCGGCTTGTCTATAATTATATGAGACTTGCCATCTGCGCGGGACATATTATGTGCACAAGTGTGTTCGCGTACACAAGTGCACTCTCTATTCCCTCACTCTCATAGTCCGATGGCACGCCACAAGCGACACGACCGGAGAGAGATTGGGCGCAGGACCAACGGCTTAACGTGCTTTCCGAGGCACGGGGGTGTGACACCGCCAACTTCCTGACTCCGAACTTTTATTGAATAATCCCTAACAGAAAAACCCAATATCACTTTTTGTTCGACCCGGGAATCGAACCCGAGACCTCATGATCCCCAGTCGCTTACACTACCGCAGAGCCACAGACGCAGTCATGGGCAAAGTACCTATGCAACATAATATATTTACCTAATAGTTATGCGTCAACTTTAAACATAACTGAAAATGGTTATACCTACTAATCCGTACTTCCCTACTAATATTATAAATTCGAAAGTGTGTATGTATGTATGTATGTATGTATGTACGTTCCGTTTCCACGCGAAAACGGCTGAACCAATTTTGTTGAAATTTAATATAGGGATATATTGGACCATGAGCTAGGAGACGGACATAGGCTACCATCAGTTGTAAAAATTAAACTGGGAGGAATTGTAGGGAGGATAGAAGAAGACTTTATTAAATTAAAAAGAACTGAATAGGCCTCCTTAGTTTGGTGGGACATGAATACATATAGCAACGGTATTATATTTGTTTGGTTGATGTTACTGCCAATATCACCGTGAATATTATACAGTTGTTTAAATGGTGAGGGACAGGCTTTATAAGTCCCATCCATAAAGAAATGCCTTACTTATTTCATGTACTCTCTTGCATTTTCTGAACAAAATAATATAATTCTAACACCATTATTATAATAATCAGCAAGTAAAAAATCATTAAACTGACAGGGTACTTCAACTTCTTCGACACATTTGGTATTTGTTTTTTTTTACACCCGCTATTTTATTTCTACGTCTGTAAATTAATGACTTTTTTTTTGAGAATTCAGGAACAGGTTCATTCACGGTTAAATCTAGCCCCCTATTTTTTATATTTGACAATCCTCTATTGTAAACCCTTGGTGCTGGTTCCCTCCCCTGAGCTGCGTCTTCACAGGAGTTATTAATAATTACATCAATAACATTGTGATTTTCGCTTGGTACGCATTGTGTGCAGTGAGACTTAGATTGCAATATTTGGTTTTGGTCCTAAAAAAAGATTGATATAAATACTCCCACTTCGCGATATTGATTTGATTAGTATAGACATGATAACATTATGTTAAAGCTTACCGCATTCAGGGTTACAGCTCTAGCACATTTCAAAGTTTTGTATTTTTTGCATCTCCACTTGCTATTCCCACTTTTATATACACGTTGTTCATAAAATTGAAACCCCGATAGCAACAAAACTTTCCCTCGGCCCCTTTTAATTATTTGGATATCTTCACTGTTCATTTTAAACCGACCATTACATTTAAATAAATCGAAACCACAACTATTGCTTATGCAATCTGTCAAGTATTACGAGCGATGCATTTTAAACCTACCCTCAAAATATTAAATTATTATTTAACTAACATGACCATAATTTATTAATTAAAAGTAATAGAATAAGGTTTTTAATTAATATGATGTTGCTTTTGTTATTCAAGGTATTTAAAGCTATAGGTCATGATACTCATGATTAAGTAGATAATTGTATAACGAGAAAATAATATTAAAATAATACAGAAATTTCACAGATTCTTTTATTATTTTATTAGTGGTGTTAATTTATTACATGTATGTATACGATATAAAAATATCATCTTTTTAAATATTATTTAATAAATAATATGTTTTTTGGTCATTTAGAATATTTTTGTCTAAAATAAAATGTAGTAGAACTATTGAGAAATAATGTTCTCACTAGTTCCACTTTTCAATAGTATATTCAAAAGTAGAACTAGAGGGGAAAAAAAAGTCCCATTAGTCCTACGGTAGAACTGTTCAGTAGAACTACTGGGAACAAAGGGTTTGTACGGCAGAAATTTTCCTCTTGGAAGTAAGAACGCATGCGCGAGTAATTGAGTGCTGCGCATGTGCTATCTGTCATGAGTACTGTCACATCATACCTACATATTGTCATATTGTGCACGGTGATTACATTGTTCGCATCTTAGACTATATAATCATTATCTACTTACTTTAATGTTCGCTTATCTAAACTAATAATTATATACTACGCTCAAACGGCTGAAACAATTTTCTCTATCTACTAAAATTATAAATGCGGAACAAATAACCCTGCATATTGGACATGTATTGAAACTTGGCTTTGACATTTGTCATGGATACTAACCGAGTTACTTTGTACCCTATAGACTTCCTATAGAGCTTCTGACTCTTTAGAATAATCAGGAGTGTCTTAACACATTGACTGCTGGAAACGTATATGGTGTGTCCCAAGTGTCGGATCCTGCGATGCGGCTAGCCCACAATAGTCGTGTTTAGGGAAAAAATATACAAGCGTGCTGCCGAAACACGCGACGCGTGAATCATACCCATACCACACATGTGCTGACGACCACTCATGTGTGTTTTTTTTGTTTAGCAACTCGTACGTCGCGTGTCGCGTCAGCACAGACACACGCTCGACCTGCACGCGCGTTGCGTGCCGTTAAGCACGAGAGGCTAGGCACGCTCTGCGGGGGCGGATGCCGCATGGCAAAAGGCCGTCTACGAATCTTAGGCCAGCAGTCAATGTGTTAACACAACTGGAGACTGAAAGTAGATATATGTATATAAATAAAACGCGCGCGAAGCCGCGGGCAAAAGCTAGTAGGTACTTACATAATTCATTAGCCCATCCTATCAAAAATATCCGGTTTCATCGCACGTCATTTTAGAATCTAGTCTGTTTGTTTTCGAGATTCTGAGACATCTTCTAATCACCTTGACATTTAAAACACTCTTTAAAGCGACATAATTACATAATTTTGGTACTTAGACCTATGTTGTTAATTAATTTATTTATTTATTCTATAGGTACCTACCTACCTATCCATTTCCATAGTAAAATTGAGTTGAAAAGTTAATCATATACATCATTATAAGTTATCTGATTAATTTTTACCTAAAGATAATGCCTACCAAAAGCAGAGTATCAAATGACAAGCCAAAAATTATTCAATTACTTTGATTCAACAGTTACACATTTTAAAGTGTGGTTATAACAACAGTCACTTGCTAAAGTGTTTGTTAGGTAACTATTTAAAAATCTGTACGCAATTTACATAGAGACGTTGCAGTTTATGTATTTTTGAATACCACTTCCGCATACCTGTATAATAAAGCAGTATAAAGGCAAAACAATTTTAAGTTAACCTTAATGCCATCAGCCTGTATATAACTGTTTTGGTTTGACGATACGTCAATTTTTGACGTTGTAAAGTAGCGACGCATCGGCACGCGTTCTCAATTTAAAATACTTGCACGCGATTGGTCTATTCGAACAGGGGGATGGAAGAAGCCCCGCCCACCTATAACTACAGGTTGCTACCTAATATTTGGTCGATGTTGTTATGGTAGTAATACCTTGAAATGGTAACGATTTACCACGAATGTTGACGAAGGTTGACGAGCAAAAGATCAAGTACAAAGGTAAAAATACATTTGATGTTCATTGGTTGGCTTTGTAGATTTTAGTTTATTGATGACGTCTTTGATCCTGATTTCTGTCTCTTTGGTTCAAGCTCTAGCTTAAATGTATTAGAATAGAAATCAGGCGACGTGATGTTCTATTTCAGGGTTGACTAGACATTTCTAGAACTTTCGGTAAGAACATTTTCAATCGGGGCAAAACGACGCTCGTGGATTCAGAGCTTGAGTTACTTTCGGTGTGATGGAGTTACTGTTGAGGGTCGATTTACTGGACAAGCAGAATATTATGGCAATTTTCTATTAATATTTTGCTTCCAATACCTACGACGTTTGACTGCCTCCGTAGTCCAGTGGTAAGCGTATGCGACTGCTGATCGGAGGTCCCGGGTTCGATTCCCGGGTCGGGCAAAAGTGTTATTGTGTTTTCCGAATTCTCAGTAGCAGCACGGAGTCTGGTGATGTGCCCAGTAACGGCAATAGGCTCGCCCCCTATTACGTGGGACCTAAAAGTTCATGGCGAAATTTGGGTGTAATATTACGCCTCTGCCTACCCCTTCGTGGATACAGGCGTGAGTCTATAAAAAAAAATATCTAATAAATAATACCTACGACGTTCAAGGTGATTATTCCTTTACTTTTGTCAAATCTTGTAATCTAGTCTACTTACAATAAAGATTTTGAGCTGGTTAAGAACAAAACACTGGTTGGGGTAGTGGTTTAAACGGCCAACTCGCCGCTTGACACTGCATTGAGTTGTGGATTCGATCCCAAATCACCGATGCCTGCCTTTTATGTGGTGGAATATAAGCAGAGTACCGGAGTACCGGAGGAGCTTTTATTGTAAGTACGGACTTACAATAAAAGCAGTTTTTACCAGATGAATGAATCTTACTATGTATCTATCTACGTTTATAAGATCTCTTACATTGTCCATTACAAATAAATGGAGCTACAATAGCGAATAATATACGACATTCAAAGAAGCGCGGGATCGATATCGGTTATTGGGACAACTACCTAAGACTGTAGACACGAGTAAACTTTTTCAGTGTGCTGCGTAAGTTGGTTGCAGGTTTCGTCACGCCAATAGATATTAAGGAGCGGTGTAAAGAAGAGTGGTTGCGCGGGATGTGTTTTCACAATGTTGAGATGAGATAGGAATTTGCAGAAATGGAGAAGAGTTGTGTTTGAGGATCACCATGATACTGCAGTTATCGCTTCTTTCACACAGCTCCACTTAGGTCCGCATTTCCGCATGAAAACCTTCATATCTAAGTACTCCTTAATTTTTATCGAAAGACGTGTAGTCTGCCAATCCTCAATTGACCAGCGTGGTAGATTATAGCCTTCTCCTTCTCGTAGCGAGGAGACGTCTGTACCCAACTGTGGTACAGTTTATGTATGGGACCAATGATGATGCTTGCACACAGACTCACGCCTGTTTCCCCGAAGGGGTAGGCAGAGGCATATTAAACGCCTACTTTTCGCCAGTGTTTGATCCCACGTAATAGGTGGCGAGCCTATTGCCGCTTATCGGGATATTTTGTTTGCCAGAGCCTCGTCCGTTGATCGGCAGGTGCACCACTTGCAGGTGAGGTTGGCTTGGGACCCTAAGTTCTTGGTGGGAACCTCATGCACCCTATGATGATGCTTGGTCATCTACAAAAGAGTGTCTCTTCTCCAGTCTTCTGTACTTATTTGGAAATAAAGCAATCTATCGAAAGGCAAAGGATGCCAGCATACAGCATATCATTCTAAATTCTTCTGCTTTTTTAGAGCTTAAGCTCCCATAGTACTCATCATCATCAGCCTTTAACAGTCCACTGCTAGACTAGGCCTCTACTTTGAAAGGAGGAATTGGCCTACTATATCACGCTGGCCAAACGGGTTGGTAAGGGGTTTGTATCAAGATTTCCTTCTCTTACAGTGCTGTTCTCTGCATAATATGCTCCCTCTATCGGCTCTTACGACACCCATGGGATGATATGGGGTGGTGACATTCCTTATGCTTAATCCGTCACCACACGGACCCTCTGCCCTCAGTACTAAAATTGTGAGAGTCCTACTAAGTAACTGTCATCTTCATCATCATCATATTCAGCCATATGTAGTCCACTGCTGGAGAGGTATACCTCTCCAATGGTAAGAAAACCATAACGCACAGATATAACCTAAACATTTTAAAATGAATCACTTAGTACCTATCCCATATTAAAAAATCAATCAATACACATTGTTGATTTCATCGGTAGTACAAACATATTATATCGATGGTATCATATTTCCCATGCGATGTTTCATGGACAAAACAAAGCAGTCATCGACCAAGCAGTCCGGTTGCCACGGTTACTCTCTCGTGACTCGTGAATCGATGACGTTGGTATCGTGAACAGGCTATAATGTACTACTAATTTTACAAGCACTCCAAGTACCTACTACGGGGTTTCAAGAGAAATGCGAGCAGAAATGGTGGTTAAGATTTTTGGTTTGAATACAATCTTTAAAGGTATTTTTCGCATTCCATCATGATCAATACTTCATGATATCATGAAGCCATTCGACATCCACTGCTGGACGTATGTCTCGCCTAGTTAGAGTTGAGAAAACATGGTTCAATTCAAATTCAAACTCATCTATTCATATACGTTACAAAAGCAACGCTTATGAACGTCAATTCTTTTTTTTTTTTAAACCAAGTTCGGGATGGTAGGGCTATGAGAAGAGTCCGGAAGAAACTAATGCCACTCTTTTAAAAACAGAATCTTAATTTTACAATTTGTGGTTCTATGATTGCTGACACAGCCAAAACACTTGGCGTCACTGATTGGAAATAAATGAATAAAAAAAAAGCATGCGAATACTACAATAATAAAACACTGCTCGATATAGGTTTCTCCAATGGTACGCAAATTCTCAATTATATCAAATTGTCCTGACTGGCCTATCAGCGCAGAACCGAACTACAGAAGCTAAAATCTTGCTTGGTCAGTTGGTTCCTTTCATGCCCCAGAATCCCATGTACGGGTTTTAAGTATGCCCAATGATACTATAAGTTACTCCCTTATAATAATTATTATTAATGCCAACCCTAAGGGGTAATTTTTTGATGGAAAAATCACATATTTTGAGCTAGAACTATAAAATGCGAGCAACAGCCTATAGATATTTGATGTTGCAACATTGATTTATTTTTCTTTGTTTTATACTTATGTCTTGCTATCGTGACAGAGTATTTCTCTTCCATTTTCTAAGTTTATCAACTGGTGAAATCTATTTTAGTTCAGTAGTAGTCACCGCGAGTCACAGATTGTAATCTTGCGCTAATTCGTGCTGTTTTTGACCTTTAAATAACCTGACTTTATTACTTACGCTAGTATTGCTTATAAATGTATTCTAGTAAAATATCAAGCAGTTAATAAAGCGCTTTAATTTCGTTTTAACTTGGTTCTAATATGAGGAATACCTACTTCAGTTATAAAAAGCATCGATAGTGTTATTGTTGAAACCATGCCACGTGGCCTTGGATTCAAGCCAATGATGCCTGCGATTTAGTTATCAAAATTTGCTTCGTGCTTCGCAGAGTACGTTGAGCTGTCGGTCGTTATGGTTGTGAAGATCTTTGACAATCGGTTTCGGGAATCAGGACCCTTGTATATACATACACAACTTAATTTAACAGGTAGTAGAACCTTGCTGATTTCAGCATGAATGGGCCGGCTCGACCGGGGAAGTACATACTACCCTCTCACAGAAAATCGACGTAAAGTAACAGTACCTAAACTGTTGCGTTTCGTTCGGTGAGTGAGAGTGCCGGAGGGCCTATCCCCTATTCCTTCTCCCTCATCCCACTCCTCATCCTATCCCTTTTCCCAACCCAAAGGGGCGGCAACGCACTTGTGACTCCTGTGGTGTTGCTTGTGTCCATGGGCGGCGGTAATTGCTTACCATCAGGCAATCCGTCTGCTCGTTTGCCGCCTATTACCATAAAAAAGACACTGGATAGACTAACCATAGTTAAGATCTCAGTCGTTCTGTAGTACATACACCCTTTTGAACGGCAGAGTTCTTTGCTACTTCTGTAACGCAAACAGACATGTAGACAGTTACCAATGCTAAACCTGGGTCACCGCTTGCCATGGGCTACACAGACTTGTATAGATATGATAGGGGGAAGCGGTTGGATGCGGGCAGCTCAAGCAAGATCGGTCTGTGTGGAGAGCTTTGGGGGAGGCCTTTGCAGGTAGCAGAGCCTTGGTGATTTCAGCATGAATGGGCCGGCTCGACCGGGGAAGTACTACCCTCTCATAAAGTAATAGTACTTAAACTGTTGCGTTTCGTTCGGTGAGTGAGAGTGCCGAAGGCCCTAACCCCTATTCCTTATCCTATCCCTTTTCCCAACCCCAAGGGGCGGCAACGCACTTGTGATTTCTATGATGTTGCTTGTGTCCATGGGCGGCGGTAATTGCTTACCATCAGGCGATCCGTCTGTTCGTTTGCCGCCTAATAACATAAAAAAAAAGATATGATAGGGGGAAGCGGTTGGATGCGGGCGGCTCAAGATCGGTCTGTGTGGAGAGCCTTGGGGGAGGCCTATGTCCAGCAGTGGACGTAGAGACGAGGCTGAAATGATGATGACGAGAAGAGACCACTGCGATTTCCAGCAATGATTTCTAAATGGCACTGATTCATTTGGATCGAAGCATCTCTAGGCATGAGAGATTAAGACTCCACGTTACATTGTGCACGCGTGTCAACAACATTTGATACGCATTGTATTAAGATTTATATACACAATACTTTCTTAAATCATCGCCACTCAACAGACATAATCGTCGCATTAACATAAGCTGACAGGTTATACAGCAGATATTATTCAACGCGATCGCACTTATCATCAGCAAAAATATTCAACGGAGCATGGAAAAGTTTTGTTTTTTTAGTTACAATAAGTAGTTTTTTGATTTTACTCACATGATACACATTGAAATTAAGCTGTGGTTTACGGATTCTATCGCTATAAGATAACATACCTAATGTTAAGTGGATCCCTCTACTACGGATCTCTTCACGAGCGAGTCCGATTCGCACATGTTTTTTTAGGGTTCCGTACCTAAAAGGTAAAAAACGGGACCCTATTACTTAGCCTCCGCTATCTGTCTGTCTGTCCATCTGTCTGTCTGTCATCAGGCTGTATCTCATAAACCGTGATAGCTAGAAAGCTGAAATTTTCACAAATTATGTATTTCGGTTGCCGCTATAACAACAAATACTAAAAATAAAAAATTAATTAATATTAAGGGGGGTCACAACATACAATGAACGTGTTTTTTTCGTATTTTTTGCTCAAACGATAACAGGCAGACGCTTAAAACTTTCACAGAATATGACATTACATATTACCTTTCAAAATAAATCATATCCCATACAACAAACGTATTTTTTAAGTAATTTGTTACTCGATCTTAATAAACAGGTAGAAACTTAAAAAATATTTAAGTACCTATACATACAACAAACGTGATTTTCTTTTATAGATGATGGTACGGAACCCTTTGTGCGCGAGTCCGACTCGCACTTGCCCAATTTTTTTAAATACTGAGCTTTTATCTACTGAGAATAAAATTCTGTACTATCATCCAATCAATAAATACAAAAGGGCTTTGACCACAGCACTCGACGCAGTTCTAAATAGCGAAACGATAGCTTAAACCTAGTGGTTTAAAATAGTTTTCTTGCATTGCAGGTGTAGGGTAGTCCCCATGCGTGCGATGCAATTTTTATACCCGACATTTAATCAGCAGTATGTAAGACTAGAGGACGACCCAAAGACCGACAAAGAGGACCCAAAGAAAAGATGGATGGACTGTGTGAAGGGTGAAATGAATGAAAAGGGAGTGAATGATGAGATGACGTCTGATAGGAGAGAATGGAAGAGGAAGACATTCTGCGCCGACTCCAAGTAATATGGGAACAGGGCAGGCAGAAGAAGATATAAGACTAGAGGATGCCCGCTGCTCCGCCCGCACATTTTCATTTTTGCTAATCCCGAGGGAATTTCATGAAATCTCTTCTTAGTGCTCCAATTGGGTCTTCAAAGAACATATACGCCAAATTTCAGCTTCCTACGCCCAATAGTTTTGTCTGTAGCTTGTCTGTCAGTCAGTCAGTAACGCAAGGATTTTATATATTAAGATAAGTTGTAAATACTCCAGATGCTTTAATAAACACGGACAGGTAAGTAGTAAACAAAACATTGATTAATAGGTACAACCAATTACAATAATGGGGTGTAACACACAGGTCGGTCGCACGACCCCGATTAATGCGTGCATCCGTTCACAAACACTTCGCACCCCTTTAATTATCTGGGAATCGAACCCGCTATAATTTGTAATGTTTTGTTTAATCAATTTTGGGAAGCTAGGAGCCTTTTACACAATGGCAATAATGACAACTACGAGCGATGTCGTGGGTTCGAATTCCGATTTTGATGGGAATATTTCAATGCGAGTTAAAGGTATGTTGTTGACAATATATTTTTATACCTATGTGTGGTTTAATTGCTCAATATTATCTAATACTAGAGGACGTCAGCAGCTACGCCTGCATTTTTTTTAAATTTACCCGTTTTGGCGGATCCCGTGGGAATTTCGGGAAATCCCTTCTTAGTGCACCCCTACGGTCCCCAAGGAATATACATGCCAAATTTCAGCTTTCTGCGCCCAATAGTTTCGGCTGTAGCGTGTCTGTCAGTCAGTCAGTAACGCAAGGATTTTATATATTAAGACTAGTCGACGCCAGCGGCTTCGCACGGACATATTTTCGAATTTCCCGTTTTGCCCGATCCCGTGGGAATTTCGGGAAATCCCGTCTTAGTGCACCTCAACGGTCCCCAAGGAACATACGTGCTAAATTTCAGCTTCTTGCGCCCAATAGTTTCGGCTGTAGCTTGTCTGTCAGTCAGTCAGTAACGCAAAGATTTTATATATACAGATTTCCCGCGCGTCTGCGGCTCAAAATCGATCAGAAGTCGGGGTCAAGTCGAAACAGCAGCAGTAGTTATTGCTTGAAAGAGTTATAGACATCTTATCCTTATATCCTCACTAGAAACACTGCGATCCTCACAAACACATCATTAGATTTAAGTTTTGATTCATACAAAATCATCATCATCAGCCTTTAACAGTCCACTGCTGGACTAGGCCTCTCCTTTAAAAGGAGGAATTGGCCTACTGTACCACGCTGGCCAAACGGGTTGGTATAGGGTTTCTATCAAGTTTTCCTTCTCATACAAAATACTTATAATTAAATATGTCTTTCCTTAAAAATATATATCTACATTTCAACGCCATATTTGCATATATACCTCGTATCTATCGTCTACCGTATGCGACTAACTAGTCTAAATCTAAACAGAAACATAGACTACTCAGTGTAATGTCGGTCTAAACACTAATATGTGTGATGAACACTAAGGTTATACGTCCAGCCCCCCATTGTTGTGACACATATGTGATTATCAGATATCACGGCGAATACAATAGTACAAAAAATATTATGTGGCTGATTCCATTAAAGTTTTCAACTCGATGTCTTCCCTACTGTACACTTAACTTATTCAAACGATTAATTAATAATGATGTGAATAGAACTGAATGTATAATGTGTTTATTTAGTTTAACTATCACAAATTTAAAAAAGCATTTTATTTCATTTGAAATCCTTCCTTATATGATAGGTACAAACGTCAGTCCCTAGCCATGTCCATGCTCCAGATTTAAGCCAGCCAGGGTAAAACCATTAAGCTTATTAGTTTTCAACATTATTAAAAGTGATATTAACAAACTTTTTAATCTATTATCAAAGTTTGGTTCAGAGGTAAATCGGCACCTTAGTATGGAAACCATACCCATGGCGGACACAAACGAAATATTTCATAAGATGAAATAAAAACCTTTGATACCTACCGTTTGTTTTCTTTTTTAAAGGATCCTGTACATTTTTCTTCGACGATTTTTAATCAAACAATTATATGCAATGAAGGGTCATATTATTCCCCTTTGTTTAAAACTATTTTGGTTAATGTCCGCCACTGTTCGCAAAGCGGGTCAGATATGCCCAATGACCTTTTAGTAGAATTATTTAAAAAGTCCTCAGTCAATATTTTGTTTAAATATTTTGTAAAAAAAAGCGGCGATAGCCCAGTGGTGTACGTAACGGACTGCCGAGACGATGGTCTCGGGTTCGAACCCCAGGTACCCCGGGCACACACCTCTGACTTTTCGAAGTTATGTGTGTATTAAATTAATAATGTTAATTATCGCTCGCTTAATAATGTGTCCGGTAGATGGCAATAGGTACGCCCCCTATTACATTGGGACCGAAACATAACTGGCGAAAAGTGGGTGTGTAAAACACCTCTGCCTACCCCTTCGGGGATAAAAGGCGTGAAGTTATGTTATGTTATGTTGTGTGTCAATATTTTGTCCACAACTTTCAGCATCAGGCCCTAACCGATAACGAAATTTAAAGGAGATGGACCATTTGGCCATACATTTTGGGCCTGGCACGGACAAACACGACACCATGTGTGTTTTGAAGATAAATGACTACACTATTAACCTGTATAATTTATTTTTACATAACTTTTGGTGGAAATAAGATACGAGATATTTGAAATGGAAATTATTCCACAACTAAATATACCTCAAAATTGAATTTTAGCATAAATATAATACCTAGATGTAAATAAAGGTATGTCTTTGTGTCATAAAGAACAAAAACTACATAAAGAGAGGCCAATAATAATGAATAATCACCTGTGTACTAGGGAACCTCGTACTATGTATACTCGTCCAAAAAAAACTAACCACAATCACAAACACCGCTGCATATTCTTAGCTTGGGTGGAAGGTACGGATCATTTTTACTGAATTTATATTCAATTACATTACAATTAAAACCGTACGAAAACACCAATAAATCAGAGCAAAATATTCACGATGCACAGTAGCAACACGAATGACATAACAGATAAAAAATGTGTTGCAAATGGTTTGAAAAAATATTTCTACTATCGATTAAAAAAGAAAACGATTTTTATCGATTAATAATTATGGCGTGTATAATAAATTATATATTTCTTGATTCTTTTTACAAATATATTTAGAAAGTAAATAAAAGATACTGTTTTCTTATATAATAATAAAAATATTATTTCCTCAAAACAATTTCTGGCTACCATACTTCATTTTAGTTTTAATGCTGGCAACATAAGACATTCATCCGCTATTACCATAGCCTATTCAAAATAATAATCTTTAAAAACTAAATTCTTTCACCGAAGCTCTATCAAGAAACGAAAACGATGTATTTATTTTAAAAATTATATGTTTAATTTCAACGATTCACAACTTTCTGGCCGCTACAGGCCGTATTTGGTATTTCTCCTTTCACTAAATAAGTAACCCACGGAATGAATGACAAGATTTTTCTTTTATTTGTGCCATGTAGTTAGGGTGCTTGTACACGGTGCATGTAGCTGGAGCAAGTAAAGGTGCGGGTTATACGTGTGAGTAATATGCGCAAGCTACTTGTTCAAGTAACTCGCTTATACTTGTACATGGTGCAAATAACTGGAGCAAGTAAGGACACGGGCTACTTGCGCAAGCTGTATGTACAAGTTATTTGTTCGTGATCAAGAGCTACATGTGCATGCTATTCGCGCGGTAGCTTTATGACTTGAATCGTGTCAAAATGTCTCGACGAACGAAAATTCTTTTAAAATCATATGTTAAAAATATAATTTTGGCGGAATTATTAAATTTGCTGGAAGACGAACGAAAACATGCGCGAGTGACCCGCGCGCGCCGCAGAGCACGCGAATTACCTAGTTGCGCGGGTGGCTCGCTTTGGTACATGCTCGAGTAGCTAGACTTGCACATTTTTAAACGATATGCTTACGGTGCAATAACCCGCGCACGTGCCTCAACATGCTCAAGCTACATGCACCGTGTACAAGCACCCTTAGCACCGAGAAAGAAATACGGATGTTAGATATTTTGTTTCATATTGATTATGCGGCGTGTCTAGGGTATCCACTTGTTTTTCCAGTCACTGGGGCAGGCCCTAGAAGAATAATTATTTAAAAAGTAATTATATTTATTAGTTAAATTATTGATAATTACAATTTACATTTAAGTCTGTTTCGATGGAAAAAGTTAGATATTGAACTATTTTTAATTAAGCTGGTGCTTGCCTATTTTTTATACAAATCGTCAGTCCCTAGTACGTCAGTCCCTTGCTTTTAATATGACTAGGGACCGATAGAAAGGCCAGGGACTGATGAATTAGTACTTCTAACTTATAGTTAAAGTCAAACTACGTTTGTTCGTAATAGCACTCTGCCTATAATTGATTATTAATTTTGTTATTTAGTCTTGTCGCCGTCTAAAAACAAGTTTATGTCGTCTAAAGATGAAGTAATCTTAAAAATGTCAATTGCTGCAATGACTCGATGATTGAAGATTAAATTACTGAATTACATAAAGTTTTATTAGCTCAACACAAAGATAAAGAAAAACCGAAGGATAATAAAGAGAAAGAAAAAGGACAGCGAATTATGTATTGAATATATGATCCAAAGTGGGCACAGAAAGCCTCGAAAAAAGAGAAAGAAATATTTACCTGAATAATTGTCAGTTTCCTAAAAGTTAATCATCATCATTATCATCATCACCAGCCTTTAACAGTGCACTGCTGGCCTAGGCCTCTCATTTGAAAGGAGGAATTGGCCTACTATACTACGCTGGCCAAGCGGGTTGGTATAGGGTTTGTATCAAGTTTTCCTTCTCTTACAGTGCTGTTCTCTGCATAATATGCTCCCTCTGTCGGCTCTTACGACACCCATGGGATGATATGGGGTGGTGACAATTCGTATTCTTAATCCGTCACCACACGGATACTTTCAGTTTACTAAAAGTTAAATGAAGCTGGCTGCTAATTACATTTCGCAAAATACGCTACTGTCATGTAATGAAGATAATACAAGGGAAAATTAACCTCTGGAACCTTTAAACAATGATATTGGAAACCAATATTTGCAAGTTGTAAGACGTTATAGAAGACAAGAAAAAGGCATTCGCCAGTGAAGGTCTAGAAATATATTATTGAAGCAATAGCTTTCAGAAATCACCGAGTTGAAGAAAATGCTTTACATCCAAAAACATAAATATTACAGGCCTTAAACAAAATATTAAGCAGACAAGGAAAGCACTTAGACGAAAAAAATAAAATTGACCGCATGGCAGAATATCCAAATCAAAGTTAATAATAATAAAGAAGGCTTTGTTTTGCGAAATGTTACTTACCCAAAAAATAAAGAAATATTAAAAAACTACCATTATTATGGCGAAATCTAACTTTAAAAGGCCCAACTACAAAAAAATATTAAATATGTCGACTTGAAATTGAGAATAGCTAGACAGAACTAAATAATGACTATCACACAGTAGTTTTATGAAGCCGCCAGTTTCAGCTGAAACTCGGCAGGCAAAAAATGCATCATCATATCAGCCGAAAGACGTCCACTGCTGGACATAGGCCTCCCCCAAGGCGCTCCGAATAGACCGATCCTGAGCCACCCGCATCCATCCGCTGCAAAAAATGCATAACACGCAATGAACTCAAGAAACAGAAACGATACTTGTTGGATTCCCTAAGAAATATACATAAAAGTTTTTAAAATCACTATTTCTTATTAATTATTCTGCTAAAAGTGTTAATTTTGGAGGTTACCTCCGAAACTCGTCAGTCCCTTGTCATACTCGTCAGTCCCTAGACGCCTAAATTTCTTAAACTGTTAATTTCTCGTAAAATACTATATTAAGTGACTGGGCCTTTAGATTATAGTACATTTATTTATATATCTACCATAAAAAAAAACCATAAAAAAGCCGTGTGGTTGACGGCATAGAATACAAGTGTCACCACCCCCCTCTTCCCGTGGGTGTCGTAAGAGGCGACTAAGGGATAACACGATGCAAATACCATATTTGCGTAGAGACGGAAAACTCGACGTCAAACCCTATACGACTGCCTCGTTGGTCTCGTGCCATAAATGTGCGCGTGGGATCGAGAGGTCCCGGGTTCGATTCCTGGGTCGGGCAGTGTTATTGGGTTTTTCTGTCACGAAATTCTCAGTAGCAGCACGAAGTCTGGAAATGTGCCCGGTACGGCAATAGGCTCGCCCCCTATTACGTGGGACTAAAGTATATCTGGCGAAAAGTGGGTATAGAAATACACCTCTGCCTAGCCCTTCGGGGATAAAAGGCGTGACGATATGTGTAAATAGCAATTGGTGATCTAATTGAATCCTCGAAGGGGAGGTGTAATTTTACATGTACTTCGCCATGTTATAAATTGGTAGGTCCCACGTAATAGAAGGGAGCCACTTTAGGAGACTTCGTGCTGCTCAACTACGCGGATTGGATAAAAACTCAGTAACACTTTTTTGTGGTGCATAGGGTTCCCACCAAGAACTTAGGGTCCCAAGCTAACCTCACCTGCAAGTGGTGCACCTGCCGATCAACGGACGAGGCTCTGGCAAACAAAATATCCCGAAAAGCGGCAATAGGCTCGCCACCTATTACGTGGAATCAAAACACTGGGCGAAAACTGGGCGTTTAATATGCCTCTGCCTAACCCTTCGGGGAAACAGGCGTGAGTCTATGTATGTATGTATGTAACACTTTTGTACAATCTGGGTATCGAACCCGGGACCCGCCCAGCAGATACATGCGGTATCCACTGAACCACGGAGGCAGTCTTATGCTTTCTTAATAACCGATTTGTTGAAATAATTTCAACAAATCGGGCACCAACCATGTTTTGGTCAGATTCCCGCGTGAGTACCCAAACATATTATTATTAGCATCGCACGGGTATCGAACCGTGTCACAGGTGATCACCGATTAATTCTATCGATTCCACGTCCACCGCTGGTCAATAGTGCGTTAAAAGTGTGGGGTACCGTCAGGTGTCGCTGATGGAGTGGAACGACAGATGTGGACCATGCGTGGGCTATGGGTGTGTGAAATTAACTGATTTTGTGGACGGTCGTTGGTGCTTGTACTTATAAAGTCGACGCCAGCGGCTTCGCACGCACATATTTTCGAATTTCACGTTTTGCCCGATCCCGTGGGAATTTCGGACAATCCCGTCTTGGTGCACCCCTACGGTCCCCAAGGAACATACATGCTTAATTTCAGCTTCATGCGCCGAGTACTTTCGGCTGTAGCTTGTTTGTCAGTCAGTCAGTAACGCAAGGATTTTATATATACAGATTTTAGGTTTATTGTAAATTGGCATCGATAGCCTTGTGGTGAGATTAAACATACTGATACGCAGAGAGTCCTGGGTTCAAATCCACGGCGCGTACTGTTGCTTTTCGATATAACCTAAGTGCGTATAAAATTGGTAGGCAGTTACGACTTAACTATGACTGTGACAGAAAAACACCGTGAAAGTTCTCCGTAATGTTTTCGAAAGACATGTGAAGTCTGCTAACACCAATTTGGTCCAATGTGGTGGATTTTATGGCTTTATCTTTCTCATAGTAAGAAGATCTGTCTGTCTGGTCCGGCCAGTGTACTATAATACGCCAAATCCTTCTATTGGTTCGCTCCTGCGTGGAATACTGCTCTCATCTCTGGAACGGCTCCGCTCAGTACCTGCTAGATGCCCTTGATAGGTTGCAGCGGCGTGCTGTCCGTATCATAGATGACCTTGAGGCTACTAAGACCCTTGAATCTCTGCAATTACGCAGGGACGTAGCCTTAATGGCTGTCTTTTACCGATTGTATCACTGTGAGTGCTCAGGAGAACTCTTTCAACCCATCCCACCCTCTCCTTTCCTATCCCGAACAACACGTGCCGGGTTAAGGTGCCACGCTTACACGGTAGATCAGATACCGTCACGTACGAAAAGGTTCGGTACATCTTATCTTTGCCGTACCATAAAGATGTGGAACTCACTGCCAGCTCAAGTGTTTCCTTCCTCCTTGATCCTGGGTCCTTTAAGCGGGGCGTGAAAAAGCATCTATCAAGGCCGTCAAAGTGAGGGCCGCCATGGCACATTGCTTAACCAGCAATTGGGGATGGTGGCCTTCACAATAGGACTTCACTGTCAGCTTACCATCAGGCAGCGTGAAGTCAATTTGACAGGTTTCTTTAATAAAAAAAATTAACTACAATGCTACTGTGAAAAAATCTGGAAAGGCTTTAGTCCAGCAGTGGACTGCAAAAGGCTTTGAGGATGTATTAACAAGTAGCTATGTGCTTATGACGTCAAACCTTGCTAGAAGATCACAACCACACAATAGGTTTGTACACAATTAAAAATAATAATTATACGTAGATTTTTTACAATTTAATGTATAATTGGCAGTCTTATCATTATAGCAATCTATGACATTGAGTTTTTAAATCGTAACCGCTGTACACGTTTTAAATTAAAAATGAAATAATTAATAAGAAATTGTGAAGTAGATTGTGATGGAGAATTTTCTAAGAAATGTGGAAAGTATTAAATTATGTGGCTAGCTAGCAGTGAAGGAAAATATAGTGAGGAAATCCTCAGGTCTGTGAGTTTTCCGTAAACTTATACTAATATATAAAGCTGAAGAGTTTGTTTGTTTGTTTGGTTGAACGCGCTAATCTCAGGAACTACTGGTCCGATTTGAAAAATTCTTTCAATGTTAGATAGCCCATTTATTGAGGAAGGCTATAGGCTATATAATATCACGTTATGAGCCAAGGGAGCGGAGCAGTAGCCTTAAATAACGCGGGTGTAACCGCGGGCATCCTCTAGTGTTCTATAAAAAACATATGAAGTCTGTCCAGTCCGCATTTGGCTAGTGTGCTGTTCTATGCTCTAGCCTTTTCCACAATGTAAAGAGGCCTATACCTAGCAACGGGACAGTGATGTATACAGGGCTAATATTTATTTTTATTTATTTTTTATTTTATAGACTCACGCCTGTATCCCCGAAGAGGTAGGCAGAGGTGTAATATTACACCCACATTTCGCCATGAATTTTTAGGTCCCACGTAATAGGGGTCGAGGCTATTGCCGTGCCGGGCACATTACCAGCTCGTATAATCGTAACTATTAAAATTACTTGTCCAGTCCAGACTGACATAACATAGCAGAGCTCAAGCCACTAAAGTTAGCAACATCAAAAGACAGCGGGTTCCTTAGGTATATGACATAGGTCCCCAACAAGCAAGGATTTTTAATAGGTAACCCCTAAGGGACAGAATAAAGATTCAAGGTTTAAGGCTGGTGAACCCGCGGTCGCCTGCTAGTTTTTAGGGTTCCGTACCTAAAACGTAAAAACGGGTCCCTATTACTAAGCCTCTGCTGTCTGACTCTGAACAGACAGACAGACTGTCTGTTCGTCTGTCTGTCTGTCTGTCTGTCTGTCTGTCTGTCTGTCTGTCTGTCTGTCTGTCTGTCTGACACCAGGCTGTATCTCATAAACCGTGATAGGTGGAAAGCTGAAATTTTCATAAATTATGTATTTCGGCTGCCGCTATAACAACAAATACTTACTAAAAATAAAAAAATGAAAATATTAAGGGGAGGTCCCATACAATAAACGTATTTTTTTTCCTATTTTTTGGTCAACATTACTAACGGTAACAGGTAGACGCTTAAAATTTACAGAATATGTAGTCGTATATTACCTTTCTAAATAAATAATAAAATTAAATAAGTTAATAATAAAGGGGGGCTCCCATACTTACAACAAACGTAATTTTTAAGCAATTTGTTACTCGATCTTAATAAGCAGGTAGAAACTAAAAAATATTTAAGTATAAGTACATAAAACCCTTCGTGCGCGAGTCCGACTCTTTTTTGGTCAACATTACTAACGGTAACAGGTAGACGCTTAAAATTTACAGAATATGTAGTCGTATATTACCTTTCTAAATAAATAATAAAATTAAATAAGTTAATAATAAAGGGGGGCTCCCATACTTACAACAAACGTAATTTTTAAGCAATTTGTTACTCGATCTTAATAAGCAGGTAGAAACTAAAAAATATTTAAGTATAAGTACATAAAACCCTTCGTGCGCGAGTCCGACTCGCACTTGCCCAATTTTTGATATTTACACATTGTTCTAAACAGGTTACACCTGTCGTCACAGGATGAATTCAATTGAGACCCGTTCCAAGGTGCACACATATCTAATGCTTATCAGCATGTGAAGAAATCGAGAAAATATGAAAATTAAGATAGAGTATGACTTGTATAATAGACTAGAAATTTCTCGGGGCTCCGCCCGCGTCAATTATCCACCTAAATCTTCCTCAGGAATCACCCTATATATTGGTGAAAGCTATACAAAAATCGTTTCGGTAGTTTTTGAACTTACCGCGATCAATCAGACAAATAGGAAGAAAAGGGGACTTAATTTTTTTATACACTAGACGATGCCCGCGGTTTCATCCGCGTTATTTAAGGCTACTGCTCTGCTCCCGTCGCTCATAGCGTGATGTTATATAGCCTATAGCCTTCCTCGAAAAATGGACTATCTAACACTGAAAGAATTTTTTAAATCGGACCAGTACTTCCTGAGATTAGCACGTTCAACCAAACAAGCAAACAAACAAACAAAGAAACTCTTCAGCTTTATATATTAGTATAAGATAAGATATGAACTACTACTAGCTTCAGCCCGCAGCTTCGCGCTGGAAGGTTGGTCTTGCCTGAGGCATAAGCTATATTACTGCAAAAAATCACCAATTTGAATGCCGAAGTTTTGCTTGAAAGATGACCAAACATCCATATATCCATCCTCACTTATTATTCATAAAGGTTGTAAGACACAGAAACTCGAATCTATAAACCTCTTGGATATAAAACAATAAGTTTTATAGTATAATCGCGTAATTATTAAAAAATAAAGGGAACTAGCTTAAATTTTACCCAACTGCGATGTTTTGGAATTGGTTACTCGTGCCGTGGTCTCATGGTCAGAAAAATAGGTCTACCGCAACCTAAAACATAGCCAGAAAAAAGTAAGTGTAATTTACTACCCTTTCTAAGTAATGATTTCATATTTATATTCCGCAGTGATATTGAACCCTTGCGCTTCCCCTGCGTGATTATGCCTATTAATAAACTAAAAAAATATATACCATAAATATTTTACTTATTAACCGGGTGGTAAATAATCGTCCACCCCTAATATTCAAATTATCCAAAACCTTCCCCCATGTCGTAAAAGCGAAAGTCCGTGATTGGCCAGCGTTTTCCCTCCAAACCACCAATGTTTTTCGTGGAAACCGTGAAAAGGCAAATACGTATATCCCTCTCGCACTCCCTACTCAACCAATAAGCTGTCTTCTTCGGACGCAAGGGGTGAAACGCGCTGATGACGTTTACTGTCAGTGCCTTCTAAGTTTAAACTAATGTCGGACGTTGCTAGCAGACAAACAATATTTCTTTTTTAAATACTTGGTTTTTCAAAAAGCCTAGTGTTACAAGTGTTGATAACTATTTGCTATTTATATACTGCAGTGACGCTTCGCTGCGCGAACTAATTTTACTGTGTAATGTGATTTAAAAGTGAAAACTGAGTTCTATAAAAAACTGCACGCGTGTGATGTTTGCTTGCAATTTCTATGCGGAAAGGAATTCATTTATTCAATAACGGTCATAAAAGACCACATTAAAAGTTAATCACGCAAAAAATCAATATTCATATTTACTAAGACTTACAAAAAATCTATTGTGTCTGTTGAAAAAAGAAAATTACCAAACTAAAATAGAAGAACATTGGTGTTAATTTGAAAAACGAACGTTGTCAAAAATAATATCGCCATATATATTGATTTAAATACGGACGTTAAAAAACATTAAATTCTGAAGTTCTATATTTAAAAGTGACAATTCCATTGTCAAAGATTTGACGTTTGACCGCGATGTGTCACATCGGGTTTGTTGTGGACGCCACGTGAGATATAAATACGATGTGCTTGTGTTGAACTAATGATGGAATATACTTGGCACATGGAGGACGCCAGCCAGGAATCGAACTCTAGGACTGTCACTAGAGTACAGAACAGAGCTCAAGGTAATTTCATTTAGTTATAAAAGACATAAAGCCAAATTATGTCTGCAGTTTCGTCGCTTACAACACATAAATAAATGAAAACCCTATTCTAGAAGATGCCGGCTTTTCCTAGCTAGATAACCACTTCAGAAGAGAAGCCGACACAAACTCAAGAGTCATCGTTTATTTTCCTGTCAACTCATTCCTTTTCAGCGACTTTTTTGGCCGTCACCTATGACTATACCAATGTCTCAATCAATCAATCAATATCGCAGTCCGCTGCTGGACATAGGCCTCTCCCAACACGCGCCACAGTATACGGTCTCAGCCTTCCGCATTCAGTGTGTCCCAGCCACCTTTTTCAGGTCGACGGTCCACCTACCAATGTCTCACAGAGTCCTCTTTCACAATCCTCTGTCCCTTAAGATAACTCGTTTAAGGGAATTATTAATAAGTCGTGAGGATCTTACAAATTTAGCCATCAGGGCCATAGGCTTGGTACAACAACTTATAAATCATTCAAAGTGCTGTACCGGCCGGAGCTCAATCTTTACTGTAATTTTTTCGCTGTCACTCATTTAACCACAGTGGTCAGGCATCCGTGCAGATACTTTTTTACAAGACTGTCCAAACCAATTGAATGGTTTTCAGAGTCTGTTGCTATTTTGTCACGTATGTAAGTGTTTCTTTGATTCAATATAATTGCTAAATGCTTGACCAGATTTGATTTGTCATGTTGATGGACTCGGTGTGAGGAGGTTCGTGCCGTGAAGTTAAACAAGCAGTTTATAAAAGAAACATAAATTCATCATCGTCCTAGCGCTATCCCGGTTGCATCCCAGACCTTAGAGTCTAAACCCTTAATAGCCTTAATAGATTGGACGGAATAGAGCTATATGTATATAATATTGCTCTGCTACTGATTGACTGACGAACAACCTATAGCCAACACTACTGGGGGTAAGAAGCTGAACCTGAATGTATGTATGTTCCTTCGTAAGGGTGCACTAAAAAGGATTGCCTGAAATTTCCATGGGATCAAGAAAAAGAAATATGGTGAGGAGGGAGGTGTTGCTTGTGTCCATGCGGCGGCAATTGCTTACCATCAGGCGATACGTCTGCTCGTTTGCCGCCTATTACCATAAAGATAAAGAAAAAACTTGACGGGGTAACTGCGGGCATCCTCTAGTTAACATATTAAAGCAACTATTACTTTGACGACATTACTCTCCTAGTCTCCATTAATCTTCATGCATGAGAAATTTGATGAGAGTGAATGAAGCAGGACAGATAAGACAGGATCGCTGCAAATGGCGGTCCGTAGTCTCTGCCTACCCTTCGAGAAACAGGTTTGAGTCAATGTATGTGTGTATGTATTAATCTCCATGTGCCGCACGAGTTCACTGTTGCAAATCTTGCAATCTTATACTATCAAATGCGTATCGCAAGAGTTTAAAACACAAAACATATGCGTTTGTTCATACTACGCGCGGTGTCAAAACATTGGGCAGCATTAAACATAAACACTATGCCACATGATAGTGTTACTGTCAACGAAATGAGATAATTATGTAGGTATTAATATTATTAAACGATAGACTGAAGACAAAGAAGCAGCGATAGCCTTGTGGAGTTACCAACAGACTGCTGAAGGTATGAATAGTTGCGTTTTGGATGACACGCCGAGGGTGTTGTTGTGAGGGTGATGTTGCCGGTCTCTGCAACCCATAAGGATAGCGATATTCCATGTTTTAGACCAGTTCCTGTTTATTACGGGGTAATGACTCCTCAGAAGGATGGCCAAGGAAGAGATGGATGGACTGTGTGAGGATGGATATGAAAGAGAAAGGGGTAAACGATCGGATGACTGGTGACAGAGAAGTATGGAAGCGAAGGACATACTGCGCCGACCCCAAATAAATTGGGACCAGGGCAAGACAATGATGAATGACTCCCCATAAAGACTATCATATCACAGATCAGAACTGGTCAAATAATTAGCAGTTATGGCAGAACAAAAACACCCATGACGTGATAAACTGACAACATAGTCTGAAAATTGCATACCATTTTTGGCCAGTCGTAAAAAGATGCACTCGAGGAATAAATAACTGTCTTCAGTGGCTTAAGCAGTGTCAGTATATTCAAGTGTACGTACTCACTCTATATAACGACATTAACTACTGTCAAAAATCTTTGTGACAGGCGCGATCGAAGCAAACAATGTGATCGCACATAACTTCTTTCAACTTTCCTAGGTAGTAGAGCCTTGCTGATTTCAGCATGAATGGGCCGGCTCGACCGGGGAAGTACTACCATCTCACAGAAAATCGACGTAAAGTAACAGTACCTAAACTGTTGCGTTTCGTTCGGTGAGTAAAGTGCCGGAGGCCCTATACCCTATTCCTTCTCCCTCATCCCACTCCTCATCCTATCCCTTTTCCCAATCCAAAGGGGCGGCAACGCACTTGTGACTCCCGTGGTGTTGCTTGTGTCCATGGGCGGCGGTAATTGCTTACCATCAGGCGATCCGTCTGCTCGTTTGCCGCCTATTACCTTAAAAAAAATAAAAACTTCGAAAAGTCAGTGGTGCGCCGTGAGATTGTACGATACCCTCTGCATGGCAGTCTGCTGATATTTCCGCTTGGACATCGCTGCCTTTTGCATGTTGAAACCAAATATTATATACATACATACATAACGTCACGCCTTTTATCCCCGAAGGGGTAGGTAGAGGTGTATTTCTACACCCACTTTTCGCCAGATATACTTTAGTCCCATGTAATAAGGAGCGAGCCTATTGCCGTACCGGGCACATTTCCAGACTCCGTGCGGCTACTGAGAATTTCGTGACAGAAAAACCCAATAACACTGCCCGACCCAGGAATCGAACCCGGGACCTCCCGATCCCACGCGCACATTTATGCCGCGGGACCAACGGGGCAGTCGTATAGGGTTTGATGTCGAGTTTTTCGTCTCTACGCAAAGCTGGAATTTGCGTCGTGTTATCCCTTAGTCGCCTCTTACGACACCCACGGTAAGATAGGGAGTGGTGACACTTGTATTCTATGCCGTCAACCACACGGCAAGTTAATTATATTATGTCCGTAAATATTTCTAGAACTATGCGGTGAAACATTTGAGTGCAGTTGCTCAAATAGAGCGTTAAGTTTGGAGCATAAGTATTGAGTTGAACTGGTTTTGTAAATACGGTTCGTATGGCTATCGTGCCGTGTAAATGTGCGCGCAATTATTGTGCTTCAATACCAGTGGCGGCAGGAGGGGTGGGCAGAAATGTTATTAGCTGTTATGTATGTTCATAGGTAGAAAAGCCTTGCTGATTTCAGCATGAATGAGCCGGCTCGACCGGATACTACCCTCTCACAGAAAATCGACGTAAAGTAACAGTACTTAAACTATTGCGTTTCGTTCGGTGAGTGAGAGTTCCGGAGGCCCTAGCCCCTATTCCTTCTCCCTCATCCTATCCCTTTTCACAACCCCAAGGGGCGGCAACGCACTTGTGACTCCTGTGGTGTTGCTTGTGTCCATGGGCGGCGGTAATTGCTTTCCATCAGGCGATCCGTCTGCTCGTTGCCGCCTATTACTATAAAAAAGCCATCACCGCTCCATCCGCAACTACGAATATAATTATTTATCTTCAGATCCACTGGCGACTTGACTGCCTCCGTGGTTCAGGGTATAGCGTATGCGTGTCGGGAAAATTGTTCCTGAGTTTTCTCAAATTCTCAGTAGCAGCACAGAGTCTGGTAATGTGCCCGGTAACGGCAATAGGCTCGCCCGCTATTACGTGGGACCTGAAATTCGTAAGGCGAAATTTAGGTAGGTATAATATTACACCTCTGCCGACCCCTTCGGTGATACAGGCGTGACGTTAGTAAAGAAAAAAGAAAATTATAAATACATCAAAAACAGTCACTCATTAATTTACTTACACCGTTGACTCTACGAAGGGTTAGAAAATATTCGTCGAAAAGATGGCTTCACTAGATGAGCCCGCGGTTACACCCGCGTTATTTTAGGCTACTGCTCGCTCGCGCGTCGCTCATAGCGTGATGTTATATAGCCTTCCTCGATAAATGACCTATCTAACACTGAAATAATTTTTCATATCGCACCAGTAGATCCCGAGATTAGCGCGTTCAACCAAACAAACAAACAAATAAAATTCGTCAGCTTTATATATTAGTATAAGATTTATTTATGCAAGCCATTAAACACACCGTATGCAGACAGACTAAATGCTACGGGCATAATCTCCCAGTCTCTGGGCACAATGGGCAAATGCCTCCTCGCGTCACCATGGCATTGTCTTTGTGAGTCAGTAGCAGGATTTACACATACATACAAACATACTTAGTCTCACGCTTATATCCCCGAAGAGGTAGGCAGAGGTGTAAATATTACACCCACATTTCGCCATGAATTTTTAAGTCCCACGTAATAGGGGGCGAGCCTATTGCCGTACCGGGCACATTACCAGACGCTTAGCTGCTACTGAGAATTTCCTAACCCAGTAACACTTTTGCCCGACCCGGGAATCGAACCCGGGACCTCCGATCAGCAGTCGCATACGCTGTCCACTGGACCACAGAGGCAGTCTTTTTCTTACATACTTGTATTCTTACTCACCACAAAAGATGGTTGAAAGCCACGATAGTCAACACACACTGGCAGCGTCGTGGTGGCCACTGAAACCATACGTACAGTAAAAAAAATTACTTCATTAGACTATGAAAGTAATTGGTTACCAATTTCGCAATCGAATATCAATATTAGAGCTATTATATCATTGTACTAGCTGGTTCCCGCGGTTTCACCCGCGTCCTGATAACTACTTCGCGTACCCGGTTAATTTAGCCTAAGTTACTCCTTAGTACCTACATCAGCTATCCGCCAGTGAAAGTCTCGTCAAAATCGTTCCAGCCGTTCCAGAGATTAGCGAGAACAAACAGACAGACAGACAAAATTTAAAAAAAAATGTAATTTGGGTTTATGTACCGTGTAAACATCCATATGCATTTAGTAAAAAGCGGTTTTTTTAATAATACAAACAGATACTCCAATTTTATTTATGTGTATAGATAACATGGTCTTTTTATAAGCTGGTTCCGACGCAGAGTCATAAGATAACTTATCGGTTAGGTGACATGACAAAGAAACGACGAAGCCTTGTTTATAATCTGTTCCATAGCTGCCAGCTGGGCACAGGCCTCTTCTCTTTCTAAGAACGTCGGCCATTAGGTCATAGCAATGCATACAGATTTACACACACATTTAACGGCTGGACTAAGGCTATAAATTAACCGGGTACTAGAAGTAGTTCCCTCAGGACATGGGTGAAACCGCGGGAAACAGCTAGTTTATGCTAAAATCAAACATGATCAAGTAATTATCTGTTAATCAATTACTTCACGTCGCACAAGCGTACATTCGAACTATAGTGAGTCACAGTACTGTTTTGTCTACAAAGTAGACACATTAATGTTATTCGGATTCAGATTTTGTCGCACAAGCGTTTTTTGGACTTCAATTTGTCGATCATACGTAGTATCATAGAGCTCAGATATTTACATAGAGGTGCATTTCTTATGGGCGCTCTGTAGACAAACTTTCTGTGACCCAAATTGCCGCATGGCGGCGTGGCGGTCGCGCTGTGACAGCTTTCTCTACGAGCAAGAGAGACGAACGTTCCTCCTGTGTATCTTAACTTCGAGAGCAAGAGAGACGGAGAACGACACCAGCGCCGCCAACGGCGCCAACTACGAACTACACTGGCGACAGTCGCCACTTGGAATCGGCACACGAAATCCTTAAGAAATGCGCTTCTATGTAAATCTGTATTCAGTGGTAGTATACTCACTCAACCGTTTTACAAAGGTCAGCCATTTTTTATTGCGTAAAATTTCCGTAAACAAAGATGATAAGTAATAAATTACAGCTTATTAACAGTGAATATCTCAAAAACTCAAAACAAACAATATTAAACGGAGCGTTATTGACGCATTGCCGCAGATAGTGATATCTACCCACATTGATGAATACACGGTAACCCGATACCGGTGTGGACAGATAAAATACATTCCGTACTTTTGTCGCTCAGTTTTTGTTTGACGCGTCAATGATTTTCGTGTTGTCAATGGTTTTTACTATTACGCTTTAGTTTTTTATAGTACGAAAAAACAACGGACCGCTTTAGATAAGAACCACTCGAGTGTTATACCTATGACACCTCTGTTTAGCCCTACAGAGCAGCAGGCGTGAGTTCATAAAAAAATACTTAAGTAAAAAAACATTCGTGTTTGCCCGTACCACTGACACGGCCAAGATGCCCCAAAATTACTGCATCAAATGCGTCGTTTGGTACTCCTATGCTTTTCTGTGTCTTAAGGTTGAAGCATGATTTAATTATTTTTGTAATCAACTGAATTTAGACTTAGGGGTGAAATAATAAACAAGTTTCTTGATATTTGTCGCATGGTGCATCAAATAAAAAGGGTTTCAGAGATCTCAAGTATATCTTTTAATGGTCTACAATGGATAATTTTGAAGTTATTCAAGAAGATGACGAAAATTGGGCATTACCTCTCCCCTCACCCTTATCTCCGAACTGCTGCGGCTAGAATTTCTGTACACATTACACATTCTTAATGTGAGTTTGATGATACTTTAAGCAGCGTTAGGGTCAGCGCAGACAGAGAGGAGCGCAGCGGAGAGGATTTTATAAACGCACTTGAAAATAAACTTTTAAATGTATTACAATAAAGTGTATAAATGCTTAAACCTGACAACCTCGAAGATACGCGCGGGTATCCTTTTATGCACTTTATTGTAATAATTTTAAAGTATATTTTCAAGTGCGTTGATAAAATCCTCTCCGCTGCGCTCCGTTCTGTCTGCGCTGAGCCTTAGCTTAGGAGAAAGACTAAAGACTGCTACACACTTTTGTGTTTCTTCTAGGCTAACGCTGAGAGTCTTGGATCCAATCACATCGCTGAATTTAAGAAGACAAGTCCCTTGAATTATATATTGTCGCTTGTTATACGGTGAAGAAAAAGTCGTGAGGTCTGAGAGTTCTCCGTAATATTGTCGAAAGACATGTGAAGTCCACCCGCACTTGGCCAGCGTGGTGGACTAAACTTTTTTAGAGCTAGAGCGCTTCTCTTCGGTGCCCATACACTATCGAAAACGAATGCCACAAAATACATAGGTAGACCAGGTACAATAGCCATATAATTATGTGTCTGGCATATATATTGTATGTGTACATTTGTACAATATACGTAGAGTCAGACACACATGGCTATTGCTGAATTGTTTAGTAAGAAATAGTGATTTCTTTACTTAATTTACCTTTTAAACCTTCGATCAACAATACTACGTAGTATTGTTGATCGAAGTTTTAAACAAAGCACGAGATGAGTACTACATAAATAAATAGGTGAAAATGAAGAGCAGCTTTCGCTATTTCAATACGAAAAAGGACTGTCAAATATACAGCGAATCTTACAAACAGAAATTCAAATAATACTTCCCCAGCAAATAAAAAACCTGTTCATATAAAATGCTGGCGTTACTGACTGACTGACAGACAAGCCACAGCCTTACATGTCTGTTCCTTGGGAACCGTAGGGGTGCACTGAGAAGGGATTTTCTTTAATGCCCACGGGATCCAGCAGCAACGGTAAAATTGTGCGGCTATCCTCTAGTATTTAATAATTGAAGCAAATAAAAAATACTTTAAAAAAACAGTTCCTCAGCAAATAAAACATCTTATACCTACTATCTTATATCTTATCTATACTAATATAATAAAGCTGAAGAGTTTGTTTGTTTGTTTCGAAATACATCATCTATTTCGTGATCAAAGATGGCGGATGGGAAATCAAAGATGGCGGATGGGAAAATTTAAAAAAATCAATATTGGTGTCGTTTGCGATGTCAAAAGGGATGGGGAATCCAAATCAAACATCTGTTTCGTGATTCAAGATGGTGGATGGAAAATCAAAGGTGGCGGATGGGAAAATTTTAAAAATCAATATGGGTATCGTCTCTGATGATTTAAGGAATAGTGAATCCAAATACAATATCTATTTCGTGATCAAAGATGGCGGATAGGAAATTAAAGATGGCGGACGAGATTTTTTTTTAAAGTCGATATGTATCTCCGATATTTTAAGGAATGGGGAATTCAATATTATATAAAAATCTATGTTTGTTTGTTCATCATTTATAGACTCTGAAATGATAAGAGATTAAGCGCTAAGTCAATGGTAAGTTTGGAAATGGGGCTTAGAAAAAAGGGAATTAAATAAAAACTCTTAAAAAGGCGATACGGAGTTCGCTGGGTCAGCTAGTAATATATAAAGCTGAAGAGTTTGTTTGTTTGTTTGGTTGAACGCGCTAATCTCAGGAACTACTGGTCTGATTTGAAAAATTCTTTCAGTCTTATGTAGGTCATTTATTGAGGAAGGCTATATAACATCACGCTATAAGCCACGAGAGCGGAGCAGTAGCCTTAAATAACGCGGGTGTAACCGCGGGCGTCATCTAGTACTAAATAATTCCAAACAATAAGTCACCTAATTCAAACGCACCTGTCCCCCTAACTAAACAACCCTAATAAATAATGCATATTTATTGAACAAATCATACGGTCGACTAACCAGACTAATATAGGGCGCCTACGTCGCTAATTTGTGAGGCAAACTGTTGCCAACCCCTGGCTTTACACTTTCACGAACAGCAGCGACAGGCGACAGTACAGCGTGTTTGATATCCATGGCGCGTTTTACTCTGACGGTCATCGGCCGCGGCGGAGTTGCGCGCGACATGTACATCGGCATCGCTGCCACCGTCACTCGCCACTGCTGTTCGTTATGGTTATTGGTATTAGGGTTGTGGGTTAGACCGAGGGTTGAACCTGGTGATCCGTGAAAATGCATCTGGTATGGGGTTGCTTTCGATTTATTTTCCGTAAACTGTGTAATTAACGGTTTACGATCATAATATTGACGAAACAAACTCATGGCAACTAGTGGTAGAAGTGATTGTGGGGACGTATACTTACCTATACAGTATACTTAATAATTTGTGTACCTACAAACCCTACAGTGAAGAGCCTTGGGAGCCTCCTTACACTAGCGTTTGTAGAACATGGAGGCGCGAGTGTGAAAGGGCCTTAAAAGGCTTAGATCATTGTGTGGTAGGATGTGTTTTTTTGTATAGCAACTTCTTAAATGATGCACATAATGGTTTTGGTTATAAATGTTTAATGATATTGAGATATTTTGGGGCAGGCGAAGAGCTTATATCTTCTAATTTACTTGTGTAGAAGAGAAAGGAATTATTAATGGTCGTTTGCTTTTTGAAGTTCGGGGGCGGTGGGCGGAACCAGGGGCAGACTAGGAGGTTAACCTCCTAGTCTTCCCCTGGTTCCGCCGCTAGGAGAGACCTCCAACAGTGCCCTTTGAAAGGCTGCATGTTCGTTTCATATCCCCGAGATCACAAAACACTCGCTTACTTATCCGAACGTCAGAAACTAGGACAAAAACAAACCAACAAGTACTTGCGTGAGATCAAACAACAAGATCACTAAATACTGTGTTATCACGCGCATCCCTGACCGAGTTATCAATTGTTAGTATTTGTCCTGTTGATACTGATCTAAGTACTACGATTGGATTTGTACTTATCGTTCGAAACGATGAAAGAAATTGAAATTGCAGAAAAAAATAACAACATAACTTCACGCCTTTTATCCCCGAAGGGGTAGGCAGAGGTGTATTACACACCCACACTTCGCCAGTTATGTTTCGGTCCCAATGTAATAGGGGGCGAGCCTATTGCCATCTACCGGGCACATTGTTCAGCGAGCGATAATTAACATATTTAATACACACAATACTCTTGAGGTTTTTCGGCCTTTCTTCTCAAGAAGCCATTTGGCTTGGGAAAGCCGGCATCGTCTAGCATAGGGTTTTGACTTGTGTATGAGTGTTGTAATAACCAAAATGCAGAAATTAATGTAATGTCTTTATGCTGAAGGACTGCTAAAATAACTGGCAATAGAAATGGGTGGAAAGAAAGTAGGTTTGAACTGCAGAGGGCTAGGTATATTACTAGGCGTATTAAATTGTTAATTATCGCTTGCTAAATGGTGAAGGAAAACATCGTGAGGAAACCTGCATGTCTGCGAGTTCTCCATAATGTTCTCGAAAGACTAGGCCAGCGTGGTGGACTATGGCCTTACCCTTTTCATAGTGAGAAGAAGCCCGTGACCAGCAGTGGGTCAGTTTATTTACAGGGCTGATGATGATGATGAGGTATATTACTAGAGGATGCCCGCAGTCACTTCTTTCCGACCCCGTGGGCATTTTGGAAAATCCCTTCTTAGTGCTATACTATCCTCCCCAAGGAACATACATGCCATATAAATTCCGCTTCTTGCGCCTTATAGCTTCGGCTGTGCGTTGTTTATCAGTCAGCAAAAGCAAAACTTTTATTATAATTATTTTTATTTTTATTTATAGGCTCACGCCTGTATCCCCGAAGGGGTAGGCAGAGGTGTAATATTACACCCGCATTTCGCCATGAATGTTTAGGTCGTACGTAATAGGGGGCGAACCTATTGCCGTTACCGGGCACATCATCAGACTCCGTGGTGCTACTGAGAATTCGAAAAAACCCAGTAACACTTTTGCCCGACCCGGAAATCGAACCCGGGACCTCTTATCAGCAGTCGCATACGCTATCCACTAGGACCACGCAGGCAGTCTCAGCAAAAAAAAGGCAGTGGTTTCAAAATCATTATGTATCTTAGTGCTTAGTTATCTTAATATATAAAATCCTTGCGTTACTGACTGACTGACAGACAAGCTACAGCCGAAACTATTGGGTGCAGGGAGCTGAAATTTGGCATGTATGTTCCTTAGGAAACGTAGGGGTGCACTAAGAAGGGATTTCCCGAAATTCTTATGGGATCGGCCAAAACGGGTAAATAAAAAAAATGCAGGTGAAGCTGCTGGCGTCCTCTAGTCTGCTTATTATTGCACGAGCGTACAATGTGTAACATTGTAATTATGTGTGATGGATAAGGACTCTGTGAGTACTTAGGTATAGCACTTACACAATTGATAACACTGACTTATAGTTATCACATATCTTACTAAATTGATTGGTAAGCTATATATTGTCCGCGTGGTGACGGATTAAGAATACGGATTATCACCACCCCACATCATCCCATGGGTGTCGTAAGAGCCGACAGACGCGACGGAGCGAATTGTGCAGAGAACAACACTGTAAGAGAAAGAAAACTTGATACAAACCCTATACCAACCCGTTTCGCCAGCGTGATATAGTAGGCCAATTCCTCCTTTCAAAGGAGAGGCCTAGTCCAGCAGTGGACTGTTAAAGGCTGATGATAATGAAACTATATAATAATATGTTCTTATTGAGGTATTTTAAAAGAGGGTAATCTCACTCCGACTATTGGGGTAGGTACAATTGCTTTTATCTCATAGTTACCACATTTGTCATTTACCTAAGACCTTTGCAATAGATCCACTTGCAGTGAAATCACAGATCCTTTCCTTATAAAAATACTAGCTTTTTCCCACGGGTTCACCCGCGTACCAAGGGAACTACTTCGCGTACCCGAAAAACCCAAATATCTTACGGACCCCTATTTTTTCTAAAATAAAATATAGCCTATGTTACTTGCAGATAATGTAGCTTTCTAATGGTGAAAGAATTTAAAAAATCGGTCCTGTAGTTTTTGAGTTTATCCATTACAAACAAACTAACAAAAATAAAAACAAAATCCTCTTTATAGTATTATTATAGTGTAGACTACTCACGAATTTTTTTATCGCGGAGGACTGAACATAAATAACACAGACTCTAAAGAAACGTTTACTCATTGCACAAAGCGCAATCTTCCGTAAGAATTAAACCCACTAAACTAAGCACAGTGCCCAGTTAAAAGCTTTACGACGAATACAAATTTAAGACTGCCTCCGTGGTCCAGTGGATAGCGTATGCGAATGCTGATCGGATGGCCTAGGTTCGATTCCCGGGTCGGGCAAAAGTGGTACTGGGTTACAGTAGCAGCATGGAGACTGTTGATGTGACTGGTAACGGCAATAGACTCGCCTCCTATTACGTGGGACCTAAAAATTCATGGCGAAATGTGGGTGTCATAATACGCCTCTGCCTACCCCTACGGAAATACAGGCGTGAGTAGCTATATATTAAAAAAAACAAATTCAAGTAATTGTTCCACCATACCGAAATTGCTACAGTTAAACAAACACACTATTACTATTATTAGTCACTATTACACAATAAGCCAGCTAATTGTGCAACTGTTAATTGTTGCACAATAGGCTTGTGTCCTAAAATGTAATTAGCGATTGATGTTTCTTTATTAGATGTTAAACTGAAATACCTGAACTTTTCTTCAAAAATCGATCAGCAACATTACTAATTACGGCTTTTTAAAAACCTTTTTGAATTTGACACGAAAACGCTGTAAACCATCATGGCTGTTGAGTGATATCACAAAGTGCAAAACAAAACAAACCGTGAATGAAGTCTGGTCTTATGTACCCACTTTTATTTTGTTATATTCGATTTGACAGCTAGAAAGTTTGACGTTTTAGTTGTATTTACTACTAAAACGTCATCAACATGAATGGCGGACGGACTGTTAGACGTAATGCCAGGCCTCCTTCACTCGGCCGTACCTACAGCGATAAGTGCCTACACTTTCGCGCGGCTTCCACGCCGCGTCGTCACCGCTCGCGCGCAGGGCTAGCTAATAACGTGAATTTTAATAGTAAACAACAAAAAATGTCTCATCACAAGTCTGGTGCAAAGTATTGCTCATTTAACGGATGTGTGTCGAAAGCAACTTAAAATTTTGATTTCATTTATTTTACGAGAGCAAGTTGAAAATTGTACTTTTTATTTGTTGAGATATCTCATTGTTTATGGTGTCAAATTAAAGATATAGTTCAAAAACTATTTTATCTGTTTGAATCATGTAAATTGGTCGACGCGTTTAGGAAATAACTAAGAATTAGTATAGTAAAAATTACCAGATTTTTTGTGGTTTTTGTTCTACGAGCTCATAGGATACTTATAGGATAATAAATTAATAATTTATTATTAAGTAGTCAAGTAGGTAGATAGACGATGAATAAATATTATAGTAGCAGCGGCAAGTCGACAACCCTAGCGCGATAGCTAGCGCGTCACTCCGCGCCAGACAGCGACAGCGTTATAGGTTAGAAAAGAGCGGGAACGGTTAGGTGAATATCGCAGTAGGCACTGAGTGCTTATGCGAGCTGAATTGCACTTTGTTGCTTAGTAGCAAGAGTCGCAATTTCAATGAATTGATTTGACAAGTGGTGCTTCTGTACGTAAGTACTGTTTATTCTGTGGTAATGCTCTCTGTGTTTATTGTTCACTGTCACAAGAATAAATACATTATTTTTAGTTTTAGAATCCTAAAAATAACATTAATCTTACCTTTTTATAGTAAACTAGCCGTTTCCCGCGAATTCACCCGCGTCCTGACGGACCCCTATGTTTTCTAAACTAAAATATAGCCTATGTTACTCGCAGATAATGTAGCTTTCTAATGGTGAAATAATTTTTAAAATCGGTCCAGTAGTTTTTGAGTTTATCCATTACAAACAAAAATACAATTTTTTCCTCTTTATAATATTATTATAGTGTAGATAATAAACTTTATTGACATCTTAAAATCATGATGAATCTATAGATACTACAATCAAACCGATTTATTCTTAGTGGACACAAGTCTATTATTGCACCATTATGATCAGTGATCGGATAATCGGATGCATATTCACCTAAAGTTCATTTTTGGCTAGGATATTATTGGAAGCGGCTTCTTAAAACATATTTTTTTAAATAAAAATACCGGGATTCCAGAAAATTCGGGAATATGAAACTACTCTGTAACATGGTGAGGAAACGACGTCTTTAACATGCGGTTTTTATTTAAAAAGAAACTGGTTTCCGGGATTACAAAATTATTAATGTGTATTTACTTGAAGTTAATTTATAGGCCTTGCCACACGGCACAATTTTACCACTGATCAAATTTTCAATCGAATTGGCTTTGCCCGTCTACACGACACAATCAAATCACTGATTTTCATTCCGTCCACCCGATTGGTTAAAATCTGGTGGTACCGCCCACCCGATGAACTTCAGTTGGACTACTGGCGTCTACACGTCACGATTTCATCAAGTGATTTAGTCAAGTTGGAGGTAAAATTGTGTCGTGTGGCAAGGCCTTTAAGCTCCCCATCAATTTATGAGTATGTTGAGTGTAAGAGGAATGGTAGGCAGTGGGTGCTGTTGTATCTAAGTTAATAATTATTAAGAGATTGAATGGATTTTCTTTGTAATTCTTATTTATTATTCGTTTGATATAAATGTTTTGAAAATTGAAGAAAATAAAGAGGATTTTATTATTTTTAGAGCTTTTTTTTGGTACAAAATTTAAAATATAATTATAAGTAAATTTACCTACCCCCGATTTGATTCTATAATAAAAACACGAAATTTGTCGATTCCGTAATCCCGGGATTTTTCGATTTAAAAGTGCATTCCATAATAGCCAACACCTCAACTTTAGGTAAATAATACTTAATGACTTGGATAAACCATAGTCTAGTAGAGAGACCGACAGACTGCTACGCAGAGGGTTTCGAGATCTTTTGAAGTTTGGGTTTCCCAAGGCGCGATTATTATAACCGATATTTAAAAGCACTGTTTTAAATTATCGCTTAATTGAAGATAAGTGTGTATTAAATTGTAACTGCCTCGTTGGTCTCGGACTGCCTCGTTGGTCTCGCGGCATAAATGTGCGCCTGGGATTGGGAGGTCTCGGGTTCAATTCCCGGGTCGGGCAAAGTGTTATTGAGTTTTTCCGTTAGGAAATTCTCAGTAGCAGCACAGAGTTTGGTTATGTGCCCGGCACGGCAATAGGCTCGCCCCCTATTACGTGGAACCGTAAAATTCATGGCGAAATGTGGGTGTAATATTACACCTCTGCCTACCCCTTTGGGGATACAGGCGTGAGTCTATAAAAAAAATGAAAATTATCGTCTGCCCCGTGCTTCGAAGAGCACGTTATGCTGGCGGTCCTAGTTGTCATGAAGATCTTTGACAGTCGTTACAGGGAGTTAGTGCCCTTAAAAAAACTGATCTAGTCTAAACCATGGAATATGGCTATCCCTTTGGGTTGCGGAGACAGACGACAGTCGCTCTGTAGAAAAGCTGATATGCTGTCAAATCCGGTTAGACTAGTAAGCGGACCCCGGGCTCCAAGGCGAGAACTCTTGGATGCAACCAGGATAACGCTAGCACGAGGATGATGATGATTTAAAACCATTGGTTTAAATTATCGCTTGCTAAACGGCGAAAGACAACATCATGAAACCTGCATCTCTGAAAGTTCGTATAAGGCGTATCTCAATTAAGATAATGCATATGTGCATAATAGTCGATATAAACTTACCCCCAATTTTGTTCTCGAGAAAGATGTGAAGGCTGCCTATCAGCACTTGGCCAGAGTTGTGGACTATAGCGTAGCCATACTGAGAAGAGGCATGTGCCCAGCAGTGTGATAAATTATAAATCAGTGAAAATAGTCAGTCTATAGACTGTCAAAAAGATCTTTGACAGCCAGGACCAGCGTCCCAACGTTCTCTCCGAGGCACAGGGCAATCCTTAACAATTTAATATGCACATAACTTCGGTTAGTCAGTTGCAACCGAAGTTATGTGCATAGATTCCAACGGCGTAGATTCCAACCTGATACCCTTTGCAGGTCAGTCTGTTGGAGTCTCCACTAAGCTATCACAGTCTCAAACAATTTTACATGTCAAAGTTAAAATCATTTATTCATTTAGGCCACAAAGTGACGCTTATGAACGTCAAAAATTAATTACATTTTACTGTGTGTCTCCTTTCAAAGGAGAGGCCTAGTCCAGCAGTGGACTTTTGAAGGCTGATGATGATGATGATGATGTTCCTATGTGGATATCGTGGATATATACCACGTACCTTTGTTTTGAGTAACCGATATTTCGGCACTGTTGCAAGCGCCATGTTCACGGATGTACCGAAGTATTGCGGGTGAATGAAGTTACTCTCAGTCAAAAATTAAATTACTAGATGATTCTACATTTACATTTACTGCCACGTCTACAATGCGAGTTTTATTGCCCGTTCTTTCTCGTGGTTCTACCAACCATACCGGGCAATAAAACTCGTGCTTTGTTTAACCCACTATTTACCTTTCTCCTACTGCTGCCTCAGACTATATTCTATTCTATGTTCAGCATAATGAATCTAGGTTCTAGATACAACAACCTTCAATAAATCATAATTTCCATAATAAAACTATTATCCTTAACAAAATTGAATCGAGAAGAGAATTCGCGCGAATAAGATAATTACAACTCTCAAAGTTGCCTTGACACAAATCGTGATATCAGCTCAGTTTTGTTGGACACTGATAGTGATTATTGTGTCTATTTTAGTAACCTGATAAAGATATTAATTATTCCCTACTAACTAATATTGTGATTGCAAAAGTGTATTGCCGTTTGCGCGGCAAAACTGTTGCACCGAATTTGATGATTTTCAGCATATGGATAGATTAGTAGATTTGAGAGACCAATATTTAAGACTTTTGTTGCTAAAATAAAACCTTGAGGGATTGAATTAGAGATGAAAGTTTTTGTTTGAAAAAATACTTTTTTACTGGCTTTTTCCGAATTCTCAGTAGCAGCATGGAGTCTGGTGATGTGCGGTAACGGCAATAGGCTCGCCCCCTCTTACGTGGGACCTAAATATTTAAAGCGAAATGTGGGTTTAATATTACACTTTTGCCTACTCCTTCGGGGGTACAGGCGTGAGTGCATAAAAAAAACTTTTTTTAAGCTAGCGATAGAAGGAGGTTCTTTTTTATATGAGTTTTGGTTATAATGTCACCTTTTGTCTATGTACTCGCTAAGCCGCTGGACAAAGTTAGTTAAGTATGATAGTCTGTTTATTTGAACGTTCACCATTAACTGATAAGATCCTAACTAATATTATAAATTAAGTGTGTTTGTCCTACTTGGATGCAAAAACTATTGAACGATTTTAATGCACTAACACATAGGCTTGATAACTTTTTAGCAATTACATACTATGTTCTTTTTCTATTAGTGATAGCTTTAACTTTGTAGCTTAGCTTAATACAAATGTTATTTAGGTACAGTCTCGCTGAGCCCTTTGGGACTAGGTACTGTTCCGCATCCGTAACTCACAGCGTGATGTTATATTGTACTTCCTTGATAAATGGGCTATCTTTAACCAGTAGTTCCTGAGAGAGAGGCGGCGCACATACAGGTATTTTCACGATCTACGCGGCCAAAATTATTTTAATGCTTAATTGGTATCTAAACACTGTAAATAATCAAACAAACTATTTTTTTTTACTTTTTACTATTATTTTCAAAAACAAAAAAAAAATGGAAACATAAAAAACATAATAATTCTAAGTTTTTTGGCTTTCTTCGTTATTGTCGTTCGTCGTCATTCGTCAGTGGGTAACATTTCTTCTTGGCTTTCTGTAAGGCGCTATAGCATGGAAAAAACTTCTTATTACTCTTTCTTATAATTTCGTACTGTCCTTGAGTCAAATCGGCATCTACAAACATTTCTAAAGCTCGCATTGGTGTCAAGGAGGGCTGCCCTTTTTCTGATTTCAAATGATAAAATGCCCTTTTATATTTAGTTGCTCGTGTTGGAGAACTAGTAATATCTTTTAGGACATTTGATGCATCTTTTTTACCAGATTCAAAATTAGAACGAAGTTCTTCAGTCTTGCTCCTTTCACTTGCGTCTTCGAACCACAGAGTACCTTTGTATATTGCTTCGAACAACTTGGATGGCCGCCCTGGCCGTTTTTGTGTATTAACAACAGGTATTTCAAAAGTAATATCTAGCCAACACTGCTTGTTTTTTATAAATTTATATTTTTTATAATGAGCTTTCGTCCACCTTTGTACAACTTGTAACAATTTGGTCTTCATTGTAATCTTCACATGACAAAAGATGATCTTTTATATATTTTAATTTGGCAACTAAATTAGGCAAATTTTCGTTCGTCAAGAGGTCAAATAAGTATTGTTGTGTCACTATCCTTACTCCTGATGCTTCCTGTGGATCTTAAACAAACATAAACTGTGTTAAAAGTCGCTAAAAACATTTTCAATTTTAGACGAAATTTCGCTAAATATCTTTGATCCCTAAAAAATGTATCTAACCGGACATATGCGGACACGGTTTTGATAGTTCTTATAAGGAAAAGGATCAAATAATAACCTATATTAAAAATAATAGCCCGATCTACCCCGATACATAAACAAAAACACCAGCAAATAAAAAATATTGAAGAAAATCACAGTATTAAAATGGGTTTTTTATTTATAAAAAAAAAACATGTAAGTAGTTTGATGGTTAATCATGACTTTATTTATGTAATATGTAAGTCTGTTACCTTGTCCATCAGAATCCATTACTTTCAGTTCGTAGGAAGAACTTGATAACATAAAAAATCACTTTGTAAGTTTAATATTTAGAAAAGCGCCGAGAATAGGTACGTACACTAGATAACACGGTCAACTTCCGACTAACCCCATGATGGGTGCGGGGTGTGGGCTAGCAGGTAGATAAATCTTGGATATTGTTCCCGGGTTCGTAATCTATTCGTGGAACTCGGTTGAAGAATGATATTGTTATTTTGACATTTTGGACTTTTGGCCGCGTAGATCGTGCAAATACCTGTATGTGCGGCGATAGCCCAGTAGTGTACGTAACGGACTGCCGAGACGATGGTCTCAGGTTCGATCCCCAGTTACCCCGGGCACACACCTATGACTTTTCGAAGTTATGTGTGTATTAAAAATATTAATTATCGCTCGCTTAACAATGTGCCCGGTAGATGGCAATAGGCTCGCCCCCTATTACATTGGGACCGAAACATATCTGGCGAAGTGTGGGTGTGTAATACACCTCTGCCTACCCCTTCGGGGATAAAAGGCGTGAAGATATGTAGTTCCTGAGATTAGCGCGTTTAACAAAACAAACAAACAAATTCTTCAGCTTTATAATATAAAGTCTAACATTCTAGATTCAACAACCATATTCTGACTTCTAATTGCACCAACAACTCTGCGCGACACAGTGACAAAGTAACCACCATAACAATTACTTCATCCATATCATTACAGCATGTTAGGAGATCGTGCGACGACGACGTGCAGTCGTTCACCTCCCCTTTCACTCATTCACTTATACATTCAATCATTAATGATACAGCCACTTGGCGTATATCGGCGTGTTTAGGAGCCCGTTGGAAAGATGGGCTAGAAGACTGCTTCATACGATTTTAATAAACGGGTCTTATTCGCGATATTTTTTCGACGTTTCGACCGTCTTGCGTGATTGTAGACGCTTGAAACGTCGCGGTCGGCAATACAGAGGTCTTTATTTTACAATTGTATTTTTTAAATTTTTATTTATAGACTCACGCCTGTATCCCCGAAGGGGTAGGCAGAGGTGTAATATTACACCCACATTTCGCCATGAATTTTTAAGTCCCACGTAATAGGGGGCGAGCCTATTGCCGTACCGGGGACATTACCAGACTCCGTGCTGCTATTGAGAATTTCCTAACGGAAAAACCCAATAACACTTTGTCCGACCCGGGAATCGAACCCGAGGGGTATTCCTGAAAGCGCAACTATTTTTGAGCGCAACTAAAAAAGCGCAACTACTTTATTCCACAAAGCGCAACCGCGTCGAAAAATAGTGAAGGGGCATAACAGATTCTTAGGACTATTTACTTATTATCGATAGGATTTGTAAATCGTCTGGCCATTTTTTATTTATTATATTATGGTGATCCTTTTTTAAAGTAACAGGATAACAGAAATGAACAGAGGTTAGAAGTGTTTATAGATCTGGTAACAAATATCAATCAGTAAAATTGTTTGAAAAGTACCAGGGTAACATAAATGAACAGAAGTCAGTAGCCTAATAAAAACCTGGTTTTAGGGTCATGAATCAGAAATAAAGCACTGGATGGTATAGGTAAAACTCAGGCGCAGAGCAACAGCTAAAATATACTAAAATGTCCTGTCTTATCAACTATCGATATTTTCCGTTTGTTATTAACCAGCACTATTGCATCTTGATATTTAGTTGCACTTTGTGGAATAAAGTAGTTGCGCTTTTTTAGTTGCGCTCAAAAATAGTTGCGCTTTTAGGAATACCCCGAACCCGAGACCTCCCAATACCACGCGCACATTTATGCCGCGAGACCAACGTATTGTATTTATTTAGGATATTTTAAAATAATGAAAGAAAGAAAAATGTATGATATTTAACTACTATTTAATGATTATATACTACAGTAATTAATTATTAGGTACCTATATACTACACTTCGCCCGCGGCTCTGCCTAAACCTTCCTCACGATTCAAAATATCTATTGCTGAAAACCATACAAAAATTCGTTAGGTAGTTTTTCGGTATACCGCGTTCATATAGACAGGAAGAAAAGGTGTCTTCATTTTGTAATCTGTATGATAATAAGGTAGCGATAGCCGAGTGGAGATTTACTACGGACTCACTATTCGATCTATAGATAGATCTGTAGATCTCTGACCAGATTGGAGACACCCTAAAAGCAGGACAGGCTAGAAGTACCCTGAACAGACGAGCATGCATGAGGAATCTGATGGGAGTGAATGAAGCAAGAGAGATATGTCAGGATCGTTGCAAATGGCGCTCCATAGACTCTGCCTACCTCTCCGGGAAACAGGCGTGAGTCTATGTATGTAATGTATGTATGTAGATTCGATTTTGAAATAAGCTCCATACAAAATATGTCAAACACGAATCTCGAATCTCAAAATCCATGTATGGATCGAATATTGAAAATGGCCGATAGACAGTCTGCCATGCAAAGAGTATGGAGACAAACCCATGACACATCAATGGTTTTTCGAAGTCATTTGCGTATTACAGTCCACTGCTGGACTAGGCCTCTCTTTTGAAAGGAGGAATTGGCCTACTATACCACGCTGGCCAAACGGGTTGGTACCTATAGGGTTTGTTTCAAGTTTTCCTTCTCTTACAGTGCTGTTCTTTGCATAATATGCTCCCTCTGTCGGCTCTTACGACACCCATGGGATGATATGGGGTAGTGACATTCCGTATTCTTAATCCGTCACCACACGGACGACATATTTTGTAGCTATATGTCAAATATTTGTTTCGAATAGCCAAATCCATCGATAATTTGGATATTGAAACCGGTCGTTAGATGCAATCGGGATAGCGCTAGAATAATTATATGTATTTACTAGCTGACCCGGCAAAGGTTGTTTTGCAATTTTTTTTTTTTGAAAAATATATGTTGGCCGATTCTCATAGATACCGGATAAGCGGGATAAGCACAAAAAATTTCATCAAAATCGGTCAAGCCGTTTCGGAGGAGTATGGGAACGAAAACTGTGACACGAGAATTTTATATATTAGATTACCAACGGAACCTCTGACTATTATTGACAATCATAATATGTTGCACATGTACTACAATTTGCAAATAAGACCGATAATTGATGCACTAACCGCTAGCCGCGGACACGCAGAGTAAAAGTTATTGTTTAACTGACTAATCAAGCTTACTGTGTAATTAATAATACCTGACTATAAACAGGGGCGGCGGTAGCCCCGTGGTATACGCAACGGACTGCCGAGTCGAAGGTCTCGGTTCGATCCCCAGGTACCCCGGGCACACACCTCTGTCTTTTCGAAGTTATGTGTGTATTAAAAATATTAAGTATCGTTCGCTTAATGATATGCCCGGTAGATGGCAATAGGCTCGCCCCCTATTACATTGGGACTGAAACATAACTGGCGAAGTGTGGGTGTGTAATGCATCTCTGCCTACTCCTTCGGGGATAAATGCGTGAAGTTATGGTATGTTATGTTGTAAAAAAGAGGTTAGAAGTACCCTAAACCGAAGAGCATACATGAGCAATTTGATGAGAGTGAATGAAGCAAGAGAGATATGTCAGGATCGTTGCAAATGGCGGTCCGTGGTCTCTGCTCACCCCTTCGAGAAACAGCCGTGAGGGTGAGTCTATATGTATTTAACTACTGGAGGCCACATCTCGACAAGGGTATTGTCGGACGCCCTTCGGCCAGATGGACCAATGACTTGAAAAGTAGAGTAAGTGACTGATACATCACACAATTTTATTTAAACGGGTCTTATTAAAAAAAAGTGGCTGATAGTAGCTGGATGGCAAAAACGTAAGATCTAGTCTTGTGGTTTATTATCAGGGAGGTCTTTGTCCAGCAGTGGACTGTGTAAGTGCAACAGGCTTATGTGACGTGTTTGTGACTTTACTATTGAGGGGCAGCGATAGCCTAGTGGAGAGACCTACAGACTGCTACGCAGGATCATTCTCACTAGTTCCACCAGCAATTAGTTCCATGGAACTAGTGAGACTTTATTTTCTCAGTAGTTCCATCGTAGTTGATAAGTCCATGGAACTACTGAGAAAAAAAGTCTCACTAGTTCCATGGAACTAATTGCTGGTGGAACTAGTGAGAATGATCCGCTACGCAGAGGGTCTCGTGATCAAAACCACGTCGCGCATCACTGACTTTTCAAAGTTATACAATGTCCGTGTTCAATTGTTCTTCTTCTTCTCTTTCTTCTTTTCGTGTGAGTGTGACCAACTCTAGTGTCGGAGTTTTCAGACCGCCCGAAGGTCTCCGACATGGCCTAACGATTGTTATCCTGAGACAAGAACAGGGACCGACAGGTTTACGTGCCCTCCGAAGTAATTGTTGATATGGAAAAAGAAATGGGTTGTATGAAACCTGCTTGTTTGAGAGTTCTTCATAATGTCGTCGAAATACGTGTGTAGTCTGACAAATCGCAATCGGCTAGCGTGGAGGACTATGTTCTTACTCTTCTTTTAGCGAGAGGAGCCCTGTGCTCAGCAAAAGGACAGTTTATTAAATAGGTTGTGACCTATAAACTATGCTACTGCTGCGAGGACAGCATAGCAACAGACTGCTATGCAGACACTGCATCGCAGTCCGTTGGTGTCTCCCACAGAAATTATTCTATCCAATTTCTGTGCTCTCTCCACTAGGGTATCGCTTATCAAAATCATTAACATTTAAATGCCTAAATCAAAAAAATACATTTCGACCTCTACCTTAGTTGATACAATTTTAAGGCTGCAAGACCACACAAATCCCGAATAGTATACTTTGTCAACATCAACCATCGATAAAAGAAATGAAAGAAAAAATAACGGTAACCATGTGCTTTCTTCTATAATAATAAAGATGTGCGAAGACGGGACCGCCGCCTATAATAAAGATGTTTTTTTCAAATCAATAAATTATCACACAATATTCAATAGGTAAGCAATTAATTTACGAGAATGTGTGAATTACCGATGATTGCCTGTATTTTTTCCATGTTAGCATGTGATTTCTGACCATAATAATCAATATTGTAATTTTATTACGTACGAGTAAGTTTCACGTTAGATCACTCTTACATGCAATCATTCTGTTGTGCTCCTGGGTCGGTTGTTATTTGAGTGTGCGTAAAGTGCCATGCGTCACGGGAATTTTCCAAACAACTTTTGGTTTTAATACACCCATTTTATTTGATACTTAAGGGCTATCCACACGACACGATTTTACGTCCAACTTGACTAAATCACTTGATGAAATCGTGACGTGTAGACGCCAGTCGTCCAACTCAAGTTCATCGGGTGGGCGGTACCATCAGATTTTAACCAATCAGGTGGACGGAATGAAAATCAGTGATTTGATTGTGTCGTGTAGATGGGCAAAGCCAATTCGATTGAAAATTTGATCAGTGGTAAAATTGTGCCGTGTGGATGGGCCTTTACCACAGTTACATACAAGCAGGTTTACCAGAATATCAGTATTAGGTACAGCAATATTCAGCAAATAAAAGTATGTGTTTTGATCAACAACTTCCGTAGGTAAAAAAATATCGCTAGGAAATTAACATACTTACCTTCAAATAAGGGACATAGAAAACCCAGACTAGGAGGAAAGCTATTTGTGTATGACGACCGGTTGGTTGGCGATTAGTATCATCATCATCATCAGCCTCTAACAGTCCACTGCAGGACTAGGCCTCTCCTTTGAAAGGAGGAATTGGCCTACTATACCACGCTGGCCAAACGGGTTGGTATAGGGTTTGTTTCAAGTTTACCTTCTCTTACAGTGCTGTTCTCTGCATAGTATGGTCCCTCTGTCGGCTCTTACGACACCCACGGGATGATATGGGGTGGTGACATTCCGTATTCTTGATCCGTCACCACACGGATATTAGAGTATAGAGTATAGATATAAGATATAAGATTCTTCGGTTTCATATCACATACGTATGTATATTTACATAGCTATGTCTAAAATTCACTAAAAATTAATATACGATGTGCTTGACTAGGCAATTGTCTTGGAACGCGGAGGGGAACAATTGGCAACCAGTCGCGCGTAGCAATCGCAGTTGCTCAGTCGCTAATAGGGGTTGTGAAACTGTGTGTCTGTTTGTCTTCAAGTTTACGTGAATGTTACGTACTAATTAACGTTTTTTTTTCACGGTATATTACGGTTTTTGTGTAACTTTCGGCGTGTTTGTAACTTGGACGTGCAAGCACCTTTTTTCTCGGAAAATATTACGCATTTGTGTGAATTTCGTTGTATCGGTTACTTTCGACGTTTTCACGGAATCTAGCTAAGGTTTTTGTGTTAGTTTCAGTGTTTTAGTCTGTATAGGTAACTTTCAGTTCTTCTGTCGGTGTGTTGATAACTTCCTATGTTAAGTTACCCTTTTTTAGGGTTCCGTATCTAATAGGTAAAAAACGGAACCCTATTACTAAGCCTCCGCTGTCTGTCTGTCTGTCTGTCCGTCCGTCTGTCTGTCACCAGGCTGTATCTCATAAACCGTGATAGCTAGAAAGCTGAAATTTTCATGCTAAAAATAAAAAAAAATCGGGCAAGTGCGAGTCTGACCCGCGCACCGAGGGTTCCGTACGCATTTTACCTTATTTAATTTTGTGGTTGGGGCTAATTACGCTAGTCCTCTAAATCTGTATGAGCGCCCATACAACTTAGAGGACTATCTTAAATGGAGTCTACTATGTATGTATGGGGACACCCTTAAATTTTCCTTTTTTTTTATTTTTGTAATTTTTCCTTTATTTGTGCTGTAAGACCCTGCTTTTGGCCAAATTTCGTGATTCTAGTTCAACGGGAACTACCATATAGGTTTTCGACCCAAAACCTATAGGGTACTTACGCTTGACCTAAAATTGTCAATTTTGGTCAAAACCAAGGTCTTACAGCACAAGTAAAGGAAAAATTCCGAAAATTAAAAAAAGCTGAAAATTAAGGTTAATTTTGGTACTTACAAGTTTTCGCAAAAATCTAATTTTGACCATATCTTTTTATCGGGTTGACCCAGGACCCTGATTTTTATACACCTAATAGGAACCATAGACCTTAGTATCTGGTATAAATTTTAATTTGCTAGGTCCACCCGTTCCTGAGAAAATCGGTGGTGACACACGGACAGACAGACAGACAGACGGACAAGAAAGTGATCTTATAAGGGTTCCTTTTTTTACCTTGTAAGGTACGGAACCCTAAAAATATGAAGGGGGGGTCCCATACAAAGAACGTGTTTTTTTTCGTATTTTTTGCTCAAAATTACTAATTGTAACAGGTAGACCCTTTAAATTTTCACAGAATATGTAGTTGTATATTACTCTTCATGTTATACTGTGAAGCAACTTGGGACAGTCTTAAGTCCAGCTGCAGTTGTGAGGGGTTGTGTTGACTAGGAAATATATTTTATTTCCTATTTTACTTTACCAAATCATGGTGTAGTGGTTAGTGATCCTGGTTGATACGCCGAAGGTAGTAGTTTCGATTCCACCCAGGACAAATCTTCACGTGTTGTGCTACGCTTGTTCTGTGTTGGGGACTCGGGGTGTACTTTGTTTATTATATTTTTTTTTATGATAATAGGCGGCAAGCGAGCAGACGGATTGCCTGATGGTAAGCAATTACCGCCGCCCATGGACACAAGCAACACCACAAGAGTCACAAGTGCATTGCCGCCCTTTGGGGTTGGGAAAAGGGGTAGGATGAGGGAGAAGGAATAGGGGATAGGGCCTCCGACAGTCTCACTCACCGAACGAAACGCAACAGTTTAGGTACTGTTACTTTACGTCGATTTTCTGTGAGAGGGTAGTACTTCCCCGGTCGAGCCGGCACATTCATGCTGAAGTCAGCAAGGCTCTACTACCTGTAGAATTGATAAGCATTTTTACCTATCTGTTATCTACTTGATAGTAGCGCAGGCTCTGCATAATTTGGGTTCAGACATGGTTCAGACAATCGTGAGTTCGTCACTTTTGACGTTGAAGTGAAGCATTTTTAATATGTTTATAGGTTTTGTGGTGCTTTTGATGTAAGAAAGAAAGAAAGAAAGAAAGAAGAAAGAAAATACATTTATTTGCAGCAGATTATGCAATACACAAAACACAGTTAATTACAAAAAGGAAAGAAAAAAAATAATAATAATAACATACTGCAAAATGGTCGCAACTCAGCAAAATGCTAGTTTTAAAAAAAAACTAGCGCTGGTCTTCCGTTGCGACCGTAAGTGTGTTGCTTTCTGAAATTGTATTACTTGCGGTGGTCGTAAGAGTTACTGTTTTTTTCGTAAGGTTACGTCCCATAGTTTATCTTACCCAATCATACAATAATGACATTTTGTTATGTGTTAATTATGTTATAACATAACATAACTTCACGCCTTATCCCCGATGAGCAGGTATAAATACACCTCTGCCTACAGAGGTGTATTTATGCCAGTTACGTTTCGGTCCCAATGTAATAGGGGGAAGCCAATTGCCATCTACCGGGCACATTGTTAAGCGAGCGATAATTAACATTTTTAATACACACATAACTTCGAAAAGTCAGAGGTGTGTGCCCGGGGTACCTGAGGTTCGAACCCGAGACGTCTCGGCGGTCCTTTACGTACACCACTGGGCTATGGCCGCTTTACTGTAATTATGTTATGTATCTGTGTTTAACTCACATAAAACAATTATTACCTGTCTCAGATCTTGGGAATAAACGCCCTAAACGCCGTCTTAAACTTAAAGGATAACAGAACGATCAAAGTATTAGGAAGACTGGTAGGGAGTGTGTTTATGTTTAATGTTTTCGCCTCAGGCTAGTTGACGAAAAAAATTTTATAAGTCCGTCCTTTAGATTATTCAAAAATAAGCGATACATATTTTTTTATTTGTAAATTAAACCAAAAATGACCAAGATATAGCTCATTAAAATTACGTATAACGTCACGCCGTGCTGCATTTTTTCGTACTAGATGACGTCACACGTAACTTTAATGGGCTATATCTTTGTTATTTTTTATTTAATCGAAAAAAGAAAAAAATACGTGTCCAATATTTTTTTATAATCTAAAATACGGACTAAATAAAATGTAATTATTTTGACCCTGGAAACTACCCTATTCTGTGTCGTGATGAAGAATAAGTGCCGGCGGATTGTGTCGCGTAAGTTCTGGTTATATCTACAACAAACAACTATCCTAAAATGTTAAGTTTAAAATGACTGCACGGGTGACGTAGTGGCTTAAGTGGACGCCTCGCTACTTGACATTGCGCCGAGTGATGTGGGTTCGATCACCACACGAGACAACACTTTGTGTGATAGACAAATTGTTGTTTCGAGTCTGGGTGTCGTTGTATCCGTTTATTAAATGTCTGTATAGTTCTCCCAAACACAATATTTACTCTTAGTAGTCTTTACAAAAAGAAAAGGTGTTTTGAAAATACCTCAAACCAAATACTTATTATTATTAAATGTTCTCATGTTTTGAAGGTATTGTGGCTATATCCATATTCGTGTAATTCACGGGTCTCGTCGTATTTTATCTTAAAGAGGCGAAATACGTTTTATTTACCAATCGCAATAATTAACCGACGATTATTTGAGATAGCGGTGATAACGACAATCTTATTGGTTCAAGATCAGATTCTGTGGCAAACGTTTACAGTAACCTATGTCCAGTAATGGACGCCTTTCGGCTGAGATGATGAATTTGAGGCTACATTTCATGGGTGTTAACAATTTACCAATTCTGGTTAGCGTACTTTCAGCTTTTGCCAAATTCTTATGTGTGGTGATTTGGAGAATAAAATCAATACTTAGAACTGTACTTAACATGTATGTTCTTGTCGGTAGGTCCGGGCTTCATCGAAGAGTTGGACATCGAGGCGTACATGAGCTCCGTGGACGGTTGCTACCCGCCGCAGACCATCGACCCTCGACGCACTGGGTATGTACCACTCTTGACTGTACCTAGACGTTCATCGAAGAGTTGGACATCGAGGCGTACATGAGCTCCGTGGACGGTTGCTACCCGCGGCAGACCATCGACCCTCAACGCACTGGGTATGTACCACTCTTGACTGTACCTAGAGCTTCATCGAAGAGTTGGACATCGAGGCGTACATGAGCTCCGTGGACGGTTGCTACCCACCGCAGACCATCGACCCTCGACGCACTGGGTATGGACCACTCTTGACTGTACCTAGAGCTTCATCGAAGAGTTGGACATCGAGGCGTACATGAGCTCCGTGGACGGTTGCTACCCGCCGCAGACCATCGACCCTCGACGCACTGGGTATGTACATCTCTTGACTATACCTAGAGCTTCATCGAAGAGTTGGTGCGTACCACGTCTTAATCTTAATATATAAAATCCTTGCGTTACTGACTGACTGACAGACACGCTACAGCCGAAACTATTGGGCGCAGCAGGAAGCTGAAATTTGGCATGTATGTTCCTTGGGGACCGTAGGGGTGCACTAAGAAGGGATTTCCCGGAATTCCCACGGGATCGGCCAAAACGGGTAAATAAAAAAAAAATGCAGGCGTAGCTGCTGGCGTCCTCTGGTAATAATACATATATTACCACATACCCGCAACACACAACGCTGGAAGAACACGTCACGATGTTTCCTTCAGTATCAGGCAACCTGCATATCTGAGAGTTCTTCATAATGTTCTCGAAAGACACGTAAAGTCTGCTAACCCTTGGACCTAGACCTTAAGACCTGTGCCGAGAATAGAGGCTATGTACAGGGCTGATGAAGACATAAGACATTTATTTCTGCATTTTGGTTGTTTACAACACTTATACAAGTCGAAACCCTATTCTAGATGATGCCGGGTTTTCCTAGCCAAATGACTTCTTGAAGAGGTAGACCGAAACTGTTTTTTTTTTGTCACTTCAATTTCTTTAATCTTTTCTTGATCTTTTAAAGTCCAGACAAAATTGACCGACTTAGCCCACTGATGGCCCGCATTCAACAGCAACCGTACGGCTCAACCTTGATTGAGGGAGCCAGCTGAACGACCTGTATCACTCTGCCTCTACGCCATGATGATTATGATTCCTTTCAAACCTTCATACTTCGCCAGAAAAGTCACTTTTAGCTGTACCATCATTCAGCAATAATCATCTATTTTGACAGAGAGGTTTGCTAAAATGAAAAATATGGACTAATGGCACCAAAATGGCACTATATCGTCTATGTCTCTGGCGTGGTTATAAAGGTTTCGGGTTTAGCCAGTAAGTAAGTACACTTCTTCAAATCTATTGAATCTAGTTAAAATATCAACCCAACTCGTCCAAAATTATTCTTACAGCCACAAGTGAAGTTTACTAATACCTGCAACATCACACAACACTGAATCGTTTCCGTCCTATTGTCTAAAAGTGCACGCGAACTCTTTAAACAATCAAACAGACAAACATAATATTACATAGATAATTTTTGTGATGCTTATCGGTGGAATGATAGCCAGCGGTATAACTAGTGCTAGGCGGTAGCCGGAAATCGTTATGAAAATAGTTTCTTTTAGCGATATGAGAGCTAGAATATAGTTAGAGTCTGTGTTTTCTGATAAGCACAATATATGGGTGCCTTCAAGTCGCCGGTGAATAGGCACATTCTAGGCAAATGTCCGTGTGGTGACGGATTAAGAATACGGAATGTCACCACCCCATATCATCCCATGGGTGTCGTAAGAGCCGCCAGAGGGAGCATATTATGCAGAGAACAGCACTGTAAGAGAAGGAAAACTTGATACAAACCCTATACCAACCCGTTTGGCCAGCGTGGTATAGTAGGCCAATTCCTCCTTTCAAAGGAGAGGCCTAGTCCAGCAGTGGACTGTTAAAGGCTGATGATGATGAGGCAAATGTGCTCCATCGTAGGCTATATCATCGCTTAAGATCGGGCGTGATCATAACCAAACGTTAGGCTATACACAATAAAAAAAAAGAGAGAGATGCTTAAAAGCCGGTAATACCTACGTGATAAGGTTTCTTTTCGCGTTATGAGAGAGAGATAGATGCTTGAAAGTCGGAAATACCTACATACGTAATTCGGTTTCTATAAGCGTTATAAAAGCGAAAGAGATACTGGAAAGTCGGAAATACCTGCTTGATTTGGTTTCTGTTAGCGTTTTAATAGAGATAGAGATGCTCAGAGTACTAGGACCTGTCTGGTTTCAGTATTGATGGGTCATCTCTAATTCTGAAGTTACTGATGATTGAGTTCAGAGTATACTCAGTGTGATAAGTAGTTAGGCATTTCAACTTTGACGCGACACGACTTCAATGGATCTGCGTAATATGGGACGAATCACTAACCTTTTCTACATTCTTTATTCGTTGCCACTCTAAAAACTAAGAAAAACAAAGTCAACATTTAGCACTCATCTTCATCATAATTTTAACGGTAGTAGAGCCTTGCTGATTTCAGCATGAATGGGCCGGCTCGACCCGAGAAGTACTACGCTTTCACAGAAAATCGACGTAAAGTAACAGTACTTAAACTGCTGCGTTTCGTTCGGTGAGTGAGAGTGCCGGAGGCCCTATCCCCTATTCCTTCTTCGTCATCCCGCTCCTCATCGTGTCCCTTTTCCCAACCCCAAGGGGCGCCAACGCACTTATGATTCCTGTGGTGTTGCTTGTGTCCATGGGCGGCGGTAATTGCTTACCATCAGGCGATCCGTCTGCTCGTTTGCCGCCTATTACTATAAAATAAAAAAAAAAGAAACTAGGCCGAGCACAAGAAGAATCATTTCTTGGATGCAAACTGGCAAGATCTAATAGTTAGGTCGTAAAAAGGCCTCTTTCACTATGTCTGATAAGATCCTGTTAAATTGATTTGTCAGATAACTCGTAGGAATCTCGTCCTAATTTTGAATTTTACTGAATGACAAAGCCTATTGAGAAGTGGTGAAACCAGACCTTACCCTAATAATCGGCATCTGTCCGAATGACTTAAAGAAACACTGTAACCCAGCAATCTTAATTAAGAATTCTTGTTATTCAAAGCATTTCTTTTTATTCCAGGGGCCACCAACTCCCAGAGAGTCCGCCAGATTCAGGCTCGGAGAATCCATACAGTCCCTCAGAAACCCAGGGCCATGCCATCGCCGTGCCCCAAACGGTGCTGGGACCAGACTACATGCTGGTCCACGAACACATTCCCACTCACGAGATCCTTCAGCAGAACGGAGACTACATGTATGAGGAGCTGAAGACAGATAATATAGACCATGAGGTCTTGAGGAGTAATCTCACAGATGTGGTGGTTCTGCCGCAAGATTCGAATATCGTGGAGTTGGGCATCAGGAATGTTAGGCATGATTTGGGGCTCGGAGATGTGTACCAGAATAGGTGAGTTTTTGTTTGTTGGTTTTTTCTGTAGAGTAAGCTTTCTTTGTTTATAGATGGAGTGGAGAGACCAACAGACTGCTACGCAGAGGGTCTCTGGTTCGAATCCACGGCTCGCACCAATGGCTTTTCGAAGTTACGTGCATATTAAATTGTAAATTATCGCTTGCTTAATGGTGAAAGAAAACATCGTGAGGAAACCTGCATGTCTGAGAGTTAATGCTTCCTTGACAACGATGTGACCTTAGGAGAGCCAATTGGATATCATCGTAAAGTTGTAGTGGATTCCTAATACTAAATAGAATCATCAAACTAAAAATGGGGATTTTGATTCCTACGTAGTATAACACCAAGACAAGACGTTTAGATTACTACATCGTTTATATTATAACCATCTGAATAAGCATATACCATAAGCATTTAAAAGAACCGTAAGACTACATCCATCTATTCCACCCCAGGTATAACCAGATGAGGGTAGACATGCCAGAGCTGGACCAGGGCCTGATTACCCCGCAGCTGGTGGCCTTAGGTCACGAGAGTTTAACCCCGGTGTACACCAGCCTGCAGGAGCCTAACGCGAAGAAACGGAAACATGAGCAAGATTCGCAGGTCAAGTGTGAGCCTGGTGAGTTTTTTTTTAAGTTTAGTGGTCAGATCAAGTAAACATTGTAGGTAAGCCGTATTAAGAAAGACGCTTTAATGTAGCATTAGACTATACATACGTATATACCTATGCGCAATATGCCAATGGCCAGCCCGAGGCCAGATTTAAGTTGGAGTGAAATCATATAAAAAAAACTCAAAACAGCTCTAGGCGGCTCTTCTTGACGGCTGTACCGGCTGTTCAGATCGCCTTATAATCAGACTGGCCCTGCATCTATAGAATAAAGTGAAGGCCCCGTCGCGTCCTGTTTAACCTTTTCTCTCTTTTTAATTTTATTAAACGGGTCTTACTCGCGATATTGAATTACGTTATGGTTTAAATAACTCTGTACTGCCAACGTTTCGACCGACTTACAATGGCCGTGGTTATTTAAATTAATCAAATACCACGAGTAAGACACGTTAAATAAAATTGTGTAATAGTCAGTTGTGTTCTATATATACCAAAACGTTCTTTAATGGTTCTTTCTACCACCAGCCGCGTTGTTCCCCGAGACCAAAATACAGAAATATATATGTCTTGATCTTTACCAGCTGCGTTGTCCCCCGAGAGCCACATCACGGCCCGCGGGGCTCCGCCTTCAGTCGACGGCTCCGAGGCAGGTGACGACGCGCCCATGCAGTGTATACGGTTCTCGTCCTTCCAGCAGAACGTGTGGCATTCGCTGTATGACGCCAATTTGAAGCCAATGTGAGTATACTTTCATTTTATTAGGTGGTTAGAGGACCGGTCTAAGTGGAGAGCCTTGGGGGACGCCTATATTGGATGTCTTTATACTGACGTGATATCGATGATGAGTATAGTTCAGATTAAGATTATTTCAAGTGAAATATGTGCCTGGGATATTCCTCTTACAAGGTTTGCCATATAAGTGATATTAGTGAATTTTGTGCCACCCGCATTCAGATGCTTCCCATTACTCTTACAAGATAATTGGTCAACTTTTTGGTGTACTTAACCTGGTTTTTTTATTATAGGTAGCTACTTCGCCAGTACCTTTTTCGCTTTTCGCTGTATTGTAGTGGTTCCGAAACACGGTATATTATTTTTCAGTTGCAAATTAGAAAATAAAAATGTACATGTAGGGTGCCATAAAACCTTTATTCTAAAGGTTGTCCGTCATAATATGTATGATGATGTTAAGAAAGAATTTTTGTGGACAAAGCGTAGAAAATGCTTCTTCAGAACGACAACAACCACCAGTAGACCTCACCACATACCTTCTTTCACAGCCAACCCCCCTCCTACGTAGTAGGGGCAGATAAAGGCTTCAACTACTCCCAGATCGACGAGGCCTTCGTCTGCCAGAAGAAGAACCACTTCCAAGTGACCTGCCAGATCCAGGTCACAGGAGACCCACAGTATGTGAAGACCAGTGAGGGACTCAAGAAGATTAACAACTTCTGCCTGCATTTCTATGGGGTTAAGGTAGGTTAAACTTGGACGTCAAATTTTCTGTTACACTACATTATTTATTTTTCTTTTGAGTGTGTGGCCAATTCTGCTGTCGGAGTTTACAGACCGCCCAGATGCCTTTGACTTGACCTAACGATTCCTGTTCGAGCTCCTACGGCTCTTCTCTAGATTTAGTCAGTTTATAATACAGCGCTGTTACCTTATGCTCTCAAATTGCGTCAGGTGCTTTGCCTACATAATGTAACAATGCATGTCATTGAACACTCTACATTAAACCTTTGTACCGAACGGTTGAAATTTTTATTGCTCACCCGAAGTTCTAAGTTCGAGAATTTGGCGAAAATTACCAGCACAAAACCTACAGTTCACTACAATTCCTGTCTTTAGTATGTATATCATCCATAGATTATGTCACACAATTTTCATGATCTTTTTACCCCTTTCCATCCTTGTTACAACTGGTGACAATTGTGAGGCTCCCTCTTCCGTAGTGCGTCACAACTTCACATGCGTCACTATTTTTGATCTAGAAATGGAAATTAAATTTTCGTTTTATTATTTCATATAGATTCTGGAATGAGTCTTTACAATTTCACACTTTTAGACCCACACTTTTATCGTGTCGCGTAATTTGGGGATGACCTCTCGTCCGACAAATAAAAAGTTATCATCATAAAGAATGGTTGCTCTCAGGGTTGACAAGAGTATAAAAAAAGAAACCCTGTTGTGTTTTAAAGAAGAATATTTGTTGAGTTTCAAAAAAAGGATTTTTGTAGAATTTCTTACCAGTTCTCAGTTGTATCCAGGTCATCATTTACGTTTCGCATGCGCTTAAAAAGTTTAAATTAAATAAGGACACATTTCATATCATTTTCCATATTGTTTGTAACAGGCAGAGGACCCGAGTCAGGAAGTGAGAATCGAACAAAGCCAGTCGGATAGAACTAAGAAACCTTTTCATCCAGTGCCGTAAGTATTACTTATGATATTTACTTGCTTGGGTATTTGTATTAATCTTTCTTTGTATTACTCTGTATAGGTTTATGTTTGTAAATGTGTATAACCTCATTAGGTTCAAGCCAAACGCAACCCACATCCCTAAAAAGTCCACAAAGTGAACACTATTTTGACAAGTCGTCCGTGATCCCTATAGTTACAAAGGAGTCCTGTCCGTCATTGCCTCTAAAATGCTAGCATACCTATCTATTTTTATGTACCTGGCGGCAAACGAGCAGACGGATCATACGATGATTAGCCATTGCCGCCGCCTTTTGGGATGGGATAAGGAATACGAGTAGTAGGAAGAAAGACTGGGATGAGGGAGACAGAATAGAGGATGGGACCTTCGTTGCTCTCACTGACTGGATCGAGCGGTCCCATATGCTGAAATCAGCCAGGCTCTACTACGTGTTAAACGAGTACAAAGAATACTTCTTAAATGCTATCCCCATTGCTTTCATCGATTTAAAATTTTACCGCACTCAATTTTCATATTCACACGACTTGTCAATCGATTGCTTGAGTAACAAGCAACAAATCATCAGTGTATGAAAAACATCTGGTAGGCTTTCCTTTCCATTTTGGATAAAAGGCGCCGGGCTCTATACTAGAGAGTACAGGGTAATCAGACTCGTCAGAACCGTTTCTTGTTCACCACATATGAATGAATTGACTGAATTGTGTAACGTGTGACGCACCACTGTTTACCCGGTATTAATTGGTTGTTTTTCTTTGTCTCTTCCAGAGTGGAACTCCGCCGCGAAGGCGCCAAAGTGACCGTAGGCCGGCTCCACTTTGCCGAGACAACTAACAACAACATGCGCAAGAAGGGCCGGCCCAACCCCGACCAGCGACACTTCCAACTGGTAGTGGCGCTCAAGGCTCACGCCACCAACAGACAGTGGATCGTCGCAGCTAGCGCCTCCGATAGGATCATAGTGAGGGTAAGTAACAACTGGTAGTGTAGTGGCGCTCAAGGCTCACGCCACCAACAGACAGTGGATCGTCGCAGCTAGCGCCTCCGATAGGATCATAGTGAGGGTAAGTAACAACTGGTAGTGTAGTGGCGCTCAAGGCTCACGCCACCAACAGACAGTGGATCGTCGCAGCTAGTGCCTCCGATAGGATCATAGTGAGGGTAAGTAACAACTGGTAGTGTAGTGTAGTGGCGCTCAAGGCTCACGCCACCAACAGACAGTGGATCGTCGCAGCTAGCGCCTCCGATAGGATCATAGTGAGGGTAAGTAACAACTGGTAGTGTAGTGGCGCTCAAGGCTCACGCCACCAACAGACAGTGGATCGTCGCAGCTAGCGCCTCCGATAGGATCATAGTGAGGGTAAGTAACAACTGGTAGTGTAGTGGCGCTCAAGGCTCACGCCACCAACAGACAGTGGATCGTCGCAGCTAGCGCCTCCGATAGGATCATAGTGAGGGTAAGTAACAACTGGTAGTGTAGTGGCACTCAAGGCTCACGCCACCAACAGACAGTGGATCGTCGCAGCTAGTGCCTCCGATAGGATCATAGTGAGGGTAAGTAACAACTGGTAGTGTAGTGTAGTGGCGCTCAAGGCTCAAGCCACCAACAGACAGTGGATCGTCGCAGCTAGTGCCTCCGATAGGATCATAGTGAGGGTAAGTAACAACTGGTAGTGTAGTGGCGCTCAAGGCTCACGCCACCAACAGACAGTGGATCGTCGCAGCTAGTGCCTCCGATAGGATCATAGTGAGGGTAAGTAACAACTGGTAGTGTAGTGTAGTGGCGCTCAAGGCTCACGCCACCAACAGACAGTGGATCGTCGCAGCTAGTGCCTCCGATAGGATCATAGTGAGGGTAAGTAACAACTGGTAGTGTAGTGTAGTGGCGCTCAAGGCTCACGCCACCAACAGACAGTGGATCGTCGCAGCTAGCGCCTCCGATAGGATCATAGTGAGGGTAAGTAACAACTGGTAGTGTAGTGGCGCTCAAGGCTCACGCCACCAACAGACAGTGGATCGTCGCAGCTAGCGCCTCCGATAGGATCATAGTGAGGGTAAGTAACAACTGGTAGTGTAGTGGCGCTCAAGGCTCACGCCACCAACAGACAGTGGATCGTCGCAGCTAGCGCCTCCGATAGGATCATAGTGAGGGTAAGTAACAACTGGTAGTGTAGTGTAGTGGCGCTCAAGGCTCACGCCACCAACAGACAGTGGATCGTCGCAGCTAGCGCCTCCGATAGGATCATAGTGAGGGTAAGTAACAACTGGTAGTGTAGTGGCGCTCAAGGCTCACGCCACCAACAGACAGTGGATCGTCGCAGCTAGCGCCTCCGATAGGATCATAGTGAGGGTAAGTAACAACTGGTAGTGTAGTGTAGTGGCGCTCAAGGCTCACGCCACCAACAGACAGTGGATCGTCGCAGCTAGCGCCTCCGATAGGATCATAGTGAGGGTAAGTAACAACTGGTAGTGTAGTGTAGTGGCGCTCAAGGCTCACGCCACCAACAGACAGTGGATCGTCGCAGCTAGCGCCTCCGATAGGATCATAGTCAGGGTAAGTAACAACTGGTAGTGTAGTGGCGCTCAAGGCTCACGCCACCAACAGACAGTGGATCGTCGCAGCTAGCGCCTCCGATAGGATCATAGTGAGGGTAAGTAACAACTGGTAGTGTAGTGGCGCTCAAGGCTCACGCCACCAACAGACAGTGGATCGTCGCAGCTAGCGCCTCCGATAGGATCATAGTGAGGGTAAGTAACAACTGGTAGTGTAGTGTAGTGGCGCTCAAGGCTCACGCCACCAACAGACAGTGGATCGTCGCAGCTAGCGCCTCCGATAGGATCATAGTGAGGGTAAGTAACAACTGGTAGTGTAGTGGCGCTCAAGGCTCACGCCACCAACAGACAGTGGATCGTCGCAGCTAGCGCCTCCGATAGGATCATAGTGAGGGTAAGTAACAACTGGTAGTGTAGTGTAGTGGCGCTCAAGGCTCACGCCACCAACAGACAGTGGATCGTCGCAGCTAGCGCCTCCGATAGGATCATAGTGAGGGTAAGTAACAACTGGTAGTGTAGTGTAGTGGCGCTCAAGGCTCACGCCACCAACAGACAGTGGATCGTCGCAGCTAGCGCCTCCGATAGGATCATAGTGAGGGTAAGTAACAACTGGTAGTGTAGTGGCGCTCAAGGCTCACGCCACCAACAGACAGTGGATCGTCGCAGCTAGCGCCTCCGATATGTTCATAGTGAGGGTAAGTAACAACTGGTAGTGTAGTGTAGTGGCGCTCAAGGCTCACGCCACCAACAGACAGTGGATCGTCGCAGCTAGCGCCTCCGATAGGATCATAGTGAGGGTAAGTAACAACTGGTAGTGTAGTGGCGCTCAATGCTCACGCCACCAACAGACAGTGGATGGTCGCAGCTAGCGCCTCCGATAGGATCATAGTGAGGGTAAGTAACAACTGGTAGTGTAGTGGCGCTCAAGGCTCACGCCACCAACAGACAGTGGATGGTCGCAGCTAGCGCCTCCGATAGGATCATAGTGAGGGTAAGTAACAACTGGTAGTGTAGTGGCGCTCAAGGCTCACGCCACCAACAGACAGTGGATCGTCGCAGCTAGCGCCTCCGATAGGATCATAGTGAGGGTAAGTAACAACTGGTAGTGTCATGGGTAGTGTAGTGTAGTGGCGCTCAAGGCTCACGCCACCAACAGACAGTGGATCGTCGCAGCTAGCGCCTCCGATAGGATCATAGTGAGGGTAAGTAACAACTGGTAGTGTAGTGGCGCTCAAGGCTCACGCCACCAACAGACAGTGGATGGTCGCAGCTAGCGCCTCCGATAGGATCATAGTGAGGGTAAGTAACAACTGGTAGTGTAGTGGCGCTCAAGGCTCACGCCACCAACAGACAGTGGATCGTCGCAGCTAGCGCCTCCGATAGGATCATAGTGAGGGTAAGTAACAACTGGTAGTGTAGTGGCGCTCAAGGCTCACGCCACCAACAGACAGTGGATCGTCGCAGCTAGCGCCTCCGATAGGATCATAGTGAGGGTAAGTAACAACTGGTAGTGTAGTGGCGCTCAAGGCTCACGCCACCAACAGACAGTGCATCGTCGCAGCTAGCGCCTCCGATAGGATCATAGTGAGGGTAAGTAACAACTGGTAGTGTAGTGGCGCTCAAGGCTCACGCCACCAACAGACAGTGGATCGTCGCAGCTAGCGCCTCCGATAGGATCATAGTGAGGGTAAGTAACAACTGGTAGTGTAGTGTAGTGGCGCTCAAGGCTCACGCCACCAACAGACAGTGGATCGTCGCAGCTAGTGCCTCCGATAGGATCATAGTGAGGGTAAGTAACAACTGGTAGTGTAGTGGCGCTCAAGGCTCACGCCACCAACAGACAGTGGATCGTCGCAGCTAGCGCCTCCGATAGGATCATAGTGAGGGTAAGTAACAACTGGTAGTGTAGTGGCGCTCAAGGCTCACGCCACCAACAGACAGTGGATCGTCGCAGCTAGCGCCTCCGATAGGATCATAGTGAGGGTAACAACTGGTAGTGTAGTGTAGTGGCGCTCAAGGCTCACGCCACCAACAGACAATGGATCGTCGCAGCTAGCGCCTCCGATAGGATCATAGTGAGGGTAAGTAACAACTGGTAGTGTAGTGGCGCTCAAGGCTCACGCCACCAACAGACAGTGGATCGGCGCAGCTAGTGCCTCCGATAGGATCATAGTGAGGGTAAGTAACAACTGGTAGTGTAGTGGCGCTCAAGGCTCACGCCACCAACAGACAATGGATCGTCGCAGCTAGCGCCTCCGATAGGATCATAGTGAGGGTAAGTAACAACTGGTAGTGTAGTGGCGCTCAAGGCTCACGCCACCAACAGACAGTGGATCGGCGCAGCTAGCGCCTCCGATAGGATCATAGTGAGGGTAAGTAACAACTGGTAGTGTAGTGGCGCTCAAGGCTCACGCCACCAACAGACAGTGGATCGTCGCAGCTAGTGCCTCCGATAGGATCATAGTGAGGGTAAGTAACAACTGGTAGTGTAGTGGCGCTCAAGGCTCACGCCACCAACAGACAGTGGATCGTCGCAGCTAGCGCCTCCGATAGGATCATAGTGAGGGTAAGTAACAACTGGTAGTGTAGTGGCGCTCAAGGCTCACGCCACCAACAGACAGTGGATCGTCGCAGCTAGCGCCTCCGATAGGATCATAGTGAGGGTAAGTAACAACTGGTAGTGTAGTGGCGCTCAAGGCTCACGCCACCAACAGACAGTGGATCGTCGCAGCTAGCGCCTCCGATAGGATCATAGTGAGGGTAAGTAACAACTGGTAGTGTAGTGGCGCTCAAGGCTCACGCCACCAACAGACAGTGGATCGTCGCAGCTAGCGCCTCCGATAGGATCATAGTGAGGGTAAGTAACAACTGGTAGTGTAGTGTAGTGGCGCTCAAGGCTCAAGCCACCAACAGACAGTGGATCGTCGCAGCTAGTTCCTCCGATAGGATCATAGTGAGGGTAAGTAACAACTGGTAGTGTAGTGGCGCTCAAGGCTCACGCCACCAACAGACAGTGGATCGTCGCAGCTAGCGCCTCCGATAGGATCATAGTGAGGGTAAGTAACAACTGGTAGTGTAGTGGCGCTCAAGGCTCACGCCACCAACAGACAGTGGATCGTCGCAGCTAGCGCCTCCGATAAGATCATAGTGAGGGTAAGTAACAACTGGTAGTGTAGTGTAGTGGCGCTCAAGGCTCACGCCACCAACAGACAGTGGATCGTCGCAGCTAGCGCCTCCGATAGGATCATAGTGAGGGTAAGTAACAACTGGTAGTGTAGTGTAGTGGCGCTCAAGGCTCATGCCACCAACAGACAGTGGATCGTCGCAGCTAGCGCCTCCGATAGGATCATAGTGAGGGTAAGTAACAACTGGTAGTGTAGTGTAGTGGCGCTCAAGGCTCACGCCACCAACAGACAGTGGATCGTCGCAGCTAGCGCCTCCGATAGGATCATAGTGAGGGTAAGTAACAACTGGTAGTGTAGTGTAGTGGCGCTCAAGGCTCACGCCACCAACAGACAGTGGATCGTCGCAGCTAGCGCCTCCGATAGGATCATAGTGAGGGTAAGTAACAACTGGTAGTGTAGTGGCGCTCAAGGCTCACGCCACCAACAGACAGTGGATCGTCGCAGCTAGCGCCTCCGATAGGATCATAGTGAGGGTAAATAACAACTGGTAGTGTAGTGGCGCTCAAGGCTCACGCCACCAACAGACAGTGGATCGGCGCAGCTAGCGCCTCCGATAGGATCATAGTGAGGGTAAGTAACAACTGGTAGTGTAGTGTAGTGGCGCTCAAGGCTCACGCCACCAACAGACAGTGGATCGTCGCAGCTAGCGCCTCCGATAGGATCATAGTGAGGGTAAGTAATAACTGGTAGTGTAGTGTAGTGGCGCTCAAGGCTCACGCCACCAACAGACAGTGGATCGTCGCAGCTAGCGCCTCCGATAGGATCATAGTGAGGGTAAGTAACAACTGGTAGTGTAGTGGCGCTCAAGGCTCACGCCACCAACAGACAGTGGATCGTCGCAGCTAGCGCCTCCGATAGGATCATAGTGAGGGTAAGTAACAACTGGTAGTGTAGTGTAGTGGCGCTCAAGGCTCACGCCACCAACAGACAGTGGATCGTCGCAGCTAGCGCCTCCGATAGGATCATAGTGAGGGTAAGTAACAACTGGTAGCGTAGTGTAGTGGCGCTCAAGGCTCACGCCACCAACAGACAGTGGATCGTCGCAGCTAGCGCCTCCGATAGGATCATAGTCAGGGTAAGTAACAACTGGTAGTGTAGTGGCGCTCAAGGCTCACGCCACCAACAGACAGTGGATCGTCGCAGCTAGCGCCTCCGATAGGATCATAGTGAGGATAAGTAACAACTGGTAGTGTAGTGTAGTGGCGCTCAAGGCTCACGCCACCAACAGACAGTGGATGGTCGCAGCTAGCGCCTCCGATAGGATCATAGTGAGGGTAAGTAACAACTGGTAGTGTAGTGGCGCTCAAGGCTCACGCCACCAACAGACAGTGGATCGTCGCAGCTAGCGCCTCCGATAGGATCATAGTGAGGGTAAGTAACAACTGGTAGTGTAGTGGCGCTCAAGGCTCACGCCACCAACAGACAGTGGATCGTCGCAGCTAGCGCCTCCGATAGGATCATAGTGAGGGTAAGTAACAACTGGTAGTGTAGTGGCGCTCAAGGCTCACGCCACCAACAGACAGTGGATGGTCGCAGCTAGCGCCTCCGATAGGATCATAGTGAGGGTAAGTAACAACTGGTAGTGTAGTGTAGTGGCGCTCAAGGCTCACGCCACCAACAGACAGTGGATGGTCGCAGCTAGCGCCTCCGATAGGATCATAGTGAGGGTAAGTAACAACTGGTAGTGTAGTGGCGCTCAAGGCTCACGCCACCAACAGACAGTGGATCGTCGCAGCTAGCGCCTCCGATAGGATCATAGTGAGGGTAAGTAACAACTGGTAGTGTAGTGTAGTGGCGCTCAAGGCTCACGCCACCAACAGACAGTGGATCGTCGCAGCTAGCGCCTCCGATAGGATCATAGTGAGGGTAAGTAACAACTGGTAGTGTAGTGGCGCTCAAGGCTCACGCCACCAACAGACAGTGGATCGTCGCAGCTAGCGCCTCCGATAGGATCATAGTGAGGGTAAGTAACAACTGGTAGTGTAGTGGCGCTCAAGGCTCACGCCACCAACAGACAGTGGATCGTCGCAGCTAGCGCCTCCGATAGGATCATAGTGAGGGTAAGTAACAACTGGTAGTGTAGTGGCACTCAAGGCTCACGCCACCAACAGACAGTGGATCGTCGCAGCTAGCGCCTCCGATAGGATCATAGTGAGGGTAAGTAACAACTGGTAGTGTAGTGGCGCTCAAGGCTCACGCCACCAACAGACAGTGGATCGTCGCAGCTAGCGCCTCCGATAGGATCATAGTGAGGGTAAGTAACAACTGGTAGTGTAGTGTAGTGGCGCTCAAGGCTCACGCCACCAACAGACAGTGGATCGTCGCAGCTAGCGCCTCCGATAGGATCATAGTGAGGGTAAGTAACAACTGGTAGTGTAGTGGCGCTCAAGGCTCACGCCACCAACAGACAGTGGATCGTCGCAGCTAGCGCCTCCGATAGGATCATAGTGAGGGTAAGTAACAACTGGTAGTGTAGTGTAGTGGCGCTCAAGGCTCACGCCACCAACAGACAGTGGATCGTCGCAGCTAGCGCCTCCGATAGGATCATAGTGAGGGTAAGTAACAACTGGTAGTGTAGTGTAGTGGCGCTCAAGGCTCACGCCACCAACAGACAGTGGATCGTCGCAGCTAGCGCCTCCGATAGGATCATAGTGAGGGTAAGTAACAACTGGTAGTGTAGTGGCGCTCAAGGCTCACGCCACCAACAGACAGTGGATCGTCGCAGCTAGCGCCTCCGATAGGATCATAGTGAGGGTAAGTAAATAAAAACAACAAAAAGTATTAAACATAATAAAGAAAAAAAAAATTAATAATGATTAAAAAAAATGAAAACAAAATTTAAAAAAAAGATTTAAAGAAAATTGCAAAAAAAATTGTTTCGCCTAGTTTTTATAAATCTTGTCCTAAATGACAATTATTTTCGCCGAGCGCAAACTATTGAAGCTAGAGGCACATGCCGTCCCCTAAGGGTGTATAATAAACACCATAAAGTACAACATGCGCAAGAAGGGCCGGCCCAACTCCGACAGACAGACAGTGTACCTATCGTTACTGATATGATTATCGAGATAATATTATTATGAGGGTGAGTCAATTAAATACAAAAAAAATAAAATACCTAAAAGTAAAAAAAAGCGGTATTATAATTATTGTCGTCGAACGCCGTCTTACTGAAGCTAGAAACATGACAATTGGTCATCAGTGTCTAGGTAGATTAAAAGCTTAAATTGTAGAAAATGCAATAAAATAACTGCATCGACAATAGTATATCATCGCCGCAGTGTCTGATAGGATTATTGTTCGAACCGGTCACAAAACAATGTTGAAAATCATATACTTAATGTGTAGTTTCTTTTTCAGCATTTTTTTTAACCTAATCAAATATCTGGTTATTGTCGCCCAGCCTGCTGAGATTGCTGAGAGATTGCTGTGTGGTTGACGGCATAGAATAAAAGTGTCACCACCCCCTATCTTCCAGTGGGTGTCGTAAGAGGCGACTAAGGGATAATACGATGCAAATACCATCTTTGCGTAGAGACGGAAAACTCGACATCAAACCCTATACGACTGCCTCGTTGGTCTTGCGGCATAAATGTGCGCGTGGGATCGGGAGGTCCCGGGTTCGATTCCTGGGTCGGGCAGTGTTATTGGGTTTTTTGTCACGAAATTCCCAGTAGCAGCACGGAGTCTGGAAATGTGTCCGGTACGGTAATAGGCTCGCCCCTTATTACGTGGGACTAAAGTATATCTGGCGAAAAGTGGGTGTAGAAATACACCTCTGCCTACCCCTTCGGGGATAAAAGGCGTGACGATATGTATGTATGTATGTATGTCGCCGAGCCGAAATTACTACTACTTACTACTGTGTAGGCCACTCAAATTTTCTTGTGAAAAATTGTAAATTTCTCTACGGCCCTTAAGATGGGACTTCTAGTGAAGTAAGCTAATGGGGTGCGAAAATTCAGCTCACGAATGTCCTTGTTGCGATTTTATTTCACCCCAAATGCTGGATCTAACGACCAATGAAAATAAACTATATCTTTATATCCAACTAGCCGTTTCCCGCGGTTTCATCCGCGTCCTGAGGGAACTACTTCGCGTACCCGAAAATCCCTACAGCCTATGTTACTCGCAGATAATGTAGCTTTCTAAAAATCGGTCCAGTAGTTTTTGAGTTTATCCATTACAAACAAAAATACAAAATTTTCCTCTTTATAATATTAGTGTAGATTTTATTTGTATTCTAATAATAAACTTTTTTGGTTTTAAGGTATTAGGAGTCATGCATAAATTACGTCACTCGATTTCGATATTTTTACCCCTCCCCCGTCCTTGTCACATACATCAACATCTCATTCATCATAGAATGTTAACTTCATAAACCTTAACCCTTTTATTTGTGTGACAGAACTTCTGGATGGCCTCTTATTTGTCATTGTATGACAGCATTTAATTTATCATGCAATATTGTCTAGTACAGTCATACAATACAATCATGATTATGCATGTGTACACAAATGTACCAACAGAATTGTAATTCAGATCATGAAACAGATATTAAGCTGAAATAGCTGCACTATACTTTATTTTGTGTGCCTAAGTGAATAAAATAAAATATAAAATAAAAGATTTACGACTAATAAATATTTATTTGTTCGCAGGCATCAAACCCGGGCCAGTTCGAGTCAGACTGCACGGAGAGTTGGTGGCAACGCGGCGTGTCTGAGAACAGCGTGCACTTCAACGGACGAGTCGGCATCAACACCGATCGACCTGACGAGTGCTGCGTTGTCAATGGTAAGTTATACCTTGTTTATAGCGGGATACAGTTGATTATACAATATCATTATAGTTCTAGCGTTAGCCCAGTCTGCTACTGCCCAGAGTCCGATTACTAGTCTAACAGTGTGTCAACAGTCAGTGGTGTGGGCCCTGAATTCGAACCCAATACCCTCTGTATGGTAATCTGTTGGTAACTCAACTAGGCTACCGCTGCCTCTTTTGGGGACATCTACAAATTACGTAACATTTATACATGGACAGGGTGTCGGTGAAGTGTGCCTTGTGTGAAGAATGAGACTGTATGAGGCCTACTGTGACAAGGACAGAGTTGAGGGTTTAAAATCATGAATATCGCATGACTTAATTTATGGATGGCGTCTTTACTACTATGTTTACTCAACGTGTTATTCTATTAAATTTAAAAGCTTTGCTCTTGTCAGTGGAGTGTGTACGCCATATATATGTATGTCGTTCTTCGGCCAGTATCTTGCCATCCTTAGACGACATGATCTTTGCCTTTTATATTGGATCTGTTTATCTGGTCCTAAGTTCATTTTCAATCTGAGCGCTACCGTGCTTCGGAGGGCATGTAAAGCTGTCGGTCCCGGTTCTTGTCTAAGGATAAGGATCGTTAGGCCATGTCGGAGGCCTTCGGGCGGTCTGAAAACTCCGACACCAGAGTTGGCCACACACTCACACGAAAAACGAAAAATCTGGTCCTAGGTCGACCTTTTCCTCTCTATCCTTCTATTTTGCCTTCCAGTTTGTTTTTGATAAAACTCATCATGTCCTAGGTACATAAATTACGTTAGACCATTTTCATGATATTTTGACCACTCCCCCGTCCTTGTCACAGCTGCTCTCATACATTATCATCCATTATCATACAATGTCACACTTCATCGACCCCCCTACCTTACCTTGGAGGGGTATGGACCCCGTCATACGTATGGACGTGTGACGTAACTTATGGATGGCCCCCTATATGGTGGCCAAACGTCTTTCCTCTGCAGACTAGAGTGTGAAATATGACATGCTTGTCTCCCAGGTAACCTAAAAGTGAGCGGGCATGTCCTCCAGCCGTCGGACGCGCGCGCCAAACACAACATACAGGAGCTCGACACCGCGCAACAGCTCAGGAACGTGCAGAGCATACGCGTCGTGCAGTTAGTATAGCTTTATATTAATAATATAGATTAAAATATCGTACTACCTTTATTTAGGTTGTATCCACGACTATCGCGGTACTTGAAACCCAGGATCCGCACACCAATGTAAACAGATGTGATATACTTGATTGAATCAGGCGTTACCTAGCGGAAATCCATTGTATACTAATGGAAGGCAAGAGGAACTTACCACACACCCTAGAATTGACCACCCCAACGATTGCAAGGACTGATAGGACTCAGTCGTTGCCCATCGCTCCTGAAAATCAGGTATCTTCCTGTCCTGGAAATTCCTATATAATTTATCCTTTCTCTTCGGAGGTGTTCTATATTGTTAATCTCTATCTATTGCAATAGTTAAGGTGGTCAATCCGAGGCTGCGTGCTGGATACCTCTTTCCTTCCATTTGATTACAATAGGGTTCCGTCAATTCTTTCAACTTAACAACAACCGTTATTTCTGGTTTAGACTAGGTTTTAACGTAGCAGAGCCTTGCGTTGCCACTCCTCATCCTATCCCTTTTCCTAACCCTAAGGGATGGCAATGTGACTCCTTTGGTGTTGCTTGTATCCATGAGCGGCGGTAATTGCTTACCATCAGGCGATCCGTCTGCTCGTTTGTCGCCTATTACTATAAAAAAGAGGTGTTACTATATTCGAAGATACCGACTCACCATAACGACCGTAAAAGATCTTCATGATAGCCAGGGTCGACGGTTTTACATGCTTTCCGAGGCACAGGGCAAGCGAAAATGAAATTTTTTTTTTTATAGACTCACGCCTGTATCCCCGAAAGGGTAGGTAGAGGTGTAGTATTACACCCATATTTCGCCATGAATTTTTAGGTCTCACGTAATAGGGGGCGAGTCTATTGCCGTACCGGGCACATTACCAGATTCCGTGCTGCTACTGAGAATTTCCTAACGGAAAAACTTACAATTATTATATACGCACATAACTCCGAAAAGTTAGTAATGTGCAAGTAGATTCAATCCAGATACCCTTATTACCACTAGACAATCGCTGCCTTTTTCGCTTGCCTTTCGTTTATTATGGAAATAAACGCTTTTACTTTATTTTTATTAGTAATACCTACGGATAAATAATACCCAATCACCGGTATTCAAACTGTTTATGTTCCGTAGGTTCAACTACGACCCATCATTCGCGGAGCACTCCGGCCTGCTGGGCTACGACCCGTCGCTGGCGGCGCCGGCCCGCGACACGGGCGTCATCGCTCAGGAGGTGCGGAGTGTTCTGCCTGAAGCGGTCAAGGAGGCCGGCGACGTCACGCTGCCTAATGGGGATACTATACCCAAGTTCCTCGTTGTTAATAAGGTGAGTTTTTATATAATCCTACTAATACATTTACTCATAAGTACATTTGGTCTGACGATCTTGTTGGGATCGCGGGCAGCGGATGGATGCGGGTGGCTCAGGATCGGTCTATGTGGAGAGGCTTGGGGGAGGCATATGTCCAGCAGTGGACGTCTTTCGACTGATACGATGAATACATGTGAGCATTAACATGTAATGTATATAAAATCAAAAAGGAGACATTCACAAATTACTTGTGACGTCGTGTGACAATAAGGTAGTTTTCAGGGTCAAAATAATTACATTTTATTTCCGTCCGTATTTTAAATTATAAAAAAATATTGGACACGTATTTTTTTCTTTTTTCGATTAAATAAAAAATAACAAAGATATAGCCCATTAAAGTTACGTGTGACCAGGGCCGAACCGTCCCTATGTGCAATGTGCGCGGCGCACACAGGCGCCAGGGTGACAGGGGCGCCGCGCGCCAAGATATGCGTTCATTATAACAGTTATTTTCGAAAAAGGATGCCAAAAAAGGCGCTTCATAGATTTCGCACACAGTAAGAAGTGGCGCGGCGAGCGTTGGCGGTCCGCGCCCCGACTAAAAAAAAAAAAGGTCATCCGAGGCGCCTCATGGATTTCGCACACAGGCGCTGGGGGTTGGGTCGGAACGGCCCTGCGTGTGACGTCTCCCAGTGAGAAAAAATGCCACATGGCGTGACGTTATACGTAACTTTAATGAGCTATATCTTGGTCATTTTTGGTTTAATTTACAAATAAAAAATACGTATCGCTTATTTTTGAATAATCTAAAGGACGGACTTATAAATTTTTTTTCGTTAACTAGCCTATTTCAGGTCTCCAGATAAGGGGGCATCCACAAAGTACGTCACACATTTTCTGATAGCGAGGGGAAGTGTGACATTATGTGACAGGGTTCCGGAATGCAGTAACGTCACATTTCAAATTTTAAATATCTGTGTATCTATTTTGATGTTTCATTTTATGATAATTTTTGTCGCCGTCTATTGTGACGTCACATATACCTGCTGTGATTTTTTTAGTTTCTTGCGTTTCACGTATACGGGTCTCACAAACTATGAACAGCAGGAGATATAGAATAATAAATCATGACAAATCTGGAATATAATTTATAGATAGTCCAATACTGCTCGCCGCTTGACACTGCGCCGACTGGATTAGATCTCCAGATGAAACAACATTTTGTATGATTCATAAATTGTTGTCTCGTATCTGGAAGTAATTTTTGTCCGTTGGTTATATATTTGTAAAATCCTCCGTGATACAGGATTTATTCCTAGTGCGGGAGACGTCATTTAAAAAAAAGAAAAGACATATAATTGTAAACCAGATTGGAGACATCCTAAAAAGGACAGATTACAAGTACCCTTAACAAAAGAGTATGCATGAGAAATTTGGTGGGAGTGAATGAAGCAAGAGAGATATGTCAGGATCGTTGCAAATGGAGTTCCGTAGTCTCTGCCTACCCCTCTGCGAACCAGGTGTGAGTCTATGTATGTATATAAAACTTAATAATGATTTTCCATCAGGACCGCATATTCATGGAGAACCTGGGCGCCGTGAAGGAGCTGTGCAAAGTGACCGGACACCTCGAATCCAGGATCGACCAGCTCGAGAGAATCAACAAGAAACTGTGCAAGATCACTGTGCTACAGCGCAGGGATAGCTCCAGGTCTTCAGTCAGCAATGGTATGTGTTGAGTAAATTGACCAAGATATTTATGTTGTAAGTTGTACGCGGTATGCGCAAATTAAAGATATATATTGATTATATTGATTCTCTATTTCACAAAGACTCCCATATCAAGTTTTAGGCATCAAGAGAATCAGGATATTCTGAACTTTCGCGCAAAGCGGTAAATTGTCTTTCACCGACAGCTTATCTTGATTATTTCTTATATTCGAAATCATCATGCATGCACCTCTAGAAATTACTATATTTTCGTGTATTTAGTTTAGGCAGTTTTAATATGCAGAATGTATTATTGGCCATCGGACGTATTTCAATTAAAATCAGTAATTAAATAATAAAAATATACATACAGACTGCCTCGTTGGTCTCGCGGCATAAATGTGCGCGTGGGATCGGGAGGTCCCGGGTTCGATTCCTGGGTCGGGCAGTGTTATTAAGCTTTTCTGTCACGAAATTCTCAGTAGCAGCACGGAGTCTGGAAATGTGCCCGGTACGGCAATAGGCTCGCCCCTTATTACGTGGGACTAAAGTATATTTGGCGAAAGGTGGATGTAGAAATACACCTCTGCCTACCCCTTCGGGGATAAAAGGCGTGACGATATGTATGTATGTATGTAAAAATATACATAAATAAAATCAAACGAAAATAAGCTGTACAAACGTTAAACTATTTGTTCCAGATTCCCGCTACTCAGCGATATCAAACTCATCAAAATCACTTTACAGTGATGGCAACATTTCCATCGACCAAATCCGGGACATCGCCCGTAACATCCGCAAGCACGAGTGTTGCCACAAACTCAGTCACAACTCCCCGAAATACACGAGAAAACAATGCAAAAACTGCCACAGTATCACCAAATATGGGAAATATTACAACCAGAATAAAACATGTGTGAGATACCATTCCAGTAAAGAAAAATCTAGCAGTGTTGAAAACCCAACTTATACAGAATCACATATGCCACCTTATATTGAAGACAGTTATAGTACCCTGACGAAGAAAAAAGACACTTGTCTATGGTTAAAGAGCGATGATAATTTTTCATACGGCAACACTAGGTTGGGATTTTGCTGCAGGAAAGACTACAGAGATTCGAGCAGCGAATTGATTTCGAATAAATTCCTGCAGATTGTTATTACTATTCTGATTTTTATTATGGCTGTATGGTAAGTGTACTTTTATTAAACTCCCTTGTTATCGTTAGAAAATAAGGACTGAAAATAAAACCAAATATATTTTTTTTTTGTAGACAGGGATAGACCTCCCGCTCTTCTATATATCTCTTTGGGTTTTGGAGGTCAGGTTAGACTAGTAAGCGCCACCCGTCCTTCAGCGTGAAAGTCTTGGATGAAACCGGGATAACGCTAGGATGATGTTGATAAATTGAAAGTCATGGAACGCGTCGTGGATTTGACCCCCGAGACCCGTTTAGCTTTCTATTTACGGCTGGTCTCTATATTTAATCTATCTATCGCTTTGGCTACATGAGATTCACCTTTTTTTTGCCTTGTGTCCACTAAGAATAAATCGGTTTGATTGTAGTATCTACAGATTCATTATGATTTTAAAATGTCAATAAAGTTTATTATTTAATATAAAAAGGTAAGATTAATGTTATTTTTAGGATTCTAAAACTATGTAACAATAATGTATTTGTTCTTGTGACAGTGAACACCAATCAGAGAGCATTACGTCAAACAGTACGTCCGCCATTCATGTTGTTGACGTTTTAGTAGTAAATACAACTAAAACGTCAAACTTTCTACCTGTCAAATCGAATATAACAAAATAAAAGTGGGTACATCAGACCAGACTTCATTCACGGTTTGTTTTGTTTAGGACTATGTGATATCACTCAACCGCCATGATGGTTTACAGCGTTTTCGTGTCAAATTCAAAAAGGTTTTTAAAAAGCCGTAATTAGTAATGTTTCTGATCGATTTTTGAAGAAAAATCCAGGTATTTCAGTTTAACATCTAATAAAGGAACGAATCAATCGCTAATTACATTTTAGGACACAAGCCTTTTGGCATATTTTGGTTGGTTGGCTTAAGACAAATATATACATATCTCTAGTAGCCAAATCCATCGATAGAAAAAGTCCTGGGACCGGCCGTTAGTCATGGATTTCAACTCGAGAACCGTCTAGCTTTCTGTTTCGTCGTGGATTTGTACTCCAGACCTGTGTATCGATGTGTTAGATCTTTCCACTAGCTTATCGTATTGTTTTACATTTTAAGTTACGTACTTTATATATGTATTTATTTTTCGTAAGTTGTCTCACCTGTGGCAATAAAGATATCTTTATTTCTTCTTTCTAGCGCTTTACTAAATATATTGTTTTTCTTTGCAGTCTAATAGTGATGTCAGCCCTATATTTCCAAGAGCATAAAGAATTGATATCGATGCGAGAGAACCGCAAGCAGGTGAATCATTACGAGTTTCACAAACAGTACGACAGGATGAGGGAGGCGAAGGATTTCAATCATATACAAGTGAGTATTTTTTTCAATCATATAAAGTACAGAACGCGTACTTAGTGCGCGTCAAAGCGCTTTTTCGTCGTTATTTCGACAAAGCGCTTTGTGACTGAAAACCTAATGGAATTGAATTTTGAGACATACGAAAATATGTAAACAAAGAACTTTCTTATTCCTGACTCCTTTTAATGATGTCATGTACCCATACTCTAATTGTCTCCGTGATCGTAATAAAACGTATAAAACTTATAACTCTCCCATATCTGAATCATTCGACATGTCACAAGCGACCAAATTGTCCTAAGATTGTTAGTAATCTGCATTACGGTCTGGTGAATGGCACGTCAATTCCCACTAGACATCCCAAGAGCGGGACGTTAATACGTGACGCTTAGTACGCGTTCTCTAGACAAAATCTTAGTAATTCACTTAATCAGAGTTTTCCCGAGAAATATGTGTGGCAAGCTAGGCACTATGACCTCTATACCGTTCTTATTTTTTTATAGACAGAGGTATAATATTACACCCACATTTCGCCATCATTTTTTAGGTCCCACGTAATGGGGGGCGAGCCTATTAACGGGCACATCACCAGACTCTGTGCTGCTACTGAGAATTCGGAATAAACCCAGTAACACTTTTGCCCGACTCGGGAATCGAATCCGAGACCTCCAATCAGCAGTCGCATACGCTATCCACTGGACAACGGGGGCAGTTCTTATGACGTAGGAAATTAGTATTAATTTTTTACTGCAAATGTTTAACTTGACGCTGTTTGTCCTCAGCCCGTGATATAGAAGCTTCCTATAGCGTTTATTTACAAAATATAATGAAGGCATGTTATTTTCAAACTGCAATTCCTTTAAAATATTTTTCTATACATTATTGACTGTGTGACAAAAACGCGTACGTTCCCAAGTAAAATAACTTGGTATGACTTTCTAACAAATTAATTTGTATTTATTTCAGAACCCGAAATTTTCACAACAATCTAGAAAAACAGTCAAAGGTAAGATATTTTATTTACTGCAGCAATTCCCTGGTGGTTTTAAGAGGCCGAGGTTTTGCGTTCGCCGTTGAAATGTTAGGATACAAATTTATTTATTCACTAAGGGTACAAAGTAACACTTAGAGACCACAAAGTACAGCACACATATTATGAAGGGAGGTTAGGGGCTCATTAAGGGTGACATTTTATGAAGAATGAGATGAGAATTTAGGCAATGAATACAGATTTACATAGAAGCGCAGTTCTTAATGATTTCGTGTGCCTATTCCAAGTGGGGTGGGGACTGTCTCCAGTTTAGTTCGTAGTTGGCACCGTTGGCGGCACTGGCGTTTCTCCGTCTCTCTTGCTCTCGTAGCGACAGCTGTCACAGCGCGACTGCCCCGCCGCCAAGCGGCAATTTGTGTCACAGAAAGTTTGTCTTCAGAGTGCCCATAAGAAATGCGCCTGTATGTAAATATCTGAGCTCTTTGATTTAGGTGAACAATTGTGTCAAGATGAAAATCGTGTCACGTAATTTATGGATGGCACCTTATGAACGTGAACAAATTTTACATTTATTTCGCGATAGTGGGCTATGAAGAACCTGCAGGAAACTTACTTTTAAATCCCTTTATTTATTAATTGTTATACAGATAAAGATAGATTTATTTGTTTCAAAACATGTGTACAGATGGTGTTGTCAGATTAAACAATACTTTCAACATGCCGTGCCGTATTATTTACATACAAATATAATAATGATAGAATATAATATATCAAGCGAAATTAATGTAATTAAGTATATAGATCCAATTAAATTAATTCAAATTATTACAATATTATGTCGAGGTTATTAATAAGTATTAGAAATTTATTTGAATAGGTACAGGTTTTAGGTCATTACAAGAAATCATTTACAGTTATTACATTAATAATAATTTGAAACATTGGCATTGTTACAGGTCACGATCATTGAGAAAATCTTTAATATTATAATTTAACACTTATCCAGTAAAGTACAATTAGTATAGTAGTTTCAGATAAAAGAGTTAAAAATAGTGTTAAACGCACAGAAATAGATAGTAATAGAACGGTGAATGTCACGTCATCGCGTACATTTCGCGCGTGCCACTTTTTAGCAAGCCCCGCCCACAGTGACGTATAGATAGTGAGGGGACACTAAGGAATTATTATCGATGTGAGAGCTATGGAAAATGAAATTATGTTATTGTTTATATAAAATGTTTTATTATGAATAGTTTGGTTATAGTATACTGTTATAAAAATTAAACGTATTTATTTAGTTAAAAATCTGTATTGAAATCTTACAAAACTTTTGACTATATTATAAAATATCTATACTAATGTAATAAAGCGGAAGAGTTTGTTTGTTTGAACGCGCTAATCTCAGGAACTACCGGTCGGATCTGAAAAATTCTTTTTGTATATGGTAGCCTAGTTATTCCGGAAGGCTATAGGCTATATAACATAACGTTTCGACCCTTTGTGGCCGGGCAAAAGGCTAAAAAGGCTAAAAGATAATGTCGGCTAATCTCAGGAACTAGCAGTCGGCTTTTAAAAATTGATATTGCCTATGATAGCCCAATTATTCCGAAAGGCTATAGGCTATATAAAATTACGCCACAACTTTTAGGGGCCAGACAAAAATAATAAATTTGGTCACACGAGAAGGGGGAGGGTTGGGTCAAAGGCAAAAAAAAGGCTTAACGAATAGGATACAATGTATATGGGTATCGTTTTCGAGATTTTCGGGATGCTGATTAAATAATATGAAATTTATTTAGTGATTCAAGATGGCGGACGGAATATCAAAGATGGCGGATAACAAAATTTTAAAAAACAATATGGGTATCGCCTTCTATATTTTAAGGGTTTGGGAATCGAAATACAACATCTATTTCGTGATCGAAGATGGCGGATGGGAAATCAAAGATGGCGGATGGGAAAATAAAAAAAATCTATATTGGTATCGTCTGCGATGTTAAAAGGGATGGAAAATTCAAATACAACATCTTTTTCGTGATTCAAGGTGGTGGATAGGAAATTAAAGATGGCGGACGGGATTTTTTTAAAGTCGATATGGGTATCGTCTCCGATATTTTAAGGAATGGGAAATTCAAAAACACCATCTATTTCGTGATCAAAGTTGGTGGAAGGGATTTTTTTTTTAAATCAATATGGGTATCGCCTCCGTTGATATATGGGATGGAGAATCCAAATACAACATCTATTTCGTGATCAAAGATGACGGATAGGAAATTAAAGATGGCGGACGGGATTTTTTTAAAAGTCGAAATGGGTATCGTCTCCGATATTTTAAGGAATGGGAAATTCAAAAACACCATCTATTTCGTGATCAAAGATGGTGGATGGGATTTAAAAAAAAAACAATATGGGTATCGTCTCCGATGTTTAAAAGGATGGGTAATCCAACATCACCATCTATTTCGTGATCAAAGATGTCCCGTCCGCCAACTTGGATTCCCAAATGGATGTCATTTTCGTGATCAGAAAGCATGAAAACCCCAAAAATTATACCCAGATTAATTTTATAAAAAATGTCCCGTCCGCCATCTTGGATTCCCAAATAGATGTCATTTTCGTGACCAGAATCCATAAAAACCCCGAAAATTATACCCATACTAATTTTATTAAAAATGACCCGTCCGCCATCTTGGATTCCCAAATAGATGTCATTTTCGTGACCAGAATCCATAAAAACCCCGAAAATGATACCCATATTAATTTTATTAAAAATGACCCGTCCGCCATCTTGGATTCCCAAATAGATGTCATGTTCGTGACCAGAATCCATAAAAACCCCGAAAATGATACCCATATTAATTTTATAAAAAATGTCCCGTCCGCCATCTTGGATTCCCAAATAGATGTCATTTTCGTGACCAGAATCCATAAAAACCCCGAAAATGATACCCATATTAATTTTATTAAAAATGACCCGTCCGCCATCTTGGATTCCCAAATAGATGTCATTTTCGTGACCAGAATCCATAAAAACCCCGAAAATGATACCCATACTAATTTTATTAAAAATGTCCCGTCCGCCATCTTGGATTCCCAAAATAGATGTCATTTTCGTGACTAGAATCCATAAAAACCCCTAAAATGATACCCATATTAATTTTATTAAAAATGTTTCGTTCGCCATCTTGGATTCCCAAATAGATGTCATTTTCGTGATCTGAAAGCATGAACATGATGCTTGCTTTCTTTATGAGAGAGAGAGAGAGACAGCCAGAGACGTAATAATTAATTCGAATTATTATTCCTTTTATTTATCGATAAATTTAAAACGTAACCATAAACCGAACGTCAATCCCTAGCGCGCGCTGACCAATCACAGCTATTTATTTGACCCGTGGCCCCTGATTTGTTATTGTTTTTGGCATGTTGTGAATATCGCGTATCTCGCCGTACATTGCGTGTTTATTTCATTAATATGTCAACAAGTATCGTATAATTCAAGCAATGGAAATTTAACATAACGAAGAAATGAACGATTATGTTCTTATTAGACAAACATGGTAAAAGTAGCCCACTTGTTTTAAATCTCAATAATCTTAAGTTTTACTCAATTTAAATACTTACTAGTGATATGAAATGCCTCCCTTTTCCATATTTTTGCATCACTTTTAATTTTTACAATTGGAAACTGCACAATATGGCATATTCGTAACGAATTTAATGTTTTTTTACCTCCTGAGCGCGCGAAAGGGAGACGCGATGCGTAATGCGAATGCGTTCGAAAACACATGCACTATAGTGCAATAGTTTGGCACGCGCGCCACGCCCGTGTCACCGTTCTATTACTATATATTTCTGTGGTTAAACGTATGTTATTGTTCCAGAGAAAGGCAGTCACAAAACTACTCAAGAATATCCTCACGCGGGTACCGAACCCCCGCCCCCACAAACGCATTCAACCCAGCACGCGCTACATAAGAACTATGTCAGCAAACTTATTAGTGAGTATAAATAATAAACAATCGATTTTTAACTTGAGCGATTTGTATACATCATAGAATTTTATTACGTAAACACCTCTCTTTTTTTGACGTTTCGACCGTAACGGCCGTGGTCGTGGAGGGATGGTCGAAACGTCGGTATTTATACCTTAACAGGTTTTCTGTCCAAATTAGAACACAATTGTTATGAATCGTATGTGTGTGTCAGTCAGTGTTCAGTAGGTACCTAGTTTTTACGTGAAAGACGTTGTTATCCATCCATATCTGTTGTATCCACAGATACAGTCCCGACCCTGGTTCAAACGGAGCGTCCAATCACTCGCAAGTCAGAGGTTGTTGGAGGAGGCTGCTCGTCCTACGCGGCAAACACTAACAATGAATTAGATCCTGAGTGTCAGGTGAGACAGATATTTTTTTATTTTTTTTAAGATTTCTCCCGCATTAGTAATTAGTGCCTAAACATACTATGCCGAAGCGACCGTAGTTCCGCGGCCGATTTTACGTTCCGATTTCACCATTAGTGCCGAACGAACTACGCTTGTGCTCTACTACTACAAAAGTTGCCGCTAAACTTACGCCCGACCGAAGTTACGTACGCTATAACGCAAAGTAATTCCGGTATGATGTGTCGTCAGTTACTCAAATAGCATTGCAAGGCGTAATCATGCCGAACTTCGGTCGCGTAACTTCCGCATAGTGTGTTTAGACACTTAATTCTGTCGCGGGACACATCCAGACTCGGAACATCAATTTATGTTTTTAAACTTTCGCGATTTGGATACATTATACAAGGTTATTTAACGGGTTCGCGATCACGACCGGAGCTATTCGGTCGAAACGTCGGAAAATACCGATGTATTTATGCCTTTAATGTCTTAGTTATCGCGAGTAAGATCCGCTAAATAACCTTGTATAATGTTACTTACTAATCGCAAACAATTAAAATCGTTTAAAAGTGCGGACGTAGCTGGTATATATAGTTATTTTGTGTGATTTTCTGTTTTTTTAATCAAGATCTAATATAATTATAATTTATATGCAAACAAAATTCTTGTTCACGCTGCCATAAAGGATGATATAGCCATACTAACTGCCTGGCTCAGACACGTTTTGGTAAGATAACTAATATTAATTAATTGAACGTAACCAAACGCCGTTTGGAGTTGAAACGTTGGGACCATGGGGTCCAAGTGCGAGATCTCTTTTTAGAGATCTTTCAAAGAGACTTGTTGACGCCTCGCGTGACCAGAAGGCTGGCCTGTATTTGGCACAAAAGATCAGCATTGCCATACAACGTGGCAATGCTGCCAGCATTCTGGGCACGCTTCCAATTGATGGCGATGTGGAGGATTTCCATGACGCCCTTTAAATTCTGCTTTTACTTTTTTTTTTTATGTATTTCCTTTTATTTGTTAGTTTTTTAAGTATAGAAATTATTGTTTTAATTTATGTGTAAATAGCCACTTAGTTATAGTTAGTTTTAACAACATTTATATTTATTATTGAACGTATATTCGAATAGTGACACTACTCTTTTTTTTACTAGTCCCATCCTTATTCCCTCTACTGTGTACCCACATTGTTAATTATCGCTTGCTAAACTTTGAAGAGAAACATTGTGAAAAAACTTACATGTCGTAAGTTCTCCATAATGTTATCTATGTTTAGTAGGAGTTGGAGTCTGTCAACTCGTATTTGGCCAGTTTGGTGATTATAGCCCAGTGGTTCTCAAACTGTTTTTAGGGATGGAACCCATTTGTGTAACCAAATATTTGGCGGAGCCCTTAAATAAAACAAAGCTGAGCCCTCCGTGCACTTTAAAACCATTTATTTTACTGACATACATCTTCGTGGAGCCCCTAGAGACGCTTGGCGGAGCCCTGGGGCTCCACGGAGTACACTTTGAGAATGGCTGCATAGCCAACAAACTGGCCCATAATGAGCAATAGGCAAATTATAAACAAAGCCAACTTTAAATTAATTTTGGCAGAGATCATAATTTCTTTTGATTATAATAGATTCCAAACTTTCGCGCTTTGACAGATAGAATATTGCAAACAATATTAATCGAGTAAAACTAATTTAATTTATAAATACCTTTCTGCCGACATTTCGGCCCACTTGCGAAGGCCGTGGTCTGTTTTCTACTATTACTAAGCCCAGCCAGAATTATGAAAAAAAAATTTCTTTCCACAGTCACCATGCATCGACCCACCTCAAACCTACGACACACAAGAAGACAGGTCAAAACCCGACAAAGAATTGAACGAGACCTTCACTGGACCCCTAGAAACCCCCACGGGGGATAAACAACCTAACATCCCAGGGATCCCTGAGAAAAACCATACGGAACCCCTGAAAACGGACTCAGTGATCGAAGATAATATGCCGGAGAATAACTTTTTGGATAACAAACCTAACGTGACGGATAATGGGAGTAGGATGAAGAGTTATGTGAGAAGAAAGAGAGATGATAGGAGTTCGGAAGAAATGCATGAGAGTGAAGGTGGGTGTTTTTTTTTTTAATTTATTTATTTATTTATTCATGACAATGATAACATTGGGTGTAATTTTAAGTGCATTGAATTAACAAAAAAAATGAATCAATTGACTTAATAAAGACAATTCAAGAAATTAATATAATAAAAAATAAGTAAAATCTCAACAATCATAACTTCATTAGTAAATCAATCAATAACAATAATAAAAATAATTCGATCAACTTTAAAAAGAAAAATAATAAATCAAACAACCTAAATAATAAAATATACAATAGACTAATAAGAAATCAAAATTAATAAATTAGCGGTCTTAATCGCGTACAACTAACTTATATAAGGTATAAATACCTATTTGGTTCCGACGTTTCGCTCGTCTTGCACCGAGCGTGGTCGCGGAGAGACTGATGAGAGCTCAGCGCCGTCTTGTGGAAGTGCGGGTTTCGGCACCTACCCTCACTTGGTCTTTATTTAAGTTCGCAATGTCGGTACTCCGACACACTAACTAATGACGTCTACACACTGTTGAGATTTATCACTGCGGCGGTGTCTACACTTGCTGATGACTGGATTCCAAGTAGCCGATAATCTATATCCATCCTCCCGGTTGAAATTGTTATGTTTCTTGATTTCTACCGCTTCACGTACTATCCTGGAGTAATAGTGACGATCGGTGGATAAGACTTGTGGTTGATGCAGTTCTATCCAGTGGTTTGGTCCAGACTCCAACAAATGCTCAGCTATCGCCGACTTATTAATCTGTCGGTTTTTTACAGCTGCGATATGTTCCTTTACTCTTTCAGCGATTGTACACTTAGTCTGCCCGATATATAAACTACCACAGCTGCAATCGACTTTGTAGACGCCAGGTGTTTGGAGAGGAATGACATCCTTTGGGGTACGCAGATTGTGTGCAATCTTAGAGAGCGGACTGTATACAGTCTTGATGGAGTATTTCTTGAGTTCTGTTCCAACCTTGTCCGTCACTCCCTTTAGATATAGCATGTACGCCGGCACTCTGCTTACTTCAGGTCTACGATCTTTCCTCTTCAGACGGAGTATCTTCTTCCTGTATCCATTGCGCCTCAGTACCTCCCGAACATGTGACAGCTCACTATTTAACTGTTCAGGGTCACACAGGTCATACGCTCTGTTCACTAGCGAGGACACAACTGAAAAGACTGTATACAGTCCGCTCTCTAAGATTGCACACAATCTGCGTACCCCAAAGGATGTCATTCCTCTCCAAACACCTGGCGTCTACAAAGTCGATTGCAGCTGTGGTAGTTCATATATCGGGCAGACTAAGTGTACAATCGCTGAAAGAGTAAAGGAACATATCGCAGCTGTAAAAAACCGACAGATTAATAAGTCGGCGATAGCTGAGCATTTGTTGGAGTCTGGACCAAACCACTGGATAGAACTGCATCAACCACAAGTCTTATCCACCGATCGTCACTATTACTCCAGGATAGTACGTGAAGCGGTAGAAATCAAGAAACATAACAATTTCAACCGGGAGGATGGATATAGATTATCGGCTACTTGGAATCCAGTCATCAGCAAGTGTAGACACCGCCGCAGTGATAAATCTCAACAGTGTGTAGACGTCATTAGTTAGTGTGTCGGAGTACCGACATTGCGAACTTAAATAAAGACCAAGTGAGGGTAGGTGCCGAAACCCGCACTTCCACAAGACGGCGCTGAGCTCTCATCAGTCTCTCCGCGACCACGCTCGGTGCAAGACGAGCGAAACGTCGGAACCAAATAGGTATTTATACCTTATATAAGTTAGTTGTACGCGATTAAGACCCGCTAATTTATTTTGTATGATGTATACAAATCGCGAAAGTTTAAAATCGATTAATCAAAATTAACTCATGAAGGAATTAAATCATAGTATAACAAAGAGACGAAAAACTCCACAAATAATGTCCTTAGGAAATGACAGAATACTCGACATCGAATACCAACCCGTCTGGCCAGCGTGGTATAGTGGACCAAGTCCTCATATCGACTTACATTATTTTTTTTATATATTACTCAAAATAGGAGAGGCATATGTCCAGCAGTGGACTGCGAAAACCTGTATGATAAAATATTTATTTTCTTCTTTTTTCATTTTCTTCGAAAAAGACAACTCCTGTATTAGGACTAAATCATTTACCGCGGTGGACTCTACAAACATACAACTAACAGACATACGGCCGGTTTCTGAATTGAGAATTTCGCGTTGAGAACAATTTAAACACTAATTATATACTACGTAATCAATTTTCTGTTTCACAAAAAATTGTTTTGACACATTTTGAGTATTTGTGCTAGTAAAATCTAAAATTTGACACAACATATGATCAACTCATGATTAACTCCATATCAACTCTATATTCGTGTTTCTGAAAACATTTGACATTTGTCAAACCTCACTTAGCACTGATAAATTGAGAAAAAATTAATTATACAACTTTGGTCTTTTAACCCGTGATCACGAGTAATATGACAGCCAGTATGTCAAACTGTCCACACTACGGTTGCTAAGCAGCGGTTACTTCATACTGACGTCTACACAACAAGAAGGTCGTTAAACAGAATTTATAGAAAAAAGGTTCAAAGACTATTCAATATTTGGAAAAAATAGATTACAACATTATTAGAAACAAATTGAAGGGTTAGAAAAATATAAATAAGAGATTTCCGTGTTAAATCAATCCAAATTATTATGCTGTGGCCTCCATGGAGGTATAATTCTATATACCTCCATGGTGGCCACCATGGAGGTATATACCTCAAATATACCTGGCCACAAATATTTTGTATTAAAAATAAAACAAACTGACTTTGACATAACATTCACGTTCCGTTTTCACTAAGATACCGAATTGAACAAATTCAACAAACTGTTCATTAAAATAAAATAATCGTTGAAATAATTTTAACACATACATACATATGCTCACGCCTTTTTCCCGTCGGGGTAGGCAGAGACAACAGATCGCCACTTGCTTCTATCCTTGCAAACCTCACGTGCTTCCTCTACATTCATTATTCTTTTCATACATGCTCGCCGGTTGCGGGTGCTTCGGACTTTTCCGTTTTTCAAGACGTCCCCAATTTGGTCCACGAACGTCTTACGAGGTCTGCCGCAACCGGCTTGTCCATACACCTCTGCCATATATATTTGATTCGTCAATCTTTCTTCACTCATTCTCTCCACGTGTCCAAACCATTTCAGCATTCCTTTCTCAATCCTTGTCACGACATCTTCTTTCAGGCCACATCGCTCTCGTATTACTGCATTCGGAATTCTATCAATCAGTCTCACCCCACACATACTACGCAGTGATCGCATCTCAACTGCGTTAATTCTGCTTGCATGCTTTTTCTGCCATACCCAACACTCACTTCCATACATCAAGGTGGGCACCAGCACTCCATTATGAACCGCCAATCGCGCCTTTTTAGGCACGGTTTGGCCGTTCATAAAGGCATGCAGCGCTCCATTCACACTGTTCCCCGCTATCACTCTCCTTTCAATATCACCTTCACATCTTCCATCTCTTGTAAACATGCTTCCCAAATATACAAATCTTTCAACTTGTCCCACATTTTCATCTTCAATCGTAATATTACACTCAGTCAAACTTTCATCCTTCTCAAACACCATCACTTTCGTCTTTCTTGCATTAACTTTCATACCTTTCGCTTTAAAACTCTCGTTCATGCAGTCCATCATTTGTTGCAACTCATTCGCCGATGATGCAAGAATTACTTGATCATCGGCAATAATTTTAAATACAACTTTATTTCGACTTTTTATACGGAAACACCGTATAAAAATAATTAACTGACAAGTGTGCTTCTTTGTAAAATGTTAATTAATACGAATTTACGGTTAGTACCGGTTTTTTTACTCGTATCGGAACGTCCTAGTATTGTTCGGTTTAAGTTATTCATGATTTGAAGAAAACTCAGTTGAAAGTGCTTTGAAAAAATATCACTCTGACCTGTGAAACAGAAAAAACTTAAGTTAACTTCAACTAGTTCAGAATTTTTCAACTGATGAAAGCTGAAATTCTCAATTCAGAAACCGGCCGATAATGAACACCCAGACTTGAAACAACAATTTATGAATCACACAAAGTGTTGTCTCGAGTGGGATCGAACCCACACCACTCGACACTGTTTCAAGCGATGATGCTGAAACCACTACGCCAACCGTGCAGTCTCTCTAATTACATTTATTTAATATTTGTTTTCTTTTTCTAGAATGTGAAACAATACGCGTGGGCTTACAGTCCGTCGGCAAACCCATCCTAAACGTGTCCCTGTTCAGCGACACAGTGTGCTCGCACAAGGTGTTCAACTTCAGCTACGAGGTGCCGCTGTCTCTCTGCCTGACCCACAAACAAGTACATCTCACCTTCAGGTAAATATTCATATCTATATCTGCACACCCATCCAATTCGCGTCCGTGTATAGCAACACAAGGTGTACAACTTCAGCTCTCTGTCTCACTCTCAAACAAGTTGCATCTCACCTTCAGGTAAAAATATACATAACTATATCTGCACGCCCATCCAATTCGCGTCTCTGTTAAGCAACACAAGAAGTAACTGGTGCTACCTGAGATAGGAAGATGTCTGTCAAACCCAAGGGTTTGATCTATAAGACCATAATAAGGCTAGTTGTTTGGTATGGCAGCGAAACATGGGCTGCAACCCAAAACATCGTGCATACCATCCAATTTTCCGAAATGAAAACGGTAAATTAAGGCAACCTGGCGAGCTATTAATGAAGTAGAAGAAGTAAGATAAGGTAAGTAAGGTAAGGTGAGGTAGACTTGTGTGTTCGGCAGAGAGCTAAAGTTGTATACCTTGTGTTGCTATACAGAGATGCGAATTGGATGGGTGTGCATATATCTTAATATATATATATATATATATATATATATATATATATATATATATATATATATATATATATACATATATATATGTCACTGAACTGAACCAATCTTGATAAAAAAATTTGTGTGTGTTCAAGGGGACTTGAGAATGGTTTAGATTCACAATTTAGTCCACTGGAAAATGTTTTTTTACTTATTTTTTAATTTGTAAGTAGTTGAGGATTTTGGAATGTTTCACATTGGAACCGACGAACTCCGCTGCTATTGCAGTGTCAAATCTTATATTAATAATTTCGTCAAGGAGTACATCGAAACCTTACCTGAATAATAAAACATAAAAAAATAAAGATCTCGAGTAGACAACATTTATATCCGCAAAATTCGGATTGTCGAGTATTTTCTTAAATTCTAATGGTTCTGACAGACAAATCACAGTCGCCATATTGCTCACTCTAGCGAAACGTCACTGATACCGATAACATTTTGAGTACTACTAAGTCTTAGTACTAAGTAGTTTGTTTGTGTAAATACTTTTTCCAGTTATATTTCTTAAACATTTAAAACGACAAATAATGTAGTATCCGCCCAATAAAAGAGATTTGTGTAATTTGTGTTACCCCGAACATAGATGATATATGTAGGTAGGTACTACAGAGAACAGAGAACTCCGAATTTACGTGAGCGAAGCCGCGGGCAAAAGCTAGTAGATATGTATATTTAGCTGAAGGTTAGATGGACTTCTTTGTGTGTCAGGCAGAGAGCTGAAGTTGAATACAAACATCGCTGTATTGACGGTATCAATCCTAGATTCATTTAGTTGCAAATTGGTTTCGATCTGTTTAATATTTTGGCCATCGAAATTGGAGCTTAGTTTTCTTCCCAATAGGCGATAAATGATTTACATGAAATCAATTCACATATTTGAAAAGAACGTTGTTTGCTTCGTCAGCATTATTTTGATGTCGTTCAATATTAGCAACAAAGAGGTATTATTTGAGAATAACTAAATATCATAATTGATCTTTACGTAATAAAATAAACCGTTAATCAGGAATAGAAATGGTGGGTCCAAGGATTGAACCCTGTGGAACACCCATTGTTAAAACCAAACCTGAAGAGATATCTTCAGGGTTGATTTTAACATTGGGTTCCATTAATCTCGTCCTTTTGGATCCTGTTCCAAATAAGAAGGCAAAAGATCGAGAGCTTTATTCCTAATTCCATTATGATACAGTTTCTTGATCAAAGTATCGTGATGAATACAATCAAATGCTTTTGCAAGTTCAGTTCGCAAAATATACCTAAACCTTTGATATAAGTCTATCTTGCGAATTTTCCCTAGCTATAAATAAAATTTAAAGTAAACCAACTCCCGCGTCAGTATTTGAACGATTCCGTGTAAGGCCGAACTGATTTTAATAAGGTGGAATTGAAATAGCCAACCAACCAATTAAGCAGTAACATTTTGAAAACTTTACTAAGAGTTGGTAATAAGTACAGGAATTGTTTTTTTGTATCTGTACTGTAATATAGGCCTCTCCAATGGCACGCCGCTGAGCCCGATTGTCGGCAGGACTATGGCAGGCTGATGATGTTGATGACTTTTATTGCAACTACGTATATTGTATTGGATCCTTTCATCGCTCCTAGCTCGACAAAGCTCCGCGATCTCCGCGAGTGCTCGCAGTGCGACGCGTGCTCGCCGCGAGGCGCCGCGTGCGAGGCATGTCCGCCTCGCTTAGCGCCGCGCCTCGCGCCGACCAGCGGCGTGTGGCCGCTGAAGCTCGCGCTCGACTGCTACGTGCACAAACACCTGCGGCTCCGGGGCAGCTTCAGCCCTGTCAAACACGTACGTTACCTAATATCTATCTATACATAGAAATAAACTGTATAAAGGACATAGCCCACTTGTACGACTCGCCTCACACCCAACCAAAAGAATATCATTCAAATATGAGCTTTAGGCATTGCTCTTTAGGTATTTTTTACGTTGGCAACATTTAGCACACAGTGAGCTGTCTGTTAATTTATAATGCCAATGTAAAGAATACCTAAAGAGCAATGCTTAAAGCTCATATATGAATGATATTCTTTTGGTTGGGTGTGAGGCGAGTCGTACAAGTTGTAGATGCTAGCAACCTTGCAATAAAGTAAGTTTATGACTTCACTTATTTTTTTGTTTCAGGATCTGTGCACAATTTCGGAGTTCAAAATACCATTCATAGAATACAACATACGTATACACAGAGATTGTCGCAATTAAAGATTATTACTATCATATAACGTACTTGTATTTATTTAATAAGAATCGCCTTACTAATAAATATTATTATTATTATTTATCTTTAAACGAACGTAATAAATTTTTATCCGCGGGTGAAATATTTTATTACATACATACATTAATATATATTATTAGTAACTACAGTCACTCTTTATTTTATTTCTTGCTTTTTTTTTATTTATTTTATGAAAACACATACAATCAGCCTACCATAGTCAAATTTTGGACTATCATATTATGCGTCTTAGATTTCAGTTTATTTCATCTAGTCCCAAAAAAACAGACACTTATTGTAAATTATACAGAAATTCAATTTCAAGTTTATCATTTTCTCTGTAACAAATTAATTGACGTACCTAACTCATTATTTTGATATTTTTATTTTTTTCACTAAAGTATCATTTATTAGTAAGGCTAATACTATTATAATAATTATATATTAATAATTATTTTAGTAATATTAGTATATGAATAGTAAATTCCGATCTTATAATATAGTAACACATTCCGTAAGTGCAATTATGTAATTTTCCGTCCTAGAATAATTATTATTATCCACGTATATTATTATTATTATATATTAGTCTCGCGCAGATTATTATTATTGTCGTACAATAGATAAAACATGGCTTCGTAATGCTTAGTAGAAAAAATATTCTATAGCTATCGTATTTTGCATTATTTATTTTGGTGCTTTTAACCAAGGTACACAATTTCCAGATAGTATGTGTTTATTACTTTTTTGACAATCGACTTGAAACATGAAACCGCTATCACAATTGAATATATTAGTCAAACGATCGTACTAATTTGAAACTTTTCTATTACGAAAGATAAGGGGACAAAAGATCTATAAAATACAATTTAAATAAATTTGAATCGTACGGCCTACGAAATTCACAAAACAAACACTAAATATAACACCCGACTTAGTCCTAGATTTATATTTTAAAGCATCTATTAAATAAAGCCGTTATTTATTTCGGTTCCACATTTGTTGAAACGAACTTTAAAGACAGATGGTTAAAAAGCCGAAGGACAGGACTAAATTTTGGCTTATATTAATTCCATGTTACATAATAAGGCCGTTTACGTTCTGTTACGTATTATTATTGCTGTTTTATATAATGAATAGCAATAATAATTATATAATTTCAAGAAATATGTGAATTGAAGAATATCCGTCGCATAGCGTCTTCTAAGATCTATGTATAATATTATGATATGTTAACATATCTAACAAGACCGAATTAAAGAATCTCTTAATAGAGACGTCAACTATTTTGATAACTATTATTATTATTATTTAAAGGAATTGGTTTGTTTGTTATTTTTATTAATGTTTTTTATACAATCTGAAAAAAAATGGTGGTAGCTACTATTATTATTTTAGTACATAATAGGATTTTTAAATAGAGAATGTTATTTTACTATTATTTTTAGTATTTTTGCAGCTTTATTTTTAGAGTATGATATATTTTTTTATTAAATAAGATTTCTTGTTTGAAATTATGTAAGTTTAATACTCAATAATGAAATTATAATTATTTTTGATTCATAAAGCCATACATACGTCAAAAGATTACTAAAGTGAAATTAATTATTTTGATTTGTTTAAGAAAGCACCATATTCATAATTGTATTAAAATCAAACGTTTTTATTTTTGGTACTATCTACAATGGACACCGCGGTGGTTTTAGTGGGCAGGCCCCGAATGCCTGTGGAGAAGAGTCATACATACCCCTACTGTATGCCCCAAGCGGTGGAGAATAACCCCGTAATTTGAGTTTCTACTATGTGGGCAAGAAACGGTACGGGGAGTAGTACTTTAGATCGATTTTCTGACAGAACGTAATATTACCTTCTGGCCATGAAGCCAGCGAGCAAAAATCCCGGTAATTTTAAAATAAGTGTTGATTATGGTTGCTTTTCTCAACAAATCTATCTTGATATTGAATGTATACGTAGATGTGTAACAGTTGCATTCCAAGCCAGTACTTAAATAGTTGTAAGCCTTCGCTTTATTTATAAAAGAGATTTTTCGAAACATCACAATTTTACTTTTTATGAAATTGCTTTATTTTTACACAAATCCAGTGTTTTTTTCTCTCTTAATTTAATAAATCAATATTTAGAATAATTTCGCCTTTTTGTCAAAATATCACGAAGTTTTGATATTTGATGAATTTGCTAAATTCAGTCAAAATGATAGTGATTATTGGCATTAAATAATATATTTCGGAATCTTATGTGTCATTGACAGCTTTAATAAGCTATCCCAGTGTATCATCATTGATTTTTTATTATTATATAATATTAATTATTATAGCCATAACTATATGTCTAAGAAATTAGTTAATTTATCATTCCGATTACGACATAATTATTATTTCCATTTGAATGACATTTATTATTAATATAAAATAACAAACGTGTAAGGTATATTATTACTATTATTTAAAATTACTATTAAAAGTATGTCGAAATTATTATTGGATTCATACAACTGGACATAGCAATTAATGGAATTTTTTACTGTTGATTTTTCTAATGATGCAGGTGTTTAGGGTTGGTTTAGCTTTATTTAATAAGTTTATTATTAACTTAGCGTAGTTATTTTCTTGCCATATTACTAATAGCATCACAAATTATTTATTTCTCTATACTTTGGCTCACAATTTTCAACTTTACTACTTTCTGAGTCTACATAAAGCTAAGGAACATGTAAGGGACGTTTCTTATGTATTATTACAAGTTTTTATTTACTTTTACCTGTCCCGATGTCTGTCATGAAATCTTGTAAGGTAAATTTGACACACTTCGCGGTATTCTATTGAGCTGAAATTTTTCATTTCATCTTCATCTCAGCAAATAAAAGGCCACTGCTGCTATTTCGCTTAGTATCTTAAACCATAACTATTTAAAGATATCCCTTAATTTTTTTTTCCATAAAGAATATTTTCTGTAGTATATAGAATATTTTATGCGATTTCTTTTAGGCAAACTTAAAAGACGATTTTTAAGTTTGCTTGTAAGGAAATCTCGGAACTGTCAAGTAATTGATTAAAGCGAGACAGCTAGACAACGCTATATTATAGTGCGAGCAAGACAGAGCATTGTTTACTTGTACTGCATCACTTTATAGGTACCTATCAATATTTTTATTCTGAATCTCTTGCGCCCTTAATATTTTAAAGCTAAATAAGTACTATTTAAAAGCTATACCTAAGCTTGACAATTGTATAATTTTTTTTATTAGAATTCTATAAAATATGCGTATTATTTTTGAGCGCATGTTTTTTATTATATGTATATTAGATGAATCTCTGTAGATTTATTAATGAAAGTACCTAGTAACTTAAGTTCGGTGTGTGTGTTTATTTAGTATAGATATTAATATGAGAAATATTTGACAAAAACGTAAAATATACTTAAATTGTGTTGAGACAAAATATAAGAACTATTTTAATAAACATTCTGAAATCTTTAAATAAATATGTCTCTTTGCGCTATTTTAATAGAATAAGAACTGTAAAAATCTTGTTTCTTGTAATTACAATTTAAGTATTCTACGAGGTAACATGACGTAAACCGATGAGAAAATTATGTCATTGTGTTTATATTTTATTAGTTGGTATTATTTAATATTTTGAGATCGAAATGTTTCTTTTTAAATTATGTGTATGTATTTATATTTAAAATGAAAATATCTGATCATGGCTAAATTCTACAATCCTGTTATAAAAAATTAAGCAAGAAAAATAATTTGTATAATTATTATGACAAATTGTTTACTTACATGCTCTTCTACTCTAAGATCTCTTATTTTTTAATTTTTATTATTTTTTGTATTTTATTAAATGTAAACTACGAAGTAAATATACTAAACAAACACACACGCCATGTCATTAGGAGATATCATAGTATTTATATGTAATGATACGATCGTACGTTAAATGTAGCGTGAGATAGCTCTCTGCCTATACTGCGAGCGCTGGCGTTAACATAATTAGACTTAGTTTACGTTAACAGTTCACAAATTTGTATTCCATAAGATTACAATATTAAATTGTAGATGTTTAATTTTGAAGTTTTATTTTTATAACAAAATATCTAAAATGCTACGGTTTTCGTCACTGCTTTGTTCTCTTGATAAGTGTCACGACATCCGAAAGCTAGTCTTGGACAAATTGGTCGCCATTTTAACTAAACACCCGTGGGTAAGTGTGGATCCTGAAGGGGGCTAGCAGGTTAAAGACTCCCCCTCTCTAAAACGTTTATTTTCTTCCAAATACATTTTCTATGTTTCCTTGAATAAGGCCTTCTTTTATCCAAGTTCCTCGTATTCTTGGTTTAAGCCCCCTCGGCTCACAAGCCAATACATACATACATGTAAGTAAAAGAATTAAAGGAGGTATAAAAAAGTAATATTAAAAAATAAAAAATATATATGTGTGTTTGGTGTGTATGATGTACACAACCTAAAATAGAGGATATAAATGAAACTAGTACGTAGGTGGAATTCGACAAGTGTTTATTGAAAACTTGGAGGAATCCGCATCATTTACAAGTTAAAGTAAATTAATAGTTTCGGGCGCCAGATGCGAATCTTATAATAAATAAGTTAGTCTAAATTGCCAGATAAACATCAGTGCTAAAACAAAAGAATTTTAATCGCAAAGGAGAGTGACCTTGTCCGAGCTATTAGAATAATGTATGTATGTTGGTTTAAGCCCCCTCGGCTCACAAGCCAATATAAACTCCAAACAAAATCCTGGATTCAGCATTGCTGGCAGTGGCGTAACTACGGTGTTGAGGGCCCTACCCTCTTATGAGATGCCAAGCGATAGAGCGAAAGTACTTTTAGCATAGGTACGTATGCTTTCCTTTTGTCAGAGGCTGGTGGCTTTCTGTCAGTCTTACCTGCCTAGATAGATACGCCACTGACTGCCGGCAGAGCTCATATATTTACATAGAGTCGCATTTCCTATGGGCGCTCTGAAGATCTGAAGCGATCCAAATTGCCGTTTGGAGGCGTGGCAGTCGTTCTATACTACAGGCCCATGTCCAAAAACTTAACGTACTTTTTCAAATCATCCCCTGGACCACGGAAAGAGAGGGGGTTGCAACCCTCGATTTTTCCCCTTGTCGCATGATTTTTGTACGGCGTTGCGGAATAATGGATTAGAAGCTGTATTGAAACAGTATGAAACTGATGCCGTACAGAATGAAATGACCAAATTTACCCTGGAAATTGTCAGAAAATCAAAAAAATAAAATCATATACCGACTTTGTGGCGCACCATTTTTTTACGGCACTGCGCGCTTTCTTATTATTTTCCATGGATCTATCGATGGTAAAAATGCCAAAAAAAATATATATGACCGAAATGCGTACTCACTCTACCTGCACTTTTGAATTCTCACCAGCACTCAGTTGGACAGCTTACAACTTACAAGTGACGGCATAGTGCTGAATCTTATTATTTTATGCTCTTATATCGTCTTATATATGTCACCTGGTGGTTCATATGACCCATTCATTTTTGGACATGGGCCTGTAGTCAATTCCCCCAGTGTAAGAGCAGGAGAGACGGCGTATATTAACTACGAGAGCAAGAGAGACAGAGCGACGCCAGCGCCGCCAACAGTGCCAACTATTAACTAAACTGGGGCCAGACCCTACTTGGAATCGGCACACGAAATCCTTAATGACTGCGGTTCTATGTATAAATCTGTATTAATTGCTGCCGGTATGTAAAATGCGGTTTCTAGAGAAAGCGAAGGGGACCCACAGCACTGACGAATGATTTTATCTCGCAAGAGAAAACTGCTTACATGTGTTGCTACCGACGAAGATTCAGCTGATAAAATAAGTAAAAATGAACACGCTCATTTCTAGAAAGCGGAGCATTCATCATCAGCCCTATAAACTGTCCCACTGCTGGGCATGGGCCTCTTCTGAGTATGATAAGGGTAAGGCCATCACGTCCACCAGTTCCACCACGGTGGCCAAGTGCGGGTTGGCAGATTCACATGTCTTTCGAGAACATAATGGAGAACTCTCAGACATGCAGGTTTCCTCACGACGTTCTCCTTCACCAATTAGCAAGCGATAATTAACAATTTAATACGGACTTAACTCCGAAAAGTCATTGGTGCGTGCCGTGGATTTGAACCCGAGACCCTCTGCGTAGCAGTCCGTCGGTCTCTCCACTCAACTATCGCTGCTAAGTGGAGCATTATCATAAATTAAATCGAGTAACCTTTTCCCATTTTTCGTTTAACTCGCTCTACTTATTCTTCTCTTTGGTTTATTTAAAATCAGGAATCTTTTACTCTATCCAAGAGCTCAGATATTTACATAGAGGCGCATTTGTTGCCGCTTGGCGGCGTGGCAGTCGCGCTGTGGCAGCTGTCTCACTCTCCTCCAAGTGAATCTTAACTACGAGAGCTAGAGCTAGAAATCTTTAAGAACCGCGCTTCTATGTAAATCTGTATTCATTGCTCTTTTGGAAATCAGACGACCACTGACGATAACCCACAGCGCGCACCACTGACTGGGAAATTGTTGTTAAGTATTGCTTAAACGATAAAGTAAAACATCGTGAGGCAACCTGCATGTCTGAGAGTTCACCATATTTTTTTTATAGGCTCATGCCTATATCCCCGAAGAGGTAGGCAGAGGTGTGATATTACACTCACATTTCGCCATGAATTTTTAGGTCACACGTAATAGGGGGAGAGCCTATTGTCGTTACCGGGCACATCACCAGATTCCTGCCATGACGTGCTGCCACTGAGAATTCGGAAAAAATTGGAATCGAACCCGAGACCACCGATCAGCAGTCGCATACGCTATTCACTGAACCACGGAGTTCTACATAATGTTCTAAAAGGCATGTGACGTCTGCCATCCCTCATTTGTCCAGCGCAGCGGTCTTAATCTTTTCGTAGTGTTGAGAAAGCCGGGCAATACAGAGCTGATTATGACGCGATTCTCGTTGCATTATAAAAAGCTTCAGAGAAATACTTAGGCGTAACTCAATGTATTATGTAATAATAATAATAAAATCATCTTTATTGTACACCAAAATTTAAGAGTATAAACATAAATGTAAAAATTTATAGAAGTGTTACAAATGGCGGCCTTATCGCTATTTAGCAATGTCTTAACGTTACGTTATGTATGTATGTTCATAAAGCTCATAGCCATAATAAAAAAAGCTATTAATATGCGTACTAACTCATAAACACAGAGCGCGCGCAAGAAACAGTAATGCAGAGAATATCGGGTTTGAATCCACGGCACGCACCACTGACTTTTCGAAGATAAGTGTGTATAAAATTGTTAATTATCGCCGCAATTATTCATCATCCTCTTAGCTTATTATACCAGTTTCAATCTGGGATCCGCTTACTAGTCTAACCGGCAGGCCGATTCAGAATGTCACGACAAGTAATCGTACGATATGTCAAATTATTGTCCTCGTCTTTTAGCCGCCTATCAGAGATATTTTGAACAAATATTCATTGAATCCGGTTTATTTATTAATTTACTTCATACTGAATGCATAAACTCTATAGGAAATGCGATAGTTTTGACAAAAAATGAGGTAGCCCGTTTGACAATTAACGGAATCGAATGTCAAATGAGATATCGAAAGATTCTGAATCGCCCCCCTGATTTGGCTGAATATTAGCTTTTCCTCGGAGCGACGGTCTGTCTGACCTCCGCAACCCGAAGGTATAGCGATATTCCATGGCTTAGACTAGTGTCAGTTTATTTTAGAATATACAGACGCCCGATTGTCAAAGATCTTGATGACAACCGGGACCGACGGCTTAACGTGCTCTCCGAGGCACGGGGTAAGCGATAATTAACAATTCAATACGCACATAACTCCGAAAAGTCATTGGTACGCGCCGTGGATTCGAACCCGATACCCTCCTGCATGGCAGTCTGTTGGTATCTCCACTAGGCTGTCGCTGCCTTTAAGATGCCGATAAGTGTGTATAAAATTGTTAATTATCGCCGCAATTATCAACTAACGCAATCTCAGAGTGTCATATCCCTCTGAAATTTCATTAGTCTTACGTTGAAATAACGGCTGCCCCAGAGTATTATAATTATTAGCTACAACAAAAGACATATTATGTAATAAAACATATAGATATAATAAAAGCAGCTGTACTATTATTATGCAAATCAAGTAAAATGGCAAACACTCGGTCTGCGGACTTATGACAATTTATAAACTCACTAAGTACAACTTCCTGCGTTTATGGTTGTTTTAAATATTTGAGATGCTACGATCTAAAAGAATCAAAAACCCGTTTTATTTCTTTCTTTATTAGAAGAGCTTTTCTTTAGGAATATTTGTGCTACTAATTGCGGCAACCTGAAACAAAATATTTAAAAAACTTTGACCGTTTTTCTCGAAATCGGTCACATGTTCTTTACTGCGTTTATAAATTCCGCGGCAGAGCATGTGAGCATAAAAAGTAAGAAAAACTAATATGAAGACGTCTGAGACAGAGTTATTATTAAACCGGACAAAAAAGCCGATATTATCAAAATTATGCAAACGGAGTGGCCATTACGTGACGAGCGTTGCTTGTGGACTGTGCTTGTGCAGACAAATATGGTAAGCGGTGAAAAAAATGTACAACAAAAGTTGTATTGGGTTCTGTAGGTATTTTAGAGCGCTTTAAATTATAGGGGCAAAAAGCTGGACTAAAGTATGGATATTGCTAGGTCTTGGGTTGTGGAGGTGAGACGGCAGTCGCTCTGTGGAAAAGCTAATATGCTGTCAGATCTAGTACGCAGAACCCGGGTTCCAAAAAGTATTGTGTAGAACATGATACATTGATCAGGAAATTACATCACTATGGTTTAAGTAGTTCTGCTCTGCATCTTCTTACTTCATATTTGAGTAATAGGATTCAGAGAGTTGATGTCAACGGGACGCGTTCGCATGGGTCTGTAGTCAAAATGGGCGTCCCACAGGGTTCAATCCTCGGTCCTTTTTTATTTTTAGTTTATATTAATGACTTACCACACCTCGTCAATGACAAGCACGGGATAGTACTGTTTGCTGATGATACCTCACTTTTATTTAAATTAAAACGACAGCAAATTGATATGGACGATGTAAACATTGCTATCTCAAAGGTGGTTCGCTGGTTTGAGGTTAACAACCTGCTTTTAAATAGACTTAAAACTAAATGTATTCGATTTTTGATGCCTAACGTCAAACAAGTGAACACCTCAGTAAAGGTTAAGGATGATGTGTTGGATCTTGTGGATAACACCAATTTTTTAGGCATTACACTAGATTCTAAGCTGCAATGGGGACCACATATTAGTAAATTGTCGAATAGACTCAGCTCTGCAGCATACGCAGTCAGGAAAATTCGCCAGTTAACTGACATTGACACTGCCAGGCTTGTATATCATAGCTATTTTCATAGTATAATGTCATACGGTATTCTCCTGTGGGGAAATGCTGCCGACATTCAGACCATCTTTGTTCTGCAGAAAAGAGCTATTCGGGCAATTTATAATTTGGATTATGGGGCTTCGTTAAGGAATAAATTCAAGGAAATAAACATTTTAACAGTTGCAAGCCAGTACATTTATTCCAACCTAATATATTTATTCCAAAACAAGGCCTCATACTCAAAGAAAAGTGATATCCACAATTTGAATACTAGAAATAAGAGTAAGCTAGTAGTGCCGGCTACCCGGCTAGAGAAAATAAAAAAATCTTTTCAAGGCCAATGTGTGCGCTTTTACAATAAAGTGCCAAGCAATATTCAAAATTTAAGTTATAATAAATTCAAAAAGATTATAAAACGTAAACTTTGCCAAAAAGGGCACTACCTAGGGACACTTTACTATTCAGTGCTAGATTATATTGAAGATAAAAATGCTTGGGATTAATTTGCTCGGTCCCACAGGCTACTTATGTTTGATTAGTGTTAAGTTTCATGTGAGTGTGAGTTATTGTGTCTATATTATGCTAGTTAGTACTTTTATATTATTATTAAAAAAGCCTTATTAATTGACAGCAACATTATAGACACACCAGCTCATATACCTATGAAAAATTCAATGTAGTTACTAAGCTTTTAAATTGTATAGAATCAAGACGTAGAAAAGAGTGGCCTGGAGTTTCTTGCCTGATTCTTCTCACGAGGCTCTACTTTCTGAACAGGCATTTTTTTTTCAATGCTCAACTATGTTAATATGCATTTAGTTACTTTTTTATTATTTTTTATTTGTATGACTTTCTGACGTGTCCAAAAAATTTAAACATTTTTATGGAAATAAACATATTTGAGTTTGAGTTTGAGTTTGATTGAGCGCAACTGGGATAACGCTGGGATGACGAAGCAATTCTATCGTCCTAAGTAGGAGGCAAGTAATTTCGTGTAGGTTCTATCTAAATGTAAAATTAATAATAGAATAGTATAGGTACCTATACCAATATCATGGGCCACGGAGGCCAGGTTGCAATCGCTCTACGGAAAAGCTGGAAATCTGTCAAGGCGAAAATTTTGATTGTACCTACCTACCTAAGTAACCTGGTTATCACAAGAAAGAAGGTAGGTAACGATTAATCAGAATTCTAGCTTATATGTTAGTGTTAGATATATGTTATGTTAGCGGATGGATGCGGGTGGCTCAGGATCGGCCCATGTGGAGAACTTTGGGGGAGGCCTATCTCCAGCAGTGGACGTCTTTCGGCTGATATGACGATGTTAGTATTTTAAACGAACTAAGTAGGTACCTACATTAATCAATACGACCCCTAGTGGTCTTTACTAGTCTAGTCTCTAGTAGGTAGTCTCTACCTTGTCTCTACTACTCTCTACTGACCGTTATAAGCCGCTAGGGCACAGATTACTAAATAGTTACTTCGGCTAAGGCGGCTTTTACAAAATGTATGGGGATTGTTCCAGTCCAGAAAAGACTAACAACTCAACTAAACGCGCGCTAGACAAGTAAAGATAACTAGCAGATCAACAATTATGCACAAGGAACTCTAAAACTTTGCACCTACTCACAAGTTGCGAGAAAAACAACCTTGCAAGTCTTCACTGTCATCAGTAACTCAGTAAGGCTTACACATCAGCCGTGAATGCACGCGCGCCATTTTTTATTATAACCGTTCCAAATTGTATTGTTCAGTTCTTTAAACGTCACAAACTCGGTGAGTGATATTTAATTTTGCCGTGTTATAGTTTAACGTGATTACGACTTTTTCGTTGAATTTTATGTAAGTGGATGCTATTTTTTCTTTTTGTTTTATTTACGAGAGTGTTGCAATATAAATTAAACTACTTTTACTGATTTTATTTATGTTATGTTAGAAGTTTAAAATCAAAAAGCGTGAATAATAGTTTTTTGCACTAGAAATACTTATTTCATATCATGACTTGTATGAACAATATGATCATTGATTTTTATACAATCACGTGATCTTCAACTGGGCATAGTCCAAGCTTAGCAGTAACGAATCGCATTCGAGTCAACAGTTATATTTGCGCACACTATTACAGACCTTCAGAGGCACTTTTAGAAAAATTGGGCAAGTGCGAGTCGGACTCGCGTACGAAGGGTTCCGTACCATCAAGATACCGTACCGTACCAAAAGAAAATCACGTTATAAATTAGCGGGTCTTAATCGCGTACAATTAATTTATTTAAGGTATAAATACCTATTTGTTTCCGACGTTTCGCTCGTCTTGCACCGAGCGTGGTCGCGGAGAGACTGATGAGAGCTCAGCGCCGTCTTGTAGAAGTGCGGGTTTCGGCACCTACCCTCACTTGGTCTTTATTTAAGTTCGCACTGTCGGTACTCCGACACACTACACTAATGACGTCTACACACTGTTGAGATTTATCACTGCGGCGGTGTTTACATTTGCTGATGACTGGATTCCAAGTAGCCGATAATCTATATCCATCCTCCCGGTTGAAATTGTTATATTTCTTGATTTCTACCGCTTCACGTACTATCCTGGAGTAATAGTGACGATCGGTGGATAAGACTTGTGGTTGATGCAGTTCTATCCAGTGGTTTGGTCCAGACTCCAACAAATGCTCAGCTATAGCCGACTTATTAATATGTCGGTTTTTCACAGCTGCGATATGTTCCTTTACTCTTTCAGCGATTGTACGCTTAGTCTGCCCGATATATGAACTACCGCAGCTGCAATCGACTTTGTAGACGCCAGGTGTTTGGAGAGGAATGACATCCTTTGGGGTACGCAGATTATGTGCTATCTTAGAGAACGGACTGTATACAGTCTTGATGGAGTATTTCTTGAGTACTGTTCCAACCTTGTCCGTTACTCCCTTTAGATACGGCATGTAAGCCGGCACTCTGCTCACTTCAGGTCTACGATCTTTCCTCTTCAGACGGAGTATCTTCTTCTTGTATCCGTTGCGCCTAAGTACCTCCTGAACATGTGACAGTTCACTATTTAATTGTTCAGGGTCACACAGGTCATACGCTCTGTTCACTAACGATGACACAACGGAATCCAAATGCCGCGGATGGTGGTGCGAGTTCGCGTTAAGATACCTATCTGTGTGTGTCGGTTTCCTATATACAGTGTGTCCAAGGGTACCATTATCTCTCACTGTCACTTTAACGTCGAGAAAGGGTAACGATCCGTCTACCTCCATTTCGTATGTGAATCGGATGTTCGGATGTATGGAGTTCAATTTGTCTGCGAATTGTTCCACGTCTTGCTGGTTCCCCTTCATGATGCAAAAGATATCATCGACATACCTCTTCCATAGCTTCACATTTGATGCCTGCATGTCTATGGATTCCTCGAAGTGCTCCATCCAGATGTTGGCCATTACCGGTGCTATAGGACTACCCATAGCCACTCCATCGATCTGGAGGTAGTGTTGTCCACGATATAAGAAGTAGTTTCCATCCAAGCAATTCTTAAGCAGAACAGTGTATTCGTCAGACAGACCGTTTTCCCTTAATTTCCTCTGTATGACCTCAAGGCAATCTTGAACAGGAACATTGGTGAATAGTGACTCCACATCAAAACTCACCATCACCTCGTCTGGTTCCTTTTTCGTGCTCTTGATAATTTCTACAAAGTGACGAGAGTCCTTCACGAAAGAGTGCGTCTTGCCTATTAACGGTTGTAGTACCTTGCTTATGTGTTTCGCCAAACCATATGTGGGTGAATTTATTTGACTCACTATAGGACGCAAAGGTACGTTGGTCTTGTGTACTGTGTGTCGATGATATCTTTTGCATCATGAAGGGGAACCAGCAAGACGTGGAACAATTCGCAGACAAATTGAACTCCATACATCCGAACATCCGATTCACATACGAAATGGAGGTAGACGGATCGTTACCCTTTCTCGACGTTAAAGTGACAGTGAGAGATAATGGTACCCTTGGACACACTGTATATAGGAAACCGACACACACAGATAGGTATCTTAACGCGAACTCGCACCACCATCCGCGGCATTTGGATTCCGTTGTGTCATCGTTAGTGAACAGAGCGTATGACCTGTGTGACCCTGAACAATTAAATAGTGAACTGTCACATGTTCAGGAGGTACTTAGGCGCAACGGATACAAGAAGAAGATACTCCGTCTGAAGAGGAAAGATCGTAGACCTGAAGTGAGCAGAGTGCCGGCTTACATGCCGTATCTAAAGGGAGTAACGGACAAGGTTGGAACAGTACTCAAGAAATACTCCATCAAGACTGTATACAGTCCGTTCTCTAAGATAGCACATAATCTGCGTACCCCAAAGGATGTCATTCCTCTCCAAACACCTGGCGTCTACAAAGTCGATTGCAGCTGCGGTAGTTCATATATCGGGCAGACTAAGCGTACAATCGTTGAAAGAGTAAAGGAACATATCGCAGCTGTGAAAAACCGACATATTAATAAGTCGGCTATAGCTGAGCATTTGTTGGAGTCTGGACCAAACCACTGGATAGAACTGCATCAACCACAAGTCTTATCCACCGATCGTCACTATTACTCCAGGATAGTACGTGAAGCGGTAGAAATCAAGAAATATAACAATTTCAACCGGGAGGATGGATATAGATTATCGGCTACTTGGAATCCAGTCATCAGCAAATGTAAACACCGCCGCAGTGATAAATCTCAACAGTGTGTAGACGTCATTAGTGTAGTGTGTCGGAGTACCGACAGTGCGAACTTAAATAAAGACCAAGTGAGGGTAGGTGCCGAAACCCGCACTTCTACAAGACGGCGCTGAGCTCTCATCAGTCTCTCCGCGACCACGCTCGGTGCAAGACGAGCGAAACGTCGGAAACAAATAGGTATTTATACCTTAAATAAATTAATTGTACGCGATTAAGACCCGCTAATTTATTTTGTATGATGTATACAAATCGCGAAAGTTTAAAATCGAAAATCACGTTCGTTGTATGTATACTTAAATACTTTTTAAGTTTCTACCTGTTTATTAAGATCGAGTAACAAATTGCTTAAAAATTACGTTTGTTGTATGGGAGCCCCCCTTTACTATTTACTTTTTTAAATTTAATTATTTATTTTGAAAGGTAATATACAACTTCATATGCTGTGAAAATTTAAACCTGTTACAGTTAGTAATTTTGAGCAAAAAATACGAAAGAAGACACGTTTTTTGTATGGGACCTCACCTTAATATTTTATTTTTTTTATTTTTAGTATTTGTTGTTGTTGTTGTGTTATGTATTTTGGTTGCCGCTATGGCAACCAAAATACATAATTTGTGAAAATTTCAGCTTTCTAGCTATCACGGTTTATGAGATACGGCCTGGTGACAGACAGACGGACAGACAGACAGACAGCGGAGGCTAAGTAATAGGGTTCCGTTTTTCACCTTTTAGGTACGGAACCCTAAAAAGTATGGAAATATTTCCGTCGACTAGAATGCTATCCAATAATGCCCAAACTGGCACTAGGCATCTGGTTTCTGCCAATTAATTCTAGACCTAGGTAGGGATTTATCATTAGGTGTTTTGTTTTCACATTGAAATGTCTTAAAATCTAATTACTAAAAAAATACCAAAAAAAGGATCCCATATAAGTGCATTCACCATATCTGTTTATCTGTCTCTCCGTCCGTATATTTTATTAGTTAGGTATTTGTTTGCCATGCCTTTTAGGAAGTCATTATGCCCACGCATCTAGTATTTTTCTCTCTTGAGTAACGGTATTGGTGTTATTATTTCTTGAATGGTCACTACTGCTAGTTGTAGAAATTTATAAATCTATATGCATCTGATATCATCTATCTATGCAATTTATGATTTCACGAATGGAGTAGTGGATTAAATGTCGCCTCGTAGCTTAGCAATACGCCGCGTGTTATGGGTTCGATTTCCACATTATGAACAAAACTTTCTATGAATCATTTTTATTTTTTATTTTGAGTCTGTGTGTACTTCGTGTGCGTTGATTGCGGGTTTGTAAAGTCCCTGCGATACAAGATTAATTCCTAGAGCAGGAGTCATCATTTAAGGCGAGGATATATGTGAATTGGGCGTCATTAGGGGTAAATTAAAACCGTTTTTCTCCGTAGGTTATTGTTATAAAAAATATAAATAATGTAAATATTCTCTTCGGTACCAAATCTTAAAAAAATATTTTAAATATCTGAATAAAATATGCAAAGTAACCTCTGTTTTTGTAGTTATTACCTTGTTTCTCCTAATCTATCAATCAGGTTTTTTAAATTTAATCAGCCTAGTATATATTAGAACACCAAGGGAACCTTCAGCTTATTTTTGCAAATAACTTTACTAATAAAAAACGAAACGTAACGTGTACGTTTGACAGCTTATAAAAACCAAGAAAATAAAATAAATATAAATAATAGTACCTTATAAATACAATATCACATAATATACCAAATAAACAATAGCAAAAATTTGCAATATATTTAACCAAGTTCACAACGAGTTCCAATCAATGATATTTGTTCAGTTTACGATTCCAAAAGCTAACTGTCATGTGTACACCACATTCCCATTGAAATTATTTTAAAGCCGTTTGCCTCAAAGTCAGAAGTGCTACAATAGCAGGAGAATAACTCGCTTTACGGTCGTATAAGAGAAGCAAATACGACAAGATACCAGGAAACAGCAAACAGGACGGTGCCACTGCACCCAAAAAGTCTGGATGCCCGCATACAACAATCTGTGGATTCAATTTATAAACAACAAATCTGACTCTCTGAATTGACAGTTTATGCGTATCTGTCTATATTGTAAATATGTTTTATTGTATATTTTATTTGTAATTCTTTTTTGAAATAAATTGCATGCAAGACCGTTATGGCGATACGGATGTGAGTGCCAGTCAACCTGCCACGTCACTGACTGGTCTGGTGCGGTGTCCGGATTGTTCCCAGGACCGCTTTTTCAAAGGTAAGCGGGGCCTGAAAGTGCATTTTGGTAAAGTACATAAATCCCAGAATGTACTTCCAGGCCCTTCAATACTTTCACAATCTGGATCAGGAGACACCCACCAAATTCCTTTTTGGCAAATTTTATCTAAATTAAAACATTCGGTTCCGATTATTAAAAGAATTCCCCGTGGGGCAAGACCATCAGTGTCAAAAAAATTGGCTGAATGCATAGGTCTTGTCGTAAGGGAGAATTCCAAAACGGCCTGGGAGCAATTATTGACATTCCCTTATAGGATTTTACATATTGATAAAAATCAGGCAGCCCAAAATTCATTAACATCCCAAATTAAGTATAATTGTCAAATTTCGGCCAACACTTTAGACCCTAAATTCACGTTATACAAGCATAAATCACTCTATCAATATGTGGAATCCAAATTAAGGGATGGTGACATACGGGGCGCGTCTAGACTATTATTCAGTAGTGATGTGGTGGCGCCTTGCTCTCCAGAGACGCTTGCGGGTCTGAAGAGCAAGCATCCAGCGCCCATTAATGATCTCTCCTTTCCTGAAGCTCCCGACAGTGAATCAGAACACCTGATCACCACGGCCAAGGACGTGTTAGCAGCAGTTTGCTCCTTCCGGAGTGGCTCGGCAGGTGGCCTTGATGCCTTGACACCACAGCATCTTAAAGATCTTGTGTGTGCAAGTGCTGGGGTGGCTGGCGATACACTCTTGAAGGAGTTGACTGCGCTAGTCAATATGATGCTCTCCGGTAATGTGGACGATGCCATCATTGACATCTTGTATGGGGCGAATCTATGTGCCCTTAACAAGAGGGATGGTGGTATTCGTCCCATTGCCGTAGGTTGCACATATCGGCGTATAGCAGCCAAGATATGCTGTAAATTTTACAGCAGGGAGCTATCAGAAAAATTCCAACCCCTACAGCTAGGTTTTGGTTCCAAAGGGGGTTGTGAGGCTGCTATACATGCCCTTTCCACGTACCTTGGAAGTGGTGATGGAGAGGTCATTTTGAAGGTTGACTTGAAAAACGCCTTCAATTCAGTGAATAGGGACATCTTGTTGACACAAGCAAAATTAGAAACCCCCAAAATTTTTAAATTTCTTTGGCAATGTTACAGGTATCCCACAAAATTACTATATCAGGACAATCTTTTGGAATCTGCAGTTGGATGCCAACAAGGTGACCCTCTTGGACCAGTCATTTTTAGTTTAGCTATACAACCCATTATTCGACAAATAAATTCTAAATTTAATGTATGGTTTTTGGATGACGGGACCCTGGGGGGCGAAGTAGACATAGTATTGCAAGATTTGACTTATCTTAAAAATAAATTCGCTTCTATTGGTTTGGAACTAAATTATAGTAAATGTGAGCTGTTTGTAAATACAACAGACTCCACAAAAAAACATTCGATAATATCAAAATTTAATAATTTGGCATCAAACTTAAAAATTGTTGATAAGACTTCTCTCCGCCTCCTGGGTTCTCCAGTATTTGAAGAATCTTTCGATTCTTTCTTAGAGGAAAAAATACAAAATTTTTGTGAAATTTCTGATCGCTTATTCAAAATTAATATTCATTCGGCTTATACCATTATTCGATATTGTCTTTTCGTCCCAAAATTCACACATGCCTTAAGATCTTCCCAACTTTGGAAAAACAAATCACTTTTAGAACAAATCGACAAAATTATCCAAATTACTTTAAAGAGAATATTAAATGTGGATTTGAACGACCGAGCCTGGCTACAAGCGTCTTTGCCCATACGTCTAGGTGGGCTCGGTATACGCAAAATTTCTAGTGTTAGTTTACCGGCGTTTCTATCTTCGGTCCACAGCACGGAAGAGTTAACTAGGAAAATTTTATTACCTACACTAGTTAACTCAGAAGTGTTGTGCAAAACCGAAGCTATAAACGCCTGGAAAATGGCGTGTCCAAGCACTGATTTGCCTACCAACCTATTCTCCCAAAGACAGTGGGACGCGCCGCTTTGTAACATAGTAAGAAAAAGTCTTTTGGATACATCTCTTAATGTTACAGAGCGTGCTCGCTTGCTGGCTGTGGGAGAGTGGGAATCCGGTCTATGGCTTCAGGCACTACCATCGTCTAACACAGGAACCATGTTGGACGATGAGACATTCCGTATTGCCACCTGTCTGCGTTTAGGTGCTCCGTGTGTTTCTCCGCATCGATGTCATTGTGGAGAAGACGTCGATAGCCTCGGACACCATGGGCTATCTTGCAGCAGAAGCGCTGGTAGAATTCCTCGTCATGCCCATCTAAATGACATAATCCGTCGTGCTCTTGTCGCGTCTGGCGTACCAGCTGTACTTGAACCAAATGGTTTGGTACGTGACGACGGTAAGAGACCTGATGGTATGTCATTGTTGCCTTGGAAAATGGGTAGGCCTTTGGTGTGGGACGCAACCTGCGTAGACACCCTCGCGCCATCACATGTTCCAAGCACGGGAGGCCACGCCGGCGCTGCTGCTGCAACTGCGGAAACCCTCAAACGGCGCAAATACTGTAATTTAGTGAGTAATTACGTGTTTGAGCCGTTTGGGGTGGAAACGCTAGGCTCATGGGGTCCGAGTGCTCGTTCTCTATTCCGGGAAATTTCTAAACGATTAATCGACGTCTCACGTGACCAGAAGGCTGGTTTATTCTTTGCTCAAAGAATCAGCATTGCCATCCAGCGTGGCAATGCTGCCAGCCTTCTGGGCACGTTACCCGATGACATTGATGCGGAGGCATTTTACGACGCCTAAACCTTGTAAATATTTTCACTTTTAGATTTGTTTTATGTTTTTTTTTGTATTAGATTAGGTTAGATTAGATTAAGCTTCAGATACAAAATTATGTTTTATTATTATGTCCCTATAAATTAAGTTATAAATAAAATACTAAGAAAGAGCTTAAAAAAAAAAAAAAAAAAAAAAAAAAAAAACTTTACTAATTATTTTCAAAGGACTTTTTTCGTCAGCGATACTCGCAAATCGCGCGTGGCAACTAACCAGTGCTGGACGAGACGCTGTGCTGAACGGACCCAAGGTCAACGGCGTATATCCAGCTCTTAAACAAATTTTTATTTTTATTTATTTATTTATTTATTCAAGACAACACAATCATAACAGATTTCACCCAATGCGATTGATATTGTTACAAACATAATACGTAGTAACTATTTAGTAATCTGTGACATAATTATAAGCATATGTACAAAGCAAAATTAGAACAACAAGATAAAATAAATGAAAAAATAAATATATACCTTCCCCTATATGTACAGATTATACCGGTCTGTTAGTTACCTAATAACTGTAAATAAAATTCTTGCGTTACTGACTGACTGACAGACAACTCACAGAGTGCACAAGAAGATGTTTGCCATGTATGTTCTTTGGAGACCGACGGGATACACTAAGAAGGGGTTTACTAAAATTCTCATTGGAAGAAACCGTTAAAATAAAATAAATAAAAATAAAGTGTGCGGACTGCGGGCATCCTCTAGTTAATATAATAATATTCTAATATTCTACCACATACACACATAACCATCTAGTCCCAAGCTAAGCAGAGCTTGTGTTATGGGTACCTGCAGATACTGGATAAACAAACATATATACTTTTTTTTGTAAATACATGCATATTATACATATAAACACCCAGACCAAGACAAACATCCATGTTCATACACACAAATGTTTGACTTGAGCGGGAAAATCTTATCTTATCTTATACTAATATTTTAAAGCTGAAGAGTTTGGTTGTTTGCGCGCTAATCTCAGGAACTACCGATCCGATACCGATACCGGTCCGATTTGAAAAATTCTTTCAGTATTAGATTGGTCATTAATCGAGGAAGGCTATAGGCTATATAACATCACGCTATGAGCGACGGGAGCAGAGCAGTAGCCTTAAATAACACGGGTATAACTGCGGGCATTATCTTGTACTAATATATAAAGCTGAAGAGTGTTTGTTTGGTTGAACGCGCTAATCACAGGAACTACTGGTCTGATTTGAAAAATTCCTTCAGTATTAGATTGGTCATTCATCGAGGAAGGCTATAGGCTACATGCCTATATAACATCACGCTATGAGCGACGGGAGAAGAGCAGTAGCCTTAAATAACGCGGGTGTAACCGCGGGCATCCTCTAGTAGTTTATAAACCTTGAACGTGCTATGTACCTAATTATATTAAATAGTTACAACTTATTCACAAGAATCAAGTTTTATAAGGATATAAGAATATTTTATTAAAATACCTGCTACTTATTATGCTAATTGTAGAGTCTAATGGTTAAGGACAAAGTCTGACCACCGATTCTTTGGAAGAATGACTTCGAAATTAATTATGCTCACTTACTAGAATCCAGTTTCGTCTGCGTGGGTGCTATGCTATGTTACTGCAAATTTACATCAAAATATGTTCACTTGTTTGTGTGAGAAAGTGTAGCAAACATTCGCATATGAAAGCAGATATTCAGTCTTATCTGGTTAGACTAGTGTAGTACTGACTATACTAGAGGCAGCGATAGCCTAGTGGATATACCAACGGACTGCCATGCAGAGGGTATCGGGTTCGAATCCACGCCGCGCACCAACGACTTTTCGAAGTTAAGTGCGTATTAATTTTTTAATTATCGCTTACCCTGTGCCTCGGAGAGCACGTTAAACCGTCGATCCCGGCTGTTATGAAGATCTTTGACAGTCGTTACGGGGAGTCAGTACCCTCAAATAAAGCGATACTGGTCTAAACCATGGAATATCGCTATCCCTTTGGGTTGCGGAGGTCAGACGGCAGTCGCTCTGTGGAAAAGTTGATATTCTGTCATATCTGGTTAGACCAGTAAACGGACCTCGGGCTCCAAGGCGTGTAAGTCTTGGATGCAACCGGAATAACGCTAGGGCGATGATGATGATCTGGTTAGACTAGTACGTCTTGGATGCAAAAGAGTGGGACGAAGGAGACAGAATAGGGTATGGGGCCCTGTATAGATTCAGAGTCTAATTCCTAGCTTAGTCCCCTTCTACACATTGGTCAGAAAGCAATTTGAAGTTTGAAGGTGTCGCAAACACGTAATGGACGAATGCATCATAATAATCACTGGCAACATTCTAACAAATCTTAAATAATAGTTTATCTGTGATTTAACATAAACGTCAAACAATTAAGAGATAAATTCTCACCGTGTTGTCACTCCGTTGCGCAAACAACACTTATGTATGTATGACATACGAAAAAGACCTTGAGTTTTTTGTCATATGTCTTGGATAAGTCGGTAATTACTTGAATAAGCTTAATATATACACGCTTAAGTGCTTCGCAATTTTTTATTTAGGGGCTTTTACGTTTAAAAGGGATGTCACCCCCATCATTGTCACCCTATTAAAAAAATTGGTTGCCTGTAAAGTCGGTATACGGGCGAAAGTTTTACGTGACAACGACTTTGAGTGGTAAAATAATTTTAATGTGAATATTCATTCGTATAGTAGGAAGAAGGATGAAAGACGCGTGCCTTTCACTTTTTATGTCTGTCTCTCTCGCTCTTAGGCGGGACGCGTGCCTCTCACTCGCTCTCATTGTGAGCGCATAACGTGAGTGGAGCGTAACGCAGTTTCTTGAAGTGTCACCCGGCAAACCAATTTATAAGACGTTGTCACGTCAATAATATCTACTACTTATTTTTGCAACCTTTCGCAATACACTGCTGGACTTAAATTTTAATTTTTTTTATAGGCTCACGCTTGTATCCTCGAATGGGTAGGCAGAGGTGTAATATTACACTCACATTTCGCTATGAATTTTTAGGTCCCACGTAATAGTGGGCGAGCCTATTGCCGTTACCGGGCACATTACCAGACTCCGTGCTGCTACTGAGAATTCGGAAAACCTAATAACATTTTTTGCCCGACCCGGGAATCGAACCCTGGACCTCCGATCAGCAGTCGCATACGCTATCCACTGGACCACGGAGGCTGCTCGACTTATCTTTCCTAATTTGATCCACAGTAGCACCGTGAGTGAATAGCCTCATCGTTGTCTTCTTCTCACCTCCCCTGAGGGGGTGGTGGAGAAACCTATTGGATGTGACTTCCTTTAGGTGGTCATCATCGCGGTCCCTTGCTATGGGCCGGTCATTGGCTTTGCCGCCCCCGAGGCTGACCTCGGTGAGACCTCGTTGGAGGAGGCCCAGTTAGTCGCCTTCGAGAGGACGCCGGTTGGTCATCAGTCTGCTGATGGTTTGGGAGATTTGCCCTGCTATAAGTATATCAAGCCAAACGGGTTGGGTTAGGGTTTCAGTAACTTTTTGAGGTTATTGCTTCTGACGGACTGGGAATAAAAGGGATTTAATTTTATTTATTTTCACTATGTTGGCACACCAATAACTTTTAGGCGAAGCATAAAATATCTTACGCTTTTTAATAAAATCCAAACTATTTGCCCTAATAATATAGGGCCTAAGAGCTAATTAAATGAGCTAATGACAGGTGTGAGACTATAAAAAAATTACTTTACAATACAGTAACGTCAAATTTGAAAATAAAAGTTAAGACGTGATAACAAAAAATTGGGCAAGTGCGAGCCGGACTCGCGCACGAAGGGTTCCATACCATCATCTGTTAAAGAAAATCACGTTCGTTGTATGTATACTTAAATACATTACTCGATCATAATAAACAGGTGTTTATTATGATCGAGTAACAAATTGCTTAGAAATTACGTTTGTTGTATGGGATTTTTCTTATTTCATTATTTATTTTTAAAGGTAATATACAACTACATATTCTGTGAAAATTTAAAGCGTCTACCTGTTACAGTCAGTAATTTTGAGCAAAAATACGAAAAATAACAGGTTTTTTGTAAGGGACCCCCTCCCCCTTGATATTTTCATTTTTTTATTTTTAGTATTTGTTGTTATAGCGGCAACCGAAATATGTACCTACATAATTTGTGAAAATTTCAGCTTTCTAGCTATCACGGTTTATGAGATACAGCCTGGTGACAGACAGACAGACTGCGGAGGCTTAGTAATAGGGTTCCGTTTTACGTACGGAACCCTAAAAATGTTCGCAGAAATAATAATCTTAGTTATGTTAGTTGAAATAATTTTATTGTAAGTTGCGATGAGGTATTAAGAAAGATATCTATCCAAATCAAATAATTTTCAAATATTTATAGATTCATAAATAGGTATTATAGATACTTATAGCTGTTGATCAATATTTTTTATGGATATTTACGCAACAAAACATAGACACATACTATTACCACATTCTAATAATTAGTATTTATACTGTGCTATTACGTAAAAAGTCATTTCAATTATTTTCGCCTGTTACGAAGCAAAGGTCAATATATTATTTGCTATGTAAGTGGTATTTACGACATAAATTAAGAGTGATAATGATATTACTACTATAAAAACGTTAAGTCATCAATCTGCAATAGATGAAGAATCGTTTTTAAAATGTCATTCAACTTATACATATATATACATACATACATAGACTCACGCCTGTTTCCCCGAAGGGGTAGGCAGAGGCATATTAAACGCCCAGTTTTCGTCAGTGTTTTGATCCCACGTAATAGGTGGCGAGCCTATTGCCGCTTATCGGGATATTTTGTTTGCCAGAGCCTCGTCCGTTGATCGGCAGGTGCACCACTTGCATGTGAGGTTGGCTTGGGAGTGGGACCCTAAGTTCTTGGTGGGAACCCTATGCACCCATGCACATATAAATATATTTGTAGTTATCTATGCCAGCCATTCTCAAAGTCCGCGGAGTCCCAGGGCTCCACGACACATCTCTCTAAGGGCTCCACGAAGGTGTAGTTTGAGAACCACAGATCTATGTAATACTTAATCTGTGCTGATATTAAAGCTGGAGAGTTTGTTTCTACCGTCAGCACTGGTCCTATTAGAATAATTATTATTTTGTTGGATAGCTTATTTATCGATGCAGGCCATAGGTTGTATAACATCACGCTATCTGCCACGGGAGTGGAGCAGTAGTCCTGAATGACGCGGATATAACCGGTATTATAACCAATGGGACTCAGCTAGTCTTCAATAGATGGAAACTTTTCATATTTAATGTCCTTCTAATAAAATAATAAAACCTACGAAAAATAAAGGCGGCTTTTTGCACAAAATTTACATATCTTCTTAATATATAAAATCCTTGCGTTACTGACTGACTGACAGACACGCTACAGCCGAAACTATTGGGCGCAGGAAGCTGAAATTTGGCATGTATGTTCCTTGGGGACCGTAGGGGTGCACTAAGAAGGGATTTCTCGAAATACCCACGGGATCGGCCAAAACGGATAAATTAAAAAAAATGCAGGCGTAGCTGCTGGCGTCCTCTAGTAAAATGATAAAACCTAGGCAATTAAAAAGAAAGCCGGCTTTTTGCACAAAAAATTACATATTGAATATAATCATTATTATTATGGTTCCTATTCCCTATTCCCTATAAAATAATATAAACTTACACACGTTCTTAACGTACCTTCCTATTAGCCAACCAATAATTACTTAAAATTTGTTTAAACAAAAGTCAAAGTCACATATATTCTTACGCTTGCACAACACGTAGTCGCCATGACCGATTACATTACACGGTAACAGCATCACATGCTCACGGCATGTACTTACCGAGATAATTCCCGTGGGAAACTGTTACCGAAAACATACCTGTCAGTGTTATTACTATGAAATTGAGTAAAAGTAGGGAATTGAATCGGGAGTTCTGCTATTTCACTTAGCAGGCAGCGATAGCCTAGTGGAGTTCGAATCCACGGCGCGCACCAATGACTTTTCGGAGTTATGTGCGTGTGAATTATCAATTATCGCTTGTCCCGTGCCTCTGAGAGCACGTTAAGCCGTCGGTTTGACAGTCGTTATAGGGCGTCAGTATCTTCTAAATAAACTGACACTAGTCTTAACCATGGAATATTGCTATCCCTTCGGGTTACGGAGGTCAGACAGGCAGTCGCTCAGTGGAAAAGTTAATGTTCAGCCAAATCCGGTTATACTAAGCGGACTCCAGATTGAAACTGGGATAACGCTAGGAGGATGATGTTCTGCTATTGTACCTAGTTACCTATTTACTTATATACAAAGAAAGAAAATTCTTAAAAAACATGCAGTGGAACAGCCGTATAGGCCTCTTTCTCACTACGAAAAGGGTTAGGCCCTAGTTTTCTATGACCTCTACGCTAGCCAAGTGCGGGTTGGCACTGTTGCCAGACTTCACATGTCTTTCGAGTACCTACATAATGTACAACTCTAAGACATATAGGTTTCCTTACTATGTTTTCCTTCACCGGTTAGCGAGCGATAATTAACTAAGTATTTAAGCTCTTATCTTTGAAAAGTCACCGGTGCGCGTCGTGAATCTCTCCGTTAGGATTTCGCCACTTATCGATGACTTAGTGGTATAGTGTATGCGACTGCTGATCGGAGGTCCCGGGTTCGATTCCCGGGTCGGGCAAGTGTTACTGGGTTTTTTCAAATTCTCAGTAGCAGCAGTCTGGTGATGTGCCCGGTAACGGCAATAGGCTCGCCCCCTATTACGTGGGACCTAAAATGTGATGGCGAAATGTGGGTGTAATATTACACCTCTGCCTACCCCTTCGGGGATACAGGCGTGAGTATTTAAAAGAGTTCCCCGAGCGGGAGCATGCAAAAATATTTTGCAAACCAATATAAAAACGCTTGGCATTATTAACGCGCCGACCAAATCTTCTGGATAATTTATTTTTATTCTTTAAACAATAAACTACAACATTTAAAAATTGCACGTTGCCTCAAATACATTTTTGGAAATACAAAACAAAAACTATTTCTATAGCCCCGCTACTCACTAGCCAAGTCTGCAGTTCCGTGTGTATAATAGGAGAGGTATGAGACGAGTTTTCAGCTTGGCTCAAATACCTACCCAAAATTGATGCCAGCTATCCTTCTCTTACAAGTGAATGCTCTGGTTACTAGAATAGTATTATATTATCTGTGCTCAGAACCATTACAAAAAACTAATATTCAGCGCTCTACTACATTCATCATCATCATCAGCCTTTTAACAGTCCACAGCTGGAATAGGCCTCTCCTTTGAAAGGAGGTATTGGCCTACTATACCACGCTGGGCAACCGGGTTGATATAGGGTTTGTATCAAATTTTCCTTTTCTTTTAGTGGTATTCTCTGCATAATATGCTCCCACTGTCGGCTCTTACGACACCCAGGGGATGATATGGGGTGGTGACATTCCGTATTCTTAATCCGTCAGTCCGTCACGGACGTCTCTACTATATTAGTCACCTTTATTAGATGCGGCAAAACACACTATTCGAATAGTGTTACTGCATGCCTCAAAATAGAGAGTTTTATAATCTGAGCTGCGTGCTATAAGTAGATTAGCTAAACAAACCAAGCATCTCATTCTAACCGCAGTTAGAAAAGCAGCCACAGATGATATTATATTTAAAGTGAAAACCCACCTCGGTTTTCGCTCCTTGCCGGATAGTTAACTAGAAAGTGACTCATCATATCTTGCCAGTCACGGAAGTCGTTTACTTTGTAAGCTAATACTCGCAAATTTATGAGAAAATAATGGACGCAGTTCAGGGCCGTTCCGACCCAATGCAGCGCCTGTGTGCGAAATCTATGAAGCGCCTGTGCAGTGGCGTAGGGCGGATCACCTCTTTTTTTTTTAGTCGTTACCTAACAATGCCGGCCTAAATTTAATTTTATATTTGCCCTTCCTACGCCACTGCGCCTGTGTGCAAAATCTGTGAAGCGCCTTTTTTGGCATCCTTTTTCGAAAATAAGTGTTATAATTAACGCATATCTCGGCGCGCGGCGCCCCTGTCACCCTGGCGCCTGTGTGCGCCGCACACATTGCACATAGGGAAGGTTCGGCCCTGACGCAGTTGTCATATTTTTGAGTAGAGGCAAAGAGCTCAAATATTTACATAGAGGGGCATTTCCTTTGGGCGCTCTGAACCAAATGAATATCATTTATTGCTTGAGTACGATATCAATAACTATTAAAATTTTGCATTTGTAGATAACTCACAATGTAAAACAGTTGCAGCTCCTTACAAAGATAACATGTAAAAACATAATACTGGCAGTTAAAAAGAGTGGCCACGAGTTTCATTGCCCGTTCTTTCTCGTGGTTCTACCTATTGCATTGCGAACGTGGTAGTAAATGTAAATGTAGAATCATCTAGTAATTAACTTAAATTTTTGACGTTCATAAGAGTCACTTTGTGGCCTAAATGAATAAATGATTTTGATTTTGAAGACAAACTTTCTGTGACCCAAATTGCCGTTTGGCGGTGTGGCAGTCCCGCTGTAACAGCTTTCTCTACGAGGGCAAGAGAGACGGGGAACGACGCCATCGCCGCTTTAGAACTAAACTGGAGACAGTCTCCACTTGGAATCGGCACACGAAATCCTTAAGAACTGCGCTTCTATGTAAATCTGTATTCATTGGTAGAGGTTAGGATTAGACAGATTAAGGGTCAGTTTAACCGATAATAAATTAATGTCGGACTAATTATTTGGAGAGCAGCGATAGCTGAGTGGAAGAGGCCGACGGACTGCTATGCAGAGGGTCTCGGGTTCAAATCCACGGTACGCACTAATGACTTTTCGGAGTTAAACGCATATTAAATTGTTAATTATCGCTTGGTAATCAGTGAAGGAAAACATCGTGAGGAAACCTGCATGTCTGAGAGTTCTCCATAATGTTCTCGAAAGACATGTGAAGTCTGCCAACACATACTTCGCCAGCGTGGTGGACTATGGCCTTACCCTTCTCATAATGAGAAGAGGCCTGTGCCCTGCAGTGGGACAGTATAAAGGGCTGATGATGATGAATTATTTGGCAAATATTATCATACAAAAGTCTTTTATTTTTCTTTCTCATATTACCTTAACTTTTTCCTTTGAACAACTTCTGAGATTGCCAAACAAATGTCAGCTCATTGCAATTAAAAAATAGAATCCATTTATTTTTAAATTGCTGTTAATTTTAGGTATATACCACATCAGCACCTGTCTATTATGGCCATTAAATTTGAATGTCCTTTTTTGTTAGTCTCGAAAATATAATTTATAATTTTTGACACAAATTGAAATTATCTCATTTCATATCTATGAAGTTTATTTAGTAGTCATCAAACTTTATATCTATAAAGTTTATTTAGTAGCTGTATGCAGTAGGTATTTGAACACCAATGCTCTGTTTACCTAAGTCATTGAACCTTTAAAGAGTTGGACATAATAATAATTGTCAATGCAATTGAGTGCCTGTGGCTTAAATAGAGGTCATTCACCCCTTATAGTGACCGCGTTGCAGTGATGAGTGAACATTAGCTTAATATTATGTTAAACTAGATGAGCCTGCGGTTGCACCCTCGTTATTTAAAGCTAGGTACTGCTCCGCTCCTGTGGCTCGTAGCGTGATGTTATATAGCATATAGCCTTCTTCAATAAATGGGCTATCTAGCACTAAAAGAATTTTTCAAATCGGAGTAGTATTAATGTGCGCGTTCAAGCAAACAAAGAAACTCTTCAGCTTTTTAAATTAGTACTAGAAGACGCCAGCAGCTACGCTTGCATTTTTTTTTTAATTTACCCGTTTTGGCCGATCCCGTGGGAATTTCAGGAAATCCCTTCTTAGTGCACCCCTACAATCCCCAAGGAACATACATGCCAAATTTCAGCTTCCTGCGCCCAATAGTTTCGGCTGTAGCGTGTCTGTCAGTTAGTAACGCATGGATTTTATATATTTTTTTATATTAATGTGATTAGATTAATGTTCTCGGCAGACACGTCAACACGTGTAGTAACCCATGTGAATGTGGATTAGTGTTGTGTACTATGGCTTAAATCTCATTGTCTGCAGAGCCTTATAGTAGGGCAGTAGGTATACAAGTATACATACAGACTAAATTCCTTTACAGCAGGGTTTCTTAAAGTGGGGTCCATGGCGCCCTTAGGGGTCCGTAGCATGAGTAACAGGGGTCCGGTGTCTTTTTACCCGAAGTTATTCGTTCATAGGAGTCCATGGATTTTTTTAAGTTCTGAATGTGGGGCGTGACTGCAAAAAGTTTAAGAAACTCTGCTTGATAGCCTTTAGAAATCCGCTATTGGCTTATTTGGTTTCAAAGTGCCACTCAGTTAATAGGAGGATTTGCTCTACTAAACCACGCTAGCCAGACTGATGCCAAAGAGCTCAGATATTTACATAGAGGCTCGTTTCTTATGGGCGCTCTGAAGACAAACTTTCTGCGACCCAAATTGCCGCTTGGCGGCGTGGCAGTCGTTCTCCTAGTGTAAGAGCAAGAGGGACGGTGTATCTTAACTACGAGAGCAAGATAGACGGAGAACGACGCCAGCGCCGCCAACGGCGCCAACTACGAACTAAACTGGTGCCAGTCCCCACTTGAAATGCGGCACACGAAATCCTTAAGGACTGCGGTTCTATGTATAAATCTGTATTCATTGCTGGTGCCTACAGGATTTGGTTTGAAGTCCAGTTTTCCGTCTCTTCGCAAAGATGATATTTGCTTCGTGTTCTTTCCTTAGTCGCCTCGTACGTTTACAGCACTTACGGAATGAGATGGGGTACAATTTGTATTTAAGGTTGTTGAAAGACATATAGAGTCGGTCAACTCGTTTTTGGCCTAACGCCTTACACTTCTCATATTCGAATTCATTTAGGTCATAAGGAGTTTTTTTATTGTTTATTTATAGACTCGCGCCTGTATTCTCGAAGGGGTAAGCAAAGGTGTAATACTACACCCACATTTCGCCATGAATTTTTAGGTCCCACGTAATAGGGGGCGAGCCTATTGCCGTTACCGGGCACATCACCAGACTTCGTGCTGCTACTGAGAATGCGGAAAAACCCAGTAACACTTTTGCCCGACCCGGGAATCGAACCCGGGACATCCGATCAGCAGTCGCATACGGTACCACTGGACCACGGAGGCAGTCTTACTTACTAACATAAGGAGTTGTACTTACTTACTACATAACTGTCTAGTCGTATAGGTCATAAGGAGTTGTTGTTTTAATGAATGTCAACTTTTGACAACTCGGTTCGGGATCGTAGGGCTATCATATTGGAGAGCCTGAAAGGAACTCATACCACTCTTTTAAAGTAAAAAATTTGTGGTGTCACTTCGCACTTACTTAAAGAAAGGAATAAAAATTACAATGAAACAACAAAAAGCTATAGCGGCAGTATTTATAGATGTATCAGCAACCGTTAAGGAAAAGCCAGAGTCTAGCAGTGAAGAATAGATTAAGTATTAATAAACAGCAGAAAATGATAATGACATACATAACCTCACACCTGTTTCCCGAAGGGCTAGGTAGAGATTACGGAACGCCATTAAATTTGCAACGATCCTGACATATCTCACTTGCTTTATTTACTAACATCAAATTTCTCATGTATGCTCTTCTGTTTAGGGTACTTCTAACCAAAAAAAACTACACAGGTAAAGCCAGGACTGGTGATCGAACTATATTTAGTCCGTGTTCTGTTGAACCAATATGGCGGCTTAACGGTTTATAGACGTCTGTAGGCAGTTGTCCGTATGCAGATTAAAAGGACATTGCCTTTTGAAACTACGCAGAGAATGTGGTTGATAACTGTTCAACAATATTTCAAATCATTTATTTTTACTTTCTTAACATAACACATAACATAACTTCACGCCTTTTATCACCGAAGGGATAGGCAGAGGTGTATTACACACCTACTTTTCGGCAGTTATGTTTCGGTCCCAATGTAATAGGGGGCAAACCTATTACCATATTTGCTATCTACCGGGCACATTATTAACCTCTTGTATGCCGGAATGCCAGACACAATTAAAAAGCTATTGTGTCTCGCGTAGATCTGCGTTCCGGCATACAAGGGGTTAAGCGAGCGATAATTAACATTTTTAATACACACATAACTCCGAAAACTCAGTGGTGTGTGTCCGGGTACCTGGGGATCGAACCCGAGACCATCGTCTCGGCAGTCCGTTACGTACACCACTGGGCTATCGCCGCTTTTATTTAATCATACTTTCTTTTCTGAAATTAATATGTATCATTCTAAGAGGTACCTAAGTAAGTCAAATTCAAATTTAAAATCCTTTATTCATTTGGGTTACAATGTGACGCTTATGAACGTCAAAATAATAAATTTATAAAATAATTATTTAAAGACTCTACATTTAGATTTACTGCCACGTTCGCAAAGCAATAGGTAGAACCATGAGAAAGAACGGGCAATAAAACTCACGGTCACTCTTTTTCATCGCCAGGTTTTGCATAATATACATAATTTACATTTTGTAAGATGCTGCAACTGTTACACCTTGTATCACTTGTATATATTTACTGTACATAATAATACTCAAGCATAATAGTTTTGATGTTCATTTGATAATTATGTATTAAGTTATAATAGGTGCCTTTGCTTGTAGAATTAGGCACAGATTAAGAATGCAGTGTCACTATTCCATTACATTCAAAGGATGTCATAATTCGTAAGGCGAGTAGGGAAATACACGAAGCAGATAATATCTTAGGAACGCGACGGAAAGTCATCGAACCTTTTAATAAGTTTTGTTTTTTTTTTCTTTGAAAAGGCAACTCCCGCACAAGGAATAAATCCTGTGTCGCGGGGAACTTTACAAACATACAACCAAGGGACACAATGAACACCCAGACTCGAAACAACAATTTATGGATCACATAAAGTGTTCGTGTGGGAATCGAACCCACGACACTCGGCGCAGTGTGAAGCGGCGAGGTGGCCGCTTAAACCACTACTCCAACCTCCAACAGTGCAGTCAAGATGTGGGCCTAGGTATGTTCATCAGTCACGGATGTCACGGATGTCACGGACAGAGATGAAGGCAGTACGATGATCCACTAGGGAGTACCTGTGCCACACGCTGCAGTACACAACGAAGGATGTAATTATTATTATGTTTCAAACAAATTAAAATTAATATTTTTACAATAAGTATTTGACATTTTGTTACCTAGGCTCATTTTGCTGAGGTTATCATTTTAATTTTGGAACAACTTATTTTTTATGCAATTTAAGCAATGTCCCAAACAAGACTTCGACATAACTAGTAGGTCCTTTTATTTTCTTTTTTAATTATCACATCACCCCTTATGAGGTTTGCACTATAGCTCCTTACATTAAATACCGTTGAACCTACGTTTGTTTAAAATCACTTATCCCGAGTGACAAACTAAGATCACAGAGCCTAAACTACTGAAGTGACCATGAAGTGACCATAGTGACCAACATGAAATTTGGACAGCGAGAGTTTTTTAAGGCGTAGAAGAGGAAGGCTTTTTAAAGATCATCCGTAAGCGATAAAATAGGTTGAAAGTTTCCACTCGTAGGGGTAAAGTATTTATTAGGCATTATTCCATGAACTTTGCAAAATGTATTTTCCGTGCCATTCTGCGGCGGCGTAAATTTTGAGGCCATTTAGCAAGGCCACAGTTAATCCGTTACCTACCTACTGATCTCGTAACCTGTTTACAAATAAAACCAGATGGAAAATACCGCACCAGAAACCAGAAGCATTTGAAGGTTATTAAATTAAAACATTATGTAGAGTTTGGCGGTTATAAGAAATATACTTAAATAGGTAGGTACTTATCTTATACTAATATATAAAGCTGAAGAGTTTGTTTGTATGTTTGTTAGGTTGAACGCGCTAATCTCAGGAACTACTGGTTCGATTTGAAAAATTATTTCAGTGTTAGATAGCCCATTTATCGAGGAAGGCTATAGGCTACATAACATCACGCTATAAGCCACGGGCGCGGAGCAGTAGCCTTAAATAACGCGGGTGTAACCGCGGGCCCATCTAGTAATTCTGATATACTACAAATCTGTCTGTTTATTGTTTTTTTTGTAACGATGGACCGATTTTAATAACATTTGGTATAGCGTAGCGTTTATACTGCCGCTTAGCGTTGTGGGTTCTAATCCTACACGAAACAACACTGTAATCCATAAGTTGCGTCCGTTGGTTATAATAATATGTTTTAAAAAATACTCCCTATTTTTTATTTATTTAAATTTGTCGCGCATTTAAATCTACTTTTACGAAATACTCCCATTTTTTTTTTTAATTCGTCGCGCATTTGCGTCTGCAACGAGCTTAATAGACATTTTTTACGGGACTTAACGAATATCAAAACAATTTTTAACCTATGGTCGCTACTGCAAATACCACCTTCACAAGGTGAGAATAATCCTAAAAAAATATAGTCTACCTATAAGTAATAAAATCATGAACAAAACCGAGCAGCGTAACCAGTTCAATATAAACCACCGCTTACTATTTATAGATAATTCGCTTACGAAAGCTATAAATTTAATGTGAAATCGGTTTAAGCTACCTACTGCTAAATATAGAAGCACTGCAGTATCAATTCTATAATACGTGTTTCTGAGATTCGCGGTCAAGAGGTACTTGACCGCGAATCTCAGAAACAGCCAAACCAGTATCGAACCCAAGACGAGTAAAGTGTTACGCAAGGAAGGTACCTTGCGTAACAATAGGTACCTAACGTAAACGTACCTATAGGTATGAGTGGGTATAATTTGCGATCCGAGTACCTAAACTGTGATTTAAAAGAAGGTGTAGTAATAAAGATTGAGAAAGGAATGTTGCGATGCTTTGGACATTTGGAACGGATGGATTAAAGGAAAATACGAAAATAGTTTATTGAGTAAGAATGATAGATATCAGTACGCCCAAGACGGGCGTACGCTGACCAAATAGGTAATGTACTAAAAAATAGCTAAATTAAAAGTGACGTAGGTACTAAAAAACGGCTAAATTAAGTAACCTACCCATAACCGACAATCAGGCATGATGAGGTTAATGAATGTCGAGAAATCGAAAGAGGTCTGTTCAAACCGGGGCTTTGGGCGTTCCATAGTCCCTGCCTACCTCAATGGCAGACAGGTGTGAAGATAGATGAGTACCTACCTATTTGCATAATGCAGTTAAGCAGATACCTATCTAGCCACTCTTTTGTAATAACAACAGATTGTGAAACTTGTAATACATAGTAATCATCATTAAAAAACAATGCAATAAAAAATGCATTATGAAATCACTTCTCCCACTTGTATGTAACATTTTTGAGTCTGGCTACACTGATCATAGATTTCAAAATAATGTGAATACTCATATCGTTTAATGCATTTAATCGTTGTTTGTAAGCATAATCGTTTTTAATTATACCTTTCATTTTATGCAGTTGAGATAAACTTGGTACCAAGCATACGCGAAATAGACAATTAAATAATTATTTCCTGCAATTTTCATACAGCCTCATAATTAAAGATGGTTGCGTGATTTTCATTAGCTCGGTCAAGCAGAACATAATAATAACTGTTTATATACATTACATGAATGTAAGTATATTATCAAAAACAAAAATTGGTGGGTATTAGGCAAGGCCATTTCCTACCAAGATTGAAAGTTTGAGATCTTACCGGGCCGGACTATAAATAATTGTGAATACATGGGAGATAAGCTTTAATGAGTCCAACAATAACAGCTAACAGCTCTGCTGTTCTTATTAAAAAACTGTAGCGCTCATAGCATAATAATTCTTGATTTGCCGTTGTAACAGATTGACAAAGTAAAGCAATGTAGGTAGTTGTCACCATTTGTTGCAGCGTCTCTTGTTGTTGCAGAGGTCGCCCGCGCTTTAGAGGGCACGTAAAGTTGTCCCCGTTCCTTCTCTCAGGACAGAAATCGTTATACCATATCGGTCTCATATAATATTGGTAACTGCCAGGTAGTGTGAAAGTGGCGCCCATTGATGAAAAGGTAAAAGGGAGTCGATTGGCCTGGTATGGACATGTTATGCGAAGAGATGAGATGTACGTAGGTAAGAAAGTGCTGAATATGCACGTAGAAGGACGAAAATGGAGAGGGCGGCCAGGGAAAAGATGGATGGACTGTGTGAGGATGGATATGAAGAAAGAGAAAGGGATACACGATCGGATGACTGGTGACAAAGAAGTATGGAAGCGAAGGACATACTGCGCCGACCCCAAATATATTGGGACCAAGAAAAAGACAATGAAGATGAACTGTTATAAAAAAAACTTGAAACAACAATTTGAAGATCACACAAAGTGTGACCTCGTTTGGGAATCGATCCCACAACACTTCGCACAGCGTTTAGCTCTCGCAGCTTCAATCTTCTTAAACCACTATGCCATCCTTGCAGTAATTTGCCTATTTGTTTCACCATCAGCCTTTAACAGACCACTGCTGGACTGGGCCTCTCCTTTGAAATGAGGAATTGGCCTATTATACCACCCTTTCAAACGGGTTGCTATAGGGTTTGTATCAAGTTTTTCTTCTCTTGCAGTGCTTTCTCTGCATAATATGATCTCTCTGTCGGCTCTTACGGCACCCATGGGATGATATGGGGTGGTGACAGATTTAGGCAGAGGCTAATAAGCGGCAATATGTACTACCATTCAACTACTGCGTTAAATTAAATGCATCCAACTCCTAACGTGAATAATGTCTGGCTTCATCTAGAGTTACAGACGTGGATAACTTAAAATAGTTTGCATGTAAGTAGTCGTAGATGTTTGTCAGACAATATAGGTATATTTATAAAAACGTGTTGAGCTATGGAGGTTGTGTTCACGGTCACAAGAGCATTTACGTCAATACAAGTACAGTAAACAGAGGCCGCCGTACCTACATCTCATCGCGATGGTTACATAACAAAAATATTTACTTTTGATGGTAGTAGAGCCTTGCTGATTGCAGTATGAATATCGCTCGACCAGGGAAGTATGACCCTCTCACAGAAAATCGACGTAAAGTAACAGTATCTATAGGTACCGTTAAGTTTCGTTCAGTGAGCGAGAGTGCCGGAGGCCTCTTCCTCTGTTCCTTCTCCCTCAAACCTTCCTTCCTTCTATTCCTTTTCCCATCCAAGTCAGTAAAGCACTTGTGAAACCTCTAGGGTTGCGGGTGTCCATAGGCGACAGTAATCGTTTACCATCAGGCGATCCGTCTCCATGTTTGCCTCGTATGCCACAAAAAACTGATTATAACAGACAAAATTTAATGTAAAGACAAAACCCAGCTTACAGACGTAAGGTAAACAAAGTATTTATAGATTTTTATGACCAAAAAAAAACGTGCTAATGAGATAAAATTATAAGTTAGTGTTGTTGCCTCTCAGTGGAATCTTTACAAAGTAAAATAAATGAGACAGCCTAGCAGATAATCGCATCATCATCATCATCAGCCTTTAACAGTCTATTGCTGGACTAGGCCTCTCCTTTGTAAGGAGGAATTGGCCTACTATACCAAGCTGGCCAAACGGGTTGGTATAGGGTTTGTATCGAGTTTTCCTTCTCTTACAGTGCTGTAGTTTTATGCATAATATGCTCCCTCTGTCGGCTCTTACGACACCCATGGGATGATATGGGGTGGTGACAATCCGTAATATTCTTAATCCGCCACCACACGGACGGTAATCGCATAATATATTTTTACAAAATGCTCTATTTTGTGAAGAGATCAACAAACTGCTAAGCGGGTTCAAACTCACGACCCACTATTGACTTTTGGAAGTTATGTGCGGAATGAACTGTTAAATCGCTTGCTATACTATGATGAGAAATACCGTGAGGCAAGCTGCATAATTCAGGGATCCGAATAATGTTCTGCAACGATATGTTAAGTAATAAAAAAATATTAGAAACCAGCGCACAGCAGTGTAGCAGATTATAATGATGGCTGTGATGAAGAGGTCTTTATTGTCTGTAGGTATACTTTCTAGATAATTCTCCTCGTGTAGAGATCTTTCACTATTGCCAACAAAACATTAACGAATCACGAAATGGCTACTGCAATGCATTCTTCAAACATAAAATTAAACCCATCCAGTTTTATTATACCTATCTACTGAAATAGACTAATATATTTACGGCATTAAAACAAGTGAACATAGACATAAAAAAGCAATGCAATACTTGTGATTTTTATCATTTGTTTTTAAAGTTTTAATGTCGACATTATCTGTGTAAATTGATCATAAAAAATATAATTACCTAAGTCAAGATTTTTAATTCGAAACAAAATACATGTCTTATGTATTAATTGGGTATTACGCAACTAGTCATACTTTATAATATTATTATACGAAGATATCCATACTTACTAACATTATAAATGAAATCGTCTGTCTGTTACGCTTTCACTGGCTAATTGCTGTACCTATTTCGCAGAATTTTAGGATAGCGATAGTTTTCTTGGACTTGGATTGACTCCAAGTCCTATAAAACTAGGACTAATAACTATAGAGGCGAAATTATTAAGTTTTAATTTTTAAAACAAACTTGCACGCAGATATTCATTATCTCGTTTTCCATACAACGCGGGCGAAGCAGCGGCCAAAGGATAGATAAGTCACATTATAGAGTTATAAGAGAAATAGAAGAAGTTTACAAATAAAATGCACAATGGGCGGCCTTATAGTTTCGGCGGCGGGTTCGATTCCCGCTCAAGACAAACATTTGTGTGCATGAACATGGATGTTTGTCTTGGTCTAGGTGTTTCTATGTATAATATGATGGTATGTAGGTATTACAAAAAAAAGTATATTAAGTATGTATGTTTATCCATTATCTAGTAGTTCTAGTACCCATAGTAAAAGCTCTGCTTAGTTTGGAACTTGATGGTGTTGTGTGAATGTGGTAGAATATTATATTATTATAGCTAAATGTACCTAAGGGACAGGACGAAGTGGAAGACCTAGGCGGACGTTCTCTGACCAGATTGGAGACATCCTAAAAACAGGACAGGTGAGAAGTACCCTGAACAGAAGAGCATGCATGAGGAATCTGATGGGAGTGAATGAAGCAAGAGAGATATGTCACGATCGTTGCAAATGGCGTTCCGTAGTCTCTGCCTACCCCTCCGGGAAACAGGCGTGAGTCTATGTATGTATGTATGTAAAAGTACCTTTGGCCGCTGCTGCACCCGCGTGGTGGGAATACATCGAGTTGAGTAATATCTCAAAGCTCAAAATAGAGTACTATACTGGTCGAATATACTTGCATCTTGTTGAAAACAGCTTGGACGCTATGTAGTTTTATTTGATCTACTTCATGCGAGCCTGACACCGAATGAACTTGTCTTACAAAGACAGGTCGGCTTATATTGGTCGTCAAGCCTGTTATGTCACTATACACACAAGCGTTAATAAGAATTCAATAAAGTAGGTAAAACGGTCAAAGGATGTGTTAATTGTATAAAGTAAACATGACGTCAGTATCGCTGTTTGCCTTGAATGTTTGAACTCGCTTATTATTAGGTAAAAAAGATACAACTAGCTTAGCTGCGGCATGGTTACGAATTATAAATAATACGAAAAATTAAGTCCTAATTAAGCAAGATGCGCAAAAACATGCGAGGAAATCTTTCTGGATTTGTTTTGTTTCTATAATCAGCAGAGACACAAAGTAGGCAAGTAGCAAGAAAGGCTTATAAAAGATAGGTATCATTTATCAATAAAAAAGCTATTAACTTTTATGGACCTGTCTATGATTCCTTCGGGGCTTAGAAAAGTTTCGCTTGAAAATAATTCGTCAAAATTCAAGTTTCTCAAGTAAAATGTATTTATTTTAACTACGGTATACCAACTCGTCAATCTAGTCAGACCACTTGGTGTACTTTAACAATTTAAACACAACGACAGCGCGAAACTTGTTACATTCATAATTGATAGCTACTCTAGGCATTTAACTCGTTTGCCTAGCTCTAAATATAATTGATACCTACCACAGTAAATATCTACCTATCTATTTTATTGTGTTTTTTTATTGTTCTTCTTCTCCTACCTACTTATGTATTTTCTGACATAGGCATAGGTATAAGTAAGCAATAGTTAATTATTTATTTACTCTTATTCTTCCTAATGAATGATGCGAGTTTTGTTAACAAGTTTCAGTTTTATTGTGCTGTTTAAAGAGTTAATACATACCTACAGACCTACTCACTATTGGCGATGCAAAGATTAACCACGCGCCTCTAGCGGCGAATTTGGAAGTTGCCCCGGTAAGACACTTTTGACAGCTCAATACAATTACCACCTCGAAGCAAAGTTGTATTTAAAGCTGTCAAAGTGTCGTACCGGGACAACTTCCAAATTCGCCGCTAGAGCCGCTAGTTAGAATCTTAGCATCGCCAATAAAGGTGATGCGCGCCTTGGGCATGAACTCGGTGACCGGCACTATTCTATCGCAGATCTATATGTATAATGTAAAATAATATTTTACAACTTACAAACCCTTTAATTACTCTCTGTTACTTTTATTTTTCCATAATAATTAATACAGATCTTTTGCTAAGTTCAATATAGAAAAAAATAATTATTTATGGGTAATCAAACAACGAATATTGCAACACTGTCCTCTTTAAAACGTCAACTTCGCAATCTTCCCGTTGTGCCAACAAATCTTCAAAAAGTTTTCGTTGCTGAGAAGAAAGTCTGTGATTATAACAAATAAATACAATAAATATATTTATTTGCAGATTATAACTGACAAATAGTAGGATCTGCGCAAAAATGGCAGAAGAATCTCAAGTAAAGGCGTTTTATAATGGCAAAAACTTTTTTATTACCGGCGGCACTGGGTTCGTCGGGTTATGTTTGATCGAGAAGATTTTACGATGTATTCCTGAAGCGGGCAAGATATACCTGCTCATGAGACCTAAGAAAGGAAAAGAGATATCTGAAAGACTTGAGGAATTCCCAAAACATCCGGTAAGTTTCATATTTTTGTTCAAAACTTGGTTTTGACTAAAGTAAATAATTAAGTATACTCGAGTATGTTTTTCATGATTATTATCAATTAAAAACTTTAAATATGTATTGTTATATCTTGTTGACTACGTAGTAATGTCGTGAAATATATTTTTATTGTGTAAAGTTGTTCTTTTAATAGCAAACTACATAATATTTAAAATGTTGATGACTCAACTGTTCCATACATAATTATGGTTATAAATGATTATTGTCTGTACTAAATATTTATTGTGTGTTTGATAATATTTAAGAAATTCTGTAAAAATGTAATAGTGTAAACTATAATGTAGCATTATTAACATTTGCCATCATTTGCAACATTATTTTAATTTATAATAATATTAGGGGTGCATAGGCCCACAAAGAACTTAGGGTCCCAAGCGACCTCACCTGCAAGTGGTGCACCTGCCAATCAACGGACGAGGCTCTGGCATACAAAACAAAATATCCCGATAAGCGGCAATAGGCTTGCCACCTATTACGTGGTATCAAAACAGTGGCGAATAGTGGGCGTTTAATATGCCTTTGCCTACCCCTGCGGGGAAGCGGGCGTGAGTCTATGTATATATGTATGTATAATATTAGTATATCAAATGTTTTATTACATTTGGGTGTAGCAATGGCTGCAGTAGATTCCATAAAGCTTTACAGATTGCTTCATAACTCTTTTATGGTGATCTTACATGCACTCTACTAAGAAACAAGTCTTAACTTAGTGTTAATACATTGCAGTGCGTTAAGTTCATAAAATCAATTTCTTAATTTTATACTACTTTTGCTACATCGTGTCAAGAACTAGAGTACTAATAATAATTTGTGGGTCATATTATGTGGGAATCAAACCTACAATACATTATAATCAAGTTGTAGCGATGCAAACACATAAAACAAAATCTGTTACAAAATCGGCTTGCAAACAATTTTTTTTAATGGTATGTATTTACCAGAGATCAGATTATCAAGTGCATATTTACCTTAATTTAAAGAAAGTATGTAACATAAAACTGATAGTACCACCTCCAAAAGGCCAGTATACCGATTTTGAATGATGTATTACTTCTAGAATTTTCTACATTCATGTTTATGCTTGTTAAATTATTTTGGTATACAATCATTTAAATGACTATTATTATGATAGGATTTTAAAGAAATAACAACATATGTAATTTACAAATAAAGTCCTTGTATATTTCCAGGTCTTTGAGAAACTTCTAGAAACAAACACCACAGACATCTTCAAGAAACTCACTCCGATAGCCGGGGACGTCGGTGAAGAGAACCTCGGTCTAAGCGCTCAAGACCGACAGCTTCTGATCGACAATGTCAATGTGGTTATCCACTCGGCCGCTACATTGGACTTCCAAGAGAATCTCAGGCCTACTGTCAAGATTAACTTACTGGGAACTAGAAGGATTATGGAGTTGTGTAAAGATGCTAAGAATCTGAAGGTAATATCTTGTTCCTATAATGTTTGTTTCCTCATGTGAGTGTGTGGCCAACTCTGGTGTTGGAGTTTTTAGACTGCCTGAAGGCTTCCGACAAGGTGTAATGATTCTTGGTCCGGCAAATAAACCAGGACTGACAGCTTTACATGCCCTTCGAGGCTTAGTCGCCAATGGCGCCATTGGAGTATTTAGGTTATTTTTCAGATTGGTCCTGGGTCTTCATAAAACAATGGTGTGATGTCGACCTTAGGGGCCAGTCTATAAGTTCAATTCGTAACCAAAATTCTGGGGTTAGCACAACATCATATTGGGGTGGGCTTGGCCCAGCCAGTCCCTATAATGTTTGTTTTTCGTACGACTGTGTGGCCAACTCTGGTGTCGGAATTTTCAGACCGGCCGAATGCCTCCGACATGGTTCGACGATCCTTGTCACGAATCTGACAGCTTTGCTCTGACAGCATGCCCATTGAAGCCTCACGTGGTCACCCATTCATGTTGCGAGCAGTACAAGTGTTGCTTAATAAACCAAAACATGAGCACTACTATATTATTAATCTTTATATAATTTCCAGGTAATGATCCATGTATCATCTGGCTATGTGAACTCTTATCTAAAGGAGGCTCATGAGAAAGTTTACGAGGCTCCGGAGGACGCTGAGAAAGTCATATCTCTGATCAACACACTCAGCGATCAAGAACTGGATGAGAGGGAACCTGAGTAAGATATATTTTATACCTTATTCCCATCAAAATTCTCTTCTTTGAATTTGTTTCGTTGAATGTTGGTCATGCAAAAAATTGGCAATCAATGCAGCCAATAAATGGGCTATTTATCACAAAAATTATTATCCAAATCGGACCAGCAGTTCCTAAGACTAGCGTGTTCAGCCAAACACACAAACAAACGGTTCAGCTTTACTACATTGGCATAAACAAGTAGTTGCTATGGTTATCGTTTTGCATATGCGAAGATTTTTACTAATAGTTCTATAACTCTATAATTAAATAAATAAAAAATACTCCCTGGGGCAGGTAGATTTCGGTTTTGTCATTCTCTTTAGCCACCCATATTACCTCTGACTATACAATATTATGCTAAATATGTCTGTATGTTCACAGGATATTAAAGAACCATCCAAACACATACACATTCACCAAACACCTAGCGGAGCACGAGGTGGTCAAATGTGCAGACCTGTTCCCTTGCACCATTGTCAGACCAACTATGAGTAAGTACATAATTTTATTTTTGTTTCTTAAGTAATAGGCGGCAAACGAGCAGATGTATAGTATGATTGTAAGCGATTACCGCCGCCCTTTAGATACTAGCAACACCAAGTGCGTTGTCAGATGAGAAAAGGAAAAGGAATTTATAACTAGCAAGGGAGTTTCTTAATGAACAAAAATATGTCCTTAAATTGATGTAAAATCAGAATTAAACAGAGAAAACAGATCTAATTGATATTTTATGTGTTGACAATGTTTTATTGCAGAAAGGGCAGCGAGGTGTTGCAAATTAGAATCTGTTTTAATTTCTTTTTAACTTTATGTGACAGTAGATTTCTCTCTATCTGCGTGAGACTATTATACCTCATTAAAAAACTTTATGAATAGAGGAATAGGTATTCAAAGATGTTTTTTTTTATAGCCAATCCCGCTCTAGGAATAAATCCTGTGTCAGAGGGGACTTTACAAACATACCACCAACAGACACCATGAACACCCAGACTCGAAACAATGGATCACACAAAGTGTTGTCACGTGTGGGAATCGAACCCACAACACTCGGCGCAGTGACAAGTGGCGAGGCGGCCGCTGAAACCACTACGCCAACCGAGCAGTCGAAATATTCAAAAATATACACTTAGTGCTCCTCTATACTCCCCAAGGAACACACATGCCAAATTTCAGCTTCTCGCGCCCAATAGTTTAGGCTGTGCATTGACTGTCAGTCTGTCAGTAACACAAGAATTTTATGTTAATAAATAAATAAATAATTTTATTGAAATTCTTTTCTTTTACAATAAATTTATATCCCTGACTCCTGAGCTAGTTAAATTTCGTATTACAGGAGTCAGTGTCCCGCAATTACTTGTTTACAATTAGTATTTTATCTTAATTAGTATTTTATTCGCAAGCAGCGATAGCCTGGAGAGACCGACAGACTGCTACGCAGTGTCCGGTTTCGAATCCACGGCATCGCTTGCCAAACGGTGAAGGAAAACATCGTGAGGAAACCTGCATGTCCGAGAGTTCTCCATAATGTTTTCGAAAGACATGTGAAGTCTACCAACCCACACTAGGCCAGCATAGTGGACTATGGCCTTAACCTTCTCATAATGAGAATAGGCCCGTGCCCAGCAGTGGGACAGTTTATATATAGGGCTGATGATGATGTATTTTATTTTACTTTCAGTTGTGGCGTCATGGAAGGAGCCGGTACCTGGTTGGACTTGCTCTAAAGTGGGTCCACAAGGATTCCTTATGGGAGCCGCGAAAGGTAAAGAATTATATTTTATTTTTATTTCTTCATGGATAATGCTAGTTGGCCGCCCATAGCAAGACTTCTCATGCCGCTAGTAATAGATCGGCAAAGTTAAGTTTCCCACAGTTCCCAAAAAACTTCATTCTTATTATCCCACAGTTCCCAAGGCACATACCTGCCAAATTTCAGTTTCTTGCACCCAGGAGTTCTGGCTGTGCGTTGTCTGTCAGTTAGTCAGTAACACACAAATATACAGGGTGTAAAAAGACTCTTTAACGAAAACTGAAATCCCATGTTGTACCAATCACAAAGATCATTTTTTATTTCGGCACCATACATGAGAAAATTACTGGTTCAGGAGATATTGAGGCTCATAGTTAGTATGGAATTTTTCTAATTAGGTACAAAATCGATGCATTTACCGCGCCAATATGTTCTTTAGATGCCCTATGACCCCATGGATAAGTAGGTATTTCAAGCATTACACGCGCGGTTTTAATTGCGGTTTAAAAAAGGTGAAAACTTAAAAAAAGGTTTGTTTCCCGGGTATTATTCTTGGTTAGTATGACTTGGCATGATGTCCACAACGAGTAGACTTCGGCTTGGTGATGGGTCTTGTGACACCCTGTATATATTGTTAAGAGCTGGGGTTCGGTGATAAATTAAACTCCTATGCCACTAAACTGTACTTTATTCACTAACACACTTTATTTTAAACACCAATAAAACACTAATAAAATCTCCAGGAAACACTTCCGACTCACTTCCCTTCTAATCCTACGCTCGATGTTTATCGCTCTGTTACTTGAACTGAACTGTACTCGTGCGCTAATCCGAGCGCTATTTGTAAGGACCGGATTACATAACTGGTGCATACTAGTCTTCCCTAGAATATTCTCGTACGTCCGAGACACAGCATTGATTGTTCGAGTATTCAACAGCAACGCCATCTAGTAGAGAATAGATGGAACAATTTTAAACCATCGATCTATACCTTCTCTTCTAATTCTCTATTTTGCCGATAGATGGCGCTATTCTCAAAGTATCGGCATTCGTAATATTATACAGATTGGCGATTAAAAACAAGAGTTTTATTGCTCCTTATTTCTCATGGTTCTATCTATTGCATTGTGAAAGTAGCAGTAAATGTAAATGTAGAATCATTAAGAAACTTTCATCCGTTCATTTCATAGACGTTCATAAGCGTTACCTAAGTTAATAAATAATTTCGACTTCGAGACAAAATAACTATTAGACGATTTCATTTTATATTATTATTATATACTCACGCATGTATCGGCGAAGGGGTAGGCAGAGGTGTAATATTACACCGACATTTCTCCTTGTTATGTTGTTTTTAATATTTATTTTATATTATTTTTGTCCAGGCGTGGTCCGTCGGCTGCCCCTCGCTAAGGAAAACGTGGCAGACTATATCCCAGTAGACGTGGTGGTTAATGAACTGCTAGTCGCGGGCTGGGAAGCGGCTAAGACCAAGTAAGTTGGGTTCTTAACACGCTTTTATTATTTTGATTTTGACCTACTTCGAAACGTCGGATTAATTTGAAACTTTTCATTTTTATGAAGGACCGGTGAAATATGAATTGATTGAATTGCAATAAAGATTGATTTGATTTGAAAATACTGAGTTTTAGGGAATGTATTGAGAACATGTGCAAAAAAGGCTTTTAACACGATGTAGTATATTTAGTTCATCATCCTCCTAGCATTATCCCTTACAATTGTCATCATCGTCATCATCATCAGCCCTGTATATAAACTGTCCCACTGCTGGGCACGGGCCTCTTCTCACTATGAGAAGGGTAAGGCCATAGTCCACCACGCTGGCCAAGTGCGGGTTGGCAGACTTCACATGTCTTTCGAGAACATTATGGAGAACTCTCAGACATGCAGGTTGCCTCACGATGTTTTCCTTCACCGTTTAGCAAGCGATAATTAACAATTGAATACGCACATAACTCCGAAAAATCATCGGTGCGTGCCGTGGATTCGAACCCAGATCCTCTGCGTGGTAGTCTGTCGGTCTCTCCACTAGGCTATCGCTGCTTATTACAATTGTATAATTGTTTTTTATTCCAGGTCCGGTCTGACAGTATACCACTGTTCCTCGTCGACCTGCAAACCATTCAAGTGGGCGATGCTAGAGAACTCAGTTAACGGTATGCTGCACAAGTACCCACTCAAGAGTGCTGTCTGGTAAGTACGAAATATTTTATTTATTGATTCACCATGTGTAGGTCTACAGTTTCTTCTTTGCAATATTTTTCTTTTGAAATCGTATTGAACATACAAAATCTTCTATAACAGACACAAAGAAAACTAACAATAATGTGAATTACAAATATAATAATAAATAGATCATGCCCGCGATTACACCCGCGTTATTTAAGGCTACTACTCCGCTACCGTGGCTCATAGCGTGATGTTATATATATGCCTTCCTCGATTAATGGGCTATCTAACACTGAATTGATACTCGGGAACTACTGGTTTGTTTTATTTTGTTTTGTGTTTTTTTTTATAGACTCACCCCTGTATCCCCGAAGGGGTAGGCAGAGGCGTAATATTACACCCACATTTCGCCATAAATAATTAGGTCCCACGTAATAGGAGGCGAGCCTATTGCCGTTGCACATCACCAGACTCCGTGACTGCGTAACACTTTTGCTCGGCCCGGAAATCAAATCCGGGACTTACGATCAGCAGTCGCATACGCTATCCACTGCACCACGGAGGCAGTCATGTTTTGTGTTGTATAGTTGATTCATCGAGGAGAGCTATTGGTTATATAAGATCACACTGGTAAAAGATCGTCAAAGTTAAGCAACGCTTGCACCGGTCGCCACTTGCATGGGTGACCGCGTGTGGCATCAGCGCTACCGTGCTTCGAAGGGCACGTAAAACTGTCGCTCCAAGAATCTTTAAACCATGTTGACGTCTCCGGTTGGTCCTAAAACTCCGACACAAGAGTTGGCCACACGAAAAATAATCATAATGTTATCTTGTTCGCAGGTATCCACACTTGAAGTTCGTTCCATCGCTGCTAATGTTCAGAATATCTGCTATTTTGGTACATTTCTTCCCGGCGATATTACTGGACACTGTTCTCAGAGTGACTGGCGGCAGACCTATGTAAGTATATTTAAGATAGGCACATCATCAAGTAATTTGGTGGGTAGTTGAGATTACCAGTAACTTTTAAAATTGCTCTCCAAGTAAATTTAAATAAAACAGTTAATTTTCATAATAAAAACATTTTAATGCATAAAAGTTAAAGCTTATACTACTTACCTGCTGGTTAAGCGTTTTCCTTAAAATCTAACAAGTTTTCACATAAACACACACAATGGATACATTCAATGCTTCAAAAATCCTGGACATGCAAGCTTATTTTGAGGAGCGGATGGCAACTTTTGAAGCTGAGCTACAGAAGAAGTCGCCTCAAAGCACTCGGAGTCTGTCTGATGAATTTGCTGCATTCAAGACCTTTATTATGAAGACCTTGAAATCCTTCTCACAGCAGCTTGACGTCGTCAGCCGAGAGATCGACACGATTGAAACGCGCAGCCGCCGCAAGATGTTGCTGCTTCACGGCGTGGAGGAACGTCAGGACGAGCAGACATCTGAGCAGGTCGCGAATATTGTCAAGCAACGTCTCAAAATTGGCACTTTCGTGGTCGAAGACATCAAGCGCTGCCACAGGATGGGACGCCAGACTACCAGCGACAAGGCGAGACCCATTCTCGTGAAATTTGCGTCAGCTGCGGTGCGGGACAGCGTTTGGTTCGCAAAGACGAAGCTCAAGGATTCGGGCATCACTCTGTCGGAGTTTCTCACACGTCGTAGACACGAAGCCTTCATGGCAGCACGAGCGAAGTTTGGAGTTGCGAAGTGCTGGACGCGAGAGGGATACGTTCACGTCTTGGGCCCTGATGGTAAACGGTATCGCATCACCTCCGTTAGTGAACTAGGCAAGATCAAACTCGCAGATACTGAAAAGCCTGTCGCAAAGTCAACTGCAACAAAGGCCAAGAGAACCGCAGCTTCAAAGAAGTAAGCTTGTTCCATTGTCATTGACTTCATATGTATATTCACTTAGTTCCATTTGCACCTTCACTTTCTAAACATGAGTTTATCACTTCTTTTTCATGTAGGTATCGCGTATATTATTATTGGCAATTTGACACCACTAACCTGTCACTGTCACAACCGTCTAAGTAACGTTCCGTTACGCGCTACCTACACGGATCTGAATATTTGTATTTTTAGACTTCAATTTATAATTTTGTTTTTATGTTTCTGGAACCTACATTAGCTCTGATGTCAAATTGAGTCTTTTTATATTATTTGTTAGTTTTAATTTATATCCGATTTTTTCTTTTTTTTATACACTATTTTTGTTTATACGCAACCGGCGGGTGGACACAATGAGCGAAGCTTGCCGCGGTAATTAGAAATAGAATTATTGATTTATTTTATTATTTATTTATTAATTATTGATATTTATTTATATTCATATATTTATTATACTTATGTCAGATACGAACTCAAATAGCGATGATACCTATCTTTCCGCTACAAGTCTTGATGACAGTTTTGTAAGTGTCCCCTCTCTAGGAGACATTCTTCAATCGCAGTTCTCAGACGTACCCAGGAACTTTAATGTAGTCCATATTAATGCGCAGAGTATTCCAGCTCATTTTCCAGATATGCTGGCAAATTTAGATTGCCAACACATTCATGCCGTCCTTGTGTCCGAGTCATGGCTGAAACCATGTCTCCCTTCCACGTCTTATTCACTTCCAGGTTTCCGGCTGATTAGGAATGATCGTGCATTCGGCACTGGAGGCGGTGTTGCCATATATTTACGTCACCATATTCCCTATACCATAGTCAGTATGTCTCCACAGCCGCCACTGTCGAATGGTGGCGAGTATCTATTCCTAGGAGTAGAACTTCACCACGTTAAAGTATTGTTAGGCGTATTCTATTCCCCTTCAAGTCGTGTAAACTATTTTCCATCTTTTGAGCAAATTTTAGAAAATTTAACTCCATCATATAGCCACACTATTATAATGGGTGACTTCAACACGTGTCTCCTCAAACAAGATTCACGTGCTGCTTTATTCCGGCATACCATAGAGTCTTGCAATTTGTCAATTTTGAATTTAAACGCAACTCATCACTTTCCCAATTGCACTCCTTCTCTTCTCGACCTTATTCTGGTATCTTCTTCCGATCTGGTCGATAAGCATGGTCAATGTACAGCGGATGGGTTTTCCTACCACGACCTTATCTTTGTTTCATATAAAATACGCACACCCAAAATGAAACCCAAGGTAGTCCAGCAGCGCAATTTTAGTGGCATGGATCTTGACAAACTGCGCATCGATGCCTCTAATATAGACTGGCTCCCTCTGTATACCTCCGAGTGTGTCGATAGCAAAGTTCATGAACTTACTACCAATCTCATCCAGTTATATGATGTGCATGCGCCACTCCGTACCATTAAACTGAAGCACCTGCCGGCACCTTGGCTAACAGATGACATCAGGAAAATCATGGCCAAAAAATCTGCTGCCAAGGCTAAACTGAAGTACAGATCTACTCCCTCAAACCATGAGAAGTACATAGCAACTAGAAATCTCTGCAACAAGGTGTGTAGGAATGCGCAACGCCAATATATTCATCAGTCCGTTGAAAACGGTGATCCAGCTAAGGTCTGGCAATTTCTTAAAAGTCTGGGAGTTGGTAAAACACGGCATCAATGTATTCCAAACAATGTTAACCTTAATTCTCTTAATTTACATTTCACTACTTCGTCCAAATTTGATGGAAATATTAAAAGTGCCACCTTACAACATCTTTCATCTTTACCAACTCCAGCTTATTCTCCCTTCATCTTCTCGCAATTTACCGCATGTGATGTTAAGAAGAACATACTGGCTGTTACGTCTAATGCAGTCGGCAGTGATAGTATTAGCCGTAAAATGATCCTTCCCATCCTCGACGAAATCCTTCCCGTCCTATGTCACATCTTTAACCATTCCATTAGCCGTGGCATCTTTCCATCCGATTGGAAAGATGCAACAATAATCCCTTTGCCCAAGAAACCTAAGCCCTGTTCCTTCTCAGATTATCGACCCATATCCTTACTTCCCTTCTTGTCGAAAGTCCTAGAACGCTTAGTTCACGCTCAACTCAGTTCCTTCCTACATGAAAATTGTCTCCTAAACACATATCAGTCTGGTTTCCGCCCTGGCCACAGTACTACCACTGCACTGGTTCACGTAACTGATGATATTAGGCTTGGTATGGACAGTGGAAATCTAACGGTCTTGTCTTTACTTGATTTTAGTAATGCTTTTAACACCGTGGATTTCCACATCATACTTGGCATTCTACGCTCTCTTAACGTATCTCCATCGGCAATTGACTGGTTTCGTAGTTACCTGTTCGGCCGCCGGCAATGTATACGCATCGAAGACTCGTATTCCACTTGGTCTGACACTAATGCCGGTGTGCCACAGGGTGGCGTGCTTTCTCCTCTACTCTTCGCTATATTTATTAATACCATCTCAAACCAATTAATTTCATCCTACCACCTTTACGCAGACGACTTGCAAATCTATACGCAAGCCCCTTTAAATAAACTGGCAGAAGCTTGCAATACTATTAACGCAGACCTGGCCAGAATCTGTGAGTGGACCAAGAAATACGGTCTCATAATAAATACCAGAAAAACACAGCTAATTATTATAGGCAGCCCCAAACTGGTCTCAAAAATCAGTTGGTCCGATCTGCCACAAATCTATTTTGATGGACAAAATCTCCTTTTCAGTAAAACGGTGAAAAACTTGGGGATCACTTTGGATGAAAATTTGTCCTGGAAATCTCAAGTGCAAGAGACAAGTCGCAAGCTTTTTGCATCGGCAGGTTCGTTGCGTAGGTTACGCAACTTCCTTCCAACTGCTACTAAAATTGCGCTCGCCCAGTCTTTGCTTCTGCCCATAATTGACTATGCTGATGTCAGCTATCTTGACCCCACTGAGGAGCAGATGGATAAACTTGAGCGTCTCCAAAACTTTTGCATAAGATTTATATTTGGTCTGCGCAAATATGATCACGTTTCAGATTTTCGCAACAAACTCAAGTGGCTCCCAATTCGTCTTCGCAGGAATACTCACATTCTTACATTATTATATAATGTTCTATTTAATCCTTGTACTCCCTCCTATCTCAAAGAACGTTTCAAGTTCCTTCATGACACACATATAAGGTCTTTGAGGTCGTCTGAGGATCTGACTCTGGAGATGCCAAGGCATTCCACAAATTATTTTGATAAATCCTTTTCTGTTCAGGCAGTGCGTCTGTGGAATGCATTGCCATTACAAATTCGAAGAGCAACATCATTGACTATTTTTAAAAATTTGTTATACAAACACTACTTAAGGCGCTGTCCTAAGCGACTGTTTTGGTAAATGAGGGGGTGAAGCAGGGGAGGTGAAGGGCGCTTAGCGCCGTCTATTGCGGGGCGCCCCCCTTCATTCTCGTCGTGTGCGGCCGTATTCTGGCGACATCCGTATTCCAATATTTCAAAATCGCAAACAAAACGTTTTAACATATTGAATTGAGATACTGATATTAAATTTATATTACATAAATCAATCTGTTTGTACAATATAGGCATAGTGCAATTTTTGTTCTCAGTGGAGCCATGAGCAAAACTGGTTTACATTAGACGTTATAGGTATTAATTTTTTTTGACGAAATTATTGTTGACGAAAGTCGATACCTACGTGCCGTAAGATGATAAAAATAATCAAGTCAGTTCCATATATGGAGGCCCTAATTATTTTTGTTTTGTTTTTGTATAAAAATGGTGAAACAGTTCATAGAATACCTACATCTAATTCCATTGCTGCCAGTTTTCAAATCTGTTTTGCAATAAATTGGCTGTTACATGCGGGTGGACAGACAGACAGACATGGCGAATCTATAAGGGTTCCTACAATATATAAAAAAACTACCTATAATAATATAATACTATCCTACAAAATATAAAGGGCTTTTACAATTTTTGGCTACGGTACCGCAAAAGCCGTATCTCAACTAAAGCGAGTTACGAAATAATTGAAGTTTAGTAAAAGTTGATTTATTTGATTTATTTATGGATGTTTTATTGTTATTATAGGTATAATTATTATGGTAAAGGTTTCAAAATACGTCGCCGTTTTTAGGGGTTGTGAATGGTTGAGGGGGAGGAGGGGAGGTCTCGGAACCCGCCCTCACCATTTTCACTTGCCGGAAATACTTGGTTTCCTCTGAAAAATAATATCTCCAAACATACCGATGTTTGGAGATATGCGATGGAGATATGTGTGCCATACACACCGGTGTATGGCACTGCCAACTTCCACATTCTTCACACTAGTTTAATAAACTAAGGTTGACGGAGCCCTGCTTCGCAGGGTTCCTATTTTCGGATTAAGAGTCAAAAGAGAACCTAACAACCTATTTAGTTACTTATTACAGTCGCACTTAACCCTAGGCACCCGAAAGCAATGACGCACAAATTTGACATTAGCTGTCAATTTGATCATTCCAAGATGGCGAGTTTGCGTTTCGTTTCACGTTTTTCACATAAAACCTAAAAATGACATTAGTAAAACTGTACTAAAGTATAAAAACTACTACTAAGAATTTTTGGAAATTGTTTAAAAATATTTTGACGCAACTCCGGCAGCCAAAATTACTTTTAGGGGATTAAAACTAACTTCTTTAAGCCCCCTTTAAGCTTGGTGGTACACCACCAATACCCTCAAATTCAGGCATCTCGTTTCGAAACCCAACCCAAATTATAGAATTAAAATTTGAGTTAGGTACTGCTTTTTCGTTGGCTCTCCTCATACATGTTTGTATGGAAAAATATAAAAAAATTCTTTCGCTTAAAATATGTGTTGTTTCAAAGAAAATAAATATTAAAAGATATTTATTTATCATTTACTAATGAAATACAGAGTTTACGGCTCATCAAAAGTTAGCTGTCTCCTACAACCCGGCAGGTTTTCTTTATTCTCATCGAAAGTTAAAGGCAGTGTGTAAGGTGATAAGGCTTTACATACTGCTATGTATCGTCTATTCATAGGCTAAGCGTTGCAGTTTGTAGTGTGCGTAAGACACCTGCGAGTGTCTCTGTGTGCGTAAGGAAGCACGCCACCATTATTTAAAATATAACGTCAGTATGCAATTGACTCACTGTTTGATTGCGCATACGCTTCCCGCTTCCGCATCTCATAAATCCTTTGTGCATATCCAACACATACATACATATCGTCACGCCTTTTATCCTCGAAGGGGTAGGCAGAGGTGTATTTCTACACTCACTTTTCGACAGATATACTTTAGTCCCACGTAATAAGGGGCGAGCCTATTGCCGTACCGAGCACATTTCCAGACTCCGTGCTGCTACTGAGAATTTCGTGACAGAAAAACCCAATAACACTGCTCGACCCAGGAATCGAACCCGGGACCTCCCGATCCCATGCACACATTTATGCCCCGAGACCAACGAGGCAGTCGTATAGGGTTTGATGTCGAGTTTTCCGTCTCTACGCAAAGATGGTATTTGCATCGTGTTATCCCTTAGTCGCCTCTTACGACACCCACGGGAAGATAGGGGGTGGTGACACTTGTATTCTATGCCGTCAACCACACGGTGATGAGGCTTCAATACTTATTATTTGCTGTTGTTCACAAGGCACATTTTCATTTACTTTCCTTTTAAGGCTTGGTATTGTAGAAACTTCAAGCACTGATTAAACATTTTCCTCTCCGTGATTTTGCAATGCCATCCCTTGAGCTCGACGAGAATCAACAATTTCAGGCAACTGCCAATTCATATAAAACGCCACAAGCTTTTCTTTAATTTTCTTCTCCCAGAAAACATCATCTCTTTCTATCATTTCTATTTTTAGTGGTTTACTTTCGCCACTCCACACAGCAAATAAACATTTTTGTTTGCGTGTAACGTGGCGTTGCCCCTGAATTTGGTAATAACAATTACAATATTTGTTTAGACTAGTCTTTTTTATCATTTTTCCATATTTGTATTTTATTTGCTCTTATACTATTCTCCAGACCATTCTTATAGGCAACTATAGAACATTAAATTTCTACAATCATGTTTGGACCTATTAATACATTTGGCGTGGCACCAATAAACGGATAATTCACAAGGCTCGATTGTTACATTTTCTTGCTTCGCCAGTTGTTGCAAAGCCAGTGGTTCATTTTAGACTCCATGCGCAACTGCTTTTACATTGCAAATATTTTATTTGTACAAAATAATTTTTACTAAGTTGGCTTTACTGCTGTTATCTCTTCTTTTTACCACTATACCAAAATTTGAATCTGTCAACATATTCTTACGCAATTCCAACCAGTCACTACTATCCCTCATGATTTTTTTTTGCTTATCACTCTTGAAGAAATCGTGTTAGGAATTACTGCAGTCAAATGTGTGTAAGACGTTACTAAACTGTAACATTAACTTCACTGTAATTACAATAAAGATAATTAGTTAGATACTTTATTATTAAAAAAATACTATAACTTGTGTTATAGCAAACGGAGAAGTCACCCTTACTTATAAATTATAGATTTTAGAAATTAAAAAGATATTAGATGTACTGAGACATACCTAATAGTTAATGAATAATCAAAGTTTTACCCGATGTACCTAAATAGGTTTATGTTCACAACACAATAATACAACATTCGTTACCGCTTGTGTGCGGACTGCGGAGCGCCATATTAGCGCTGTTTATTGTTCACCGTGGCGGCATCTTAGCGCTCCAGGCGCTCTGACAAGTTAATGAATTCGCAATATATAGGTTCATACAATGATTCGATTTTATGTTATTACTCTTTCAAATATTGAAAACTGTGGCAGCTATGTATTGTGAGGATAATTTATACAATTATATTATGCATAATCGATAATCTATAACATAGTCAGTCATAAAAGCCTCTTATGAAAATAATTTATGTAAAAATGTTACATATTTCATAATCTCTTGGCCATGGATGAATTTCTATTTCATTACGACAGTTTCTTGTACAAATCCTTCGTAGGACTTTATTTCTCTAATTGTCAATATTTTATTCTTCACAGAAAGAATAACACATTAAACGTAACAAGAATATAAACTAAGGTCCTAATTATATGTGCCTAAAGTCACGTGAAAAGCCTATTTGATTCAAAGTATTCAGTCTATGTATAACATAAAATATGAAATTACGAACATTTTAACAAAAATGTTTACGTAAAATTTCGTGCAGCGGAGACGCAAGCGACGTGACCTATCTCTCACAGGGCTCATAGCCGAATGATGAGGTCTGGGCGGGCCGTAAACTAGCAACTGACACTCAGTACACCGCTTATGCTAATAAGGTTTAAATTGCCGAAGCGTTTGATATTGATGGGATCAACCGAGCGTCAAAATCATAGACGTTTGGCAGATTTTATTTAATTTTACAAAGTATACACGTATAATATGAAAATAAATAGGGTAATTCTTTAGTTCATTAGGTTTCCTACAATATTATTAAATAAAATATGATAGCTTACGATCAAAATATTGCAAACAGTGAGACGAAAGATTATTTTCTGCCTCGTTTTTGTGATTTTTTTACCGTGATTCTATTTTACATACATGAAAAATTCTTTCAAAACTCTTTTGTTCGGATTTTTGACTATAAGCTCTATTTTTTGCAAGTTTGTAGTATGTTCCGTTATGGCTAGTTGCGCGACGAAAAATTAGGTGTTTCACGGCTTCTGAGGTATAACAGCGCCTTAAATTCTTAACGTATTTAAATTTATTTATGTAGTTTACTTTTACTCGAGTTCTAGGTATGTATTACAATGTATCTATCATGTTTGTTATATATGTATATTTATATATATTCATATATAATTTATATTGTATGTATGTATCATGTATATACTTAATCTATGTATGTGTAAGTATTTATATGTGATATGTAAATGTATGTATGTATATTATGTAAATCTTTTTTATTGCGAATTCTACTTATTAACTACACCATCGCCTCATAAAACGCTAACATCATTCCTGTCCATCCAAAGGTTGCCTGGAAGAGATCGCACTTAGCGATAAGGCCGCCGATTGTGCATTACTCGTAGTTTTTAAGCCTATATTGTAAACATTTATTTTGGTGTACAATAAAGTATATTCTTATCTTATCTTATCTTATCTTATCATACAAGCATTATAACGGCACCGCTCCCACCCAGCGTATAATTTTCCATTCCAATTTGACCATTGAATTACCTACAAGCCGTGTACGTCTTGGATGCAACCGGGATAACGCTAGGGAGATGATGACTGACTTACAATACATGGTGTATACATATAACAAACATTATATTTTTGCCATTTTATAAATAATGGTACCGAACCCTTGGTGAACGAGTCCGACTCGCACTTGGCCGGATTTTTCTTACTTTATTCTATGTATTCATATAAAAATCTTCTCTTTTCCCAGATTGGTCCGTCTCCACAAGAATGTATGGTCATCTTTGAACCGATTGGAACACTTCATCTTCAGCGAATGGAAATTCCACAACCCGAACACTATAGAACTGAACCAGAAACTCAACAAGACGGACAAACAACTCTTCTATATAGATATTAGTAGTTTACATGTAAGTACGGTTTTTATTCTTTATTATAGTACTCAGATGAGCCCGCAGATACACACGCGTTATTTAAGGCTACTGCTCAGCTCCCGTGGCACATTTATTTTATTTATTTATAGACTCACGCCTGTATCCGCGAAGGGGTAGGCAGAGGTGTAATATTACACCCACATTTCGCCATGAATTCTTAGGTCCCACGTAATAGGGAATACATTATAATAGGGGGCGAGCAATAGGCTCGCCCCCTATTATAATGTATATGTAATTCCGTGTATTATTTATTATTAGTAATATTATGTAAAGCTCAAGAGTGTGTTTGTTTGTTTGGGTGCACGTGCTAATCTCAGGAACTATTGAACCGATTTCAAAAAATCTTTCAGTGTTAGATAGCCTATTTATCGAGAAAGGCTATAGGCTATATAACACCACGCTATGAGCCACAGGAGCGGAGCAGTAGCCTCAAATAACGCGGGTATAGCCGCGGGCTCATCTAGTCTGAATATATAAAATTCTCACGTTACTGACTGACCGACAAACAACGCACAGCCAAAACTATTGGTTTCAAAAAGCTGAAATTTGGCATGTATATATCTTGGGGACCGTAGGGGGCACTAAGAAGGTAATTGCCGAAATGCCCTCATATCGGGATGAGACGTTTAAATTAAAAAAAAGTGGTAGTGGTCATTTTCTAATACAAAAATATAACTTATTTTTCAGTGGGAGGAATATTTCCGACAGTTACACTTGGGAGTAAGGAGGTACCTGAATAAGGAAAAGGAATCCACTTTAGAAGCGGCCAGGAGTAAGGATACACTGTAAGTTTACTACTCAAATCATTATAGCTTAGCTTGCCTTAAGTTAAGCAACGATGGCACAGGCCACCGAATAGATAATTAACATTGCAAGCAATACCTAATTAACAATTCAATACGCTCATAACTCCGAAGTCGGCGCGCGCCGTGGATTTGAACCCGTTACCCTCTGCATGACAGTCTGTTGTAGTGATGTTCCGGATATCCGTATCAGTATCCGCGGATATCCGAGGAAGAAAAAAGATCCGTATCTGTATCCGTATCCGTTACTTTTCTCGCGGATCTTTTACGGATCTTTCACCTTATTAATTTTCAACTGATAGGATGGAATGCTATAGGTGGTTAGGTAGAATTAAAAAACAATTAAATTCCATTCAGAGTATTTTAATATAATTTCAATACAAGTCGAAACATGATCAACTAATCGTTTCAACATTGATTCAGTAAGAAAATAAAGATCCGTATCCGTATCCATATCCGCGGATCTTGACACCAAATATCTGTGTTCCGATCCGTATCTGCGGATATCTATACATTTTTAACGATCCGGCACATCACTAGTTTGTTGGTATATCCACTAGGTTATTGCTGCCTCTCTTCTCTTACTTTCTGTAACAGGCACAATTTCGGAGTTGCCTAAAAAAAATGTTTTTTATAGACTAATGTATTTTTTTATCCTCTAAGGCATAGGCAGAGGTGGTTTGTCATGTTATGAATTTCTTAGTCCCACGTTATAGGGGGCGAGCGTATTGCCTTTACCGGGCACATTGCCAGACTCCGCCCTGCTATAGAAAATTTGGAAAAACCCAGTGACACTTGTCCGACCCGAGATTCGAACCAAGGATATTCTGATGAGCAGACGTATTCGCTATCCACTGGACCAAGGAGGCAGCGTCTGAATTAATTATTTTGAATTTTGACTGCACGGTTGGCGTAGTGGTTTAAGCGGCCGCTTCGCCGCTTGACACTGCGCCGAGTGTTGTGGGTTCGATCCCCACACGAGACAACACTTTGTGTGATTCATAGTTTGTCTGGGTGTTCATTGTGTCCGTTAGTTGTATGTTTGTAAAGTCCCTCACGGCACATGATTTATTCCTAATTGTCTTTTCAAATTTTTTTTAATATTATTTTTTTTTGTTCCAGATTGCTAGCATTCCATGTAGTATGGCAATTATTCATCATTTGGTTCCTATGGTTCATTTTCGCGTGTCTCACTGGCCTGTCAATGGCCCACAGTGCTTGGATTGCGCCGACAATCTACATACTTTTATCGTTCTTATAGACATAGTAATAAGGACTATATTTCAAAAGCAAATGTACTGTTTTTGTATCCTAAAATCAAACGATTTTGGACCTTATATACTAATTTTAAATTGGGTAGTTGACTGAACCTACATGTAATTTAATACTAAGATATAAAGCTGAAGAGTTCGTTTGTTTGTTTGCTTGAACGCGCTTATATTCGGAACTACTGCTCCGATTGGAAAAATTATTTCAGTGTTAGATAGCCCATTTATCGATTATCGAGGAAGGACCTGTTCCTGAGTTAGCGCGATCAAGCAAACAAACAAACTCTTAAGCTCTATATATTAGTATTAGATATATTTATTTGGCCGTCTCTGTATAATTAACAATATTAAAATGCTGTTAAAGTAACCTAATATTAAATAACTATCAAGTTAGCTTTTCCTTTTTCTATTTTTGAGATAATACATTTTTAGTCAACTACCTTATTGCAATAAATGTATTTGTGTATGTATTATTGTAAAATGTCTATTTGTAAGTGGGAAGTATTAATACGGTTATTGAGAGTATAGGGATCTTTTAATAAATTATTTTTATAATAAATTTTAGTTGTTTTATTTTAAATTAAAGTTAGCCGCCGTTAACTTTCTACCAATATTTTACCCCCCTCATCATCATCAGCCTATAGCAGTCCACTGCTGGACTATGCCTCTCCTTTGAAAAGAGGAATTGGCCTACTATACCACGCTGGCCAAACGGGTTGGTATAGGGTTTGTATCAAGTTTTCCTTCTCTTATAGAATAAAAAAAGTGACGGCTTATTATTTTTTGCTCTTATATCGTGCTATACTAGCTGACCCAGTGAACTCCGTATCACCTTTTTTTCCAAGCCCCTTTTCCAAAGTTACCATTGACTTAGAGCTTAATCCCTTATCATTCCAGGGTCTATAAATGATGCAAAAAATAAACATAGATTTTTATATAATATTGAATTCCCCATTGCTTAAAATATCGGAGACGATACGCAGATCGACTTAAAAAAAAATCCCGTCCGCCTTCTTTGATTTCCTATCCGCCATCTTTGATCACGAAATAGATGTTGTATTTGGATTCATCATCCCTTAAATCATCAGAGACGATACCCATATTGATTTTTAATTTTTTTCCCATCCGCCATCTTTGATTTCCCATCCGCCATCTTGAATCACGAAATAGATCTTGTATTTGGATTCCCCATCCCTTCAAACATCGGAGACGATACCCATATTGATTTAAAAAAAAAATCCCATCCGCCATCTTTGATCACGAAATAGATGGTGTTTTTAAATTCCAAATTCCTTAAAATATCGGAGACGATACCCATATCGACTTAAAAATCCCGTCCGCCATCTTTGATTTCCTATCCGCCATCTTAGATCACGAAATAGGTTGTATTTAGATTCGCCATCCCTGAAAACATCGGAGACGATAACCATATTGATTTTTTAACACTTTCTCATCCGCCATCTTTGATAACGAAATAGATGTCGGATTTGGATGCCCAATCCCTTTAAATATCGGCGACGATACCCATATCAACTTAAAAAAAAACCCGTCCGCCATCTTTTATTTCCTATCCGCCATCTTTGATCACGAAATAGATGTTGTATTTGGATTCACCATCCCTTAAATCATCAGAGACGATACCCATATTGATTTTTTTAATTTTTCCCATCAGCTATTTTTGATTTCCCATCCGCCATCTTGAATCACGAAATAGATCTTGTATTTGGATTCCCCATCCCTTTAAACATAGGAGACGATACCAATACTGATTTTTTAAAATTTTACCATCCGCCGTCTTTGATTGCCCATCCGCCATCTTTGATCATGAAATAGATGTTGTATTTCGATTCTCCACCCCTTAAAATATCGAAGGCGATACCCATATTGATATTTAAAATTTTCTCATCCGCCATCTTTGATTTGCCGTCCGCCATCTTGGATCACTAAATAAATTTCATATTATTAATCAGCGTCCCGAAAATCTCGAAAACGATACCCATATAGATTGTATCCTATTCGTTTAGCCTTTTTTTGCCTTTGATCCAACCCTCCCCCTTCTCGTTTGACCATTTTAGTATTTTTGTCTGGCTCCTAAAAGTTGTGGCGTAATTTTATATAGCCTATAGCCTTTCGGAATAATTGGGCTATCATAGGCAATAACAATTTTTAAAATCCGACTGCTAGTTCCTGAGATTAGCCGACATTATGTTTTAGCCTCTTTAGCCTTTTGCCCAGCCCCAAAGGGTCAAAGCGTTATATTATATAGCCTATAGCCTTCCGGAATAACTGGGCTATCGTATACAAAAAGATTTTTTCAGATCCGACCGGTAGTTCCTGAGATTAGCGCGTTCAAACAAACAAACAAACTCTTCCGCTTTATTATATTAGTATAGATAGGTCACCTGGTGGTTCATATGACCCATCCATTTTTGGATATGGGCCTGTAGTCTATTACAGTGTTGTTCTCTGCATAATATACTCCTCTGTCGGCTCTTACGACACCCATGGGATGATATGGGGTAGTGATATTCCGTATTCTTAACCACACGGACATCACTTTTTACATTTACATTTTTTTGACATTTACCCCCTTAGGGGCAGAATAAAAAAAACGTTTTTGTTTTCTAAAGACATGTGAAGTCTGCCAACCCACATTTGGACAGCGTGGTGGACTACTGCTGACCGTCCTCGTCGGCATCGTACGCATTGGACGCATCGCATTATTTTTTCATACTGCGTCCACTGTATCGGCAGCGATCGGATTGCCGACGCAAGTACCAATGATCGTACGATCGACGAGAATGGAGGAAAGCGAAGAAAAACAATTTGTCGTTATTGCTTGTTTGTTAGTAGAAGAGGAAGAAAATGCAAAAACATATTTCATTATTTATTTTGAAAGGTAATATAGAACTACATATTCTTTGAAACTTTAAAGCGTCTACCTGTTACAGTTAGTAATTTTGACCAAAAAATACGAAAAAACACGTTTTTTGTATGGGACCACCCCTTAATATAAATATTTTTTTAATTTTAGTATTTGTTATTATAGCGGCAACCAAAATGCATAATTTGTGAAAATTTCAGCTTTCTAGCTATCATGGTTTATGAGATACAGCCTGGTTACAGACAGATAGACGGACAGACAGACAGACAGACAGATAGCGGAGCATATTTTCTGTTCCGAGGGAGGCTTAGTAATAGGGTCCCGTTTTTTACCTTTTAGGTACGGAATACTAAAAAGAAATTATAATGTGTGGATACATGACATTCCGTATGACGTCATCGGCACGCATCGCAAGGCGATGCGCATCAGTGGACGCTTAGCATATACCTTAACTTTCCCATAATGTGAACAGGCCCGTACCCAGCAGTGGGACAGTCTTTAAGTATAGACGTAGTAGTACTATTATTTGTAAAGTGGTATTTATTGCGGCGATAGCCCAGTGGTGTATGTAACGGACTGCCGAGACGATGGTCTCGGGTCGATCCCCAGTTACCCCGGTCACACACCTCTGACTTATTTATGTGTGTATTAAAAGTGTTAATTATCGTTCGCTTAATAATGTGCTCGGTAGATGGCAGTAGGCTCGCCACTATTACATTGGGACCGAAACATATAATTGGAGAAGTGTGGGTGTGTATTAAATACGTGGGTATGGAATTAGAAAGCAAACAAATATCAAAATAAAAGAAGGGATTCTGTAATAAAATAAAAGAAGGTATTCTGAACTAAAAGAAAAGAGTAATTTTGGCGTATTTATGAAATTAGAATCATCTGCTATAATTTACAAATATTATTTACAGCCTAGAGACGTCCACTGCTGGACATAGGCCTCCCCCAAGGTTCTCAACGCAGACCGATTTGGAGCTGCCCGCATCAAATTATTATTAACGTAGGTAGGTAATTTTTACTTACAAGTATTTCAATTGTCCTTCGAAATGTCCACCGCTATTGTCAATACACAGACGGGCACGTTTTATTAAATTGTTTTTAACGAGAGAAGTACGCTTCTGTCTTTTCACTTCGTCAAAAGCGTCCAATATGCGTTGTTTTAATTTTTCGACACTAACCAGCTCACTTTTGTACACCCACGAAAAGAAGTCTAAAGTAGTAACTGAGCATGGAGGCCAGGCTACAGGCCCGCCTCAACCGATCCGCTGGCTTCCAAACTCTTCCCTGTACAAACGCACAGCTGCACTCGCGTGATGTGAACTGATAAGCCATCGCGTCGGGCAAACGTAAACAACTGTTGCGTCGAAAACATTATGTGCTTGCTTCCGCTAACAATTTAGCACTGCGGCGCGGGTGTAGAGGGACAGGGGGTGGCGAGCTTCGAGTTTGCCCGAATTTATCAATGGAGCAGTGCCGCGTAGGTACGCAAGCGAATAGAAAATATGATTAGTTAAAGATACTTAGAGCCCCGTTAAATTTTGTGTACTAATAAAAAAATAGTGGTGTATAATACCAGGTTATACAGATAATAATTAATATACAACAGGGGCCCAATTCTGCTAAGTAAATATAGTCTCGATATCATGTATTCATGTCAGTGTCATACTTACGTCACAAAAAGCGTATTCTTCTAAATTATCTGATATTTGAATGAAATTGTAACGTGATCGTATGTGTCAAAGACGAACTGTTTCTTTTAAATTATACGATAATGACATTAGGTTATCAGAATACCGTTTTTAAATCCATTCAAGATATAATATCAATGTCATATAAAAATAGCCGAATAGGGTATTTTACCCCATGTGAAAAAAAATATAATAAAGTATATTTAAGATAGTATTACCGGAAAACATACGGAATATATTACTTACAGCTCATAAAATGAATAAATAGAACTTTAAAACCATTTTAAAGAATTCCGTTTTAGTATCTGTGATTTAATCACGCAAAACGGCAGCCGCCATGACGAATGTCATTAACGTCAAATGACGTCATAAACTTAGTAGAATTTTAAACAACTAAACCACGTGACTGTCAAAAAAGCAAGCATTATACGTTGTTTACTAATATGATGCGTAAGCAAGATGGCGTCCAACGTTTTGGTCTGATAAACCGCCAATATTTAAAATGTATTTTTAAAAGTTAAAAAAAAATACTTATCAACTGAATATATTTTTTGTAATTTTTCTACTACTTTCCTAAAGTCATAGGATCATCTTGAGACACTTTTCAAAAAATGGTGGAATACCCTATTGGCCCCCTGGTCCAATGACAAAAAAATTCTATGCATGCGACGAAAAAGGAGCTAGTTCAGCATATGCCAGATCGAAGCTCTTGTAGGTACTTCCCCGCTTAAGCCGACACATTCATGCTGAATTCAGCAAGGTAAAAGAATACACACTTATATAGGTAAATTCACGAAAGTTGACCACAAATGGCGGCCGTCGCGCATATGTACATTCGTGCACCAATGGCGTTGCTCCATTCTTGACGCATTTAGGGAATGCGTCAAGAACGGAGCCACGCCATTGGCACTCCACCCGCGCCTCACCCCGCACCTCCACGGGGACCTAAAAAATGATTTCTGCGCAGTGGTCATCTTTCGTGAACCGACCTATATCTATGTAACTCCACAGACGTACGCCTTACCAATGAATACAAAGGACAATGGCAGATCTCCATACATCAAAATGTCTGCAATTAAATTGAAGCGAACAGTAATAAAATATATATAAAAAAAATTGACGTAAGTAACAGAGTCTATAAATGATTCTATTTTCACTCAGGAAATGTGGAAAAAGAAGATATTGGTGTTTGAATTTTAGTTAAGAATAAACAATGTAGGTAAAAGGAAAGTTATAGTATGAAAGTTAAACAATGTGGGTAGGTACCATGAAGGTATAGATAAACATGGAGGCCACAGCTGGAACAAAGCCTTGAGTCAAATACCTACATTTCTCTATCTCACTCTCTGTGGTCTGACCTCTCATTTTAGCGTGGATTTAGTATTGCTATCTTCTTATTAAAATCTCCGAGTAAGCTCTTAAAAAGAGCCGACATATTAAGCAAATCAGAAGTTTACACGGTCAATTAATGTGTATTTAAATCAAGAATTGAAATCCAATCACTTGTTAAAACTCCCAATATTGTAGGTCTCGAACGCTTATAATCATGGTTGGCGAGACAGTGAATTATAATCCCATTTCCTAAGGATTTGGTAATGTGGCAACATTGGCCACCATATGTCAAGTAAATCTTGTCAATATGGCAGTGGTTGGTTGAAAAGAGATGGTATGACCACAGTGAGCGAGATAGCGATACATCATTTGAGCTTCAAGTAGGTATTCGGAGTGCGGTCTCCATGTTTATCTATAACTTCATGGTAGGTACGTTTGAATTATCAAATGACATATGTCAGATTGACATCAAAACGCGGAAGTATTTTGTAGCATCTAACTGTCAAAGCCAAAGACAAAAGCAGAGCTGCACATTTTAAATCGATACAACATCAAAACGATTCTGTGACGTTTTTATTTGATTCAAACGTTGTTTTGCTTCAAAAATATTGGCTTATTGATATAATGTTGATTAAAATAAATATTAAATAATTGCATTTTAAACCAAACCAACTCTATAAAGGTCGATCGTATCGATTACTTATTTAATAATCGATACGGATATAGCACTCACGTCTATTCCTGTCACACCATTGTCTATGGCAACAATCAAATAATAATGTATTCGTAATCAATTGGAATGCTTTTTATCATCATAAAATACTCCAGCTTTAACGAGAGATAGTGAAAATATTAAAAATCGTAGAAAAAAAGAACAATTTGTTTTGTTCATATGAAGTTTAAGGTCGCCACAACAAACCCAGACCAAATTCTGCCATTGTTCTTTTTACTTAATAGAAGCTTATTTCTTAAGGATATCGTGTGCCGATTAAAGTTGGCGTATTGACGGTTGTCAGTGTAGTACGTAGTTGGCGCCGTTGGCGGCGCTGGCGTCGTTCTCCGTCTTTCTTGCTCTCGTAGTTAAGTGACACAGGAGAAACTTTCGTCTCTCTTGCACTCGTAGACTCAGCTGTAACAGCGCGACTGCCACGCCGCCAAGCGGCAATATGGTTCACACTGGTCACAGAAAGTTTGTCTTAAAAGCGCCAGTAAGAAATACATCTCTATAAATAAATATCTATGCTCTATGGCCTTACACAGCTGCAGATCACGTCCTTGTCACAGCCTGTCTCATTTGTGACACCTCCCACAGAGTACCTTTTTATATACCTACGGAAAACACCTCCCTAGAGTCAAGTCACATATTTTGTCATTTTTACCTTCAAATTATAAAATTCAAATTCAAATTAAATTTTAGGATTCTGATATAAGGTTATATGCCTGAACTAGGATAAACCTGTGTTTCAGGCGATAAGGGCTAAATAGATACTATAAAATATATATCTAATGTCTTACTTACTACAATATTTTTAGTACGTCATGTTTTAGTACAGTAATACTAGATCTACAATATCTTATCAATAATTACAACTAATAAATTGAGGTAAAGGTGTATTTTGTTGAGATAATTATTTTAACACAATTAATAATTTTTCTGTATCTTCGTAGGACATATTGAGAAGGATATTGTTGACAATTTTGTTGCATTTGAAGTAGGTGCAAGGAATTAGGTTAGTTAATGCGTTTAGTCTTTTGTAAAGTAGCGGCCCCAGGAATATATAGGATGTGAATGCGTGTCTTGTTTGTATTTTAGTCGGAAATATTATATTATGTCGTCTTTTGTTGGTAAATATAGTGCTGTAGGGAAGAGCTGTGTGCTGCTTTAATACGATACTCTTAAAAAATAGTTGTCGAACTGTTAATACTTTACAAGCTTGGTATAGGGAATTAGTTGGATATAGAAACGTTTTGGAGGTTGATACTTTAAGGATTGATCGCTGAGCTCTTTCAACAGACAGTAACAAAGGTTTTCCTGCGCCTCCCCATGTCGTAATACAATATGTTAATAATGACTGGCATAGAGCAAAGTACACTTGCCTTATTAATGTTGGGTCAGCAATATGTCGCATTTTCTTGAAGACATTACTTACATATTTTACCGTTTAAACACTCGATGTGCTCTTTGAAGGAAAGTGTTTCGTCTATTATGATACCTAGATATTTTATTTTATTTGTGCCATTAATACAAGGACATGCACAGGGAATTCCAGGAAAGGCGCCACGGCCACAGTGATGGCGTACAGTGGTGTGTTAGTTTGTTGTGCTGTTAATTTGCGTATGGTAAACTTAACATAGTTGGTTTTCTCTGCATTTAGTATTAGTAAATTGTGCTGAAGCCATTTATTAACACAATTAAATCCATGTTGCGCATACTCGAAAACATATTTTTCTGACTCAGCGGAAAAAGTAGAGCAGTGTCGTCAGCGTATGTTATGATAGTATCGTGATTTATGTGTAGATTACAAATGTCATTTATGTAAATGAGGAATAGCGTAGAAGCTAAGATGCTTCCCTGAGGAACTCCGAAAGATGTGTTTTTTTCATCAGTGCTAACTATATTACCGATTTTTACGCATTGCGTGCGGTCCTCTAAGTAACTTTTAATTAATTCTAACTCTTTACCTCTTATACCAATGTTCTCGAGTTTACGCAACAAAATCGGGACACAGACAAAGATCTAGAAATATTCCTATTGTGTGGTTATCCTTGTCAAGTTCTTGCACCAAAAAGTCAGTCAGGTGATGTACGGCGTCTGCTGTCGATAGTTTAGGTCGAAATCCGAAATGTGTCTTAGATAATATCGATTTGTCTTAATATTTTTTCCAGTATTTTTGACATAGAGGGCAGCAGAGAAATCGGTCTATAGTTATTTACTTGCTCTTTATTACCAGATTTATACACCGGCACTTCCACAGATTTTTTAAGGCACTTGGGAAATATACCTCTAGACAAACATTTTTTGGAAAATGTTGGTCAGCGGGGGAACTAAGACGTGCTTGAATTGCTTTATAATTTTGTTTGGTATATTATCCCATCCAGCGGCACAGCTATCTTTTAGGGACATAATTATATTGATAACTTAAGTTTCGTCAGTGTCAAGTAATACGAAAGATGTTAAAAATGTGCTATGAGGAGTGCTAAGGTATTGTGTTTGACCCTGAACCTTTTCTGAGAGGCATTTGCCAACATTGTCAAAAAAGTTATTTGCAATATTAGCAGATTCTAGGTGTGATGGGTGCGCGCATAATAAACTTGACGATGACTCATGTCATGTTGTTTATTAGCTAAATGAAAACAGCAGTCCTGAAATGAGTTTAATTGTCATTGGAATTGCTTGTTAATAAAATCGAATTAAAAAAGAAAATCTTTCTATCGCCAATAGGCAAACTTTGCTTATACATACTTACAAGTTAGAATTTCGTGTTTAAATGCTTTATCGCAATACGTACGATTGTGTGATGAGGGAAGGGCTCTCACTCCTTGTCATACAATGTCACACTTCGTTGACCCACTTTTAAAAGTGTGGTGTAATTGTGAATAGCCCAGTATCATTGTTTTGACAAAGTAAACCAACCGTTGGAAAATATTATGACGCAACTATAGAATATAGGTCCTGTACCTATATATAACACACACACACACATTTAATCATGCATACACTGACATTCACACTCACACGCAGACACTTACACAACTACTTGTTTATTTTCCGCCTGGATAATACCGTACCCTTCATTCCATATAGGTAACTGAAACTGTTATTTACTTCCCATAGGCTAATGGACGGCTGGATGACCCCTGTAACACAGGATTCTCCTAGCACTAGTCTCTGCTCCTAGCATAGGGGTCATTGATGATTTTCTGTGTACTAATATGTTTATATAAAAAAATAGATAGGTATATCTAAATGTGTAAGTTGCATATTTGTTGGGAATTTGGAAAATAAATTATTAATTATTATTATTATTATAACTACACATACCTACTTAAATTACGCATCAGGACACTAAGTAAATAATTTAGCTAGAGTGCTGCCATTTGTTTAACATTTTATATGAAATTCTTTAAAATGTTTGTTTTAGTGAAATCAATCAAAATTATGATGTCAGGGCTCATCTGATGATGGAATTGGAAGTAAAAGAAATCTACTGTGTGTCTTTAGAGGGGCAGAAAATGGACCTTAAGTTATCATTAAAGTAAGCACGCTGCCGCAAGCTAATATCTTGACACTATGAAGTACCTACATGTCTCTTTACAGGTAGCAGAGCTTTGCAGTGGCGTAGCGTGGGTTTTTGCCGCCCGGGGCCGATCATAAATTTGCCGCCCCCTTTTCTTTTGGGTACCCCAATAAATCTGCCAGAAGTGTAAGGGTTTTCGTATGTAGGTATTTTCATTAGCTTGGCTTTACACCCCCAAACGGCTCGATGGATTTAAACAAATTAGTTATCATTTGATTCGTCTCAATTGTAACCAATAAAGCATTGGGTATAGATGTAGCGACTGCGGAGCTCCATCACAATCCATGGCGCATTTGCTTTCATGTCCTCTTTGCCCATCTACTTGCAGTAAACGAGATCTTAAAGTGGCCTCAGACATTGCCGTTACCTTAGCCAAGTTTTGGGAACAGCAAATCTGAACCAGTGACACGATGAAGAAGCATAGGGTATAATATGTTTAAGGGAGAAACCTGGCAGGTCTTAGCGGTATTTATATGTCGCGCAGGGCCGCGGTTTCTCGGCTGCAATATAATTATGTATAGGTTAGTCTAGCTTTCGACGGCTTGTATTTTTAATGTAGATGCAATCGTTATGACCACAAATGTTTAAAGTCCTATGGTCCCGCCTGGCTCTCATCCGGGATGTCTTTGCTGTAGAGGCGCGTCAGTGAGGCTCTGTGGTCATCAAGACTAGGTCCAATTAGTCTGTTTACGTGCGCGGTATACAATTGTGGATGAAAACTTTCAACCTCCTCGAGATTCTCGAACTTTGGATTGACGGTGCGGCCATCCGCAGTGGCAACTCGCATCCTTGCCTCATCAGTCCGAGGGTCTCGGCTAAAAGTTTAGACTCCTTTGTTCCCTATTTGGTGATCTCGTCAGGTGAGTTGAGGTCGGCGCATATACCTGTATCGTCTTTAGGAAACGCCTATTGTAGAGTTTAAATACGAGGTAGGCACGCTACCTGCCACCTGGGTCGACACACTATCGACGTCTACGACGTTGTTGTCAAGTTTCCTCTTGACCAGGAATCCCACATCACCCAAGAGAGTAGGTCGCCTTCCTGAAGCTAGAAGCAGGACCGAGCCGCCCCCATGTGCTATGCGTGCGGCGCACACAGGCGCCAGGGTAAGAAACCGCGCGACGGGTGAAATGCCAGCGTTAATTATTAAAATTACTTTCGAAAAAGTACGACAAAAAGGCGCATGGATTTCGCACACAGGCGCTGGATTGGGTCAGCGCGGCACTGGGTAGAACCCGTCACCTGAATCTAGAGTTAACATGTTCTCCCCCTATCTCGGACTTCTGATGACCCCAGTAGGTAGTGACTTAATTCTACCTCGGGCTCGGTGAGGTTTCTGTTCATTTAGTCGTAGACTGCGTTCGTTGTAGGTCGCCAGGTATAGGTATTTTAGTCACCTGCTAGCTCGGTGATATTACAGACCCCATGCATCGCCGTTACCGCCACCGCGTCCTTGGCCGGGAATAATGTAGCTGGCGGAAACTGGATCTGAATCTAGGGTAATGGTATTCTCCTCCGAATAGCATGGCGACCGAGAAATTGTGCCGCTGTGTGTTCGTGTGCGTTATGAAGGGCGTAGGGCGTAGCTTCTCGCACCGGTGACGTTGCTGTCCGTCAGGCGAAATCTGTAAGTTTATGGATGAATCCCGCGTCTCGTCCCACAGGGTTGCGTCCAAATATTAGCAGAAGGCGTTTGTCGTATGTGAAATAATTGGCTTTGATTTTAACGCAAATATCGTAAATATTGGAGTCAAAGTTCAAATAGCGTGTAGTTAAACCGCAGGTGTGACTATTGTCTTAGGAGACCAGCTGTACCTGTTTTCTTCCATATTCAACTATAAAGATTAGGTATTTTGTATTTTGAAGCAAATCAAACATAATTTCAATAATTAACACTGTTATTTTATCTGGCACGCGTTGCCCCTATTGCCTTGGCGCCTGTGTGCGCCAGTGCGCCATGGCAATAGGGGCGGCACACATCGCACATAGGGGCGGCTCGGCAGTGACATATGTATTCATTAACTACTCATAACAAGCTCGCAGATCACCGGCATATTGGACACACGCAAGTCTTCATGTAATGAAAATAATGATGATTTTGTTTTTGATTGTTGTTCTTTCTACTGCGCCCACGCCGCCATGCGGTCTTGCTGGGATAGTGTCAGTGCGTACCCAAGAATTTTAAAATTAGAATTTTTATTTATTTCTCGCGGCCTCTTTTGCCGCCCCCTTAAATGTGCCGCCCTGGGCCATGGCCCCCCCGGCCCTCCCCACGCTACGCCACTGGAGCTTTGCTGATTTCAGCATGAATGGGCACGCTCGACCGGGGAAGTACTAAGTACCCTCTCACAGAAAATCGACGTAAATATCAGTACCTAAACTGTTGCGTTTCGTTCGGTAAGTGAGAGTGCCGGAGTCCCCATCCCAGGGCCGGGCTGTCCTTATGTGCGATGTGTGCAGCGCACACAGGCGCCAGGATAAAACACCGCACGACGGGTGAAATTCCAGCGATAATTATTAAAATTACTTTCGAAAAAGTACCTACTACAAAACGGCGCTTAATGGTTTCGCACAAAGGCGCTGGATTGGGTTAGCGCGGCACCGGCCTAAGTGCCCCATATTCCCATATTCCTTATCCCATTGCTCTTCCTATCTCTTTTCCCGACCCCAAGGGCAACGCACTCGTCACTCCTGTGGTGTAGCATGTGTCCATTAGTTTCCTCATAATGTCTTATATTTAAATTACCACAGCTGAGGTAAACCGCTTGGAATAATTACACATTTAGTGTTATAGTTAATTATGTTATATAATTACAAAATCTAGAAGTTCCGATGTCTGTAAATAAGTAGTTCTTTTATAAACAGTTCACCATGAAGTTGCCTAAAAATTTAGTTTTTTATTGTGTTTTATTTTTAAGTGCTTACATAATACGACGTTCAAAAGGACATCCTATGCTAATGAGAGGTATGTAAATATATTTTAAACTTCTAAGCTATTCCCCACGTTTTCACCCGCGTTATTGATTGTATCTTCACTACAGCGCCACCGGGTCAAATCAGTCTATATGTAGCCCTTAAAGCTTTTCTCCTGTGGAAATCGCGTTTAAATCGGTTCAGCCATTCCAGAAATTACCCGGACAAACAGAAAGACAGAGCGATGGACAGACAGACAAAAATTATAAAATAGTTTTAATAAGGCTCTAGACAGACGGACCGCATTTCAACTGCAATCCAACTGCAAATTGCAGTTCACGTGCAGCTTGAATGCAGTTGACACGACTGCAATAGAACTGCAACCCAACCGCGCAGTTCGATTGCAGTCGGTGTGCAGTTCACAGGATTGCACGCCGTCTGCAATTGAACTGCAATCGGACTTCACGTTTGGATTGCAGTTGAAATGCGGTCCGTCTGTCTAGAGCCTAAGTGATGTTTCGTTAGTTGCCGGGATAAATACCTACCTACTCGAAAGATAAGCAGAATCAACTTTAGCTATAGTCTAAGAAAAACAAATGGTTGACAAGTGTTTTTTAGCTTTTCGTGTGGACAGGATTTTTTTGCCAACCTATTCGCAATATATTTTTTATTATGCAAAATTTGAAATCAAATACTTTTCATACATTCAGATCGGAAGGTCACTCTTCTACGGATCTCTTACTATAAGGTCTTAGTTTCCGACGTCAAATAGGGAATACCTTACTTGTAGGTACTTGGATTACAATTTAAGTAAGTAATTATAATTAACTAGAGGATGCCCGCGGTTACACCCGCGATATTTAAGGCTACTGCTCTGCTCCCGTCGGTCATAGCGAGATGTTATATAGCCTATAGCCTTCCACGATAAATGGGCTATCTAACACTGAAATATTTTTTCAAATCGGACCAGTAGTTCCTGAGATTCAACGCGTTCAACCCATAGATGTGTGAATAACATGGGTTGGACGTACCTACGAAGTTAGCGTGCATACCTACGAAACGTATGCAAATAAAATGGCGTCCATTAGGGTTGGGCGCATATTAGGCAACGCAAAGCATATATCGACAAGTTTTTTTGTTATCGACAAAGTATAGCACCTTTAGGCATCATTCGCACAAGGATTTAAAAAACGATTGCATTGAACTCTGGCGTAAGCACTTTTAAAAGCTTGCGATGAGAGCGTTCATACCAGCACTAAAATCACTGTTGTCTCGGTTCAGTAAGAAGTCGAAATTATTAAAGCTAACGTACTAGCGAATGCGATTTGTGTTGCTAAAAGATGAAAAAGAAAACTATATTTTTTAAGTTTTTGAAGGGTTCTTACTTTTTCTAGTAATAAACCACAGATCTGTGAATAACATGGATTGGACGTACCTACGAAATTAGCGCGCATACCTACGAAATTATGTGGAAAATAAAATGACTGCCGTTGGGTTAGACCATAGAGATATTAAGAATAGAGTGGCAGAGTGGGGCCTATTCGTGTCCGCCGGTGAGAGAGAGAACGCAACATTAAAGGCCCCCTGCATTTATCTCTAACAATACATGCACAACATCAACATTACGCAGTGGCGTGCTACCTGTAACTATTATTTAAATCAGTTTATTAGTAATCGAGCTATGTCCTCTGGCCACTGCCCCTTCAGCTTGGCTATCCGGATAGCTAATGGCCGGCGCCGACTGACGGCATAGCATGGCACGGCGCGGAACGTGTTTCGTTAGCCCGAAAGACGCTTCGGCACCTCGCAGCATGCCGCGTCCACAGATGAGAGAATTAGTATCAGATGGAACGCGCGGCACAGTTGCGTGCGGCCACTAAAGCCTATACAAAATTGAAAAGCGAATACAAACTCGTCTCAGTGCGCTACGACGCATCGTACAGTTCACGCGTCACGATCACTTCAACTTTTAAATTCTCAAAATGCCGTCTTGCGTTCTTAAACACTGTAAAAGTTGTTCCTAAAAACAAAAACAGGAAAATGGAATATCTTTTCACAGGTAACTATTGATAATTTGACTGTTTCCTAATTTAATTTCGATAACATTCGTATTTGTGCAAGAAATATGTAAGTGTTGCCAGTTTTTGTCGACGCCGTTCTGCCTGAATTAGGGAAAATGCACTTGTCAATTGATTATGTGATAATGATTGTCATGTTAATGAAAAATACATTACCGTATTATAAAAGTATATTGTAGATATATCTTCTTTCTCATAAATATAGTAATAGAATTTCAATTTCCATTAGTATATACCTTACATAATATTGTTTTGAGTTCGATCCCCAAACGATCCAAATATTCGTGAACACCCTGCTACTCGTCAAGCTTATACACTTTGACCTTTGCACCGTTCTTATGGCGTAAAGAATAAGTATTAAAATCGTACAGCAAATGTTTAGCTTGACTTGGCGCCGTGTGTACATACATACTTATGGCGTAGGGAATAAGTATCAAAATCGTACAGCAACTGTTTAGCTTGACTTGGCGCCCTGTATACATACATACTAATGGCGTAGGGAATAAGTATCAAAATCGTACAGCAACTGTTTAGCTTGACTTGGTGCCGTGTGTACATACATACTTATGGCTTAGGGAATAAGTATCAAAATCGTACAGCAACTGTGTAGCTTGACTTGGCGCCGTGTGTACATGCATACTTATGGCGTAGGGAATAAGTATCAAAATCGTACAGCAACTGTTTAGCTTGACTTGGCGCCGTGTGTACATACATACTTATGGCGTAGGGAATAAGTATCAAAATCGTACAGCAACTGTTTAGCTTGACTTGGTGCCGTGTGTACATACATACTTATGGCTTAGGGAATAAGTATCAAAATCGTACAGCAACTGTGTAGCTTGACTTAGCGCCGTGTGTACATACATACTTATGACGTAGGGAATAAGTATCAAAATCGTACAGCAAATGTTTAGCTTGACTTGGCGCCGTGTGTACATACATACTTATGGCGTAGGGAATAAGTATCAAAATCGTACAGCAACTGTTTAGCTTGACTTGGCGCCGTGGGTTCATACATACTTATGGCGTAGGGAATAAGTATCAAAATCGTACAACAACTGTTTAGCTTGACTTGGTGCCGTGTGTACATACATACTATTTATTTCTCAACTAATCGACGCCAGCGGCTTCGCACGCACATATTTTCGTATTTCTCGTTTTGCCCAATCCCGTGGGAATTTCGAGAAATCCCGTCTTAGTGCACCCCTACGGTTCCCAAGAAACATACATGCTAAATTTCAGCTTCATGCGCCGAGTAGTTTCGGCTGTAGCTTGTCTGTCAGTCAGTCAGTAACGCAAGGATTTTATATATACAGATTTCCGAAGTAGTTAAAACTTAACTCGGTACCTACATTTAAGAAATGTATTTATAAAAGCATTAATTAAATCCATGGTAAATTCTTCAAAACCGCAAATGAATATAAGAATATTACATAACTATATGCAAAATACTGGGAGATTATTCATAATCTGGCAACTTTACACACACATAGATGCGCGTGTCCGTACAGTGCCAGTCACCAAAGGTCACGCACACATAGCTGTCAACGTGCCACACTTAGTTGGACGAATGCGCTCTATCTGATACTAATTCTCTCATCTGTGGCCGCGTCATACCGAGGCGTCCAATTGACTGGAATTTAGTATCAATAGCACTTCTTGCTGAAGATGAAGAACGACAAATACAAACTGATCTGTCGAAGAGAAAACAATTCTGGATACATTATTTATGAGAACAAGATTTACTAACGGTGAATTCAGGAACTTATTTACCTACTGATTACGTCGTGGCACACTGCAAGACGCCATGGCATGCCGCGGCGTCCAAGTGTGCCGCCGATGCCGCGACGTGCCCCAAACGTCCCGCGGCATGCCACGGCGGGCTGCGATACGATTGTATCGAAATAAAGTAATATGAATTCTAAACTCATTGAAATAAGAATGAAAATGACTTGATCAGTAATAAAATCCTTTGCCATGCCGCGACGTCAGTGCGCGCCGGCCTTATGTCGGCGATTTCTGATTTGCACCATACATACCGTAATGAAACACACAGCTACACTGAAATATCATAAGGGGGTAAGAAAAATCATAATTGATTAATACATGTTATTTATTTGTTTTTTATCTGTATAATATATAAAATACTTGCGTTACTGATTGCCTGACAGATAAGCTACAGCCAAAATTATAAGGTGCAGGAAGCTGAAATTTGGCATGAATGTTCTTTGGGGATCGCAGGAGTGCACTAAGGACTTTCTTGAAATTCCCACGGGATCGGACAGAAACAGTTGAAAAAATGTGCAGGTGTAGCAGCGGGCGTCCTCTTGTTTATAAATAAAATTATTTTCTTCAACGTTTTATTGCTAGGAATTCTCGCATACAGTTGCTGTTCATGTTATCTGTTGGCAAAAAACATAATATAATTATTTTAACTGCTTATTTTCCTCAACATAGAGCAGGATGCAGCGGTTTTGGGTTTTATGTAATCAGGTCTAAGTAAAGTAAGATTGTCAAATATCGCTTTTCCTTTACTAGCTACAGACAAAATTGGTTCAATGTTTAATTTAGGTATTTCCATTTACAGACACGAGATAGTTTTAACAATGTTATCGTTTGTGGAAGTCTCTATACATTATCTATATATCGATAACCCATATCGACATTAGCAGTAACATCACTACTAACCTCTAATACGTAAATATGGAAAATTCCAAACTACGAAAATAACAACATTTAGGCCATAACGAAGCTAAAACCTGTTAAATGAACTATAAAAAGAACCTCTTGTAACAATATTTTGTACAAATACTAATCCTTTGCAACAATATAAATCATGACTTGTTACTTACTTGTGAAGAGTACATTTGTGTTGATTATAGCTTTATCTTGCACTGCACAGTTCAAATCAACACTTAGGCATGATTTTACGATCTCTAGGAAAGCCTGAAGCACTGATTCATCTGATTTTTAGACATATTTATGCACAAAATCAAAATTATTATGTTCGATACACAACGATTTGACAGCAGATGTACCAAAAACACTTGGCAAGCAATATGGCGACACTGGCACGATTGACATTTCTGATAAAAAATCACTATGATCAGTGTATTCAGTAACCTATGGCTATCTCTTTTTTCTAACAGAGATATCGCTAAGTAAAAACGAGACAACACTATGTTTGGTGGCTTTATGTCGATTTCATATATATTTCTATAACGTAAAGTATCCATATGTATTATTTGTCCACTCCATATTATATTCTTTTCTCAAAGGTTCAACCAAACAAACAAACAAACAAACTCTTCAGCTTTATATATTAGTATAAGATTAAACGATTTTAAACTTTCGCGGTTAGTATTCATTCATTATACACGGTTAAGCGGGTCATACTCGCGATAAATACAATATTTAAGGGATAAATACCTCGATATTTGCCAACGTTTCGGCTGACTACCGACTGAAGTCAGCCGAAACGTTGGCACACACCAAGGTATTTATGCCTTATCGCGAGTGAGACCGGGGAATACCCTTGTATAATATAATTAATTAATTACGACAAATACATAATAAGGAAAACAAATAATTTACGGGTAAAATTTCCTTTTAAATGTACTTACCTACCTACTTACTGAAACCTATTTGGAATAAGCGCTACACGGTAATAAATTATTTTGAAAATGCTATAAACAATGTTCGAGTTCGATTCCCGGGTCGGGCAAAAGTGTTACTGGGTTTTTCCGAATTCTCAGTAGCAGCACGGAATCTGGTGATGTGCTCGGTACGGCAATAGCATAGTAAAAACAGAATAGTAAGATAGCTTCATACAAATCGGCCGCCGCGCTGCCGCGCTGGTTTGAATGTACGCGTGAGTCGCCGGCGCCGTGTACGCACGCACTTTTCACGCACACAATCTCACGAGCGCGGCAAGCTCGGCGCGGATTCAGTACGGGATGCGCCGCGCGTCTGATCGAGCGCATTCATGTAGGTACTTCACTGCTCGCCCGCTTGAATTGTTTATATACATTCAGTTTTGTAACATAACATAACATATATCTTCACGCCTTTTATCCCCTAAGGGGTAGGCAGAGGTGCATTACACACCCACACTTCGCCAGATATGTTTCGGTCCCAATGTAATAGGGGGCGAGCCTATTGCCATATACCGGGCACATTTTTAAGCGAGCGATAATTAATATTTTTATTTTAATACACACATAACTTCGAAAAGTCATAGGTGTGTGCCCGGGGTAACTGGGGATCGAACCCGAGACCATCGTCTCGGCAGTCCGTTACGTACACCACTGGGCTATCGCCGCCTTACACCACTGGGCTATCGCCGCCGCTCAGTTTTGTAATAAACGTTATTAATAATATACAATGTGTTAAACGACAGTAAATTTAACTTGTTACTTTTTCTCATTAAAAAAGGCATTTAGATAGTTATATAACGCTTAGGTAGTCAGTAGGTATTTGAGAAAAAATAAATTCAAGCTTAAATTGTGAAGTATTCAGCGCGATCACTTAAAAAAGCGGCGAAAAAGCGCGAGCGCCGACAAAGCCGGCGCCGCGGTGTAAATAAGTGACAACCCGTGCGTCAACGCAAGAGTAGGCAATTAACTCGCCGAGCAGCCTTAGCTAACCTACTATTCTGTTTTTACTATGGCAATAGGCTCGCACTCTATTACGTGGGACCTAAAAATTCATGGCGAAATGTGGGTGTATTAAATAAAACACCTCTGCCTACCCCTTCGGGGTACAGGCGTGAGTCTATAAATAAATAAATAAAAGGTTTTCAGATTGCAATAAGCAATGTTTAATTTTAATATGGCGCGTGCACACCGCGCAATAAACTAATGCCGCCATATTTTTCGCAATCGCGCGACGAGTATCACAATTCTCAATGAAGAAGTGCGTTCCACCAATAGCTATCAAGTTGCCATGGCAACCCAACATTGTGTACGAGTGACTCTGTCTATCTTCCTCTTACTATTATTGAATAAGTGGGAGATGGCATACGAGTGTAAAAGTGTGCGACTTTTAAGTGACACACGACACGATTTTACGTCCAACTTGACTAAATCACTTGATGAAATCGTGACGTGTAGACGCCAGTCGTCCAACTCAAGTTCATCGGGTGGTCGGTACCACCATATTTTAACCAATCGGGTGGACGTAATGCAAATCAGTGATTTGATTGTGTCGTGTAGACGGGCCAAGCCAATTCGATTGAAAATTTGATCAGTGGTAAAATTGTGCCTTGTGGATGGGCCTTTATGCTTAATCGTCCTTATTGCGGTAGCATAATGAGTGAATTTGGCAGATTATGTAATGTAAACACGCAAACGCGTATTTTTTGTGTTTTAAGGTATATAACCTTTACTGCGGGCGCGGAACAGCTGACGCAAGAGTTACGATCTGTACCAGTTTAGTCAAAACTAAATATTTGTCTAGTGACTAAAGTACTGCTCGTATTGAACTGAAATTTGGTGTAGAGCTTAGAATTGAATTAAAGTCATACCGTCGTATCAACTCTGTAGGTATATGTTTGTTTATCCATTGTCTAGTACCCATAGTATAAGCTCTGCTTAGTTTGGGACTAGAATTAGAAGGTGTTGTGTGAATGTGGTAGAATTTTATTTTATCTTAAGGTATTATTTTTGCTTAGTATGACTTGGCTTGATGTCCAAAACGAGTAGACTTCGGCTTGGTGATGGGTCTTGTGACATTCTGTATATAATCCAGCTGTGGAATTTATCATAGATGAAGCGTTTATGTTCTCAGGTCGCTTTACATCTCCAGCGCCCAGCCTCCCAATAGTGCTCAGTGGGCGAGATCAGTGCGAGAGGCTGCTTCGAACAAGACCCCTGATTGTAATGAAGAACATGCCGAGGGTGGCGGCCATCATAAGGCAATGGATCGTCGGGGATAATCACAGTATGCACTACATACATGCTTTATTTTTTTCTTTCTCATCAATATATACATACAGGTTGTTTTGTTTGCTAATTCGACCTATTCCTTGAAGGAATTGACCCGCGTCAACTAGGGATCCAAAATTAACTGTTCCTGAGTTATCGGGATTATTCGGGATCCAAAGGTTTTTTATGAAAATTGCCACCTCGTCATCAAAATAAACAAAATTTAAAAAATCTATTCACTTCTTGGCTCTAAACTGTTACTTTTTGGAAAGTCTGTTACTAGCAATTGATCTAAACAGGAATATTGGTTGAAATATCTCTACATTTAAGAAATAAAGGGTCCTAAGTGACGAAATTTTATATTTTTGGATAATTACCTGAAAATTCAAAAAAAGAATGTACCTACTGGGCAAAGGCTTCTCCCCTGGATTTCCATAAATCTCGCTTATTTGCAATCTCTGGCAAATCGCCCTCAAAAGTCAAAAGCATCTAGGTCATCCCGCCATCTCCGCCGACTGCCTGACCCAATTGGTAGCTGTATGAGCCCACCTTTCCGGGTGCATGCGGCAGACATGTCCGGCCCAGACCCACTTTAGTCGGGCTGATTTTGCTACTACGTCTTAGAACGCTGCGTACTGTTACGGACGTGACGTTGAGCTGTGTGCCCAGCCCATTTAGGGCACACGGTCATTGGGTGGCACCCCAAAAAAAAAAGGTGACCGACTCCTGGTCCACTGTCTGAAAAATCCTTATTGTAAGATTTATAACGTAGTTGCTTACTTAATGTTAATTCATAATTACTATTCATTACAGAGCTTATGCACTACAACGATTTACAAGTGACCGGTGACGAAGAAATAGAAATAGATCTAGATGGGTTATCAGAAGAAAGAAATAAATTGTACGTGTCACTTTTAACACGAGACTATGATGAGTGTGCAGTACAGCAGGTTGCAGAAGAATTACTTGATTCTTCAAATAACAGTAAGTAATTAGTCATTACTACATACATCTATATAGGTTTTAGAGCCTTGCTGATTTCAGCATGAATAGGCCGGGTCGACCGGGGAAGTACTACCCTCTCACAGAAAATCGACATAAAGTAACAGTACCTAAACTGTTGCGTTTCGTTCGGTGAGTGAGAGTGCCGGAGGCCCCATCCCCTATTCCTTCTCCTTCATCCCACTCCTCCTCCCGTCCCTTTTCCCAACCCAAAGAGGCGGCAACGCACTTGTGACTCCTCTGATGTTGCTTGTGTCCATGGGCGGCGGTAATTGTTTATTATGATCAGGCCATCCGTCTGCTCGTTTGCCGTTTATGACATAAAAAATAAAAATTACATATACTTACGGCTTTTCCCCGTCGGGTTAGGCAGAGACAACAGAACGCCTTGCTTCTGTCTTTACAAACCTGACGAGTTCCTCAGCTTACTTTTATTAACAATACAACTCCCGCACTAGGACTAAATCTTGTATCGCGGGGGACTTTTACAAACATACAAGTAACGGACACAAGGAATACCCATACTCGAAACAACAATTTATGAATCACATAAAGTGATGTCTCGTGTGGGGATCGAACCCACAACACTCGGCGCAGTGTCAAGTGGCGAGGCGGCCGCTTAAACCACTACGCCAACTGTGCAGTTGAAATTACTTTTTCATTGCTATTATACCTACTATTTAATTTTAAAAAAGCAGCGATAGCTTAATGGAGTGACCGACGGACTGCTACGCAGAGGGTCTCGGGTCCGAATACTCCGAATCCACGGTGCGCACCAATGACTTTTCGAAGTTAAATGCGTATTAAATTGTTAATTATCGCTTGGCTCGTGTTTTGGAGAGCACGCTAAGCCGTCGGTCCAGGATGTCATGTAAATCTTTGACAGTCATTACGGGGAGTCAGTAGGTACCCTCAAATAAACCAATACTGGTCTAAATCATGGCATATGGCTATACCTTAGGGTTGCGGAGGTCACACAGCAGTTGCTCTGTAGAAAAGCTGATATTCAGACATATCTGGTTAGACTAGTAGGCGGATCCCGGGCTCCAAGTCTTGGATGCAGCTGGGATAAGGCTGGGACGTTGATGACTTTTGGTCGATATTCTGTTAGAGGGTAGTACTTGCCAGGTCGAGCCGTAACGTTCTACTTCCTTGTTTATATACTGCCCTATATACTGTCCCACTGCTGGGCTCGGGCCTCTTCTCACTATGAGAAGGGTAAGGCCATAGTCCACCACGATGGCCTAGTGCGGGTTGGCAGACTTCACATGTCTTTCGAGAACATTATGGAGAACTTTCAGATATGCAGGTTTCCTCACGATGTTTTCCTTCACCGATAAGCATGCGACAATTCAATACGCACTTAACTTCGAAAAGTCATAGGTGCGTGCCGTGGATTCGAATCTGAGACCCTCTGCGTAGCAGTCTGTCAGTCTCTCCACTCGCCTATCGCTGTCTTGGATCGGTACTGAAGATATATTTCGAACCAACTACGATTTGATTGCCTCGAAAGACTAACTAAAAAGATATATAGGTAAGGCAAGTGTGAATAGGACAGGACGAAGGTTAAGTCTCTGACCAGATTGGAAACATCCTCAAAAGTTGCAATTTAGATTTAAGTTATAATAAAAAAGTGTATAATCTGATATGTACATTTTTAATTATTGACTAAATCAACAAAAAGCCCCACGCAAGGCATACGGACATGGATAATCTGATTGATTATAAATATTAACTTACTAGATGAGCCTTGAGCATGAGAGATGGTTACCTACCCACGTTATTTAAGGCTACTGCTCCTCTCTCGTGGCTGATTATATAGCCTATAGCCTTCTTCGATAAATGGGCTATCTAACACTGAAATAATTTTTCAAATCGGACCAGTAGTTCCTGAGATTAGCGCCTTCAAGAAAACAAACAAACTCTTCAGCTTTATATAATATATTAGTATTAGATAGTAGATTAGATTTAGTGCAATAAATAAATTCGCCTTCTGTTGATCAAAAGCTTGTGTGTGAAACTGTACAGTCATTTTGTTTACAGGGACTGATGCGTGGTCAGATATTAAGCTGGTTTCGTGTCTGAAGCATCGCTGCGTATTTACTATAGACTGGGAGTCCAAATGTGGTAAGATACTAAACACTTTATTCTAACATTATTTGATCTATCCATGGTTCTATCAACTAGATTTAGTCTATAAATAAATATATTTATATGTTGGCAACACCAATATTTTCAAAAGAATAGGTACGTATGCGCATGGTGACTTGTGAAAAAAGTATTCCAGTAAATTATACAACATAGGTAAGTAGGTACAGTCGAACAACTTTCCGCTGGATCACCATAAGGGTGAGAATCCCTCAGCAAGACATTGTCGCTTCCAGTGCTACTTTACACGCACAATGACACTCGTATACAAAACCAGTTTCTAGTGTGCCTCGACTTTATAATAATAATATAATAATAATTAAACATTAGTCAATAAAAGAAAGTTCACATGTTACATAGGAAAGTATTACAGTAAAAATAATTAAATTTTATAATTAAGTATATGCGATACGTGCCTTTGTTAAATTGTTGTACCTACTTACATTAGTTACGGTAACTAATGGGGTACTTTATTTATTACGGTAATACATTATATTTGGTATATATAGCTATTTAATGTTTACCTAAACTAGGCTGTAACACCTGTGTTTTAAGAAAAAATCTAATAATAAAGGGCTATATTTTTATATAATAATACTCATGAACTGCCAATATGTAATAGAAAGTAGACCTAATGTTATGGTTTGTTGTAACTTTTATGAGTGAGCCAAGGGATTTTTTTTCAAACTGGTCCACCGCCGACTTGTTTGATTGTACATAGAGAAAATTTGCATTAATGATTATTAAATTTTCTCTATGTAAAAAAAAGCCGGGAAAATACTAGTATATATTAATATACTAGTATTTGCCGGGCTCTACCTGTTGTCATGACTTAATTTACCTTTCAGATAAGATTGTAGACTTCGGTGTAAGAAAATTTACTGGCAACGTTCTGGAAGAAACTGACAAAAACGAATCACCACTGTCTAATCATGGTAAGTCTAATTATCAGTTTCTATTAAAAACTAGCCGACCCGGTAAACTTCGTACCACCATATTTTTTTATATTTTCTTTATTTTTTTAAACTTTTTTTTTCATACAAACCTTCTCCTGACAATAACAAATATATAAAAGAAAGATTTATTCAATTTGGTTCAGTCGTTTGGAAGTGATGCGCGTTCAAACATTTCAGTGATCCATTTTTATTTAATAGATCAAGTATCAACCAATCAGTTGGAGTTATAGACCGCCCGAAGGCCTCGAACATGGCCTGACGATTCTTGGCCTGGCACAAGAACCGTTACCGACCGCTTTACGTACGTCCGGAGCATGGTAAAACTGTATATGTCACCGGAAAATAACGAGAACCAAGGGCGTCGCCAGCCGATTGTCTAGGGGGGATAATTGATATGGAAAATGAGAAAAGTATTGAGAAAAGTACATATTGTAGGGTTCTTTTCATCTCCCCCCCTCCTACCTCCTCTTGGCGACGCCCATGACGAGAACCGCAATGGAGAATGACCAATTTTGTATGGCAGTTGGGCTAATTTTGCTTCTTCATGGTTGACCAGTTATGTATAGAAAATATATTCGTAATTAAATCAGGAAAATATAAATACGAAATGCGATGGCAGTTCTTAGATATAGGACATTTAAGATTCCAAATATTTTGAGGTTAAGTTTTGTAATAGTTATAAGATTTAATCATATTAGAGAGAATCAGAATCATATAAGGAAAAGGCGTGAATATACAGGTTGTAAAATACCCTTAACGAAAACTGAAATCCCATAATGTACCTGGTTCGGCGTTACACCGAAACCGGTATGTACCTAGGCGATTTGGAAAATTTATTAATATTGTGGACTGTAAGGAGGTGGGTTCTGATCGCCTAGGAATGGAAAAGTGAGTGGAATAGGTGGGGGTGGCGGGAGTATAGATACTAGGGGTTGCGGCACACCTACCTTGCAAATCAGTCTTCTCCTTCACAAATGGCGGCCTCCTGGTGTCTTCGGGAATCCTGAAGCTGCACTAATCACTTCGTCTGGATCCAGCCCAGAATTATACAATTCACTCCACTTCACTCGCGGGCGGTTTTGTTGCGTTTATAGTATAAAGCGGTAAAATATGGCGGTGTGGTCCACGTGTTCGGCGCGACACGGATGATTCTAGACTCCGTCGTAGCGTCGTTGAATTCTTGCGACCAATCAGCGAGGCGTGCCTTTGGGAGGGAAGGAATAAAAAGGATCGCTCGTATTGGACGAGCAAGCAAGGAACGATTGACGTTGATGTAATTAATTATCAATAGAAAGGTAGATGGCGCTACCAGTACCAACGTTTTTTACTTCGGCACCATACCTGGGAAATTACTGATTCAGGAGATATTGAGAAGCAAAGTCACTATGCAATTTTTCTAATTAGGTAGGTACGAAATCGGTGCAATGACCCTGCCGATCTGTTCTTTAGATGTCCTATGCACTCATGGATAAGAAGGTATTTCGGGAAATGCACGCGCGCACTTTTAGTTTCAGTTAAAAAAATGTGTGTGCTTAAAAAAAAAAAGGGATATTTGTAACAGCGTACCAAAAATGTTATGTAACACACTTAAGTGAGTTACGCAAAAAAACTTTATTATTTCTCTTAAATACTGACTTGCACACTAAAATACTATTTGTACACCAAATATGATGACCTTTTTACAAAATATCATTTGATATGAAAAGTTTCGTCCGCTCGGGAAACTTATCCACTCAGAAAACTTAATAGGTTATGTTAGGTTCTCTTGTGACCCTGCTCCCAAAAATAGGAACCCTGCGAAGCAGGGCTCCGTCAACTTAGCTTAGTGGTGCAATTAGTATTTTTGGTGGAAACCAGAAATAAATTGACTAACAGTTAAATACAAACCAAAAAAAAAATCGTTTCCCCAGTGGAATTTTTGCTTAGAATGACTTGGCATGATGTCCAAAACGAGTAGAATTTGGCTTGGTGATGGGTCTTGTGACACCCTGTATATGTATGTATGTATGTCGTATGGTTTCTTTTAGAGCTACCTGACTATATACCTGATCTTCCAATGACCATGAGTACAGAGCAATATGCGAAGTTAATAGCAGCAGGAACTGAGATGTTGATGGATAATGTCCCGAATGGTGTAACAACTGTACGAGTGTGGACCACCGGGGAAGATCGTAAGTATTTTATACAAGGTTATTTATCGGGTCGTACTCGCGATAATAAATAATATATCTAAGGCGTAAATCTCGTTGGTCTCGCGGCATAATTTTGCGCGTGGGATTGGGAGGTCCCGGGTTCTATTCCCGGGTCCGGCAAAGTGTTATTGGCTTTTTCCGTTAGGAAATTCTCAGTAGCAGCACGGAGTCTGGTAATGTGCCCGGTACGGCAATAGGCTCGCCCCCTATTACGTGGGACCTAAAAATTCATGGCGAAATGTGGGTGTAATATTACACCTCTGCCTACCCCTTCGGGGATACAGGCGGGAGTCTGTAAAAAAAAGAAAAAAAAATAAGGCATAAAATTAAATACCTCGGTATTTGCCAACGCTTCAGCCGTGGCTTTAGCGGGACTGCTGTGAGCTCAGGGCCGTCCTTGTGTGGTGCGGGTTTTTGCACCTACCCTCACTTGATTTCGTCATTTTTTAGCAGGTGCTGTAATGCTGCATTACCCAAAATTTAAGCAGTTAAATTAAAATAAAATGTACGGACGTTGGTGCGGGCATCTTGTAGTACATAGAAATATAAACAAGAAATTATATTATTATATATATATTAAATTATTATTATAGAAATACAAACAAATACAGGGTGTAAAAAGACCCTTAACGAAAACTGGAACCCCATATTGTACCAATCATTACGAATATTTTTTACTTGACCACAAGGGTTTTCTACCCGGGTACCCGGATTCGGGTATACCCGGGTATATAAACATTTTAGTACCCGGGTACTATTCTCTGTCGGACCCGGGTATCTAATTTGACCAAGTAATTCATCGATTGATAGTGAGAGAGATTTTTCCACCGCAGCAAATTTTGTAACGAAAAGTAGAAACCGGGTTTCGGACCGCTTAATACACGCAATAGTATTCTTGAAAGTATATAGTAAATTTTATCTGAAATATGTGAGACTTATGTTAAGTTGATTATTTAAAATTGATTATTTAAATTTTTTTTTATTCTTAAAAGAGTGATTATTATCATTTTTCTTTTATAATATGACAAAACGTTTTTGTGATTAAAAGTATTTTAGTTCTTATCTTAATCAGTTTATGAAAATAAGACTATTTAACTGTAAGTATGTGATTTTTAATTTTTTTTAACTATATCAAAGAACTATTTAATCATATTTTTGTTATGGCATAACAAAATTTATTGTAGTAATAAGTCATTTTCGTTCCTAATTAGTTAATTAAAACAAGACTGTTTAATTATATAAGTGTGACTAAGAAAACCTTTTCCATAAAGATGAAAAAGACTCCCTTACCTCAAAACTATAAAAAGTTTACTTTGAAATATGTGAATTATGTTAAGTTGATTAATTTTAAAATTGTTTTTTCCTATAAGAAAGATTATTGTTTTTTAATTTTATTTTATAACATAACAAGTTTTTGCGATGAAAAGTATTTTGGTTCTTAATCACTTTATGAAAATAAGATTGTTTATTTTTAATTTTCAACAGTATCACAGAATAAAGTTTTATTAGTGATGTTTTTGTTATTGTATAACAGAATTTACTGTATGAATAAGTCTTCTTCGTTCTTAATTAGTTAACGAGAACAAGACTGTTTAACTGTGTGACTATTGATAGTAAACTTCACTCTTTATGAAGAAAATAAAACATGATTATAAAAAAAAACTCTTTTTGCTAAAAATAAGAATGGAAATACCCGGGTACCCGGGTATACCCGGGTATTTTAAAAAATATTACCCGATACCCGGGTACTAAAAAAGGTCGGGTATGCGAAAACCCTATTCACCACCATACCTGGGAAATTATTTTTTTTATTTATTTATTGGACTTTATACACATAATATACATGTATCGGCGGACTTAATGCCTGAGGCATTCTCTAACAGTCTACCTTGGGGTGATGCAGAGATATATGAAGTAGGTGCAAGCTGAAGTGTTAGGGACTAACATAGCATTATTTGTATATACAAATCAATAACTACATACTAATTACATACAATACATATACACAATAGTAAATACTATAAAATATAAACCTACATATATACGTAATATATATATATATATATACACCGCTATTTTTTAATTAGTACAAAAACTAAGGACAGATTAGCGAACATATTATTATCATATATGTGACGTAAGAATTTCATAATATCAATAAAGAGTAAAGTTATTATCATTTGTTTATTGTAGAAAATCTCACTTAAATCATAGTCATATTTTACAATCCATTCACTAATTCATTGATAATATTCCATCCTGCTCATTCGCATTCTCTCTGTCGCACTTATGATGTAGGTAGCAATAGAAAATAAAATGAAGAAAAATAATAAATGTAGGTAGTTATTTTTTAATTTTGTTAGTTCTACCCTCGCCTTCATACTTCATTCGGGCGTAGGACCGGTAAAATTTATCGTTTAACAAGTAATTAAATACGGAGGTATGTAATTAGAAAGCAAACAAATATCAAAAGAAAAGATGGTGTTCTGGACTAAAAGAAAAGAGTAATTTTGGCGTATTTATGAAGTTAGAATCATCTGCTATTTACAAATTATTTTATCGTCATCATGTCAGCCTAGAGACGTCCACTGTTGGACATAGGCCTTCCTCAAGGTGTGTGGAGAACACAGACCGATTTTGAGGCGCTTGCATCAAATTATTATTTACTTAAGTAAGTACGTATTATTTACTAAACTTACAAGTATTTCCATTGTCCTTCTAAATGTCCATCACCATTGTCAAAAGCATCCAATATGCACTGTTTTAAATGTTTGACACTGACCCGGTCACTTTTGTACACTCACAATACGATGTCCATGGGTACACAGCTGCACTCGCGATTTTTCCACTCAAAAAGTACGCACGAAGCATAGCTACATACTCCCGTGATATGAACTGATATGATAGGCCATCGCGTCGGGCAAATGTAGACAAACAATTAAGTTTTGCAACGAAATTAGATACGCTGACTTCCGCTAGTAATTTAGTACTGTTTGTCGCATCGTCGGGGCGTGGCGCAGGCGCAGAGGGGCGGGGGGGGGGGGGTAATTTATCAATGGTATGATAGTACACGGGTCGGTCATAGTATTAGTATTGCATTTACCAATTATCACGTATTGTTGTGGACAGTTTTGAGACAGTTTTGGGACTTAGTGTTTTTATTTTTCAACTACATAATTATGATCAGTTAAAGATACTTAGTGCCCTGTTAATTTTTTTGTACTAATTAAAAAATAGCGGTGTATATATATATATGAATATATATAAATAAATAAATATATATAATATAAAATTAACTAGAGATATCAATTCTGCGATGATCCTGAAAGTTCGGAGTGTAAGAGCTCTCGTACTTTCGATTTGAATGTGTGTCTGCTGGTGGCCGTCCTGATCTCTAGAGGGAGGGCGTTCCACAGAAGAACAGATTGCACGGGAAAAGATGAGTGAATGAAGTCAGAGCTGTGTGAAGGACATAGGAGGAGTAGATTATTAGAGGAGCGTAGAGTTCTATTATGACTGGAATACAGATATAGAAAATGAGAAGTTAGATAGGAAGGTGTGTTAGGAGACATGAGAATAGAGTAGAGTGTAGTTAGAGCGCGCATACTACGGCGTTGACGAATGGGTAACCACTTCAAACGAGAACGATAAGCAGACACATGGTCATACTTGCGAAGGTTAAAAATAAATCGAATGCAGTTATTTAGAAGACGGTCAAGTTTATTGAGGTCTGCATTCAGGTCGAAATAACACAAATCACCATAGTCGATTACCGGGAAAATTAAGGTGTACACCACTAGCCACTAGCACTGTTATCACTATCGCACTGTACCCGATCACGACATACTACACTCACTACGTCAGCTCGCGGTTTGATTTTGTTCTTTTCACGGGTTATACATAGACGTACCACTGGATGCCAGATACTCGACAGTTGAAACCCATCCTCTCATTTCATAATATCAATAAAGAGTAAAGTTATTATCATTTGTTTATTGTAGAAAATCTCACTTAAATCATAGTCATATTTTACAATCCATTCACTAATTCATTGATAATATTCCATCCTGCTCATTCGCATTCTCTCTGTCGCACTTATGATGTAGGTAGCAATAGAAAATAAAATGAAGAAAAATAATAAATGTAGGTAGTTATTTTTTAATTTTGTTAGTTCTACCCTCGCCTTCATACTTCATTCGGGCGTAGGACCGGTAAAATTTATCGTTTAACAAGTAATTAAATACGGAGGTATGTAATTAGAAAGCAAACAAATATCAAAATAAAAGATGGTGTTCTGGACTAAAAGAAAAGAGTAATTTTGGCGTATTTATGAAGTTAGAATCATCTGCTATTTACAAATTATTTTATCGTCATCATGTCAGCCTAGAGACGTCCACTGTTGGACATAGGCCTTCCTCAAGGTGTGTGGAGAACACAGACCGATTTTGAGGCGCTTGCATCAAATTATTATTTACTTAAGTAAGTACGTATTATTTACTAAACTTACAAGTATTTCCATTGTCCTTCTAAATGTCCATCACCATTGTCAAAAGCATCCAATATGCACTGTTTTAATTGTTTGACACTGACCCGGTCACTTTTGTACACTCACAATACGATGTCCATGGGTACACAGCTGCACTCGCGATTTTTCCACTCAAAAAGTACGCACGAAGCATAGCTACATACTCCCGTGATATGAACTGATATGATAGGCCATCGCGTCGGGCAAACGTAGACAAACAATTAAGTTTTGCAACGAAATTAGATACGCTGACTTCCGCTAGTAATTTAGTACTGTTTGTCGCATCGTCGGGGCGTGGCGCAGGCGCAGAGGGGCGGGGGGGGGGGGTAATTTATCAATGTTATGATAGTACACGGTTCGGTCATAGTATTAGTATTGCATTTACCAATTATCACGTATTGTTGTGGACAGTTTTGAGACAGTTTTGGGACTTAGTGTTTTTATTTTTCAACTACATAATTATGATCAGTTAAAGATACTTAGTGCCCTGTTAATTTTTTTGTACTAATTAAAAAATAGCGGTGTATATATATATATGAATATATATAAATAAATAAATATATATAATATAAAATTAACTAGAGATATCAATTCTGCGATGATCCTGAAAGTTCGGAGTGTAAGAGCTCTCGTACTTTCGATTTGAATGTGTGTCTGCTGGTGGCCGTCCTGATCTCTAGAGGGAGGGCGTTCCACAGAAGAACAGATTGCACGGGAAAAGATGAGTGAATGAAGTCAGAGCTGTGTGAAGGACATAGGAGGAGTAGATTATTAGAGGAGCGTAGAGTTCTATTATGACTGGAATACAGATATTGAAAATGAGAAGTTAGATAGGAAGGTGTGTTAGGAGACATGAGAATAGAGTAGAGTGTAGTTAGAGCGCGCATACTACGGCGTTGACGAATGGGTAACCACTTCAAACGAGAACGATAAGCAGACACATGGTCATACTTGCGAAGGTTAAAAATAAATCGAATGCAGTTATTTAGAAGACGGTCAAGTTTATTGAGGTCTGCATTCAGGTCGAAATAACACAAATCACCATAGTCGATTACCGGGAAATTTAAGGTGTGCACAAGTATTATCTTAGTTTTGGATAGTAAAAAGTTCTTTAGGCGATAAAGGGTACCAGTGACTTTTTGGCTAACATTAGTTACCTGAGCGCGCCAATTTAAATTTGTGTCAATATGTAAAGCTAGATCTTTGACCGCTGGACAATACTCGATAACAGAACCGTTGAATATTATAGGTGGCAAAGCAGTTTTGTCTAATTTGCTCAACATTCTTTGGCTGCCCACAATTATAGCCTGACACTTGGTTGGATTTATCGTCAAACCGAAAGAGTTAGACCAATTACGTAAGTACTCTAGATCCCTATTAACAGTGTCAATGGCAGACGATATATTTTCAACGCTAGCTTGAGCATAAAGCTGCAAGTCATCGGCATACAAATGATAAGCGCATTGAAGATTCTGGGTTACGAGATTAATGAAAATTGAAAATAACAAAGGAGAGAGAATACCGCCTTGTGGAACACCAGAGCCGATCTCACACCAATTCGATGAGGATTCATCAACGCGAACCGCTTGCTGACGACCACGAAGATAGGACGAGAACCATTCCAGTGCCTCAGAGGAGATCATAAGGTGGGAAAGGATAGCAAGGAGGATGTCGTGACTGACGGTATTGAAGGCATTAGAGAAATCTACCAAAGCCAACACGGTGACTTTGGCATTCTCCATGCCCGATCTAATATCGCCAGTCACTTTGAGGAGGGCGGAAACGGTGCTGTGGCCAGGTCTGAAGCCAGACTGTAAAGGGCTTAAAAGGTTGTTTAAATAAATATGACGAGATAGCTGCTTCTGAACGCTGGCCTCAAGCACCTTGGACAGGAAAGGTAGGATGGAAATTGGACGGAAGTCATTAAGGGGAGAAGGATTCGGAATTTTGGGTAAGGGAGTGATGTAGGCTTTAAGCCATAGGTCTGGGAATGTGCCGGAGTCTAGGGAAAAATTGACTATGTGAGTGATAGCTGGGATGAGGTGTTCCAGGATAGTGGTGATCATACGGCGGCTGATGTGATCACAGCCCACCGCATTGGATTTTATGGAGCGGATAATCCTTATAATCTCATCCGATGCTACTGGTGAAAAAGTAAAAGACTGAATGTTAGGGCGAGGTAGATTGGCTAAGTAATCGAGAGTGAGACATTTGGTCTGATGATCAAGCGTATTCAAATTACTGGTTCAGGAGATATTGAGGCTCAAAGTTACCATACAATTTTTTTAATGAGGTACAAAATCGATGCATTTACCCCGCCAACCGTTTCTATAGATGTCCTATGTACCCATGGATTAGTCGGTATTTCGAAAATTGCACGCGTGCAGTTTAATCGGAGATAAAAAAAATTGTCTCATTAAAAAAATCGTTTCCCAGGTTTAATTTTGCTTAGTATGACTTGGCGTGATGTCCAAAACGGGTAGACTTCGGCTTGGTGATGGGTCTTGTGACACCCTGTATAGACAAAAATTATTTTTTTTTTTTATAGACTCACGCCTGTATCCCCGAAGGGTTACTTGATACTTGATTGCACGGGCTGTTTCCGCAACTCCACGTCTTGGCGCGTATTTTGCGTGCGGGTGCGAATGGTGTCTTCATTCGAGCCACCCCAGCTCTACGAGGAAGGCCAGCAGACTCTTGATGTGGCCCACGGCTTCCCTCAGGGTGCTGTATCTGGTCAGGTACTGCTGCCTGTACTGTGCGACCTCAGGGCAGTCGAGGAGCAGGTGGGCTGCCGTCTCGTCTGCTGCCATACAGGCCCTGCATTGCGGGCTGTCGGTGATACCTATAGTAAATAGGAGTTTATTAAAGAATCCGTGTCCTGTGTAGGCGGCCGAGACTGTCCGCAGTTGTTGTTTGGACAGCCGGAGGATTTGTTTGGCTATCTTACCGTCTACTGCGGGAAGAGCCTCCTTGGCCTGCCTACATGTTTCAATACCAATCCAGGCCTGGTTGTGTTGGGTCCTGGTCCTATTTCTTACCAGGTTGCGATAAAAACCAGAAGGGAGGGGAATAATGGGCTCGGGTCCCACCACCTCTAAAGTGGCCCCTCTTCTGGCAAGTACGTCGGCTGCGTCATTCCTTCTTGAGCCACTGTGGCCCTTGATCCATTGCAGTGTTAATTTGTTTTGTTTACCTACCTCTGTTAGTTTCTGGTGGCATTCAAGCGTGAGTGCCGAGGTGATAGTATGGCTTTTGAGGGCTGAGAGGACCGCCTTACTATCTGAGAGGATCCTAATGGATCGTTCCCTTACCTCACGTGCCATGATTGCTGTGGCAGCTAGGATTATGCCAAAACATTCAGCCTGGTAGACCGTGTTGTAGGCTCCCAGTGGTGCTGCGATGTTGATGTTTAGGTCCTCGGAGAATACTCCTGAACCCGTACCTGTATCCGTCTTAGACCCATCTGTGAAGATCGTGAGATCGTTGTGATTAACCGCTCCTTCGTGTAGATCCTCGTACAGTTGGATTTTGTACTTCTTGTCGAACACAAATTGTTTCGGTATTTGGTCACCAACTCACCAATGGCTTGTGTGAGAGGAACTTCTTTAAAGAGTGTATTTAAATTGCTAGTGTGCGGTGTGTTGGTGTCTTTCCAGAGCTTCAGAGCTCTTAGCCGGACCGCCGACATCGTTGCTTCCTGTTGTATAAACAGGTGCAATGTAGGCAGGTCCAGCAACACTTCGAGTGCCGCTGTAGGTGTAGTTTTTATGCAGCCCGTTGCCGCTAGGCATGCAAGTCTTTGAAGCTTTTGAAGCTTGTTGGCGGCCGTTGTTAGGTTGTTCCGAGGCCACCACACTACTGCGCCGTAGCTTATCATCGGACGTATTATTGTCTTATAGAGCCATAAGACAAGTTTGGGGGATAGGCCCCAGCGTTTGCCTATCATCTTCTTGCACTGCCAGAAGACAATGCTGGCTTTGTTGAGCTTATTTTCCATGTGGCTATTCCATGTCAATTTGCTGTCGAGAGTGACACCTAGGTACTTGACCTTGGTAGACAGCTTAAGCTCTGTATTAAATAACCTGGGCAGTCGGTAAGTGCCCAGCGCGCGTTTGTGTGTGAACATAACTCGGTCTTGGTCGGGTTTACAGATAATTTGTACTCATTACACCACCACTCTACTATGCGTAGGGCTTGTTGGGTTAGGTCGTACACTGTACTGGTTACCTTACCTGAGGTGAGTATGGTTAGATCATCTGCATAACCTATTGTGTAGAAGTCTCTCGCGTTGAGTTTGTCTATGAGTTCATTGATGACTAAGTTCCACAATAGCGGGGAGAGTACACCTCCCTGCTGGCACCCTTTAGTTATCAAGGCTGTCTGAGTGTCGCCGTGCAGGCGCACTACCCTTTTGCTGAGCATGTTTTGGATCCACTGTATGAGCATCTGATCCACACCATGCCTGGCTAGGGCGTTGCTTATGCTGGAAAAGTTTGTCTTGTCGAAGGCTCCTTCTATGTCAATGAAGGTGCCCAGACAGATGCATTTTTGTTGTATAGCAGCTTCTATCTGGTTCACGACCTGATGTAAGGCCGTTTCCGTCGATTTCCCTGAGCTGTATGCATGTTGGTTGGCATGTAGGGGTAAGTGTTTAAGTGCCCCACTTCTTAGTTCCCTCTCGCAGAGCCTTTCCAAGGTTTTAAGCATGAAGGAGGTCAGGCTTATTGGTCTGAAGGACTTTGCATTGGTATAGTCTGTTTTGCCTGGTTTTGGTATGAAAATTAGTTTGACTTCCCTCCATCTCTTCGGTACATATCTGAGGGCCAGGCTAGCCCTCATGATTGCCAGAAGTCTTTTGCGGACAGGTTCACCCCCCCCCATTGTAATAACCCTGGAAAGATGCCGTCCAGTCCGGCTGCTTTGAAGGGATGGAAGCTGTCGATGGCCCATCGGAGTTTTTCCTCTGTGGCCACGGTATTTGCATGTCTCCACTCATGTTCGGTCGCCACTGTTTGTGTATCGTGCCACGTTATTATCGGGGTGAGGACGCAGCCTGGGAAGTGTGTTTCGAGTAGGACGCGTCTTGTCTCCTCCTCCGATGTGGTGTATGTGTTATCCGGTTTACGGAGAGTACCTGGTGCAACCGTTGGTTGCTGAGCCAGTAATTTCCTTACCCGGTTTGCTTGTTGGCAAGATTCAATGCACCCACAGAATTTTCTCCATCCCATGGTACGTCTGAATCTGAGGCACTTCTTGTAGCTTGATTTGGCCGCTTTATAAGCGTCCCAATCTTCGTCTGCGCTTGTGTTCATTGCCCTGTTTAAAGCCCTTCCCCGAAGGGTTAGGCAGAGGTGTAATATTACACCCACATTTCGCCATGAATTTTTAGGTCCCTCGTAGTAGGGGGCGAGCCTATTGCCGGTACCGGGCACATCACCAGACTCCGTGCTGTTACTGAGTATTGATATTGAATTGAATAATGAGAGACTGCCTCGTTGGTCTCGCGGCATAAATGTGCGCGTGGGATTAGGAGGTCTCGGGTTCGATTCCCGGGTCGGGCAAAGTGTTATTGGGTTTTTCCGTTAGGAAATTCTCAGTAGCAGCACGGGGTCTGGTAACTATTTATTATATCTATGCTGTAGACATACGATAAAAAACATGTCAAAATAATAATGCATAATTGACAATTACAGGGAAAATGTCTTACGAAGATTACGATAAAAGGCATTTTAAAGTGGAAGAAACAGATATGAAAGCTTTCGTCAATGGACAGAGTATACTGTATGTAAGTCTTCTCACAAGTGACTTTGCTGTGTGCGCCACAAAACTTATAATTGTTGCGAATAAAAATAGTAAGTTATATTTATTTATACCTACTTTTATGACACTCTAGCACTAAAGTTGCAATATAATATCGCACACCCAGAGCAACACTGCACTAAGTCTAAATAGCTCATTTTTCAGAATCGATTAAAAACCAGTTGCATAGGGTTCCCACCAAGAACTTAGGGTCCCAAGCCAACCTCACCTGCAAGTGGTGCACCTGGCGATCAACGCACGAGGCTCTGGCAAAAAAAATATCCCGATAAGCGGCAATAGGCTCGCCACCTATTACTTGGGATCAAAACACTGGCGAAAAGTGCGCGTTTAATATGCCTCTGCCTACTCCTTCGGGGAAACAGGCGTCAGTCTATGTATGTATGTATGTATGTATGTATGATTAAAAACCGATATCTCATGCTATGACACAGTTATTGGCGATGCTAAGATTCTAACCAGCGCCTCAAGCGGCGAATTTGGAAGTTGTCCGGGTACGACACTTTTAACAGCTCACTACAATTACCACTATAACCTCGAAGCAAAGTTGCCAATAGCGAATGTCTTGTGCACATTGCATGTGAAGAATCCAATGCGTATCAGCACGACCGGTTGGCGCAGCGGTAGTGTAAGCGAATGCTACGCTGAAGTTCGCGGGTTCGATTCCCTCTCAGGTCAAACATTTGTGTGCGTGATCATAGATGTTTGTCTTGGTCTGGGTGTTTCCATGTATAAAATGTATGTATTTACAAAAAAAGTATACATGTATGTTAATCCATTACCTAGTACACATAGTTTAAGCTTCAAGCTCCGCTTAGCTTGGAACTAAATGGTGATGTTTGTATGTGGTAGAATATTATTATTATATTATTACTATAGTTCAGTTGAATCAAAACGCATCAAAAAAGAAAATAATGCATTTTTTTGACTTAAATCACTGCTGTGGAATGACTGAACGTAATAAAAAATAATGATTTCGAGTTACGTGCTTTTTACCGATTGATTTAGAAATAATGCACTATTATTCTACTTTGTCTTTATTGAGCTTCATTATGATTCACTAACGACCCATTTGTTTTGTTTTCAGGAATAGACCAATTAAAAATTAAAGAAAAGTCAAAATTTTACTAAAATCAGTAGTTACTTATATTTTGAACATAAACTATTATATACATATATAATTTTGTACCGTTCTTATGGTGTAAAAGATAGGGATCAAACTCGTACGGCAACTGTCAAGCTTGACTTGTTTTTTTTTTCAGATGCTCACCCGTTTTTGGACGAATGGTTCAACCGGTGTACTGGACATAAGTGTCGCATAAAGATTGACTGGAACAACAAATGTGGTAAGATAATTATAATATTTAGATAATCATCATCGTCCTAGCGTTATCCAGTTTGCATCCAAGACTTTTCGAAAACTGTGGCGTCACTCGACGCCCTCCTCACCGGCCGGCCGATTCCCTCCCAGGATCTCCTCAAGCACTCTACTCCGGCCCTTTAAATACGAGTGCGCGCCGATGGAAGGCTTCACGGGTTGGGAGCCTTCAGCGCTCACCCATAGTTCGCGTAAAGTTGTTAAGGCCATCTGCGGCCAACAACTAGTCCAAACACGCAAAAAAAAAAAATGGAACGCCTCTCTCTCGCCGCCACAGCTGCTGAAGATAAGTGTCTTCCCTCAACAACCACCGGAGCGCATTCTGTTGAATAAACTCGCGACACTTTACATCCTTTTTATTTCTGAAAATTTTTTAGAGTCAAATTCTTCCTTTTTATTTCAAAAAATTGTTTATAGTCAATTATAACAATAAACAAATTGTTAAGTACTTGTTAATGAAAACATTGTTTTTAGGGTTCCGTAACAAAAACGGGACCCTATTATTAAGCCTCCGCTGTCTGTCTGTCTGTCATCAGGCTGTATCTCATGAACCGTGATAGCTAGAAAGCTGAAATTTTCACACATTATGTATTTCGGTTGCTGCTTTAACAACAAATACTAAAAATAAAAAATGAAAATATTAAGGGGAAATTCCATACAATAAACATGTTTTTTTCGTATTTTTTTCTCAAAATTACTAACGGTAACAGGTAGTAGCTTAAAATTTTCATAGTATATGTAGTTGTATATTACCTTTCAAAATAAATAATAAAGGGGGCTCCCATACAACAAACGTAATTTTTAAGCAATTTAATTTAAATTGTCTTTCGGGATATATACCACGTACCTTTGTTTGGAGTAACTGATATTTCGGCACTGTTGCAAGTACCATGTTCACGGATGTACTGATGATATTGCGGGTGGATGAATGTTACGAGCAAGTATAGCGGTCTACCCGCTTTCTTACTAGTTTTTTGCGTTCAACACCACTATAGCACTGTTATCACTATCGCACTGTACCCGATCACGACATACTACACTCACTACGTCAGCTCGCGGTTTGATTTTGTTCTTTTCACGGGTTTTACAAAGACGTACCACTGGATGCCAGATACTCGACAGTTGAAACCCATCCTCTCTATTGAAATTCTTGAACTTTTTAATTTCAATAGCCTCCCTAACCATTCGAGGTATGTAGTGGCGTTCTGTCGAAAGCACCTGAGGGTTATGTAACTCAATCCAGTGGTCGGTACCCGAGTCCAAGAGGTGTTGAGCTATGGCCGACTTGTGTGGTTCATTATTTTTGACTGCCCTAATGTGTTCCTTTATTCGGCAAGAAATGGTGCGTTTAGTTTGTCCTATATAGGACAAATTCAGATAGGAATATAGGACCACAGAGCGTCTGACCTCTGCAACCCAGAGAAATTGGCGATGCAAAGATTATCCGCGCGCCTCTAGCGGCGAATTTGGAAGTTGTCCAGGTACGACACTTTTGACAGCTTTCAATACAACTTTGCTTCCAGGTTAAAGTGGTAATTGTATTGAGCTGTCAAAAGTGTCGTACCCGGACAACTCCCAAATTTGCCGCTAGAGTCGCTAGTTAGAATCCATACATCCATACCATCGCCAATAGCGATATTCCATGGTTTACCTCTTTGGGTTGCGGAGGACTATTAGAATAGTAAGCCAGAGTTCCAAGGTCCCATCCTGGTTACATCCAAGACATACGGTCTTGGATGTAACCAGGATAACGCTAGCACGATTATGATGATGATGTATTCTTCAGAATCTTCAGAAAACAGCCAATAATTACCTACCTATTTTTTTATTTTAGTTTTCTTCACTTTCTTTTTCTTTTACAGATCAAATCAAAACCGGTCTGGAGATGAGAGATGATATTAATGGTTAGTAGCATCGTACCTACTAAAAGTTTAGCCATGGAATAATTATCACTCTCCATGCGTTCAAAAGCCACAATTAATGAGACTAATTTTTGAACTCTGTGTCCGTATTAAGAAAGTAGCCAACCCACATCATCATCAGCCTCCTTTTTAATCTGTCCCTCTACTTCCTCTGCTGGGCACAGGCCTCACTCACTGAATAGTCTTGGATTATAGTTCACTAGCTAGCCAAATACCGATTGGCAGACTTTACATGTCTCCTGAGAACATTATGGCGAACTCTCACGGTTATCTCAAAATGTTTTCATTCGTCATGGTTTGGCCACGTGGAGCGAATGAGTGAAGAAAGAGTGACGCATCAAATTTATGAGGCTAACGTGTGTGGGCAAGTCGGTCGCGGCAGACCTCATCGGACATTCGTCGATCAGATTGAGGGCATCTTAAAAAATGGCAAAGCCCGAAGCACCCGGAACCGGCGAGCATGTATGAACACAGTAATGAATGTAGAGGAAGCGCGTGAGGTTTGTAAGGATAGATGCAAGTGGCGTTACGTAACGTTGTCTCTGCATACCTCGACGGGAAAAAGGCATGAGTATATGTTTGTATGTATGTTTTTATTCAACGTTTAACAAGTGAAATTTAGAAGTTTGTTACGCACTTATTTTAAAAAGTTAGTATACCTACACCGTGTGGGTACCTATGCACCTCAGGCAACGGTCTGGGGTGCATAGGTACCCACTGCCCACTGGTCTGCTTAGCAGTCTCTCCTACGCTTCTACTCCACTCCTTTATATACCTAGTGAAAACATTCCCGTGTCCAGCAGTGAGACTTATAATATACAGAGCTGATGGAGAAATTATCCTTCTCCTAATATCGCTTGTTTCATTGCCAGATGTTAGAACAAAGCCGACTAATAATGAAGACGAACATGCGTCCCAGTTGGTAACTATTGCATGCTCGTCAACAGCCGTCGTGATAGTTCTACTGGCAGCACTCGTGGCGTACAAGATAAGCCAGAAACGGAAGAAAACTGACGATAAAGAGGTAATTATAAAGGTTTGATAGAAAGTGGGATTTCTGAAACGACGTCCACTAGGCGGCAGCACCAACTGAGACCTTAAAGCATAGAGCTTAGATATTTACACTTAAAGTAAGGATGACACGTCAGGTCCATAGAGATATAAAGGACATGAAACCTGTCAAAAGTGTCAAAGTGCCAATATTTTTGTACGTCTGTGTTTACTTGCATAATGTGTGTGTAAAACGCCTGTATATATCAGAGCTGACAGCTGTTTGGACCCAGCGTTCCCAACTTAGCACATTCAGTGCTAAATTTGGCACTATTTTCGCAACTGTAGCACTGTAATTTAACATTCAGCACCTAGCACTAAATTTAGTACTATACAGCCACCATTCTGAAAATACAACTAATACACAATAAAACTAATAAAAGAATTGCAACAACGGCTTCCTGATAATGTTAAGATTCTTAAAGATATGAATGTAATGAGTGTCACACAGGCTGTGAAATCGAACAAAGGCATTTTCGAGGCTACAAAGTTGGCAGAGCACTTTGGGCAGAGTCCAGAAACCATTGATAAAATAGTTTCCCAATGGAAAAGTGTTAACAATATTAAATGGGAAAATGTAACTGACACATGGAAGTTTTGGGTAGAGGTATCTGAATATAAAGATGCAAACAACGAAAATCCCTATAATGAACTCGTTTCATTAGCATTTATATTATTAACATTGCCGCATTCTAACGCTGATGTTGAGAGGGTGTTCAGTTCAATGAACATTATAAAAAATAAACTGAGGAATAAAATTAACTTGGACACTTCGAATTCAATTCTTCATATCCGAACAGGGCTCAAAAACTTTAATAAAACTTGCCATACATATGAAATTCCCCAAGATATTCTTAAAAAATAGGCAAGAAAGATATGTACTCATTTAAATTGAAAAAGTCCGAAGTTCAAAGCGAACAACCTTCCACTTCCACGGCGGTGGCGGCAGTACAACTCGAAGAAGACACAGCAGTAGAGACAGATGATAGTGGAGATGACTGGATGTAGTTTGAAAAATTGTAATTATTAGCTGATTAAAAATTAAACAATTTAATTTTTTTTTCATGTATAAAAAAATTTGCATGTTTTTTTTTTATCAATCTAGCACTATTTTAGATGTCATTTAGCACCAACCTAAGATATCGAGTTGGCAACCCTGTTTGGACCTGACGCATACGAAATGCCGCTTGGTGGCAGAAAAAGTATCAGACACCTCATTGTAGTTGATTGAATCAGGCGTTACTTGGAGGAAATCCAAGTTATGCCTGGTGGGAAAGAGGTACTTACTTACTACTTACCACGCATTCTCGGATTGACCATGCCAATAAATGCAAAATGGTTGACAACACTGAATTATAATGAAGACATATATTCAGGCAGAAATGGGTTCCAGGGAGATATTGAGAAGCTATCTATGTCTCGCTACATACGCAGACTATGCTTCGACACGTGTTTCGCCTGTACTAGGCAACCTCAGAAGTGTTTGACTTTTTCCTTCCATCAGAATTTGATGGCAACTTGGTGCAGAGGATTATAACGAGTCTCAATGGCTGATCTTGGCATAAGGGATCAGCAAGGATGTCCAAATCATGAAATATTTTGTTACCTAGTATTTTTCTTTAAAATGAGTTTGTAGGTACGCTTTTACTTGGTTCGAAGAATGAGCGCGGTCTTCCTATGGTTAGATTCTGGTTATTCCTTCAGTTGCAATGAAGATCACACTAACGTTCGATCCAAATATATACATATTTGATATATTTTGTACGGAGCTTATCATCATCATCATCATCAGTCTTTAACAGTCCACTGCTGTATATACTAGGCCTCTCTTTTGAAAGGAGGAATTTGCCTACTATACCACGCTGGCCAAACGGGTTGGTATAGGGTTTGTATCAAGTTTGCCTTCTCTTACAGTGCTGTTCTCTGCTCTCTCTGTCGGCTCTTACGACACCCATGTGGGACGATATGGGGTGGTGACACTGGTGACATTAGGTACGTATTCTTAATCCGTCACCACACGGACGATGTCAAATATGTATTTCTAATCTACTAATCCATGGGCCGATCGCATAATCACTCTGAAGATGTATCTATCTTACTTTATTTGATTTGACAATAAATATGGTAACGATTTGATTTCAGGTTGCCCAGGAGTCAAGACCAAATGACATACAAAACCGTCCGCTGCCGCCAGTGCCAAATATACCGAAACATGCCTATGGATATATCTTTCCTACGAACGAATACTCCGAGATTATATACTTACGCAACAAATGAATGTGAATTGTAGATTATCTTGCTTATATAAATATAAAGCTGAAGTATTTGTTTGTTTGCTTGAACGCGCAAGTCTCACGAACTACTGGTCCGATTTGTTTTTTTTTTAAATTTCAGTGTTAGATAGCCCATTTATCGAGGACATAGAGATATTAAGAATAGAGTGGCAGAGTGGGGCCTATTCGTGTCCGCCGGTGGGAGAGAGAACGCAACATTAAAGGCCCCCTGCATCTCTCTCTAACAATACATGCACAACATCAACATTACGCAGTGGCGTGCTACCTGTAACTATTATTTAAATCAGTTTATTAGTAATAGTAATCAATAGTTTAAAAGTTGTTTTTATTGATACACGAAGATAAAAGTCAAAAGTCAAAAATCATTTATTCATCTAGGTCACAAAGTGACGCTTATGAACGTCAAATTTTAATGTACATTACTTAATGCTTCTACATTTACATTTACTGCCCATTCGCAAAGCAATAGGTAGAACCACGAGAAAGGCTACCACGAGAAAGGATAGTTTGAAGTGACAAAAATGTTTATATATTTTTAAACTATTGATTACTGATAAACTGATATAAATAATAGTTACAGGTAGCACGCCACTGCGTAATGTTGATGTTGTGCATGTATTGTTAGAGAGAGATGCAGGGGGCCTTTAATGTTGTGTTCTCTCTCGCACCGACGGACACGACACAGTATTGAGTTAGGTACTGTTCTGCCACTCTATTCTAATATCTCTATGATCGAGGAAGACTATAGACTATATAACATCATCACGCTATGAGTCACGGGAGCGGAGCAGTTGCCTTAAATAACGAGGGTGTAACCGCGGGCTCATCTAGTTAGAAATAAAACTGAAAATATCCATTAAATTTTTTGCTTGTTTGTACTGAAAGTCTCTCTTTTAGGGTTACATACCCAAAGAGGAAAACGCGAACCTAATACTAAGACTCCGCTGTCCGTCAGTCTGTATGTCTGTCACCAAGCTGCATCTCATGAACCGTGATAGTTACAGTAAAAATATTATCCCCCAAAAGCAACCAATACTAAAAAAACTGATTAAAATTAATAATTCAGGGTCCCCAAACAGACAAATTTGTTTTATTTCGTTGCCGTTTAAATAGATAGGTACCTACTACGGATCCCTTCGCGCGCGAGTCCGAATCGCACTTGGCCGGCTTTTAGCCTAGTGGAGATACCAACGCACTGCCACCTATAGAATCCACGGCGCGCACCAATGACTTTTCGGATTTATGTGCGTATTGAATTGTACCGCTGTCCGGCGCGAGACACAATAGAAATCAATTGTTATGAATCACATATGATATACGGGACAGGTAAACTGTTAAGCCTTCGGTCCCGGTTGTCATGAAGATCTTTGACAGTCGTTATAGAGCGTTAGTACCTACCATTTAAATAAACTGGCACTAGTCTTAACTTATGTCGCTCTGTGGAAAAGCTAATATTCAGCCAAATCAGGTTAGACTAGTAAGCGGACCCCGGGTTGAAACTGGGATAACGCTATGTGGAGGATAAAGGTGTGGTGTTCCTCCAACTAGAGGGAGGATCCTCTAACCAAGCTCGGTGATCGTGTCTGGTGGACTGTCAGTCCAACGGACGTATTTGAGAAGTTATATACGACTCGGCGTGCGAACTGTGCTTGCGCGCCCGCGGTTCAGCATTTTGTTTTTTCGTCGCATTGTGTTCGATACTGTACGGTTGGCGTAGTGGTTTAAGCGGTCGCCTCGCCGCTTGACACTGCGCAGAGTGTTGTGGGTTCGATTCCCACACGAGATTACACTTTGTGTGTTTCATAAATTGTTGTTTCGAGTCTGGGTGTTCATTGTGTCCGTTAGTTGTATTTTTGTAAGTCTCCCGCGACACAGGATTTGGTCCTAGTGCGGGAGTTGTTAAAAAAACAAGAAAAAACCCAGATTGATGTCGCCGGATTGTTGTTGAGACTTCGTCGTCGCTCGCTAGATGGCCTCAGTTGTATGTGATGACTTGAGAGTTGAGGGTTTCAATAAAAACAGCAAATAGGATACAGCCATATTTTTATTAGTTCACCACACATTCGCAGCAAGAGTCAAATCAATCAAAACCACTTAAATACAATTGTAAACAATCATTTTGTGACAGAACAGCACCTCAACATTTGACAGATACCAAATTGACATAAGTTTGACAGCTGAGATGACATTTTTAACATTAACATCGCATCTCTTTGCTTGAATATTAGAAGTTCGGCTAATTTCGTATTTGATTAGTGCGCGTGCAAGTTAGCGATGCAGGTGCGTTGTGATTCGCACTAAGCTGCATAAGTGTTAAGTGTTACGCACTAAACAATAATTGGCATATATAGACAGCAACTGATTAGTGCGAGTGCATTATACATTTCAGCTAATCACTGCAATTCGCAATATTCACTAATCGCTTATCACTTGCACTCGCGCTAATTAATTTGAAAATTAGCCTTTATGCAGAGATTATAAACATAGAATTTGTAACTAACTTTAATATTGATTAACATTAAATGCTTTTAAGTTTTTTAATATTGTATATTTTTGTCTCGTTTTTTATCTAAATATAAATGATAATTCTTTATTTTGAATGTAGTCAATTTTCTCAAATATCTCTATGTTTCTTCTCATTGTCAATTAACTTCTTGTTTTTTCTATTACATTATAGCGTCTGCATAGAAAATGAATCGCGCTATAATCAATAATTAAGTATCTGTTTATATTATTCGTTAAAACTAATCACAACTTGGGAACATTTGTGAAGTCTTAATAAACTAAATTGATAGCCCGCGCCCAGTAGCGGACTACGAAGCACTTTACTATAAACCGATGTTAATGGGCGGACACTGCACGATAGAATTTGTATGGCCATGTACAGAACTTGAAATTTTTTTTGCGGACCCACCTTACTTGGCCGTTACAGCAATACATTAAACAACGTGTAACATAAGTCAGTGTTTCCCGAAAAATATGTACTCTGCCCATGATAGTGAAGCCCACTGCAGCCACAGTCGGATTTTATAAAAAAAAAAATATTATTTTTCAAATTAGCAGTTACGTCATAATTTTACGCCTTTATCCCCGAAGGGGTAGGCAGAGGTATATTACATACCCACACTTCGCCAGTTATGTTTCGGGTCCAATGTAAAAGGGGCGAGCCTATTGCCATCTACCGGGCACATTACTAAGCGAGCGATAATTAAATTTTTTTTAATGCACACATAGCTTCGAAAAGTCAGAGGTGTGCGCCCGGGAACCTAGGGATCGAATCCAAGACCATCGTTTCGGCAGTCCGTTACATACACCACTGGGCTATCGCCGCCACATATGAATACTTAATAGAAAATATTTTCCGGAAAATTTTCATGAATTTACCGATTTTTCTTTTGCATATTTTGCCATATAATGTAATGAAATTGTAACTATAGTCGACCCGCATTAATATTTTTGTAAAATTCTAAGAATTAAACATGTACATTGTGCGTTTACTCTGACGTGACATCGCAGCACAGGGCGCTCACCAGTACATCGTTATCACTGCCGCTACCGCACCGCCTCTGTAGGGCCGTCAGCTAATAGTGCGAGTTTGTGTTTTCCTATTTACATCGCATTTTTTTGGAAAATTGTCGAGTTCTTAGATTTTTCCGGAAAATTCGACCGCCAAGGGTCTCAGTATAATGTACTGAATCACTGGTATTAGTTTTCGGTACACCGTCCCTTACACCCGGTATTTTGTAAAATAAATGCTGAACCTATCTTTTATATCATGCTCTGAATACTTACATACTTTTCGGGAAAACACTGATTTAATATACACAGTGTATAGTCCAGTTATACATGACCATATCTTTGAGACACACGGTTTGCAGAACTGTTGTGATAATTGTGGTTTTTAACCGAAAGTTTCTGTTATACAAAACAATCTGTCTAAAGCACAGCGATTGGCGTACGAGCGTTTTTATAAGAAGGCTTTTGTCTAACCGCCAGCGTTTTGACTTCTTACTGAGATTGACAAACTATTTTGAACCTTTTTGATAATGTAATAGGAGCTATTTTTCTTACTATACTCAGGCCATGGAAGCGATTTCAAATTAAATGGTATATCGAACTGTCAACCATACACGAATTAACATACAGTTGTCTTATTCAAGAAACAGTTACGAACAAAGCGATCCAAATACTTAGAGTGCTTACTTAGTAGTCATTCTCTATTAGTTTTAAGTGAAATCGCTTCCCGCTGACGCGGACGGTGGGACAAAAGCCTTAAGGTTTTATTTACAGTAATACGTAGGTACTTAATATTAAATTAGTGACAGACATTCCAATTTGACAGACGGGATCAAATATGTATCTTATTATTTAGTATTATAAAGAAGAAAGTTTCTGAGGGTGGATGTATGTTTGTAACCCTTTTACTCGAATACTACTGAACATATTTTGATGAAACTTTTCGGAATCATATCATATACACCAGAAAACCACATAGGATATCTCTACAAGAATCAGCTTTCTAGACTTATTTATGTTTTAATAGATCATCAAAAAAGAAGTTTTGAATCATCGTCAATCAAATCGAAATGTCTAAATATATTATTAATAATATTCAAGGAATTGTTCACAAAGAGCGTACAGTCAGCTGTACAAAGCTGATAATACGCTGCTCACTTTAAAATAAGTGTCGCGTATTATACGCGAAAAGTCCCTAGTCATCGCTTACACAAGAAATTATCTTACAAAAAAAAACATATAATTAATAACTTATAATAATAATTGTGATTACGAATACTTAAGAAACAGAGTTACTAAAATATATTTTAACGAACAATATTTGTAAAATAAAAAGATATTCTCGATATTTTTTTAAACAAACAAAAACATATCTCTTTAAAAATATTTTAAATTTTCATTTACATTAGCAAAAAAAAAAAATAAAATTTTGAATGACTTTTCGGATTTATGTGCGTATTGAATTGTACCGCTGTCCGGCGCGAGATAATAGAAATCAATTGTTATGAATCACATATGATATACGGGACAGGGAAACTGTTAAGCCTTTGGTCCCGGTTGTCATGAAGATCTTTGGCAGTCGTTATAGAGCGTTAGTACCTACCATTTAAATAAACTGGCACCAGTCCAAGTCTAAACCATAGCCAGGCAGTCGCTCTGTGGAATAGCTAATATTCAGCCAAATCCGGTTAGACTAGTAAGCGGGCCCCGGGTTGAAACTGGGATAAGGCTATGTGGAGGATAAAGGTATAGTGTTCCTCCAACTAGAGGGAGGATCCTCTAACTAGGCTGGGTGATCGTGTCTGGTGGACTATCAGTCCAACGGACGTGTTTGAGAAGTTTTATATATACGACTCGGCGTGCGAACTCAAGCGGTCGCCTCGCCGCTTGACACTGCGCTGAGTGTTGTGGGTTCGATTCATACACGAGACAACACTTTGTGTGATTCATAAAATATTGTTTCTAGTCTGGGTGTTCATTGTGTCCGTTAGTTGTATGTTTGTAAAGTCCCCCGCGACACAGGATTTTGTCCTAGTGCGGCAGTTGTTACAAAAAAATCAAGAAAAATCTGAGATTGCTGTCGCCGGATTGTTGTTGAGACTTCGTCGTCGCTCGCTAGATGGCCTCAGTTGTATGTGATGACTTGAGAGTTGAAGGTTTCAATAAAAACAGCAAATAGGATACAGCCATATTTTTATTAGTTCACCACACATTCGCAGCAAGAGTCAAATCAATCCAAACCACTTAAATACAATTGTAAACATTCATTTTGTGACAGCACCTCAACATTTGACATTTGATAGATAACAAATTAACATAAGTTTGACAGCTGAGATGACATTTTTAACATTAACATCGCATCTCTTTGCTTGAATATTAGAAGTTCGGCTAATTTCGTCTTTGATTAGTGCACGTGCAAGTTCTCGATGCAGGTGCGTAGTGATTAGCACTAAACTGCACGCGTCTTGGTGTTATTTATTAAACAATTGGCATACACAGACCGCAACTGATTAGTGCGGGTGCTCTATACATCTCAGCTAATCACTACAATTCGCTATATTCACTAATCGCTTATCACTTGCACTCGCGCTAATCTATTTGGAAATTAGCCTTTATGCAGAGATTATTAACGTAGATATTTAACTAACTTTAATATTGACTAACATTAAATGCTTTTAAGTTTCTTAATATTGTATATTTTTGTCTCATTTTTTATCTAAATATAAATGATAATTCTTTATTTTGAATGTAGTCAACTTTCTCAACAAATGATGTGAATTGTAGATCTAATACTTACTAATATATAAAGCTGAAGAATTTGTTTGTTTGCTTGAACACGCTAGTCTCACGAACTACTGGTCCGATTTGATTTTTTTTAAAATTTCAGTGTTAGATAGCCCATTTATCGAGGACATAGAGATATTAAGAATAGAGTGGCAGAGTGGGGCCTATTCGTGTCCGCCGGTGGGAGAGAGAACGCAACATTAAAGGCCCCCTGCATCTCTCTCTAACAATACATGCACAACATCAACATTACGCAGTGGCGTGCTACCTGTAACTATTATTTAAATCAGTTTATTAGTAATCAATAGTTTAAAAGTTGTTTTTATTGATACACGAAGATAAAAGTCAAAAGTCAAAAATCATTTATTCATCTAGGTCACAAAGTGACGCTTATGAACGTCAAATTTTAATGTACATTACTTAATGCTTCTACATTTACATTTACTGCCCATTCGCAAAGCAATAGGTAGAACCACGAGAAAGGCTACCACGAGAAAGGATAGTTTGAAGTGACAAAAATGTTTATATATTTTTAAACTATTGATTACTGATAAACTGATATAAATAATAGTTACAGGTAGCACGCCACTGCGTAATGTTGATGTTGTGCATGTATTGTTAGAGAGAGATGCAGGGGGCCTTTAATGTTGTGTTCTCTCTCGCACCGACGGACACGACACAGTATTGAGTTAGGTACTGTTCTGCCACTCTATTCTAATATCTCTATGATCGAGGAAGACTATAGACTATATAACATCATCACGCTATGAGTCACGGGAGCGGAGCAGTTGCCTTAAATAACGAGGGTGTAACCGCGGGCTCATCTAGTTAGAAATAAAACTGAAAATATCCATTAAATTTTTTGCTTGTTTGTACTGAAAGTCTCTCTTTTAGGGTTACATACCCAAAGAGGAAAACGCGAACCTAATACTAAGACTCCGCTGTCCGTCAGTCTGTATGTCTGTCACCAAGCTGCATCTCATGAACCGTGATAGTTACAGTAAAAATATTATCCCCCAAAAGCAACCAATACTAAAAAAACTGATTAAAATTAATAATTCAGGGTCCCCAAACAGACAAATTTGTTTTATTTCGTTGCCGTTTAAATAGATAGGTACCTACTACGGATCCCTTCGCGCGCGAGTCCGAATCGCACTTGGCCGGCTTTTAGCCTAGTGGAGATACCAACGCACTGCCACCTATAGAATCCACGGCGCGCACCAATGACTTTTCGGATTTATGTGCGTATTGAATTGTACCGCTGTCCGGCGCGAGACACAATAGAAATCAATTGTTATGAATCACATATGATATACGGGACAGGTAAACTGTTAAGCCTTCGGTCCCGGTTGTCATGAAGATCTTTGACAGTCGTTATAGAGCGTTAGTACCTACCATTTAAATAAACTGGCACTAGTCTTAACTTATGTCGCTCTGTGGAAAAGCTAATATTCAGCCAAATCAGGTTAGACTAGTAAGCGGACCCCGGGTTGAAACTGGGATAACGCTATGTGGAGGATAAAGGTGTGGTGTTCCTCCAACTAGAGGGAGGATCCTCTAACCAAGCTCGGTGATCGTGTCTGGTGGACTGTCAGTCCAACGGACGTATTTGAGAAGTTATATACGACTCGGCGTGCGAACTGTGCTTGCGCGCCCGCGGTTCAGCATTTTGTTTTTTCGTCGCATTGTGTTCGATACTGTACGGTTGGCGTAGTGGTTTAAGCGGTCGCCTCGCCGCTTGACACTGCGCAGAGTGTTGTGGGTTCGATTCCCACACGAGATTACACTTTGTGTGTTTCATAAATTGTTGTTTCGAGTCTGGGTGTTCATTGTGTCCGTTAGTTGTATTTTTGTAAGTCTCCCGCGACACAGGATTTGGTCCTAGTGCGGGAGTTGTTAAAAAAACAAGAAAAAACCCAGATTGATGTCGCCGGATTGTTGTTGAGACTTCGTCGTCGCTCGCTAGATGGCCTCAGTTGTATGTGATGACTTGAGAGTTGAGGGTTTCAATAAAAACAGCAAATAGGATACAGCCATATTTTTATTAGTTCACCACACATTCGCAGCAAGAGTCAAATCAATCAAAACCACTTAAATACAATTGTAAACAATCATTTTGTGACAGAACAGCACCTCAACATTTGACAGATACCAAATTGACATAAGTTTGACAGCTGAGATGACATTTTTAACATTAACATCGCATCTCTTTGCTTGAATATTAGAAGTTCGGCTAATTTCGTATTTGATTAGTGCGCGTGCAAGTTAGCGATGCAGGTGCGTTGTGATTCGCACTAAGCTGCATAAGTGTTAAGTGTTACGCACTAAACAATAATTGGCATATATAGACAGCAACTGATTAGTGCGAGTGCATTATACATTTCAGCTAATCACTGCAATTCGCAATATTCACTAACCGCTTATCACTTGCACTCGCGCTAATTAATTTGAAAATTAGCCTTTATGCAGAGATTATAAACATAGAATTTGTAACTAACTTTAATATTGATTAACATTAAATGCTTTTAAGTTTTTTAATATTGTATATTTTTGTCTCGTTTTTTATCTAAATATAAATGATAATTCTTTATTTTGAATGTAGTCAATTTTCTCAAATATCTCTATGTTTCTTCTCATTGTCAATTAACTTCTTGTTTTTTCTATTACATTATAGCGTCTGCATAGAAAATGAATCGCGCTATAATCAATAATTAAGTATCTGTTTATATTATTCGTTAAAACTAATCACAACTTGGGAACATTTGTGAAGTCTTAATAAACTAAATTGATAGCCCGCGCCCAGTAGCGGACTACGAAGCACTTTACTATAAACCGATGTTAATGGGCGGACACTGGACGATAGAATTTGTATGGCCATGTAAAGAACTTGAATTTTTTTTTTGCTGACCCACCTTACTTGGCCATTACAGCAATACATTAAACAACGTGTAACATAAGTCAGTGTTTCCCGAAAAATATGTACTCTGCCCATGATAGTGAAGCCCACTGCAGCCACAGTCGGATTTTATAAAAAAAATAATATTATTTTTCAAATTAGCAGTTACGTCATAATTTTACGCCTTTATCCCCGAAGGGGTAGGCAGAGGTGTATTACATACCCACACTTCGCCAGTTATGTTTCGGGTCCAATGTAAAAGGGGCGAGCCTATTGCCATCTACCGGGCACATTACTAAGCGAGCGATAATTAAATTTTTTTTAATGCACACATAGCTTCGAAAAGTCAGAGGTGTGCGCCCGGGAACCTAGGGATCGAATCCAAGACCATCGTTTCGGCAGTCCGTTACATACACCACTGGGCTATCGCCGCCACATATGAATACTTAATAGAAAATATTTTCCGGAAAATTTTAATGAATTTACCGATTTTTCTTTTGCATATTTTGCCATATAATGTAATGAAATTGTAACTATAGTCGACCCGCATTAATATTTTTGTAAAATTCTAAGAATTAAACATGTACATTGTGCGTTTACTCTGACGTGACATCGCAGCACAGGGCGCTCACCAGTACATCGTTATCACTGCCGCTACCGCACCGCCTCTGTAGAGCCGTCAGCTAATAGTGCGAGTTTGTGTTTTCCTATTTACATCGCATTTTTTTGGAAAATTGTCGAGTTCTTAGATTTTTTCCGGAAAATTCGACCGCCAAGGGTCTCAGTATAATGTACTGAATCACTGGTATTAGTTTTCGGTACACCGTCCCTTACACCCGGTATTTTGTAAAATAAATGCTGAACCTATCTTTTATATCATGCTCTGAATACTTACATACTTTTCGGGAAAACACTGATTTAATATACACAGTGTATAGTCCAGTTATACATGACCATATCTTTGAGACACACGGTTTGCAGAACTGTTGTGATAATTGTGGTTTTTAACCGAAAGTTTCTGTTATACAAAACAATCTGTCTAAAGCACAGCGATTGGCGTACGAGCGTTTTTATAAGAAGGCTTTTGTCTAACCGCCAGCGTTTTGACTTCTTACTGAGATTGACAAACTATTTTGAACCTTTTTGATAATGTAATAGGAGCTATTTTTCTTACTATACTCAGGCCATGGAAGCGATTTTAAATTAAATGGTATATCGAACTGTCAACCATACACGAATTAACATACAGTTGTCTTATTCAAGAAACAGTTACGAACAAAGCGATCCAAATACTTAGAGTGCTTACTTAGTAGTCATTCTCTATTAGTTTTAAGTGAAATCGCTTCCCGCTGACGCGGACGGTGGGACAAAAGCCTTAAGGTTTTATTTACAGTAATACGTAGGTACTTAATATTAAATTAGTGACAGACATTCCAATTTGACAGACGGGATCAAATATGTATCTTATTATTTAGTATTATAAAGAAGAAAGTTTCTGAGGATGGATGTATGTTTGTAACCCTTTTACTCGAATACTACTGAACATATTTTGATGAAACTTTTCGGAATCATATCATATACACCAGAAAACCACATAGGATATCTCTACAAGAATCAGCTTTCTAGACTTATTAGTTTTAATAGATCATCAAAAAAGAAGTTTTGAATCATCGTCAATCAAATCGAAATGTCTAAATATATTATTAATAATATTCAAGGAATTGTTCACAAAGAGCGTACAGTCAGCTGTACAAAGCTGATAATACGCTGCTCACTTTAAAATAAGTGTCGCGTATTATACGCGAAAAGTCCCTAGTCATCGCTTACACAAGAAATTATCTTACAAAAAAAAACATATAATTAATAACTTATAATAATAATTGTGATTACGAATACTTAAGAAACAGAGTTACTAAAATATATTTTAACGAACAATATTTGTAAAATAAAAAGATATTCTCGATATTTTTTTAAACAAACAAAAACATATCTCTTTAAAAATATTTTAAATTTTCATTTACATTAGCAAAAATAAAAAATAAAATTTTGAATGACTTTTCGGATTTATGTGCGTATTGAATTGTACCGCTGTCCGGCGCGAGACAATAGAAATCAATTGTTATGAATCACATATGATATACGGGACAGGGAAACTGTTAAGCCTTTGGTCCCGGTTGTCATGAAGATCTTTGGCAGTCGTTATAGAGCGTTAGTACCTACCATTTAAATAAACTGGCACCAGTCCAAGTCTAAACCATAGCCAGGCAGTCGCTCTGTGGAATAGCTAATATTCAGCCAAATCCGGTTAGACTAGTAAGCGGGCCCCGGGTTGAAACTGGGATAAGGCTATGTGGAGGATAAAGGTATAGTGTTCCTCCAACTAGAGGGAGGATCCTCTAACTAGGCTGGGTGATCGTGTCTGGTGGACTGTCAGTCCAACGGACGTATTTGAGAAGTTATATACGACTCGGCGTGCGAACTGTGCTTGCGCGCCCGCGGTTCAGCATTTTGTTTTTTCGTCGCATTGTGTTCGATACTGTACGGTTGGCGTAGTGGTTTAAGCGGTCGCCTCGCCGCTTGACACTGCGCAGAGTGTTGTGGGTTCGATTCCCACACGAGATTACACTTTGTGTGTTTCATAAATTGTTGTTTCGAGTCTGGGTGTTCATTGTGTCCGTTAGTTGTATTTTTGTAAGTCCCCCGCGACACAGGATTTGGTCCTAGTGCGGGAGTTGTTAAAAAAACAAGAAAAAACCCAGATTGATGTCGCCGGATTGTTGTTGAGACTTCGTCGTCACTCGCTAGATGGCCTCAGTTGTATGACGGATGACTTGAGAGTTGAGGGTTTCAATAAAAACAGCAAATAGGATACAGCCATATTTTTATTAGTTCACCACACATTCGCAGCAAGAGTCAAATCAATCAAAACCACTTAAATACAATTGTAAACAATCATTTTGTGACAGAACAGCACCTCAACATTTGACAGATACCAAATTGACATAAGTTTGACAGCTGAGATGACATTTTTAACATTAACATCGCATCTCTTTGCTTGAATATTAGAAGTTCGGCTAATTTCGTATTTGATTAGTGCGCGTGCAAGTTAGCGATGCAGGTGCGTTGTGATTCGCACTAAGCTGCATAAGTGTTAAGTGTTACGCACTAAACAATAATTGGCATATATAGACAGCAACTGATTAGTGCGAGTGCATTATACATTTCAGCTAATCACTGCAATTCGCAATATTCACTAATCGCTTATCACTTGCACTCGCGCTAATTAATTTGAAAATTAGCCTTTATGCAGAGATTATAAACATAGAATTTGTAACTAACTTTAATATTGATTAACATTAAATGCTTTTAAGTTTTTTAATATTGTATATTTTTGTCTCGTTTTTTATCTAAATATAAATGATAATTCTTTATTTTGAATGTAGTCAATTTTCTCAAATATCTCTATGTTTCTTCTCATTGTCAATTAACTTCTTGTTTTTTCTATTACATTATAGCGTCTGCATAGAAAATGAATCGCACTATAATCAATAATTAAGTATCTGTTTATATTATTCGTTAAAACTAATCACAACTTGGGAACATTTGTGAAGTCTTAATAAACTAAATTGATAGCCCGCGCCCAGTAGCGGACTACGAAGCACTTTACTATAAACCGATGTTAATGGGCGGACACTGGACGATAGAATTTGTATGGCCATGTAAAGAACTTGAATTTTTTTTTTTGCTGACCCACCTTACTTGGCCGTTACAGCAATACATTAAACAACGTGTAACATAAGTCAGTGTTTCCCGAAAAATATGTACTCTGCCCATGATAGTGAAGCCCACTGCAGCCACAGTCGGATTTTATAAAAAAAATAATATTATTTTTCAAATTAGCAGTTACGTCATAATTTTACGCCTTTATCCCCGAAGGGGTAGGCAGAGGTGTATTACATACCCACACTTCGCCAGTTATGTTTCGGGTGCAATGTAAAAGGGGCGAGCCTATTGCCATCTACCGGGCACATTACTAAGCGAGCGATAATTAAATTTTTTTTAATGCACACATAGCTTCGAAAAGTCAGAGGTGTGCGCCCGGGAACCTAGGGATCGAATCCAAGACCATCGTTTCGGCAGTCCGTTACATACACCACTGGGCTATCGCCGCCACATATGAATACTTAATAGAAAATATTTTCCGGAAAATTTTCATGAATTTACCGATTTTTCTTTTGCATATTTTGCCATATAATGTAATGAAATTGTAACTATAGTCGACCCGCATTAATATTTTTGTAAAATTCTAAGAATTAAACATGTACATTGTGCGTTTACTCTGACGTGACATCGCAGCACAGGGCGCTCACCAGTACATCGTTATCACTGCCGCTACCGCACCGCCTCTGTAGGGCCGTCAGCTAATAGTGCGAGTTTGTGTTTTCCTATTTACATCGCATTTTTTTGGAAAATTGTCGAGTTCTTAGATTTTTTCCGGAAAATTCGACCGCCAAGGGTCTCAGTATAATGTACTGAATCACTGGTATTAGTTTTCGGTACACCGTCCCTTACACCCGGTATTTTGTAAAATAAATGCTGAACCTATCTTTTATATCATGCTCTGAATACTTACATACTTTTCGGGAAAACACTGATTTAATATACACAGTGTATAGTCCAGTTATACATGACCATATCTTTGAGACACACGGTTTGCAGAACTGTTGTGATAATTGTGGTTTTTAACCGAAAGTTTCTGTTATACAAAACAATCTGTCTAAAGCACAGCGATTGGCGTACGAGCGTTTTTATAAGAAGGCTTTTGTCTAACCGCCAGCGTTTTGACTTCTTACTGAGATTGACAAACTATTTTGAACCTTTTTGATAATGTAATAGGAGCTATTTTTCTTACTATACTCAGGCCATGGAAGCGATTTTAAATTAAATGGTATATCGAACTGTCAACCATACACGAATTAACATACAGTTGTCTTATTCAAGAAACAGTTACGAACAAAGCGATCCAAATACTTAGAGTGCTTACTTAGTAGTCATTCTCTATTAGTTTTAAGTGAAATCGCTTCCCGCTGACGCGGACGGTGGGACAAAAGCCTTAAGGTTTTATTTACAGTAATACGTAGGTACTTAATATTAAATTAGTGACAGACATTCCAATTTGACAGACGGGATCAAATATGTATCTTATTATTTAGTATTATAAAGAAGAAAGTTTCTGAGGATGGATGTATGTTTGTAACCCTTTTACTCGAATACTACTGAACATATTTTGATGAAACTTTTCGGAATCATATCATATACACCAGAAAACCACATAGGATATCTCTACAAGAATCAGCTTTCTAGACTTATTAGTTTTAATAGATCATCAAAAAAGAAGTTTTGAATCATCGTCAATCAAATCGAAATGTCTAAATATATTATTAATAATATTCAAGGAATTGTTCACAAAGAGCGTACAGTCAGCTGTACAAAGCTGATAATACGCTGCTCACTTTAAAATAAGTGTCGCGTATTATACGCGAAAAGTCCCTAGTCATCGCTTACACAAGAAATTATCTTACAAAAAAAAACATATAATTAATAACTTATAATAATAATTGTGATTACGAATACTTAAGAAACAGAGTTACTAAAATATATTTTAACGAACAATATTTGTAAAATAAAAAGATATTCTCGATATTTTTTTAAACAAACAAAAACATATCTCTTTAAAAATATTTTAAATTTTCATTTACATTAGCAAAAATAAAAAATAAAATTTTGAATGACTTTTCGGATTTATGTGCGTATTGAATTGTACCGCTGTCCGGCGCGAGACAATAGAAATCAATTGTTATGAATCACATATGATATACGGGACAGGGAAACTGTTAAGCCTTTGGTCCCGGTTGTCATGAAGATCTTTGGCAGTCGTTATAGAGCGTTAGTACCTACCATTTAAATAAACTGGCACCAGTCCAAGTCTAAACCATAGCCAGGCAGTCGCTCTGTGGAATAGCTAATATTCAGCCAAATCCGGTTAGACTAGTAAGCGGGCCCCGGGTTGAAACTGGGATAAGGCTATGTGGAGGATAAAGGTGTAGTGTTCCTCCAACTAGAGGGAGGATCCTCTAACTAGGCTGGGTGATCGTGTCTGGTGGACTGTCAGTCCAACGGACGTATTTGAGAAGTTTTATATATACGACTCGGCGTGCGAACTCAAGCGGTCGCCTCGCCGCTTGACACTGCGCTGAGTGTTGTGGGTTCGATTCATACACGAGACAACACTTTGTGTGATTCATAAAATATTGTTTCTAGTCTGGGTGTTCATTGTGTCCGTTAGTTGTATGTTTGTAAAGTCCCCCGCGACACAGGATTTTGTCCTAGTGCGGCAGTTGTTACAAAAAAATCAAGAAAAATCTGAGATTGCTGTCGCCGGATTGTTGTTGAGACTTCGTCGTCGCTCGCTAGATGGCCTCAGTTGTATGTGATGACTTGAGAGTTGAAGGTTTCAATAAAAACAGCAAATAGGATACAGCCATATTTTTATTAGTTCACCACACATTCGCAGCAAGAGTCAAATCAATCCAAACCACTTAAATACAATTGTAAACATTCATTTTGTGACAGCACCTCAACATTTGACATTTGATAGATAACAAATTAACATAAGTTTGACAGCTGAGATGACATTTTTAACATTAACATCGCATCTCTTTGCTTGAATATTAGAAGTTCGGCTAATTTCGTCTTTGATTAGTGCACGTGCAAGTTCTCGATGCAGGTGCGTAGTGATTAGCACTAAACTGCACGCGTCTTGGTGTTATTTATTAAACAATTGGCATACACAGACCGCAACTGATTAGTGCGGGTGCTCTATACATCTCAGCTAATCACTACAATTCGCTATATTCACTAATCGCTTATCACTTGCACTCGCGCTAATCTATTTGGAAATTAGCCTTTATGCAGAGATTATTAACGTAGATATTTAACTAACTTTAATATTGACTAACATTAAATGCTTTTAAGTTTCTTAATATTGTATATTTTTGTCTCATTTTTTATCTAAATATAAATGATAATTCTTTATTTTGAATGTAGTCAACTTTCTCAACAAATGATGTGAATTGTAGATCTAATACTTACTAATATATAAAGCTGAAGAATTTGTTTGTTTGCTTGAACACGCTAGTCTCACGAACTACTGGTCCGATTTGATTTTTTTTTAAATTTCAGTGTTAGATAGCCCATTTATCGAGGACATAGAGATATTAAGAATAGAGTGGCAGAGTGGGGCCTATTCGTGTCCGCCGGTGGGAGAGAGAACGCAACATTAAAGGCCCCCTGCATCTCTCTCTAACAATACATGCACAACATCAACATTACGCAGTGGCGTGCTACCTGTAACTATTATTTAAATCAGTTTATTAGTAATCAATAGTTTAAAAGTTGTTTTTATTGATACACGAAGATAAAAGTCAAAAGTCAAAAATCATTTATTCATCTAGGTCACAAAGTGACGCTTATGAACGTCAAATTTTAATGTACATTACTTAATGCTTCTACATTTACATTTACTGCCCATTCGCAAAGCAATAGGTAGAACCACGAGAAAGGCTACCACGAGAAAGGATAGTTTGAAGTGACAAAAATGTTTATATATTTTTAAACTATTGATTACTGATAAACTGATATAAATAATAGTTACAGGTAGCACGCCACTGCGTAATGTTGATGTTGTGCATGTATTGTTAGAGAGAGATGCAGGGGGCCTTTAATGTTGTGTTCTCTCTCGCACCGACGGACACGACACAGTATTGAGTTAGGTACTGTTCTGCCACTCTATTCTAATATCTCTATGATCGAGGAAGACTATAGACTATATAACATCATCACGCTATGAGTCACGGGAGCAGAGCAGTTGCCTTAAATAACGAGGGTGTAACCGCGGGCTCATCTAGTTAGAAATAAAACTGAAAATATCCATTAAATTTTTTGCTTGTTTGTACTGAAAGTCTCTCTTTTAGGGTTACATACCCAAAGAGGAAAACGCGAACCTAATACTAAGACTCCGCTGTCCGTCAGTCTGTATGTCTGTCACCAAGCTGCATCTCATGAACCGTGATAGTTACAGTAAAAATATTATCCCCCAAAAGCAACCAATACTAAAAAAACTGATTAAAATTAATAATTCAGGGTCCCCAAACAGACAAATTTGTTTTATTTCGTTGCCGTTTAAATAGATAGGTACCTACTACGGATCCCTTCGCGCGCGAGTCCGAATCGCACTTGGCCGGCTTTTAGCCTAGTGGAGATACCAACGCACTGCCACCTATAGAATCCACGGCGCGCACCAATGACTTTTCGGATTTATGTGCGTATTGAATTGTACCGCTGTCCGGCGCGAGACACAATAGAAATCAATTGTTATGAATCACATATGATATACGGGACAGGTAAACTGTTAAGCCTTCGGTCCCGGTTGTCATGAAGATCTTTGACAGTCGTTATAGAGCGTTAGTACCTACCATTTAAATAAACTGGCTCTAGTCTTAACTTATGTCGCTCTGTGGAAAAGCTAATATTCAGCCAAATCAGGTTAGACTAGTAAGCGGACCCCGGGTTGAAACTGGGATAACGCTATGTGGAGGATAAAGGTGTGGTGTTCCTCCAACTAGAGGGAGGATCCTCTAACCAAGCTCGGTGATCGTGTCTGGTGGACTGTCAGTCCAACGGACGTATTTGAGAAGTTATATACGACTCGGCGTGCGAACTGTGCTTGCGCGCCCGCGGTTCAGCATTTTGTTTTTTCGTCGCATTGTGTTCGATACTGTACGGTTGGCGTAGTGGTTTAAGCGGTCGCCTCGCCGCTTGACACTGCGCAGAGTGTTGTGGGTTCGATTCCCACACGAGATTACACTTTGTGTGTTTCATAAATTGTTGTTTCGAGTCTGGGTGTTCATTGTGTCCGTTAGTTGTATTTTTGTAAGTCTCCCGCGACACAGGATTTGGTCCTAGTGCGGGAGTTGTTAAAAAAACAAGAAAAAACCCAGATTGATGTCGCCGGATTGTTGTTGAGACTTCGTCGTCGCTCGCTAGATGGCCTCAGTTGTATGTGATGACTTGAGAGTTGAGGGTTTCAATAAAATCAGCAAATAGGATACAGCCATATTTTTATTAGTTCACCACACATTCGCAGCAAGAGTCAAATCAATCAAAACCACTTAAATACAATTGTAAACAATCATTTTGTGACAGAACAGCACCTCAACATTTGACAGATACCAAATTGACATAAGTTTGATAGCTGAGATGACATTTTTAACATTAACATCGCATCTCTTTGCTTGAATATTAGAAGTTCGGCTAATTTCGTATTTGATTAGTGCGCGTGCAAGTTAGCGATGCAGGTGCGTTGTGATTCGCACTAAGCTGCATAAGTGTTAAGTGTTACGCACTAAACAATAATTGGCATATATAGACAGCAACTGATTAGTGCGAGTGCATTATACATTTCAGCTAATCACTGCAATTCGCAATATTCACTAACCGCTTATCACTTGCACTCGCGCTAATTAATTTGAAAATTAGCCTTTATGCAGAGATTATAAACATAGAATTTGTAACTAACTTTAATATTGATTAACATTAAATGCTTTTAAGTTTTTTAATATTGTATATTTTTGTCTCGTTTTTTATCTAAATATAAATGATAATTCTTTATTTTGAATGTAGTCAATTTTCTCAAATATCTCTATGTTTCTTCTCATTGTCAATTAACTTCTTGTTTTTTTCTATTACATTATAGCGTCTGCATAGAAAATGAATCGCGCTATAATCAATAATTAAGTATCTGTTTATATTATTCGTTAAAACTAAACACAACTTGGGAACATTTGTGAAGTCTTAATAAACTAAATTGATAGCCCGCGCCCAGTAGCGGACTACGAAGCACTTTACTATAAACCGATGTTAATGGGCGGACACTGGACGATAGAATTTGTATGGCCATGTAAAGAACTTGAATTTTTTTTTTGCTGACCCACCTTACTTGGCCGTTACAGCAATACATTAAACAACGTGTAACATAAGTCAGTGTTTCCCGAAAAATATGTACTCTGCCCATGATAGTGAAGCCCACTGCAGCCACAGTCGGATTTTATAAAAAAAATAATATTATTTTTCAAATTAGCAGTTACGTCATAATTTTACGCCTTTATCCCCGAAGGGGTAGGCAGAGGTGTATTACATACCCACACTTCGCCAGTTATGTTTCGGGTCCAATGTAAAAGGGGCGAGCCTATTGCCATCTACCGGGCACATTACTAAGCGAGCGATAATTAAATTTTTTTTAATGCACACATAGCTTCGAAAAGTCAGAGGTGTGCGCCCGGGAACCTAGGGATCGAATCCAAGACCATCGTTTCGGCAGTCCGTTACATACACCACTGGGCTATCGCCGCCACATATGAATACTTAATAGAAAATATTTTCCGGAAAATTTTCATGAATTTACCGATTTTTCTTTTGCATATTTTGCCATATAATGTAATGAAATTGTAACTATAGTCGACCCGCATTAATATTTTTGTAAAATTCTAAGAATTAAACATGTACATTGTGCGTTTACTCTGACGTGACATCGCAGCACAGGGCGCTCACCAGTACATCGTTATCACTGCCGCTACCGCACCGCCTCTGTAGAGCCGTCAGCTAATAGTGCGAGTTTGTGTTTTCCTATTTACATCGCATTTTTTTGGAAAATTGTCGAGTTCTTAGATTTTTTCCGGAAAATTCGACCGCCAAGGGTCTCAGTATAATGTACTGAATCACTGGTATTAGTTTTCGGTACACCGTCCCTTACACCCGGTATTTTGTAAAATAAATGCTGAACCTATCTTTTATATCATGCTCTGAATACTTACATACTTTTCGGGAAAACACTGATTTAATATACACAGTGTATAGTCCAGTTATACATGACCATATCTTTGAGACACACGGTTTGCAGAACTGTTGTGATAATTGTGGTTTTTAACCGAAAGTTTCTGTTATACAAAACAATCTGTCTAAAGCACAGCGATTGGCGTACGAGCGTTTTTATAAGAAGGCTTTTGTCTAACCGCCAGCGTTTTGACTTCTTACTGAGATTGACAAACTATTTTGAACCTTTTTGATAATGTAATAGGAGCTATTTTTCTTACTATACTCAGGCCATGGAAGCGATTTTAAATTAAATGGTATATCGAACTGTCAACCATACACGAATTAACATACAGTTGTCTTATTCAAGAAACAGTTACGAACAAAGCGATCCAAATACTTAGAGTGCTTACTTAGTAGTCATTCTCTATTAGTTTTAAGTGAAATCGCTTCCCGCTGACGCGGACGGTGGGACAAAAGCCTTAAGGTTTTATTTACAGTAATACGTAGGTACTTAATATTAAATTAGTGACAGACATTCCAATTTGACAGACGGGATCAAATATGTATCTTATTATTTAGTATTATAAAGAAGAAAGTTTCTGAGGATGGATGTATGTTTGTAACCCTTTTACTCGAATACTACTGAACATATTTTGATGAAACTTTTCGGAATCATATCATATACACCAGAAAACCACATAGGATATCTCTACAAGAATCAGCTTTCTAGACTTATTAGTTTTAATAGATCATCAAAAAAGAAGTTTTGAATCATCGTCAATCAAATCGAAATGTCTAAATATATTATTAATAATATTCAAGGAATTGTTCACAAAGAGCGTACAGTCAGCTGTACAAAGCTGATAATACGCTGCTCACTTTAAAATAAGTGTCGCGTATTATACGCGAAAAGTCCCTAGTCATCGCTTACACAAGAAATTATCTTACAAAAAAAAACATATAATTAATAACTTATAATAATAATTGTGATTACGAATACTTAAGAAACAGAGTTACTAAAATATATTTTAACGAACAATATTTGTAAAATAAAAAGATATTCTCGATATTTTTTTAAACAAACAAAAACATATCTCTTTAAAAATATTTTAAATTTTCATTTACATTAGCAAAAATAAAAAATAAAATTTTGAATGACTTTTCGGATTTATGTGCGTATTGAATTGTACCGCTGTCCGGCGCGAGACAATAGAAATCAATTGTTATGAATCACATATGATATACGGGACAGGGAAACTGTTAAGCCTTTGGTCCCGGTTGTCATGAAGATCTTTGGCAGTCGTTATAGAGCGTTAGTACCTACCATTTAAATAAACTGGCACCAGTCCAAGTCTAAACCATAGCCAGGCAGTCGCTCTGTGGAATAGCTAATATTCAGCCAAATCCGGTTAGACTAGTAAGCGGGCCCCGGGTTGAAACTGGGATAAGGCTATGTGGAGGATAAAGGTGTAGTGTTCCTCCAACTAGAGGGAGGATCCTCTAACTAGGCTGGGTGATCGTGTCTGGTGGACTGTCAGTCCAACGGACGTATTTGAGAAGTTTTATATATACGACTCGGCGTGCGAACTCAAGCGGTCGCCTCGCCGCTTGACACTGCGCTGAGTGTTGTGGGTTCGATTCATACACGAGACAACACTTTGTGTGATTCATAAAATATTGTTTCTAGTCTGGGTGTTCATTGTGTCCGTTAGTTGTATGTTTGTAAAGTCCCCCGCGACACAGGATTTTGTCCTAGTGCGGCAGTTGTTACAAAAAAATCAAGAAAAATCTGAGATTGCTGTCGCCGGATTGTTGTTGAGACTTCGTCGTCGCTCGCTAGATGGCCTCAGTTGTATGTGATGACTTGAGAGTTGAAGGTTTCAATAAAAACAGCAAATAGGATACAGCCATATTTTTATTAGTTCACCACACATTCGCAGCAAGAGTCAAATCAATCCAAACCACTTAAATACAATTGTAAACATTCATTTTGTGACAGCACCTCAACATTTGACATTTGATAGATAACAAATTAACATAAGTTTGACAGCTGAGATGACATTTTTAACATTAACATCGCATCTCTTTGCTTGAATATTAGAAGTTCGGCTAATTTCGTCTTTGATTAGTGCACGTGCAAGTTCTCGATGCAGGTGCGTAGTGATTAGCACTAAACTGCACGCGTCTTGGTGTTATTTATTAAACAATTGGCATACACAGACCGCAACTGATTAGTGCGGGTGCTCTATACTTCTCAGCTAATCACTACAATTCGCTATATTCACTAATCGCTTATCACTTGCACTCGCGCTAATCTATTTGGAAATTAGCCTTTATGCAGAGATTATTAACGTAGATATTTAACTAACTTTAATATTGACTAACATTAAATGCTTTTAAGTTTCTTAATATTGTATATTTTTGTCTCATTTTTTATCTAAATATAAATGATAATTCTTTATTTTGAATGTAGTCAACTTTCTCAACAAATGATGTGAATTGTAGATCTAATACTTACTAATATATAAAGCTGAAGAATTTGTTTGTTTGCTTGAACACGCTAGTCTCACGAACTACTGGTCCGATTTGATTTTTTTTTTAATTTCAGTGTTAGATAGCCCATTTATCGAGGACATAGAGATATTAAGAATAGAGTGGCAGAGTGGGGCCTATTCGTGTCCGCCGGTGGGAGAGAGAACGCAACATTAAAGGCCCCCTGCATCTCTCTCTAACAATACATGCACAACATCAACATTACGCAGTGGCGTGCTACCTGTAACTATTATTTAAATCAGTTTATTAGTAATCAATAGTTTAAAAGTTGTTTTTATTGATACACGAAGATAAAAGTCAAAAGTCAAAAATCATTTATTCATCTAGGTCACAAAGTTACGCTTATGAACGTCAAATTTTAATGTACATTACTTAATGCTTCTACATTTACATTTACTGCCCATTCGCAAAGCAATAGGTAGAACCACGAGAAAGGCTACCACGAGAAAGGATAGTTTGAAGTGACAAAAATGTTTATATAATTATTTTTAAACTATTGATTACTGATAAACTGATATAAATAATAGTTACAGGTAGCACGCCACTGCGTAATGTTGATGTTGTGCATGTATTGTTAGAGAGAGATGCAGGGGGCCTTTAATGTTGTGTTCTCTCTCGCACCGACGGACACGACACAGTATTGAGTTAGGTACTGTTCTGCCACTCTATTCTAATATCTCTATGATCGAGGAAGACTATAGACTATATAACATCATCACGCTATGAGTCACGGGAGCGGAGCAGTTGCCTTAAATAACGAGGGTGTAACCGCGGGCTCATCTAGTTAGAAATAAAACTGAAAATATCCATTAAATTTTTTGCTTGTTTGTACTGAAAGTCTCTCTTTTAGGGTTACATACCCAAAGAGGAAAACGCGAACCTAATACTAAGACTCCGCTGTCCGTCAGTCTGTATGTCTGTCACCAAGCTGCATCTCATGAACCGTGATAGTTACAGTAAAAATATTATCCCCCAAAAGCAACCAATACTAAAAAAACTGATTAAAATTAATAATTCAGGGTCCCCAAACAGACAAATTTGTTTTATTTCGTTGCCGTTTAAATAGATAGGTACCTACTACGGATCCCTTCGCGCGCGAGTCCGAATCGCACTTGGCCGGCTTTTAGCCTAGTGGAGATACCAACGCACTGCCACCTATAGAATCCACGGCGCGCACCAATGACTTTTCGGATTTATGTGCGTATTGAATTGTACCGCTGTCCGGCGCGAGACACAATAGAAATCAATTGTTATGAATCACATATGATATACGGGACAGGTAAACTGTTAAGCCTTCGGTCCCGGTTGTCATGAAGATCTTTGACAGTCGTTATAGAGCGTTAGTACCTACCATTTAAATAAACTGGCTCTAGTCTTAACTTATGTCGCTCTGTGGAAAAGCTAATATTCAGCCAAATCAGGTTAGACTAGTAAGCGGATCCCGGGTTGAAACTGGGATAACGCTATGTGGAGGATAAAGGTGTGGTGTTCCTCCAACTAGAGGGAGGATCCTCTAACCAAGCTCGGTGATCGTGTCTGGTGGACTGTCAGTCCAACGGACGTATTTGAGAAGTTATATACGACTCGGCGTGCGAACTGTGCTTGCGCGCCCGCGGTTCAGCATTTTGTTTTTTCGTCGCATTGTGTTCGATACTGTACGGTTGGCGTAGTGGTTTAAGCGGTCGCCTCGCCGCTTGACACTGCGCAGAGTGTTGTGGGTTCGATTCCCACACGAGATTACACTTTGTATGTTTCATAAATTGTTGTTTCGAGTCTGGGTGTTCATTGTGTCCGTTAGTTGTATTTTTGTAAGTCTCCCGCGACACAGGATTTGGTCCTAGTGCGGGAGTTGTTAAAAAAACAAGAAAAAACCCAGATTGATGTCGCCGGATTGTTGTTGAGACTTCGTCGTCGCTCGCTAGATGGCCTCAGTTGTATGTGATGACTTGAGAGTTGAGGGTTTCAATAAAAACAGCAAATAGGATACAGCCATATTTTTATTAGTTCACCACACATTCGCAGCAAGAGTCAAATCAATCAAAACCACTTAAATACCAAATTGACATAAGTTTGACAGCTGAGATGACATTTTTAACATTAACATCGCATCTCTTTGCTTGAATATTAGAAGTTCGGCTAATTTCGTATTTGATTAGTGCGCGTGCAAGTTAGCGATGCAGGTGCGTTGTGATTCGCACTAAGCTGCATAAGTGTTAAGTCTTACGCACTAAACAATAATTGGCATATATAGACAGCAACTGATTAGTGCGAGTGCATTATACATTTCAGCTTATCACTGCAATTCGCAATATTCACTAATCGCTTATCACTTGCACTCGCGCCAATTAATTTGAAAATTAGCCTTTATGCAGAGATTATAAACATAGAATTTGTAACTAACTTTAATATTGATTAACATTAAATGCTTTTAAGTTTTTTAATATTGTATATTTTTGTCTCGTTTTTTATCTAAATATAAATGATAATTCTTTATTTTGAATGTAGTCAATTTTCTCAAATATCTCTATGTTTCTTCTCATTGTCAATTAACTTCTTGTTTTTTCTATTACATTATAGCGTCTGCATAGAAAATGAATCGCGCTATAATCAATAATTAAGTATCTGTTTATATTATTCGTTAAAACTAATCACAACTTGGGAACATTTGTGAAGTCTTAATAAACTAAATTGATAGCCCGCGCCCAGTAGCGGACTACGAAGCACTTTACTATAAACCGATGTTAATGGGCGGAAACTGGACGATAGAATTTGTATGGCCATGTAAAGAACTTGAATTTTTTTTTTGCTGACCCACCTTACTTGGCCGTTACAGCAAGACATTAAACAACGTGTAACATAAGTCAGTGTTTCCCGAAAAATATGTACTCTGCCCATGATAGTGAAGCCCACTGCAGCCACAGTCGGATTTTATAAAAAAAATAATATTATTTTTCAAATTAGCAGTTACGTCATAATTTTACGCCTTTATCCCCGAAGGGGTAGGCAGAGGTGTATTACATACCCACACTTCGCCAGTTATGTTTCGGGTCCAATGTAAAAGGGGCGAGCCTATTGCCATCTACCGGGCACATTACTAAGCGAGCGATAATAAAAAATTTTTTAATGCACACATAGCTTCGAAAAGTCAGAGGTGTGCGCCCGGGAACCTAGGGATCGAATCCGAGACCATCGTTTCGGCAGTCCGTTACATACACCACTGGGCTATCGCCGCCACATATGAATACTTAATAGAAAATATTTTCCGGAAAATTTTCATGAATTTACCGATTTTTCTTTTGCATATTTTGCCATATAATGTAATGAAATTGTAACTATAGTCGACCCGCATTAATATTTTTGTAAAATTCTAAGAATTAAAAATGTACATTGTGCGTTTACTCTGACGTGACATCGCAGCACAGGGCGCTCACCAGTACATCGTTATCACTGCCGCTACCGCACCGCCTCTGTAGGGCCGTCAGCTAATAGTGCGAGTTTGTGTTTTCCTATTTACATCGCATTTTTTTGGAAAATTGTCGAGTTCTTAGATTTTTTCCGGAAAATTCGACCGCCAAGGGTCTCAGTATAATGTACTGAATCACTGGTATTAGTTTTCGGTACACCGTCCCTTACACCCGGTATTTTGTAAAATAAATGCTGAACCTATCTTTTATATCATGCTCTGAATACTTACATACTTTTCGGGAAAACACTGATTTAATATACACAGTGTATAGTCCAGTTATACATGACCATATCTTTGAGACACACGGTTTGCAGAACTGTTGTGATAATTGTGGTTTTTAACCGAAAGTTTCTGTTATACAAAACAATCTGTCTAAAGCACAGCGATTGGCGTACGAGCGTTTTTATAAGAAGGCTTTTGTCTAACCGCCAGCGTTTTGACTTCTTACTGAGATTGACAAACTATTTTGAACCTTTTTGATAATGTAATAGGAGCTATTTTTCTTACTATACTCAGGCCATGGAAGCGATTTTAAATTAAATGGTATATCGAACTGTCAACCATACACGAATTAACATACAGTTGTCTTATTCAAGAAACAGTTACGAACAAAGCGATCCAAATACTTAGAGTGCTTACTTAGTAGTCATTCTCTATTAGTTTTAAGTGAAATCGCTTCCCGCTGACGCGGACGGTGGGACAAAAGCCTTAAGGTTTTATTTACAGTAATACGTAGGTACTTAATATTAAATTAGTGACAGACATTCCAATTTGACAGACGGGATCAAATATGTATCTTATTATTTAGTATTATAAAGAAGAAAGTTTCTGAGGATGGATGTATGTTTGTAACCCTTTTACTCGAATACTACTGAACATATTTTGATGAAACTTTTCGGAATCATATCATATACACCAGAAAACCACATAGGATATCTCTACAAGAATCAGCTTTCTAGACTTATTAGTTTTAATAGATCATCAAAAAAGAAGTTTTGAATCATCGTCAATCAAATCGAAATGTCTAAATATATTATTAATAATATTCAAGGAATTGTTCACAAAGAGCGTACAGTCAGCTGTACAAAGCTGATAATACGCTGCTCACTTTAAAATAAGTGTCGCGTATTATACGCGAAAAGTCCCTAGTCATCGCTTACACAAGAAATTATCTTACAAAAAAAAACATATAATTAATAACTTATAATAATAATTGTGATTACGAATACTTAAGAAACAGAGTTACTAAAATATATTTTAACGAACAATATTTGTAAAAAAAAAAAGATATTCTCGATATTTTTTTAAACAATCAAAAACATATCTCTTTAAAAATATTTTAAATTTTCATTTACATTAGCAAAAATAAAAAATAAAATTTTGAATGACTTTTCGGATTTATGTGCGTATTGAATTGTACCGCTGTCCGGCGCGAGACAATAGAAATCAATTGTTATGAATCACATATGATATACGGGACAGGGAAACTGTTAAGCCTTTGGTCCCGGTTGTCATGAAGATCTTTGGCAGTCGTTATAGAGCGTTAGTACCTACCATTTAAATAAACTGGCACCAGTCCAAGTCTAAACCATAGCCAGGCAGTCGCTCTGTGGAAAAGCTAATATTCAGCCAAATCCGGTTAGACTAGTAAGCGGACCCCGGGTTGAAACTGGGATAAGGCTATGTGGAGGATAAAGGTGTAGTGTTCCTCCAACTAGAGGGAGGATCCTCTAACCAGGCTGGGTGATCGTGTCTGGTGGACTGTCAGTCCAACGGACGTATTTGAGAAGTTTTATATATACGACTCGGCGTGCGAACTCAAGCGGTCGCCTCGCCGCTTGACACTGCGCTGAGTGTTGTGGGTTCGATTCATACACGAGACAACACTTTGTGTGATTCATAAAATATTGTTTCTAGTCTGGGTGTTCATTGTGTCCGTTAGTTGTATGTTTGTAAAGTCCCCCGCGACACAGGATTTTGTCCTAGTGCGGCAGTTGTTACAAAAAAATCAAGAAAAATCTGAGATTGCTGTCGCCGGATTGTTGTTGAGACTTCGTCGTCGCTCGCTAGATGGCCTCAGTTGTATGTGATGACTTGAGAGTTGAAGGTTTCAATAAAAACAGCAAATAGGATACAGCCATATTTTTATTAGTTCACCACACATTCGCAGCAAGAGTCAAATCAATCCAAACCACTTAAATACAATTGTAAACATTCATTTTGTGACAGCACCTCAACATTTGACATTTGATAGATAACAAATTAACATAAGTTTGACAGCTGAGATGACATTTTTAACATTAACATCGCATCTCTTTGCTTGAATATTAGAAGTTCGGCTAATTTCGTCTTTGATTAGTGCACGTGCAAGTTCTCGATGCAGGTGCGTAGTGATTAGCACTAAACTGCACGCGTCTTGGTGTTATTTATTAAACAATTGGCATACACAGACCGCAACTGATTAGTGCGGGTGCTCTATACTTCTCAGCTAATCACTACAATTCGCTATATTCACTAATCGCTTATCACTTGCACTCGCGCTAATCTATTTGGAAATTAGCCTTTATGCAGAGATTATTAACGTAGATATTTAACTAACTTTAATATTGACTAACATTAAATGCTTTTAAGTTTCTTAATATTGTATATTTTTGTCTCATTTTTTATCTAAATATAAATGATAATTCTTTATTTTGAATGTAGTCAACTTTCTCAACAAATGATGTGAATTGTAGATCTAATACTTACTAATATATAAAGCTGAAGAATTTGTTTGTTTGCTTGAACACGCTAGTCTCACGAACTACTGGTCCGATTTGTTTTTTTTTTAAATTTCAGTGTTAGATAGCCCATTTATCGAGGACATAGAGATATTAAGAATAGAGTGGCAGAGTGGGGCCTATTCGTGTCCGCCGGTGGGAGAGAGAACGCAACATTAAAGGCCCCCTGCATCTCTCTCTAACAATACATGCACAACATCAACATTACGCAGTGGCGTGCTACCTGTAACTATTATTTAAATCAGTTTATTAGTAATCAATAGTTTAAAAGTTGTTTTTATTGATACACGAAGATAAAAGTCAAAAGTCAAAAATCATTTATTCATCTAGGTCACAAAGTGACGCTTATGAACGTCAAATTTTAATGTACATTACTTAATGCTTCTACATTTACATTTACTGCCCATTCGCAAAGCAATAGGTAGAACCACGAGAAAGGCTACCACGAGAAAGGATAGTTTGAAGTAGGGTTCAGAACCGGGAAATCCCGGTCTCGAAAGTACCGGGAATTCCCGGTTCTTTTGTCAGTAAAATGGAACCGGGAAATCAAATTTGAATCCCGGTTCTTTCGGTACTTTCGGGAATTTTATTTTCATTACGCGATTCACACTAGTTCACACTACTATTTACTTTTACTTTACTTTTCCACACTTTCTACTATTCAAAATTCAAAACTAACGTGAATAATTCAGCGTTAAAAGAAATAACGCGCGAAATTAATGGTGCGCTCGCTATAACCAATAACTACCTACACTCCCTCCCTGTTGCTGGGATAGGAAGGAAAGTAGTTAGTAGGAACGCGACTGCGACGCGGTGTTGAGCTTCCCCGCGGCTGCCGTACATGCCCCTCCCGTGCGCCGCGATCTGTCGTTCACTCATGACTCACTCAGTTTTCGCCGAAACGCACTTCAAGAACCTGAAGGATGCCTTAGCCCACGCTCTGGAGGTGGAAGCAGTACGACGCGACGAGCGAAGTCACCGCATCAGGGAAGTTGTGTCGTCACCTCGGTGCTACAACTGCGAGGAAAGAGGCCATATCCGCTTGAGCTGCCCAAAGCGTAGGCAGCCTCGTGGGTTTAAGGTTCCACCATTTGATCGCTCGTCATCATGGTCAGCATACAAGATCCAGTTTGAGGCTGTGATGCGATCAAATGGGTGGAATAAAGAACAGGCCTTAACCGCCCTAAACTTGGGCCTTCGTGATCGGACCTTTTTTTTATGGGTATAGGCGGCAAACGAGCAGACGGATTGCCTAATGGTAAGCAATTACCGCCGCCCATGGACGCAACACCATAGGAGTCACAAGTGCGTTGCCGCCCCTTGGGGTTGAGAAAACGGATAGGATGAGGGAGAAGGAATAGGGGATAGGGCCTCCGGCACTCTCACTCACCGAACGAAACGCAACAGTTTAGGTACTGTTACTTTACGTTGATTTTCTGTGAGAGGATAGTACTACCCCGGTCGAGCCGTCATGCTGAAATCAGCAAGGCTGTAATACCTACAAGAGGTTGACGGTGACGGTGTTGGGGGCACTCGGGCAAGACGTCTCCTACGAGGACCTTCTGGAGGTGCCGGAGGCGAGATACGGTGACGCGTACCTCGAACATGTGTATCGTGCTCAGCTGAAGGACAGGACACAACGCACCGCAGAAACTCTGCAGCAGTGGGCTCTGGAGGTGGAAAAACCTGGTCAGGAAGTCATACCAGTCGTCGCCTGCACTGATAGATGGGAACCTCTTTACATTTATGGATGGAATCCGCGACCTGGAGTGGTGGCACCCTGTCTCCACCAAAGGGGTCGCCTGCTGTGCCTGCCAGGCAGCGAGAGCAGGAAAACGAGTAGAAGCCAGGACTGCGGGGCTGGTGCTGGCTGGTAATGGAAGAGCCCCAAGTATCTCGATCTCGCAATCATGTGACGGGAACAGCCTGATCATTGAAGGCGAAATTAATAAAACGCCATGCAAGCTGACATTGGACATGGGTGCTTCGCGGACAGTCGTCGGTTTCCATCTGGCAAGACAGGTTCTTCGGGGCTGCTTCAGGAACAATGAATGTGTGAAACTGAAAACAGCTACCGGTCAGCACATAACCTTCCGAGGTGAAAGGTGGATCTAAAGCTAGGCAACAAAGTTTACCGTCACAAAGTCATCGTGGCCGATATTGTGAGTGGACGACTTCATCTTGGGCCTAGACTTCATGCGGAAGCATCGCTGTGAGATCGATGTTAACCAGGGAGTGTTGAAATGTGGCTCAGAAGACATCTTCATGGAAGGAGCAACTTCAGGAAAAGTGTACTGCCTGTAGAATGTCATTCTTCACCCACGGTCGGAAACGGTTGTAGCAGTTTGTCTACCAGGGCATTCGGTCGGTCAGGGGAACCGATGTGTACTTATCGAAGGCCTTGAGAAAGATGCCTCATAGAAGATTGCTCGAACCTTGGTAAGGGTGTAAAGTATTATATTTATCTATGGTAAGGGGTATCAGGTATAGTACGCGCAATGAATGCAAGTGACTGTTGCTCAAGAAAGGGACGGAATTAGGCACCTGGTAGGTGCCCAATTCCGTCCATTTCAGTCCTTTCCGTTTTCTATAACAAAAACTAGCAATAACCGAAAATACCGAAAGAACCGGGAAATCCCGGTTCCGTTATACAAAAGTACCGAAATTCCCGGTTCTCAAAAAGAATACCGGTTCCGAAAACACTAGTTTGAAGTGACAAAAATGTTTATATATTTTTAAACTATTGATTACTGATAAACTGATATAAATAATAGTTACAGGTAGCACGCCACTGCGTAATGTTGATGTTGTGCATGTATTGTTAGAGAGAGATGCAGGGGGCCTTTAATGTTGTGTTCTCTCTCGCACCGACGGACACGACACAGTATTGAGTTAGGTACTGTTCTGCCACTCTATTCTAATATCTCTATGATCGAGGAAGACTATAGACTATATAACATCATCACGCTATGAGTCACGGGAGCGGAGCAGTTGCCTTAAATAACGAGGGTGTAACCGCGGGCTCATCTAGTTAGAAATAAAACTGAAAATATCCATTAAATTTTTTGCTTGTTTGTACTGAAAGTCTCTCTTTTAGGGTTACATACCCAAAGAGGAAAACGCGAACCTAATACTAAGACTCCGCTGTCCGTCAGTCTGTATGTCTGTCACCAAGCTGCATCTCATGAACCGTGATAGTTACAGTAAAAATATTATCCCCCAAAAGCAACCAATACTAAAAAAACTGATTAAAATTAATAATTCAGGGTCCCCAAACAGACAAATTTGTTTTATTTCGTTGCCGTTTAAATAGATAGGTACCTACTACGGATCCCTTCGCGCGCGAGTCCGAATCGCACTTGGCCGGCTTTTAGCCTAGTGGAGATACCAACGCACTGCCACCTATAGAATCCACGGCGCGCACCAATGACTTTTCGGATTTATGTGCGTATTGAATTGTACCGCTGTCCGGCGCGAGACACAATAGAAATCAATTGTTATGAATCACATATGATATACGGGACAGGTAAACTGTTAAGCCTTCGGTCCCGGTTGTCATGAAGATCTTTGACAGTCGTTATAGAGCGTTAGTACCTACCATTTAAATAAACTGGCACTAGTCTTAACTTATGTCGCTCTGTGGAAAAGCTAATATTCAGCCAAATCAGGTTAGACTAGTAAGCGGACCCCGGGTTGAAACTGGGATAACGCTATGTGGAGGATAAAGGTGTGGTGTTCCTCCAACTAGAGGGAGGATCCTCTAACCAAGCTCGGTGATCGTGTCTGGTGGACTGTCAGTCCAACGGACGTATTTGAGAAGTTATATACGACTCGGCGTGCGAACTGTGCTTGCGCGCCCGCGGTTCAGCATTTTGTTTTTTCGTCGCATTGTGTTCGATACTGTACGGTTGGCGTAGTGGTTTAAGCGGTCGCCTCGCCGCTTGACACTGCGCAGAGTGTTGTGGGTTCGATTCCCACACGAGATTACACTTTGTGTGTTTCATAAATTGTTGTTTCGAGTCTGGGTGTTCCTTTTGTCCGTTAGTTGTATTTTTGTAAGTCTCCCGCGACACAGGATTTGGTCCTAGTGCGGGAGTTGTTAAAAAAACAAGAAAAAACCCAGATTGATGTCGCCGGATTGTTGTTGAGACTTCGTCGTCGCTCGCTAGATGGCCTCAGTTGTATGACGGATGACTTGAGAGTTGAGGGTTTCAATAAAAACAGCAAATAGGATACAGCCATATTTTTATTAGTTCACCACACATTCGCAGCAAGAGTCAAATCAATCAAAACCACTTAAATACAATTGTAAACAATCATTTTGTGACAGAACAGCACCTCAACATTTGACAGATACCAAATTGACATAAGTTTGACAGCTGAGATGACATTTTTAACATTAACATCGCATCTCTTTGCTTGAATATTAGAAGTTCGGCTAATTTCGTATTTGATTAGTGCACGTGCAAGGTAGCGATGCAGGTGCGTTGTGATTCGCACTAAGCTGCATAAGTGTTAAGTCTTACGCACTAAACAATAATTGGCATATATAGACAGCAACTGATTAGTGCGAGTGCATTGTACATTTCAGCTAATCACTGCAATTCGCAATATTCACTAATCGCTTATCACTTGCACTCGCGCTAATTAATTTGAAAATTAGCCTTTATGCAGAGATTATAAACATAGAATTTGTAACTAACTTTAATATTGATTAACATTAAATGCTTTTAAGTTTTTTAATATTGTATATTTTTGTCTCGTTTTTTATCTAAATATAAATGATAATTCTTTATTTTGAATGTAGTCAATTTTCTCAAATATCTCTATGTTTCTTCTCATTGTCAATTAACTTCTTGTTTTTTCTATTACATTATAGCGTCTGCATAGAAAATGAATCGCACTATAATCAATAATTAAGTATCTGTTTATATTATTCGTTAAAACTAATCACAACTTGGGAACATTTGTGAAGTCTTAATAAACTAAATTGATAGCACTTTACTATAAACCGATGTTAATGGGCGGACACTGGACGATAGAATTTGTATGGCCATGTAAAGAACTTGAATTTTTTTTTTGCTGACCCACCTTACTTGGCCGTTACAGCAATACATTAAACAACGTGTAACATAAGTCAGTGTTTCCCGAAAAATATGTACTCTGCCCATGATAGTGAAGCCCACTGCAGCCACAGTCGGATTTTATAAAAAAAATAATATTATTTTTCAAATTAGCAGTTACGTCATAATTTTACGCCTTTATCCCCGAAGGGGTAGGCAGAGGTGTATTACATACCCACACTTCGCCAGTTATGTTTCGGGTCCAATGTAAAAGGGGCGAGCCTATTGCCATCTACCGGGCACATTACTAAGCGAGCGATAATTAAAATTTTTTTAATGCACACATAGCTTCGAAAAGTCAGAGGTGTGCGCCCGGGAACCTAGGGATCGAATCCAAGACCATCGTTTCGGCAGTCCGTTACATACACCACTGGGCTATCGCCGCCACATATGAATACTTAATAGAAAATATTTTCCGGAAAATTTTCATGAATTTACCGATTTTTCTTTTGCATATTTTGCCATATAATGTAATGAAATTGTAACTATAGTCGACCCGCATTAATATTTTTGTAAAATTCTAAGAATTAAACATGTACATTGTGCGTTTACTCTGACGTGACATCGCAGCACAGGGCGCTCACCAGTACATCGTTATCACTGCCGCTACCGCACCGCCTCTGTAGGGCCGTCAGCTAATAGTGCGAGTTTGTGTTTTCCTATTTACATCGCATTTTTTTGGAAAATTGTCGAGTTCTTAGATTTTTTCCGGAAAATTCGACCGTCAAGGGTCTCAGTATAATGTACTGAATCACTGGTATTAGTTTTCGGTACACCGTCCCTTACACCCGGTATTTTGTAAAATAAATGCTGAACCTATCTTTTATATCATGCTCTGAATACTTACATACTTTTCGGGAAAACACTGATTTAATATACACAGTGTATAGTCCAGTTATACATGACCATATCTTTGAGACACACGGTTTGCAGAACTGTTGTGATAATTGTGGTTTTTAACCGAAAGTTTCTGTTATACAAAACAATCTGTCTAAAGCACAGCGATTGCCGTACGAGCGTTTTTATAAGAAGGCTTTTGTCTAACCGCCAGCGTTTTGACTTCTTACTGAGATTGACAAACTATTTTGAACCTTTTTGATAATGTAATAGGAGCTATTTTTCTTACTATACTCAGGCCATGGAAGCGATTTTAAATTAAATGGTATATCGAACTGTCAACCATACACGAATTAACATACAGTTGTCTTATTCAAGAAACAGTTACGAACAAAGCGATCCAAATACTTAGAGTGCTTACTTAGTAGTCATTCTCTATTAGTTTTAAGTGAAATCGCTTCCCGCTGACGCGGACGGTGGGACAAAAGCCTTAAGGTTTTATTTACAGTAATACGTAGGTACTTAATATTAAATTAGTGACAGACATTCCAATTTGACAGACGGGATCAAATATGTATCTTATTATTTAGTATTATAAAGAAGAAAGTTTCTGAGGGTGGATGTATGTTTGTAACCCTTTTACTCGAATACTACTGAACATATTTTGATGAAACTTTTCGGAATCATATCATATACACCAGAAAACCACATAGGATATCTCTACAAGAATCAGCTTTCTAGACTTATTAGTTTTAATAGATCATCAAAAAAGAAGTTTTGAATCATCGTCAATCAAATCGAAATGTCTAAATATATTATTAATAATATTCAAGGAATTGTTCACAAAGAGCGTACAGTCAGCTGTACAAAGCTGATAATACGCTGCTCACTTTAAAATAAGTGTCGCGTATTATACGCGAAAAGTCCCTAGTCGTCGCTTACACAAGAAATTATCTTAAAAAAAAAACATATAATTAATAACTTATAATAATAATTGTGATTACGAATACTTAAGAAACAGAGTTACTAAAATATATTTTAACGAACAATATTTGTAAAAAAAAAAAGATATTCTCGATATTTTTTTAAACAAAGAAAAACATATCTCTTTAAAAATATTTTAAATTTTCATTTACATTAGCAAAAATAAAAAATAAAATTTTGAATGACTTTTCGGATTTATGTGCGTATTGAATTGTACCGTTGTCCGGCGCGAGACAATAGAAATCAATTGTTATGAATCACATATGATATACGGGACAGGGAAACTGTTAAGCCTTTGGTCCCGGTTGTCATGAAGATCTTTGGCAGTCGTTATAGAGCGTTAGTACCTACCAATTAAATAAACTGGCACCAGTCCAAGTCTAAACCATAGCCAGGCAGTCGCTCTGTGGAAAAGCTAATATTCAGCCAAATCCGGTTAGACTAGTAAGCGGACCCCGGGTTGAAACTGGGATAAGGCTATGTGGAGGATAAAGGTGTAGTGTTCCTCCAACTAGAGGGAGGATCCTCTAACCAGGCTGGGTGATCGTGTCTGGTGGATTGTCAGTCCAACGGACGTATTTGAGAAGTTTTATATATACGACTCGGCGTGCGAACTCAAGCGGTCGCCTCGCCGCTTGACACTGCGCTGAGTGTTGTGGGTTCGATTCATACACGAGACAACACTTTGTGTGATTCATAAAATATTGTTTCTAGTCTGGGTGTTCATTGTGTCCGTTAGTTGTATGTTTGTAAAGTCCCCCGCGACACAGGATTTTGTCCTAGTGCGGCAGTTGTTACAAAAAAATCAAGAAAAATCTGAGATTGCTGTCGCCGGATTGTTGTTGAGACTTCGTCGTCGCTCGCTAGATGGCCTCAGTTGTATGTGATGACTTGAGAGTTGAAGGTTTCAATAAAAACAGCAAATAGGATACAGCCATATTTTTATTAGTTCACCACACATTCGCAGCAAGAGTCAAATCAATCCAAACCACTTAAATACAATCATTTTGTGACAGCACCTCAACATTTGACATTTGACAGATACCAAATTGACATAAGTTTGACACCTGAGATGACATTTTTAACATTAACATCGCATCTCTTTGCTTGAATATTAGAAGTTCGGCTAATTTCGTCTTTGATTAGTGCACGTGCAAGTTGTCGATGCAGGTGCGTAGTGATTAGCACTAAACTGCACGCGTCTTGGTGTTATTTATTAAACAATTGTCCGGGTGCTCTATACATCTCAGCTAATCACTACAATTCGCCATATTTACTAATCGCTTATCACTTGCACTCGCGCTAATCTATTTGGAAATTATCCTTTATGCAGAGATTATTAACGTAGATATTTAATTAACTTTAATATTGACTAACATTAAATGCTTTTAAGTTTTTTAATATTGTATATTTTGTCTCATTTTTTATTTAAATATAAATGATAATTCTTTATTTTGAATGTAGTCAACTTTCTCAAAAATCTCTAAGTACCTATATTTCTTCTCATTGTCAATTAAGTTATTTTTTTTTCAATTACATTATAGCGTCTGCATAGAAAATGAATCGCGCTATAATAAATAATTAAGTATCTGTTTATATTATTCGTTAAAACTAATCACAACTTGGGAACATTTGTGAAGTCTTAAGCTAAATTGATAGCCCACGCCCAGTAGTGGACTACAAAGCACTTTACTATAAACCTATGATAATGGGCGTTTCACTGGACGATAGAAGTATGGCCATGTCAGAATTAGAATTTTGTTTTGCTGACCCACCTTACTTTGCCGTTACAGCATACATTGAGCACCGTGTATCATAAGTTAGTGTTTTCCCGAAAAATGTGTACCTACTCAGCCCGTGATATTAAAGCCCTCTTATAAAACATGTAATATTATTTTTCAAATTAGCAGCCACGTCATAACTTCGCGCCTTTATCTCCCACCCACACTTCGCCAGTTATGTGTCGGTCCCAATGTAGGGGGCGAGCCTATTGCCATCTACCGGGCACATTACTAAGCGAGCGATAATTAACCTTTTTTTTTTAATGCACACATAGCTTCGAAAAGTCAGAGGTGTGTGCCTGGGAACCTAGGGATCGAATCCAAGACCATCGTTTCGGCAGTCCGTTAGGTACATACACCACTGGGCTATCGCCGCCACATATGAATACTTCATAGAAAATATTTTCCGGAAAATTTTCATGAATTTACCGATTTTTCTTTTGCATTTTTTGCCATATAATGTAATGAAATAGTAACTATAGTCGAGCCGCATTAATATTTTTGTAAAATTCTAAGAATTAAACATGTACATGGCGCATTTACTCTGACGTGACATCGCTGCACAGGGCGCGCACCAGTACATCGTAATCACTGCCGCTACCACCAGCCGCTGTAGGGCCGTAACAGCTGATAGTTCGAGTTTGTGTGTTCCTATTTACATCGCTTTTTTTGGAAAATTGTCAAGTTCTTAGATTTTTCCGGAAAATTTGACCGCCAAGGGTCTCAGTATCATGTAAGTACTGAATCACTGGTATCAGTTTTCGGTACACCCTCCCTTACCCCCGGTATTTTGTAAAATAAAGATGCATCGAGAAAGGTATGCTAAGGTGGTTTGGGCACGTGGAGAGGATGGATGACAAAAGACTGACCAGCAGATATATAAGGCAAGTGTGAATGGGACAGGACGAAGGGGAAAACCTAGGCGGACGTTCTCTGACCCGATTGGAGACATCCTAAAAACAGGACAGGTTAGAAGTACCCTGAACAGAAGAGCATGCATGAGGAATCTGATGGGAGCGAATGAAGCAAGAGAGATATGTCAGGATCGTTGCAAATGGCGTTCCGTAGTCTCTATGTATGTATGTAAATGCTATAGCTAGTTTTTATATCATGGTCTGAATACTTACATACTTTTTGGGAAAACACTAACCTAATATACATGGCGTATAGTCCAGTTATACATGACCATATCTTTGAGTCACACGGTTAGCAGAACTGTTTGTAATTCTAAATGATAATTGTAGTCCGAAAGTTTCTGTTATACAAAACGATCTGTCTAAAGCGCAGCGATTGGCGTACGAGCGTTTTTATAAGAAGGCTTTTGTCTAACCGTCAGCGTTTTGACTTCTTACTGAGATTGACAAACTATTTTGAACCTTTATGATAATGTAATAGAAGCTATTTTTCTTTCTTTTTTCAGGCTATCGAGGCGATATTAAATTAAATGGTATATGGAACTGTCAATCATACGCGAATTAACATACAGTTGCCTTTTCAAAAAACGGTTACGAATATAGCAATCCAGAGACTTAGAAGAGAAGTTGCAATTAAGATTAAATTATAATACTCGTAGTATTTAAGTTTATAATCGTATAACATACAATATATCATGTCTCTTTAGCCCAAGTGCTTAGTCAAAAGTCGCTTGTCCATTCTCTATAAGTTTTTGCTGAAATCGCTTCCCGCTGACGCGGACGGTGGGACAAAAGCCTTAAAGTTTTATTTACAGTAATACGTAGGTACTTAATATTAAATTAGTGACAGACATTCCGATTTGACAGACGCGATCAAATATGTATCTTATTAGTATTATAAAAAAGAAAGTTTCTGAGGATGGATGTATGTTTGTAACCCTTTTACTTGAAAACTACTGAACATATTTTGATGAAACTTTTCGCAATCATATCATATACACCACAATACCACATAGGCTAACTCTAAAAGAATCAGCTTTCTAGACTTATTAGTTTTAATAGATCATCAAAAAAAGTTTTTAAACATCGTCAATCAAATCGAAATTTCTAAATATATTATTATATTCAAGGAATTGTTCACAAAGAGCGTACATTCAGCTGTACAGAGCTGATAATACGCTGCTCACTTTAAAATAAGTGTCGCGTATTATACGCGAAAAGTGAAAATACCCTAGTCGTCGCTTACACAAGAAATTATCTTACAAAAAAAACATATAATTAATAACTTATAATAATAATTGTGATTACGAATACTTAAGAAACAGAGTTACTAAAAATATATTTTAACGAACAATATTTGTAAAAAAATACAATATATTCTCGATATTTCTTTAAACAAACAAAAACATATCTCTTTAAAAATATTTTCAATTTTCGTTTACATTAGTAAAAATAAAAAAAACTTTATTTTTTTACTACAGTCACAGATCAGGTAAAAAGTAGATACAGTGCGGCCTGTAGTGTAAAGTAAACCAAAAAAAGGTGGCGAGATGTAGTGCTAGTTGCCGTTACCAGGCACATCAGCGACTCCGTGCTGCTACTGAGAATTCGGAAAAACTCAGTAACACTTTTGCCCGACCCGGGAATCGAACCAGCAGATGCTAAGCTATCCAATGGACCACTGAGGCAGTCCGTTTTTAGTTTCACTTACAATATAATCCTCACTGTATTATTTCTACTTGATCAAAACTTACAGTACATACTGTGTTTTTCTAAATCACTATTCTACTAAATACTTTTTTTTATAATAGACAATAATTCTTTATCCGAAATATATTTTTTGCTACTTGTATACATATATTGCCAAATAATTTACTACTTTATTCGCTAGATGGCATTAGCGTACATTCTTATAAACTCAGTTTAACATCACATATAGCGTTTTTAATAAAACTATTTTTACCTGACAACTATAAACTGGCAATTTGTATTCATTTACTTAAATTAAAAAGAATATTCGTCTGTTTGTGTGAATATGTAAGTCAATCTCGAAAACTGAGCTACCTATTTTGATCCAACTTTAAGATAGATTCAGAGTACCTAAGTGTTTAGTTACTAAGTCAAAGAGAAAATATTTGTCTGTTTATTTGTGTAATTCAATGTCGAAACAGATAGACCTATTCCAATTCAACTTTGAAATATTTAAATGTAAAGTTTTCTGACTTACATAAATACAAAGGCTGACATAAAATGTATTTAAGTCATGCTTCAGAATCACAGTTGGACCCGATAGGTGGCGCTGTTGTCAAGATACTTACATAAAGTTTTACAGCTAGTTTTTTTTAACAAATGGTATGTTTTGAATAGAAACACAATGGTCAGGGGTAGCTGGCTATGTAAGGCTGTGTCGTGAGCTTATGACGTAAGCACACGTGTCGAACTGAGCTTATGACGTAAGCACACGTGTGTTAATGAGCTTATGACGTAAGAAAACGTGTCGGAGTGGGCTTCAAGCGCCCACTTTGTTCCGTCGCTTGTTCAGTAATGAATTGTTGCTTTGCTCTAGCGCCTTTATTTGTACCTGCAAGAAAACAATACGGTTATTTACTTTCTAAATTTTAATCACTTTATGGTAAAGTCTTAAAGTAACTAAAGAGTTAATACTAATAGAAGGCAGCGATAGCCTAGTGGAGATACCAACAGACTGCCATGCAGAGGGTTTTGAATCCACGGCACGCCCCACATGACTTTTCGGAGTTATGTGCGTATTGAATTGAAAATTATCGCTCGTCCTGTGCCTCGGAGAGCACGTTGAGCCGTCGTTTTCGGCTGTCATGGAGATCTTTGACAAGCGAGAGTCAGTACTAGGTGAAAACAATACCTTGCGAGATACTCTATTTAGGATGCTGATGACAAAAACAAAATTGTGGAGAAGTTGGTTTCAGTAAAATTTATGAGGATGTACTTTCCTAAGCATCTAAATGATTCTGATAACGCAAATAACATATTTTCGTAACAGATGTTTATGGCCACTACGTCAAAATTCTATGAGAGAGAAGGATTTCCCTGGTTGGCTCATGCGTGATCCAATGAAAGCCTATGAAAGTGTAGGCAGTGTGAGTCAGAGGATAGGTCGTTTGTGTTGTACTGAACCCAACAAGGCCTTCGACACAGTTACATAGACAGTGGGAACAGTAGCAGAGCCACTGTCTCATGTGCCACTCGTGGTATAGATGAGGGAGAGGATAGATGGTGAGCCTACGTCAGCCACTCGTCTATATAGACAATGGGAGCGGTAGGATTGCCGTCTCGCTGTGCAGCTCGTGGTAGATGAGGGAGAGGATAGATGGTGAGTCTACGTCAGCCACTCGTCTATATAGACAATGGGAGCGGTAGGATTGCCGTCCCGCTGTGCCGCTCGTGGTAGATGAGGGAGAGGATAGATGGTGAGTCTACGTCAGCCACTCGTCTATATAGACAATGGGAGCGGGTGGATTGCCGTCCCGCTGTGCCGCTCGTGGTAGATGAGGGAGAGGATAGATGGTGAGTCTACGTCAGCCACTCGTCTATATAGACAATGGGAGCGGTAGGATTGCCGTCTCGCTGTGCCGCTCGTGGTAGATGAGGGAGAGGATAGATGGTGAGTCTACGTCAGCCACTCGTCTATATAGACAATGGGAGCGGGTGGATTGCCGTCCCGCTGTGCCGCTCGTGGTAGATGAGGGAGAGGATAGATGGTGAGTCTACGTCAGCCACTCGTCTATATAGACAATGGGAGCGGTAGGATTGCCGTCCCGCTGTGTCACTCGTGGTAGATGGGGGAGAGGATAGATGGTGAGTCTACGTCAGCCACTCGTCTATATAGACAATTGGAGCGGTAGGATTGCCGTTCCGCTGTGCCACTCGTGGTAGATGAGGGAGAGAATAGATGGTGAGTCTACGTCAGCCACTCATCTATATAGACAATGGGAGCGGTAGGATTGCCGTTCCGCTGTGCCACTCGTGGTAGATGAGGGAGAGGATAGATGGTGAATCTACGTCAGCCACTCGTCTATATAGACAATGGGAGCGGTAGGATTGCCGTCCCGCTGTGCCGCTCGTGGTAGATGAGGGAGAGGATAGATGGTGAGTCTACGTCAGCCACTCGTCTATATAGACAATGGGAGCGGTAGGATTGCCGTCCCGCTGTGCCGCTCGTGGTAGATGAGGGACAGGATAGATGGTGAGTCTACGTCAGCCACTCGTCTATATAGACAATGGGAGCGGTAGGATTGCCGTCCCGCGCTGCCGCTCGTGGTAGATAAGGGAGAGGATAGATGGTGAGTCTACGTCAGCCACTCGTCTATATAGACAATGGGAGCGGTAGGATTGCCGTTCCGCTGTGCCACTTGTGGTAGATGAGGGAGAGGATAGATGGTGAGTCTACGTCAGCCACTCGTCTATATAGACAATGGGAGCGGTAGGATTGCCGTCCCGCTGTGCCGCTCGTGGTAGATGAGGGAGAGGATAGATGGTGAGTCTACGTCAGCCACTCGTCTATATAGACAATGGGAGCGGTAGGATTGCCGTCCCGCTGTGCCGCTCGTGGTAGATGAGGGAGAGGATAGATGGTGAGTCTACGTCAGCCACTCGTCTATATAGACAATGGTAGCGGTAGGATTGCCGTCCCGCTGTGCCGCTCGTGGTAGATGATGGAGAGGATAGATGGTGAGTCTACGTCAGCCACTCGTCTATATAGACAATGGGAGCGGTAGGATTGCCGTCCCGCTGTGCCGCTCGTGGCAGATGAGGGACAGGATAGATGGTGAGTCTACGTCAGCCACTCGTCTATATAGACAATGGGAGCGGTAGGATTGCCGTCCCGCTGTGCCGCCCGTGGTAGATGAGGGAGAGGTTAGATGGTGAGTCTACGTCAGCCACTCGTCTATATAGACAATGGGAGCGGTAGGATTGCCGTCCCGCTGTGCCGCTCATGGTAGATGAGGGAGAGGATAGATGGTGAGTCTACGTCAGCCACTCGTCTATATACACAATGGGAGCGGTAGGACTGCCGTCCCGCTGTGCCACTCGTGGTAGATGGGGGAGAGGATAGATTTTTATTTATTTAAGAGGAGAGAGCCTTCGACACAGCTATATATACAGTTGAAGCGGGAGAGAGTCTCCTTTGGTCGATCGTGGTAGATGAGGGAGAGGATAGATGGTGAGCCTACGTCAGCCACTCGTCCATATAGACAGTGGGAGCGGTAGGATTGCCGTCCCGCTGTGTCACTCGTGGTAGATGAGGGAGAGGATAGATGGTGAGTCTACGTCAGCCACTCGTCCATATAGACAGTGGGAGCGGTAGGATTGCCGTCCCGCTGTGTCACTCGTGGTAGATGAGGGAGAGGATAGATGGTGAGCCTACGTCAGCCACTCGTCCATATAGACAGTGGGAGCGGTAGGATTGCCGTCCCGCTGTGTCACTCGTGGTAGATGAGGGAGAGGATAGATGGTGAGTCTACGTCAGCCACTCGTCTATATCCCCAATGGGAGTGGTAGGACTGCCGTCCCGCTGTGCCGCTCGTGGTAGATGAGGGAGAGGATAGATGGTGAGCCTACGTCAGCCACTCGTCCATATAGACAGTGGGAGCGGTAGGATTGCCGTCCCGCTGTGCCACTCGTGGTAGATGAGGGAGAGGATAGATGGTGAGCCTACGTCAGCCACTCGTCCATATAGACAGTGGGAGCGGTAGGATTGCCGTCCCGCTGTGTCACTCGTGGTAGATGAGGGAGAGGATAGATGGTGAGTCTACGTCAGCCACTCGTCTATATCCACAATGGGAGTGGTAGGACTGCCGTCCCGCTGTGCCGCTCGTGGTAGATGAGGGAGAGGATAGATGGTGAGCCTACGTCAGCCACTCGTCCATATAGACAGTGGGAGCGGTAGGATTGCCGTCCCGCTGTGCCACTCGTGGTAGATGAGGGAGAGGATAGATGGTGAGCCTACGTCAGCCACTCGTCCATATAGACAGTGGGAGCGGTAGGATTGCCGTCCCGCTGTGCCACTCGTGGTAGATGAGGGAGAGGATAGATGGTGAGCCTACGTCAGCCACTCGTCCATATAGACAGTGGGAGCGGTAGGATTGCCGTCCCGCTGTGCCACTCGTGGTAGATGAGGGAGAGGATAGATGGTGAGCCTACGTCAGCCACTCGTCCATATAGACAGTGGGAGCGGTAGGATTGCCGTCCCGCTGTGCCACTCGTGGTAGATGAGGGAGAGGATAGATGGTGAGCCTACGTCAGCCACTCGTCTATATAGACAGTGGGAGCGGGAGAGGCGCCGTGCCGCACTGCCGCTCGTGGTAGATGCTTGTACTATTTGTATACATTTAAGATATACCTAATTTGTACTAAATGTAACAATCATGCATGGTGCGTTAGAGAGCAAAGGAATGAAAGTGAATGTAAGTAAAACGAAAGTTATGGTTTTTGAAAAGGAGGAATGCGTTACGGCTTGTAATGTTATGATCGATGGACAACGAGTGGAGCAAGTGAATGAGTTTGTATATTTAGGTACGCTGTTTACAAGAGATGGTAAGAATGTAGAAGATATTGAAAGAAGAGTTAATGCAGGTAATAGAGTGAATGGAGTTCCGAAGGCGTTTGTGAATAGCCAAAACCTGTCCAAAAAGGCACGTTTGGCTGTGCATAGAGGGGTGTTAGTACCTACTCTTATTTATGATAGTGATAGTTGGGTATGGCAGAAGAGTCATGAAAGTAGAATAAATGCTGTAGAAATGAGAGCACTGAGAAGTATGTGTGGTGTTTCTTTGACTGATAGAGTAAAGAATTGTGTGATAAGAGAGTGTTGTGGGGTAAAAGAAGATGTAGTGACAAGCATCGAAAAAGGTATGCTTAGATGGTTTGGGCACGTGGAGAGGATGGATGACGAAAGATGGACCAAGCAGATATACAAGGCAAGTGTGAATGGGACAGGAGGAAGGGGAAGACCTAGGCGGACGTTCTCTGACCAGATTGGAGAAATCCTAAAAACAGGACAGGTTAGAAGTACCTTGAACAGAAGAGCATGCATGAGGAATCTGATGGGAGTGAATGAAGCAAGAGAGATATGTCAGGATCGTTGCAAATGGCGTTCCGTAGTTCTGCCTACCCCTCCGGGAAACAGGCGTGAGTCTATATATGTATTTATGTACTAAATGTATTTGCACAATAAAGATTTATCTATCTATCTATGTGGACACTCGCCGTCACCTGATCGTAGTCGACGCGCATGGTGGCGAGCGAGCGCGTCATCTCGTCCTGTACGTCCGCCCACGCGTCGCCGCTCTCTCTCAGTAGTGTGTGTGTGTACAGGGGCGTCTGCGGGACGGCGGTGAACTGACGGATCCAGGGGCTTGACATCACCTACACGAAAACAAATATATTAAAGGCCAATCGACTTAAAAAAAAACAAATAAATACGCAATTTGAATCTTTTAGGAGCCTTATTTGTTTCTCACGGCTAGGCAAAGGCCTCTCCATCTAACTTTTTGTCTCACTGCCAAGCTTCCTCGTTTCGTGATCACATGAGCAAAGTGTTCAAGTTTTAAACGCCTTCCGCAAAAATTAACGTTAAGAAATAGTAACGGACCTAAGACACTGCCTTGGGGTACACCATGGCAAATTACGGTATCATTGATGAATTTTTCTACACGAATGTTGTCTTTAGATGAATTATGCTGATGTACATTATATGCTACATATGTTTAAAAATCATAAAAGTATCCACATGTTTTTGTATTTTCAGCGTGATAAAAACAATCAAAAGCTTTGAACAAATTATTGATTATATAACTAATACGGACGATTTTTAAACATGTTGTATAGAAATTTATCGTTATGGCGTAAGTTAGGAGAGGCCTATGTACAGCAGTGGACTGCAACAGGCTGATTAATTTGATATGTAAAGAATTGGATTGTTACTTTTTTCTGTGATTAATTTAAATTATTCTTTTCACAGCTGATCGTGAAACTGGAAGGGTGCTGGTACTTATTTATATCACAGGATTTTGAATATCAACCGAACATTACAATTAGATATTCTTATATTCAGTTTCCTTCTTCTTTGTCAATAAAAAGATTTTTTGCTTTTTTGCGTATAGTTTTAAGGCTATAGTAAAGTAGTAATACGTACTTGTTGTATTGTAAGTCTGTTGGCTGGGTCGACGGAAAGCATGCCTCGGATGAGATTCTTCGCTTCAGTCGACACGTTGGACCACTCCGGCTCAGGGAAGTCGTACTGGCCAAGTCTGATGCGCTGTAATTAAACAATTATTGACAATCTTGAGTAACGTCATGATTTTCATGAAAAGAGTTTAAATTTTTTGGGAGTTACAGACTTAATACTAGAAACAGTTCAATTTCTATAATTGCATTTATATATCTCTGCGCAGTTGCATCCCCACACGTGACAATACTTTGTATATAGTGACACAGTATTTAGTCGTAGTGTCGAGAATCATCTTAAAAAAATATGCAATATAATATTCCTAATTAGATAGTGAGGGTTACTCTGGGATACGACGTCAGTTGCTTGAATCGCCATACTTTTTGGCGCCTCCACCGTACAAATAATCATTTTGCTAGAAGGGTATAACGATGTCTTCTTATAAATTCATATGCTGACTTCTTTAATCGTTTGTATTTCTAAACCGCTTATTTCATAGGCTTGCTGGTATTAACATCTAATAGATGAAGCATTAGTAATATAATAATTTAATATTTTGTTAGTATCAAATATTCTATTTTACAAAGTTACCGGTGACATGAAAATATTTCTTAAGAAAATGTACTAGCTAACGAAATTTCAACTTAACACATAACTACTTACTTTCTTCATTCCTGGCGAAATGGCAAGACCATGGTTGGAGTAGAACGGCGGGAAACCACACAGAAGTATGTACATCACAACCCCGAGGGACCAGATGTCACAAGATTTGTCGTATTTCTCCGGACCCAGCACCTGAAGACAACACATAACATGGATGTAAAGAAAATAATCCATTGGATACCAAAATTATATTTTGAAAGTGTGCTTGTTCATTTGACCCTTTTTTTTATTTTTATGTTCAATGCAAAAATAATAAAAGGATAAGTTAGACTGCCTTCGTGGTCCAGTGGATAGCGTCTGCGACTGCTGATCGGAGGTCCTGGGTTCGATTCCCGGGTCGGGCAAGTGTTACTGGGTTTTTCCGAATTCTCAGTAGCAGCACGGATTCTGGTGATGTGCCCGGTAGCGGCAATAGGATCGCCCCCTATGACGTGGGACCTAAAAATTCATGGCGAAATGTGGCTGTAGTATATCCCCGAAGGGGTAGGCAGAGATGTAAACCTCTGCCTACCCCTTCAAAAAAATAAAAAATAATAATAATTCAAAAATAATAAAAGGATAAGTTAGGATGCTGATGGACATCGGCTTCCTTCTTACCTCGATAACCTTAAATCACGATGATTTACGCACGGATAAAGCCGCGGACGAACTCATATTTTATATGTCGGATCTAGTTACTAGAATGGACATATCAGGTATCGTTAGTGCACCATTTGTCGGTAGTTAGATGGTGATCGCGAAAATCGTGACAAGATCTGCTGTTCCATACCATTATTATTTTTTCCTATCATTCCATACAGCCTGATGTTAAACAGACAATGGAGTCCCATAGTGCCGGACATCATCACAATAACATAATACATACATACACACATCAACAAAGTCTAGGGATATTTTATATTTCATCAAATATCTAAAAATCTATGAAGAATTTTCTGATACAGTAAATTGAAGAATCATAGATTATTTTAAGGTCTTTAATAAAAATAAAAAACATTTCGTGTTTTTTTTTGTTTTAAATAAAAAAATTAATTTTTTTAATCATCATGGAAAATTAGTATGATAACAACAAACATTTCTTCTTAAAAAACTATTAATTTTAATAAAAATGGAAAAAATCTTGTAAAATCTAATCATTAATAATCAGTGTTGCCACCTCTTAAATTGATTACACATCGACATCGATTGTTAATACTTAAAATTAAATTGTCAATGTCTTGCTGCGGTATGAGGTCCCATGTCCTTTGCAAGTGTTCGTAAAGTTGTTGTTCAGTCGTCAAATTTGGTGGAAAATCTCTCAAAGCTTTTCGTTGTAACATGTCCCAGGCATGCTCGATAGGATTTAAGTCGGGCGACTGTGCAGGCCAATCCAAAACTTGAATATCGTGCTCTCGGAGAGCGGTCGATACCAGCCGCGCCGTATGGCAAGGAGCATTATCGTGCATGAGTAGAAATTCATGGCCTATTTGAGTTCTGTGTGGGACAATAACGGGCTCTACTACCTCCTCGTGGTATTTTTGTGCAGTCATGCTGCCTTGGATCCAAACGAGTTGGGTTCGTCCGCCAAGACGAATTCCTGCCCACACCATGATTGTCCCGCCTTGGTATGGGTGGACCTCCTGAGGGTGCCGTAGACGGCTAACTCTCCCTGGAGCTCTCCAAACGCGTGTTCTTCGTGAATCCGGGTGAAACCCAAACCGGGACTCATCGGTGAACAGCACCAAAGACCATTGTTCGTCACTCCATGGTAAATGCTCCCGAGCCCACGAAAGCCGCCGACCGCGATTGCCACGTCGCAATGCTGGAACACGCAATGGTCTTCGAGCATGAAGATCAACTTCATGTAACCTTCTTCGCACGGTTTGGTCGCTTACCAGCAGCTGGTGGTCCTCCTGGAGCCTTTGCACTAGTTGCAGCGCTGTGATATTGGGTTGTCTTCTGGCGGTCATTTGGAGAAATCGATCCTGTCTCTGCGTAGTAACACGATATCTACCTGTGTGCTGTTCGGCCACATCTCCAGTACTGCGATAACGTGACCACAACCTTGATATCACATTTTGACTGGTATGTAGGGCCTCAGCAACGACGCGTTGAATTGCACCATTTTCTAACATGCCCACGGCTCGTAACATTTCATCTCGACTCAAATGACGACGTGACATGACTTTTAAAGTTCGTACGTCACGTTAAATTAAAAAAGAAAAACAATTAAAAACCCTTTTCATTAATAATTATAATAAAACAGTTTTAACTTTCTTTAATGTAACGAATTACTAGCAAATTTGCCGCCGTATTTTGTTTATTATTTTGTTTTTTTTCTTTCCATGTTCAAATTTTGAAAATAGAATAAAAGAGGTTTTAATCTGTATATAAACTTTTTGTGGAAACTAACAAGGTTCTAAACTATAAACTCGTAAATAATTTAGGATTAAGATATCCCTAGACTTTGTTGATGTGTGTAGTCTCACGCCTATATCCCCGAAGAGGTAGGCAGAGGTATATTGCTACACCCACTTTACGCCACATTTATTTTAGTCCCACGTAATAGGGGGCGAACCTATTGCCGTACCGGGCACATTACCAGACTCCGTGCTGCTATTGAGCATTTCCTAACGGAAAAACCCAACATCGGATCGAACCCGAGACCTCCCAATCCCACGCGCACATTAATGCCGCGAGACCAACGAGGCAGTCAAGTACAATAACATAATAATATAGCATGATGGCTTTTTAACTATAGTCTCGACGAAATGTATGGAACAGTTTTTGCCTCAGAACAAAAGCTGTACCAGAGACGAGTAGGAATATAGACTGCCAAAGTCGAACAAAAAAATGTGCCTCGGAAAAAGCTCAAATCGCGAGCTATATCCAGAGGGCGCTGATCAAATAGCACGCGACGTTAATTACAGCCAGACAAGTCATAAAAATATCATTATTTTTTCATTAACGGCCATTGAAATTGTTTAAGTATTTTTTAGAATTGGTAATATTGCTCATAATAAGCTAATTTATCTATTTCATTTTACGTGCATATTTTATCACTTTTGAACGTGTACTAATAGATGGCGTAGTAAAAACACGAAAGGTAATGTACAACGGTTTACATTGAATTTTCACTAGATGACGCTTAAACCAAAATAAAATTACCTATTTAGATGGGATGGGTACATGGGTACGTTACGGGTTTTATAGGTAGATACACTTATTTAGTAACAATTCGTAAACAACCATCTACGAACTAGTTCTATGTATGCCTCAAGGACGCACGCACGAACTCATACCATGAGTGAGACCATATTATTTATTAACTAGGTACTTTGTATGAGAAAATGCCAAAAGCAACTTTACCTAGAATCGAACCCGGTACCGCTATAGGTAGTATCGTAGTATCATAATTATTATCACCTAAGTGTAAAGTGTTCCTCAAGAAAATTCAATCGAGCCCAAACTATAATTATCTTAATATCCTTGCGTTACTGACTGACTGACAGACACGCTACAGCCGAAAATATTGGGCGCAGGAAGCTGAAATTTGGCATGTATGTTCCTTGGGCTACGGTCCCCAACCCCCACGGGTGCATTAAGAAGGAATTTACCGAAATTCCCACGGGATCGGCCAAAACGGGTAAATTAAAAAAAAAATGCAGGCGTAGCTGCTGGCGTCCTCTAGTATAATATAATACTCTACCACATTCACACAACACCATCTAGTCCCAAATTAATTAATTAATTTATTTATTTATTAGCACAACCACATCATATATATTTATACAGTTAAGGTAAACACTTAAAAGGCATTGTATCTGATATAATATGACAATTACGGTATGCATAGCACTGACAATAATAATGTATGTAGTAAAACTATTTTAAATGTACCTAGTTATTTTACAGTTAACAAAATAGCAGAAAACAAAAAATAAAACATTTCAATAAAAGTAGGTAAGCTTAATAGTCTTTGAGTAACTAAGCAGAGCTTTGAGCTTGTAGGGTCATTTCGCCTGTTCGCGTCCATCGCCCAATTCGCGTCCATTTACTGACCTCCCTTTAAAAATGCTCGAAAATAAGTATACCTACTAACACACTAATAAAATGAAAAGTCAGTACCGCCAATAGCTCAACGTATAAGAGCATAGAGATATTAAGAATAGAGTGGCAGAGTGGGGCCTATTCGTGTCCGCCGGTGGGAGAGAGAACGCAACATTAAAGGCCCCCTGCATCTCTCTCTAACAATACATGCACAACATCAACATAACGCAGTGGCGTGCTACCTGCAACTATTATTTAAATCAGTTTATCAGTAATCAATAGTTTAAAAATATATAAACATTTTTGTCACTTCAAACTATCTTCGTGTATCAATAAAAACAATTTTTAAACTATTGATTACTAATAAACTGATATAAATAAAAGTTACAGGTAGCACGCCACTGCGTAATGTTGATGTTGTGCATGTATTGTTAGAGAGAGATGCAGGGGGCCTTTAATGTTGCGTTCTCTCTCCCACCGGCGGACACGACACAGTATTGAGTTAGGTACTGTTTTGCCACTCTATCCTTTATATCTCTATGTATAAGAGACACGCACAAATAGACAAAACGTTCCGTGCGCCCAACTAATCCTGTTTAAAAAAAATAGTTAATCTCGGTTGAACAAAAAAAAGAGTGCAGATGCGCGGGATATAAATAAAAATTAACCGGCAAAGTTCGTGTAGGGCTACGCGCAATGTTGGGTTCCGTTGTTGCCCATAATGGCCATTATTGATAATAACTTCTGTTTCACATGGGCCTAAAAATGGGTATCTTTAAGATTAAGCCAGCGCTCCCAATGTAAACTCACAGAAATTGGTATTTATAAGTTAACCGACATACATACATACATATCGCCACGCCTTTTATCCCCGAAAGGGTAGGCAGAGGTGTATTTGTAAACCCACTTTTCACCAGATATACTTTAGTCCCACGTAATAAGGGGCGAGCCTATTGCCGTACCGGGCACATTTCCAGATTCCATGCTGCTACTGAGAATTTCGTGACAGTAAAACCCAATAACACTGCCCGACCCAGGAATTGAACCCGGGACCTCCCGATCCCACGCGAACATTTATGCCGCGTGACCAACAAGGCAGTCGTTTAGGGTTTGATGTCGAGTTTTCCGTCTCTACGCAAAGATAGTATTTGCATCGTGTTATCCCTTAGTCGCCTAGTATATCCACTAGGCAGCGATAGCCTAGTGGATATACCAACAGACTGCCATGCAGAGGGTATCGGGTTCGAATCCACGGCGCGCACCAATGGCTTTTCGGAGTTATGTGAGTATTGAATTGTTATCGCTTATCCCGTGCCTCGAAGAGCACGTTAAGCCGTCCCGGTTGTCATGAAGATCTTTGACAGTCGTTACAGGGCGTCAGTACCTTCTAAATATACTGACACTAGTCTAAACCATGGAATATCGCTATCCCTTCGGGTTGCGGAGGTCAGACAGGCAGTCGCTCTGTGGAAAAGCTAATATTCAGCCAAATCCGGTTAGACTAGTAAGCGAACCCCAGATTGAAACTGGGATAACGCTAAGAGAAAGAAAGAAATCCCTTAGTCGCCTCTTGCGACACCCACGGGAAGATAGGGAGTAGTGACACTTGTATTCTATGCCGTCAACCACACGGCTAAACCGTTCAACAGTTAAGCGATAATTACTCATAAACTAGTGATGTCTACTTAGTCTAGTTTTCCTTTTAAATTCGTTATATGTACTACATTTGTGATTTTTTTCACCTCTTCCAAATTAATAGTTTAGCCGGCAGAGGGAGAGGGGGACACTTGAGTCTAACAATTATTTTCTACAAATTTTATTCTACAGTTTTGTTGCAATATCTTATGTCTATATTCATGTCAAATATCAGCTTTCTAGCACCAGGCGTCTTTTTTTTTTATTTATTTATTTATTTATTTATTACAACTGCCCACTACACTAACAGTTGCCCAATGCGTGTAGTGAGCCATTATAGTACAAAACTACATAATAGGTACATAGTTACTTATTAATACTAAGTCCAATTACTTATTTTAAATGTTGTCATTATTTGACAAAAAGTGTATAGCTTTTTTTATAAATTTATTTAACTGTATAAAGAATATATCTACATCCGGATACTGAGCAATCTGAGCGTTAAGCAGTGCAACTGCATGACACGTGGGTGCGTATAGCGCCGTATTAGTTCGCACTTGTGGTGCGGCAAGCAAGCGGCGCGAGCGTAACCGGGTGTAGTGGTTCGGCGCCGATAACGAACATCGCGACAGTGTGGTCGCATCGTCGATTTTATTATTAAGAAGCAAGTAATAGTGCAACATAAGGGTACACTTACGTCGTAATGCCAGCGTGTCAAGACACACCATGCCTGACACGAACAGAGACGGATATAAATAAGGATAATAGCCATAAAGCTTTTTGTAGAGAAATCGACAGAATTTCCGCTGTACACGCTCAATCATCATACGATACTTGTCTTCGTGTGGATCCCAGATTACGGAGTTGTACTCTAAAATACTTCTAACAAATGAAAAGTACAACGCAATTATAGCACCCCTACTCCGAAACGGTATTGATTGTCGAATCACAAAACCCAGTGATTTGAAGCTCTTTTTGCATATTGTTGTGATATGTGCATTAAAAGTTAGGCTCGTGTCCAAAGTCAAACCCAAATCACGTATTTGAGTGACACGTTGTAGCGGGACACTACTTATTTCATAAGGATGGATATATGGAGAGCGTGAACGAGTAAATGTAATTGCTTTGCATTTAGATGCATTAAACTCTAAGTGGTTTCGGGCTCCCCAAGCTACAACACTATTAATGTCCCGCTGAAGTGCCTCACAGTCGTCTGGACAATCTATCCCCAAGAACAGCTTCAAATCGTCAGCAAACAAGAGACAGTGTGCCGCACTAACGACATTCGGCAGGTCATTGATCATAATCAAAAAGAAGCTTTGAGCTAAGCTGCGGACGGACAGACGGACGGACATGACGAAGCTATAGGGGTTCCTTGTAGACTACGGAACCCTAAAAATAGTGTGCAGCGGCGTGTTTGACGGTAAGTATTTTATTGTTTTATGTGAACTTTAGGATACATAGCTGTTTCTAGATATTAATAACGAAAATACGAATAGTATGAAATATGAATTAGCATGTTTTTTTATAGTTAACAATTATAATAAGGTGGACGCGAATTACAATACCGAATTTATAAAACTTCCACTTTGCGTCCGCAATGGACGCGAACTCGTCTATTTATGTTTTCTTTAGTTGTTTATTTTTATATGATTAAAATATGAGAGAGAAATTAGGATATTGTTTATTTTAACATTAATAGTATGCAAATGTAATGTCCAATTTGCGTCCACATTATAATGGTTCTAATAAAAGATACAATCCTTAAAATAATCGATCACACGAGGACGCAAACTATACCTACAAGGGATAATTTATTATAGCAAATTGCGTCCATTTTTTCATGAAATAGAAATGATAACATATATATATTTTAATAATTTAAAATGCATTTTTGATTAAGACTGAGTTTAAAATCTGATTTTTACGAATTTTGTGCAATGAAATGCGTAATTTCTTTTATTCCATATTTTTTTCTATTCAAAATGAGTTCTTAGGAGACAAGAAAGAAGAAGGATACGAAAGAAAAATCAGAAGATTGATTAAATAAAGCAAGCGTTTAGTGATATTCGTGAAAAGAAAAGAAATCGATAAGACAAACACATAATTATGTAAAAATTATGCTATTCCGAAGACCACAATATTGGACAACATGTACCTATCGTTATGTTTTTTTGTCTTTGATTTTAAATTCCATCGATGTTGAAAACAATAAATAGTTTATAGTTTCTTTAGAGTGATTTAATAATGATAATAATATTGACTTTTTTATAACTTTAATATTAAATGTAGAAATTGTAAAAAGCCAATCTTTCTTTAGATTGGCTTAACAATATCACCCTTATATTCCTTCTCTAAGCTGGTGGACGCGAAATGGTCCACAGGTCCACCTGTGGACCATTTCGCGTCCACCAGCAATTTGGATTTTTTGGACGCAAACTGGGCAAAATGCCAAATTTTGAAGCTTGTTTATTTAAAAAAACACAACAAGTTTCGAAGAAAAGTGAAAGCTAATATTAAAATAGACTATATAATGAACGCATTACATAAATTTTTCTTTGAATCAATTTGCTGGAACAAATTTTTAACATTTTTATTTTCTCCTTCAAAGGACAATGGGCATTTTTGTATGGAGCCTCGGCGGTCCGCGGCCACGAATGATTTTGTTATTAATTAGTGTGTTTTAGTCCTACGATTACTGTGGACAAGTGTTATCACTGTGGTGTACTTCTAAAACAGATAAAAGACGTTTTTATTTTTAAAACTTTAATCGTTTTACTTACTACTCTGGCTAACGAAAGTGTTAAAGAAAGTGAAACAACTTATTTAGATTGTCATTTTATAATATATCACATATTATTGTATCAAATTGTATGGTAACTGTGCTTACTAATGTAAGCACTGTTTATTTATTTATTTTATTTAATCATTTACGCACAAACATAGTGCGATGTACACTATGTTTGTGCATACGTTGTGGACATAATGCCATATGACATTCTCTACCTATCAACCTTAAGGTGGTGCAGAGATGAAAGTGGTAGGTGCATTTTACTATTTAGATGTAACTAATGTTAAATAATATACCTACATATATAATACAGTTACCATACAATTTGTTATAAACATAAAATCTTTATTTGGTTATAAGGGTACAGAGTGTCACAAGACCCATCAACAAGCTGAAGTCTACTCGTTGTGGACATCATGCCAAGTGATACTAACCAAAAATAATAGCTGGGAAACGATTATTTTTTGAGTTTTCCCATTTTTTTAACTGCAATTAAAAGCGCGCGCGTGCAATTCTCGAAATACCTACATATTCATGGGGTTATATCAGGCATCTAAAGAAAATATGAGGGGGTTAATGCATCGATTTTGTACCTAATTAGAAAAATTCCATACTAACTTTGAGCCTCAATATCTCCTGAACCAGTAATTTCCCAGGTATAGTGCCCAAGTAAAAAATGTTCGTACTGATTGGTACAATATAGGATTTCAGTTTTCGTTAAGGGTCTTGTTACACCGTGTATATAACTAACATAATATCATCAATAAATAATAAGCTATTATAATGCATACTTAATTATTGTATGTAGATAAAGTTATGAAAGAACATAATGGTTTAAAAAAAGAATTAAGTATGATTTTAAGCCTTGTGTAGCCTAGTTCCTCTCATTCATCCTCTATAATCCCAGTTAATTCTGCTGCTGCTAATCGCAACTCTTCGGGTTGATTTCTTACCCAGCCATATAAGTATATAATATACCATACTACGCACATAATAATTATGTGCGCAGCATTTGACCGTGCGCCTATAACTCGGAATAATCTATGAATAATAAGTCCCAGATCTTACTTACGTATTAAATAGTTAATTATCGCTTGCCCCATGCCTCGGAGAGCAGAATATACCGTCGGTCTTGGCTTTAATGAAGATCTTTGAAAGTCAATACGGTTGCCTCAAATAAACTGATACTGGTTTAAGCTATGGAAATATCGCTATACCTTTGGGTTACGGAGGTCAGACGGCAGTGATCCTTCTGTGGAAAAGCCGATATTCTGTCATGTCGGTTTGGACTAGTAAGCGGACTTCGAGCTTCAAGGCGTAAGTCTCGGATGCAACCGGGATAACGCTAGGACGATGATAAATAAGTCCTAGGTCTTACGTGCCTTGACTGTATTCGAACGGGTAACAACCACACTTCTTCCTCTTCAATATATTCGCTAAGACATCTTATTTGTTGCTCTCGGTACACTTCAATATTTTACACGCCCTGTACTAGGTGCTCAGCCTTATAACGCCGAGCTATCTTCATACGAAAGATCACGTGCGATACATTATTATATAATAAGGTATATTGATGATGTGTTACCGTGTCACAAAACTTTTATTTATACAATTAGGTTATATTGACATTCCAATATTTCTTTTCCTAAATGGAATACAGCGTAACGCCCATAGTAAAAGATGTTCCTAATTATTAGTACTTTCATTTGATATTAAATTCATTGATGGCCGCCGACCGCCCAAAACCGCCCATTGTCCTTTGTCAACTGCACTAAGTGGATGCGAACAGGCGAAATGACCCTACTATGGGTACTAGATAATGGATAAACATATATACCTATAGTTATACTTTTTTTTGTAAATACATACTTTTATGTTATACCTACATAGAAACACCCAGATCAAGACAACTGCACTAAATGGATGCGAACAGGCGAAATGACCCTACTATGGGTACTAGATAATGGATAAACATACATACCTATAGTTATACTTTTTTTTGTAAATACATACTTATATGTTATACATAGAAACACCCAGATCAAGACAACACAAATGTTTGACTTGAGCGGGAATCGAACCCGCGACCTTTGACGTAGCCGTCGCTTACACTCCCGCTACGCCAACCGGCCGTCTTGAGTAAACTCGGTAGTGTTACATCGTTTTATTACAAAGATGCCGTAGCCACCTCCAGCTTCATCATCAGACCCCGAATATCATCTAGGTGTAGGTACCTAAAGAGCTCCCCAAGACAAATTAATCCACCCCAAACTTGGTGGGCTTAAGTATGTCGTTTTATAACAGAGATGCTGTGGCCACCTCCAGCTTCATCATCAGACCCTGGATATCATCTAGGTGTAAAGTGCTCCTCAAGACAAATCAATCAAGCCCAAACTCGGTCGGGTTATGTCGTTTTATTACAGAGATGCCGTGGCCACCTCCCAGCTTCATCATCAGACCTTGGATATCATCTAGGTGTAAAGTGCTCCTCAAGACAAATCAATCAAGCCCAAACTCGGTCGGGTTATGTCGTTTTATTACAGAGATGCCGTGGCCACCTCCCAGCTTCATCATCAGACCCTGGATATCATCTAGGTGTAAAGTGCTCTTCAAGACAAATCAATCAAGCCCAAACTCGGTCGGGTTATGTCGTTTTATTACAGAGATGCCGTGGCCACCTCCCAGCTTCATCATCAGACCCTGGATATCATCTAGGTGTAAAGTGCTCCTCAAGACAAATTAATCGAGGCCAAATTCGGTCGGTTTATGTCGTTTTATCACAGAGATACCGTGGCCACCTTCCAGCTTCATCATCAGACCCTGGATATCATCTAAGTGTGAAGTGCTCCTCAAAACAAATCAATCGACCCCAAGCTCGGTGGGCTTACGAGGCCATCTGCCAGCTTTGTTATCAGACCAGCAAAATATAGTGCAACATTTCATTGCAAATTTAGACCTTAAAGTACTTAAACCACGCACATAATTCGAAAATTAAAATTGATTAAAGAGTTGAACGGTAGCATAGTACCGTAGTAGGTAGGTTGAGCACCCTTGAGGGCCTCAACTCTCGAATGACCTTGCACATTGCACAAGGGCTACCTACGTTGTCGTTTTTCGTCCACGTTAATAAATTTAAGACAAGTAAATTGAATATAACGCCATCTAGTGATGTTATGTACCATTAAGCGGGGGTACAAGTGACGTCACGCGTCATCTGGCCCTAATTATTAATTTTCGATTCGATACGCGTAGCGACATCTTTCGTCATTTATGTTAACGAATTATCGAGTCACATTTTTTTGTTCGACTTTGTAAGTCTATATTCTTACTCGTCTCTGGCTGTACATTATAACGAATACATTTATCTACTAACCGCTGAATTCAATATTCTAGATCTATCTTCTAGATCTTTTTTTTGAGATTTTAGATTCATTTTTGACATAAGCTCCATACACAATCACATCATCAGCCCTGTATATAAACTGTCCCACTGCTAGGCACGGCCTCTTCTCACTATGAGAAGGGTAAGGCCATAGTCCACCACGCTGGCCAAGTGCGAGTTGGCAGACTGCACATGTCTGTCGAGAACATTATGGAGAACTCTCAGACATGCAGGTTTCTCACGATGTTTTGCTTCAACGATAAGCAAGCAATAATTAACAATTTAATAGATACGCACTTAACTTCGAAAAGTCATTGGTGCGTGCTGTGGATTCGAACCCGAGACCCTCTGCGTAACAGTCTGTCGGTCTTTCCGCTCGGCTATCGCTGCTTCAGCTCCATACAAAATATTATGTCAAACACGAATCTCAAAATCCATGAATAGATTGAATATTGAAACCGTAAGAGGTTTGCTATGAATGACGTTGCTATTTTACATTAAGATACTATGTATGATAGTACTACTATGTAAGGGTATCATAATCTCTCTTGTAATTTTTATCTTCATTCAAGTACATAGCACAACCATGATTGTGTAACTATATTATGCAATGCAGCAAAATGATCTTGAATTTCGGCTAAATAATTGCACCACACCTATCTTCTTCACTACACAGTATAAAACAAAGTCTATATTCTGTCTGTGTGTCCTACGTATGCTTAAATCTTAAAAACTACGCAACGGATTTTGATGCGATTTTTTTTAAATAGATACAATGTTTCAAGAGGATGGTTTATATGTATAATTGACGCGGGCGAATCCGCTGGCAACGTCTAGTCTATAATTTAAAAATGAGTTGCTGAATATGTTGCTAAGCATCTCGAGAGCCGTTGAACCGATTTCGCTATTTTTTTATATAATATTCCTTGAAGTACGAGGTCTTCTTTCTCTTAGCGTTATCCCAGTTTCAGTCTGGGGTCCGCTTTCTAGTCTAACTGGATTTGGCTGAATATTAGCTTTTCCACGAAGCGACTGCCTGTCTGACCTCCACAACCCGAAGGGATAGCGATATTCCATGGTTTAGACTAGTGTCAGTTTATTTAGAAGGTACTGACGCCCTGTAACGACTGTCAAAGATCTTCATGACAACCGGGACCGACGGCTTAACGTGCTCTCCGAGGCACGGGACAAGCGATAATTAACAATTCAATACGCACATAACTCCGAAAAGTCATTGGTGCGCGCCGTGGATTCGAACCTGATACCCTCTGCATGGCAGTCTGTTGGTATATCCACTCGGCTATCGCTGCCTACGAGGATGGAAAATTTAAAAAATTAAGAATCGACTGTAAGGCGGTACGAAGTTCGCCGGGTCAGCTAGTTTTCAATAAATTCAAAATATTTAGAAATATTTCAAATCATTTCTGCACCTTAAAATTTCAAATGCGACAAAGTATGGGATATTAATTGACCGGTTTACATTACGGACATTTTTTGGGTAGATACATACGAAATGTCGAATTTTAATAAATAGTGCAGTTTCTAGATCATTCGGCTTAAATTTAATGTCAGTAAAACCAGTATATCGCGATAAAATTCGTAAACAGTAATTAGTTTAAATTCAATGTGTAACATTCGCGTAAACCCAAGAAAATACTATGGAAACCCTTAATAATAAAATTAAAATACACAAAAAGTAGTTTACAGTGTAATGTGTAATTTTACAAAATGGCAGTCGTGACGCGTTTCGCTTACATATTCACAACATCCGTTCTGATAATCATTGATATTACTATGTATCTATGCCTTGTATTTCAGTACAAGCTAGAGATTGGTATAGTAAATATTTGTGTGCAAATATAGTTGCATGTAGTAAACATGATAATATTGTAGCTGCGTAAAACTTCGCATATAGAAACAGCAAAGGCAACAACTACGAAAAGGTTTCTTAAATATTCCACCCCTAAGAGGTGAAAATAAGAGATGAAATTTAAAAAAAAATACGGTTTATTTTGCAAATTTGCATCTAGAACCATGAAAATGTTAGCAGATCTTAGGCGATGGCGTTTATGTGGAGGGAAGGTAGAAAGGTTTGGATACGTCCGGTTGAAGATCAATCTATGTGGAGAGCTAGGGATAAGGCCTATGTCCAGCAGTGGACGTCTCTAGGCCGAGATGATGACGATTACTAAGAAAATGCGAACAACAGCTATCATCATCCTCCTAGCGTGAAGTCAGTGTTGCGCGCCGTGAATTTGAACCCCATACCCACTGTTTAGCCATCTGTTGCTATCTTCACTAGTCTATCGCCGCCTCTTTTAGCTATACTATCTGGATTTTATATAGAAAAAAATGCTGCTATTTAGCTTTTTTGTGCCCCTTGTGTCTTGCAAAATAAATCCATTATTTTCTTTTTTTTTATGTTACATACCTCCGGCGCCACATAGTACGGAGTATAGCACGGCGTCTGCAGCGTGTCCGCTTGACTGAGTGTCTCCTTAGCGAACCCGAAGTCTGTCAGCTTGAGCACCGCGTTCGGTTCCTGGCTGGTGTACAGCAGGTTCTCGGGCTTTATATCCCGGTGGGCGATGTTTGAGTCGTGCAGATGCCGGACCGCTACGCATATTGAGTGCATTATCTGTGGATAATATAAAAAAAAGAACAAATTAATCTGTGGACGATATAAAAAAGTTTAAGCAAGTGTTTTCACAGCATGCATACCTACTGTTACTTTGTTCATATTATTTACAAAACAATATGTAACCTGTATGTATGTTTTGTAAATAAATGCTTTCTTTTCTTTTGTTTTTGTTTATTTTCTTTACTAGCAGCGATAGCCTTGTCGAGATACCTACAAGCTGCCACGCAGTGGATTTCGGGTTCGAATCCACGGCGCAGACCAGAACGTTGCTAGTGCGCTGACAGTGTTTAATAATAATAATATAATAATAATATTCTACCACATTCACACAACACCATCTAGTCCCAAACTAAGCAGAGCTTGTACTATGGGTACTAGATAATGGATAAACATACATATATACCTTTTTTTTGTAAATACATATATATTATACATAGAAACACCCAGACCCAGACAAACATCCATGTTCATGCACACAAATGTTTGACTTGAGCGGGAATCGAACCCGCGACCTTCGGCGTAGCAGTCGCTTACACTCCCGCTGCGCCACCCGGTCGTCATCGTTTCGTGTGGACTTGTCTTGCTGGCGAAGGGCATTCAGTCGAGTCGCCTGGTTGACAGTACATCATGAATCTGTCCTCGGTTCGTTAATAGACTTGCAAGTGAAAGTGTTACACTATAATTGTTAAGATAGTACCTTTCGTGTTAAAGTAGTCAGTGTATTTCAGTTAGTGTGTATTCAATGCACAAGAACCCAGCTGCGACCACTTAGTAGGAACTCTGAAGTGATTATATCGGCCAACAATCTAGCTACCCACCTACAAATTTGTTACGGAGTTCGCTTTTCTACTATCTTTACTAGATGGCGCCGTCTCATAAAAAATAATGAGTGACGCATAAGTTGATAGAAGAGAGGAAGGCTATATAGGTTAAATAACATCACGCTATGAGCCACGAGAATGGAGCAGTAGCCTTAAATAACGCGGGTGTAACCGCGGGCATCATCTAGTCATTATTAATAGGCCGTTTCACGTTTTTATTATTAATCGTTCAATCCACAATAAACTATTAGTACGAGTACCTATTCATCAAGTGGAGCATGAGGAAAATGCTCTCGGAGTTTGCAATAAGGTAATATAAACAAACATACAACTGGCTGACTGACAAACAATACATTTACTTCTTCATTGTTGAAATAAAATCTAATTATTATTTCTTGTTAACTTTTTTATCACTAGGTTACTGACTGTCAGAGAACGAACAGCCGAAACAAGAAACCTTATTAAAAAATGAAATCAGATTTTAATTTATAAAATGTAATACACAATAAAGGTTTTCTGGAAGGCCGCCCACCAGGTGGCAGCACTTGAACGTCAGGTCCAGAAATCTGACAAAAGTGTCATAAAGCGCTTTTATTTTCGTACGTGTTGGTTCTGTCGTGTGTGTACGGGTCTGTACATATCTGACAGCTATTTGAACCTGACGTATACGAAGCACCGTCTGAAAGTATCGAAAAGCAGAAAAGGTTTCGAAAACCTCAGTGTTTCAGTTTTGTGTGCGTTGACTGAGAGCAATGATATTAGAAAAGTCGTAGATACGTTACCTACGTAGTAATCAATCCGTAGAAACGGTACACTAACGCACACATCGATAACTCCATATTTTATTTTAATTTCGGTTGACAAGATGTGTCAGTTTCACTATGACGCCGGCTCGCGACGTCACACATACATGACACACATATTATTATGTCAGACTTGCCAACTGGCTCATGTTTAGCGTCCTGCTTTTGGTACGCCTATAACGTATCTACTTCTTTTTACTTGGAACATCGTTGACTGAGAGCATATCAGCCTTAAGGTATTTTGTTATTTAGGTAAAATGATATTCCATTATCTGCTTAAGGAAATAAGTGAATTTTGCCGTCCATTTACTAAAAGCCGTAACCTGATATTAAAAAAATAAAAGCAGGATCATTTTCTGTTGAGAAGTAGTCAGGAGAGTTGGATAAATTGGTATACGGCTGTTGACGGTCTAACAAGCTTTGTTTTCTTTTTCGTATTTAGCAACTGTTTGAAACTTAACAAGTTCCTGACTTAGGTACACACATTCGCGTGAACCCTGCCATTAAGGGAGAGTTTTCAACTGTGGTAAATTCGATTGTCTCCTGCCATTTAGGAAGACCGATGACAATGATGAACCCCATCAGTTTACTTTTTCATAAGCTCGTAGGTTGAACTTATATATCATGGGTGTTCATTGTGTCCGTTGGTTGTGTGTTTGTAAAGTCCCCCGCGACACAGGATATACTCCTAGTGCGGGAGATGTCTTCAAAAAATTTATCCGGAGTCGTAAAGCCTCCACTACACTCCTCGCAAAGTTTTCCGAGGTGGGGCGAAGCGAATTATGTGGACAGGCACTTTGGCTCCCTACAAGTAACATCGCTTTGCCTCGTACCCCTTCCGCTCAATGTTTTTGCTCCCGAGTCAAAGGATTAGAATAATCAAAACATCGTCGTACGAGCTCCGAGTGACTAAGCGTACACAAGTATATACTGAACTAGTGGATGCCCGTAGTACGCTCGCGCATTTTGATCATGTCAGCCTAGAGACGTCTACTGCTGGACATAGGTCTCCCCCAAGGTTCTCCACACAGACCGATCTTGAGCCGCCCGGATCCAACCGCTTCCCGCGATCTTAACAAGATCGTCGGTCCACCTTGCGAGAGGCCTACCCCTGCTGCATCGTCCGGTACGTGGTCGCCACTCCATTTTATTTTGGTTTAAAACCGTTTCTTTTCGATACCGTTGGAATTTCGGGCAATCCCTTGTGACGTCGTGCCTCCGCGCTTGCGAGCCCCACTACGATGACGCACTGGAGTGGGGACCCTCACCCGCTTGCCGACGATATATATACCAGCGACACACGTGGTTGGCCTTCTTTTTCTTCTGCTGGGACACGTCAAAGCTGAGTATCCATCCGTGGACCTGTGGAGTGTCAACTTACGACCTACGCCCTGGATAATTATCTAGCCGGTTAACCTCAAGTGTCAGTTCTTTTATTAATCAAAATTGTGAATCTGGAATATAACGCGAGTTTAATCTGTCCTGGTGATATTTTTATTTATTTTCCGTAAGACAACCTAAGCATCTCTTTTTATTGCTCGGCGAGTGATCGATCCCGGCTATCCCGTGAAAAACGATCACCCGTGCGACACCCTTCTTAGCGCCCGCCTACGGTCCTCAAGGAACATACATTCCAAATTTCAGCTTCTGCACTAATAGTTTTGGCTGTACGCTGTCTGTCAGTCAGTTAGTAACACAGGAATTTTATATATACAGAAGATAGTCACGTACTCGACTTCGTCGACGCATCTTCGAAAGAAGTGTAGCGGCGACTCAAAAGATTGTCTAAAATTTCACGACTGGCTAATAAATATCAAATTCCGTACCTCAGCGGCCTGTCTCTCAGTGAAGGCTCCGTCTCTGTTGTCTTGGATCCTCTGGAACAGCTCGCCGCCGTCCATGCACTCCATCACGACCAGCAGACAGCCCCGCCCGCCGTACGTGTTCTCGTATACGTCTATCACCTGGAAATAAGGACATTTATGTGATCAATATACTTCTATAGTAGTCCGTGTGGTGACGGATTAAGAATACGGAATGTCACCACCCCATATCATCCCATGGGTGTCGTAAGAGCCGACAGAGGGAGCATATTATGCAGAGAACAGCACTGTAGGAGAAGGGAAACTTGATACAAACCCTATACCAACCCGTTTGGCCAGCGTGGTATACTAGGCCAATTCCTCCTTTCAAAGGAGAGGCCTAGTCCAGCAGTGGACTGTCACAGGCTGATGATGATGATGACGATACTTCTATGGTAACTAGATGAGCCCATAGACACATCCGCGTTATTTGAAGCTCCTGCTCCGCACCCTTGGCTTATAGCGTATTGTATTTGAATTGTTGAACTGAACTGGGTATAAATTAAACAACTGTCATCATCGCCCTAGCGTTATACTAGTTTCATCCAAGACTGAAGCCTGGAGTCCGCTTAGTAGAATATAAGCTTTTTTCACAGATCGACTGCCTGTCTGACCTCCACAACCCAAAGGGATAGCGATATTACGTGGCTTAGATCAGTGTGACTGCCTCCGTGGTCCAGTGGATGGCGTTTGCGACTGCTGGTCGGAGGTCCCAGGTTCGATTCCCGGGTCGGGCAAAAAGTGTTACTGGGTTTTTCCGAATGCTCAGTAGCAGCATGAAGTCTGGCGATGTGCCCGGTAACGGCAATAGGCTCGCCCCCTATTACGTGGGACCTAAAAATTCATGGCGAAATGTGGGTGTAATATTTACACCTCTGCCTACCCCTTCGGGGATACAGGCGTGAGACTATAAAAAAAAACGAAAAAAGATCAGTGTCAGTTATGTCACGGGTTCCGACTCCTTATAATGACTGTCAAAGATTTTCACGACAGCCAGGACCAACGGCTTAACTTGCTCTCCAAGGCAAGCAGCAAGCCATAATTAACAATTCAAAACGCACATAACTCCAAAAAGTAAGTAGTGCGCACCATGGATTCGAACTCCGATGCCTTCTGCATGAAAATTCTCGGGTCGGGCAAAAGTGTTACTGGCATTTACCAAATTCTAAGTAGCAGCACGGTGTCTGGCAACGTGCCCGGTAACGACAATAGCTCGCTCCCTATTACGTGGGACGGTGGGACCTAAAATTTATGACATGGCGACATGTGGGTGCACTTTTCCACCACTGCCCACCTCTTCGGGGATACAGGCGTGATTCTATGATAAGTGTCACCTACCCTATTTCATTCCGTGGCGTGGGTGTCGTAAAACGCGACTAAGGAAAATAAACGAGGCAATAAGAAAGTAAATGCTGTATTGAATAAACTTTATTGCTGGTAACGGGAAATGATTCGATCTATCTACTAACCAAAGGATTCAATACCAGATCTATCCAAGGATTTTGAGATTAGAGATGCATATTTGACATAAGCTTCATACAAATTATGTCAAATATGCATCACCAGTAGCCAGAACCGCCGGATTCAATATCTGATCTATCCATAGATAGATTGATAGGATAGTGGCAATGGCAACAGATTAGATTATGGATTTGCTGCTAAGTTAAATCCAAAGTACTTCTGATAAAACTTGTCGGTGGTTCCGAAACAGTCTGACATTCATATCACGAGTCGCGCGAATCAAAACTCGTCCTCTTTAATGGTCACTGCTGAACCTGGCTGCAGAGGTGACACTGTAGTGGGAATGAGTATGGGACTATACCCAGTTACGAGAAGAAAATGAGAATGAGACAATACCCAATTACGAGAAGAAAACGGATGGATTTTATCTGAGCTGATATCTAGTCTTAAGGGTGGGAAGCTAAAGAAATGTCTCTTATATTCCGAGTAAACTTCCTCAAATACTTATAAAGGCGAAAAGATTTTTTTTTACCTTATCGGCAATTCAGTAAGTGGTTACTCCTGAGAACAACTGGTACTTAAAACAACATAAATTATTTTCTGATTATTGTATTTCAATGTATGTAACAACTAATATTATTTGTATTCATGACCTGCTACAGCCAATGTTACTCTACATAAGTGCAATAAACAGCAATAGCATGAAACATAATAGCACATAGCTGATTCGTCACAAGTCATTTGCATCGCGTGCGTGCTGTACCGCGCCGTAGCGATAAACTAGCGAGCCGCGTAATGATAAGAGCGCACTCGGCGCTCGTTATCGTCACCTCACGTGCGTACCATGAGCACCATTTGTAATCGCAACGGTTCTATTAAGCCGCTTTGATTATAAACAGACTGCGCGACACACCTTCGCTTTGCCGGCCAAATGGACATGCTGTCTCTAATATTTGTTATTTTGGAAATTGAGAAAAAGAAAAATACTACCAACTTATAATAAAATCTCTTTCACCAGCGGCGTTATATAGCGGCGATAGCCCAGTGGTATACGTAACGTACTGCCGAAACGATGGTCTCGGGTTTAATCCCCAGGTGTTACCCCGGGCACCTCTAAATTTTCGCAGTTATGTGATGGCAATAGGTTCGCCCCATATAACATTGGGACCGAAACATAACTGGCGAAGTGTGGGTATGCACCTCTGCCTAACACCTAAGGGGATAATGCCGTTATATTACGCCTTTCGGCAGCGTTGAGAAGAAATGCTCAGTCCATGTCTTTAGCCACGCTTTGTCTACTGCCTCCTATTAGTTACTATAAATTTATTAGCCTGATAAATTTGGTGAAGTACCTGCCTAAACAAAAAGCCGATAGTGATCGCGACGGCAGCATATGAATATAAAGTTATTTAATATTAAGCCGAGTAGAATTGGCAATTTTGTAATTGTAATTAAATTGGATTTAAATTGTGCAATTTATGTAAAAAAATATGATTCTTGCCTTATTTGATTACAAGTCGAGATATGCGACCAACAGATTAGGTATCACAATCCCGAATCGCGTATTATTGACTTTTAGAAGTTGCGTAATACGTGTGTTTAGATTGTTATCTATGGTGTTTAACGGTTAAGGATAAATCGTGAGGATAGCTACATAGAACTATCTAATAAGAGTGCTCTAATACATCATTACCTCGTCTCGAATGATCTAGGAGCTTGGCAGACTGGCCTAGCGAAGTAACTATTTAGTAATATGTGGCCTAACCTTTCTCACAGTGCGAGGACCTGCCCCGTAGTGGAACAGTAGAATTGTGTCCACTAAGAATAAATCGGTTTAATTGTAGTATCTATAGATTCATTATGATTTTAAGATGTCAATAAACTTTATTATTTATTATAAAAAGGTAGATTAATGTTATTTTTAGGATTCTGAAACTAAAAATAATGTATTTATTCTTGTGACAGTGAACATCAATCAGAGAGCATTACGTCAAACAGTACGTCCGCCACTCATGTTGTTGACGTTTTAGTAGTAAATACAACTAAAACGTCAAACTTTCTACCTGACAAATCGAATATAACAAAATAAATATAATAAAAGTGGGTACATCAGACCAGACTTCATTCACGGTTTGTTTTGTTTTGGACTATGTGATATCACTCAACCGTCATGATGGCTTACAGCGTTTTCGTGTCAAATTCAAAAAGGTTTTTAAAAAGCCGTAATTAGTAATGTAAAATTAGTAATTGCTGATCGATTTTTGAAGGAAAAATCAGGTATTTTAGATTAACATCTAATAAAGGAATGAATCAATCGCTAATTACATTTTAGGACACAAGCCTGTTATGAACAAATATCCATATTTATCTTTAGTCTATATCGAATAATTATTTGAAAATGAAGGTGAGATATCTTATATTTGCCTCGAAATTTCGGCATGGGTTACACCAGCTGGGTCAGCCAGTAGATATTATTTAACAGACAATGAGGATCTTCTGAAATGACCATCACTACGCGGCAGCACTGAGGCATCAGGTTCAGAAACCTGTCAAAACTGTCAAAGCCCCTATATGTTCGTACGTCTGTTTTTATTTGTATTATGTGTGTGTACACGTCTGTACATATCTGACGGCTGTTTGGACCTGACGCATACTAAGCGCCGTCTGGTGGTAGAAAATATCAAACACCCTTATTTACGTGATCAAAACAAAAACGCAGACCATCCGTCCGTACGTCTGTTAGCCAACATTATAAAAATAATGAATGTCACAGGACAAGCAGTCTGACTCAATATCCAAATAAAAGCCATTGTTCCGCTATCGACAAAGGTTGAATCGGTTAATAGGCTATTCAAATAGGGCCATTGTTTATGATAACGATAAGAAAACTACGCTGTTTTGGCGCTAAAAGAATGAGTTTACGAATGAGGTGATGGAATAAAGGTTTTTTTTTTCATAGACTCACGCCTATCCCCGAAGGGGTAAGCAGAGTAGAATAGACGGCGAGCCTATTGCCGTTACTAGGCACTTTGCCAGACTCCATGCTGCTACGGAGAATTCGGAAAAAACCCTGTATTGCCCGATCCGGGGATAGAACCCGGGACCTCTTGAAGCAAACGGATAAGCTAACCACTGGACCACGGAGGCAGTCTAACTCGTTTACAAAACGAATTTTTGTAGTTTTCTCCGATTGATAATTTGAGTCCTGAACTCCTGAGGAAGGTTTTTTTAAGCTATTGCATAGCTTTTATCGCGGGCTTGAGCGCGGCGACCGAATCCAGAAATTTCGTAACGAAAATAAAAACCTAACACCCTTCACATATTAATCAACTTGGCGTAAGCGCCAAGTTGATTAATATGTATTATGAACTTTACTGCTTACTAATTAAGGTTTAGTTTAGAATAATTAGATTCTACATTCACAAGATAGCGGACAGGACATTTTTAATTAAATTAATATGGATATCAGTTTTGGGGTTTTCATGCTTTCTGATCACGAAAATGACATCTATTTGGGAATCTAAGATGGCGGACGGGACATTTTTAATAAAATGAATATGGGTATCATTTTTGGGGTTTTCATGCTTTCTGATCACGAAAATGACATCTATTTAGGAATCCAAGATGGCGGACGGGACATTTTTAATAAAATTAATATGGGTATCATTTTCGGGGTTCTTATGGATTCTGGTCACGAAAATGACATCTTTTTGGGAATCCAAGATGGCGGATGGGACATTTTTAATAAAATTAATATGGGTAAGTATCATTTTCGGGGTTTTCATGCATTCTGATCACGAAAATGACATCTATTTGGGAAACCAAGATGGCGGACGGGACATTTTTAATAAAATTAATATGGGTATCATTTTCGGGGTTTTCATGCATTCTGATCACGAAAATGACATCTATTTGGGAATCCAAGATGGCGGACGGGACATTTTAAATAAAATTAATATGGGTATCATTTTCGGGGTTTTCATGCATTCTGATCACGAAAATGACATATATTTGGGAATCCAAGATGGTGGACGGGACATTTTTAGTAAAATTAATATGGGTATGATTTTTGAGGTTTTCAAGCTTTCTGTTTTATTATGTATATAGGTAATTACACATTAATGCCGCGCAGAGAAAGTATATATGATATTATATCTATATATATATTTTTTTTTATTATGTATAGGTAATACACATTAATGCCGCGCAGAGAAAGTATATATGATATTATGTCTATATAAATGTACATTGCGCGAAATTCGATGATCAAACTCTTAATATCGTTATTTTTTTTCTAATTTTTTGAATGCATAATTATTTTGGTGTGTAATTACACTATTAGTACCTAATTATTTATACCTATTATTTATACCTAGAATTTTTTCTTTTTATAGAGAAGAAAAGCATAAAGAGCTAAAAATTTGTTTTCTTATCGGTCACCACGCTCAAAGTGTAACTTGAATTAATAATATAATTAATAAATCGGCTTAGCAGTCGCTTACACTCCCGCTGCGCCAACCGGTCGTCGGTTTAGGAGTGAATTTTACACCTAAACCGTATGAAATAGGGGAGGAAAGTCTATATGGTAAATGTCAACATTAAGGTGGAGTGACGGCAAAGCATTGGATGTCGCAGGAGAGATAGGCCTTCTGCAAAAGATGGACCGAGGAGGATCTTAATTGGATCGCTGTAAGCTGATGGATGCGGGCGGCTTAAGATCAGTCTGCGTGGAGAACCTTTGGGATGGTCTATGTCCAGCAGTGAACAGTAACCAAATGAACATCAAAAGTATTATGCTTGAGTATTATTATGTACAGTAAATATACACAAGTGATATAGAAGGTGTAACAGTTGCAGCACCTTACAAAATGTAAATTATGTGTATTATGCAAAACCTGGCGAATAAGAGTGACCGTGAGTTTTATTGCCCGTTCTTTCTCATGGTTCTACATATTGCTTTGCGAACGTGGCAGTAAATTTAAATGTGGAGTCTATAAGTAATTATTTTATAAATTTATTATTTTGACGTTCATAAGCGTCACATTGTGACCCAAATGAATAAAGGATTTTGAATTTGAATTTGTATTGACGCTGGCAAAGCCATGGGCAATAGCTAGTTCTCTATACATAGATTAGTTCATTAATTACCTGAACAATGTGTATACATCCGCGCGCTCTCCAATGCAGTTCAACCTCACGACGCGCTTTTGTATTGTCATGCAAAACCTTCAATGCACGCTTAGCACCCGTCTTCTTCTCTTTGCATTCTAGGACCTGAAACAAACAAATTCCGAATTAGACTAAAAGGTTTAAGACTAAAGTAAACATGGACATCATCATTATCCTAGCTTTATCACAGTTGCACCATCCAGAGGTCGCTTGCTAATCTATCCAGCAGGCCGATTCAGAATGTCACGACAAGTAATCGTACGATATGTCAAATTATTGTCCTCGTCTTTTAGCCGCCTATCAGAGATATTTTGAACAAATATTCATTGAATTCGATTTATTTATTAATTTACTTCATACTGCATACATACATAGACTCACGCCTGTTTCCCCGAAGGGGTAGGCAGAGGCATATTAAACGCACACTTTTCGCCAGTGTTTTGATCCCACGTAATAGGTGGCGAGCCTATTGCCGCTTATCGGGATATTTTGTTTGCCAGAGCCTCGTCCGTTGATCGGCAGGTGCACCACTTGCAGGTAAGGTTGGCTTGGGACCCTAAGTTCTTGGTGGGAACCCATACTGAATGCATAAAATTGATAGGAAATGCGATAGTTTTGACAAAAAATGAGGTAGCCCGTTCGACAATTAACGGAATCGAATGTCAAATGAGATATCGAAGGATTCTGAATCGCCCCCGTGATTTGACTGAATAGCTATTAGTATTTCCGCAGAGCGACTGTGGTCCTCCGAAACCTGGAACAGCGATATTCTATGCCTGACTAGTGCCAGTATATTCAAGGTTTCCCCAGTCAAAAACCTTCATGACAGCCGGGTCCAACGGCTAAAAGTGCTCTCTGAGGCACGGAGTAAGCGAAAGGTTAGTGGTGGGACCTGGCTTTGAACTCATTAACCTCTGCATAGCAGTCTGTTGGTATCTCCACTAGGCTATCGCTATCTCCGAAACCCGTTATATACCTTCACTAGAGGACGCCATCAGCTACGCTGGAATTTTTTTTTAAATTTACCCGTTTTGGCCGATCCCGTGGGAATTTTGGGCAATCACTTCTTAGTGCAGGCCTACGGTCCCCAAGGAACATACAGGCCAAATTTCAGCTTCCTGCGCCCAATAGTTTCGGCTGTAGCGTGTCTGTCAGTCAGTCAGTAACGCAAGGATTTTATATATATTAAGATTAAGATTGTTTATTATTGAATGTTTCATTTCAATCAGGTGTTATACCTTGATATGTTTGACCTATCCGTTACTTCCAGGCCAATCGCATACAAAGCGGGGGTCAGGATCAATTGATTTAAGTGCCGTGCGTCTGTGTTGACGTATGTAGGGACGACATAACTTATTGCGACATATATTTACGTAGTACTATTTATCATACATAACTTCACGCTTTTTTATCCTCGAAGGGATAGGCAGAGGTGTATTACACAATTTACACACCCACACTTCGCCAATTATGTTTCGGCCCCAATGCAATAGGGCAGTGTTTCCCAATCATTGTTCTGCCACGGCCCGGTAATTTTCACATTGCCCCTTCGTGACCCATTTTAAACCCAAGTTGGTTCCATTAAGGTTAAATAATACACATTTATAAATAGTAGAAATGTTTTTTATTAATAACTAATTATAATATTTTGGTATCGCCTATTTAGTCACTAAACTATACGTTCGATCGATAGTAGATACCTATTATTTTCAAAACAAGGCGGGAATGCTGCGACCCGGTAGTTTAGTTTGACGGCCCGGTACCGGGTCGCGACCCGGCAAATGGAAAACGCTGCAATAGGGGTCGAGCCTAATGCCATCTACCGAGCACATTACTAAGCGAGCAATAATTATCATTTTAAATACACAGATAACTCTGAAAAGTCACTGGTGTGTGCCCGGTACCCCGGGCACACACCAGTGACTTTTCAGAGTTAGGGTACGTCAGTACTATCTATTCTGTGCCTAGGAATTGAACCCGAGATCATCGTCTCGGCAGTCCGTTACGAACACAACTGGGCTATCGCAGCTGCCGCTGTACTAGGTACTATTTATTTGTTTTGTCTGTGATACATTATCATGATAATTATGTATGTTCATAAAATCACTTGTCCTGATTGACATCATTATGTTAGAAGAGCACAAATTACTAAAGCTAGAAAGGTGAAATTTTTGCATTATGATCAGGAATGACTAAGGCACTAATCCTCTAATATTTCATTGTGTCTGCTTAAAATTTTGTTCAAAATCGGCTGGTTTCAAAGAAAGCACTAAGAAACCGGCCAACGAAGGTCCAAATAATATCACGAAGGGCTTTAAGATTAGATAATTTTACCTATTATTGGACAAACGATTTAATTGTCAAATTTAAATGACTGCCTCCGTGGTCCAGTGGATAGCGTATGCGACTGCTGATCGGAGGTCCCGGGTTCGATTCCCGGGTCGAGTAAAAGTGTTACTGGGTTTTTCCGAATTCTCAGTAGCAGCACGGAGTCTGGTGATGTGCCCGGTAACGGCAATAGGCTCGCCCCCTATTACGTGGGACCTAAAAATTCATCGCGAAATGCGGGTGTAATATAACACCTCTACCTACCCCTTCGGGGATAAAAGGCGTGGTCTATAAAAAAAAATACGACAAATTAAAAGCTGGGTTGGAGCCGTGCCGTTATACTGCCCGCATACTTAATATGCCGTAACCACGTGTAGTTCAGAATATACCAACTCCCCCCCGTGGGATCTCCACCTTGCCGTGGTGGGGGGGCTCAGTAACCGTGGGTTAGAAGCCACCCACGGTGAAGCTAAGCGGGATCCCGGGAGGGGACGCTCCACGTGGGCTTGGTAGAGGCCTGCGTAGGATGCGTCCCATGGTGCGGGTGCGATGGACAGTACTGTCTGTCCCTCGCAGTCGGGTGCGGTCGCGGGAGGAGAGGCGTGTGGGTGTTGCGTTGCCCCGCGCCCTATCTCCCGCGACCAAATGGGGGCGCACCATCGTTGCGTCGCGGTGGGGCCGCAGAGGAAGAGGAGATGCGGTGTTGCGTTGCCGTCCTCCCTATCCTCTGCGGCCGCTGGGTGTTTTGGCGGCGGAGCCCAACACCTTCATCCGCCGCCAAGGGGGTTTCGTTCGGGGCCCGCCTGACCATCTGGCGGGCCAATACCCGTCGGGGGGTAGCGAGGAATGCTTTGGTGAAACCCTACCCTCCGACACATGGGTACATGAGGAGCACGGGTTGGTTTTTAGTCAGTAAGAGTCTGACAGTCCCCTTCGTCCTTCCCCCCCGGGGCGGAGGGACTCCATGAGGATTTTCCAACCCGATACAAAAAAAAAAAAAAAAAAGAATATACCAACTCATAATAGTTTGACTGATTTGCCAAAGTTGGTCATATTAGAAATCCTAACCGATGCACGATGCGAAGTTTTAAAAAGTGAGTAATGCTATTAAGTCATGTGGTTTTCCAGTGAAGAGTTGACTCAGATGGTGAATGTAAGCTGAAATAAATAGTTTAACTCAATGGTGCAATGGGTCTTCTTGACAAAGAATTCTTGGATTTTGCCATTATTGCCATAAAGGACAACGGACTGCCATGCAGAGGGTATCGGGTTCGAAGTTATATGCGTATGGAATTGTTAAATTATCCCTTGCTACGTGCTTCCCGAGGCACGGAGCATTATAGGGCTTCAAACCTGTAAATAGAATGACACTAGGTCTAAACCATGGCACAAAACTATCTTTTTGGGGTGTGGAGGTCAGACAGGCAGTAGTTTTGTAGAAAAGGTAATATTCGGCCAAATCCTGTTAGACTAGTAAGCGGACCGCGGGTGGAAACTGGGATAACGCTCGGAGGATCTCAGAGCCCGTTATGAGAAAACTCGTAAAAGTGCTGCAACGTGCATATATATTATTATCATTTGCAGCCTAACTTGTCCCACTGCAGGGCAAAGGCCTCCCTACCCTCTTTCCACCTTTCTTTATCGAGAGCTGTTGTTACCCACTCTTTATTAAATATAAATAGTGTAAGATCGTTTTGCCACCTAATCTTTGGTCTGCCGAGAGGCCTCTTTCGATCTGGGACCCACAAAGAGGTAGTTTTAGCCCAAAGATCGTCAGACATATGACAGACATGACCGGCCCAGTCATATTTTAATTTGCCTGCTTTTTGGGACATATCTGCGATTTGTGTTTTAGAGCGCATTGTAGCATTTTTGACTCGATCTATGAGGTTTACGTCGAGAATGCTGAGCTCCATCGCTCGTTGGCAAACCCCGAGGCTGGACTTCTGATCTGCGGTCAAAGACCAGGTTTGAGCACCATATGTGAGGATTGGTGAGGATGCACATGTCCATGAGGCGGCGTTTCAAAGACATACTTTGCCTTTCAAAAGCCAACCTGCCTATGTCTATGCAAATATATACCGTCACAAAACGCTTGAAAAACACTAGTGTCAAGGAGCTCTTAATCATGATCAATTAAAATATAATGAGATATGTCGGCAATTCATTTGAATTGAAAATCACGCTGAGCACACCAAAAGAATCGTCTTTTTTACAAACTTCCATGTTCTAATTTAAAAGTTTGAAGGATCATTTTTTTTTTTATTGTGTGAATCATAAATTGTTGTTTCGAGTTTGAGTGTTCTTTGTGTTCCTACGTAATTCAGTTTCGTAGTTAATTATATGTTGATTACTACCTGTAATGTATAATATTAAAAGTTTAAAGATGTAAATACATAGGTGGTAATAAATATGATTTCAGTAGTTCATCCGCATTTATAATTCTTTGGAACAAATGTCAGATTAAAACAAATAGCTAACTACCTATATGGCTTTTATAGGTAGTTATTAGTGGCTTATGCTTCGCTCCCGTGGCTCATAGCTTCTTCTTCTTCTTCTTTTGCCTGCTCTGTTCCCATATTACTTGGGGTCGGCGCAGAATGTCTTTCGCTTCCATTCTCTCCTATCAGCCGTCATCTGATTATTCATAGAAATGCCACGAATATTCGGCTACTATTCGGTATTCTGCCTATTCGGCCATTTTTTTAATATTCGGTTTTCGGCCGAACAGCATGCAGCATTCGGCCGAATACCGAATACCAAATTATAGTAAAAAAAACACATATTATTCAAAAAGATTTATTATTTCAATCACAAATGGTTAATTTTCAAACATCAAATAATTCTTTAGTACTTAAAATCGTAAGTTATGATGAATGAAAATAAGTTTTTCAGCATTTGTTGATTGCAAACGATTACGCTATTCTTCATAAATAATACTGGCTTCTGAGAATAACCTCTCACTATATACACTACTGCCAGGAGACGATACATAAATCTTAGCAAATTTTGTCAGGATTGGATACACTTTTGCGTTTTCTGACCACCACTTGTAAGGGTCTGCCGGGAAATTAAACAAATACCCCCGTTCGCGTCGCTCCCGCACGTATCGTACTGAGACAAGTCGTAACCTGTCGCGCGAAATGCACATCTTTTGCTGAACATTCGGCCGCCGAATATTAGGCGCTTCGGTCAAGTACATAGCCGAATATACTGTATTCGGTATTCGGCCAAATTACTATTCGTGGCATCTCTAAATATTCACTCCCTTATCATTCATGTCATCCTTCACACAATCCATCCCTTTTTTTCTTTGGTCTTCCTCTTGCCTTATATCCCTCAACTCTTATATTCATCACCTTTGTAGTCACATGCTTTTCATCCCTCCTCATTACATGCCCATACTACGCTAGACGATATCCTTTCAGCTTTTCTTGCACCGGTGCAACTTTCAAACTTCCCCTCATTTCTAATTTTATCCATCCTTGTCACCCCACACATCCATCTCAACATCCTCATCTCTGTTACACGTAACGTGGCTCATAGCATGAAGTTAAAATCCTCGATAATTCAAGTACCAACACATTTTTTTTAAATAAAATCCTTGTGCGATCTTGAGAAAGCACACGTTTAATAAAACAAACTCTTCAGCTTTATAATTATAGCAATATCATGTAATTAATGTTACCTTTTTTACCGAACCTCAAGAGTGAAAGCACTACTATTAAAAAGCTCATACATTATCTATCAAAGAAAGTATAATTACGCATAGACAACGCACTAAACATTTGGGTCAAGTGCGTGGACGGTTTACGCGCCAAAATATTTTGCGCGTTGGCGGGAACCACATTTATTAAGCTTATAATGACATCGTTGAAACTCAATTTAATAGAAAGTATGTTGAGGTTGATCTAAAGATAATTTATAAATTAGGTTTCGAGATGTTTGAGTGCGTAATTGGCCTTTCTCCGACGTGATTTTTGAATGTGTAGTGGATGGTATTTCTATAGAAGTTTTTTTTTATAGTAATAGGCGGCAAACGAGCAGACGAATCGCCTGATGGTAAGCAATTACCGCCGCCCATGGACACAAGCAACACCACAGGAGTCACAGTGCGTTGCTGCCCCTTAGGGTTGGGAAAACGGATAGGGTAAGGAGTGCGATGAGGGAGAAGGAATAGGGGATAGGGCCTCCGGCACTCTCACTCACCGAACGAAACGCAACAGTTTAGATACGTATACTATATAGTAGTACTTCCCCGGTCGAGCCGGCCCATTCATGCTGAAATCAGCGAGGCTCTACTACCGTTTATATGTTAGTATCGCAGTTCATCATAATTATTTTCGTAGTAAGTACTAGCTTTATTCCGGTTGTAAGCAAGACTTCGCCTTATAGCCCGGGTTCCGCTTACGAATCTAACCAGCAGGCCGATTCAGAATGTCACGACAAGTTATCGTACGATATGTCAAATTATTGTCCTCGTCTTTTAGCCGCCTATCAGAGATATTTTGAACAAATATTCATTGAATTCTGTTTATTTATTAATTTACTTCATACTGAATGCATAAAATTGATAGGAAATACGATAGTTTTGACAAAAAATGAGGTAGCCTGTTTGACAATTAACGGAATCGAATGTCAAATGAGATATCGAACGATTCTGAATCGCACCCCAGATTTGACAGAATATTAGCTTTATTAGCTTTTGGGTGGATTAGGGTTCCCACCAAGAACTTAGGATCCCAAGCCAACCTCACCTGCAAGTGGTGCACCTGCCGATCAACGGACGAGGCTCTGGCAAACAAAATATCCCGATAAGCGGCAATAGGCCCGCTACCTATTACGTGGGATCAAAACTCTGGCGAAAAGTGGGCGTTTAATATGCCTCTGCCTACCCCTTTGGGGAAACAGGCGTGAGTCTATGTATGTATGTGTTAGCTTTAGCACACAGCGATTACCGTCCGATGTCTGCAACGCAAAGGAGTACAGATATTCCATGACAGTATATTCTAGTTGTGTTAGGTGTATTGTCCGTGTGGTGACGGATTAAGAATACGGATTGTCACCACCCCATATTATCCCATGGGTGTCGTAACAGCCGACGGATGGAGCATTATGTAGAGAACAGCACTGTAAGAGAAGGAAAACTTGATACAAACCCTATACCAACCCGTTTGGCCAGCGTGGTATAGTAGGCCAATTCCTCCTTTCAAAGGAGAGGCCTAGTTCAGCAGTGGACTGTTAAAGGCTGATGATGATATTCTAGGATAGTGACTCCTCATAAAGAATGTCAAAGATCGTCATGAAAACCAACGACGGCTTAGCGTGCTCTTTTTCAAAGAATGGTGTATCAACAAGTTTTTTTTTAAATTAAGTAGCTTTTGTATAGTAGACTTGAAAATACATAGTCACATATTTTGTATTCACAGACAAACAATTCAAATTTATTTTGATATATACGATTTACTAAATAAAAGCGCAATACCCTTTCACCTTTACACAAAGTCCCGGATAAAGAATGTTATTCACTCTGGCCTTCGTAAAGGCCTTGCCGAGGCCTCGCACGTGCAGCAATATTGTGTAAGGTCAGTACCAAGGACCCGGCCTTCCGGGTGAAATCGATGCAGGCCCGGGACTGTCGACCGACCTTTAAATGTAGTTCTGGAAACTGGTGTGTTTTTGCTTAGAAGAATTGGGTTTATTGACGAAATTAATAACTTATTTATTAGATTTATATGTCCTATGACAAAACATAGCGCGCTTTGTTAATTTTAAGATCTTTTGTTTGATACCTATATTTTACTCATAAATAATGATAAGTAAAATATGAGAAATTACTTATTTATTAGGTTTTATATGTCCTATGACAAAAATAGGGCGGCGCTTTGTTAATTTTAAGACCTTATGTTTGATACCTATATTTTACTCATAAATAATGATAAGTAAAATATGAGAAAAAAATGGTGATGACATTTACGACAGTTTTTGTAAGGTTTTACAAAGTTTGAACAAAACGTTGTAAATAGATTAATTATTCTATTAAACTATAACTTATTAACTAAAACTATTTGTATAAACTTACAAAAAGAAAATAAAAGAAAATATTTACAGGTATTTATATATTAAGGGTGCATAGGGTTCCCACCAAGAACTAAGGGTCCCAAGCCAACCTCACCTGCAAGTGGTGCACCTGCTGATCAACGGACGAGGCTCTGGCAAACCAAATATCCCGATAAGCGGCAATAGGCTCGCCACCTATTACGTGGGATCAAAACACTGGCGAAAAGTGGGCGTTTAATATGCCTCTGCCTACCCCTTCGGGGAAACAGGCGTGAGTCTATGTATGTATATATGTATGTATTTATATATTACAAAATGGTTGGTTTACACGTAGTCGACTCTACTGACGGATTCAAATAAAATAAAATCATTTACATTAGTGGTTAATTGTCCAATATATGTAAATATTCATACCAACTAGTTTTGTCCTAGGTAGCGTAAAGTATAGCAACGACATTGTCAATTAAATTTATAAAATGTGAGACACACACAATAGATCTCAAAAATAAAGAGTGTAATTATTATCAACCAATCAATCAATAGTCATTTATTTGCAAGAATATGGTAGTTACAATGGTGTTATGACAATGATTTTCTGCATATTCTGCCAAGACTGGCGTACAAATACAGCTTCTTGAGCTGGTGTTAGTTGGGTATATTCTTATCTTCTAGGTAATCTTTTATACAATAATAATTTTTCTTTGCAAGAATTTTACGTAAGGTTCTTTTAAATGACGTTAATGGTAAGGTACTGACATTTTCTGGTAACTTATTAAAAATTATAATGGACATACAATAAACATTTTCTTAAGGACCTCTAATTTAATCTGTGGTAAGCGTCGCTTATTTTTATGTCTAGTTCTACTATTTTTCGAATCACAAAATTTTTCAAACAGTTCGAGGTGTTTTTTTTCGAATATACAGATTTCAAATATGTATAAACAGGGTAATGGGAGTATATTATATTTTTGAAAAAGTGGTTTACAGCTATCTAAGAAGTGGGTATGTGTGGAACATAGCTCGCATACATTTTTTTTCTGCTATAAAAACTTGTAAACTATTTTTAAGTAACTAAATTAGAATGTAAAGAAATATTAACAAAATTCTTTAAAATGCAACATATAAAAGCCATGTAGTTGTTTGTCACAATATGTAGTTTCAAAACCCATATTACGTTTCATCACAAAATCTTCAAACTCAAACCAAAATCAGGTCTACACTACTTTATGAGATATTCGCAGTATTTTCGGAACTGAAGGTATTTTGACAAAGATACACATCAATCATATAGATAACTGAACTTTGAAGCGCAATTTGATATTGATTGATCTTACAGAAACTTATTAGTTAACCGCCTACGACTCTTCTAAATTTAGTAAAATTATGCCACAAAAGGAAGACGAAAACTGGCTCCGTGGTCCAGTGGATAGCGTATGCGACTGCTGATCGGAGGTCCCGGGTTCGATTCCCGGATCGGGCAAAAATTTTACTGGGTTTTGCCGAATACTCAGTAGCAGCCTGGAGTCTGGTGATGTGCCCGGTAACGGCAATAGGCTCGCCCCGGAAATGTGGGTGTAATATTTACACCTCTGCCTACCCCTTCAGGGATACAGGCGTGAGACTATAAATAAATAAAAAAGGAAGACAAATTATACGAAATGTTTAGCTGGCTTGCCACGGTGCGTGGTTTTGCGGACGTGCACGGTGCACCGTACCTTTGAAGTTACTCGATTCGAGTTAACCCATTTCAAAGTTCAATCAAAGACGAAAAGATATACTTATTTTTGCCGCGTTTACGTGCGCTCCGAAGCAATAAATAAATATTATTTATTTTTGCCATACATAACCTAGGAATATAGTATACAATAGCACGGTAGCTCTGATGTAAATACCATACGCAATCACCCATCTTATTGGCGACCTGTGCAAGCCTTGCTTGACTTTGCCGATCTGTTACGAAAGGCAAGCCAAGTCACGCTATGAGCCCATAATTTGAGGTTTCACACTAAACAGAAAAAAATTGGCCAAGTGCGAGTCGGACTCGCGCACGAAGGGTTCTGTACCATCATCTATAAAAGAAAATCACGTTTGTTGTATATACTTAAATATTTTTAGGGTTCCGTACCTAAAAGGTAAAAAAGCGGAACCCTATTACTAAGCCTCCGCTGTCTGTCTGTCTGTCCGTCTGTCTGTCTGTCTGTCTGTCACCAGGCTGTACCTCATAAGCCATGATAGCTAGAAAGCTGAAATTTTCACACATTATGTATTTCGGTTGCCGCTATAACAACAAATACTAAAATTAAAAAAATAAAAATATTAAGGGGGGGTCCCATACAAAAAACGTGTTTTTTTTTCGTATTTTTTTGCTCAAAATTACTAACTGTAACAGGGAGACGCTTTAAATTTTCACAGTAGGAGGTCTAGTCTTAGGCACAGTCAAATAATCCATACAGTCGTTCGACGAACGCGTCTAGGGTCCATCGTGCGGGGGGCAAGAGGTGAGACGCGGGAAGAGCGGTACCTAGTTACGTATATCGCTTTAGTTCGTAACTGGGTACATGTTTTTGGGGGCTGGCACGTGCTTGTTTTTTGTTCGTTACTTATTTATTTGCTTAAGAATATTAATTAAGATGGTGCATACGAATTGTGCTGTGAGACATTGAAATTCTTTATGCTGTTTAAAGATATAAATCAATAAGGATTCAAAAAATCTGCGATTTCATCAATTTACTTATACCAAAAAAGAAAATTTCATTAATTATAATTATTTATATTATTTTGAAATGTATGTAGCTATAAACACTTAAAATAATGTGCACGTACCTACTAATCTACTAATTTTTTACAATATCTCATGTCTAGCCAAATCAGAGATTAAAGTACTAATCATTGTACGTAAACAACATGGCAGACGTAAGAAAATATGCGTTGTAAGGTAATATTCGATTCAAGTGTGATTTTAATTTCATGCAATAAGTAACTAGTACCATCGTATTAGCACAGACAATACAATACCCTAGTAGTATTAGTTAAGTACCTATCACATATTATTATGTATCTTGGTAACAGCGCATCCTAGCTTGAAAATTACCATATTTTTGGCCCCCTTTTATAAGCCCCACACATGTTCTCCGTAATCTCATAGCCCAGTCACCCATCCATAAAATGACCGTGATGTCTATTGCTTTACCTTAACGTAGTTTGCACGAAAAAAATCTGCAAAATACTTCATATTGATAACATAGGCTCTGCAAGCATCCCATGGTTACCCGTCCATTAAATCACCGCTATGTCAATCGCTTTATTTTAACATGATTTGTACGATAACGATACCTATCTGAAAAATGCTTTATATTCTTAACCGCCTCTCACGATACCTGCGGGATGAAATAGGTGCTGACTGACACTTTGTATGCAAATCTGTCACCGCACGAAAAATGCAAACTGTTTTATAATAATTATTTATCGTTAATTATTGAAATATAATAAACTAGCTGTTTCCCACGGTTTCACCCACGTCCTGAGGGAACTACTTAGCGTACCCGGTTAATTTGTAGCCTAAGTTACTCCTTGGTACATCAGCTATCCGCCAGTCAACGTCTCGTCAAAATCGGTCCAGCCGTTCCAGAGATTAGTGAAAACAGACAGACAGACAGACAGACAAACATGGTAAAAAAATTAATTTCGGTATATGTACCGAGTATACATCCATATGCATTTAGTAAAAAGCGGTTATATTAATATTACAAACAGACACTCCAATTTTATTTATGTGTATAGATGTATTTATATGTATAGATAAGTGATTTACACTATAATATTCATGTAGCGTAGCAATTGTAATATTTTTCTAAAATAAATAGACGGTGTTTGAATGAGTAGGTATTTTTTACATGTGGCAGCCCTAGCCTCTTTACCCTTGTCTAGACGTTGTCGGCTTTTTCTACGAGATCAAAGGCGTCAAAATACTGTATGTCTTTATACTGTGGTAATAGGGTCCCGTTTTTTACCTTTTAGGTATGGAACCCTGAAAACACGTAATTTAATCAAAAGTTTGAAACCCCTTACAAAGAATAATCAAATTCCAAGAGAATAAATACGCTTTAACAGTACAAAAAGGTAATTTAATTAAGTCTGTATTTGCCAATTAAGTGTTTATTCACTTTTCATTAAGTAAAGTGTTTTTTTTTCATTTGTAAAGAAATGGAAACTCTTTCATCATTCTAGTAGGTACTTATCAAAAGATTGGTTGGAGTGATTTCATTTTAGAAATAAGACCTTTTGAAGTTCAGACAATACTGTTAATATTTATTTAAGAAAATATGAACAACTATTGGACACATGGAGAGGATGGATGACGAAAGACTGACAAAGAAGATATATAAGTCAAATGTGAATGGGACAGGACGAAGGGGAAGACCTAGGCGGACGTTCTCTGACCAGATTGGAGACATCCTAAAAAAGGACAGGTCAGGAGTACCCTAAACAGAAGAGCATGCATGAGAAACTTGATGGAAGTGAATGAAGCAAGAGAGGTATGTCAGGATCGTTGCAAATAGCGTTCCGTAGTCTCTGCCTACCCCTCCGGGAAACAGGCGTGAGTCTATGTATGTATGTATGTATTTGAACAACTAGCTCTTTCCCGTGGCCTGGGTATGCTAGGACACAAACAAACGTAATGGGATCTGCTGTGGGAACGGGAAGACCATCCCGCATGTGTACAAATGTATTTCTTTAAAAAAAAAGAAAAATATATTTATAGCTATGATCGTCGGATTGCCTCCGTGGTCCAGTTGATAGCGTATGGGTCTAATCGGGAGGTTCGAGGTTCGTTTCCCGGGTCGAGAAAAATTGTTACTGAGTTTTTCCGAATTCTCAGTAGCAGCACATAGTCTGGCAATGTGCCCGGTAACGGCAATAGGCTCGCCCTCTATTACGTGGTACCTAAAAATTTATAAGGCGAAATGTCGGTGTAATATTACTTACACTTCTTCCTAACCCTTCAGGGTTATAGACGTGACGATATATAAGATAAGAAATTGGGCAAGTGCGAGCCGGACTCGCGCACGAAGGGTTCCGTACTATCATCTATAAAAGAACTTAAATATTTTTTAAGTTTCTACCTTTTTATTAAGATCGAGTAACAAATTGCTTAAAAATTACGTTTGTTGTACGGGAGCCCCCCTTTATTATTTACTTTTTTTTATTTAATTATTTATTTTTAAAGGTAATATACAACTACATATTTTGTGAAAATTTAAAGCATCTACCTGTTACAGTTAGTAATTTTGAGCAAAATATACGAAAAAAAAATTCGGGCAAGTGCGAGTCTGACTCGCGCACCGAGGGTTCCGTACGCATTTTACCTTATTTGAGGTTGAATTACGCTAGTCCTCTAAATCTGTATGAGCGCCCATACAACTTATAGGACTATCTTAAATGGAGTCTTCTATGTATGTATGGGGACACCTTTAAATATTCCACTTTTTTATTTTTTGTAATTTTTCCTTTCTTTGTGCTGTAAGACCCTGCTTTTGGCCAAATTTCGTGATTCTAGTTCAACGGGAACTAGCATATAGGTTTTCGGCTGAAAACCTATAGGGTACTTACGGCTGACCTAGAATTGTCAATTTTGGTCAACACCAAGGTCTTACAGCAGAAGTAAAGGAAAAATTCCGAAAATTAAAAAAAGTTGAAAATTAAGGTTAATTTTGGTACTTACAAGTTTTCGCAAAAATCTAATTTTGACCATATCTTTTTATTGGGTTCACCCAGGACCCTGATTTTCATACACCTAATAGCAACCATAGACCTCAATATCTGGTATAAATTTCAATTTGCTAGGTCCACACGTTCCTGAGAAAATCGGTGGTGACACACGGACAGACAGACAGACAGACAGACAGACAGACGGACAAGAAAGTGATCTTATAAGGGTTCCTTTTTTTACCTTGAGGTACGGAACCCTAAAAACACGTTTTTTGTATGGGACCCCCCCTTAATATTCTCATTTCTTTTATTTTTAGTATTTGTTGTTATAGCGGCAACCGAAATAAATAATTTGTGGAAATTTCAGTTTTCTAGCTATCACGGTTTATGAGATACAGCCTGGGGCCCAATTCTGCTAAATATATTTGTTCAAAATACAGTTTCGATATAATGTCAGTGTCACAAATGATATTCTTGTAAATTAACAGATATTTGAATGAAATTGTAATGAGATCGTAAATTGAAACAAGTGTCAAATATGTGTCAACGACGAACAATTATACGATAATGACATTAGGTTAGTAGAATACCGATTCTTAGTCAATTCAAAATATAATCTCATCTCGTTCAAAATATAATCTAATTTCGTTCAAAATATAATTTCAATGTCATATAGAATAGCAGAATTGGGCCCCTGGTGACAGACAGACAGACAGCGGAGGCTTAGTAATAGGGTCCCGTTTTTTACCTTTTAGGTACGGAACCCTAAAAACTATGATCGTTATAGGCAATTTGTTACCCAAATCGCTAAGAGGAACCTATTGTCAAATTCGTGTAGGTTGAGAACAAAAAACAACAAATGTCATTGGGGTCTTCTATTGTTTTAAGAGTGTCATCTCAAAGAGCTGTGATATACCTAGAACATAGAACAAAAGACTTTTTGTTCTAACTTTAAAGGGTTATTTTTGTTTTGGTCTAGTGATCTTTATTCGGGCGTGATATATTTTAAACAAATTTTATCTTTTGACGTTCGGATAGTATTTTCAAATGCACATATCTTTTAAAATACTGAATTTTAAATCCAAAAGTTTTATAGAAATCTATCTATCTCAGCACACGTTGTTCTGTCTTTATTCATTCAAGTTTGGTCTTACTTACCGTTTCGAAGAACCACGAACAAGTTGACACAACATTTTTACATACATAATTTTAACTTTCTTTGTCGGTACCGTTACACAAAAAAACTCCATCATCATTCTCTTAGTGTTATCCCAGTCTCAATCTGGGCTCCGCTTACTAGTCTAACCGGATTTGGCTGAATATTAGCTTTTCCACGGAGCGACTGCCTGTCTGACTCCGTAACCCGAAGGCATAGCAATATTCCATGGTTCAGACTAGTGTCAGTTTATTTAGAAGGTACTGACGCCCTATAACGACTGTCAAAGATCTTCATGAAAACCGGCACCGACGGCTTAACGTGCTCTTCGAGGCACGGGACAAGCGATAATTGTAAATTTATACGCACATAGGTAACTCCGAAAAGTCATTGGTGGTTCGAACCCGATACCCTCTGCATGGCAGTCTGTTGGTATCTCCACTAGGCTATCGCTGCCTACACAAAAAACTGTACATCATAAAAAAATGGTTTAAAATTAGTTCAAATTTTATACTGGAATGTATTTTAATTTTATTTTAATAATTTAACGAGTAGATAAACTAAGATAACATGTAAATTAATGCCCGCGACTGTAAAACTGACTGGGAGTTTCGGGATATGCCTTCTTAGTACAACCCGGCGATCCACAATTTCCGCTTCATGTGCCCAGTAGTTTCGACAGTGCGTTACCTGTCACTCAATAACGGAAGAATTTTACATACATACATACATACTGTAACGTATGTCTGGTACCTACCGAATATGCGTCATAACATAATACCGTCCATACGCTCGGCCAATCAGAGAAGGCCATCGTCCGTGCTCGTGGAGTTTTGCCCTTATTTGGTAATACACCGACACTAACTCTGATGGAGAGCTCTAGTATATAAAGGGACCGACAGAGAGGCCGGCACCGCTACTTATCACCCTGTCTGATCTACGTGCTACGTCTACGTCGTACGTGTATCCTGGTCCCAGCTGTGGGTAAGTTACTACATTTACTGCGTTAGCGTACTGCCCATCTCTCTACCTGCTAGCTGAGGCCGGCTGGCGCAGCCTACGCCTGCCTGACTCTATTGGTTGTGGCTCTCCTAATGCTGCTTTCCTTCAGATTCCAGGTCCACCTTGAAGCTCCGGGCTACGCTACCCTAGCTCTATTCGTCTCTACACTTCCCTGCACCGTCTTCGACGACACCTCTGCCGACGAGTTTGGCCCTGCCCTGCTCATCGCACACACACCGCCGCGCCTGCCAGCTGAAGCCAACAGTCTGCGAGGATCTGCCTCTACGCACAGCCCTTCGAGCAGCCTGCCCTGCACACTACCGGAGGGAACAGCGTGGGAGACTGCAGCCCTTAGTGTTCAGGCCAGTGTCGTGTTGTTGGTCGGTCATACTCGTGCATAGGAAGTGAGACAACACTCGGCAATAAACGCATAGAACCTCTTCTTGGTTTTAATTCTAGGACCCGTTACAATACATATACTCACGCCTTTTTCCCGTCGGGGTAGGCAGAGACAACGGAACGCCACTTGCTTCTATCCTTACAAACTTCACGCGCTTCTACATTCATTACTCATTGAAAGAATTTTACTTATATAAATAAATAAGACCTATATAACCATTAGCGTTTCATCAGTACTATTACAATGATTTTCAAATTTCACTATCTAAATGTGATGACTGACGCATTGCAATCTGCTAATCCTCCGATAAGCCGATAGGATTTTGGTACCTGCCTGACGTTGTAATTATACTATGACATCAATATACCGATATATTATTTGTATATATGTATGTGCACACTATTTTTAAGGCTGAGAAAACTACTAAAAGTTTAATCTTATCCATCGATGCTTTTGGCTACCAGAGATCTAATGAAGCTTATGTCAAATATATATCTTTATCATTAGGGAAATCTGTATCGATTCTGATGACAACGAGGTCGTGGCAAACCATGCATCTCGTGGCTACGCCGCTAAGAGACGTCGACCGACACTATGGTGGTTTTGGTTTTTTAGGTGAAGGCAGAAAATGATTTCGACGCTACTTTCAAGAAGGAGTAGCTTACTTTATAAGGAATAGTAAGGCCAACCTCATATTGATATTACCGTTCCTGTAGCGGACGCCCGGCGTGCGCTTAGCGTTCACTCTGTAATGCAAAGTGAACGCCGCCGAACGCACGCTCGAGGTACGCGAATTTCCATTTATAGCTACGAAAATCATTCAAGGAAAAAGCTACAAAATTTCATTAAATAAAAAATCAAATTCATTTGTTAAACGAAGTCACGGTATCAGCAAGTCTATGTACTCACGATATCTTTGGCACTTCGATATCTATGGTTAAGCCCACTTGACAATAGTATACTACGTCGTCATCGTTACACTCGCCTATATATTCATTATATTCTACCACATACACACAACACTATCTAGTCCCAAACTAAGCAGAGCTTGTACTATGGGTACTAGATAATGTATAACCATACATATATACTTTTTTTGTAAATACATAGGTACATATTATACATAGAAACACCCAGACCAAGACAAACATCCATGTTCATTGATGACGAGGTACTCTGTGATGACGTTGATGTTCTATGACGTATTATTGCAAAATGTGATGATATCTGTACTAAGAAACGATACTAGTTGTAGCGTCATGGACATGTTTGAGGTTTGTCAGAGGTGTAACACCCAAATCTTGATACAAGTAGGTGTGTTTGAATGCCACGCAATACACGTATTGAAGATGATGTTTCATTTCTGAAGCCCTAATAGAAGCCATACAGTCCACACATATAGAAGAACACACATCGTCGTAGGAACATTTGCCAGTCACACACCACCACCGCACTGTGGCGGACCAGCTAACGTTCGATTCCTGGCATCCGTCACATTTGTTGGTCACTCAGCCCCCTCACTGGTGGGGTTGAGTGATTTTCTTTTACAAAGGGAATATAACTTTGGTCACGGATGTCATACTAACGTAGCTCTGATGAGCATGATTGATTTCACACTTTCACTGATTAATTTAAAAGAAAAAGATTCCTGCTGAGTTGCTTGCCAATTCTTTACAGGCAGTGTGTATATCCTAAGCTGTTCTTTATTTATTTTATTTATAGACTGCCTGTATCCCCGAAGGGGTAGGCAGAGGTATTACACCAACATTTCGCCATGAATTTTTAGGTCCCATGTAATACACATGGCACATCACCAGACTCCGTGCGGAAAAACCCAGTAACATTTTTGCCCGGCCCGGGAAACGAACCCGGGACCTCCGATCAGTAGTGGCATACGCTATCCACTGGACCACGGAGGCAGTCCTAAGCTGTTCTTCTTCTTTCATTTTAGAGCCTAGCTCTTGTCGGTGGAGAAATTGCCATTGCTTTCGGATTTCTGCCCGTTCTTTGGCCTCTTGGTACGACCCGACGAATCCTAAGCTTGTGAGTGTTATTTCACATGGAAATCTATGTACTGATTTTTTTTTATAGTAATAGGCGGCAAACGAGCAGACGGATCGCCTGTGCAGCAATTACCGCCGCCCATGGACACAAGCAACACTACAGGAGTCACAAGTGCATTGCCGCCCCTTGGGGTTGGGAAAAGGGATAGGATGAGGAGTGGGATGATGGAGAAGGAATAGAGGATAGGGCCTCCGGCACTCTCACTCACCGATCGAAACGCATCAGTTTAGGTACTGTTACTTTACGTCAATTTTCTGTGAGAGGGTAGTACTTCCCCGGTCGAGCCGGCCCATTCATGCTGAATTCAGCAAGGCTCTACTACCGTTAAATTTACCGTTTAGTGTTTCCGTGATGGAGAAACATTCGCATGTTGTAGTTCTTTTTAAGAGGATCGCCATCTCCTTTGCGTTCTTCTTCACCCCGCTTCCCCTTCTGTTCCATTTCCCATCCTCGTCGGTAGCACCATTGTGACCGCTGGTGGGTTGGAGGTGTTCACGGGTGGCGGCAATGACTTACTCGTTTGCCTCCTATGCCATAAAAATGTGGAGCATTGGAGCATAGAATTTGACAATGTATTTCAGGAATACAGGTCTGAATCTACATTTAGATAACTGTAAACAACGTAGACTGCTATGTCTACATCCTTTTCATTGATATCCATTTCTTGATAAGAAGGTATTATCCTGTTGTACTAATGGACGATTATTAAATTTATTCAAATGAGATCTTTAATTTGCAATATATACATGTTAGAACCCGTTCCACGTTACTAATGGCAATATCGCAATTTAGTGTCAAACTTGGTAGATAATCTATCGTCATTACGTAGTGGGAACCCGGTCTAAGGAAGAGGAAGAAGAAAACGTAGTCATCGCCTTATTCTTTCAAACACTCTGACGAAGAGCATTATACGCCGTTCCTCTCAAAGTAAAAGCGCTTATTCTTCTAAAACCTCTGTCGATGATAATTAATAACAGTTTCTCCCCTTACTACATGGGAAACCTAAAGCGTAAGCCGGGTTTAGGCCTCCAATTCAATATTTCAATACTTATGTATAAAATTCTGTCGTTTCTGACTGACTGGTAGACACACACAGCCGAAACTACAGGGAGCAAGAAACTGTCGACATGAATGTTCCTTGGAGAGCGTAGAGGTCAACTAAGAAAAGATTTCCCGAAATTCATCCCACGAGAACGGAAAGAAAAGGTAAAATTAAAAAAAAAATGCCAGCGTAGTTGCAGGCATCGTTTAGTCTAAGTATAAATTGGTCTGTAATAAGATCTGGCACGCCTACGTCAAAAAGTTGAGCTCTCATCTGGAATAATAAATTCCATCAAATAATACCTAAACACTTTTTTCTTTCAGCACTTATAAAACATATAATTGGATGGCAAACCCTGCAATACACTTGAGAATACCTACGTTAAATATGGCGTCAGAAGCAATTTGTAAAACCTTTTTCTATTTACTTTGGTAAATTGCTGAGCTCTTGAGAAATTCGATTTCTGGATTAAAGTGGTGTTTGTAAGTGTGTACAGAGACTCGCGATTGATCTATTACATAGCCAAATCTGACGACCCGGTGGTGTAGAGTGCAAACGACTGCCACGAAGAAAGGTCGCGGGTTCGATTACCGCTCAAGCCAAACATTTGTATCATGGATGTTCATTCAAACAAATGCTCTCTGACCAGATTGGAGACATCCTAACTAAAGGACAGGTTAGAAGTACCCTAAACCGAAAAGCATGCATGAGGAATTTGATTGGAGTGTATGAATAATAGAAATTTGTCAGGATCGTTGCAAATGGGTCTATGAATATATGTATTATGTATGTTTGTCTTGGTCTGGCTGTTTCTATATATAATTTGTATGTTATATTTACAAGAAGAAAACAAGTAGATATATAAGTAATAAATGTATGTTTATCCATTGTCTAGTACCCATAGTACAAGCTCCGCTTAGTTTGGGACTAGATGGTGTTGTGTATATGTGTTTAAATAAAATATACATAGAATACACGCGCATTAATAATATCAGAAGGTACTGCAAGTAGGGATAACATTGATTTGTCATATCAAAGAGAAAACTTTGGCCTCTCGGGAAATTCCTATTTCCTAGTGCGGGATTTCCATATTGCTGAGTGTATGCGGTTGTGGTGTCTCTGTCCCGCTTATGGGTAAGTCGGGGTGGGGGAGGGAGATGGTAGAGTGTGTTACGTGTCTATCGGATTATCGTGTTAAAGTGAATTGATTGGCACTCGCTTATTAAATACTTTAGCTGATAGAATATTAACAGTTTCACTGTAGATATGACTAGCTTATGTTAGTAGGTACGCTTTCGTGGGGTTGGTTAGGAGCGCAAAATTAGCACATATGCTTATCTAATGTCATCATCATCCACTTAGCGTTATCCCAGTTTCAATCTGGGGTCGCTTACTAGTCTAACCGGATTTGGCTGAATTCCACGAAAATTCCAAAAATTCCACGGAGCGACTGCCTGTCTGACCTGCGCAACCCGAAGGGATAGCGATATTTCATGGTTTCGACTTGTGTCAGTTGATTAAGAAGGTACTGACGCCCTGTAACGACTGTCAAAGATCTTCATAACAACCGGGACCGACGGCTTAACGTGCTCTCCGAGGCACGGGACAAGCGATAGTTAATAATTCAATACGCGCATAACTCCGAAAAGTCATTGGTGCGGGCCGTGGAATCGAACCCGATACCCTCTGCATGGCAGTCTGTTGGTATCTTCACTCGGCTATCACTGCCTTACTCGGTTATCGCTGCCTTATATGCTTATCTAATACTAGAGGACGCCAGCAGCTACGCCTGCATTTTTTTTTAATTTACCTGTTTTGGCCGATCCCGTGGGAATTTCGGGAAATCCCTTCTTAGTGCACCCCTATGGTCCCCAAGGAACATACATGCCAAATTTCAGCTTCCTGCGCCCAATAGTTTCGGCTGTAGCGTGTCTGTCAGTCAGTCAGTAACGCAAGGATTTTATATATTAAAAGATATTAAGTAGTAATACTTATTAGTCTTATTACTGCCAAGTTTCCTCAAAATCTACTCAATAGATTGCGCAATTGGGATTGCAAGAATATTATTGTTATTAAGAGCCTAATTTGTGTCCCACTGCTGGGCAAAGACGTCCCCTTCCAACTTACTCTGTCGCGATCATATGCAAACTCTCAGCAATCCCTCTGAAAAGGGTCAAACTTATCAAAAGTTACTATCTATAAATCCATCCTCACTAACATTTTCTTTTTTTAATCAGCCCTTTAAAGTGTCCCACAGCTGGGCAAAGGTCTCTCCCTTTTCCCCATTTACATTTAATAGTAAGAATAAAATTCTTTAGATAAGCTCAATATCAAAGTCAATGAATTACGATACATCATCAGCCTTTAACAGTCCACTGCTGGACTAGGCCTCTCCTTTAAAAGGAGGAATTGATCTACTATACCACGCTGGCCAAACGGGTTGGTATAGGGTTTGTATCAAGTTTTCCTTCTCTTACAGTGCTGTTCTCTGCATAATATGCTCCCTCTGTCGGCTCTTACGACACCCATGGGATGATATGGGGTGGTGACATTCCGTATTCTTAATCCGTCACCACACGGAGCTGAGTAACGATACTTAACATAAAATAAACTTTAATTTCACCATAAACAAATAAATATCACGTTACACTTAACGTATAAATCCAATAACTGAAGGCTAAAAATAAATAAATGAAATACGAAAAGGTAAAAATAAAATGGAAGAAAATAATTCCTAATATCGTATATCACCCGAATCAAGTGAGGTATTGGATTGTTTTTAATTCATTTGCCCGTCCTTCACGCGACGAAATATATTATTTTAGAAGAGAACATGATTCTTACGATAATTGTCTAAATATACGTGGACTAGTGATTTCCCACGGCTCCGTCCGCGTGAAATATATCATCTAGAACTTCCTCAGGAGTCACGCTGTCTATCTGTTACTGAATGAGTGACAATCAACGCACATTCGAAACTATCGGACTCAAAAAAGCTGAAATTTGGCATGTATATTCTAGACATGAAAGTAGAATAAATGCAGTAGAAATGAGAGCACTGAGAAGTATGTGTTGTGTATCTTTGAACGACAGAGTAAATAATTGTATGATAAGAGAGTGTTGTGGGGTAAAAGAAGATGTAGTGACAACCATTGAGAAAGGTATGCTTAGATGGTTTGGACACATTGAGGGGATGGATGACGAAAGACTGACCAAGAAGTTACATAAGGCAAGTGTGAATGGGACAGGAGGAAGAGGAAGACCTAGAGGGACGTTCTCTGACCAGATTGGAGACATCCTAAAAAAAGGACAGGTTAGAAGTACCCTTAACCGAGAGAATGAAGCAAGAGGGTCTCAGCACCACTCGCCCCCTGAATTTCGACCCTTCGAATAAAATGTTCGAGTCGCCCCTTTTTTGTGTACCGAATCGCCCCTTCGATAGGGGCGAAGAGAGCTATAATTAAATAAAAAATATTTTGGTGTACTCATTCGACCCTCAAGGAATTTCTATAAGAATTAGCGCGAGCAATGTACAGTTGGCACGAAAAAAGTAAGCAAGTATTTACATAGAAGAATTGGTTAAAATAGTTACTCAAATCATAATCTCATTATAATGTGCGCCATATGCAAGCTTGCTCTTGCCATCTGGTTTACCTGGTATAGCCAAAACAAAAGAGGTGTAATTTAGTGTCTATCTGACAATGGTCCACTAAACAAAGGGCAACCTAAAAAGGGTTGGCTAGTGTTGTGAATTATATAATTCTTTCTCTTTCTAACTCACCAGTGAGAAAGAGAAAATGGATATCCCATGTCACTACATGGGATAGCTATTTCGCGTTAATTGCGAATTAGTCAACATCTTACCTTTGAATGTGAAACTGTGCGTAAAAGTGTTCCCTGTTTTTATATTTTAACGAAAGTTGTGTCAGTGTCTGTTTATGGGTTTTAACCAGGTAAGTTTCAATTAATTATATCTAATTCAATTGCTCTAATTTTATTGCATGTTTCGTACTATTTATTATATGTATAGGTTGACCTTGATTGATTACAGGTACCAGTAGGAATAAAATGTGTCTTGTAACATTTTATTTGAATATACATAGTAGGCTATAGATAAACAACTATTTTATACGTAATTCATACCGAGATATAGTAATACATTGAATCACCGTAACATCCATATCACAATTTACTGTTTATTTTACGTAGAGCTACAACACATCTTGTTTTTAATGTAGCACGATGTCTGAAGAAATAAGCAGTTCGAGTGCAGGTGTAACTTCTGGTATTACATTCATTCAATCACAGAGAGGACCTACAATGTTGCTGAGAGCTGGACACATCTACCACAAATAAAGGATTTACAAGAATGGTTCTTCTAATTGGCACTGTATTAATAGACCTGCTTGCAAGGCGACACTAAAGCGTCATTTAGACGGAGAGAGTTTCTCGCACGTTTCGTACGAGAAATCGTATACTACTATCGCAAGCAATAATCGCCATAACATTATCGTATCTAAATGTTTACATTCAGGCAAGAACTAAATTCTCACCTACGATTATATCATACGAGATTCGCAAGTGACTTATCGCTAGGCGATAATTACCTGCGTCTGTTTACACAGCGAAATTATAGTAAGAAGATTAAGGCTTACGAGAAACTCGACTCGTATAAACACGATCTCGTATGACATTTTTTCAAGTTCATACGAGTATCGTACAAATCGGTTTGAACCGTTTTCAGTGCAAGATTCGTCATTCGAGTTTAGTGCTTACTAGAGAGTATTTGTTCTCAAAAATGATACAAAAATCACTGCACTCATGGTAGCAACTGGCACAAAATCTCGCATACGATTATTGCTTTGAAAGTCTGTTTACACGGACACAATCAATATTCCTTGCGAGGCAATTGTCGCCAAAGTGAAGGAGCGAGAAGTGTGTATGTTTAGACGAAGAATATTTTTTATATTCTTTCGATACTCGCATCTTCGAGTCGAGAAACTCTCTCTGTCTAAATGGGCCTTTACGATTAATGGTGAAACAATTTTACATGAAACATATGATTCATGTGCTCCTAATTTTGCAAAAATAGAGTTAAAGAAAATGATAGAAAAATGTAAACACAAAGCAGCAACAGATGCAACTCAATCTTTACACGACATTTACGACACTGAAGTAGTAAATTATAAAGAAAGAGGATTAGATCTAATCGAAATTTTAACTTGTTAAGAAAGTAACGATCTCAATCTGTTGATCTATGTTTATTAAAAACCATGCGTTATTTATAATTTTGTTTCTATCTGCTTATATTCTATATTAAATACTTTTGATTTCAAGCTGAGTTGTTTAATTTATCGTCCTCACTTTTATTTTCATTGTACAAACTGTATGTACCTAATCGGTAATAGGTATGAGTCGATTAAAACATAGCCTACGTAAGTTTTAGGCGTCAAAAAGTGTTCACTAGCAGCTGAAATTTATGATATGGCTCAATCACGTCGTGGGTTATAAGATGGTGGATAGTTACATTGCCATCTCACTCTAACCTACGCAGTTGACTGCTCTTTTAACTTTTAACACTTTCACGGTCCGACCGCCAGACACAATAGAAATTCAATTGTCCTGAGCCACGTGTGGTTCATGGGACTGGGAATGGGTTAAAATACATATCTAAAAGCTCGTAGCAATCTCGCTCTAACCTATTTGATTAGGATTAGTTAGAGCGAGACGAACTATATGTATAGGTATATTTAGTTTACAGTATTAAATATACCCAGTAACTGAAATAAATATCCCGGTACTAGTACTTTGTACATCTTCTTTCTCTTAGCGTTATCCCAGTTTGTCTGGGGTCCGCTTTCTAGTCTAACCGGATTTGGCTGAATATTAGCTTTTCCACGGAGCGACTGCCTGTCTGACCTCCGCAACCCGAAGGGATAGCTATATTCCATGGTTTAGACTAGTGTCAGATTATTTAGAAGGTACTGACGCCCTGTAACGACTGTCAAAGATCTTCATGACAACCGGGACCGACGGCTTTACGTGCTCTCCGAGGCACGGGACAAGCGATAATTAACAATTCAATACGCACATAACTCCGAAAAGTCATTGGTGCGCGCCGTGGATTCGAACCTGATACCCTCTGCATGGCAGTCTGTTGGTATATCCATTCGGCTATCGCTGCCTTCACTGGTACTAGTACTTTGTACATATTTCTTATAAATCTATCTCGACGTTGCTGACTGTACTTTCAACGTAACAACAATCGGGGGCGATTTGACATACCTAAAATTCGAAGGGTCGATTTTGTACACTTAGGCAATTAGGGGCAAAATTCGAGGGGCGAGTGGTGCCGAGACCGCAAGAGAGGTATGTCAGAATCGTTGCAAATGGCGTTCCGTAGTCTCTGCCTACCCTTCCGTGAAACAGGCGTGAGTCTATGTATACATATAAACATAACTGCGTGGCATTGGAGAGGCCTATATCCAGCGGTGGACTACGGCAGGATGATGATGATGATAATACAGATAATCAGTGCGAAAGGGCACTTCATTCTATAATAAGTATAATTATAGCATAAATATTACTCATGTAAACTGCCTCCGTGGTCCTGTGAATAGCGTATGCGACTGCTGATCGGAGGTCCCGGGTTCGATCCCGGGTCGGGCAAAAGAAAAAGCCAGTAACAACTGGGTTTTTCTGAATTCTCAGTAGCAGCACAGAGTCTGGTGATGTGCCCGGTAACGGCAATAGGCTCGTCCCCTATTACGTGGGACCTAAAAGTTCATGGCGAAATGTGGGTGTAATAGGTACCTATTAAGCCTCTGCCTACCTCCTAGGCGTGAGTCTATAAAAATGTAAACAAGCTGCGAACTACTAATAACGTCTAATAATACTCAGGTATCATGCATAAAGGCACAAGAAAAAGGAATTTCGGCCTCGAAAATAATGACAAGTAACGATTATACTAAATGAGATAATGCCAGAGAAACCCACTTATCTACGGCTTACGAAATAATTACCTACGAAAGTAATTACTTCGGAGCGAGTATAATGTATCTCCTTATATTAACGAAAATTAATCACGATAAGAACATGTTAATGACAAGGACAGATTAAGTACCTAATCTTTTCTTGTTAATGTTTTAGTTATCAAGTGTACAGCTGGTTGCCCGCGGTGCGTGGTTTTGCGAACGGTCGCGCACCCCACCTTTTAAAAGTTATCCGACTCGCGGTGAAACTTCAAAGATGCTGTGCAGCGTAAGCAGCTTTGGAGTTTCACAGTTTTCTTGGTATTGTGAAGTCTGAGGTTCGATTCGCGGGTCTGACAGAGAGTTATGTCAGGGTTTTCTGGATTACTAATGAAATACGGAGTGTATTTCGTGCTTTGTCTATCTGCGTATTGTCTGACGAACCGTTAGATGAATTCTATTGACGCTGGTCGTCATGACAGCAAATTCGTATTAACTATGAGATCACCATGGAACATCTTTCTTTTTTCTTTATTGAAAAAGACAACTCCCGCATTAGGACTAAATCCTGTGTCGCGGAGGACTTTACAAACATACAACTAACGAGGACAATGTACACCCAGACTCGATACAACCATTTCTGAAACACACAAAGTGTTGATTCGTGTGGGAATTGAACCCACAACACTCAGCGCAGTGTCAAGCGGCGAGGCGGCCGCTTAAACCACTACGCCAACCGTGCAGTCGGGCGCACAAAAATTAAGTAGAAGAGAGGAAGAGAGCATAATCATTGTCAGCCTTAACAGTCCACTGCTGGACTAGGCCTCTTCTTTGAAAGGAGAAATTGGGTTTGTATCAAGTTTTCCTTCTCTTACAGTGCTGTTCTCTACATAACATACTCCCTCTGTCGGCTCTTACGACACCCATGGGATGATATGGGGTGGTGACATTCCGTATTCTTAATCCGTCACCACACGGACAGAAAGCATAATATTATATTTTATTTATACATTGCGACCCTTAAAATACCTGACCATACTTTACTGTTACGACCTGCTATTTACATCATTAAGGCAACACGACAACCTACTTATTGAGGTAAAAGGGTACAAAAAAAATTGTCGTGGAAATGTACTACATATGAAGCAATGGATCCATATTTGTCGTTTCCTGGCGTAGTGATATCCTGCGCTATTATTAAAAAAAAAGCAGATAATTATCTTGTATACTGGTATTTCTATCTCGGTTATTTAATTAGTTTCTACTTATTATTTATTTTACTATTGCTGGGCACGGGATAGCCCCCCTTCTCAATGTAAGAAGGTTGAGGCCACAGAAGACCACACTGGGTTATTGCGAATAATGTGCAAATTACATCGAAAGGCAAATTTTGCGTGCCGCGGGATTTGAACCTGATACCCTCTGCATAGCAGACTGTTAGTATCTACTGTAGGCTATCACTGCCATTAACAAAATGGCGTAAAACTGGGTGTAACGTGGGACACAGCTATTCAAAAATATATTTTTTTAATTTTTTTTCTAATTATATTAGGGGAGCTTACAGCTACATACAAATAGTTATATAAATTAGATCAATAAGTAAATGCCAATAACAAGCTTCCACAATTAGTTTGCAACATGATGGTATCTTTGAACAGCCAAGCGCAGTTTTTGGTTATGAGAATGAAAAGTTACTTAACAGATGGTTAACAAGATCAAACCCACATTATCATCCAAAATTTACAAATTATCAACAAAGCATTTAGTTAGACAAGATCTGGCAGAATGTTTACCAGTAGTAAAAATATTAAAACGACTGTCGACATTCAACTTGTTAAATTCACTAAATACTCTAGGCAGAAAGCTATTCGCTCTATAATTGGTGTGGTACGAAGGTCTGGATAACAAGAGATTTGTACGTAAGTTTCTTACTGAGAAGATTACTGTTTCTTACTAAGATCAGGACAGTCGATTTTAACCTGAGCAATATTGAAAAGAAAAATTGTCTGAAATATTATTTCGTCTAACATACATACATACATAGACTCACGCCTGTTTCCCGGAGGGGTAGGCAGAGACTACGGAACGCCATTTGCAACGATCCAGACATATCTCTCTTGCTTCATTCACTCCCATCAGATTCCTCATGCATGCTCTTCTGTTCAGGGTACTTCTCACCTGTCCTGTTTTTAGGATGTTTCCAATCTGATCAGAGAACGTCCGCCTAGGTCTTCCCCTTCGTCCTGTCCCTTCCACACTTGCCTTATATATCTGCTTGGTCAGTCTTTCGTCATCCATCCTCTCCACGTGCCCAAACCATCTTAGCATACCTTTCTCGATGCTTGTCACTACATCTTCTTTTACCCCACAACACTCTCTTATCACACAATTCTTTACCCTGTCAGTCAGAGAGACACCACACATACTTCTCAGTGCTCTCATTTCTACAGCATTTATTCTACTTTCATGACTTTTCTGCCATACCCAACTATCACTACCATACATAAGAGTAGGTACTAACACCCCTCTATGCACAGCCAAACGTGCCTTTTTGGACACGTTTCGGCTATTCATAAACGCCTTAAGAGCTCCATTCACTCTATTACCTGCATTAACTCTTCTTTCAATATCTTCTACATTCTTACCATCTCTTGTAAACAGCGTACCTAAATATACAAACTCATTCACTTGCTCCACTCGCTGTCCATCGATCATAACATTACAAGCCGTAACGCATTCCTCCTTTTCAAAAACCATAACTTTCGTTTTACTTACATTCACTTTCATTCCTTTCCTCTCTAACGCAACATGCATGATTGTTACCATCTCCTGCAACGTCTAACATGTAACGGTAAAATATGTAATTTAACACAGCGCTGCTCATAGGTAAGTCGTAAGGTCGGCTGGGTAGAAAAATTTAAATTTAAAACCTAAATATCGAATAAATTTTCTTTGAATCATTTCAATCTCATTGGAGTAGCAAGCGTAATGCGGGTTCCAAATCTGTGAAGCATATTCCAAGTGACTTCGTACAAAGGAGCAATATAGAACTTTAAAGGTTTTCATATTTCTGAAATAAACTATAAAACTTCAACTCGAACGATGGCTTTTAGCATTGTAGGTGTAAAACCTACAATGCACTTTATATTGAAGAATGCATACAGATAACATTAGATAAAACCATAAAAAGTTAGTCTTTAAAGTGTACCTACATATCGTATGTTGACATTTTCACACACTAGATAACAAAACTGATAAGGGGTCACCCATTAATATTAATCTTAATATATAAAATCCTTGCGTTACTGACTGACTGACAGACACGATACAGCCGAGACTATTGGGCGCAGGAAGCTGAAATTTGGCATGTATGTTCCTTGGGGACCGTAGGGGTGCACTACGAAGGGATTTCCCAAAATTCCCACGGGATCGGCCAAAACGGGTAAAGTAAAAAAAATTGCAGGCGTAGCTGCTGGCGTCCTTTACTTATGTGACATTTATGGGAGGGGTTGATGAACTGCGACAGTGTATGATGTCTGAGATAGTGATACATGTGATTAAAGACGGAGGAGAGGTCAAAGATAATGAAAACGTGTGACGTTATGATAGAGTAAAAAAATAGACTGATGATGAGAGAGTGTTGAGACTCTCTGCCTACCCCAATGGGAGACAGGCGTGACGATATAGAGAGTGTTGTGCGTTAAAAAAGATGTACGTAAGCATCGAGAGAGGTCTCTTGAGATGGTTTTGGCACATGGAGAGGATGGATGACGAAAGACTGACCAAAAAGATATATACGGCAAGTGTGAATGGGACAGGAGGCAGAGGAAGATTTAGGATGTTCTATGACCAGATTGGAGGCATCTTAAAAACAGGACAGGTTAGAAGTACCCTAAACCGAAGAGCATGCATGAGTTTGATGAGAGTGAATGAAAACGGATTTTCTACGGCTTTTAAAAAGTTGGTGTAATTTATGAGGAAAATTAAGTGTATTTCACACATAAAAACAGTGGAATCTATAAGAAAGATTAAGTGTATAATTCACGCAGAGTTGCTGACGAAGTCTAGTACTAAGAATAACATGTTTAAACAGAACTAATCTTAATATATAAAATCCTTGCGTTACTGACTGACTGACAGACACGCTACAGCCGAAACTATTGGGCGCAGGAAGCTGAAATTTAGCATGTATGTTCCTTGGGGACCGTAGGGGTGCACTAAGAAGGGATTTAACAAAATTCCCACAGGATCGGCCAAAACGGATAAATTAAAAAAAAATGCAGGCGTAGCTGCTGGCGTCCTCTAGTAGTTTATATACGACCTAGGTAAACAATAACGTCACACGAATGGTGATACTAAGGAAAACATCCCACAGAGCCAGCTCTTAGTATTCATGAGCTTTTTATACGCTGTACCTTATGTATATTTATGATATGAGCACGCGAGAAAACACGTGCGAATATTATGTTAAGGAATATCTTTTCTGTATCCCCGAAGGGGTAGGCAGAGGTACACCTCTGCCTACTCCCTATTCCTGCCTGAAATGTGGGGCAGGTGTAATATTACAATATTACACCCACATTTCGCAATGAATTTTTAGGTCCCACGTAATAGGTGGCGAGCCTATTGCCGTACCGGGCACATTACCAGACTCCGTGCTGTTACTGAGCATTTCCTAACGGAAAACCCAATAACACTTTACCAGACCCGGGAATCGAACCCGAGACCTCCCAATCCCACGCACACATTTATGCCGCGAGACCAACGAGGCAGTCAGTGTAATTCCTGAGGAAAATTTTGATGTATGATTCACACTGGCGGAGCCGCGGGCAAAATCAATTATTAAGAATAACGTTGTTCAAACCAATTCGTAACAAAACAGTATCTAGAATCTAGACGACCTAGGTAAACGTAGCTATTACGTCACACGCGTGATGCTAAGGAAAACATCCCACAGAGCTGGCTCTTAGTATTCATGAGCTCTTAATACGCTGTACCTAATGGATATTTATGATATAAGAACTCGAGGAAACACGTGCGAATATTATGTTGAAATTTCTATCTTATCATTTTGTTTTACTTCAAGATTCTAGTAAAGAATACCTTTTCCCCGAGTAAAAGTAAGTAAGTATCCCCGAAGGGGTAGGCAGAGGTACACCTCTGCCTACCCCCTACCCCTGAATGAAATGTAGGTGTAATGTAACAATATTACACCCACATTTCGCCATGATATTTTTTAGATCCCACGTAATAGGGGGCGAGGCTATTGCCGCAACGGGGCACATTACCAGACTCCGTGCTGCTACTGAGCATTCAGAAAAACTCAGTAACATTTTTGCCTGACCCGGGAATCGAACCTGGGACCTCCGAACAGCAGACGCTTACACTATCCACTGGACCACGGAGGCAGTCTAATGTATTTCTGTCTGTATAATAAAAAAAATCCGCTACTGACTGTCTAACAGACAATGCACAGCCAAAACTATTGAGCACATAGTCTCACGCCTATAACCCCGAAGAGGTAGGCAGAGGTGTATTTCTACACCCACTTTTCGCCAGATATACTTTAGTCCCACGTAATAAGGGGCGAGCCTATTGCCGTACCGGGCACATTTCCAGACTCCGTGCTGCTACTGAGAATTTCGTGACAGAAAAACCCAATAACACTGCCCGACCCAGGAATCGAACCCGGGACCTCCCGATCCCACGCGCACATTTATGCCGCGAGACCAATGAGGCAGTCGTATAGGGTTTGATGTCGAGTTTTCCGTCTCTACGCAAAGATGGTATTTGCATCGTGTTATCCCTTAGTCGCCTCTTACGACACCCACGGGAAGATACTATTGAGCACATGAAGCTAAAAGTTGCCATGGCACGCGGGCACAGCCGCAGACCAAGTCTAGTTTATGATATAAGTAGGTAAGCACGCTAGGTAACACGTGCAAATACTAATGATAAACTTTCCCCCTTATCATTTTGTATTACTGTATGAAACAAATATTTATGCAGATGATGTATTAATAGCTTAGTGGAGATACCAACATACTGCCACGCTGAGGGTCTCAGGTTCAAACTTCAAACCTATGTCGTTGTTCCGTCTACTTTCGTTGATTGTGATATTACCTGTAAAAGAAAGAGAAAACAAATAAGATACAACATAATTCAATTTATTTCCCATATTATAACACTATGAATAGGCTGCGACAGCCTAGTGGAGATACCAACAGACTGCCATGCATAGGGTTCGCATCTACTTCGCGCACGACTGTCTTATATTATTACATTACCTCTGGATTAACCGACATTCGTCTAAACTAAACTATGAAATCTCACTATCGCTTTGGGTTCTTTGGGTAGCGGAGATCAGGCAATCGTTCAGTGAAAATGTTAATATTTAGTAAAATCTGGTTGGGGCCCGCTGACTAGTCTAGTCAGCGGGCCCCGGGGTGCAAATGGGACAACGCTAGGAGGATATAATTCAGAAACGGTTATCATTAAACTGGAATCCTCCTCCTGTGTTAATGTTCCTCCAGCTTGGGACCCTGTTATCAGGCTAATGAAACCCGAGAAAGACAAAGTCACCAGAAGACATCAAGACACAGTGAGTCATTCTGCGTAGATAGTAACACCAATAGTTGAAAAATGTTCGGGTACTTTGAGATAACTTTTAAATTCAAGACAAAGACAAATATCACCTCAGTCTGCCGTGAACATGAATCCTGTAAAGAATTCGAAACGCCGGCTAGTAATAAAAATGTAGTTTCTAGATCAGTCATACTCAACCTTTTTTGTGTGGCCCGAGCCGCGGCATAGCCCAGTGCTTTTATTTTTAAAGCAGTAATACTGATAAGTTCAAAATTCAAAATTACGTAAAATTAACGTAATAATTAATAATTCACGCATTTACTCATGTTTTCTCCCTTATTGCGTACACACAGAACACTACATGTTACTATCTATGTGGCTATGGGTTCAAGCTTATAAAGAACCTGAGCAAAACAGTTGATGTTGTCTTTTAGCGTTTCTTTGCGATGTAACAGAAACACTTGGTGTACTTAATCGCCGATTACAAGGTGAGCATCAACTGAGTAAAGTGTTTGCTTTCGAAGACGAACTTCATATGTACCTATATCGAAGAAATAAATAATTAAAAAAAATCATAATTTTCCAACATTGATAAAAGCTCAACAGAATGGAATTGATGTGTTCCAGCAAATCTGGTTTATATTTCTAATTACTTACTTTCCTTAAGCAAAGAATTTCTGAAAAGTTTTCCGGATTTACGTACAATAAAGAAATGTCTTCTCTTAATTGAAAATTCTTGGCACTTAGAAGTAGCCACTACAACAGAGCTTGAGGTATTGGGTTTCGATAATGTAAAATTATCTGTTGAGCTGATTGATTTCAAAAATGATACGAATCTGGAGGCGATTTTTAGAAGAGAGACACATCAATATGAAGAATTTTTGAAATTAGAACCTATATGCTATGAGATGTTGAAAAATTGTGCACACTTACTCTTGACATTGTTTGCATCAACATACCTATGCGAATCTTCATAATCAATAATGAAATATGCGAAAAGGTCTACAGATCTCGGCTTACCGGTGCGAATTAGTAGATTCGCACCTAGACGAAACGTTTTGAGAGTAGCATGCAGAAAATATTATGTCCTGTGTCAAAATTTTGTTACAGTGTCAAAAATCACATTCATTTTTATTAATTAAATAAATGCTTATATTTTTTAATATACTTAATAGTTTTATGTTACTGTCGCATAATCCCCACTTCCCCACTAATATTACAAATGCGAAAGAAAAACTGTTTGTCTGTTACGCTTTCACGACTAAACCACTGAATCGATTTTCATGAAATTTGGTACATAGATAGACTATTATAGCTCGGTAAAGGATATACGCGACATAGGTACGTAGGTTAATTACTGCGGCCCGCTAGATTAAAAAGTAGCAATTATGTGGCCCAGTGTAGAAAAAGGTTGAGTATGGCTGTTCTAGATCATTCGGTTTAAATGTAATAACCAGTGAAACCAATATAACGCGATAAAATCCGAAAACTCAAGTTTAATTTCAATGTGTAAAATTCGCGTAAACCCAAGAAAATATTATGGAATCTGAAAGGCTGGGTATTGCAAACAGAATAATAATTAAATGAATATCAGTAACAATGTCTTGGACATGTGTCAAAATCTTCACATACTGCGACTCTCATTCAAATCATATAAATAAATGAATAAATATATTCAATCGTGTTCCCTAAACACGAGACGCGTGCCAGACTATAATTATCTTATAGCTTTGTATTTAAATCTTACTTATGCATACATATAAACGAGAAAGTTTGTGAGGATGTTACTCACTCATGCAAAAACTGCTTAATCAATTTTGATGAAACTGCACTGCATCCTCAATAACCGAAGACGCGGTAGCAAGTCATAGTAGATGTTTTAAGAACTCACGGACATCAAGTATAAATAGTCCCTGAATTAGGGGTGCTTTACATTCAATCAACGTACAAAAACACACTCGGATTCGAAACAACAATATAAGATTCTGAAGCATCAAACAACATTTGTAATATTTTATTTAATATTATTAAATTATGTATTTAATAAAAACTGGGTTAATTTACAAATAATCCGAGATCCCATCGTAAGATTTTATGATAAACTTCAAATAAATAAAAATCATATGAACGTAGACAATCTGCAGTGGGCTTCCGTAGCCATGTGATCTTCGCGTTCATAATAAAATTGGGCAAGTGCGAGTCGGAGTCGCGCACGAAGGGTTCCGTACCATCATCTATAAAGAAAATCACGATTTTCGTATGTATACTTAAATATTTTTTAACTTTCTACCTGTTTATTAAGATCGAGTACCAAATTGTTTAAAATTACGTTTGTTGTATGGGAGCCTCCCCTTTATAATTAACTTTTTTTTTATTTAATGAATTATTTTGAAAGATAATATACAACTACATATTCAGTGAACATTTTAAGCGTCTTCCTGTTACCGTTGGTAATTTTTAGCAAAAAATACGAAAAAAGAAACACGTTTATTGTATGGGACTCCCCTTAATATTTTATTTTTTTTTATTTTTAGTATTTGTTGTTATAGCTGCAACCGAAATACATAATTTGTGAAAATTTCAGCTTTCTAGCTACCACAGTTTATGAGATACAGCCTGGTGACAGACAGACGGACCGACAGACAGACAGACAGCGGAGGCTTAGAAATAGGGTGCCGTATTTTACCTTTTAGGTACGGAACCCTAAAAACAATGAATTAAACAAAAACACCTGCTAACATATTGTTACGCCATATATCGGTGAATGGGGGAATATACTAGAAGAGATTGAATGTATCGGTGGTTTAAAGGTAATTCGGCTACTCTGTACTAGATGGCGTTGCTGTATCGAGTAATCGACTGTTCGAGATTATTTCGACAGTTTTGTAGAAGCATCTAGAATGCGCTAGTGATGTTATCCGGCCAGTATAAATAGAGCACGAGCGAACGGAACGGACCCAGTTACAATTGAATATCGAAGCGATCAACAAGAACCGAAGGAAATAAGTCGGAAGTGTTTAGTGTTGTTCTAGTGGTGTGAATAGTGTGTTTTATTAGTGAAGTGAAAATTAAGTGTGTGTATCTAGTGTTGTTGTGTTAGTGAATAAAGTGCAGTTTTTGTGGCATAGTGTATATAATTTATCACGAACTCCAGCTATTAACAAATTGGTGTCAGAAGAAAGGGATAAATTATGCCGGTTATGCCTAAGGAAGAAACTGAAGGAGTTCGTACTAGGAACCAGCGCCAGCAAGACCTTGACCAAAGACGCTTCGGAGACGTTCCTTCTCCATCGTCTGGTGGACCAGGCGACTCCGCGGCTGCAGTGGAGCCTGCAAGCGCACACTCCGTGGCGGTGCCCGACATCGCGGCTCTGATGGCGTTCATGCAGGAGCAGGCCCGCCGTCAAGAGGAGTACGCGCGCCGCATGGAGGAACAGCTACAGCGCGACAAGGAGGAGCAGGACCGCCGTCAACAGGAGCAGGCTCGCCGTCAAGAGGAGCACGCGCGCCGCCTAGAGGAGCAGCTGCAGCGCGACAAGGAAGAGCACGCCCGCCGTCTGGAGGAACAGCTGGTGCTCATGAAGGACCTCAGCGCCGCAGTGGGGAAGGACTTGAAGGCGGTCAAGGAGGAACTTCAGCAGCACGAGGCCCGTATCAGCGACATTGAGAAGCGCGTACACGACCAGCTCGAGACCTGTATTGCCAGATTGGAGAAGAAATTGCGTGGGCTTGAGACCAACGACGTTACACCTGCAGCTGTGGCGCCCTCGCCTCGTTGGTTTAAGGTTCCACCCTTTGATGGCTCGTCATCGTGGGTTGCATACAAGGTTCAGTTTGAGGCCGTAATGCGAGCGAATGGGTGGGACAAAGAACAGGCCTTCACCGCCCTAACCTTGGGCCTTCGTGATCAGGCCTTGACGGTGTTAGAGGCACTCGGGCAAGACGTGACCTACGAGAAGCTTCTGGAGGCGTTGGAGGCGAGGTACGGAGACGCGCACCTCGAACATGTGTATAGTGCTCAGCTGAAGGACAGGATACAACGCACCGGAGAAACTCTGCAGCAGTGGGCTCTAGAGGTGGAAAGGCTGGTCAGGAAGGCATACCAGTCGTCGCCTGTGCTCATTGACGGGAACCTCGTACAAGCGTTTACGGATGGGATCCGGGACCTGGAAGTTAGAGCAGCGGTAAGACTTGGGCACTTCAAGTCCCTGAAGGCAGCCTTGGCCTACGCCCTGGAGGTGGAAGCAGCGCGTCGCGAGGATCGACCTTACCGTATCAGGGAAGTTGTTTCTTCACCACGGTGCTACAACTGCGGGGAAAGAGGCCATATCCGCTTGAGCTGCCAAAAGCGTAAGCGGCACGTTGGTACCCTGTCTCCACCAAAGGGGTCACCTGACGTACCTGTCTGGCGGCAAGAGCAACGTAGCGCAGATGCTCTGACGTGTAGGCCTTACCCCGACCGACGCAAACACTGTGCAAGACAGGAAGTGAAGCCGGCAGCGCTAGTGAGAATGTTAAAGACGGATCTAAGCGACGAATGGAGAGAAGCTTTGCAGAGTGCTCAGCAAGATGACAAGGATGTACAGCCGATTCTTGAATGGAAGAAATCAGGCGCTCCTAGGCCCAAATGGAGTGATATCGCAGCAATGAGCCCTATCACCAAGAGTTATTGGGCACAGTGGGAAAGCTTGGTCGTCCAGGATGGAGTTCTGTGCCGCAAATGGGAAAACGCTCGCGGTAACCAGTGCCATTTGCAAATGGTAGTGCCCAAAACTAAGATGCCGGAAGTCTTGCAGCTCTATCACAATGGTGCTTCGAGAGGTCACATGGGAGTTAAGAAGACCCTTACTAAGATCCGGGAGCGGTTTTATTGGCTCCACTGTCGGGATGACGTCGAGGATTGGTGCCGCAAATGCACATGTTGTGCGGCTGTCAAGGGGCCACATACTCGAAGCAGAGGTGCATTAAAGGTGTACAATGTGGGAGCCCCATGGGAGCGCATAGCCTTGGATGTCGCTGGGCCGTTTCCCGAGAGCCAGGATGGAAACAAATACTTCTTGGTTGTGATGGATTACTTCACGAAGTGGCCTGAAGTGTTTGCAATCCCAAATCAAGAAGCTACCACAGTAGCCGACAAGCTGGTGCATGAAGTCTTTTGTCGATTCGGGGTACCCTTGGAAATCCACAGCGATCAAGGCCGGAACTTCGAATCCGAGGTGTTCAAGGAGACTTGTCGCGTGATGGGTGCACATAAAACCAGGACCACGGCTTATCACCCGCAATCAGATGGCATGGTTGAACGATTTAACCAATCACTGGAAAGGTACCTGGCGAAGTTCGTGGAGAGCAAACAAAGAGATTGGGACAAGCACATCCAACCATTCCTTCTGTCATATCGCAGTGCATTGGCAAAAGCTGGTGTTACTCCTGTGGTTTCGTGGTCCACGAAACCACAGGAGTAACACCAGCTTTTGCCAATTTCGGCACAGAATTACGTTTACCAGCAGACTTAATCACCGGTATTCCGCCAGAATCTCCACGCAATATAACGGATTACGCGACCGAGCTACGCAACAAGATGAACGACGTATACGAGCACATCAGGGAGTCAGGACAACAGATGTCTGAAAAGATGAAAACTCGCTACGACCGGAAGGCAAACAACAAAGGCTTCGATGAGGGATCATTGGTGTGGCTTCATGACCCAGTACGAAGCAAAGGCAAATCGCCTAAGTTACAAGCCAGATGGGACGGGCCATATCGCATAATTACCAGGATGAACGACGTCACCTATCGAATCCAGAAGGGGTCGCGAGGTGCACCGAAGATAGTTCATGTGGACCGGTTGGCTCGTTACCATGGGTCCAACGATGTTCGAGACGAACACGTTTAAGAGGGGGGCAGTGTTACGCCATCTATCGGTGAATGGGGGTACAAGAAGAGATTGAATGTATCGGTGGTTTAAAGGTAATTCGGCTACTCTGTACTAGATGGCGTTGCTGTATCGAGTAATCGACTGTTCGAGATTATTTCGACAGTTTTGTAGAAGCCTCTAGAATGCGCTAGTGATGTTATCCGGCCAGTATAAATAGAGCACGAGCGAACGGAACGGACACAGTTACAATTGAATATCGAAGCGATCAACAAGAAGCGAAGGAAATAAGTCGGAAGTGTTTAGTGTTGTTCTAGTGGTGTGAATAGTGTGTTTTATTAGTAAAGTGAAAATTAAGTGTGTTTATCTAGTGTTGTTGTGTTAGTGAATAAAGCGCAGTTTTTCTGGCATAGTGTATATAATTTATCACAAACCCCAGCTCGTAACAATATTTTTTTTTTATAAAGGAGTTTCCATCCTAACATTGAAATCTTGCAGTGTGATCTTAGACTATAGACATTTGTTTTGAAAACGCGTGCCAAATCTTTGTCATGAGTTTAACTTTAGCGATAGTTCACTATCATTAAATAGTAAATAAAACAAATGTATATCGTGAACAATGTAACGATTCAGACGTAGTTTTGGACGTGTGTCAAACAAAATAACAAGACTGTGATTCAGAGAATATAAATATAATAGTTACTTCGACTTCCCCCACTGATCATTATTAGGCAAGAGCGGACTTTCGGCAATGCGGAAATTCATAGAAAGTTAGAATTTACATGGAAGATAATTCCTGATCTAAAAATTCGGCCTCAAGCTTGCGATTGTCTTATAAGTGCTTTTTTAAATATATATATCTTTTTTTTTAGACGTTTTAGTGTCCCGGAATACCTACTCATTGGAACAAAACAACAATTGGTTTACTTACATCTACATATTGTACTATATTATTATGATCTGTGGTTTACATAATAATATGACGATGGCACATAGTCTAACAATTAAATATATACATATATATCTTTATACTTATTTATAGCTCGCAACGTGCGCTTCTTGATACCCACGTGAGAAACAGGTGTTTACCTAAATAGTTTATCACAATAACTATATGTTGTAAACACAGGTGAGAAGTACCCTGAACAGAAGAGCATGCATGAGGAATCTGATGGGAGTGAGTGAAGCAAGAGAGATATGTCAGGATCGTTGCAAATGGCGTTCCGTAGTCTCTGCCTGCCCCTCCGGGAAATAGGCGTGAGTCTATGTATGTATGTATGTAAACACAGTTTTTTTCAACACAAACAAGATGGGCTGACGATCTTATTTCTAAGAGAAGCAGAATTTTCGAAGTTATGTGCGTATTCAATTGTTAATTATCGCTTGCTAAACAGTGAAGGAAAACATCGTGAGTGAACCTGCTTGTCTGAGAGTTCTTCATAATGTTCTCGAAAGACATGTGAAGTCTGCCTACCCGTATTTGGTCAGCATAATGGCCTTTTAGTGAGAAGAGGCCCGTGCCCAGCAGTAATACAGCTAAAAGGTGCTGATAATTTCCTATTATGACTATCCAATATAAGATGACCTCTCACATTAAAGACTTGCCATACAAACATAGGTAAATTTAAACTGGTAGTATCTTGATGTTTACTAACACATATGTATATGTGTACCTATACAATATATTATTTCATAACGTTTTCTCAAGATACCGAAGGTCATACGTCCGTCTGAGCAGACACAGTTGCTAATTAATTCTAATGGCTTGGTGTGTTACAAATTATTATTTAATACTAGAGGACGCCAGCAGCTACGCCTGCATTTTTTTTAAATTTACCCATTTTGGCCGATCCCGTGGGAATTTCGGGAAATCCCTTCTTAGTGCACCCCTACGGTCCCCAAGCAACATACATGCTAAATTTCATCTTCTTACGACCAGTAGTTTCGGCCGTAGCGTGTCCGTCAGTCAGTCAGTAACGCAAGGATTTTATATATTAAGATTATCTACCTACTAGTTTCAACTCGCGGTTTCATATTTGCCTTCTGCAGTCCACTGCTGGACATGGGCTTCTCCTTAATTCCGTAGCAATTGGATTGTGAGTCAAAAGATTTGGCCTACAATACCAGAATTGGTACAGATTTTTATGTGGAATTTTCCGTCTCTTCCCAAAGATGTTATTTGCTTCGATACGACACCCATGTTGGGCCATACCATCCAAATGTGGCTAGGTAGGCATAAGGTAGTAGAGCCTTGCTGATTTCAGCATAAATGGGCCGGCTCGACCACGGAAATACTACCCGCTCACAGAAAATCGACGTAAAGTAACAGTACCTAAACTGTTGCGTTTCGTTCGGTGAGTGAGAGTGCCGGAGGCCCTATCCCCTATTCCTTCTCCCTCGACCCACTCCTCATCCTATCCCTTTTCCCAACCCCAACGGGTGGCAACCCACTTGTGACTCCTGTGGTGTTGCTTGTGTCCATGGGCGGCGGTAAGTAGGTAATTACTTACCACGAGGCGATCCGTCTGCTCGTTTGTCGCCTATTACTATACCCCGGGCTCCAAGACCGAAGTCTTGGCTGCTGCTGACTGGGAGACCGCTAAGGCGATGATGATGATGTTAAATTCTACAGTGCATATAATTTTTTTATCTATTAACTGTAAAAATGTATGTATTGTAGGCAGCGATAGCCAGCCAGCTTTTACAGCTTTTTAAAGCAATTACGGCTTTTTAAAACCCTTTTTTAATTTGACACGAAAACGCTGTAAACCATCATGGCGGTTGGGTGATATCACAAAGTGCAAAAAAAAACAAACCGTGAATGAAGTCTGGTCTGATGTAGCCACTTTTATTTTGTTATATTCGATTTGACGGGTAGAAAGTTTGATGTTTTAGTTGTATTTACTAATAAAACGTCAACAACATGAATGGCGGACGTACTGTTTGACGTAATGCTCTCTGATTGGTGTTCACAAGAATAAATACATTATTTTTAGTTTTAGAATCCTAAAAATAACATTAATCTTACCTTTTTATAGTAAATAATAAACTTTATTGACATCCTAAAATCATAATGAATCTATAGATACTACAATCCAACCGATTTATTCATAGTGGACACAAGTCTATTGCGTGAGTAATTATCGCTTGCCCCGTGCCTCGGAGAGCGCGATAGGCCAGCTGTCATGAAGATCTTTGCCAGTCGTTATAGGGAGTTAGTACCTCTGAATAAATTGACACTAGTCTAAACCATGGAATACCGCTAATCCTCTGGGTTGCGGAAGTCAGACTGCAGTCGCACTGTGGACGCAATATTCTGTGAAATCCGGTTAGACTAGTAAGCGGACTCCTTGCAACTTGGATAACGCTAGGAGGATGAAGTATTATTAGTTCATCTGCGTATAAAATATATATCGATCGTGATCATATGCCAAATATAGCGTATAATCTGTGCCCATGGCCGGTTCACAAGGACGCAGCGGGATTAAAGAAAGGTCAACTACGAATTTAGACATAAACACGTACGTTTTAGAAGCTTTTTATTTTTATACTAGGTCTTTGCCCACGGTTTTGTGACTGTGGGTTTCGGTTATGCTACTCTAATTTATAAGCTGTATCTCTGCAAAATTTCATTAGTATCCGTTTTTAGGAGTTTAGCGTGAAAGGGTAACAAACAACCATACATTCATCCATTCTGGCTAAGGATACCTTACATAATCTAAGGAAGGCTTTTGGCCGAAGGGTGTGGTGTTCCGTCGCTTCCGCGGACAAGTGCCACACGAACGCACAGTATCATCGTGCAAGTTTTATTAACATAGTTCATAAGTATGCTTACTAACAAAAATTGTATATTGTATGTATGTTCATTCTGTAAGGTATCTATCATAATTAAAAATATGTATGTCAATCCATTGTATAGTACCCAGAGTACAAGCACTGCTAAGTTTGGGACTAGATGGTGTTGCGTGTATTATATATATTGTGTCTATATAAATTATACTTAGGTATAAATAAATAAATTGAATTGTATTGTACTCATTGTATTATGTCACAAGAAAACCTAACATAACCTACCCAAATTCTACATATACTGGGAGTATAGTATAGAATTTTTGAAAATGAAACTAGTTTTTTTTTACTCCTGACGATTTGGAACAATAACAAATTACGCATCTACCAGAAGAATGTACATCAGTGGGCCACTAGACACCTAGTTATTTTCCAGGGGTATAACTGGCCCAGTCATAAAAATACATTCGGACGAGTACGGCCCGACATCTGATCAAACGGGACAACTCGCCCGTGGGCGAGTTTTCGACCGGGCGAGTTGTCGCCTAACCCAAAAAATTACGGTTTCCACATGTTTTTCTTTATCTGTGCTGTAAGACCCTGCTTCGTATATATTTCAAGATTCTGAGTTCACGGGAAGTACCCTGTAGGTTTTGATTCGCTTGCAAGTGTCGAAAAGGACAATGGCAGATCTCCATACATCAAAATGTCTGAAATTAAATTGAAGCGCTCAGTAATAAAAAATATATCAAAAAATTCGGCGTAAGTAACAGAGTCTATAAATTATTCTACTTTCACTCGGGAAAGCCGGAAAAAGAAGATATCGGTGTTTAATGTTTAGTTAAGAATGAAAAATGTTGGTACGTTTGAATTATCAAAGGCATTATGTCAGATTGACACCTAAACGCAGAACTATTCTGTAGCATCTACCTGTCACAGCCAAAGACAAAAGCAGAGCTGCACATTTTAAATCGATTTTATGTGAAATCGATATAACGTTAAGTAAAACGATGCTGTGACGTTTTTATTTGATTTAAAAGTTGTTTTGCTACAAAATAATTAGCTTATTGATATAATGTTGATTAACAATTAATTAACTGCATTTTAATTATTATATTTTAAACCAAAGCAACCCTATAAAGGTCGATCATATCGATTACTTATTTAATAATCGATACGCATCAATGTCAAACGTCTATTCCTGTCACACCATTGTCTATGGTAACAATCAAATAATAAAGTAAGCACCTAGTTCGTGATCAATTGGAATGCTTTTTATCATCATAAAATAATCCGGCTTTATCGAGACAAAGTGAAAATATAAAAAGTCGTAGAAAAAATAAACAATTTGTTTTGTTCATATGAAGTTTAAGCTCGCCACAACAAACCCAGACCTAATTCTGCCATTGTTCTTTGCGTCAATTTGAAGCATAAACGGCTGTATCTTACAGATACAGTCGTTCAGAACACGTTCCGTTACAGAACAGTAGACTTGAGTATTTGATATAAATTTCAGTTTGATACCTCCACGCATTCCTGAGAAAAAGGGTCTTGTAGGACGGACGGACGGACAACAAAGTGATCCTATATAAAAGTTCCGTATTTTCCTTTCGAGGTACGGAACCCTAATGAATCTTAAATCTCAAAAAAAATGTTTAGATTGAATATTGCATTCAGCGGTAAGTCTAGTGTTATATGAAGTACCTACTCATGCTCCATTGCCCGTATGACATCGCGTACCGTTATCTAGAACGATGACACCGCGCTGGAATTACTCGTCGATATAAAAACATTACTTGTGACATGTCAGACGCTTATAGAATATGTTATAACAATGCATGACGTCAGACAAACATAATATGCCACACGGTGTTACCGTTGGGTTGGGCTTTACTTAAATAGGCGACGGATTTTTTTAATTTTTGCAGTGATGGATATTTTTCTTAAGATTGTTTTAGGCTTAGAGGATGCCCGCAGCTATCATCATCATCATGATCACAGCCGAAAGACGTCCACTGCTGGACCTGGCCTCCCCAAAGGCTCGCCATAAGGACCGATTTTGAGCCAACCGCATCCATCTGCTACCCGCATTCTTAACAAGGTCGTCGGACATTTTATCAAATGAGAGATATTCAATAAGAGTTCAACAAGATTTGCTGATCGAGTAATGTTAGGAAATCATTTTATTTTGATTGTAACGTTTCTTCCCGATGCCGTGGAAATTATGCACCCTTTCGGTCCCCAAGGAACGTAGGTACATGCCAAAGTACTTTCGGCGGTGTGTTGTCTGTCAGTCAGAACCAGAAGAATAGAATATAGACTAGAATAATATATGTATACTAGCTGTTTCCAGCGGTTTCACCCGCGTCCTGAGGAAACTACTTCGCGTAACCGATTAATTTATAGCCTAAGTTACTCCTTGGTACATCAGGTATCCGCCAGTGAACGTCCCATCAAAATCGGCCCAGCCGTTCCAGAGACTAGCGAGAACAAACAGACAGACAGACAGACAAAAATTGTAAAAAAAATCATTTCGCTATATGTACCGTGTATACATCCATATGCATTTAGTAAAAAGCGGTTATTTTAATATTACAAACAGACACTCCAATTTTATTTATATGTATGTATAGATACAGACCGTCGTCCGTGTGGTGACGGATTAAGAATACGAATTGTCACCACCCCATATCATCCCATGGGTGTCGTAAGAGCCGACAGAGGGAGCATATTATGCAGAGAACAGCACTGTAAGAGAAGGAAAACTTGATACAAACCAACCCGCTTGGCCAGCGTGGTATAGTAGGCCAATTCCTCCTTGCAAAGGAGAGGCCTAGTCCAGTAGTGGACTATTAAAGGCTGATGATGATGATAGATACAGACAGATAGTTTTGGAAAGGTGTCATATCCCGCAGTGGATTATGGCGGCCTGATGATGATGATATTAAGATAGTATAGATACAGATCTGGATGTAATATTACACCTCTGCCTACCCCTTCGAGGATACAGGCGTGAGTCTATAAAAATAGATACAGAATCCGTACCCAATCCACCATGATGGCCCATAAGGAAGCCATAATGATCTTATAGATGTTATCAGCCGGATGCTGCGGTTTCCTGTTTGTCTTAACATCTCGCGCTATCTGCATACCAAGTGAACAACGCCTTACTTAGACTGTTTAGTTGTTTACCGCGAAGGCCGGTATTCGATACCGGTTAAGGTAGTTTGCTTACCTGTTTATTAGTTTTTTTAATTAGATTGAAGTTTTATGGTAACCTGATAACAATAAAATAAATAACCCTCTGTCACTGTAATGAGCGTAATTACTAATTATACACAGTGTCTGCCTCCTTGCTTTACTGCCTCCGTGGTCCAGTGGATAGCGTATGCGACTGCTGATAGGAGGTCCCGGGTTCGATTCCCGGGTCGGGCAAAAGTGTTACTGGGTTTTTCCTAATTCTCAGTAGCAGCACGGAGTCTGGTGATGTGCCCGGTAGCGGCAATAGGCTCGCCCCCTATTACGTGGGCACAAAAAATTCATGACCAAATGTGGGTGTAATATTACACCTCTGGCTACCCCTTCGGGGATACAGGTGTGAGTCTATAAATAAAAAAATATACAGTGTCAAAAGACCCAAATTACTAAGTCGAAGTCTACTCGTTTTGCACGTCATGCCATTGACAAGTCATACTAAGGAAAATTAATACCTGGAAAACGAACTATTTTTAGTGTTATAACTGTTTATAAACCGCGATGTAAAGCGCGGGGGTGCAATGCTCAAGGTAGCTCTACCTATTCATGGGCACTGAATACAGATTTATTACATAGAAGCGCATTTCTTAAGGATTTCGCGTGCCGATTCCAAGTGGCGACTGTCACCAGTGTAGTTCGTAGTTGGCGCCGTTGGCGGCGCTGGCGTCGTTCTCCGTCTCTCTTACTCTCGTAGTTAAGATACACAAGAGGAACGTTCGTCTCTCTTGCACTCGTAGAGACAGCTGTCACAGCGCGACTGCCACGCCGCCAAGCGTCAATTTGGGTCACAGAAAGTTTGTCTTCAGAGCGCCCATAAGAAATGCGCCTCTATGTAAATATCTGAGCTCTTTGCCATGGGTGCCTAGGATATGTATGGAAATATTGGCGCGCGAAAAGCATCCATATCATTTTTTAAAGAAAAATGTGGTGACTTGGAGTAATTGCCCAAGTATAGAGTAGAGGTAAAAAATGATCGTACTGATGGTACAATACGGGATTCTAATTTTCGTTAACGGTCTTTTTATACTGTGTATATTTTTGTTCACCATCAACACAGCATTGTCTCTGTTACAATACAAGATGTCGTGCCCTGTAATGTCCCTTTTATAACAATGATAAAATATACCTTTGTACAATTTGCGACGAGGATAGATCGACATTTTCCTCAATTAAAAATATAACAAGGATATTAGTTCGCGAATTCGTTGTAAGATTTATAGAGAGGTAGAAATAGAGTAGGTAGCTTGAAGCAACTAATGGTCATGAAAAACCATTTCGTATAGAACAGTGGCTCTCAAACATTTTTAAGGATGGAACCCTTTTGGGTAACCAAATATTTGGCGGAGCCCTAAAATAAAACAAAGCCGAATCCTATGCGCACTTTAAAACCTTTTATTTTACTGATATACATCTTTGTGGAGCCCCTAGAGATGCTTTGTAGAGCCATGGGGCTCCGCGGAGCACTCTTTGAATGGCAGGTATAGAAAGTTATTTTTAGTTCTTAGTAAAAATCTAGGGTGCATAGGGTTCCCACCAAGAACTTAGGGTCCCAAGCCAACCTCACCTGCAAGTGGTGCACCTGCCGATCAACGGACAAGGCTCTGGCAAACAAAATATCCCGATAAGCGGCAACAGGCTCGCCAACTATTACGTGGGATCAAAACAGTGGCGAAAAGTGGGCATTTAATATGCCTCTGCCTACCCCTTCGGGGAAACAGGCGTGAGTCTGTGTATGTGTGTGTGTGTGTAAAAATCTCTTAAGGATGGTTCTACTCGTTATTAGGAACAACTGTTGTTTTAGGACATCTATATTTTTCGCAAAAATCGCGAAAAATATACCTGAAGACCGACTTCTCGTATTTTGACAGACATCAACACCGTATTTTGAACGAAATGCGATTTGATTTTGATATGACTCACATTTTGTATTCTGCTACACTTAAGCCAGTTCAACTCCTTTCAGTCAAGTTGTATATATATATAGACTCACGCCTGTATCCCCGAAGGGGTAAGCAGAGGTGTAATATTACACCCACATTTCGCCTTGAATTTTTTTACCAGCCCCACGTAATAGGGGGCGAGCCTATTTCCCGTTACCGGGCACATTGCCAGACTCCGTGTTGCTACTGAGAATTCGGAAAAACCCAGTAACACTTTGGCCCGACCCAGGAATCGAACCCGGGACCTCCGATCAGCAGTCGCATACGCTATCCACTGGACCACAGTGGCAGACCAAGTTGCTGGTAAATGAATTTGTCAGATAACTTATAAAAATATCGTTCAGACTTTGAATTAATCTGCTCGATAAAGGCCTATCAGGAAGTGGTGAAACTGGGCCTTTATGTCATTCATCATCATCATCAGCCTTTAACAGTCCACTGCTAGACTAGGCCTCTCCTTTGAAAGGAGGAATTGGCCTACTATACCACGATGGCCAAACGGGTTGGTATAGGGTTTGTATCAAGTTTTCCTTCTCTTACAGTGCTGTTCTCTGCATAATATGCTCCCTCTGTCGGCTCTTACGACTCCCATGGGATGATATGGGGTGGTGACATTCCGAATTCTTAATCCGTCACCACACGGATATATATGTCATTAGTATCATTTGACAAATAGAGATCGATGTTGACACATAGTTTGACATTTCGTTCAATTCACGACCAAGTCTCGATATCTTCGCGATATCATTCAAGTATCAGTTAATTTACTCGAATACACTAAAACTAAATGGAAACTACATTTTAGACAAATATTTTTACGATAATTGGCCTCCGGTGGTTGAGGTTAGTGGCATTAATTGAAAGGTGAACGCACACTTGTCCGAGCTGAACGCGTCGAACGGGTCGAACGAAACGAATTTTAGAATTCTGTGTATGAAATCTCACGAACACCTTCACGCGTCGAATCGTCATTCGTCCGAATCGATAGTGTGCATTGCATACAGAATTCTAAAATTCGTTTCGTTCCACTCGTTCGGCTCGGACAAGTGTGCGTTCACCTTTAGGGCTCTATCAGACAGAGAGCGGTCACGCGGTCAAGCGTTCAAGCGGTCAGTTTTGCGTTCTTTGTGTTATATTAGGTTACATAGGGTCCTATCAGACAGAGAGCGGTCACGCGGTCAATATACCTACAAAGCCTATAACGCAAGCATGAAATAAGTCGCAAGTTATAAAAATATCCCCAACATTTTCTCCAGTACCTCATTAACTGCCCACGTATTTTTTACGATGGCAATAACTTCCAAGCGTGGCCATCTTGTAAGATATTCTCAAGGAACACACAGAGATAATTAAAGTTCATAATGCGCATTGAGCAAGTTGAAAATTACATTGGAAGTTCGTGTTTTCTTATTTACATTTGATATAAAAGAATCGTCACGGATTAAGAATACTAAAGTAAATATCCCATTTCATTCAGTAGGTAAGGTAAGTTGGGGACGGCAGAAGAGATTTGAAAGTAGAATAAATGCTGTAGAAATGAGAGCACTGAGAAGTATTCGGGGTGTATCTTTGACCGACAGAGTAAAGAATTGTGTGATAAGAGAGTGTTGTGGGATAAAAGAAGATGTAGTGACAACCATCGCGAAAGGCATGTTAAGATGATTGGGCACGTGGAGAGAATGGATGACGAAAGACTCACAAAGAAGATATACATATAAGGCAAGTGTGAATGGAACAGGACAAAGTGGAAGACCTAGGCGGACGTTCTCTAACCAGATCGGAGACATTCTAAAAAAGGACAGGTCAGAAGTACCCTAAACAGACAAGCATGCATGAGAAACTTGATGGGAGTGAATGAAGCAAGAGAGGTATGTCAGGATCGTTGCAAATGGCGTTCCGTAGTCTCTGCCTACCCCTCCGGGAAACAGGCGTGAGTCTATGAATGAATGAATGAATGGTAAGGTAAGAGGATGACAAAGGAAAATACACGAAGCAAATGATATCTTTGCGAAGAGACGGAAACTTGACGTTTGCCCAGTATGGTATAGTCGATAATACCCTTTTATTGACACAATAATACTGTGACTCAAATTGGGAAAGGCTTACTTCATAGATTATACACTTATACTGGTATAGATACGCAACTCACAGTTCGAAATTGAAGTTCAATAGGCATCCTCGACTCTAGATGGCGTACAAATTAATTTTATTTTTATTCCGATCGTATAGATGGCGTTAGTAGTGGATTCATTTTTCAAAATAAAATAAATGTTTAATTTCGGTGTTAATAAATAAGTAAATTTATAACTATTATGTAAAATATGCAATTTAAAAGTAAAAAAAATATAAAAATCACAAAAAGTAGTACTAGTCAAGCGTGGATTCGATCCACGGACTTCCAAGTTATGAGCCCAACCACTGCGCCACGCAGATCTTAACAAAGTTGACGAAATTACCGTTCATTTGTCGCTTTTTCTTTAGTTCTTACAATCATTGGTAGATGGCGCTGATTTATATGAAATTTACCCATGTAGGGAGCTTTCACGGCCCTGGCTTACTTTTAGCAGGGACTGCAAAAAGCTGTGTGATAATGATTTTATTTCTGGTCCTAACAAGGTTTTATGGTTCGAGATTGGGGCTGGCGAAGGCGGTGAGTGTGATTCCATACTGAAGATAGCCTTAGAAAACTGTTATTGCCAGAATAGGGTTTTTTTACAACTAGTCAAATCAATCACTTTTAATGAAATGTCAAAAACGACCTTTGCCAAGGGTTTTGTATGAAATGTGACGTAGTGACGTCATAGTGTTTTGCTGTCAAGTAGAATACTTATTATCAATAAATTGACGATAAAAATGTTAAATAACGCTTAACATTAATTGATGAATGAAACTACTATTATTTTGACTAGATAACAATACTTGTATAATTTATTTCACTTGCAGGAAACTTCCCTATTCGTATAATTTTATAAAGAATAGACCTCACCTATCAATAGTAGCAGATATTTTAACCGGCACGCTCGTCACGTCTTGCAATTAATTCAAATAAAATTTTTGCAAAAACTTAACAAAAAACTTTAACAATGTAACACTTTTTCCTATTTACACGCTACAACTACACACAATGTGTATGGAACTATGGAGTCACACTCATCGCCTTCGCCAGCCCCAATCAAAACTGTGACTCCATACAAACCGTGAAACCTGCTCGAGGCTCCAATAAAATGGGGATAGTGACACATTTATTTGCCACGACCTCGTTGCGAAATTTTATAGGCTGCTGGTATGGAACGGAATAAAAATAGTTAAGTAGTAATCGTCAAATTCGTCAGTGCAAGTTTGTTGGGTGTTGTTCTTTCACTTCCCTTTTTTACTGAACCTATGTTACCACCCGAAATGAAGCTCTCTTCATTTCGGGTTTAGAGCAACTCTAAGGGCGGTTTCAGATTACTTAGCGTATTTTTCTGCGCGTATACGGTCGTTTCAGCATACGCGCTTACACGCGCGCTATATTACGCGCTTCAAAAAACCAAACTCACGTATACGGGCGTGTTCGCTCAAAACTATCTGTATAATCTATGCTCAAAACGGTAGTGACGTCTTGTCACTTGTCAGTGTCTACATGGATTCTGACGGCTCGTAGTTATACGAGCTTAGAAGCGCGTCAACGCTCGTACGAGTTGCGCGTGTGCCAAAAGGCCCGCCTACACGCGCCTAAAAACGAGCTTAGCTACATGCGCTTCTAAAAACGAGCTTATACGGGCGTATAAAACGCTAATCTGAAACCGCTCTATACTCGAAAATATATCAGCTGTATTCAAATATCACAAATCAAGCTTTTAACGCATACGTAAGTACTAATTAAAATATACGCCGCTGAATAACTTAAATATACAAAAAAAGACTTCTAAAATTTAAACTCATTTCCGTTCCACCTCCGCAACGGCTAAACAATTATGCACGCGACTCGAGTCACCAAACAATCTATATTAACCTCCCGAACAAAGGAAACAACGATTGTTTTGTCAAAGAAAATATTTATTTACAAACTGTACTCAGAATATTGTTTGTGATTCATTTGCTTTACGGCAATATAGTTAGAAAGGTGCGCAGGAATATTGACACCATATTACTAGGAATTAAATGTAGGACAAATCAAATAAAGAATGAATTATATTTTTGTTTAGATAGACTCACTGTCCGTGTGGTGACGGATTAAGAATACGGAATGTCACCACCCCATATCATGCCATGGGTGTCGTAAGAGTCGACAGAGGGAGCATATTATGCAGAGAACAGCATTGTAAGAGAAGGAAAACTTGATACAAACCCTATACCAACCCGTTTGGCCAGCGTGATATAGTAGGCCAGTTCCTCCTTTCAAAGGAGAGGCCTAGTCCAGCAGTGGACTGTTAAAGGCTGATGATGATGATGAGACTCACGCTTGCATCCCCTAGCTAAGGGGTAGGCAGAGGTGTAATATTACACCCTCATTTCGCCATGAATTTTTAGGTCCTACGTAATAGGGGCAAGCCTATTGCCGTTACCGGGCACACACCAGACTCCGTGTTGCCGTACTGAGAATTCGGCAAAAACCCAACACTTTTGCCGGACCCGGGAATCAAACCCGGGACCTCCGATCAGCAGACGCATACGAATACAGTCGGAGGTAGTCATCCCGTTATGTATTCTACATCTGCACAAAATTCTCTGATAAAGGCCACCAAATAAAAATAGATTAAAAGAAAAAAAAACCCTGATTACTTTCTTTTAAACCATAAATCATGATGTCAAATATCTGGAGTCAAGTAAAGGACTTGTTTCAGACAAATTTGTAGAAATGTTAGAAGTAGAACTAAACTTTTAAGTCAGTTTTTTGCGGTAAAATATAGCTTTGGACTGCATCGTTAGTCTCACGGCATAAATGTGCGCGTGGGATTGGGAGGTCTCGGGTTCGACTCCCAAGTCGGGCAAAGTGTTATTGGGTTTTTCCGTTAGGAAATTCTCAGTAGCAGCACGGAGTCTGGTAATGTGCGCGGTACGGCAGTAGGCTCGCTCCCTATTACGTGGGACCTATAATTCATGGCGAAATGTGGGTGTAATGTTACACCTCTGCCTACCCCTTCGGGGATACAGGCGTGAGTCTATAAAAAAAGAAAAATTAAACCCTGCATCCTAACAATCCTATCTTTCCATACAAAAATCCTACCATGACATTGTTGTGATATGAAAGAAGGAAAACAAATACTCTTTTGCATTTATAATATTAGTATGAAAGTATTGATTAGCAGTCTGCATTTTTGTAGTGATCGGGTCTTGCCCACATTTGGGGTGGAATATAAACAAATAGTACCTAGGTCATAAAAATAACTCAGTCTCCAATTAGCTTGTTTCTAGCTTCAGTAGTTTAGACCGTGCTACGCCACTGAGGACATCTATGCATTTTTGTATATCTCGATAAACAATTTCATTTTACTTTACAATAACCAAAATTATATACAGAATACGGAATGTCACCACCCCATATCATCCCATGGGTGTAGTAAGAGCCGACAGAGGGAACATATTAGGCAGAGAACAGCACTGTAAGAGAAGGAAAACTAGATACAAACCCTATACCAACCCGTTTGGCCAGCGTGGTATAGTAGGCCAATTCCTCCTTTCAAAGGAGAGGCCTAGTCCAGCAGTGGACTGTTAAAGGCTGATGATGATGAACCAAAATTAACCCATATTCGGAAAATCAATGACTGGTATTTGTCTTTAGTACAGTAAAATGTATCTATCAATTAATTATGACTACGTCCATTCACAACAACTTCCTATAACTGTCCACTACAATGCACGTATTTCCAAACGATTACGAAAGGCCCCGATATCTCTGTACGTCACAAACAGATAATAATGACTCATAGCGGTCGTTTTCCTCGACGATCGCATGAGTTTGCATTTACTGCCATTACTGAGAAGAGTACGTCAGTGATTAGTGTAATATTGGTTGCATTGACTGCTTGAAGTATGCCGAAGGTGCATTGGTTTATTTACTGTACAAGCGAGACAAAACAAGACGACTTTTTTTTTAGCAATAGGCGGCAAACGTGCAGACGGGATCGCCTGATGGTAAGCAATTACTGCCGCCCATGGACACAAGCAACACCACAGGAGTCACAAGTGCGTTGCCGCCCTTTGGGGTTGGGAAAAGGGATAGGATAAGGAGTAGGATGAGGGAGAAGGAATAGGGGATAAGGCCTCCGGCACTCTCACTTACCGAACGAAACGCATCAGTTAAGGCGAGGATTTCCCAAAATACAGTGTTATCTAGCGTGGTCAAACGCGTTTTATTTGTAAATAACAGAGATTTAAATTCGGAAAAAAATATATGTTATTCTACAGCATTAGACCTTTATTTTTCGGCCATTCGAAACACGATTACTGTCATTTGATACGATAGAAAATAATCGCGAATATAGGTCTGTTTAAACAACTTTCCCCGTTTCATTTGAGTTGTATTGGGATTAGAATTTTCAAACGTATACCAAAAGAAAGGTCATGTAAAAGCGGATGGTTCTCGGCAATCACATTATGAATTTTAATATATATAAAAATATAATACCGAAAATACGTAATTTCCTACTGCCGACGCGCTCTCTCCGGCGTCGTTCAGTCCCGAGCGGGATGTAATGGAGACAGGACGTATCGCTCGTTTGCAGAGCGCACCGCAGGATTACGAATTATTTTATCGTCAGTTACGAATGTCATCATCACTTATTGATAAATATATTACATCTAGGTTTAGTTTGTAAATAGGTATTGTAAATTTTTAGTAAGTAATAATACTGTATATAAGTAAGAAGTATAGTTTTAAAAATATCGTTTTGATTATTGGACAAGATAACGACTTGATAACAACAGCATAGTTAGGTAACAGTACTTTAGAAAAATATTGATTTGTTGTATATTGTGCATGATTTATAGTATTATTGTTGTATTGGGTACCTACCTAATACAATAATTCACACTTTTATTCTGTGTACCTATATACGGAAATAAAATGTGAGATGTGCCTAAAAGCTATAAAAGTGAATTTTATAGGTACTAATATAATTTTATATATACCTACCTAAATAAATACAAATATCCGCAGTTACCTACTTAGTGGTATTTATGGTTACTGCCCCACCCTCGTGGGTAGTAGCGTCATGTTATTTGGTATAACCTTCCTCAACAAATGGGCTAGAGAAGCAAATAAATCTTAGAAAATGGCCTGCTAGTTCCTAAGACTAGCGCGATAAAAAACAAAAAAAAAAAAATTTCCTTGTATTCAATAATTCTATTGACTATTTCTACCAATAATATCATTGATTTCCACATATTACCAAACACGGAACAATGGACACCTAATAATATTACAGTAATTATTTATCACGCCGAGGAAGAATGCACTGGTGTCACAGCTTAGAAAGGTAGGTAAGGTGTTCGGTAGGTAAGTACCTATATCAATTTGACCGACAAATAATAACGAAAACTAGAGTTTATTATTGGTTGGCGGAAAATAAGGGTTGTGGGTGTAGGAGTATCAATTCGTACGTATGTATGTATGTAAAATTTAACTTTTTTTCACTACTGCTTGCCGATGGCAGCGCCTAAAGGAGATCACCCAAATGGGGCTAATTTTTATTTTGCCGGCCAATCAATAAATTGTGTTATTTTAGTAGAACTCACTGTTGTAAACATTTTAACTATTACACCAAACTTCTAAGTCAATAGGCTTGCGTCCACTAAGAATAAATCGGTTTGATTGTAGTATCTATAGATCCATTATGATTTTAAGGTAATATTTTCTTGGGTTTACGCGAATGTTACACATTGAAATTAAACTACAGTTTACGGATTTTATCGCGTTATATTGGTTTCACTAGTTATTTGTTATTACATTTAAACCGAAAGATCTAGAAACTACATTTTTATTACTAGCCGACGTTTCGAATTCTTTACAGGATTCGTGTTCACGGCAGACTGAGGTGATATTTGTCTTTGTCTTGAATTTATAAGTTATCTCAAAGTACCTGAACATTTTTCAACTATTGGTGTTACTATCTACGCAGAATGTGCTCACTGTGTCTTGATGTCTTCTGGTGACTTTGTCCTTCTTGGGTTTCATTAGCCTGATAACAGGATGTTTGATGGATGAGAATGTTCCTCCAGCTTGGGACCCTGTTATCAGGCTAATGAAACCCAAGAAGGACAAAGTCACCAGAAGACATCAAGACACAGTGAGCACATTCTGCGTAGATAGTAACACCAATAGTTGAAAAATGTTCAGGTACTTTGAGATAACTTATAAATTCAAGACAAAGACAAATATCACCTCAGTCTGCCGTGAACACGAATCCTGTAAAGAATTCGAAACATCGGCTAGTAATAAAAATGTAGTTTCTAGATCTTTCGGTTTAAATGTAATAACAAATAATCAGTGAAACCAATATAACGCGATAAAATCCGTAAACTGTAGTTTAATTTCAATGATTTTAAGATGTCAATAAAGTTTATTATCTAATATATAAAATTCTCGTGTCACAGTTTTCGTTCCCATACTCCTCCGAAACGGCTTGACCGATTTTGATGAAATTTTTTGTGCTTATCCGGTATCTATGAGAATAGGCCAACATCTATTTTTCAAAAAAAAAAAAAAATTTGCAAAACAACGTTTGCCGGGTCAGCTAGTTTATTATAAAATGGTAAGATTAATGTAATTTTTAGGATTCTAAAACTAAAAAATTATGTTTTTATTCTTGTGACAGTGAACACCAATCAGAGAGCATTACGTCAAACAGTACGTCCACCATTCATGTTGTTGACGTTTTAGTAGTAAATACAACTAAAAAGTAAAAGTTTCTACCTGTCAAATCGAATATAACAAAATAAATGTGGGTGCATCAGACCAGACTTCATTCACGGATTGTTTTGTTTTGTACTTTGTGATATCACTCAACCGCTATGATGGTTTACAGCGTCTTAGTGTCAAATTCAAAAAGTTTTTTAAAAAGCCGTAATTAGTAATATTGCTGACTGATTTTTGAAGAAAAATCAGGTATTTCAATTTAACATCTAATAAAGGAACGAATCAATCGCTAATTACATTTTAGGATACAAGCGTATTCTCTGAGACAATATTTAGGTTTGAATGTATGTCTAAAAGTACCGTAGAGCAGTTTTGTTTTGACAAAAGTGATAAATCAAAGAGGTGAAACGGCAGTCAACTATACGTTTTCAGCCTTACGTGAAATACGTGAGCCTTAAAATGCAGTGGACTCATTAAAAAAGTAAAAAACATATTTTTAAATACTCCTGACCAAATATAAAAATTTCGTCTAAACGTAGGAATGTCTATGAGCGGTCAGGTACAGATGTCTTGCATGATGTACAGGCATGGCACTTTGGTTGAAGAGATGTTGCGTCGCGACGTTCTCACTTTTCAATGTTTCGGTCGGTTCTTGTAGAGAAAAGGCCAGTCAGAAACGCCTGGATATCACTATAGTGACAGCAGCCGCAACCCTGTCCAAGAACGGTGCTACAAATGTTGGCGGAATGCCCCGCTTATGCGTCCCAGCGCCGTGAACATCACCATCTTAAGCCTTTTCCGACCATTTTGGTGTAGACCTCTACAACAAATTCCTTTCCGTTCTGTTTTGGGCAGTCTTCAACCAATTACTGCCTGCTATCTTTATGATGTCTTTTTTCCATCTCATTTGCCATTCCAGCTAGTCATTTACAATCCCATGGTTGCCATTTTAATATTTGCTTGCACCATGTTTCGGGATTTCTGGCTACATGTCCGGCCGCTACTCTTTTGGCAACATCTGGTACTAGACTTTCTTTTCGGAGCTATTTATTCTTCTTTCTGTCTCTGAGTGTCACTCCTGCCAGTTTTCTCTCCATTGCCCTTTGAACAACTTCAAGTTTCTGTAGCGCTGCCTCTGTAGTAACCCAAGTTTCGGCTCCGTAGGTGAGCACTGGCAGGACGCACTGGTTGAATATTCTTGCTTTTTGTTGCTTCGTAAAAGCAAATGCCAGTTTATCGAAAGCAGCCCAACCCAAATGGATACGTGTATCAATCCTGTTCACTTGGTTTGCTTTGCCCATCTTTATTTCTTGCCCTAGGTATAATATACTATTTATAGAAGAATTCTAATCGGGTACATCCTACTGCAATTGTTATTCCGCTGGAGTTTTCACGGGTCATGTTGCGAATTGGCCGTAAACTGATCGCGGCAATTGTTACATAGACTACAGGCCCATGTCCAAAATGGATGGGTCATATGAACCACCAGGTGACGTATATAGGACGATATAAGAGCATCAAATAATAAGATTCAGCTCTATGCCGTCACTTGTAAGCTGTCCAACTGAGTGCCGGTGAGAATTTGATTTTCTGACAATATCCAAAAAATTACCGACTTTGTAGCGCACCATTTTTTTACGGCACTGCGCGCTTTCTTATTATTTATCATGGATCTATCGAAGGTCATAATGCCGTACAAAAATATATGACCGAAATGCGTACTCACTCTACCTGCACTTTTGAATTCTCATCAGCACTCAGTTGGACAGCTTACAAGTGACGGCATAGTGCTGAATGTTATTATTTTATGCTCTTATATCGTCCTATATACGTCACCTGGTGGTTCGTATGACCCATCCATTTTGGACATGGGCCTGTAGTCTAACAGTCGTACATTCGCTACCTGCCCTGCCCATAGTCTGGTGCGTGATGGCTTAGTACGTCACCGTCTCTTTCTGTGAGGCAGTAATGCTTATCAAGCAGATATTTCGCTCTTGGCTTACTACCTGTCATTACCTGATGCCATTTAAATTGCAACATGCACGTTATTTTAGGCAAAAAAATACCAGTAATTACTTAGGATTTATTTTAGGAACAGAATAGATTCTTTGAGCTGGAATATGATCTCACAGACTGCACTTAGAACCTTAGTGTAGTAATAAAAAGTGTTTATTTCGTAATATTCTATAAGTTTATTTTAGTTGGCCGGCACCATACATACATAGACATATATTTAGTACATATAGCCGGCACTTTTAGAATAGCCTAAATTTGTATGGAGCTGGGTGATCTCCTTTATTATGCATGCACGTGTGTTTGCATGAGTATATATTGCTATAACTATTGCCCTGTAATAAAAATCTTGTGTATTATTGATCTTTTTCCGGTACTTTTTTGACAGAGTAGTATCTTAGAGATTGCATAGTTAAAATAAATATAACAAAATGTAATCATTGGTGATTAAAAGTAGCTATGAGTATCTTACCCTTTATGTGTATTATTGGTTCTATGCCGTTGTTTTGCTGACAGTAGCAACGAATTAATTAATTTATATAAATCTAATCCTTTTCCCTAAGATTGATATCGAACAAGCGATACTTTCGCATTGCGAGCGATCATAATTTTTTTTATAATTTACAACAAACATAATGTTCATAAAATTATCTACTGACTAGAGGACGCCAGCAACTACGCCTGCATTTTTAAATTTACCCGTTTTGGCCGATCCCGTGGAAATTTCGGGAAATCCCTTCTTAGTGCACCTCTACGGTTCACAAGGAACATACATGCCAAATTTCAATTTGCTGCGCCCAATAGTTTCGGCTGTAGCGTGTCTGTCAGTCAGTCAGTAACGCAAGGATTTTATATATTAAGATTACTATTGTCACTATAAACAAAAGCAATTTTGGAAAACTACTTTCAAATTTCATAAAGGTTTATTCAAAACAGAAACGTTGCAAATTATTTATACTCGATAAGTAAGTTTATATTTCAATTGATTTACTGCTTCAATTTTCTATACTGTGGCGCGAAAGTGTTATACCTACATATGGCGGCAGTGGCGTCGCGTCTCGCGTCGCGATTGATCGTAATTATACTCGCGAACTGGGGAAGAGGGGAGCCTCAAAAGCTTTGAGCGCTCGGAAATCCTCGCCTTAAGGTACTGTTACTTTGCGTTGATTTTCTGTGAGAGGGTAGTACTTCCCCGGTCGAGCCGGCCCATTCATGCTGAAATCAGCAAGGCTCTACTACCTTTTTTTATTTAGTGGATACCCGCAGGTACGCCCGCATATTTATCCAGATCCTATGGGAATTTCGGGCAATCCCTTCTTAGTGCACCCCTACGGTCTCCAAGGAACATACATGCCAAATTTCAGCTTCCTGCGCCAAGCAGTTTAGGCTGTAGCTTGTCTGTCAGTCAGTAAGTAACGCGCAAATTTTATGTCTACGGATGTTTGCAGTAGGTTTTAATCGTTTCTACCCGATCCCCTGGGAACTTCGGAAAATCACTTCTTAGTGCACCCCTACGGTCTCCAAGGAACATACATGCCCAATTTCAGCTTCCTGCGCCTAGCAGTTTAGGCTGTAGCTTGTCTGTCAGTCAGTCAGTAACGCAAGGATTTTATATATACAGATTACTTAATGATTCCACATTTGCATTTAGTAAGTTTGCAAAGCAAGGGTGTAGAACCACAAGAAAGATCATGACCACTCATTTGAAACGCTAATTAACAAGGAACATAAGGATAAATATATTAAGATTATAAGATTAAGACGGGCTTCTTCTCATAGAGAGAACAGGCCCGTGCCCAGCAGTGGGACAGCATACAGGATGTAAAAAGACCCTTAACGAAAACTGAAATCCTATGTTGTACCTATCAATACGAACATTTTTTACTTCGGCATCACACCTGGGAAATTACTGGTTCAGGAGATATTGAGGCTCAAAGTTAGCACAATATAGATTGCCATCGACACGCTAAGAAGAAGAAGTATGGATTTTTTTCTAAGTAGGTACAAAATCGATGCATTTACACCGCCAATATGTTCTTTAGATGCCCTATGACCCCATGGATAAGTAGGTATTTCGAGCATTGCACGCGCGCGCTTTTAATTGTGGTTTAAAATACATGTATACTTAAAAAAAATCGTTTCCCAGGTATTATTATTGGTTAGTATGACTTGGCATGATGTCCACAACGCGTAGACTTCGGCTTGGTGATAGGTCTTGTGACAACCTGTATATACAGGGCTGATGATGATGATGATAAGACTAAGATATGAAGTTTTATGCACAAAGACCAAAGATTTCTTAAATTTTTGGTCAAATTACCTGTCACCCTGTATAAGTAGCGGTATTAAAACTGCGTTATTACTTAGATAATGTTTTTATATTACGCACTTTATAAAAGCTCTAACTAAAAATACGATACAATCACAAACTCCGATGTCAGTTTATAAGTCAAATTGGTAGATTACTTACAAAAAACGTGACTTTAATCTAAATAAATCAAATAACTTTTCTGAGACTTCAAGTTTAAAAATTTAAAAACATGTCCACCTTTAAAATGTTTATCGGGATAAGTAAACAACGTACCGAAGATTTGTCGCTTATCCTACATACATATAATATGTATACATAGACTCACGCATGTTTCCCGGAGGGGTAGGCAGAGACTACGGAACGCCATTTGCAACGATCCTGACATACCTCTCTTGCTTCATTCACTTCCATCAAGTTTCTCATGCATGCTCTTCTGTTTAGGATACTTCTGACCTGTCTTTTTTTTAGGATGTCTCCAATCTGGTCAGAGAACGAGAGTCGCTTATCCTGACTGACATAATTATGTATATCTATCATCAGTATCATCAGAGCAATAATTATTGAAGCTAGAGACAGGAAATTTGGACAATGAGTTTCTATTATAAGTAGGTACCTAAGGAATGCTTTTCCAATATGTTACCTCTGACTGGGTAAAATAGGTAGAATATTTGTTTGAAATTCATTGGTTTTGAAGCAGAGGCAATTAAAAACTTAACTACTCAAAATACGCAATCGATTTAACACCTGGCTCATTAACAGAAAAGACGGGAAGTCGGGAAAAAAGTCAACATAAAGCTTCATCATCATCAGCCCTTTATACTGTCCCAGTGCTGGGCACGGACCTCTTCTCATTATGAGAAAGGTAAGGCCATAGCTGGCCAAGTTCGGGTTGGCAGACTTCACATGTCTTTCGAGAACATTATGGAGAACTCTCAGACACGCAGGTCGGAGTCAGGTTTCCGCCCGATGTTTTCCTTCACCGTTTAGCAAGCGATAATTAACAATTTAATACGCACATAACTCCGAAAAGTCATCGGTGCGCGCCGTGGATTCGAACCCGGACCCTCTGCGTAGCAGTCTGTCGGTCTCTCCAAATCTCAACGTCAAAAGGTCAAAACGCGTCATGTGAAACACGAATTTATTAATTTTTATAATTATATAAAACTTTTATAAATGACTTTCGAAAACTCGACACCGCAAGAACAAATCCTCAAAGAATGGCGGCATTTCGTCACCCTAGCTGAATGTCGTTCGAGATATGACGTCATAAAGTGACGTGTGCACACGATAATATGCGAACTGTGATTGTTGGCGAATACCAAGGATTGTTGGGCAATTTATTATGAATAATGAGGAGTTGAATTTTTAGGTAATTAATAAGTTGAAGTATTTATTTGGTTACTGTTTGACAGACAATTCATTGAGGCTTTTGGAGTGATAAACCCATACATGTTCCAACCTCAAGTGAACATGACGATTGATGTAGACATATTTATTTCTGCATTTTGGTTGTTTACAGCACGTCATAAATATGCGACTTACAAGTCAAAACTCTATTTTAGACAAATGACAAAACCTCTTGACAAGTAATTATTTTTAGGGTTCCGTAGCAAAAAATTGCAAAAAGTGGAACCCTTATAGATTCGCAATGTCTGTCTGCATGTGCGTCCGTATGTCACAGCCCTTTTAAAATGTATTTAATTTTCTTTCATATGTTCTTAATCTTTTTGGTCATGGGAGATTTTAACGCGAAACTGGGAGTCCATATAGATAGAATAGGCTAGTTGACGAAACATATTTTATAAGTCCGTCCTTTAGATTATTCAAAAATAAGCGATACGTATTTTTTTATTTGTAAATTAAACCAAAAATGACCAAGATATAGCTCATTATAGTTACGTATAACGTCACACCGTGCTGCATTTTTTCGCACGGGGTGACGTCACACGTAAATTTAATGGGCTATATCTTTGTTATTTTTTATTTAATCGAAAAAAGAAAAATACGTGTCCAATATTTTTTTTATAATCTAAAATACGGACTAATAAAATGTAATTATTTCGACCCTGGAAACTACCCTATTATACCACGCAGGACATCGTCTGATAGAGAAAATACTTTTGAAAATACGTCACATTTCCCAGAAACACCAGTAATACCGGTATGGTCGCCCTAGTTAAATGTCAATACAAACTATGACGTAATTCCGTGGATTGTACGTCAAAAATATAAGACACTTGATGAATGTTGGAAAACACTGGGCGTTTATGAGTCAATGTTTAATAATAAACAGTTTATTTCGGATAAGATTCGAGACTGCTGACGAATTGGAAACTATAGGTACAGTCAGCTTAGCATTTTACAAGGATTATTCACACCGGAGAAACACACAATGAGAGAGAAAGCCGGTACCTGTGCTTGTACTAGGATAACCAGATACTGAACACACTTGAGTATAGTTGATTGAATCAGGCGTTACTTGGCGGAACTCCATTGTAACCTTATGGAAGGAAAGAGGAACCCACCACGAACCCTCGGATTGACCACCCCAACTATTGCAATAGAAAAAGGTTGACAATACCGAACTCCTCTAAAAGGATAAGGGATATAGGAATGGTATGGGTTCCAGGAAGATACCTGACTTGCAGTATCCCGCTGTATGCGCCGACTATTCTTCGACACGTGTTTCGCCTCTGCACGAGGCATCCTCAGGAGCGATGGGCAACGACTCGTTGTGAGTGAGTCGAATGACTCGTTGCCCATCGGTTATCCTTTTAGAGGAGTTCGGTATTGTCAACCTTTTTCTATTGCAATAGTTGGGGTGGTCATTCCGAGGGTGAGTGGTGGGTTTCTCTTTCCTTCCATTAGGTTACACTTGAGTATTCTTAAATCTGTTTAATACTAAATTCTTGCGTTACTGACAGACATCGCACAGCCAAAACTATTGGGCGTAAGAAGCTGGAATTTAGCATTCTGTGCGGGTATCCCATCCATGTTCCTTGGGGACCATAGAGGTTCACTTGAGACGGAGGATCTCAGGTAGGATGCCGGGGTTCAAGAGAAACACTGCTAGGCTGAACAGGTTCTTTATTATGTCTAACTACCGCTTACATACAGTATGACCGAACTAGGTAAGCACTGGCCTGAGGGCTGGAGTGTAGACTCCTGCTGCTCTCCGACGCTCGCAGGGTAGCCTGCTCGTAGGGTCGCCGGTAAGCTGGCCGAAGTGCACGCTGCGCAGGCAGCTCGGTGGTCGAGGTGTAGGCTGAGTGGAGGCTCAGGCGATGCAGCCGATGTGGGCCAAGCGGTAAGGCTCAGGCGTAAATGGTAAAGAAGGTGGAAGATGGGATTTGCCGAAATTCCCCAGAGACCGGAAGGAAACGGTTCAAATAGAAAAAAATGCGAATGTAGCTGCGAGCACTATCGAGTATTGCATAAAGTTTATTCAAATTGTAATTAATTTACTCAAAATATTTATAGTGGGAAAAGATACACAAAATACTACACGCTGAATGTAGGTATTGGGTTCGATTCTCTTTTGATATATGCATTCGTAATATTATAAATGCAAAAGTTTGTTTGTTTTTCCTTCGTCAACGCTAAAACTTTGCAATACTTAATTGAAAGAAATTCAATCAAATTTTGACATTATACCTATGTAGGTATATAGTCAAAATATGATACGTTAGTTTTTGCCAAAGTAGCAAACACGCGGGCGAAAATTTGTAGCATACAAACCAAGTGCAGTGCAGTAGATTAGATTAGATTAGATTAAAACTCTTTATTGTACACCAGAAAACAAAAACGATACAAGAGTACAGTGATCATATTTACACAACTAAAACTAGTGGTACAAGGGCGGTCTTATCGCAAATTGCAATTTCTTCCAGACAACCAAGAATGGAATACAAGAATTAGTGACTGTGAGAATGGGTAGGTTGGTGTACTTCAAAGAATAGTGTATTCTGATGAGCTCAACAAAACTAATACAGTAAATCATCTGAAAGACAAATCTTGTAAATAATATACATATTTGTTCAAAATGCATTTTCGATCTCGGTGTCATAAATAGTATCCTCGTAAATTAACTATTAATTAATGATAAATAGTAAATTGAACAAAGTGTCAAACTATGTGCCAACGACGAAATATGTGTCAAATTAGAATGACATTTATAAGTGTGTAAGCACTGAATACAGATTTACATAGAAGCGCATTTCTTAAGGATTTCGCCGAATCCAAGTGGCGACTGTCGCCAATGTAGTTCGTAGTTGGCGCCGTTGGCGGCGCTGGGGTAGTTCTCCGTCTCTCTTGCTCTCGTAGTTAAGATACACAGGAGGAACGTTCGTCTCTCTTGCACTCGTAGAGACAGCTGTCACTGCGCGACTGCCACGCCGCCAGGCGGCAATTTGGGTCACAGAAAGTTTGTCTACAGAGCGCCCATAAGTAATGCGCCTCTATGTAAATATCTGAGCTCTTTGGTGTTAGTAATACCAATTGGATGACAAAACTGTCAATTTAAAAATTAAATCGCATTTCGTTCAAAATACAGTGTGGATGTCTGTCAAAATACACAAACATACAAACGAGAACTGGCATTCTGCTTACTGTATGATGTGTTTTTTGTCTGTTACAGAAAAACTTAATTTTCTTTCTTGTACTCTCACTGAAACACAGTATATAAGGTTCTGCACCAAATACACTAAAACATTCAGACGGCAATAAAAACTAGCTCAAATTAGTAAAATGTTCACACGCACATTACAGTTTAAGGAATGATGTAATTAGTGAAGAATTATTCGCTGTAATTTCAGCATTCCACGCCAAATAAAACTTCGACTATGTACCCAAACTACCTAATATGAATATATGTCAATGCCTAATATACATATAAGACCAGTTATGGAAACATGCCAACTTCTGTCACATAAGCCGAGCTTTTGTTCAACGGGTTTTGATAAATCGCCACATACAAAAATATCTAGTTTACACATTGTATTATTAACGCATAGGGTTCCCACCAAGAACTTAGGGTCCCAAGCCAACCTCACCTGCAAGTGGTCCACCTGCCGATCAACGGACGAGGCTCTGGCAAACAAAATGTCCCAATAAGCGGCAATAGGCTCGCCACCTATTACATGGGATCAAAACACTGGCGAAAAGTGGGCGTTTAATATGCCTCTGCCTACCCCTTCGGGGAAACAGGCGTGAGTCTATGTACGTATGTATATATAAACATATAATAATAATGTATGTATTATTAACACGGAAGCACAGATTACTAAATAACGGAAGCTGCAAAAATGATCGTGAATATATTGAATATCATAGGCACATTGAGCTTATGCCATCAGCTTATTATAGTTCTCTGTTTGACGTAGGTTCTCCTCATAATATACACGCTGATTTTTAATTGGTTTTGGAGCGAAAGCCATCTTATTACTTATCGTTAATAGAACCTAACCAGCTAATAATATTTGAAATATAAGCTAAAAAAATCTTGAGAAATTAATTAATTTAATAGTTCGAGAACACGAAGTATCAGTTCGCCGCACACTGGCGAACTACGAGCGATCGTGTCACACACACACTGGCATTAGTCAACAATAGTCATTGAACCGTTATTCCCGGCCTCCCGCTCCCCACCATGCGCGCGCGCCACCCTCCGCTGCAGGGCGCCAGCGGGAGGCGGGGGCGCGGCGGGGTGCGGCCGTGCGGCGCGGGCGCAAGTTGACCTTCAGTCTTAAGAAATTAGGTCAATGGGACAGTCGTATATCACGCTCCCGTCACTCTGTGTCCGTGTTACGTAATAAAACTACAATCGTGCATCCTTACAATACTGATGTGTTAGCTGGTGGATTGATAGGCCGCAACCTGACGTGACTCCATAGGGTTTTATTAGTTGATCGAGGTTATAAGATTTGTGTACAAAGAAGAAACGGAGTCGCGAGAACGCGAGAAACATGTGTGTGCAAATGTGTAAATTGATTGTGATATAAGCAGAAGACTGTAAAGGTAAGTGATTTGTTTACTGCTTGTCGTAAATACCTACGTTGATAAGTAACGTGTTTTAAACACGCCAGAAATAAGTAAATACCTAAATTCGGCTTTTACTAGTTATTGAAAATGACTATGTACCAACGATTAATACGTAAATAATAATAAGTTCTTCTTTTCGTCTACTAGTTTATTATGATTGCGTGAACCCACAGCTTATTTCTGTGACTTACGAAGGAATAGGTAGGTACAGCTATTTAGTTACATGTGTTTATTATTTTAATCATTATTATGTGCTTAAAATTATTGAAGTTGTCATCGTAATTAATTTGTGTTTCGTAAGTACGTAAATTAGGTATCACTATCCATCCGTAGGTACATCTTATCTTCGGGCCTCACTAGCGGCTAACGTCAATGTCTGCTAGCGCGATAATTATTGCGATAATTTTTAACGCGCTAAAGTAGGTGGCTACACTTGAAACGTCAACGTGAATGCCCATCATTGGAGATAAAAACGCCAAACGCCAATGTTAATGCCGTTGTCAAATTATTACACGGTTAACGTACATTACCGCAATAATTAATGGCATTTCTCGTTAGTATGGCTCTAACAGAAGTACTTTGCTGACTCATACGTGTTTTATGTGTAGTTAGTTACCTACTGTTACACGCGCTGTACTGTACCTAAAACAGCTGTTGACCTCGCCGCGCGACGTCAACAGCTGTTTTAGGTACCTACAGCGCGCCGACGAGTCGATCGACGATCGAGTCGCACGTTACTACTTATTTCCTAGAGTTATTAACTTTTATAACTTTTTTATTTTACGTGATAGGTAAATTTTGATTTTGAATATGAATAGCAGATATTTTTTCCAACGTGAGGTTTTTTTTTCCTAAACCAATAAAAAATCAGCGTGTATACATCATGTGAAGTCTTCTAATATTCAGCCAAATCCGGTTAAGCCCGGCTTCCACCGCGAGCGGAACGGACCCATTAATGACTCCTTTTTCATTTCTAAAGAGCGGACCGAAGACATAAATGAGTCCTTTCAACTCGCAATTGAATTTTACAATGAAGTATTCCCACCAAAAAGAGTTGAGCCGAACAAACGAGTAAAATATGTCCGCTCCGTCGCAATCTTGCTGTTAGAAATGAAAAAGGAGTAATTAATGGGTCCGTTCCGCTCGCAGTGGAAACCGGGCTTTAGACTAGTAAGCGGACTCCAGGTTGAAACTGGGACAACGCTAGGAGCATGATGAGATACATATTTTTCTTATTATCTATAGAGCTTGTGTCAAAACGTTTCTCTTAGATGTAAATAGAAATGCAGAAATAAAAGGACCCGGATTCGATACACGGACATGTGAAGTCTGATTACCTGCACTTTCAGAATGGTGGACTATGGCCTAACCATCGTCAAAGCGAGAAAAGTGCTGAGTTCAGAAGTGGGATGGCCAGAGTTTTGCCTCAGGACTAGGACCTATAGTATTATCTTTTCTTTTTTAAATTATCTTTATTTCTTTGGGGGCTTTTGATCTTTCATTAACCAGCCCCATCGTAACTTAAATCTAGTCTATCCATTTCTAATCTTACTCAATATATTATAAACTAAAGTGGCCGCTGTCGATAGAGGCTCTGATAATATACTTTGCATAATACCAACATCTATAAAATTTATGTTTAGTCTATTTACCAGAGCCTCTCTCACAGCTCTAGTTCTGCCTTTTCTTTTACCTTTCTAGATGTTTCATGCCGACAAAGTTCAGTTCGTTTTTCTATACATTGTTTTGACAATTACCTGTAAAGAACAAAACTAAGAATTAACTTTCATCAATCATTTGTAGTGTACAAACTTTTTAACTTGCATATTTTATTAATTAAACAAATTACACGCTATATAATATTTTTATGTATTTGATATAATACAGGAGGCAGCGATAGCCTAGTGGAGATATCAACAGAGTGCCATGCAGAGGGTATCGGGTTCGAATCCACGGCGCGCACCAATGACTTTTCGGAGTTATGTGCGTATTGAATTATGAATTATCGCTTTCCCCGTGCCTCGGAGAGCACGCCCTGGTTGTGATGAAGATCATTGACAGTCGTAATAGGAAGGCAGTGCCTATGAATAAAACTGATACTAGTCTAAACCATGGAATATAGCTATCCCTTTGGGTTGCGGAGGTCAGACAGGCAGACACTCTGTGGAAAAGCTAATATTTAGTCATATCCGGTTAGACTAGAAAGCGGACCCCGGGTTATAACTGGGATAACGCTTGGAGGATGATTTGATATAAATATAAACAATTGTATCGATGTTCAAAGAATTGCGGTGATCGATTTGGCAAAACGTGAGATTTAGACCGAGCTTCACTAACTCCTGATAGGCTTTATCTTCAAGATAAATTCATAGCAGGAACGTGTGAATGAGTTATCTGGCATATAACTTTACCAGGTACTTATCAGACAGCGGTAAAAGTGGTCCTTAGTATAACACGGTTCCCGTTATCCCACTTAGGGTATACAACTCTAAACATAACACACACAATAAAGGTCATCGCACGGGAATGAACTCGCGACCTTTCGTCGTTATCAGTCGATGCCTAACCACTTATGAGTCATCAGTCATCACACTCATCGAACTATAATGACGACAGTCATCGATGATTCATGATCATTTGTGGATATCCTTGGATTTTTATTGAATGATTGTAAGGTGTAGTGAGAGATATTGAGAACGAGTTAAAAACAAATACTTAATCGTATCGGAAAGATTTGTTGGATATTTTTATTACGTACTAGGGAATGTCCGCAGCTACGTCAGCGCAATTTATTTACATGCAACACGTGGGAATTTCGGGAAATCCCTTCTTAGTGCACCCATCCGGCCTCCAAGGAACAAACATGCATAATTTCATCTTCTTGGGTCCAATAGTACATACATACATACATAGACTCACGCCTGTTTCCCCGAAGGGGTAGGCAGAGGCATATTAAACGCCCACTTTTCACCAGTGTTTTGATCCCACGTAATAGGTGGCGAGCCTATTGCCGCTTATCGGGATATTTTGTTTGCCAGAGCCTCGTCCGTTGATCGGCAGGTGCACCACTTGCAGGTGAGGTTGGCTTGGGACCATAAGTTATTGGTGGGAACCCTATGGTCCAATAGTTTTGCTATATAATTATGTTATCTGTCAGTCAGTCAGTAACGCAAGAATTGACGTATGAGTAATACAGATTGTAGTGAAATATAGTGAGAAATCCAAAAGTATATAGTGAAAAATTAACATATCGAAAAGATTTGTTGGGTTTTGTTTTATTACGCATATCGCATCGCATCAGAAGAATAAACATTACCTGACAAATGGTATAATCGTTGGAACCGGTCCCGACGTAGCTTAGAACCAGCTTATATGCTGGTTCAACTGTTTCAGAGAGTATATAAATCGGAGTACGAATCAAACAAGCTATCAATTTATATGACCACTGTCCAGCTCCCATCATAATATCGCATTGCCACGTAATTCACATATTTATGCAAAATTACATTACTGTAGCATAATAGGTATGTGTCAATGTCAGAAATTAACCGAAATGTGTATTCACAATTGTTAAAAAGTGAACAAAAAAAAACATTTAATCCTGGGCTTTTTGCTCACTGTGTAAAATATTTTTAAAATGTTATTTATTTATGTTAAATAATATAATACTAGAGGACCCGTGCTGCTCCACAGCATATTTTAATATTATAAAAAAGCTCTTACATATAGGTATGATGAGTACATTGTAGCCTTATTTAATAAGTAAAAAGATGATATTCTTACCAAAAATATAATATCACAAAACTTCTTTTCTCACAACATTGGCTTTGCGTTGCAACTTAGGTATCGTGAAATTTCCACCTTGGCATTGCTGAATGGTTTGCCGCGCAATAGGGATATATATAATACTAGCTGACCCGGCGAACTACGTATCGCCTTTTTAAAGTACCTTTCTTAAGACGGCGGATGGGTAATCAAAGATGGCGAATGGGAAATTTCAATAAAATAATATATTGATTTTCCGTCTGCCATATTTGATCACAAAACAGATGTTATATACGAATGCCACATCCGTTATAACGGCGGAGCCGATACCCATATTGATTTAATAGAATTTTCCCATCCGCCACCTTTGATTTTCCATCCGCCATCTTCGATTGCCCATGCCATCTTTGATCACGAAATATATGTTGTATTTGCATTCCTCATAGCTTAAAACATCGGAGAGGATACCCATATTGACTTTAAATATTTTTTCATCCGCCATCTTTGATCACGAAATAGATGGTGTATTTGGATTCGCCATCCCTTAAAACATCGGAGACGATAACCATATTGATTTTTTAAAATTTTCCCATCCACAATCTTTGATTTCCCATCCGCCATCTTTGATCACGAATTAGATGTTGGATTTGGATTCCCCATCCCTTTAAATATTGGAGACGATACCCATATTGATTAAAAAAAAAAATCCCATCCGCCATCTTTGATCACGAAATAGATGGTATTTTTGAATTCCCCATTCCTTAAAATATCGGACACGAAACCCATATCGACTTTAAAAAGAAATCCCGTCCGCCATCTTTGATTTCCTATCCGCCATCTTTGATCACGAAATAGATGTTGTATTTGGATTCACCATCCCTTAAATCATCAGAGGCGATACGCATATTGATTTTTAAAATTTTTCCCATCCATCATCTTTTATTTCCCATCCGCCAACTTGAATCACGAAATAGATGTTGTATTTGGATTCTTCATCCCTTTAAACATCGGAGACGATACCCATATTGATTTTTAAAAAAAATCCCATCCGCCACCTTTGATCACAAAATAGATGGTGTTTTTGAATTCCTCATTTCTTAAAATATCGGAGACGATACCCTTTAGACTTTAAAAGAAATCCCGTCCGCCATCTTTGATTTCCTATCCGCCATCAATGTTGTATTTGGATTCTCCATCCCTTAAATCATCAGAGACGATTATTTGGATTCTCCATCCCTTAAATCATCAGACGATACCCATATTGATTTTTAAAATTTTTCCCATTCGCCATCTTTGATTTCCCATCCACCATCTTGAATCACGAAACAGATGTTATATTTGGATTCCCCATCCCTTTTAACATTGCAGACGATACCAATATTGATTTTTTTAAATTTTCCTATCCACCATCTTTGATTTCCCATCCGCCATCTTTGATCACGAAATAGATGTTGTATTTCGGTTCCCCACCCCTTAAAATATCGAAGGCGATATCCATATTGATTTTTAAAATTTTCTCATCCGCCATCTTTGATTTCCCGTCCGCCATCTTGGATCACTAAATAAATTTCATATTATTAATCAGCGTCCCGAAAATCTCGAAAACGATACCCATATAGATTGTATCCTATTCGTTTAGCCTTTTTTTGCCTTTGACCCAACCCTCTCCCCCTTCTCGTTTGACCATTTTATTATTTTTGTCTGGCCCTTAAAAGTTGTGGCGTAATTTTATATAGCCTATAGCCTTTCGGAATAATTGGGCTATCATAGACAATAACAATTTTTAAAATCCGACTGCTAGTTCCTGAGATTAGCCGACATTATCTTTTAGCCTTTTTAGCCTTTTGCCCAGCCCCAAAGGGTCGAAGCGTTATGTTATATAGCCTATAGCCTTCCGGAATAACTGGGCTATCGTATACAAAAAGAATTTTTCAGATCCGACTGGTAGTTCCTGAGATTAGCGCGTTCAAACAAACAAACAAACTCTTCCGCTTTATTATATTGGTATAGATAGTATAGACTAGCTGACCCAGCGAACTCCGTATCGCCTTTTTAAGAGTTTTTATTTAATTCCCTTTTTTCCAAGCCCCTTTTCCAAAGTAACTATTGACTTAGCGCTTAATCTCTTATCATTCCAGGGTCTATAAATGACGCAAAAACAAACATAGACTTTTATATATTATTGAATTCCCCATTCCTTAAAATATCGGAGACGATACCCATATCGGCTTTAGAAAAAATCCCGTCCGCCATCTTTGATTTCCTATCCGCCATCTTTGATCACGAATTAGATGTTGTATTTAGATTCGGCATCCCTTAAAACATCGGAGACGATAACCATATTGATTTTTTAAAACTTTCTCATCCGCCATCTTTAATTACTCATCCGCCATCTTTGATCACGAAATAGATGTCGGATTTAGATTCCCCATCCCTTTAAATATCGGCGAAGATACCCATATCGACTTTAAAAAAAATCCCATCCGCCATTTTTGATTTCCTATCCGCCATCTTTGATCACGAAATAGATGTTGTATTTGGATTCACCATCCCTTAAATCATCAGAGACGATACCCATATTGATTTTTGAAATTTTTCCCATCCGCCATTTTTGATTTCCCATCCGCCATCTTGAATCACGAAATAAATGTTTTATTTGGATTCCCCATCCCTTTAAACATCGGAGACGATACCAATATTGATATTTTAAAATTTTCACATCCGCCATCTTTGATTGCCCGCCCATCCGCTATCTTTGATCACGAAATAGATGTTGTATTTCGATTCTCCACCCCTTAAAATATCGAAGGCGATACCCATATTGATATTTAAAATTATCTCATCCGCCATCTTTGATTTCCCGTCCGCCATCTTGGATCACTAAATAAATTTCATATTATTAATCAGCGTCCCGAAAATCTCGAAAACGATACCCATATAGATTGTATCCTATTCGTTTAGCTTTTTTTTGCCTTTGACCCAACCCCCTTCTCGTTTGACCATTTTATTATTTTTGTCTGGCCCGTAAAAGTTGTGGCGTAATTTTATATAGCCTATAGCCTTTCGGAATAATTGGGCTATCATAGGCAATAATAATTTTTAAAATTCGACTGCTAGTTCCTGAGATTAGCCGATATTAAGTTTTAGCCTTTTTAGCCTTTTGCCCGGCCACAAAGGGTCGAAGCGTTATGTTATATAGCCTATAGCCTTCCGGATTAACTGGGCTATCGTATACAAAAAGAATTTTTCTGATCCGACCGGTAGTTCCTGAGATTAGCGCGTTCAAACAAACAAACAAACAAACAAAAAAACAAACAAACAAACAAACTCTTCCGCTTTATTATATTAGTATAGATATATATTCGGGGTAATACAAATCTCCTTTATTGGGCGGATACCATATAACTGTAAAAAGTATTTACACATACAAACTACTTAGTACAAAGCAAACTTGGGCCAATATCATAGAGCCAATATGGCGACTGTGATTTGTCTGTCAGAACCATTAGAATTTAACAAAATACTCGACAATCCGAATTTTGCGGATATATCTTGTCGACTCGAAATCTTTATTTTTTAATGTTTTATTATTCAGGTAAGGTTTCGATGTACTCCTTGACGACATTATTAATATAAGATTATCGACAGCTGTGAGAATCTTTTGGAGTTAACCAGATAATTGTGACTGTCAATTAATTATAGACAAATAATTTGCAATAAAATAAAATTGCGACTATAATTAAAGATCTAAGCTATCCTATCTCTCAAGTTGGACCAGACTGCTCACGGTATGCCAATTTAATTTAAAATCGGTTAAGTAGTTTAGGAATCCATCGCGAACAAACATCGTGACAGGAGATTTATATAATAATAATAATATTAAGATAAGTTGAATGTCCACGCCTATCTTCCTTCAATCTTACCCAATTTAAATGAGCATACCATCAAATGAAAGAGCTCTTTTCAGCGCGTGTTTTAGGCCTATAACGAAACGCATACCTCAATGAGAACCAGATATATAGAAGCAGAAAGTCATTGACTACGGCTACGAAAACGTAAAAAATGTATGGGAGAAAACTGTTTTTGCATATAACTTGATGAATGTGCAAGTTAGGTAATTTCTAATGCTTGATGACAAATCTATGCAGCGAGAGCTTTCATTTAAAAAAAATCATGCGAATCGGTTGGGTAGAACGGGCTGGCCGACTCGTATTATAAAACACAAATTCTTTTAATATATAGATAGTTTATTTGCATATTGGTTTTGACGTCCGCATCTACTGAGGAGCCAGTTGCACATGCGTCCGGCAATATGCTGAACTGGCCTCCTATTTTTATGCTGGCGACAGGCGTGTACAGATTTATTGTTATCTCTTTTTTGTTCATATTGTCTTGTTTATTGATGTCTTTCGTCTGGTAGAAATAAACTCTTTTTTCTTTCTTTTTCAAAATGCAAAACTTCAGCTCAAAAACAAACACTTACCCAGTTTGAACCCGGGATCCGCTTTCTAGTCTAGCCGGATTTGACTGAATATTAGCTTTTAAACAGAACGACTGCCTGCCTGACCTCTGCAACCCAAAGGCATAGCTATATGCCATGGTTTTGACAAGTACAGTGTATTCATAGGAAGTGAACTAGTGATTCTCTATAACGTCTGTCAAAGATCTTCATGACAACCGGGTCCGACGGCTTAAGGTGTCCTCCGAGGGGGCAAGCGATGATTTCCAATTCAATACGCACATAACTCCGAAAAGTTATTAGTGCGCGTCGTGGATTCGAACCTTCTGCATGACAGTCTGTTGGTATCTCCACTAGGCTATCGCCGTCTATTTTCACGAGATACATATAATAGAACAAAATAAACAAAATAAATAATTCTACAAGATAACAAAATAAACAGAACCATTTTCAAAGACAACAAATAACGCTCACTACAAAATAACATTCGTATCGTAAACAAGAATTCCCAGTAGATAACATTATTTCTCTGAATTTCGTTTCATATTAACATGCTCATTTCCGTTCATCTTATAACTATTATACGGGAAATTTATGGATGGATGGATATCTATTAAGTATACCTACCTACCTACTACCTTCACCCGCACATTATTTTAATATAACAACCGTTTTCCTGATCTCGTGGGAATTTCGGGTAAACCTTTCTTAGTGCACCCCTACGGTCCCCAAGGAACATACATGCCAAGTTTCAATTTCTTGCGTGCAATAGTTTTGTGTGTGTCTGTAGTGCTTTGTCTGTCAGTCAGTCAGTCAGTCAGTAAGGGCAGAATTTTATAAATACAGATAATATAATATAATAAACGGATACATATAGTAGAACCTGATGATTTCAGCATGAATGCGTCGGGTCGACCGGGGAAATACTATATACCCTCTCTCACAGAATATCAACTTCTTTAATTCTATACTGTTACATTTCATTCAGTGACCCCCTTTTACCTCTCCGTTATCCCACTACTTCTCTTATTTCTCCACTTCTGACTTCTTCTGACACTTCTTCCTCCACTTATGACTCCTCTCGGCCTCGGTAGTAATCGCTTACCATCAGGGGACCCGTGAGCTCGTTTGCTAAAATCTATATTAACATTATAAAGCTGAAGAGTTTGTTTATTTGGCTGAACGCGCTAATCTCAGGAACTACTGGTCTGATTTGGAAAATTCTTTTAGATAGCCCATTTATCGAGGAAGGCTATAGGCTATATAACATCACGCTATGAGCGACGGGAGCGGAGCAGTAAGCCTTAATTAACGCGGATATAACCGCGGGCATCCTCTAAGCGTTTGTTTATTTGGCTGAACACGCTAATCTTAGGAACTACTAGACCGATTTCAAAAATTCTTTCAGTGTTAGATAGCCCATTTATCGAGAAAGGCTATAGGCTACCATGGGAGCGTAGCAATAGCCTTAAATAACGCGAGTGTAGCCGCAGGCTCATCTAGTACTCCATAAAGGCTAAGCTTCCTATCTAGCCCAGCACTCTCCCACAAAGGAAGCACAAAGATGTCAATGCACTGTGACATCATACGCCAGCCGACCCGCAGCCGCACGTTATGTAGGGCGACACGATTCAACGGATATGTATAACTGTGAATGATAGATCGATGAGAAACATGTGTTGTTACTACGTGATGACGTCATTTTGTAGCATGGCTATTGGAGTCTACCTCGATTCATGACCTCAGACAGTCTAAGGGGGTACCGACATGATATTTGAGGAAGGCGTTTCTGTCCGATCCCATGAGAATTTCTGGAAATCCTTCCTTAGAGCTCCCCTACGGTCGGCGAGGAACATACATGCCAAATTTTAGCTTATTGCGCCCGTTAGTTTTTGCTGTGTTTATATATGCCAGATTGTACCCCAATGGACTTTTAATTACGAAGAGTTTTTCCAAAACTCACACAGGATCGGGCAGACACGTTTAAATAAAATGTGCCTGCTTAGCTGCAGAGGCATCCTCAAATAAAGAATGATCTATTACATTACATTCGTCAGTAATCCTCAGGCTGTGCAGTTTCCTAGCTAACCTAGCAGCCTCTCCTTCAAAGGAAGCACAAAGATGTCTTTTCGTTTCAGGGGTTTTGAAAACCAGTGTGTGTTTCAAAAGACTCAAACCGCGAGCTGACGTAGTGTGTCGTGATCAAGAACATTGCTATAGCGATTAAAGTGATATTGGGGTTTATTTATTTATTTAATTCTTTATGCACATACATTGTGTACATTGGTGGACATAATGCCTTGTGGCATTCTCTACCTGTCAACCTTAAGGTGGTGCATAAATAATTATATATAGTATAACATATATATAAAAACATACAAAATATATAGTATATATACATACTTATACATAAGTCTATGTTGTACGCAAATAACGAGTAAAAAAGCGGGTAGACCATTTTACTCGATCGTAACATCACCCACAATACCCTCAGTATATTGCCCAATTACTTTATAATCAGTTGATAGTTTTTGTTGATCCCATAAAAAGCAAAGCACTGTTCATTGAAGAACACCATAAAGTACCCATTCACTCTGTCAATCTATCATTTATTCCATTCTTGGTTGTATGGAAGCAATCGCATTTTGCGATAAGAACGCCCTAGTACCACTAATTTTAAGTTTTTTTTAATTTAATCACTGTATTATTGTATTTTGTACATCTGGTGTAACACAGTAAATAATTTTCTATCTATCTAATCAGTCACGTGCTAATTTGCAATTGTATTATACGTCTTATATTGTGTATTCATTTGACTGAAATTATTTTTTTGCGCGGTTCGTAATGTGGGCACAGCTGAACCGTTTCTTCCTTATTGATATTAGGTACATATTGTATGTAATTAAAAATATAATTGCCTAGTTTTACTGCTGTCTGGTAAAGTCACAATTAAATTAATTTGAAAGATATCTCATACCAAATTAGATTCTTTCGTTATTTATCAGGAAGATAAGGCCTTATACATAAATGCCGAAACTGACATTAAATTATTAAACCCTTTACATAAGAGACCTTTGTTAACCAAATGACAGAAATACTAATAAAAAAATGAAGCACTTCATTTTATACGCAGGAGTAGGCCAGCAAGCCTTAGTATAAACTACTAAATTCGAAGTACACGCAACTGATTGATTACAAACCATAACAAACAGACGTAAATAAATATCTAATCATAGTAAGTATCTGTATAAATTGATTATCTAATATAAGTAAGAATAATACTTTTTTTTATATAGTAATAGGCGGCAAACGAGCAGACGGATCGCTTGATGGCAAGCAATTACCGCCGCCCATGGACACAAGCAACACCACAGGAGTCACAAGTGCGTTGCCACCCCTTGAGGTTGGGAAAAGGGATTGGATGAGGGAGAAGGAATAGGGGATAGGGCCTCCGGTACTCTCACTCACCGAGCGAAACGCAACAGTTTAGGTACTGTTACTAATACGTCGATTTTCTGTGAGAGGGTAGTACTTCCCCGGTCGAGCTGGCCCATTCATGCCGAAATCAGCAAGGCCTACAAGATACTAAACTATTTTTGTCTCTTGCATTGCTAAGATGGAAAGTGGATTGATTTATGTTTTAAAAAAGACTACTCCCGCACTAGGAATAAATCCTGAGTCGCGGAGGACTTTACAAACATACAACCAACGGACACAATGAATGCCGGAATGCCCAGACTCGAAACAACAATTTATGAATCACACAAAGTGTTGTCTCGTGTGGTGATCGAACCCACTATACTCGGCGCAGTGTCTGGCAGAGAGGCGCCCGTGCCGTCCACTGCGCCAACCGTGCAGTTGATTGCTTTCCAACTCCTCCAGTATCATCATTATTAGCCTGCGCGTGTCCACTGCAGGATAGGCTTCTCTTCTAGCTCGAATGTCGGCTCTTCATGTCCAGCCGCTACCAGACACTGAGTATATCTTCACTCCACCTAGCCGGAGGGCGTCCTACGCTACGTTTGCCAAGATGCGGTCTCTACTCTAGAATACGATTACTCCAGTTGTTGTCATTTCTGTAACTAATGACCAGCCCACTTTTACTTCAGCATTACTTAATATACTTCATCATCATCGGCCCTGTACATATAAACTGTCCGACTGCTGGGCACGGGCCTCTTCACTATAAGAAGGGTAAGGCCATAGTCCACCACGCTGGCCAAGTGCGCGTTGGTCGACTTCACATATCTTTCGAGAACATTATGGAGAACTCTCAGACATGCAGGTTTCATCACGATGTTTTCCTTTCACCGTTTAGCAAGCGATAATTAGCAATACTTACTGCTGATAAATTTTTTTCGGGCCACAAAACTATTTAACTTTAAAATAACGAGTATAAAACCTCGATGTTTATCCTGGTTACACATATGAAACAGTATTGAAACTAGTCCAAACAAAAACAATTTGAATATTCACAAGTTAGTGATGTTTGGCGATCGTGCCAACTGATTTGTCTGCGAGATTAACGAACTAATATGCATAGTAAATAAATATTTAGCACTCTCGTATTAAACATTCAAAGTCTGCCTCGTATAAAATTACCTATAATAGTGTAGAATATTTTTAGTTTGGTATCGCCACATACCATATGGTATCGCGATCTCCGTGTGGTGACGGATTAAGAATACAAAGCGTCAAGACAAGGAAAATACCCAAAAGAAATGGTTTGTTTGCAAAGAGACGGAAATGTCGACATAATACCCTATACCAGGGGTGCCAAAGCTGTGCGCCGAGGCGCCCTGGTGCTCCGTAGACAGTAGAAAGTAAAGAAGGGCGCCGCGAGCCGATCGTCTATCATTATCCGAAACCACAAATACTCAAGGGTATCTTTTAGAGTGCTGGCATCGGTACAGAACATAGCGTAGTAAAACTCTTTTTCCGCCATCGCTCACTCACCTAAAAGTGCCTAAGTGCTTGAAAACTGTTAATAACGTACCCGCGTTAGGTGCACTGAAGTCAGAAGTGGATAAAAAAAAATGAAGGCGGCGGTCATGATTGCTGCCCGTTATTGTCATATCTTATGAACTGATTGTCTCACAAGACCTGATCGCCCTTTCCACGGAACACCTGGCGAAGCTCACGTCGATCCATGATCCTTTTCATGCACAAACTCCACCATGATTCTACGTTCATCATATTTAATTTTTGTTTAAGTATACATAATAGTGTAATAAATAACATATATACAACATAATAAAACTAAAATGTAACTAAACTATCCTAAACTAAACCAGTAAAACTAAATAAATAATAATAACGAAATATAATTGGAAAAGAAAAAAACCCACTACGCCGCGTGAAAAAATACCTCCGCAACGCTGGGATATAGGTATAATAATAAAACAAAAAATGTTTTTCTTAATCCCTTCTTGTTCTTTTCTGTTTCAATTATTTTATAATGTAATAAGTTTCCTTCTTATATTAGAGCCACCGCCGACTAGCTTCTTTTAGCATCGGCGACCGGCGATTTTGCAACTGTATCGATGCTGCATCGCGTTTTAGCGACTCCCTGCGTTCGGACGCGGCGACCGTAGTGCTGTAGTGTATTGTTGGTGATCGGCCGAGTCGAATATCGATAAATTCATTTATTTTTTTCAACGTTGTAATACAATAATTGTACAATATCAGTAATATAGGCTTCTATAAAAAAACATAAATATACCAGTATAATTAAATGATATTCGTTAGAATGATGTTAAATTATGTTGTATTATTAATAGACTTATACTGTCGAAAACTGGCAAGTACCTAGTACTCTACATTATATGCTCTAAACAATAGATGGCATGGACAGTACTGCACTCATTTCTTCGTATTAATATTAACGTATGAATTGATAGATGATGCTCACTGAAAGTAATACGAGAACTGGTTTTTGGATGTAGGTAAAAAATACTGACTTTAGCTTGCTTAATATTTTCATCGGTAATTATGTATGTCCATACAGCGCCGACCCAAACAAATTGAAGTCAGGTAAGAGATGAAGAGAATAATGAGTGTAATATTTTTTTTTAGCTTCAATTTTGACACCAGTAGCTCGCAATGTCTTTTTTGGATAAAATATTTTTTTATTTAATTTGTATAAAAAATACTTTTGAAACTGACTTTTGAAAGAATGAGGAGAGGTGGTAAAGCCTCAAACCTACCCAGGTATCATCATCACAGAGTAAGTTTAAAATTGAAAAGACATAAAATCACGTTATTAATGGACGATCCCTTCGTTATTATTTTAAGTGACAGTCGCCGCGATCGGTATCTTCCAGTGTGCGGTGTAAGAATTCGGACGCTGCATCTGGATGCTAAAAAGCGACTGAATCGCCGGTCGCCGATGCTAAAAGAAGCTAGTATGCGGAGGCCCTTATGTATCTCAGCGATTAAAAAAAGGTAAATTCATATTGTGGATGTTTACATTTTTGTTCTTATTGCTCTAACCTAACTACTATTGTTGTAAGATTACATATAGAAGGATTTCTTTCGTCTGTGTCTTTTTCAAATAGCTAGGGCTGGGCGCCATGACAAAATACTAAATTCGTAACTGCGCCGCGGGTTATAAAAGATTGGGAACCCCTGCCCAATCCGTTTGGCCAGCGTGGGATGCCAAATCCTGCTATTGATTCACAATTCTATTGTGACGCAAATAGAAAAAGCCTGTGACCAGTAGTCTACACTTCTACACTAATATTATAAAGAGGAAAACTTTGTATTTTTGTTTATAATGGATAAACTCAAAAACTACTGGACCGATTTAAAAATTCTTTCACCATTAGAAAGCTACATTATCTGCGAGTAACATAGGCTATAATTTAGTTTAGACAAAATATTTGGGTTTTTCGGGTACGCGAAGTAGTTCCCTCAGGATGCGGGTGAAAACGCGGGAAACGGCTATTAGATAATAAAATGGCTGTTTGATGATCGCATTGAAAACCCCTGTAATAGGCTTTACGGTCATAATACGGTCGTAACCCCTTACAACGCACGTAGCCGCTCATCTAGTCAAATTAAACCCACTACATTCCCAGCCAGTCACGACCAAGGCCAAGAAGACCTTCACAACAATTTATCGTCAACGATGAAAATAGTCGGTTCTCGTGAAAGATCGCTTTGTGCGTTGTTTACTAGCCGCCATGTTTGAAAGATAAACATATGATGTAGGCGATAGAAGCGATGGGTTATATGCCTCGATGACCTGGGAAGGTCGGGTTTGACGTGGATGACTTTTGGGAGGTTGAGAGGGACTTTGGGGGGTTTTGAAAGGTTATGGAGATGGCTGAAGGTATGAGTTGGCTGAAAGTCAGTGCATTTTGCATGTGGCATTGCAGATAGTGCGTTCACGCTCAAAAGAGGCATGACTTTTGATTGGTGTGTCGTATGAAGGTCAGTTTTGACGTGGGGCATTACTTTCGGGAGGTTGAGGGTGGGGTTTTGGAAGCTTATGAAGATGGCTGATGCTAAGAGTTGGCTGCAAGTCAGTGTGTCATTTGTCATGATACGTTGTGCATATAAAAATAAAAATCAGAGTGCGCCGCTTGCGGCGCGCTGTGATGGTTCACGCTCTAAAGATAAACGACATTTTATTTTTACTGTCTCAACTAAGTAAAACTAAAATTATATCGGAATCCGAACTTTTGAAAATATCTAACCGTGAATTAGGCATTAAAACATAATGTGAAAATTCAACCGAAGTTCAATATTAGACAAGTGTGTTTTGATAAAAGGCTAATTAGTAATACGAGCATCTATTTAATTTAATTATTCTGTAGCCTGTACCTAGGACAACAGGCAAATTCTATTATCCAAACCAAAAACAACAGTCAAACAGGAAATGTTTGAAGAAAATTAACAATAACGAAATACGGGTGTTATTTCCCTGAAAACGATCTCTCTACCTCTAAAAGAAAACAAATTGATTAATGAAAAACAATTAAGTATAACTCTAAATATAATTCTAGAAATACAATAAGAATTATTGTATTATTCTTCTAAAGGTTAACGGATCTCACAAAAATTAATTCTTACTTAGTCCAAGATAAAATTAAATATTATTCTTTGCGGGTAGATAAACAACCAACCAACAACGTCTTAGAAAACTGTGTTACTTCGAATTTATAAATATTCTTGTTACTAAAGAATATTCTCTCTATACTTTTGTTTTTATTCACAAGTACTTTCCAAGAAGTTTTACAGAGTTGTGCTAAATAAATAATAACATTCTTACCCGACTACGGCGAAGCCAAAAGGAAGGGTAATGTTTTCTAGAAAGTTATTATTGGTAATTACTGCGGAATGGCTACATTTAACTGCGGTGGCATAGTGGCCTAGTTCGACTACCGGATGCGAGGTACAGAATTCAGAAAGAGATGTCATACTCATACATTTTTATCACCGCCTGTGGGAGTGAAAATTCCTCATCTGTAGGTATCTTGGCTTATAAAACTAGGAAAGAAACTTGGTGCAACAGAGAAGTTATTAGAACATCGGTGTCTTCACTCACTACAAAAAGGAATAGATACTACGTGAACTGCTATTTTAATCTGGGGGCACAGCAGTGCCCCCGCCAAGTCGAGCAAAAAACAAAAAAGCAGCACGGCCGTACCATCCTTTTCTCGAAGCAATTCAGGCCATTTTCGAAATCCTATTTAAACTTCTTTGTGTATAAAACTAGAAGCCTGTTTTTTTTCAGCAACAGCAGACATTGTATAAACATGGTATATTTAAAATTTCATTCAATTTGAGGCAGTAGTTTAAGAATGATAACGAGTCAAAGTTTTTATGGGATTCTATTTACGTAGATTTTCTTACAGAACTATGACAATACATCGCCGGTTGAAGCTCATTTACACTGAAATTAATTAATCTTAAAGGCGTAGTGATGTGCTAGTATGTCATTATTTCATGTTTTTGTCTTTTTGAGATTACTAATGTTAAGTACGTACTATAGTCATTTGTTAAGTTCTGCATTTTTTCATCCATTCGTACGAAGTTCTTTGCTTACTCTTTTCTCATGCTTACTGCCAGGTGTGATACTCTTTGCCCAAGAAAGTGCCTACTACCTAGTAGGCACTTTCTTTCTTTCTAGGCAAGCGTGCTCCGTTGTAGCCTGTATCAACGCTTGAGATCAGGCGAAATACCAATAAAAATATTGCTTACAACACAATCTTAATATTATTAAAGCGAAAATCTATTTGACTGATTCGCTATAACATCGAAAATCTTTGGTAAACCCTTCAAATCTTATGACATTTGATTGATTGATGTTGTAGCGACTTATGCCAGGGTAAAAACAGCACTAAGTGATTACTAGCCGAAAGTTCTTTAGGATCGATCTAAATGAGTGACATGATCATAACAAATATTTATACAGTGAAATATATTCTGGCACCGAATATTCACATAAACGAAATTATGTAACATGTTATGACACAACTAAGTCTCGATGGCATGGCACAAGGGTTTCAGATTTGATATTACTTAACTCGGATCAAAAAAATTGGGCAAGTGCGAATCGGACTCGCGTACAAAGGGTTCCGTACCATCAACTATAAAAGAAAATCACGTTCGTTGTATGTATACTTAAATGCTTTATAAGTTTCTACCTGTTTATTAAGATCGAGTAACAAATTGCTTAAAAATTACGTTTATTTATTTTGAAAGGTAATATACAACTACATATTCTGTAAAAATTTAAAGCGTCTGCCTGTAACAGTTAGTAATTTTGAGCAAAAAATACGAAAAAAAACACGTTTTTTGTATGAGACCCCCCTTGATTTTTTATTTATTTTTTATTTGTTGTTATAGCGGCAACGGAAATACATAATTTGTGAAAATTTCAGCTTTCTAGCTATCATGGTTTATGAGATACAGCCTGGTGACAGACAGACGGACAGACGGACAGACAGACAGCGGAGGCTTAGTAATAGGGTTCCGTTTTTTACCTTTTAGGTACGGAACCCTAAAAAGGGCAAAGATTCGTTCTTTAATAGTCTAAAATATGTATCCACTAATATTAATCTACAATCTATAATAAATAAGAATTAATCACCGAAATATTGCAGTCATTTAGAAGTTATGGGCCTATAAACGCGCATATTTTTCAAACATCATCATTGTCTTGCCCTGGTCCCAATTTATTTTGGGGTCGGCGTAGTATGTCCTTCGCTTCCATACTTCTCTGTCACCAGTCATCCGATCATTTATCCCTTTCTCTTTCATATCTATCCTCACACAGTCCATCCATCTTTTCCTTGGCCGCCCTCTCCCTTTTCGTCCTTCTACATCCATATTCATCACTTTCTTACCTACGTACATCTCATCTCTTCGCATAACATGTCCATACCAGACCAATCGACTTCCTTTTACCTTTTCATCAATGGACGCCACTTTCATACTACCTCTAATGTAATCATTCCTAATTCTGTCCATTCTTGTCACTCCACACATCCATCATAACATTCTCATCTCAGCAACATGCAATCGTTTCTCATCCATCTTCTTTGTAGCCCAACACTCAGCTCCATACAGTACGACAGGGCTTATTCATGCGGCCTTTTAATTTCACAGGTATATCTTTCAAACGATTGCATGAATTGATAAATCTTAATCTTATGTGTTCGTTGTTGCCAGGGGCAGGTTCTTATGAAACAAAATATAAAAAAAAATTGTGATACGTAGTACGACGGGTCAGCTTTCATATAATAATATGTAGTATATTAAAATAGCTGTACCCCGCGATTCTCGACAACACAGCTCCACCTAACTTGTAACAGCCTATATGCCGCCCTACAAAGTCCTCTATATTCCAGAGGAGTCCCATTAAAATCGATTTAGCCATTCCAAAGATTACCTCCGCTATTTACTTACTTAAGTATTTTACAAATGGAACTATAACGTATTACAACATCTTAATAAATTAGCATAGAAAATAATGCAAATGTCTATTAAGTTTAGAAATCGAATCAAATTCGTGCAAGCAATTCCGTTCAGCACGTCGCACGTGTGTGCATACGATATCTCCGTTATCGTTAATAGTATTTAGATAACCGATATCGAATATTATACGATAACGGTATGGTTGGATGTACAATCAAAAGGGTGAAATACAGTAATGGCGTCGAATTAAATGTTTTTTTATTGGATATGTAGTTTCTGTTGGGTAATACTAGCTAAAATACAAAAAAAATATATACTTACCTATATAAAATTCTTGCGTTCCTGAATGACTGACAGACAAGCTAAAGTCAAAACTATTAGATGCAAGAACCTGAAATTTGGCATGCATGTTCCTTGGGGATCGCCGGGGTGCACTAAGAAGGGATTTTTCGATACTCCCACGGGACGACACGGTTAAATTAAAATAAAATATGCGACGTAACTTCGGGCATCCTAGCTAGCACCTACTAGCTAAAAATATATATAAAAAAGGCCAAACGGTGTCAAACGAACTACTTAGTGCATTAATAAAATTTAAGTAAATAGATTACTATCAAAACTAGTAAAATAAAAGAGGATTTGTGGAGTATTTACCGAGTCACATTCATATTAATAAACAACCTACACGTGCGTGGCTTGTCGATAGAATGCAATAAGTCAGCCGGCCAGGGAGGGAAACCAATATCAAAATAGTTACTGATTTTAGAATAAAATCGATCTGCCTGTACAGTACTTAGATATTTATTATCCTGTATATCATCATCCTAGCATAATCCACTTGCAGCCCAGGGTCCGTTAATAACATATAATAATAACCGGATTTCCCTGAATATAGCGACATTTCATGGTTTAGACCAGCGTCAGCTCATTTAGCCGTACTGACTCCCACTCCATAAAGAAGGTCATATCATATCATGAGGTCTTTGGCAAGCCGCCAGAGATATCATGATAGCCGAGACCTACGGCTTAATAACATGCCACAGCTCGGGCCAAGCGATAATTAACTATTTAAGAATTGGATTTATTAAGCCCTAATCCCATAATCGCCAGTCGCTAGCAACGGCACAAAATCCTTACAACAAAGTCAAAACTATTTCCCTTGACGTTAACACAAACGTTTAGAGTTCACCACAATTGTGTAAAATTAATTTACGACGCTGCACGCAGTTTAATGTGAAAACAGAATCACCGCAGATTGTCTTGTATACCTAGAAACCGTGGGATGTAGGTGTCTGGTTACAGAGAAACGTACAAACTGGGATGTTGTTCAGAACTTATCATAGAGTTTGTAGGAACTTGTTAGAATAAATTAGCTTTAGTTAGTATAGTAGGTATAGGTACTATAATATTAATATGAAACGAACAAACGGATTTACTTTGGAGGATGTAGAAGAAAGCAAAATGGAAAAAGTGGAGAACGAAGGCAGCCCCTAGTATTAACCGGAATTAATATTGGCCAAGCAGAAAAAAGTAGCTATATTAATATTTTACAAGTCGTTTCCTCAGCCTTACGGCAAAACCGTATGACGAAAGTCTTCAACGAGTGCGGCCTACCTATTGATTTACGGAGCCGAGTCGTGGACACTGACGGTGCTACTACCATGCTATGACGAGTGTAATGATGATACAACAATGAATAATTATGATAGCAGTCTATCTTACTGTTATTGATAAAGCTCAAGTGTCGGCCTTAAAACAGTCATTTATTGAATCGCTCGATGTCGTGAAGTGGCGTTATAAAATGTTACAATCAAAGTTAGTAGCGAAACCAGCTGTTTAGACGACACGACTATTTATTTTCATCATTTGAAAAAGAAATACTACTATATTATAAACGCGAAAGTTTGTGAGGTGTATGGATTTTTGTTACTATTTAATGCAAAACCTACTGAAACGATTTTGATGAAAGTTTGCATTAATATAGCTTACTAGATAAGCCCTTTGTTACACCCGCGCTGTTTAAGGCTGCTGCTCCTCACCCGCGACACATAGTGTGAAGTTATAACAATAGCACACAGGCTAGGCTATCTTTTGTCGCAATAACCGAAGGTAATGCAGGCACAACGACGAGGAGAAACTAGTGCTTATAATGCAATTGATTATATTATGAAGGTATGTTCTATTTTGACGTCAAAGCTGCTAAAAGGAATTTGAGGAATTTTACCAATAAGGACAATGACTGATAAAATGCATGATTTAGTGATATTATTCAGTCTTTGTATCTTTATTGTTGTTGCTGACAATCCGTACTTAGTTGGTTGTTTTACATTTCTCGACCTTGCTTGGCTCAACTCATCACTAATATTGCTACTCAAGGAAATGGTGATAATAATGACTGCCTCTGTGGTCCTACGGTAGTGTAACCGACTGCGGATTATGAGGCCTGGTCTCTCTTGGTCCTGCGCTTATTAACCTCTCTCCGGTCGTGTCGCATGTGGCATCAGACTATGGGAGTGACGGAATAGAGAGTGCACTTATGTTTGCGCACACACTTGTGCACTATAATATGTCCCGTGCTGTTGACTAGCCTCATATGAGATGAGATCTCCTAAATAGTTTTAATACAGGCTCCGACTATGGGTTCCACACAATCTTTATTTTATTGCGGTTAAATATTCATTTGTGCATGAATCATCATTAATCGAAACGGCTTAATGTATCTTTTTACATATTTAACAACTAAGAACACACATCGCAACGGCAAAATCTGCCGCTTTCAATGTGTTAAAAGCTAAAGAATACGTTACATATGTATTTTAAAAACATATCATCACGTCATTGAATTGCAAAATACTGATTATACATACATGTATTTAGGGAATGCAATCTCGATCTCGCGAGATCTCGGCCTTTTTTAGCGAGATTAATCTCGGTCGAAAAATGGGCGAGATCTCGCGAGATTTACGAGATTGCACTCGAGCATAAAAACGTCTTATTAGAAGCGCGAACTGACTCGGACGAAGTTGCAATCTGTCGGTATCGGCATTAATAAAAAATTCGGGCAAGTGCGAGTCTGACTCGCGCACCGAGGGTTCCGTACGCATTTTACCTTATTTGAGGTTGAATTACGCTAGTCCTCTAAATCTGTATGAGCGTCCATACAACTTAGAGGACTATCTTAAATGGAGTCTACTATGTATGTATGGGGACACCCTTAAATTTTCCACTTTTTTATTTTTTGTAATTTTTCCTTTATTTGTGCTGTAAGACCCTGCTTTTGGCCAAATTCCGTGATTCTAGTTCAACGGGAACTACCATACCGTAGTTGCCGTTGAACTAGAATCACGAAATTTGGTTTTGGGTCGAAAACCTATACAGCCCCCTTAGCCAAATGGCATTCGATTAACGATATCGCTAACCGCTAAGTGCAAAAATTTATGAAACTGACATAGGCTTGCGAGATGTCACGTGGTCAACGAAGAAGAAATTCCTTATGTTGCCATGGCAACCAAACGTTAGCGAAAGTAGAAAAACTAAGCGAATGCCATTTGGCTAGGCCCTCAGGTTTTCGACCCAAAACCTATAGGGTACTTACGGTTGACCTAGAATTGTCAATTTTGGTCAAAACCTAGGTCTTACAGCACAAGTAAAGGAAACATTCCGAAAATTAAAAAAAGTTGAAAATTAAGGTTAATTTTGGTACTTACAAGTTTTCGCAAAAATCTAATGTTGACCATATCTTTTTATTGAGTTGACCCAGGACCCTGATTTTCATACACCTAATAGCAACCATAGACCTCAGTATCTGGTACAAATTTCAATTTGCTAGGTCCACCCGTTCCTGAGAAAATCGATGGTGACACACGGACAGACAGACAGATAGACAGACAGACAGACAGACAGACGGACAAGTAAGTGATCTTATAAGGGTTCCTTTTTTTACCTTGAGGTACGGAACCCTAAAAAAAATGAATTTATACCGGGGTCCGGGTCCGGGCGGTTCAAAGGCAAACTTTTGCAGTTCGTGGATGTCTGCCTGAGAACTGCGAGAATTTCAATTAGAGTTGAATCCGAAAGGGCCTTCTCAGCGGCTGGTTATCTGGCCAACAGAAAAGGAAGCCGTTTAGCAGACGATTCTTTGGACATTTTGTGCTTCTGAAGGAGCTACTTTGAAAATAATTCGTAATAATGGCTTGTGATTTGAACTGAACCAATCTTTCCTTTAATTGGTATATTTTGTTAATTAGGATCTGTAATTTCTAAAAGTCTGTCTAATTGGTATATTTTGTTAATAAATGTGTAATATCTAAAAGGTCTACTGAGTAGATATAGTTTTATTTACCTAATTGATAATAATACCTCAGTTTAGTAACATAGTTATTTTTGACCACTCGTTGTTTTGTTTGTTATAAAAGAAATGTTTTATTACTAAAAGAGTTTTGTTTGAAATTAGAAGCGAAGACTGGTTGTTTCTTTCCTTTCTTATTTGTTTTCTCTCAAAATAAAGGTTTCTTTTTTGAGGTACCTCAAAAAAACTGTTGTTATCTACCTACACCTTCATGTTCTAGAGTAGAGACCGCGCCTTGGCAAACGTAGCGTAGGACGCCCTCCGACTAGGTGGAGTGACGATATACGCAAAGTGACTGGCAGCGGCTGGACACGAAGAGCCGGAAATAGAGCGCGATACGCGGACTATGGGCCGTAGCACACGTATCAACTCGGAAAGGGATCGGCACCGTATCAACTTGAGCCGTTCAGTATTATTTGTATGGAACTCCCTACTGCAACGCACACTAATCGGAATCGTAACGTAATCGCCTCGCCTCGGGACAGGCTTACGAACGCGGTGCGGAGCGTGGTCGACTTGCAGTTCCCGCGCTTACGGCTCTCCGTACGCTAGCTTACGGCTCCCCGTAGGTAGCCTAGCTTACGGCTCTCCGTAGCCTAGCTTACGTCTCTTCGTCAGAATGCAGTTAGGTACTTATTTTACTTACCTTAATGTTACAGCCAATCTTTCTTCGGGTGAAATGGTTTCTCTGCATGTTGTATGCTTCTTTCTTATATATTCTTCTATAGACTGCAGTATGTTATAAAAGAGATATTTTGGCATATGGAAATAAATATAAAATTTCTCTTCATCATCTATCAAATGTTTTATAATAGTTCGAAATTCTCCTTCAGTTCTTCTTGCTTTCAAGTGCTATGGCAATGATAGCCAACTCACGTATTGTGAACCGAGACATAAGCGTGCGCTACACTTAACGTTCGGATTCAAAATGATTGAAGTAGTGATGGATATATTAGCATTCACATTAATTTTAGCATGTGAATTTTCATTTAGCATTTAGCATATGAAATATTGTTGCGAAATTTCGTACATACATACATACATACATAGACTCACGCCTGTTTCCCCGAAGGGGTAGGCAGAGGCATATTAAACGCCCACTTTTCGCCAGTGTTTTGATCCCACGTAATAGGTGGCGAGCCTATTGCCGCTTATCAGGATATTTTGTTTGCCAGAGCCTCGTCCGTTGATCGGCAGGTGCACCACTTGCAGGTGAGGTTGGCTTGGGACCCTAAGTTCTTGGTGGGAACCCTATGCACCCTGGGAACCCTATGCAATTTCGTGAATTGTGAATTTATCGTTTCGTGCACGATTCGGTTCGTTAATTTTTTTTTTCTAACGCGGGAAACGCGTTCTCTGTCTCGTCCACGGGAATACTCAATATATCCGTTTCACCTGACACGACAAGTGAAATTATTAGCAAATGGTGCGAATGCGAATGATGTTGTTAAGCAATTATTATATTATTATCTTTGATTCACTCGTATTTAAGGTCGTATATTGAGTGAATGCGTGTGAATGTTTGTTTAGGTAATAATCATCTGTGCTTGATTTAAATTGTCTTTCGGGATATATACCACGTACCTTTGTTTGGAGTAACCGATATTTTGGCACTGTTGCAAGCGCCATTTAAATCAAGTTTAAAGCCAATTTAAATCAAGTTTAAATGACCACGAAAGTTTAAATTCCAATAATCATCTGTGTTTACACGCGTTTGGCGCGCTTCGTGTTCGTATTATGTCAAAGTTTAGTACGAATTGGCACATAATAGTGAGTTTTGTTTACGTATTTGATAAACTTTCTTTCGTGTAATATTTATTGTACGTATAATTGATAATAATATGAACAAATTATATAAGTAGGTACCTGTAAATAATATTGGTACTTACCTACTAAATAATACACCAGTTTCTATATTTTATTGTTAGTCCCAAATCTAGATAAAGTAGGTAATTAGTAAGTATGACAGAAGGTCCTTAAAGTTGTTATGTTTATATTATTCTTTTATTTTAATGGTGATCATTATCTTTCTTAGGTACATAAAATACCTGTGCAAGAGTCTTTCTTAAGCGAACGCGCTTTTTAATTCGCATATTAATAAATTTCACACTTCACATTCACATGTAACATTATTATTAATCACCGTTATAATTATCAAATAGCATAGCAATAGCATTTAGCATGTTAACAGTCACGAATTCGCATGCTAATGAAATTAATGCGAAATCGCATTAATTGACATCACTAGATTGAAGTAGTGCCGCCTATCCGTCAACCAGCGGTCGGCGAGCCGTAAGCACGGCGTCGTCTAGCCGTAGCCGAGTCGACGTGCCGGAGCTTCCGATCCGCTTACGTTACGTGGTTACGTCTGGTTGACGCCTGTTTGACGGCGAGACGAGGCGAAAGGCGACGCGGTGCCGATCCCTTTCCGAGTTAATACGTGTGCTACGACCTTATATCTTCTATATCTAGGTCTTATCTTAGCCCACTTACACGGCTCTGCTCCCACCCAACAAAAATAATATCATTCAAATAGGGGCTTTAAGTATTGCTTTTTTGGGTATTCTTTACATTGGCACATAAATTAGCAGTCAGCTCGCTGTGTGCTAAATGTTATGGGAAAGTATACATATATGTAATATGGCTATGTATATGCACATAGACTCACGCCTGTTTCCCCGAAGGGGTAGGCAGAGGCATATTAAACGCCCACTTTTCGCCAGTGTTTTGATCCCACGTAATAGGTGGCGAGCCTCGTCCGTTGATCGGCAGGTGCACCACTTGCAGGTGAGGTTGGCTTGGGACCCTAAGTTCTTGGTGGGAACCCTATGTAACCCAGAAGGTCTTATGGCTAAGACCTTCTGGGTTAACGCAGAAGGCCAACCCCTACTGAGACGTGGAGAACACCGCACGCGCAGTGGTTTTATTGAGGAGGAGGCCCACTAAATAAACATTTTTAGTAGGGATGTAGGAGTTTCAGTTTACCTACCAGAAGAGTTTCTACCGCGACACATTATAGTTTAAAATCCCATAAAAATGCATAAAATCTAAGAACAACCAGTTCTCACCGGCATGACACAAGATACCTATTATTTTAAAGAATGAATTGTATTCATGAGAAAATTATGAAACAATCACTCACGACATTGGATCATTATTGATAAATTTAAAGAATTCTGCACCGAAGCTTCTCGGCATTTTAATAATATTCTCATGGTGACACAATATGTGGGAATAACTTGAGCTTGCAAGAATGCATTATCACAATTTTATTTGCGAAACACATACTAGCAGCGTGAAGAATATACTTTTATAGTAGAGGAGACGTGGAACATCGACCTTCGCCGATCTGATAACCAGATGAGACTTATTCTTTGTGTACTAAAATTTATAAACAAATATGCCTATAATAACTTGCCTATCCAAAAAGTGCTCATAGCTATTTTAAATTTAAGTAATTTTAATCAACCGCAAATATAACTTTGTTGTTTATACAAACACTATGGAAAACAAAGTTATTTTTGGAGATGAAAAAGTGATCGTGATATTTGGTTAAGTGAAGATAAAAGGTATGTTAAGTGGATACCTGAATTACGGGACCCTTACGGGACTCGCACTTAATCTCATTATTTGATATTCATTGCTATATTGCTTCCACTCCAAGATTGTTTGTTTAATTACTAGCATCAGTCTTAACGCTTAACCCTTTATCTTCACCTATCCAAATGTCACTATCACTTTTTCATCACCAAAAATAACTTTGTTTTCCATAGTGTTTGTATAAACGACAAAGTTATATTTTACTTATTACATAAACAATATACTTATAATTATATTACATAAAAAATACGTCTCATCTGGTTATCAGATCGGTGAAGGTCGATGTTCCACGTCTCCTCTACTATTAAAACAATCTTGTTAAAGCAGCGATAGCCTAGTGGAGAGACCGACGGACTGCTACGCAGAGGGTCTCGGGTTCAAATTCACGGCGTGCACCGATGACTTTTCGAAGTTACGTGCGTATAAATTGTTAATTATCGCTTGCTAAACGGTGAAGGAAAACATCGTAAGGAAACCTGCATGTCTGAGAGTTCTCCATAATGTTCTCGAAAGACATGTGAAGTCTACCAACCCGCACTTGGCCAGCGTGGTGGACTATGGCCTTACCCTTCTTATAGTGAGAAGAGGCCAGCAGTGGGACAAATTATATACAGGGCCTATGATAATGATGATGAATCTTGTTAAACCTATTTGTATAATAATTATGTACTTAGGGATTATAATCATCGTGGTTCAGTGGATAGCGTATGCGTCCGCTGATCGGTCCCAACATATTTTTAAATGTTGTCTGTCTGTCTGTTTGTTCTCGCTAATCTCTGGAACGGCTGGACCGATTTTAACGGGACTTTCACTGGCGAAGAGCTGATGTACTGAGGAGTAACTTTGGCTATAAATTAACCGGGTACGCGAAGTATTTCCCTCAGGATGCGGGTGAAACCGCGGGCAACAGCAAGTATTTAATATAATAAAGTTGAATGTTTGCTTAAACGCGCTAATTTCAAGAACTAATGTCCGATTTGAATAATTATTTTTGTGTCGGATAGCCCATTTATCGGGGAAAGGCATATGCTATATAACATCACGCTATGAGCCACAGGTGCAGAGCAGTAGCCTTTAATAGCGCGGGTGTAACCGCGGGCTCATCTACTATACCTATTATATGGACAGTGGGTTTCTGTTATGACTTATGACGTAGGCCTTAATTGAATATTCAACACGCATATATTTTGGAAAATCACAGAAGTGAGTGAGTGTACTGATTTCGAGATCCGTTGAAACCGAATTAGCTTTACATACATACATACATACATAGACTCACGCCTGTTTCCCGGAGGGGTAGGCAGAGAATACGGAACGCCATTTGCAACGATCCTGACATATATCTCTCTTGCTTCATTCACTCTCATCAGATTCCTCATGCATGCTCCTCTGTTCAGGGTAGTTCTAACTTCTAACCTGTACTGTTTTTGGGAATTAGCTTTAAACTTTATAAAACCGGCTACTGCTTACGTCATAGGAATGGACGTTTCTCTGAGTAGTAGGGGGGTTGTTGAGGTTCGGCAAACCGCATTACGCGTCCATGCATATGCAAGTCATGTGAGTTGCGGCGTGCACGTCTACGCGTCTGGTGTGTTTTGTTTTATTCGTTGCTTCGGTAAGACATTCTTACTGACAATACAGAACAGTGGCGTAGCCGTAAATGGAAATAGCTACTTAAAACATTGACTCCTCCGAATCCCAAGGTTTCTTAGAAGAAATCGCACTGGGCGACAATTAATTCCTCTGAATCCCAAGGTTTTTTAGAAGAAATCGCCCTGAGCGATAAGGCTGCCGATCATTGGCGTATGTAGGGTTATTTTTGTGAAGTTTGTTAAAGTATCTAGCTTAGAATTTCAATTCAGTTATCAAAATTCAGGGATGGGCACAATGGTGTGAAGTTTGTTAAGTATCAGGCCTAGAATTTCGATTCGAAGCGGCCCACCCGGGCTCCTGCTATATACGCCTAAGCTGCCGAACAGGGCCAAGCCGTCCATATGGCGAAGTGAGCAACCACTTCAGCCACCGTGTTTCAAGGGACTCTAAACCCGAGAGGCGAGCGCAGTAGGTACGGGTCTTTTTAGATGACATGGGGCACCGAAATAGGTATGATTGCGCTTCAACCTTCCCCTTGGCTTTGGGCTGGAACTGCTGCCGATTGTACATAAATCGTAGTTTGAGTCCCATTTTGAATATTAGTACTATATGATGATAATAGAGTATTTTTTACAGACTCACGCCTGTTCCCCGAAGGGGTAGGCAGAGGTGTAATAGTACACACACATTTCGCCAGGAATTTTTAAGTCCCACGTAATAGGGGGCGAGCCTATTGCCGTACCGGGCACATTACCAGACTCCGCGCTGCTACTGAGAATTTCCTAACGGAAAAACCCAATAACACTTTGCCCGACCCGGGAATCGAACCTGAGACCTCCCAATCCCACGCGCACATTTATGCCGCGAGACCACCGAGGCAATAATAGATTAATGCGTGTATATTACTTATCTGTTTTCTATATAGGAAACATTTGTTGGCGCATTTCTCCCATAGAAGCAGCAGTGCAGCATGCTGAAGGCAGGCCCGCTGCAGCTTTTTAAATGAGTTGATGATCTACTAATATATCATGTGTCTTAGTTAGAGATGATGCGGATATCATAATTGGAAACTTGGATAGCTTGCTCCACACACTGCCTAATTGGCAACCATCCCAAAGGGTGATATAGATGGACTGCATTCTGGTGCTTAAATATGTGAGTGAATCATTCGTAGTTAATTTAATCTGGAAATTCCACATATTATATTTATTAGTAGCTACCTACTAAGTACCTATTCAAATTCACAAAATTGCTCTAATTGATACCCATTCAATGAGCAATGGAAAGCCCCAAGACAGTCATAAAAAAACATTTTGCGGCTGTGAAATAAAAATATTTTAAAAAGGACTCTCATTTTAATTGGCATGGCTGTGCGTTTTCTGACAGTCTGTCAATAAGGGAATAATATATTTATGTGTATTAAAAATGTACTTTTATTAATGTGTGTGACATGCTGCCAACCCGCACTTTGCCAGGGTGGTGGACTATGGCCTTACCCTTCTCATAGTGAGAAGCGGCCTGTGCCCAGCAGTGGGACAGTTTATATACAGGGCTGATGATGATGTGACATGCTGCTAAATATATAAGTACAATGTTTTATGTAGAAAAATAAAAAATACACATTACAAAATATACTAATTCCATTTTACGGTAAGTAGGTATGCTGCATAAATAACATACCCAGACATACTTAATAATATTGCATTTGAAACATCCTACGAGATTGAATCACAATCTATTTTGAATGGGCATTTAAGTGCCACTTTAATGTTATTGAACTTATGAGATATGAATAATAGGCATCTTGTTTTGCGCCAGGCAATAAATAACTACTTACTTAACCCTTTGATGACCAAGGGACATAATTATGTATCCTTAGCCAATAATTAAGATATTAATAATTGAGGAGAATACATCTCCAATTATTTGTTGTTGTGTGTTATTGAACATACTTGGGAGACATAATTATGTGTCTTGGTCGTCAAAGGGTTAATAATTTTCCTTATGCTATAGCTTGGTAAATTGTTTTATTTTTTTGGTTTTTAGCTTATATTACATCTTCTTTAGAAACCTCAAACACCTAATTTCATAGAACCCTTCTCTGTAAAAGAAACTATATTGTTTTCAAACTTAAAACTTTTTTAACTCACTGCATGGTTGGCGTAGTGGTTTAAGCGGCCGCCTCGCTGCTTGACACTGCACCTAGTGTTGTGGGTTCGATTCCCACACGAGACAACACTTTCTGTGATCCAAAAATTGTTGTTTCAAGTCTGGGTGTTCATTGTGTCCATTGGTTGTATGTTTGTAAACTTCCCCGCGACACAGGATTTATTCCTAGTGCATGAGATGTCTTAAAAAAAAAAAGAAAAAAGACCTTAGCCTTAAGTCTAGTCAGAGTACCGATAACGCAAAAAATTGCGCCATTCAAATACAATAACATTATTATCTTAAAATGCGGACGGGCGTCGGACGCCAGACGTTGTTGAGTTCGATGACTAACTTTTTTTTTATTTGTGCAATATTGCAACACAAGTATTCAAGTAGCGAAACTACACTAAAGATAACTTTTACAAGTTTCGGAACGAAATAACATGGATGATTTATGCAGCTCATCCTAAACTTTACACGATGTCGTAATAGTTATTTCTAGGATTTATCTGGCTACATATTTATAAATTAATGTGAAGTACAATTACTTATTATGAAATAAGTTGCACGTTTTGTAAAATTATAAAGCGATCTAAAGTTTTTGTATGTAAATATTGTGCAATATTGCTATAGATAGAGCAAACAACGTTTTTTTGTCATCGAAGCGTTATGAGATAAACGTAATAACGGGTAAAGGCTAATTTTAACTTTTGACGTCATAGGTAAACAACATCACACAACACAAAATTTGTAATAAATCAACCGTTTTTCAGACTTTTTCGAATGAAAACCTACCTTTCCATTGATGCCAAGGCCGAGGACCGTGTTGGAGATGTCGTAATCATCAGTGATTGGCGTGGTTTTGATCATTTTTGTAAAATTACTCATCTTGAATCACTTCACTATTTTGATACACAATGCAGAAACACACGATGAACACTTGAATAACACAATACCACTGTTGAACACTGTTAATGAACTTATTTTAATAACGATTGTCTGTTACAATAATATTACACAAGAGCACAATGAATGAAAAGTTGTTTTTTATAAATTTCCGTGACGAACTGGCAATGACCGTTCGAGCTCTCGAGTCGCGGTACTCGCGGTGTCGCGCGGCGTTGGGCAACCACGACACAGTGCTGATAACTGAATAAACTAAACATTATGAACAAACGTCAAACTCAAATCGTTTGCTGTCAAGGCTGTCAATTTCACACTAGTGTCAAGTAAATTGATCAGAATGTGATCAGACAATTTACGTTTTTAACTACTCAAATTACCTAAATATTGCCCTGTAATTAAAGGTTAATATTTCATCGCTAATTTCTACAGTTTAAATGGAAAGCGTATTATAAATTAATTAATAAATTGAAGATATTTAATTACTGAACGAATATTACGCCTATTATTGAGATCGATATTCGATAGGTTCAAAACAAACCTGTCTGCTGTACATTTTCTATTAGACGGATTATATAAATTGTCATTTTTATTGTAATGTTGGTAGTAGTTACCGTATTTTACGGTAGCGCCATCTAATTCTTGGCTCTGGAATCTTTAACCTACTACTACTTCTTCATGTACTTTATACAAGGAACTTATACCTATACGTTCCTTGACTTTACATTACTCAGTATTTACTAGCGTAGAGTAAAGATGGCGTTATTCAAAGTATTAATGAATGCTTTGTTTTTCGACTTTGATGGATTATATAAATTGTAATTTGTACTTTTCGTGCTTTAGTCACGCGTTGTTGATCCCAATTAATCCATAACTTGTACTAGTAATCCATTTGTTTCAATTGTGATTCCCACTTTCGCTAGTTGTTTACAAACTGATGTGATTATTAACAGTAGGTATAGGGCTGCCATCTGTCCGGATTTTTCCGGATTTGTCCTAGTTTGAAGGGCGTCCGGTGGGGGGCCCGTCAAGCAGGGGTTTTTGAAAGTGTCCGGGTGTAACCCGGACACTTCTGTCCTCAGAAGAAATCAAATTTTGTTTTATAGATAAACGATAAATGGTACTTTTGCAGAGGTGTCCGGGGAGAAAACCATACTTCGCCCAAAATGTCCGGGCTTTTGGCCGTTTTTATCCGGTGTCGCCAATTTAGGTGATGGAAGCCCTAAGTAGGTAGGTATCTGCCTCCCTATTAATTCCCGTGCAATCTTATGTAAAGCTAGGCAGCATAATATTGACTGCAATAATAAAATTATAAATGCAAAACTGATAACTAGTTTTGTTTTAGCGCATACGACCATTTAGATAATCTGGGTACCGATACCTATTGTATTAACTTGTTTATATCTTGGCGACTTGAATATCTTTGTTGATACCTATTGTGCTTTAGTCAACTCCTAATACCAGAGCTAGATTACAGGAACAAGGCATACCATTTTATTATGTAGGTAAAATAGTTGGTCAGAAAACATATTAATTGTGATTCATAACAAATGTTATTGCATCGTTGGTCTCGCGGCATTTTAAATGTGCGCGCAGGATTGGGAGTGTTATTGGATATTTCGTTAGGAAATTCTCAGTAGCAGCACGAAGTCTGTAATGTGCCCGGTACGGCAAAAGGCTCGCCCCCTATTACGTGGGACTAAAATAAATCTGGCGAAAAGGGGTGTAGCAAGTAGCAATATACCTCTGCCTATCCCTTCGAGGATACAGGCGTGAAGCTTTAAATAATAAAATAAATAAACATATGTTGTCTCATGGCGAGACCGAACCCACAAACGAAAAAGGCGAGTTGACTGCTTGAACCACTATAGACATACACATAGGTAGGTATATCATTTAGATATTCTCGAAAGTTCCCTGCGTAATCGAATCAGAAATGAGAAGATCCGCAGGAGAACCGAAGTCGTGGACATAGCTCCCCAAACAGCCAGTCTGAAGTGGCAAAGGGCACGGCACATAGTTCGAAGAACCGATGGCCGATGGCTTTGTAGGTAGTAGAGTCTTGCTGATAGATTTCAGCATGAATGGACCGGCTCGACCAGGGGTACTACCCTCTCACAGAAAATCGACGTAAAGTAATAGTACCTAAACTGTTGCGTTTCGTTCGGCGAGTGAGAGTGCCGGTGGTCCCATCCCCTATTCCTTCTCCCTCATCCCACTCCTCCTCCCATCCCTTCTCCTAACCCAAAGGGCGGCAACGCACTTGTGACTCTTCAGGAGTTGTTTGTGTCCACGGGCGACGGTAATTGCTTACCATCAGGCGATCCGTCTGCTCGTTTGCCGCTTATGACATAAAAAAAACGACAGGAAGGTTCTGGAGTGGCGGCTACGTAATGGACGATGCAGCAGGGGTAGGCCTTCCGCAAGATGGAGTGATGATCTCGTTAAGATCACTGGAAGCAATTGGATGCAGGCGGCTCAAGGTCGATCTGTGTAGACAACTTTGAGTGAGGCCTATGTCCAGCAGTGGACGTCTCTAGGCTGACATGATGAATATTACCTCATCATCCGCCTTTAACAGTCCACTGCTGGACTAGGCCTCTCCTTTGAAAGGAGGAATTAGCCTACTATACCACGCTGGCTAAACGGGTTGGTATAGGGTTTGTTTCAAGTTTTCCTTCTCTTACAGTGCTGTTCTCTGCATAATATGGTCCCTCTGTCGGCTCTTACAACACCCATGGGATTACATGGGGTGGTGACATTCCGTTTTCTTAATCCGTCACCACACGGACATTTTATTACCTGTACGTAAATAATTTGTAGTTTTTTGTAACAATCTTCACGCTACATGCGCTGGGGTGATCAGCAGTAGTAATGACACCCTTGACACCGATGTGCGCTCTACTGCGAAGATTGAAAATGTTGTAGTTATGTGTGTCACTGATCACGGAAGTTAGTAAATTACTTATTTTGTTGTAAGCCAGCTGTTTCACGCGACTTCCTCAAAATTAAATATGAATAATCAAATAATCAAAAAATATTTAGCCCATATTTCATTCACATGCATATTCAATCCCATATTACATCATGATTGCATAGTAAAATATTGTCATATACACTGTTTGTCTTAGTTCGGATACCACGTGTATTTTGATAGTAAATACTTAGATGATCGAATTTTATAGTTAAGACCAAAACATTGATACAATGAAGCAAGGCAAGGCAATTACTGGCTCTCCATAAGGAATGTGAAAGAGCTTCATGACAGCCGGAACCGACGCCGGCGTCTTAACGTGCTCTCTGTGGCAAGGAACAGGTAGTTGAGCCTTCCTGATTTCAGCATGAATGGGCCGGCTCGACCGGGAAAGTACTACCCTCTCACAGAAAATCGACGTAAAGTAACAGTAGTTAAACAATGCCTAATAGTGAGTGAGTCATTCATTATTCATTCATTCATTATGTGAGTGCATGAGTGACACCCAGGTACTTGACCTCGGTAGACAGCTAAAGCTCTGTATTAAATAACCTGGAAAGTCGGTAAGTATCCAGCGCGCGTTTGTGTGTGAACATAACTAGTTCGGTCTTGGTCGGGTTTACAAATAATTCGTACTCATTACACCACCACTCTATTATGCGTCGGGCTTGTTGGGTTAGGTCGTACACTGTACTGGTTACCTTACCTGAGGTGAGAATGGTTAGATCATCTGCATAACCTATTTGTGTAGAAGTACCTATCTCGCGTTGAGTTTGTCTATGAGTTCATTGATGACTAAGTTCCACAATAGCGGGGAGAGTACACCTCCCTGCGGGCACCCTTTAGTTATCAAGGCTGTCTGGGTGTCGCCGTGCAGGCGCACTACCACACACACTTTTTGCGGCAGGAACAGCTTTCGCTGCCACCGTCGCAGTTGGAGTAATTATAGGGATAACGGTATCCATAAAAGTTTAATAAGACTTCATCCCTCTGGCTTCCCACCCTCCATGGAGTCCGCAACAGGGAACGTCATACCGGACGTTAGGATTACCAGAGGGATATAGGAACGCGGGGCTGGTTTACAGCACGACATCGGGCGCCCACTTGGGTTAACGGCTTGAGCCGAGTTACCAACTCTAGACGTCCACCCTCGCTTGCGTGGCCCTCAGTATAGCCTTCACCCACCACATCAACAGCCGAAATAAATTCTGACTGTTGATGTGGACCCTACGTCCCTAGCCCGTCGCCCTCTGACGGGACACGATGGCCATTTCCCCCGCTGCGGCTCACAGCGGGGGCTACCGTTTTGCGTGAAATCGGGACCAAAGAGGGCGTGTTGCCTCACGGTCACATTACCGCCAGCGCCGCTCGGCTCAACCCCCTAGGACTCCGTCATCCCCGCTTACGGCGCTCGACTGCGCAGGTTCTAGCGCAGGTGGTCAACTTCTCTTACCCGTGACTGTTTACTACGAGCCCAAGCTCACCCGGCCACGAGGGGGCGTGGTGAAGAGATGTGTTTGTGGATGTGGTGTGTGCGCGCATGTGTGAACGTGTGTGTGTGTGTGCGTGTGTAATGTGCCTGTTATTGTGTTTCGGCTGGAGGTTTTGGTTGCATCCATTTCTGAAGGAACTGGACCAAGAACAGTAGTAGAACGTATAAAGATAGTCCACCAGCCTTGCCTTAGGGATCTTCACGACCTGCGCCATAAGCCACTCCCTGCACCGGACTCAGGTGCAGGGAGTAGAAGTCAGTACAGTTCAGTGGAATTAGAGACGAATTGAACTGCACGGGCTTCCGCCCCACCCGAATGTTTGTACCTCCCTATTAGAGAGTCAATGACACCCCCTCCAGTTGCCGAGATTAAACTCATAATTTTGTCGTCATTGTCACTGTAAAGACAAAAAATCCTTAAACCAAAAAAGAAATACTTCTACTAAAACCTGACGTAATTTTATGAAGATAACGTCAGAAAGAGAAACTACAACGTCCAGCCCTTATCCATTGCACGTATCACGACTGTTTAAAGAAATGCACATTAGTCGTGCGGTGCCAAATATCGACGCAGTTTACCGACTGAATGCGGACAAGATGGCGCCATGAAAACCGCGGGAAAATAATGACAGGGTTCCAGAAAGATCTATTTACATGACAATATCTTTACATATTTATACTTCAACATGTATCTATACTTATTATAAAAAAGTGTCCTTTTCTTTCTGTCTTCATGAACGTGCTCAGTTCAAAAATTACCAAACAGATTTTTGAACAGATTTCACCAATAGATACTGTGCTGTCTGAAGAAGGATTTAGGTGTATAATTTACGCGTGCGGAGCCGCAGGCCAGTCAACCAAACGGAGTCTAGTTTAAATTAAAAATTGTTATCTACCTATGAGTTGAGCTTGCGTTACCATTTGCTAAGAGTAGAGTTGTTTTTTTATCGTAGTGCCGTGGTTAGGTCACCCACGGTGAAGCTAAGCGAGATCCCGGGACTGGCCGCTCCGCGTGGGCTTGACGGAGGCCTGCGCAGGATGCGTCCAATGGTGCGGGTGCGAGGGACAATTCTTCTGTCCCTCGCAGTCGGGCGCGGTCGCGGGAGGAGAGGCTTGTCGGTGTTGCGTTGCCGCGCGCCCTATCTCCCGCGACCAAATGGGGGCGCTCCATTGTTGTGTCGCGGTGGGGCTGCAGAGGAAGAGGATATGCGGTGTTTCGTTGCCGTCATCCCTATCCTCTGCGGCCGCTGGGTGTTTTGGCGGCGGAGCGCAACACCTTCATCCGCCGCCAAGGAGGTTTTGTTCGGGGCCCGCCTGACCATCTGGCGAGCCAATACCCGTCGGGGGGTAGCGAAGAATGCTTCGGCGATACCCGACCCTCCAACACACGGGTACATGAGGAATACGGGTTGGTTTTTAGTCAGTAAGAGTCTGATAGTCCCCTTCGCCCTTCTCCCAGGGCGGAGAGACTCCATGAGGAAAAATTAGGTTAGGTTAGTCACCTCGGCATACGTGTGCACATTCTCAAGTCTTTCTGCGCCCGCGGTCTTCGCGCTTAGCACTTCTGGATTTATTCTAGTTTCTGGTTATTTTGAGCAGCATCTGGGTGTGCTGCTCTAGCCTAGATATGATTTCCTTGTTCGCAGGCTCTACTAAGGCAGGGAGCTCAGGCTCGGGGAAGCTCGTCTGCGGCTCGGGTTGGATGGCATCCTGTGCGCTCCTTAGTTCTTGAAGCTCTGTCTACACCTCTCGCACCAGTTGCGACAGCCTCTCCAGCGCTTTCTGTCTTGGTATTCTTAGACAGGTCAAGCTGTTTCTTGCCCTTGATTAGGCAAAGCGTCGCTTCTGTGATCCTGCTAACGTAGTGTCTCCTGTGTCTCCATGAAGGAGATATCTCCAAGGACTCACCACGCTAAGCAGTGGCTTTCGCGGTCTGTGGTGGCGCTTTCGTCATTTTTGCAGCAAAGCCTACCTGCCTCGTCTTGCTAGTGGTAGGCAAGACGGAGTCAGCCCTCGGTTGAACCCCCTCAAACTTGTCGATGCTCTTCCTGACCGAGGGTTTTCCGGCGTTATCGGCATCTCGCCTGCGGTCCCTTTCGCCAGTTTTGGGGTCCGTCGCGCAGAATGTTAGTCTGACTCTTGTTTTGTGTCAGGCCAAAAACTTGGCGTTCAGGAGCGAAAATCACGGCCCTGCGCCGAAAAATGCTTAATTGCTCTATGTAGAGTCAGTTTGATGGTACAGAGTTAAAACTCGGCCCTTCTAGTCGAATGGGTCCCTGAGATACAGCGCTTCAAATTTCCGGCCGCACCCAGTTTAAAAAGGCATACCGGATGACATGTATGTTTCTTGGGCATGGTAGGGGTGCACTATTTATTTATATGTATATAAGTTATTACACGAATTTATATATTTTTTACAACTGTACACTTGCAGCTACCATCTATTTCCGACCAATAATACCCATCCAAGGTTGCCTGGTAGAAATCGCTATCAGCGATAAGGCCGCCCTTTGTACTTACTTGTTCATAAAATTTCTTCGAATGTATGTATTAGTGTACAATAAAGTATAAATAAATAAATAAATAAGACGTGACTTTCCGAAACTTTTAAATTTAAAAAAACAAAATATGTGCCAGCGTAGCTGTGGGTTAAATTAAAACATGTTTCCGATTTCCTCATGATGTTCTCAAGAGACATGTGGAGTCTGCCAGGCTCTCCTTATTTGCGGCACAATTAAATAATACTGTTAGATTTGTGAGTCAATGGGGAATTTGGCTCTTGGCCAGACGGTTTGGTGTAGGTCGAATATTTATAATAGGGTTTGATGTCGAATATTCTCTGTCTTCCCAAAGATACTATTTGTTTTATGTAATTTCCTTGTCCGTGTGGTGACGGATTAAGAATACGAAATGTCACCACCCCATATCATCCCATGGGTGTCGTAAGAGCCGACAGAGGGACCATACTATGCAGAAAACAGCACTGTAAGAGAAGGAAAACTTGAAATAAACCCTATGCCAACCCGTTTGGCCAGCGTGGTATAGTAGGCCAATTCCTCCTTTCAAAGGAGAGGCTTAGTCCAGCAGTGGAGTGTAAAGAGCTGATGATGATGATGATTTCCTTAGTCGCCTTTTACGGCCCTCACGATACGAAATAGGATGAAATTCTTATCCGTTTTATGTCAAAACGAGATCAGCATCAAACTCTTTAGCCGCAACATCGGATTCTCACCACCTTGAAATTGCGTACAATATTTAAAGCGATTCATATCCGCTCTTTATAAAATCGCTACTGCTATGACTCCACAAGTATGACTAAATTTAATCGGAGAAAGTACGTTTTTCCACAAATTTCTCGAGACTGCATACAAAACGCAATGCGTTCATAAGTTCTACTTTGTAACCTATATGAATAAATAAATTTTACTTGACTTTGTCTTTCATTCATATCCGCTCTGCATCAAATCGCTGCTGCTATGGCCCCACTTGTATGACTCAGTTGAGCGGAGAAAGTACGTCGTCATCCAGTCTAGTAGGCGACTAGGCGCGGTGCGCTAGATTTAGCAACAAACCCACTGAGCTAGCGCTAATATGGACCGGTGAAGTAAAGCGTTTGATTCCGTAAGATATAAACTATGGAGGTGTAGATGTGTGGTGAGGAAATGGTAGGTAGTGTAGGTAAATCTTTTGGGATAGGTTTTTTTTTATGGTAATAGGCGGCAAACGGGCAGACGGATCGCCTGATGGTTAGCAATAACCGCCGCCCATGGACACAAGCAACACCAGTCACAAGTGCGTTGCCGTTCCTTGGGGTTTGGAAAAGGGATAGGATGAGGAGTGTGATGAGAGGAAGGTATAGGGGATAGGGCCTCCGGCACTCTCACTCACCGAACGAAACGCAACAGTTTGGGTACTGTTACTTTTACGTCGATTTTCTGTGAGAGGGTAGTACTTCCCCGGTCGAGCCGGCCCGTTCATGCTGAAATCAGCAAGGCTCTACTACCTTGAAAACTTGTTAGGTTATGACGAGTGTTCAGTGGCGGATCCGTGATTTTGTTTGGAGGGAGAGGAGAGGTGGGGTAATATATTGATGGGGAGGATGTGGGCTTTCTTTGGTTGGTGAAGGTCTTGAACTAGGTAGGTACAGTATAATTAGTAAATGTTTCCCCGGATAAAACCTTCTTATCCGGGGAAACATTAAAAAGCAATTTGCCTTTGATAGAAAACAGATGATTTTAGGGGGTTATGGATCCGGTCTGCGAGTGTTGCCAGGTCTGAGTTGTTTCTAATTGGGGCAGATGATATAATATGTCGGGATTTAGGGAAGTAGATAATGTCACACGATGTTCCAACTAATAATAGGTACCTACTAGTAAATCTGAATTCACTTCCACATACTGTTATGCAGTTTGGTAGGTTTTTTTAAATTGTACCATGGTTTTATTTCAATAAAAATACTTTTTAATTATTATTATTATAATAGGCAACCGTGCTGGACTAGTAGATTTTTTTTTAAAGACAACTCCCGCATTAGGACTAAATCCTGTGTCGCGGGGAACTTTACAGACATACAACTAACGGACACAATGAACACCCAGACTCGAAACAACAATTTATGAATCACACAAAGTGTGGTCTCGTGTGGGGATCGAACCCACAACACTTCGGCACAGTGTCAAGCGGTGAGGCTGCTTAAACCACTACGCCAAATAATTACAGTTTATTCGTATTTTTTTTTGGATGTCATTGTCTTACCAAGACATTTGGCATCTCAATCAGGAGTAAATCGGACAGGTTCCCAGACCTCTCCAAATCAGACCATCCCGCGCAAATGGGGACACCTAGCATCGCTAGTCACGACAAGCGTGGTTTCAGCCTAGTGGATTCGATAAGCGTACCCACAAAGGTCTACTGACTGACTAGCCTACAAACCCTCATGAAACGAAAGGCTTATAAAAAGTTCCTTTATAGAAAATGTGATGAATCGGTCCTTTGACTTCATAGTTGGATGAAAACGAACTCATAATGATTGGGATAGATTAAATATTTAGTTTAATCTTTGCCCAATTACGCTGACATTAGTTCTCTCAATCCCTAGATTGCCTTGAAAAGATTGTGTGTAAAACCGCCGATTGTACTCCATCATCATCAGCTCTGTTGGTATATAAATTGCTCCAAGAGGGAATAGATCCCCAAAGCCCTCTGCCTGTTATGAAAAGAGTAAGGGCATAGTCCATCACGCTGGCCATATGAAATGTGGGCTGACAGCAAGAGGCCCGTGATCAGCTGTAGGACAGTTTATACAGGTCTAATATTGCTTTATTTAACTATTGAGTAATCATCATCATCAACCCTGTGTATAATCTGTCCCACTGCTGGGCACCTTATACTTACATAGTAATAAGCACTGGCTACTAATCTTATCTTCTTAATATATAAAATCCTTGCGTTACTGACTGACTGACAGACACGCTACAGCCGAAATTTCTGGTCGTGAGAAGATGAAATTTAGCATGTATGTTTCTTGGGTACTGTAACGCACTAAGACGGAATTTCCCGAAATTCCCACGGGATCGGGCAAAACGGGCAATTCGAAAATATGTGCGTGCGAAGCTGCTGGCGTCGACTAGTCTTATATTAAATCTACAAAGACTCTGTAACTCAAAGAATGTTCTACTTATCAGTAGAACATTCTTTGAGTTATAGAGTCATAGATTGCCAGTGTAAGAAAATTTATGTAGATATACATAACAGTACAAGCTGATTGAATTGCTATAACTAGTCCAGTTTGGCCATATTTCATGTGAACGCGAGCACGCGAATGTAGGTAATGTAGTTTTTATTTTACATTGACATGTAGCCAAGTTGTAACTGTTATATTTAAGCTTTCGTAATAGGTGTTACAATTACGTATTCAGGCTTGTTTAGTGAGAGAGTTAATACATTTATAACTTATTGGAGGATGGCCGCAGCTACGCCAGCATATTTTATTTTTCTTTAACTGTTCTGCAAATGGCAGGGTCCGAAGTACCCGAAACCGGCGAGCATGTATGAAAAGAGTAAAGTGTAGAGGAACCGCGTGAGGTCTGTAATAGAAGCAAGTGGCGTTCCGTTGTCTCTGCCTACCCCGACGGGAAAAAGGCGTGAGTATATGTATGTATGTATGTTCTACCCCATACCTTGGAAATTTCGGAAATCCTTTCTTAATGTATGTCCAAATTTCAATTTCTTGCGCCCAATAGTTCCGAAAAGCGGCGATAGCTTAGTGGTGTACGTAACGGACAGCCGAGACGATGGTCTCGAGATCGATCCCCAGGTACCCCGGGTACACACCTCTGACTTTTCGAAGTTATGTGTGTATTAAAAATTTTAACTATCGCTCGCTTAATAATGTGCCCGGTAGATGGCAATAGGCTCGCCCCCTATTACATTGGGACCGAAACATAATTGGGTGATAAAAGGGATAAAAGGCGTGAAGTTATGTTATTAGTTTCGGTTGTCCGTTGTTTGTCAGTCACATTTCATCATCACCATCTAGCGTTATCCCGGTTACTTCCAAGATATTCTCTCTACTATTTTCCTTTGGTAAATCTTGCGATTTTTGTTTGCCGCATGCCGGAAGAGCTTTGGGCCAAAATCGCCACTAATTGGGTCTCCAAAGGTGCTAGGCGACAGCGTGGAAGGCCGATACAACGATGGCGGGACGAACTGGACTCGTACAGGAAGGACTGGCCTGTGCTGGCACAAAATAGAGACCTGTGGAAGAAGGAGAAGGAGGCTTTTGCCCAGCAGTGGGACGCTACAGGCTGAAAATAAATAATAATAAATAAATCTTACGATTCTCACAGAATGAATTGAGGTAGTGACATTTTGGATTCTTAATCCGTCATATAATAATGGGGTAGGCAGAGGTGTAATATTACACCTCTGCCTACCCCTTCGGGGATACAGGCGTGAGTCTATAAATAAATAAATAAATAATCCGTCACCACAAGTAGATCAAGCGCTATTATCACTCGTGTACTCTGAATGATATCCTTCTTTACAAGAGTTTATTTCTCAGACACGTTGTTACTAAATAATATTGAATAGCCTAATATACCTAATTCCCTAGATAACTCCGCTATAATTATTCAAATACCTAGATAAGTAATCGATATTATGCAAGCGATTATACATAATGTAATATTATGTATAATTTTATACGTAACTCCTTCTGTCGATACGTAATGCTTACTTTCAAGGTTATGCGGCCACAGACCGGGCAGAATTACCTTAAAAACTGAGTCATGGCGAGTGTTTTTTGGTTTCTTCTATCTGGCACGTATTATTATAGGTACAAGGATATTTGAAGTAGGAGCTCGTGTTCTAAAAGCAAGGTTTTTTGCCTAAAATAGTAGCAGCCTGCTTAATGTTGTTTTCGACCAAAGATATAAATATTATGTCGATGTACTTATTTGAATGACAGACAAACTAGGAGGTCTACCTCTGTTGTGACGTCTGGTAGAAATTTCTAGAAATAGAATGTGCTTCTCACGGTTTTTTTATATGTTTCTGATAAATGCTGCAATATGGTTATCGTTAATCTTTAAACATTTTGTATTTGCCAACTTTACCGCAAAATAATCAGCTTAAAGATTAACCACTTGACCAGTATTTGGAAACTAAAATCTTTATTTATTATTTTGTGTGCACGTATGGTGTAGTGGTTTAAGCGGCGGCCTCGACGCTTTAAACTACGCCGCGTGTTGTGGGTTCGATTACCATACGAGACAATAGCATACAGAGTGTCACAAGACCCATCACTAAGCCGAAGTCTACTCGTTGTGGACATCATGCCAAGTCTTTTTTTTTAGCTTTCACATTTTTAAACCGAAATTAAAAGTGCGCGCGTGCAATCCTCGTAATACCTACTTATCCATGGGGTCATAGGGCATCTAAAGAACATATTGGCGAGGTAAATGCATCGATTTTGCACCTACTTAGAAAAATTCCATACTAACTTTGAGCCTCAATATCTCCTGAATGAGTAATTTCCCAGGTATGGTGTCGAAGTAAAAAATGTTCGTAGTGATTGGTACAACATGGGATTTCAGATTTCGTTAAGGGTCTTTTTACTCCCTGTATAATTCACGAATTGTGGTTTAGAGTTTGGGTGGGAATTTAATTTCCTCTGCAGCGGTGGATCGATTATTTTTTGTGAGTTACTTATTTAGCTTGCTTGGTGACGGTTTTGTCATAGTAAAATATGGTTTTGTGGACAAAATACTGGACCGTCATTTGGCTCAAACTAATGCTTTTAGAAGGGAGGGAGTTTTTCTGAGCTTCTTAGCCTCTTCTCGGATCAGTTACCGAACATTTGCGACACAAGAATTGCTCCTAGTGCGTGAGACTTTTTTTGGAAAAGAGAATGTGAAATCATGAAACATTAATGTATTTGCCAACCCAACCGCTGAATAAAGTCATCTTAAAGATGAACCAGTATTTTGTAAGTGTAACATCTTAATCAAGTGTTAATCAGAAACGGTGTTTAAGTTTCAACATAATTTACGCAAAAATCAACTAATTAATTATGGCGATCACTTGATGACCAATTTTGTAATATTTGAGATATTTATTTTATGTTCAGATTTCTTCACGATGATTTCATTTTCCGGTTAAAGACATAAAGACATATTTATTTCTGCATTTTGGTTGTTTACAACACTTATACAAGTCAAAACCCTATTCTAGATGAGGCCGGCTTTTCCTAGCTAAATGACTTCTTGAGAAGAAAGGTCGAAACGAACTCGAACTTTTTTTTGTCATTTCATTATATTTCATCTCTTAGTTTATATTCTTTTGAAGTCCAGACATAATAGGTTTAGATGCGAGTACAATGCAGGATATCATCTCGTTAGTAAGCGATAGCTAACAATTGAATACGCACTTAACTTCAAAAAGTCTAAGATGTGCGCCATGAGTTTGAATCCGAGACCCTGTACGTAGCAGTTCTTTAGTCTCTTCACTAGGCTACCGCTACCTCATAACCTACAAACATCCACGGAGCGACTGCCATCCATCTTCTGTATATATAAAACTAGATGATGTCCGCGGTTACACCCGCGTTATTTAAGACTACTGCTCCGCTCCCGTGGCTCATAGCGTGATGTTATATAGCCTATAGCCTTCCTCGATAAATTACCTATCTAACACTGAAAGAATTTTTCAAATCGGACCGGTAGTTCCTGAGCTTAGCGCGTTCAACCAAACAAACAAACTCTTCAGCATTATATCTAATATATAAAATTCTCGTGTCACAGTTTTCGTTCCCATACTCCTCCGAAACGACTTGACCGATTTTGATGAAATTTTTTGTGCTTATCCGGTATCTATGAGAATCGGCCAACATCTATTTTTCAAAAAAAAGAAAAAAAATTTTTGCAAAACTACGTTTGCCGGGTCAGCTAGTATTAGTATAAGATTAGATATTAGATTATTGCGTTACTGACTAACTGCCAGACAAACTACAGTAAAAACGATTGGGCAAAGGGAGCTGAAATTTGACATGCGTGTTCTTTGGGGTTCCCCAATGGATCCAGAGTGGGAAGAGAGAAGAGAAGAAACTCCTACCCTGCCCTTGAGGAGGTGCACTAAGAAGGAATTTCCCAGAAATTCCACGGGATGGGGAGAAACGTTTAAATTAAAATAAAATGTCCAAGCGTAGCTGCGGGCATCCTCTAGTAAGTTATGTAAGTTAAGTAATTATATTTCCTAAATTTTTATTTTTTTATAGTCTCACGCCTGTATCCCCGAAGGGGTAGGCAGAGGTGTAAATATATCACCCACATTTCACAATGAAAAAAAAAGCGGCGGTAGCTCAGTGGTGTACGTAACGGACTGCCGAGACGATGGTCTCGGGTTCGATCCCCAGGTACCTCGGGCACACACCTCTGACTTTTCGAAGTTATGTGTGTATTAAAAATGTTAATTATCGCTCGCTTAATAATGTGCCCGGTAGAATGCAATAGGCTCGCCCCCTATTACATTGGGACCGAAACATATCTGGCGAAGTGTGGGTGTGTAATACACCTCTGCCTACCCCTTCGGGGATAAAAGGACTGAAGATATGTTATGTTATTTCACAATGAATTTTTAGGTCCCACGTAATAGGGGGCGAGCCTATTGCCGTTACTGGGCACATCACAAGATTCCGGGCTGCTACTAAGTATACGGAAAAACCCAGTAACACTTTTGCCCGACACGGGAATTGAACCTGGGACCTCCGATCAGCAGTCGCATATGCTATCCACTAGATCACGGAGGCAGTCCTAGTTAGTTCCTAAATTATGGTGAATATTTTATATATCTATTGAAGTCCATTTTTATTGATGTCACTGGCAGTTGATTGAATGACAAAACTGCCGCTTTGGTAGGTAACGAAGTGAATGTATTTACTAGAAAGAGAGGGATTAAATAGTACCTAATGCTGAAATGGATTTGTGTATGGCACATGGCTTGAAGAATCGATAACCGATGGGACAGGGCTCTGGAGTGGCTGCCATGTGCCGGACGATGCAGTAGGGGTAGACCTCCCGCAAGGTGGACTGACTAAGTGGTTAAGATCGCGGCTTGGATGCAGAGAGCTTATAATCAGTTTGTGTGGAGCCTTGGGGGAGGCCTATGACGAGCAGTTGACGTCTACAGGTTAATTCTAGTTCCTCTAATGAATTTCAGATTGAATCCGTCGTGGGTAACTATTTAACTTTTCTCAGTACATAAAGAGTTCCAAAACTCTTCTAAAATCTAAAACTCTTCTAATCTATAGTCTGCTGCTGGACCAATAAAATATATAATAACTAATAAACAACGGTGATGATGCCATGAATGTATGTACTACGAAACTATAAAAAAAAACTGCAACAAGCAACACTCAATAAAGATACACATCAAGATGCTATCGACTCTGCTCCACCCCTTGTAAGCAGGCCGTGACGATAACATGACATTACGTGTGTTACAAGTTACAACAACTTGTAATATATAACGCGATGCACGAGGAATTTAAATTACTTCATATAATTATAAATTGACGACAGTGGCTCTGAGGAATAAGTTAATATTCTGTCAAAAATGGATCGCGATTCCAAATTCTTGGAGTCTCTCTTAACAGAGTCGTGGTTGTAATGAGGCATTATCATTATTGGTGATTGATGTGATCCTCTTAACAAATTGCCGCCATCTTAACCTATTGGTTTCAATCAAGGTAATTTATACAGAGTCCCTTACTGCTGCTGCTATCATGGGATCTGCCAAGCGCTCTGATGCATGACACCCTTCCCTGTAAATAGTAGATGCAAGCAAAATTAAATGGTTACTCCATATCATCATATCAGATGATAGACATCTACTGCTGGACATAGGCCTCCCACAAAGCCCTCCACATAGACCGATCCTAAGCAGCCCACATCTAACATCATCGGTCCACCTAGCGGGAGACCTACCCCCCACTCCAGAACCATTCTTCACCAAAGGCCATCGGTTTCTCTTGTTAGTGGCAGTAGGCTGGGCAAAAATTAAAATAAAAGGTAGAATCTAGCTCTATGTCCCCTGGCCACTGCCACTTTGATTTGACTATTCGGAGAGCTACGTCAGTGACTTTTGTTCCCATGCGGGTCTCCTCATATCTGATCCGTGGCACATAAAATGTACCAAAATATACAGTTAAATATACCAGAAACCACCCAACAATAAACCGCGCTCGGAATGATTTGTCCCACTTACAAACGAAACCCAAGCCTTCCCTCTATCTGTCACCGTCACTAAACACCAGACTGACTAGGCAGTAGGCCACAATCCCGGTAAACTGTTACGCAAAGCTTTAATTACCGCGGTAAGTGTACGCACCGTGGTGAATTATACGGAAGAATCTCCGGTTCATTAAGCGACGTAGGTGTACTTAGTGTTTCCTGGTCACTGTTTACACATGCGATGGAACATACAAACATCATCATTCAGCCTTTTTGTAGTCCACTGCTGGGCAAGAAATCGCTTAATTTGCGTCGCTATACTATTGAAAGGCAATAGTAGTATTTGGTTTACTATTCCACGCTGGCCTGAAGGATCGGCCAGAAGGACATTTACTTTTTTTAAATTTTTTTTTCAACGCCATTTGCAATGATCCTGACATATCTCTCTTGCTTGCTTCATTCTCTCTTATCAAATTTCTCATGCATTCTCTTCGGTTAAGGCACAGAATAGATAGTACTGTTAAGGGTACTTCTAACCTGTCATTTTTTTAGGATGTCTCCGAGTCAGAAAACGTCCGCCTAGGTCTTCCCCTGTAAGTACTTATAAAAGCATTTTAAAAATGTTGATATATTTGAACTAAAGATGTTTAAATATATTTATTATTTTGTATCAACCTGTTTGACCATTATAATTGGAGTACAAATATGAGCAATTTCCAAGGGCATAGGGTTTAATGTCGAGTGTTTTATCATTTGCGCAGTATACTATTCGCTTCGTCTATTTTCTTTAGTCATATACTACCCACGGAATGTAATGGACGGCCTCGTTGGTCTCGCGATATAAATGTGCTCGTGGGATTGGGAGGTCTCGGGTTAGATCCCCGGGTCGGGCGAAGTGTTATTGGGTTTTTCCGATAGGAAATTCTCAGTTGCAGCACGGAGTCTGGAAATGTGCCCGGTACGGCAATAGGCTCGCCCCCTATTACTTGGGACTAAAATAAATCTGGCGAAAAGTGGGTATAGCAATATACCTCTGCCTACCTCTTCGGGGATATAGGCGTGAGACTATGTACGTATGGAATGTAATGGAGTAGTGACATTTCGTATTCATAATCCGTCACCATACAAAAATCGATACTTATGTAATGTTTTCCTTTTTCTCTCAAACTACTTACCCCATGGAAGACAGAATATTATCCTATTCTTTTTTCTGTATCAAATAGCAAATATTACGCGAACTATATCGCAATAAACTCCTCGCAGAGGCCGTTTTAACTCCCGGGAGATTCTAAAAAAAAGTATGGTTATGTATATTTTGGTGAATTGCGTAAGTAAATTAGTCCGCTTGTTTCTTCAGCTCCCTATTTCTCTAAACAGTTAAAGCGACTTTAGTAAGATTCATTTCAAATAATCCTGATAGAATCCTGAATCCCAAAGATTCTCTGTAATGAAATAAGCTAATCGCAACCATTTAGGCAGCAATATAATATGGTGTTTTTGTACGAGACTCCCTGTGTAGCAGTCTATTAGTCTATCCATACGCTATTCCTGTTTTACCACTGTATTCAATATTCGATTTATCCATTTCTTTGAGATTTTTTATACATACATATTTGACATAAGCTCCATAGAAAATATGTCAAAAATGTATGTATCTCTAATCTTCAAATCCATGGATTGATCGAGTGTTGATACCGGCAGTTACTGTATCTCTCTGTCAAAACTAGAGTACAGTCCAACAACTTCTCGCTAGACCAACATAAGGGCGAGAATCGCTCAGCAAGACATCGTCGCTTCCAGTGCTACTTTACACGCACATTGACACTCGTATACAAAACCACTTTCTAGTGTGCCTTGACTCTATGAGCGAGCCAAGAGAATTGTTTTCAAACTGGTCCAGCGCCGACTTGTTTGATTGTACCCACCAGAGTTATGCCTCCCTTTCTAAACAAAAATTCTGAATCAGTATCTGATACAGATCAGTAGTATCTACCTTGTTCACCACTTCTGTGTTAACATGATTCACAAATTTCCACAAAAAACATCTAAAACAAAGACCAGCGGAACTACACACAAAACAATATAACAAAATAATAGTCGACCTTAATAAGGGTCACACATCGCGGGCAGCGCCGTGATACGTTTAATAGCTTTGTTCACGCAAATATACGGCAACTAAATGTGTACCGGACCGTTTATTTAGTCATCTTGGGACAACTCACAGTCCGTTTTATGATCCCAAATTTATACAAAAAAGACAAAGATTGTACTTAGTCAATTTGCTGGAAAATTACTTTTTTTTATAGATTCACACCTGTATCCCCTAAGGGGTAGGCAGAGGTGTAACATTACACCCACATATAGCCATGAATTTTTAATTCTCACGTAATAGGGGGCGAGCCTATTGCCGTTACCAGGCACATCACCAGACTCCGTGCTGCTAATGAGAATTCGGAAAAAACCAGTTACACTTTTGCCCGACCCGGAAAACGAAGCCGGGACCTCCGATCAGCAGTCGCATACTCTATCCACTGGACCACGGAGGCAGTCTGAAAAATTTCTGTAAGTAATAAACTTATATAATTTTACAAGAGGCTGGCTGCAGCTATACCCTCACATTTAATTTGACTGTTTCTGCCCGATCCCGTGGCAATTATGGAAAATGCTTTTAAGTGCATCACTAAGATCTTTAAAGGAACATACATGTCATAATTTCAGTTAAGTGTATATTAAATTGTTAATTATTTATCGCTTGCCCCGTGCCTCGGAGAGCACGTTAAACTGTTGGTCCCGGCTGTCATAAAGATCTTTGACAGTCGTTACGGGGAGTCAGTACCCTCAAATAACCTGATACTGGTCTAAACCATGGAATATCGCTCCTCCTTTTGGATTGCCGAGGTCAGACGTTAGTCGCTCCGTGGAAAAGTTGATATTCTGTCATATCTGGTTAGACCAGTAAGCGGACCTCGGGCTCCAAGGCGTGTCAGTCTTGGATGCAACCGGGATATGATGATGATGACTTGCCATAATTTAGCATTTTGCGCTCAGAAGTTTCGGCTAATATGAATGTATTTGTAAAAAAAAGTACCTATATATGTATGTCTATCCATTGTCTAGTACCCATAGAACAAGCTTCTGCTTAGTTTGGATCTAGATGGTGTTATGTGAATGTGGTAGCTGTGCCTTGTCTGTCAGTCAGTCAGTAACACAAGGATTTTATATACACAGATTATATACTCTTTACCGCCCTAGCGCTATACCAGATAAATTCTCTCAAAACTGGTTAGACTGGTATGCGGATCGTGGGCCCGAAGACGAAAGTCTTGGATGCTACCGGGATAACGCTAGGCTCAAACCACAAGTTAATTGCTGGGTTGGTGCGGTGCCGTTACGGTGCCGTTACGGTGCTTAAATAATGTACTATTATTACCTTAAGTCTAGTTTCATATGTAGTCCTTGCGTCGTAGTCCTCAGAAGTGATTAAGTAAGGTTTAACGTTAAGTATTAAATTAAGCAGCAATAGCCTAGTGGAGAGACCGCCAGAATGCTACGCAGAGGGTCCGGCTTCGAATCCACGGCGCGCACCAATGACTTTTCGGAGTTATGTGCGTATTAAATTGTTAAACAAAACAGGACAGGTTAGAAGCTCCCTGAACAGAAGAGCATGCATGAGGAATCTGATGGGAGTGAATGAAGCAAGAGAGATATGTCAAGATCGTTGCAAATGGCGCTCCGTAGTCTCTGCCTACCCCTCCGGGAAACAGGCGTGAGTCTATGTATGTATGTAAATTGTTCATTATCGCTTGCTAAACGGTGAACTGCGCACACACCCGCACTTGGCCAGCGTGGTGGACTATGGCCTTACCCTTCTCATAGTGAGAAGAGGCCCGTGCCCAACAGTGGGACAGTTTATATACAGGGCTGATGATGATGATTTAATTACTTAGAACAACTTGTGTGCTCAACATTGAAGAAGGGCTGTGATATCTATCACATGAAGGTGTGTAGTGAATTCCGGTGAAATGGCAAACAAAACAAAATTATGGGAAGTAGGTAATAACTTCTTTAGCGCTGTGCTTCGGTACCGTTCGTAGGTGGTCGGCAAAGTTAAGCAACGCTTACGATTACCACTCAGATGGGCGACCGCGTATGGCATTTACATCAGAGACCTGCCGTGTTTCGGAGGGCACATAAAGCGGTCGAAAGCCTTCGAGCGAATACTAAGACTTCAGGGTAACACGCAAAAAAAGTCAAAAGCTATAACCTCACACGAATAAGAAAGAAAATCCTTAATTTAAACTAAAGTTAGCAAATACAATACGTTTAATAAAGATATTATTACTAGAGGACGCCAGCAGCTACGCCTGCATTTTTTTTAAATTTACCCGTTTTGGCCGATCCCGTGGGCATTTTGGGAAATCCCTTCTTAGTGCACCCTTACGTTCCCCAAGGAACATACATGCCAAATTTCAGCTTCCTAATAGTTTCGGCTGTAGCGTGTCTGTCAGTCAGTCAGTAACGCAAGGATTTTATATATTAAGATTCTACCACATTCACACAATACCATCTAGTTCCAAACTAAGGAAAAGCTTGTACTATGGGTACTAGACAATTGATAGACATATATAAATAACTTTTAATTTTTTCTTTGTAAATACATACATATTATACATAGAAACACCCAGACCAAGACAAAAATCCATGTTCATGCACACAAATATTTGACTTGAGCGGAAATCGAACCCGCGACTTTCGGTGTAGCAGTCGCTTACACTCCCGCGGCGCCAACTGGTCGTCATGACGATTATGACGATTTTTATTGACGACTATAGGACGCCAGCAGCTACGCCTGCATTTTTTTTTAAATTTACCCGTTTTGGCCGATCCCATGGGAATTTCGCGAAATCCCTTCTTAGTGCACCCCTACGGTCCCCAAGGAACATACATGCCAAATTTCAGCTTCCTGCGCCCAATAGTTTCGGCTGTAGCGTGTCTGTCAGTCAGTAAGTAACGCAAGGATTTTATATATTAAGATTATCATATTGTAGCATTTAGCAGAAACACGTTAATGAAAAGTAACATTATATTTCTGAATTTTTTTACTAAATCAATGCGAAGAATTCTGAAATTGACTACCGTACTAAAGACTAGTGACCATCGTGTGGGTATCGAACCGCCAACATTCAGCGTAGGGTCAATCGGCGAGGACAGCACTTATACCACTACACCATCCGAACAGTATTTAACAATAATTAGAGCTCATATTGTGCAAAGGGTCACAATTTTTTAAAGCAAAGTATGTTCGCTATAAACTAAAAAACTACAGAACAGATCTACATGCGGTTTTCAGATACGGTTTTCAAATTTACCATACGAGAAGCTAGACAGATACAAAACAAGTGATGTAGTAGTTCTTGTACAATAATAAACGACTCATTTTTAATTAAATTAATAACAATAGTCGTCTTCCGTCTCTAAGTAACATTAAGTTATTAAGGTAAATAAACTGCAATACAATAGAACAGTTATTAAAAAAGGCGGAAAATATTAAATAGTTATAATTATAATAAAGGCATTTAATTGATTAGGACTGTAGGTATTATTATTTTACATACATATTTCATTTATTTCTATACATAAATATTATATCTTTTTTGTAAATGCCCTAATGATTACAAACGATTACTATACATGGCTTTTTATTTCCTATGACCTGGTGACGATTTGTGAAAGAGTAATGAAAAAAGCCAACATTGGGCTTTTTAGCTGACTATAATTACAGCCTTGTTTATGCCCACTTCAAGTGGCCACGTCTAAGTAAGCGTAGTGTTGGACGCTCTCCGGCCATATTCCCACCACCACCTCATGGTGCTGCCTGCCCTGCGGCGTACGGACCGAATCACGGGAGAAGCGCACGGTACTCGCGTCTGCTTTTGTCTTCCTCCGGCCAGATGAAGCTAGGTACGGAGTTTGTCTGGTAGTGACTGAATGGCGAAAACGGGCAAGCGGATATTATGTCTACATAATTACGTTTTACAGTGATTGATAACCGAAGTTCACGCGCAGCGTATTCAATTATCGTTTGATATCATGAAGATATTTCTATTTATCTTAGCAATATTCCAAATATTGCTCTCCCTTTGGGTTGCAGAGGTCGGGCCCAATTCTGCTAAATAAATATAAGTAGTCTCGACATCATGTCAGTGTCATACATACGTCACAAAAAGCGTATTCTTCTAAATTATCTGATATTTGAATGAAATTGTAACGACATCGTATGTGTCAACCACGAACTGTTTATTTTAAATTATAGGTACAATAGTGACATTAGGTTATCAGAATACCACTTTTAAATCCATTCAAAATATAATATCAATGTCATATAAAAATAGCAGAATTGGCCCCACGTCAGTTGCTTTTATAGATAAAGCTAATATTCTGTCAAATGTATTTGGGTTAGGTTAGGGGGGAACTACGCACAGGAACTACGGGTTCCAAAGGGCAAGTTTTGGATGCCACCAGGATAATGCTAGAATGATGAACCGAACCCTACGCGGGCGACTCCGTGGGTAATAACCAACATGTATATTGTCGAAGAATATTGTGTAAATGTATAATTTCAACAAATTTTAATACATACATACATAGACCTACGCCTGTTTTCCCGAAGGGATAGGCAGAGGCATATTAAACGCCCACTTTTCGACAGTGTTTTGATCCCACGTAATAGGTGGCGAGCTTATTGCCGCTTATCGGGATATTTTGTTTGCCAGAGCTTCGTCCGTTGATCGGCAGGTGCACAACTTGCAGGAGTTGCAGGTGAGGTTGACAAATTTTAATGAGTGAAGAAATCAATCAATTATATTATTAAGTATGTCTGAAAGAGCATGGGTTATTCGTAAAAACGACTTATTCTTAATATATATAAATCTCCTGTCACGATGTTTGTTCGCGATGGATTCCTAAACTACTTAACCGATTTTAAATTAAATTGGCACACCGTGAGCAGTCTGGTCCAACTTGAGAGATAGGATAGCTTAGATCTTTAATTATAGTCGCAATTTTATTTTATTGCAAATTATTTGTCTATAATTAATTGACAGTCACAATTATCTGGTTAACTCCAAAAGATTCTCACAGCTGTCGATAATCTTATATTAATAATGTCGTCAAGGAGTACATCGAAACCTTACCTGAATAATAAAACATTAAAAAATAAAGATTTCGAGTCGACAAGATATATCCGCAAAATTCGGATTGTCGAGTATTTTGTTAAATTCTAATGGTTCTGACAGACAAATCACAGTCGCCATATTGGCTCTATGATATTGGCCCAAGTTTGCTTTGTACTAAGTAGTTTGTATGTGTAAATACTTTTTACAGTTATATAGTATCCGCCCAATAAAGGAGATTTGTATTACCCCGAATATATATCTATACTATCTATACCAATATAATAAAGCGGAAGAGTTTGTTTGTTTGTTTGAACGCGCTAATCTCAGGAACTACCAGTCGGATCTGAAAAATTCTTTTTGTATACGATAGCCCAGTTATTCCGGAAGGGTATAGGCTATATAACATAACGCTTCGACCCTTTGGGGCTGGGCAAAAGGCTAAAAAGGCTAAAAGATAATGTCGGCTAATCTCAGGAACTAGCAGTCGGATTTTAAAAATTGTTATTGTCTATGATAGCCCAATTATTCCGAAAGGCTATAGGCTATATAAAATTACGCCACAACTTTTAAGGGCCAGACAAAAATAATAAAATGGTCAAACGAGAAGGGGGAGAGGGTTGGGTCAAAGGCAAAAAAAGGCTAAACGAATAGGATACAATCTATATGGGTATCGTTTTCGAGATTTTCGGGACGCTGATTAATAATATGAAATTTATTTAGTGATCCAAGATGGCGGACGGGAAATCAAAGATGGCGGATGAGAAAATTTTAAAAATCAATATGGATATCGCCTTCGATATTTTAAGGGGTGGGGAACCGAAATACAACATCTATTTCGTGATCAAAGATGGCGGATGGGAAATCAAAGATGGTGGATAGGAAAAATTTTAAAAATCAATATTGGTATCGTCTGCAATGTTAAAAGGGATGGGGAATCCAAATATAACATCTGTTTCGTGATTCAAGATGGTGGATGGGAAATCAAAGATGGCGAATGGGAAAAATTTTAAAAATCAATATGGGTATCGTCTGATGATTTAAGGGATGGAGAATCCAAATAATCGTCTCTGATGATTTAAGGGATGGAGAATCCAAATACAACATTGATGGCGGATAGGAAATCAAAGATGGCGGACGGGATTTCTTTTAAAGTCTAAAGGGTATCGTCTCCGATATTTTAAGAAATGAGGAATTCAAAAACACCATCTATTTTGTGATCAAAGATGGCGGATGGGATTTTTTTTTAAATCAATATGGGTATCGTCTCCGATGTTTAAAGGGATGGAGAATCCAAATACAACATCTATTTCGTGATTCAAGATGGCGGATGGGAAATAAAAGATGATGGATGGGAAAAATTTTAAAAATCAATATGCGTATCGCCTCTGATGATTTAAGGGATGGTGAATCCAAATACAACATCTATTTCGTGATCAAAGATGGCGGATAGGAAATCAAAGATGGCGGACGGGATTTCTTTTTAAAGTCGATATGGGTTTCGTGTCCGATATTTTAAGGAATGGGGAATTCAAAAATACCATCTATTTCGTGATCAAAGATGGCGGATGGGATTTTTTTTTAAAATCAATATGGGTATCGTCTCCAATATTTAAAGGGATGGGGAATCCAAATCCAACATCTATTTCGTGATCAAAGATTGCGGATTCAAGATGGCGGATGGGAAATCAAAGATTGTGGATGGGAAAGTTTTAAAAAATCAATATGGTTATCGTCTCCGATGTTTTAAGGGATGGCGAATCCAAATACACCATCTATTTCGTGATCAAAGATGGCGGATGAAAAAATATTTAAAGTCAATATGGGTATCCTCTCCGATGTTTTAAGCTATGAGGAATGCAAATACAACATATATTTCGTGATCAAAGATGGCAAATGGGCAATCGAAGATGGCGGATGGAAAATCAAAGGTGGCGGATGGGAAAATTCTATTAAATCAATATGGGTATCGGCTCCGCCGTTATAACGGATGTGGCATTCGTATATAACATCTGTTTCGTGATCAAATATGGCAGACGGAAAATCAATATATTATTTTATTGAAATTTCCCATTCGCCATCTTTGATTACCCATCCGCCGTCTTAAGAAAGGTACTTTAAAAAGGCGATACGTAGTTCGCCGGGTCAGCTAGTTATTATAGTAATTATTTAACATGTAGTTAAATAATTACTGTGTTACGCGATTACGTAGCGAAGAAGCAAGATAAAAATAAGGTTGAACACGCACACGTCACTTGGGGAATGTACGATTTTCTTTGTTTATAATTATTTTACTAGCTGAAACTATGTTTGATTAAGAATCTACTGGACTCAAGAAGCTAAAAATGGGCATGTATGTTCCTAGGGGACCAGGGTTTCACTAAGAAGGGATTTCCCAAAATTCCTACGGCAAAGGCATAGGCATAGGCATACGGCATAGGGGGCGAGCCTATTGCTGTACCGGGCACATTACCAGACTCCGTGCTGCTACTGAGAATTTCCTAACGGAAAAAACCTAATAACACTTTGCCCGACCCGGGAATCGAACCCGAGAACTCCCAATCCCACGCGCACATTTATGCCGCGAGACCAACGAGGCAGTCTAATGTTTTGATATTTTATTTCAGTTGAAAAGTTAAGTAAAATCGGCGTCCATCAAACTGGCTACTATACTACGAAGCCGTTCATGATTCTCGGCCAACCTCATTTGTAACAAGTAAGGAATTACGCAGTAATTGCTGCGCAATTAGCGATTAGACATACTCTTGATTATAGTTAGATAAAGCATGTGATTATACTGATTCTTGCGTTTTTTTTTAGTATTGGTTTGTGGTTGAATTGATTGCATTGATAGCATGGTGATTAACGGCCATTTTCAATATTCGATCCATACATGGATTTTGAGATTCGAGATTCGTGTTTGACATATTTTGTATGGAGCTTATGTCAAAAACGAATCTGAAATCTACAGATCTATCTATTGATCGAATACTGAATTCCGTAGTAAGTCAAATTAAGTTTAAAGGTGATTTTTCACCAGAGTGGCGAGACGAGACTATGCGAGGCGTGAATTGAAATCGCACTTACCCTTTTCCACTAAAAATTGCCATCGCGAGTTCGCGCGTGACCGCCGCGCCGCCCGTAGGCTTCATTAGATAAAGATATAGGTACAGTGCTGTTTGAGTTCGTCTTGCAATACACACGCAATTTCTATCGCGAGAAGCGTGTTTCTGTTGCAAAGTTAATTTATACTCTATGTCGGAAGCAATACGGTTCATTTTTACACAAGCAAATATTTCAATTCACGCCTCGCATATTCTCGCCAATCCACACAGGTGTAAGATTTTTTCAAAATTCGGTTTGAACGATGCCTCTTTTCTCGATGCTTTCAAGTAGAATAAAATTATTTCATCATTCCTTGTGAAGAGTCCGCCCTACAGCTAGGCACAGGCCTATTCTCACTATGAGCAGGGTTATGCACAGTCACCAAGACAAGTGCGGGTTGACGAAACGACTTTACATATCTTCTGAGAACATTATGGAGAACTCTCAGACATGCAAGTTTACTCATGATGTTTTCCTTAATCGCTTAGTAAGTGGTCAACAGTTTACTATGCAGATAACTTTGAAAATTTAGTTGTCCGTGCCGTGGGTTAGATCCGGAGACCCTCTGCGAGCGCAGTCTTTGCTCTCACCAGGCTATTGCTTCACTTATGGGAGTGGTTCTTATCTGGGTTCCATAGAGACCTAAGGGGTCCGTGGCCCGTGTGTGATTTTTTTTTATAGTAATAGGCGGCAAGCGGCGAGCAGACGGGTCACCTGATGGTAAGCAATTACCGTCGCCCATGGACACAAGCAACACCACAGGAGTCGCAAGTGCGTTGCCGCTCCTTGGAGTTGGGAAAAGGGATAGGATAAAGAGTGGGATGAGGGAGAAGGAATAGGGGATAGGGCCTCCGGCACTCTCACTCACCGAACGAAACGCAACAGTTTAGGTACTGTTACTTTACGTCGATTTTCTGTGAGAGGGTAGTACTTCCCCGGTCGAGCCGGCCCATTCATGCTGAAATCAGCAAGGCTCTACTACCATGGGTCCATATGATAGAGGTGTCAAATATACTGCGTTTAGTTAGTAAAACAACAACATTGGAGGAAGAGCAGGATGAGGGAGAAGGACAAGAGAATGGGACTTTCGGAATCTCACTCACTGCACGAAACGAAACAATATAGGATACTGTTACTTTACGTGGATATTCTGTGTAAAGGTAGTACTTCCCCGGTCGAGCCGGCTCATTCATGCTGAAATCAGCTAAGCTCTACTACTTAAAAAGCCTAAGTTATTGTTAAAAACGCCTGCTTTACATACATACATAGACTCACGCCTGTTTCCCGGAGGGGTAGGCAGAGACTACGGAACGCCATTTGCAACGATCCTGACATATCTCTCTTGCTTCATTCACTCCTATTAGATTCCTCATGCATGCATGCTCTTCGGCTAAGGGTACTTCTAACCTGTCATTTTTTAGGATGTCTCCAATCTGGTCAGAGAACGTCCGCCTAGGTCTTCCCCTTCGTCCTGTCCCAATAATACTTGCCTTGTATATCCGCTTGGTCAATCTTTCGTCATCCATCCTCCTTTAAGGAAACTATTATATTTTCAATGAAACACCGGTAGTGATTTAGTTAAGTTGTGCCCTCGCTCACTTCACATACTTGAACATAAACATAATGTTCCTGATACACTTGAGCAGTCATCTGTAATGAGCATACTTGCGAATGTTACACAACAGAAAAACAAACGAGTGTGTTTTAGCGAGCATTCTGACGAACGTTCTGGCGAGCATTGTACCGAATGAACAGTAAATTTGCTTCAACCTATTTGCTAATTAGAGTGTTCTCTAGAAAGATCCTGAAAATGTTTGAGGCAATTTTCGGCTCTATAGGAATTTAAGCTTTTGTTGTCACTAGCATTACTTTTTACTTCGGTACTAGATAACAGTGCCAAATTATTGCCGAAATATAGCTTACTCAAAACAAAGGTACGTGGTATATATCTCGTAGGTCGGAATAGTAATAAAATTGGGCAAGTGCGAGTCGGACTCGTGCACGAAGTGTTCCGTACCATCATCTATAAAAGAAAATTACGTTTGTTGTATGTATACTAAAATATTTTTTAAGTTTCTACCTGTTTTTTAAGATTGAGTAACAAATTGCTTAAAAATTACGTTTGTTGTATGGGAGCCCCACTTTATTATTAACTTTTTTTTATTTAATGATTTATTTTGATAGGTAATATACAACTACATATTCTGTGAAAATTTTAAGCGTCTACCTGTTACCGTTGATAATTTTGAGCAAAAGATACGAAAAAAGAACACTTTTATTGTATGGGACCCCCTTAATATTTTCATTTTTGTCTTCTTCTTCTTCTTAGCCATTTTCTACCAAATTGGTGTAGGCCTCCTTCAGATTCCGTCATTTAGTTTGATCTTTTGCTACTTGCATCCATTTCGATCCTGCAGTTTTCTTAACGTCATCTTTCCAACGCATCTGTGGTCTTCCTCTTGGCCTTTTTTCACCCCAAGGCCTCCACTCCAAAACTGCCTTACCCCATGAGCCATGTTTTCGGGCTATGTGTCCTGCCCACTGCCACTTAATACTTGCCACTCTTTTGACGGCATCTGCAACTTTACTTTGTTCTCTGAGCCAGGTGTTTGTTTTGCGGTCTCTCAGTGTAACCCCCACGAGCTTCCTTTCTACTTTCCTCTATTTATTTTTAGTACATATTTGTTGTTATAGCGGTAAATTTCAGCTTTCTAGCTATCACGGTTTATGAGATACAGACAGACAGACAGCGGAGGCTTAGTAAAAGGGTCCCGTTTTTTACCTTTTAGGTACGGAACCCTAAAAAGTAATGTTCGTCTCTGTTCGTTTTACAACAAAACAAAAAAGCGGCGATTACTCGTCGTTCTGTTACAAGACTTACAAGTGAGTGCTTAGGTGTATCGGTACCATAACATGGTGGCCTCAAAAGTGACTCAACTCTATAAGATATAAATAACAGCCTTCACGGACGTGGCAGAAATATCAACGAGTTCGTTTACTGAAATGGCAAATTGGGTAACTAGTTTTGGATTGAATATCTTGGGACAATTTATACAATGCCATCTGATCTGAAACTAGGTAGAGCCGTACTACAAACCGGATGATCTGGAAACTACATAATCTTAATATATAAAATCCTTGCGTTACTGACTGACAGACACGCTACAGCCGAAACTATTGGGCGCAGGAAGCTGAAATTTGGCATGTGTGTTCCTTGGGGACCGTAGGGGTGCACTAAGAAGGGATTTTCCGAAATTCCCACGAGATCGGCCAAAACGGGTAAATTTAAAAAAAATGCAGGCGTAGCTGCTGGCGTCCTCTAGTTTATTATAATCCGACTTTTCGATTACTACAGGAACCGTAGTCACGCAAGATTGAAATGTCATTTCTTTGCCTCGAATGTAGAAGCTATCTCAAAGTACACGAAAATTGTTCAAGTACTGGTGTTACTAATTTAGCAGAATGAGCTCACAGTGTCTTCTTGATCGGTAAAATCTGTAAACTGTAGTTTAATTTCAATGTGTAACATTCGCGCGTGCCATAAACTGTAGTTTAATTTCAATAAGTAAAATTAAAAACAAAATGGATATATCGAATATTGAATTTAGCGGTTAATCGGACAGCAAACGGAAACCATCTATCTCGCGGTTTGATTCTTCTCGTAGGGCGGTTAAAAGTTTCACCACAAGCTTACATAATTACATCTATAGTGGGTAAAAATGCCTTAAACCGCTATATGAATGCCGAAGTTCTGAGGTAACAAACAATAAAAATATATACGAATTAAAAAGCTCCTTCTTTTTTAAGTCGGTTAAATCTCTGCATAATTTCAACCACAGGCGAATTATTTCCTAATCCGAACAATAAGATTTTTTTTACAAATGCTTACATTGCTCGCGTGTATAACAATATAAAATTTAATGTTGCGAGTTAACGTGAGAACTAATGTGTTAATCTGTTGCTAAATACTATTGTAAACATTGGGTTAAGAAACAGAGCCAAGTTCATGATTATCTTCAGCGACTTTTTGTTAAATATAAATGGTTTGTGACATTTATTTTTAACCTATTTAACAAATTAATGTTTAGTATTTCTTTGGATCTAAGCGGATGTTACACATTGAAATTGAACATGGAATTGGTTATACTGACTTTATATTTAAACGAATGATCTAAAAATAATAATATTTATTATAATCCAATTTATTACAATTAAGAATCCGTAAATTGTAGTTACATTCCAATATTATAATGTGGATTTATGGCAGGTCTTAAAATTCCGTTATGAAAGGTCAATATAATTATGAATATGTTTCTAAATATGATGCAACATTTTTAATACCTGTTAGTGCAACTAAAGGCTTGTGTTGCTTTATTTGTCCTGATGATATACAAAAGAAAAACTCATTTTACACTAAACGGGTTGGTATAAGGTTTGTTTCAAGTTTTCCTTCTCGTACAGTGCTGTTCTCTGCATAATATGTCGGCTCTTACGAAACCCATGGGATGATATGGTGTGGTAACATTCCATATTCTTAATCCGTCACGTACGAATGAATAATTATAATTGAAACCTATTTTGTACACATACATATATATTTTCCCGTCGGGGTAGGCAGAGACAACGGAACGCCACTTGCATCTATCCTTACAAACCTCACGCGCTTCCTCTACATTAATTACTCTGTTCATACATGCTCGCCGGTTCCGGGTGCTTCGGACCTTGCCATTTTTTAAGATGTCCCCAATCTGATCGACGAATCTCCGACGAGGTCTGCCGCGTCCGACTTGCCCACACACGTTAGCCTCATAAATTTGATGCGTCACTCTTTCTTCACTCATTCGCTCCACGTCCCCAAACCATTTCAGCATGCCTTTCTCAATTCTTGTCACGACATCTTCTTTCAGGTCACATCGCTCTCGTATTACTGCATTCGGAATTCTATCAATCAGTCTTACCCCACACATACTACGCAGTGAACGCATCTCAACTGCGTTAAATCTGCTTTCATGCTTTTTCTGCCACACCCAACATTCACTACCGTACATCATCGTAGGCACAAGCACTCCATTATGAACCGCCAGTCACGCCTGTTTTGGCACATTCTGGCCGTTCATAAAGGCATGCAGCGCTCCATTTACACAGTTTCCCGCAATCACTCTCCTTTCAATATCTCCTTCACATCTTCCATCTCTTGTAAACATGCTACCCAAATATACCTATTTTGTATTACTATTTTTTTTATCTTGAATGTCACTATTTTATTTCGCAATTTTTTAAGGGTCTACCTTAACTGTATGGAACGGAATGATACACTACAGTACTACAGTTCTGGGTTTTGAGAATTCACATCAACTTTTACAAAGTTATGTGAATAAAATTAAGTGATTATTCCAATTATTTAAAGTATTTATATGAAACTTTACGGCTGCAGATTTTTTAAATTTAACTGCTTCTTTCTTGGTCCCTTGGGAATTTCGGGCAATCCTTTGTTAGTGCACCCCTACTAAGAGGGTATTACGGTCGCAAAGAAATAGCAATAATAATATCAATTATTTTTCTGTAACTTGGCTGGTGACACTGCCGTGTCCCCTCCTCTTACTAAACAGATTATTGAAATAGGCGGTAGTGTAAAATAACATTAGCTTAGTTTTTAGCGCACCTTTGTTATAATGTACGAAATATTAGATTTCCTTATCGATATCATAAAGTAATAGTAGATTTTGCTTAGCGCTCATAGCTTGACTTGGCTCGCCGTTCTTTATAGGTTGGCAAAGTTAAGCAACGTTTGTTCAGGTCGCCATTTGGGATGGGTAGCCGCGTGTGTCATTTACATCGGAGCGCTACCGTGCTTCGGAGGGCAGCTGTCGGTCCCAGTTCTTGTCTCAGGATAAGAATCGTTAGGCCATGGCGAAGGCTTTCGGGTGGTATGAAAACTTCGGCACCAGTTAGTTGGCCATACATCATCATCAGCCTTTAACAGTCCACAGCTGGACTAGGCCTCTCCTTTGAAAGGAGGAATTGGCCTACTATACCACGCTGGCCAAACGGGTTTGTATCAAGATTTCCTTCTCTTACAGTGCTGTTCTCTGCATAATATGCTCCCTCTGTCGGCTCTTACGACACCCATGGGATGATATGGGGTGGTGACCTTCCGTATTCTTAATCCGTCACCACACTGTCAATAGGCCATACACTCGAAAAAACGTAGATTAGTCACGATGTATGGTATTTGATACATTTGGGCTAAAATTCTATTTTGTAGAATAGTCTTCGTAATCCGCTGCATAACTTCACCTGTATGTCCATACACATGTGAAGAAATGGTGTAGTGATACTTTGTATCTCAATCCGTCACAATACGTAACGTTATAATGTTATTAGGTATACTAAAATTTATCAAATTCTGTTTAACCATTTCGGCGTATTTATTACATCATACATACATTTATAGTTGACTGCACGGTTGACGTAGTGGTTTAAGCGGCCGCCTCGCCGCTTGACACTGCGCCGAGTGCTGTGGGTTCGATTCCCACACGAGACAACACTTTGTGTGATCCATAAATTGTTGTTTCAAGTCTGGGTGTTAATTGTTCTCGTTAGATGTATGTTTGTAAAGTCCCCTGCGACACAGGATTGAGTCCTAATGCAAAAAAGACTACCTACTCTCGGTAGTTTTTTTTTCATAAAAAAAAATACTAGCTGTACAGCAGTTTCGGCATTAAAACGGAACAAACATGAACATTTTCCATTGATATTGCCCTGCAGTGATGAGTAATACCTAATATACTACAATATATTACTCACTTTACGAAGTTCAATTCACCCAGATTTTAATCGACGTGTACAATGGAATACTGTATAGGCATTGTGGGCATAAAGGTTGTAGTCACAAAGGTTATTTAAATAAGTATTGTTAGGTTTGTTTCAGGTTCACTGGTAGGGCATTCAGTCTGTTTGTTTGTAATATGTACTAGTTATTGGCCCCATTTTATCTCAAGCTAATATTTAGTAAAATCCGGTTAGACTAGAAAGTGGTCCCCGGGTTATAACTGGGATAACGCTGTGAGGATGATGATTGACCAGATTGACCGCATTTCACCATCATCGGCCTCGTTTATCCCACTGCTGGGCACGGTTCTCTTCTTATTATGAGAAAAGTAAGTCCACCACGCTAGCCAAGTAAGGTTTGGCAGACTTCACATGTCTTTCGAGAGCGTTATCAAGAAGACTCAGACATGCTGCTTTCCTTATTATGTTTTCCTTCGCCGTATAGCAAGGTATAAGTAATCTTACAGATATTTCGCATTTTTTATTATTTTTTTTTATTATAGTGTCACGCCTATATCCCCGAAGGGATGGGCAGAGGTGTAATATTACCTATATGCAAATTTCGCCTTAAGAATTGTTAGGTACCACGTAATTGGGGGCGAGCCTATTGCCGTTACTGGGTACATTGCCAGACTCAGTACTGCTACAAATAATTCGGAAAAACTCGGAAACAATTTTGCTCTACCCGGGAATCGAACCCGGGACCTCTCTATCAGCAGACGCACGCTATCCACTGGACCACGGAGGCATTAGCTAACATTTCAAAATGGAAAGAAAGCTTTCATGAAATTGCTTAACCCATGACTCAATGTAGTTATCATCATCAGCCCTGTATATAAACTGTCCCACTGCTGGGCACGGGCCTCTTCTCACTTTGAGAACGGTAAGGCCATAGTCCACCACACTGGCCTAGTGCGGGAACTCTCAGACATGCAGGTTTCCTCACGATGTTTTCCTTCACCGTTTAGCAAGCGATAATTAACAAATTAATACGCACATAACTCCGAAAAGTCATTGGTGCGCGCCGTGGATTCGAACTAGGACCCTCTGCGTAGCAGTCTGTCGGTCTCTGCACTAGGCTATCACTACCATACTAATGTGGTTATAGATAAGTAGTTAATTTTCTGTGTATACTATCTAGTGGCTAGTGTAGGTATCTGGTAGATTTCCACGTTACGTCATAACTAGTGCGCTACCGGTCTGACCTGTTAAGCTTGGCTCACTAGGTAGTGTGTCTATCTTGTCTTTCTCAATGCAATATGACTACAGCTATGCTTATGATTATTAGATAATAAAGGAAAAATAATAAGTCAATGAATTTTCGGACATGGCGACCAGTCACAATAATATTCTACCACATTCACACAACACCATCTAGTCCCAAACTAAGCAGAGCTTGTACTTTGGGTACTAGACAATAGATAAACATACATATCTACTTTTTTGTAAATACATACATATTATACATAGAAACACCCAGACCAAGACAAACATTCATGTTCACGCACACTAATATTTGACTTGAGCGGGAATCGAGCCCGCGACCTTCGGCGTAGCAGTCGCTTACACTCCCGCTGCGCCGACCGGTCGTCAATAATAGATACAATAATGCAAGCAAGTCCAAAGGATGACAGCTTGGCAAAGTTTGTGTAGGTCGGTTATGGCTAGTAATAATAACAATACCCTAGTACAACTTACTATCTAATTATATTGTTAATTATCGCTTGCTAATCGGTGAAGGACAACATCGTGAGGAAACCTGCATGTCTGAGAGTTCTCCATCATGTTCTCGAAAGACATGCGAAGTCTGCCAACCTGCACATGGCCAGCGTGGTTGACTATGGCCTTACCCTTCTCATAGTGAGAAGAGGCCCGTGCCTAGAAGTCGGACATTAAAAAGGGCTGATGATGATGATGATGAGGACAACTTACACGCGGCCAGCTGATGTCAAACTTAATAGAGCTTGTATTATGGCGACAAGATAATTGATAAACATATCTACTTGTAGATTTTGAAATACAATTACTTATCTAGGTATACTAATTTATTAACCTGAAGAGTCGCTCGCTTAATAATGTGCCCGGTAGATGGCAATAGGCTCGCCCCCTATTACATTGGGACCGAAACATAACTGGTGAAGTGTGGGTGTGTAATACACCTCTGCCTACCCCTTCGGGGATAAAAGGCGTGAAGTTATGTTATGTTATGAAAAGTTTAATTGTTAACTCAAACCCACTCCACTCGACTCTCCTAAGCGGCGAGGCGACCATTTAACCATTACGTCATCAGCGCAGTAATGTTGATAATAAGCAATCAAGTTAATAAAGCAACTGTATCAGATTATGAGCTTCGTGCTTCGTCAGGCATAGGATTCGATTTGTTGTGGTGATCACTCCACTGATTATACCAGCCTTCGTCGAAATGTGTTTATTAGCATAAAAAAGTATACTACTGCTATTTATTGTAAACGCTCTCTGGCTAGGTGGACTGACGATATATGGAAAGTAGCTGCACGAAGCTAGACTTTGGGAGTCTGATATCGAGATCAGTTGCTTGCCGGCTGGTTGATGATTCCTTTAATGATATCATCATCATCAGCCTTTAACAGTCCACTGCTGGACTAGGCCTCTCATTTGAAAGAGGAATTGGCCTACTATACCACGCTGGCCAAACGGTTTGGTATAGGGTTTGTATCAAGTTTTCCTTCTCTTACAGTGCTGTTTTCCGTATAATTTGCTCCCTCTGTCGCTCTTACGCCACTCATGGGATGATATGGGGTGGTGACATTCCGTATTCTTAATCCGTCACCACACGGATATTTTTTTTGGAGAAGGTTTAATGGTAATCATCATCATAAAGATGATTATTATTTGCGGTATCTTTAAATCAAATTTGTTATATTATCTTTAGCAAGATGAACAAGGGCAACTTTGACCCACAGTGAGTGCTATTGTGTCGCAAATTACGAGAGGCATTTGTCTCTAATTGGACTGCGAAAGACTGGATGATAGCCACAATTTGCTGCCACATATACTGCTGAACATACACCTCTCTCTCCATACAGACCAAACTTGAGCCGCACGCATCCAACCCCTTCCCGCAATCACAACATAATAGGCTTGTGTCCACTAAGAATACATCGGTTTGATTGTAGTATTTATAGATTCATTATAATTTTAAGATGCCAATAACGTATATTATTTATTATAAAAAGGCAAGACTAATGTTATTTTTAGGATTCTAAAACTAAAAATAATGTAAGTATTCATTCTTGTGACAGTGAACACCAATCAGAGAGCTACGTCAAACTTTCTACCTGTCAAATCGAATATAACAAAATAAAAGTGGGTACATCAGACCAGACCTCATTCACGGTTTGTTTTGTTTATATTAGGACTTTGTGATATCACTCAACCGCCATGATGGTTTACAACGTTTTCGTGTCAAATTCAAAAAGGTTTTTAAAAAGCCGTAATTAGTAATGTAGCTGATCGATTTTTGAGGAAAAAATCAGTTATTTCAGTTTAACATCTAATAAAGGAACGAATCAATCGCTAATTACATTTTAGGACACAAGCCTATTATGCCGTGCTTAAAGAACCGACAGCAAAAAAATTCCACTTCCCATATTACTACACACCAACATTAAGGTGTTAACAAACATCATGATAAGTAAAACAGTTGTTTATCAAATACGAATCGATTAAGTAATAATGTAACTGGGGCATCAAGTCATCGTTTAGCGAACATTGCATAACTGTATCACTTTGTTTTACAATGTTTTGCTAAATTGCCCTTCGGACTGAATGGGCTGGTTGTGAATGATGGTATTGCGATAAAGGCCAAGTAGAAAAAGTTACAAAGGTTTGCAGTGAGGAGTTATCCATGCGTGATTAAGATCATCATCACCGGCCTGGCGTATCCCGGTTGCATCCAAATCCTCCGCAATGGTACCCGGGAGTGGCCGAAGATTTCGTTAGACTAGAAAGCGTTCCAGTCAAACGAAATCTTCATTCTCCTAGAGTTATCCCAGTTGCGTCATACTCGTGAACGGGTGCTACTTGCGATGACTGGTCGATGGCGGTCTTATGGGCTGGTTTATTTTTTTATTTATATTTAACTTCATCATTTCCATCATGGTTCTGAACATTTGCGCGGATTGCCTGCATTGTTAGGTGCATAATGTAAGTGGATGCTCCTGTTTCACCATGTCTATGTTCAGGAGGCTAACTAAATGAACATCAAAATTTAACTTGATTATGCTTGAGTATCATGTAAAGTAAATATATACAAGTAACATAGAAGGTATAACAGTTGCAGCACCATACAAAAGTTTAATTGTTATGTATTATTAAAAACCTGGCGATGAAAAAGAGTGACCGTGAGTTTTATTGCCCGTTCTTTCTCATGGTTCTACCTATTGCATTGCGAACGTGGCAGTAAATGTAAATGTAGAAGCATACAGTAATAATGTTTAAATTTGACGTTCATAAGTGTCACTTTGTGATCTAAATGAATAAAGGATTTTGAGTTTGAGTTTGAGTTTGCAACCCGGGGTCCAGGTAAAAGTCTGACCGGATTTAACTGAATATTAAAGCGATAGCTAAGAATTTAATACTCTACTCACATAGCTCCGAATAGTCAGTGATGCGCGCTGTGAACCTGACACCTTCTGCATGGCAGTCTGTTGATATGTCCACTAGGCTATCGCTGCTCATTTGCAGTCAAACCAGATTTGATCTAATATTGGCTTTTTCCACAGAACAACTGACGACTGGCCTAAGTATTCCAAAATTATAGCGATATTTCATGGCTAAAACTGGTTTAAACCATGAAATATCACCGTCTTTATTTTTCTAAATAAATTGTTAATTACCGTGGGTTGTCATAGACATCTCTTAATAGCTGTTTTAGTGAGTTTATAACCTGTGGTCCTGCGGTAGTGTTAGCGACTGCGGATCATGAGGTTTCAGGTTCGATTCCCGGGTCGAACAAAAAGTGATATTGGGTTTTTCTGATAGGAATTGTCCAATAGAAGTTCGGAGTCAGGCAGTTGGCGGTGTCATACCCCCTTGCCTCGGAAAGCACGTTAAGCCGTTGGTCCTGCGCCCAATCTCTCTCCGGTCGTGTCGCATGTGGCGTCCCATCGGACTATGAGAGTGAGGGAATAGAGAGTGCACTTGTGTATGCGCACACACTTGTGCCCTATAATATGTCCCGCGCAGTTCGCAAGTCTCATATATAGACAAGCCGCCGTGGCCGGAATCGGTCGGGAGTACATTATAACCTTGAATATACTGAGACTGGTCTAAGTAAAAATTTTTGGTTTGCAGACGGCAGACGGCAATCCCGAAAGTTGCTGTTCTGTCAAATGTGGTTGGACACTTGAACTTTAACGTGTTCTTTAAAAGTAGGAATATACAATGTTTGACCACTACATGTTCTTTAACTCTTTCTCTGATAAGTATGTGTGGTGTGTCTTTGACTGACAGAGTAAAGAATTGTGTGATAAGAGAGTGTTGTGGGGTAAAAGAAGATGTAGTGACAAGCGTCGAGAAAGGTATGCTAAGGTGGTTTGGGCACGTGGAGAGGATGGATGGCGAAAGATTGACCAAGCAGATATACAAGGCAAGTGTGAATGGGACAGGACGAAGTGGAAGAACTAAGCGGACGTTCTCTGACCAGATTGGAGACATCCTAAAAACAGGACAAGTTAGAAGTACCCTGAACTGAAGAGGAACATGAGGAATCTGATGGGAGTGAATGAAGCAAGAGAGATATGTCAGGATCGTTGCGTAGTCTCTGCCTACCCCTCCGGGAAACAGGCGTGAGTCTACGTATGTATGATCTTTAATAATAACTAAATATATGCTAGACTTTTACCACTGTTTTCAGTGCCATTATACCGTTGTAATTTGACCATCCGTCATCATACCGTCCTCTGCCCCAAATATCTGTTGTACCGTGACTGTCATTCACCATTGATTGCTACACAGCGCCAACTGCCGATGACCTGACCGGGGAAACGAACGGAAAGTACTTAGATAATTGCTATTGTTTTTGGCCAATGGATTAGGCAATCGACTAGAGACTCAGGCCATAGGAAGTAGGAAGTCTGTGACTTGAGGCATTCTCGTCATTTGAATTTTGACCGACTAAAAAAGGAGGAGGTGCTGAATTCGACTATCTTTTTCATATATTTTAGGTACCTACATCAGAACTTTCACTAAGAGGCTTTTCATAATTATTGAAATGTTGGTGCTTCTCGTGTGATCTCATTAAAATTAGGTAGATCGAGATCTGACTTTGATCTGATTATGACTTTTTGATCTTTCAGAGTTTTTGAGTTTTACTTAATAATGTGTTTTATACTTTAAATATTTTGAGGAGTTTTTGAAGTCCACGTTTTTTTAAACGTAGTTTTGTAGTAATGATAAAACAAATAGGCAAGACAAATTTAGCATCTTACGAAGTCTGTCATGAAACGGAATGTAATAAAAAAATTGTGCTTTTCAGGTAGAGACAGATAATTCATATAATAAGCCCACAATTACGCCTCGAAGTTAAAACAGGTTTATAATAATGATAATTAATTTTATGTCAACAACCAACATGCAAATAACTAGTATTACTAACAACATATCATTAAATATCAAGCACATAATTATATAAACTTGTACCAGACATTATAAAGGCATTAACATAAGTTTTTTAGTTGGATCATCAATATCCTAATGAGCTGTTCTTTATATTCTGTTTTTTTTTAAGATAACGCCCGCACTAATTGTTTGTTAAAATATGATGATTAATTTAATTACTGTAAGTAAACGTAAAGATCCGCTGATCTTATTAAGTTTATACTTTACTAACGTATATTTAACGGACTGTCGAGACGATGATCTCGGGTTCCATCGTTAGGGTACCTGGGGATCGAACCCGAGACCGTCTTCATCATCATACCCGTAACCCACCTCTGACTTTTTGAAGTTATGTGTTAAAATTGTTAATTATCGCTTGCTAAACGGTGAAGGAAAACATCGTGAGGAAACCTGCATGTCTGAGAGTTCTCCGTAATATTCTCGAAAGACGTGAAGTCTGCCAACTCGCAATAGGCCAGCGTGGTGGACTATGGCCTTACCTTTCTCATAGTGAAAAGAGGCCCGTGCCCAGCAGTGGGACAGTTTGTATACAGGGCTGATGATGATTATCAGCTATTAGCCTATTACATTTTCACCGAAACATAACTGGCGTGGGTGTGTAATACATCTCTGCCTACCCCTTCGGGGATAAAGGCTTGAAGTTATGCATAGATAGATTGGAAATTGAAACCGCCCAATTCGTTCTGACTCTTTCCACAGAATATAATTAAATAATTAAAAGAGCATGCACAAAATAACTGCAATAAACAAGAACCGAATCCAGGACATCTTAAACGCCTTAACCTACAACCAGTCGGATTATTCCACAAGGACGTACAAGATGAGTTACTTCGTTTAAACTAGGTTGCGACTTAGTTTGGTACGCAGCCGGCGCGCGGTTAAGCAACCACAAACCGGTCAGAAACGCGATGGGTGACGACATGATGTGAATGACATGGTACGACCGATGATATGTGATTAGCTGTTTCTTTTTATTCTAGAATGTGTTATACAACGTTATTCTACACGGCGATAGCTCAGTGGTGTCGATACTTTACGGACTGCCGAGACGATGGTCTCGGGTTCGATCCCCAGGTACCCCGGGCATACGCCTCTGACTTTTCGAAGTTATATGTGCATTAAGAACGTTAATTATCGGTCGCCTAAGAATGTGCCCGGTAGATGGCAATAGGCTCGCCTCCCACTACATTGGGACCAAACATAACTGGCGAAGTGTGGGTGTAAAGTTATGTTATGTAATATAATAAAGCTGAAGATTTTGTTTGTCTGTTTGGTTTAACGCGCTAATCTCAACAACTATTAGACCGATTTGAATAATTCTTTTTGTGTTAAATAGCACATTTATCGAGCTATATAACATCACGCTGTGCGCCACGGGTGTGGAGCAGTAGCCCTAAATAACGCGGGTGTAACTGCGGGCTCAGATAGTATAGCATATCATCATCATCACTATCAGCTTGCCATAGTCCACGGCTGGATATAGGCCTCTCCAACGGCACACCACTGAGCCTGATTTCCAGCTCTTCATGTCCAGCCGCTGCCAGCCACTTTGCGTATATCGTCACTCCACCTAGCCGGAGGGCGTCCTACACTACGTTTACCAAGGCGTGGTCTCCACTCTAGTCAGTGCAGCATATACATCAATAAACCTTTTTTCATAATAGCCAACACCTACACGGACGAAATCTAGTCTGTAATAATAGGCTCGGACAACAAATTCTAAAGTGCAAGGTGACGGTCATAATCAACCGCGCCTTTCATTTGATTTTTTTTGTTAACATGTATCAGTTTGTTCATTCTGCGTTGCGACATAGTCTCACGCCTGCATCCCCGAAGAGGTAGGCAGAGGTGTAATATTACACCCACCCATTTCTCCATGAATTTTTAGGCCCCACGTAATAGGGGGCGAGCCTACTGCCGTTACCGGGCACATCACCAGACTCCGTGCTGCTACTGAGAATTTAGTAATTTAGTAACACTTTTGCGCGAGTCAGGAATCGAACCCGGGACCTCCGATCAGCAGTCGCATACACTATCCATTGGACCACGGAGTTTAGTTATAGTTACTTATAGTATCTTTGCGAAGAGACAAAAACCTCGACATCAATCCGGTCTGGCCAGATTTTGCCTTACAATGCTACTGTGTCATAATTAGGAGAGCGAAAGGCTACATGATGAGGAGTTTGTTTTATTGATGACAAATCATCGTTACTTAAAGTAATTTTACAAAAACATACAGTTTCTAACCGCAACTAGTATTCGGTCGACTTTCACCGAATCATCAATAACAGTACACGAACACATAATTATTGCACTAGAAACGTTACGGTGCGTATACACTGACGGAATTCGGTTATATTCGGTTAGTGGGTAGAATGTTATAATCCAGTTTTCTATGATTCTGATTCCATAAATGGCGGACGCGAGTTTGATCGCCGTCTAGGGCAAACTTTGTATCATCATCATCAGCCCCAGCAGTGGGCTCACTATGGGAAGTAAGGCCATAATTCATCACGCTAGACAAGTGCGAGTTGGCAGTTGGCTTCACTTGTCTTTCAAAAGTATTATGGAGAACGCTCAGACATACAGGTTTCCTCACGATGTTGTCCTCCACAGATGAAGTATCCCGTGATGTTGAAGTCTCGATCTAATGAAATAAAAAAAATCCATTAATAAAACTAATTCAGTAATCGCATTCGGTGCACTCTTATTCAGTCACCCCATTCGGTTATTTGACCAGTGTACACACTCCCCAATATCGAACAATCTAGAGACTGTATGTAATTCGCAGCAGTGATCGGTAATCTTCGATTGAATACATTGCGAAGTTAACTGCAAATTAGTGCAATGAGATGTGGCTTATTGGCTAACTGCCGGTCCCGATCTCTCCACGTATATCGCAACTAGAGATAAATATTTGCCATAAGCTCCATAGAAAATACATTCATACATAGACTCAAGCCTGTTTCCCGAAGGGGTAGGCAGAGACTGCGGAACACCATTACGCCATGGCAGCCATAGAGAATATGTCTCATATTCTACTCTTGTAGCAACATATGTATCTCATCTACCAAAAAGCTCAGATATTTACATAGAGGCGCATTTCCTATGGGCGCTCTGAAGACAAACTTTCTGTGATCCAAATTACCGCTTGGCGCGTGGCAGTTGCGCTGTGACAGCTGACTCTACGAGAGTAAGAGAGACGAAAGCTCCTCCTGGTCCTGTGTATCTTAACTACGAGCGCAAGAGAGAAGGAAAACGACGCCAGGCCGCCAACGGCGCCAACTGTGAACTAAATTGGAGACAGTCTCCACCTGGAATCGGTATACGAAATCCTTAAGAACTGCGCTTCTATGTAAATCTGTATTCATTGCAACTACTCATAGAGTAATGGAGGGAGCGGAGTGTTAATGTGACAGGAGGAAAGGGAAGACCTAGGCGGACGTTCTCTGACCATATTGGAGACATCCTAAAAAAAGGACAGGTCAGAAGTACCCTAAACAAAAGAGCATGCATGAGAAACTTGATGGAAGTGAATGAAAAAAGAAGGTATATCAGGATCGTTGCAAATGGCGTTCCGTAGTCTTTGCCTACCCCTCCGGGAAACAGGCGTGAGTCTATGTATGTATGTATGTATTGGAGATAAGTCTCTCCTTACTTGAGTCACAACTATGAGTTAATAGGAGGATTTGACAAGAGGCAACTACGGAAAAAAACACGATGCAAATAGTATCTTTGCAAAGAGACAGAAAACTCAACATCAAATCCTTTGTCAACCCCTCTGGTCAGCGTGGTTTAGTAGGCCAATTCGTTCTCAATTCACTCACAGTGTTACTGGCCGACACCGCACTGTGCAAAAGTTTGACGTTCATAAGCGTCACCTTGTGATCCAGATGAATAAATGATTTTGACTATCACTCCCTGTATAAATATCACTAGACTTCGCTTGCGGCTCCACGCCCTATGGAACTTTTGACCTCCCTTAGGAGTTGAGTTTCCAAAAAATCTTCTCTTAGTGACCACCAGGGAACCCCACACTTCCCTAGAAACACATGCCAAATTTCAGCTTCTTACTCCCAGTAGGCTGTGCGTTGCCTGTCAGTCAGTCAGTAATGCAATCATTTCTATATACATAATATCATACGCCAAGTATAGTTTAATATTTCCTGTTGAACTAGGTATAAAGTCACCGCATGACCTTTCGCTTTGCATCTAGAATATTGAATATGAATACGCATTTCACTTTGTTACCATGTGCAGATTATGCTTATGAGAAGTTTGACCTATCCGCTACAGGAATTAATTATGAAATTATAATTAAATGAATATTATATAATACACAGTACAGTATATAACATACAGTTAGGAGCAACCTATAGCGACAGTCAAGGATCTTCATAACTGACTGACAAGTTAACATGCTCTTCGAGCAACAACAATTGAATACACACATAACATCAAAAAGTCAGTGGTGAGCTGTGGGTTTGAACAAGAAACCCTCTGCATGGCAGTCTGTTGGTATCTGCATTAGGTTATCGCTGTCTGCCTATTGTTTCTTTTTTATAGTAATAGGTGGCAAACGAGCAGACGGATCGCCTGATAGTAAGCAATTACCGCCGCCCATGGACACAAGCAACACCACAAGAGTCACAAGTACGTTGCCGCACCTTGGGGATGGGAAAAGGGATAAGATGAGGACTGGGATGAGGGAGAAGGAATAGGGGATAGGGCCTCCGGCACTCTCACTCACCGAACGAAACGCAACAGTTTAAGTACTGTTATTTTACGTCGATTTTCTGTGAGAGGGTAGTACTTCCGCGGTCGAGCCGGCCCATTCATGCTGAAATCAGGAAGGCTCTACTACCTGTTAAATAATTGATTCATAAACTTATTAAAATAATGGCCAGACAGGTCGTGGCGTTATTATATCTGCATTTTATACAGACAGGTGATACAATACGAAGTGTTGCATAATCTAAGCCGATAATTAACCTATACAATGTGGTTTATCTGCTACCTTCCGTGTCTCGCAACTCGATATTAATCTATTAATATTGCATTGTTCATTCATTTTAATTTTCTTTGTGAGACAGACAATAAGTAAAAGTAGTACTTTAAAAGTACCGTGTACCTTTAGTAGTACCGTGTGGTGACGGATTAAGAATACGGATTGTCACCACCCCATATCATCCCATGGGTGTCGTAAGAGCCGATAAAGGGAGCATATTATGCAGACAACAACACTGTAAGAGAAGGAAAACTTGATACAAACCCTATACCAACCCGTTTGGCCAGCGTGGTATAGTAGGCCAATTCCTTCTTTCAAAGGAGAGGCCTAGTCCAGCAGTGGACTGTTAAAGGCTTATGATGATGATGAGTACTTTAAAAGCCATGTTAAAAAGTCAACTGGCATGCTAAATTTATATAAGCGATTTCGTATCGCTGGACCTTTAAAAACATTCAAGTGATAACAAGGTACTCCCAACAAATATTGATATAAGAAACCGTTAATTATTTTTGATTACGGCATCCGTCTAAGTAATAAGGCCTTTCTGATTTTAACATGAATGTGCCGGTTAATACAATATCTTCTTGGGTCTACGCGAATGTTACACATCAGCAGCCCTTTATACGGTCCCACTGCTGGGCACGGGCCTCTTCTCACTATGAGAAGGGTAAGGTCTGCCAAGCCGCACTTGGCCAGCGTGGTGGACTACCACCACGCTGGCCAAGTGCGGGTTGGCAGACTTCACACGTCTTTCTAGATCATTATGGAGAACTCTTAGACATGCAGGTTTCCTAACGATGTTTTCCTTTACCAATAAGCAAGCGATAATTAACAATTTAATACGTACGTAACTCCGAAAAGTCATAGGTGCGTGCCGTGGATTCGAACCCGAGACCCACAGTCACTGCGTAGCAGTCTGTCGGTCTCTCAACTCAGCTATCGGTGCCTATGAATGTCACACATTGAAATTATACTACAGTTATGATTTTATTAATGTACTTTATAGATCATATTATTTTTTTATAAATTATGCGGTTTAAATGTAATCTCAATCAAACCAATATATCGCGATAAAATCGGTAAACTGTAGTTGAACAACCATCCTCTCACTAAATATCGATAAAAAGTGGCAGTATATACTGTTGCATTTCCTTCGGCGACTGAGAGTGCCAGAAGTTTCGTCCACTTCTTTCCCGTCATCCTGCTTCTCGTCCTATCCCTTTTCCCATCTAAGTCACAAAAACACTTCTGACTCTTCTAGCGTTGCGGGAGCCCATGGGTGTCCATCAGGCATCCGTATGTTCTTTTGGGGCCTACGCCATAAAAAACTTCGAACGTGACAATACTTTGAAATCACAGAGCTGAACTGCATATTTTTAATTTAACCCTTTAACTCGCAACGTTAGCAATGAACTTGAAACACGTTATAATGTACTTACCCGACGTTCCGGCGTGGGTTACACAAGCCGTCACGAGATGACTCCGCTATCGATGAATCCCTAAACGCTCCCCTACACTTTCCATAGACCATCCGTGCCAAAGAACTCTTTCGTTCAGTAGTTTCGGGTATGTGTTTTTGTCAGAGTAACGGCAGAGTTTTATAACTAAGTGAGATTCTCATGGGCAATCTTATACTAATATATAAAGCTGAAGAGTTTGTTTGTTTCTTTGGTTGAACGCGCTAATCTCAGGAATTACTGGTCCGATTTAAAAATTCTTTCAGTACTGTTTACTGTTTCTACGGGATATATACCACGTACCTTTGGTTTTGTTTTGAGTAACCAATTTAGCACTTTCCGGCCCGTACCGGTGCACAATATAGGAATTTAAACTTTCGTGGTCACTGTCAATACTTTTTACTGTTTCTACGGGATATATAACACGTACCTTTGTTACGTAAAAAGTATTGACAGTGACCACGAAAGTTTAAATTCTTTCAGTGTTAGATAGCCCATTTATCGAGGAAGGCTATAGGCTATATAACATCGCGCTACGAGCGACGGGAGCGGAGCAGTAGCCTTAAATAACGCGGGTGTAACCGCGGGCATCTTCTAGTTTTATGATAAAACAACAAGAATAATGTTTAATACGGTTGGTTGATTCTGGCAAGATGTCTGTCAGTTTGTATAAGCTTACGCAGGACTCTGGTATTGACGACAATAGAGTCACGTGTCTCTACATTGAAATAGCCTGGGGTTGGGTGGAAACGCCATGAAAAAACAATGGATATTTACTGAAAATGTTAAGTGTATTTTGCTTCATTATTAATTCCTGTGGCTTAATAGATAACTATAGGTTTAAATTGTATATTTCAGCCATTAAACTTTGCACAAGAAGCTGTTTGGTATGTTCCGTGGGGAGTGTAACTGTTTCAGTCAGAAAATCCAGTTGGACCTTTCCTTCTTTTATGAAAAAGTAGGGTCAGACTTTAGTCCGTGTGGTGACGGATTAAGAATACGGATTGTCACCACTCCATATCATCCCATGGGTGTCGTAAGAGCCGACAGAGGGAGCATATTATGCATAGAACAGCACTGTAAGGGAAGGAAAACTTGATACAAACCCTATACCAACCCGTTTGGCCAGCGTGGTATAGTAGGCTCATTCTTCCTTTCAAAGGAGAGGCCTAGTCCAGCAGCGGACTGTTAAAGGCTGATGATGTAGGGTCAGACCGCAAAAGTAGAGGCGCGTAAGTCTCGTCAAAGTATTTGTCTCGTTGATTCGTGACCACGATCGACGTAAACTGGTCGAAAAGTTGCTGAATAAAGAAATACGTTTTCTATTCTTCACTGTGGAATCTTTAATACTCATCCTTCCCTTTTTTGAGCAGTCAAGGAGGGGTGTGGAACTCGCACCTACATACGTTCAGTGGCTAACTAAAAGAAGCACTGCGATTGTCGACGTTCCGTAGCTGATGAGCCTCGTGAATGGCAGTTAGCATATTCTACCGCGACCACGTCAAGGAGGTTGGCACATTAAGACCCAGCTTTATGGCTGTTAGATTGGGCTTACCTTACAAATAAATTTAGACTTTAATTTGTGAGAGTTATCTGATATATTAAATATTTTAACAGAAACTTATCAGACAGCAGTGAATTTGGGCATAAGTTTAGTATGTTTAATTGTTTTTTTATAGACTCACGCCTGTATCCCCGAAGGGGTAGGCAGAGGTGTAATTTTACACCCACCTATTTCTCCATAAATTTTTAGGTCCCACGAAATAGGGGGCGAGCCTATTGCCGTTACCGGGCACATCATCAGACTCCGTGCTGCTACTGAGAATTCGGAAAAACCCAGTAACACTTTTGCCCGACACGGGACTCGAACCCAAGACCTCCGATCAGTAGTCACATACGCTATTTTAATTGTGTATGTATATTATCGCTATTAAAGCATTAAGTAAACTTGTATGATGTAGCCAAGCCGCGAAAGTTAAAAATATTCATTTGTTATTTGTTTTTATAGCCATTTTACTTGACAATTCTACTAATGTCATGGTGAAATTAATTACCCAAAGCATTCAATCATTATAAACATGACGGTTTTTACAGACGTGTAATTATTAACAAGTGGTAAGTAAATAATGGACAGTAAATCTCGGATGTAAGGTGCCTCGCACACTACGCGACTGTGACCACGACTAAAAGTCGCGACCGTCTGTTCTGTTCATAGATAGAGAAGCTAAATACAGACGTGCAATCTCTGGGCGAATTTACATGATAGTAATTTAATCTTTACATGATATAAATTTATATGATAGTAATTTAAACTTTCGGAGCAGCGATAGCGGACTGGATATACCAACAGACTGGCATGCAGAGGGTATCGGGTTCGAATCCACGGCGCGCGCCAATGACTTTTCGGAGTTATGTGCGTATTGAATTGTTAATTATCGCTTGTCCCGTGCCTCAGAGAGCACGTTAAGCCGTCGGTCCCAGTTGTCATGAAGATCTTTGACAGTCGTTACAGGGCGTCAGTACCTTCTAAATAAACTGTCACTAATCTAAACCATGGAATATCGCTACCCCTTCGGGTTGCTGATGTCAGACAGGCAGTCGCTCCGTGGAAAAGCTAATATTCAGCCAAATGTGGTTAGACTAGTAAGCGGACCCCAGATTGAAATCTGGGATAACGCTCAGAGAAAGAATAATTTAAACTTTCGCGATTTATATACATCATACAATATTATTTAGCCAGTCTTTCTTGCGATGGTCGACTTATTTAAAGGTTTCATTCATTCTCCAACGTTTCAACCGGCTTGCAACGGGCGCGCAGCTACCCTCATTTGTTTTTTTATTTTTTGGTTAAAACATTGGAGAATAGCACAAGTAATTATAACTTTGAATATGTCAATTATCGCAAGTAAGACCCGCTTAATAAAATTGTAGATGAGTGTTATTTTGGTGATATCTTAGTTGTAACAAAACCTCTTAGTCTACTACTGGACTTACGAGTAAAGCCTCGCCCAAGGCTCTCCACGCAGACCAATCTTGAGCCGCCCGCGTCCAACCGCTCATCGCATAGTTCGGTGCGAGGCCGGCACTCTAAAACCTTCTTGATTGTCTTATCTCCTCATCTCATGTCCTATCTACACCTAGCTCATTTCATTTATGTGTTTTTTACCAAAATTGCCATTGACCTTCTTGACCCGGTAAAGCGCTAGAAATCTCGGGTTCGAGGTCTACTCAAAACAAACAATGTGTATATGAAGTGTGGTGACGGATTAAGAATACGGATTGTCACCACCCCATACCATCCCATGGGTGTCGTAAGAGCCGACAGAGGGAGCATATTATGCATAGGACAGCACTGTGAGAGAAGGAAAACGTGATACAAAACCTACACCAATCCGTTCGGCCAGCGTGGTATAGTAGACCAATTCTTCCTTTCAAAGGAGAGGCCTAGTCCAGCAGTGGACTGTTAAAGGCTGATGATGATGATAAGCACGATCATTTAATTTTGGCCTTTTATCTATCTTAATTGATTTTGAACATAACCTGTATATATGAAATTCTTGCGTTACTAAATGACTGTCAGAAAATGCATAGCCAAAATTATTGGACCTAAGGGTGCTTCTACACGGTGCATGTAGCTGGAGCAAGTAAAGGTGCGGGTTACACGCGTGGGTAATATGCGCAAGCTACTTGATCAAGTTACTCGCTTGTACTTGTACATGGTGCAAATAACTGGAGCAAGTAAACACGCGGGCTACTTGCGCAAGCTGTACCTATGTACAAGTTATTTGTTCGTGGTCAAGAGCTACGAGTGTATGCTATGCTTTATGACTTGAATCGCGTCAAATGTCTCGACGAACGAAAATTATTGTAAAATCATATGTTAAAAATGTAATTTTAACAGATAACATGCGCGAGTGACCCGCGCGCGTCGCAGAGCACGCGAATTACTTGCGCGGGTGGCTCGCTTTGGTACATGCTCGAGTCGCTGGACCCACACATTGTTTTAAACGATATGTTTACGGTGCATGTAACCCGCGCAAGTGCCTCAACATGCTCAAGCTACATGCGCCGTGTACAAGCACCCTAAGAAGCTAGAAGTTGGCATACATGTTCTTTCGGAACTTTTTTTTTAACTTCTTAATTTATTATTCTGACGATTTGAGTAGTAATATGTACATGTTCCTTGGAGACCGTAACCCGTACATTGATGAGGGATTTTCCGATGTTTCCACGGGCTTAAGCAGAAACGGTTAAATTAAAAAAATGTCTCTATTCTCTATAAGAACAAAGTCGATTTTAGCTTGACAGTGAAAATATTCTGCGCTGCGCTTCGACACATGTGCGCCACGTCTTATAATCGCTTAGTGTGCGAAGCCCTCTTGCCACTTATGTTGTTGTATCTTTAATATTTTGCTTAATTTAAGGAAATAATAATGAATTATTGTCAATTTAAGTCATTTCTAAATAGTTTTAAACTGAGCTTTCTACTTTCATGCATGTTCTTACTTCTAAACACAATGAACCTTACTTATGTTTCCCAATAATACTGTACACGTCAGATATATTATCATCATTAATTTAATGCCGATACATTTGGGAAGAATTCATGTTTTGGTTGAGCTTTTGATTATGGTTTCAAGTAGGTTGATAATTTTGTACCATATTAGTGGCGCATCGTATTATTTAATTAGTGCATTAAAATTCAAATAATTTATTTATATCTATAGGCTATAAACCATTGTCATTTTTCTTTCATCCAAGTTTGGAAGAAAGGACTATGAAAAATCAAAACTGAAAGATACTCATGCCACTCTTTTGTCAGAATCTTACATTTTACAGTCAGAATTTTCAAATAAGATTGCCGATTTTTACCAAAACTTCAGCTCTCAGAGCACAAGTCTTTCCTCAATAGGAAAGATAGGGTAGGAGTCTGTCAGACCTCACATAGGGTTCATAATACTACAAATAGACCAGTTAAAACGCAATGATCTAAACAGCTTTGTGACCTTGGATTGTCTCCGTTGAGTGTTGAGTCGCCTACGGCACGCAATTGAATACGTGTTAATAGATCGTTATTGTTGTACATTAATAGAATGATTACAATAATTCTAGACGTGCCCTGAGGAAGTATTGGAATTGCAGTTGATTTGGATCTGTTTTGTCTTTAGTTTGAGATTTCGTACTTCGGACATTAGTCGTAAGATATACTAATGGCTGACGGCTGATCGTAGGCAAACTGAATTTTTTGTGAGATTTCAGTGCATCTTTTATAAATAAAATGAAATTGTCTGTCTGTGATTTCAAAATAACAGTTTTTTCTACCCATTCCAAGATCCCATGCATCTTAATATTTTGAGTCATCATCATATCAGCCGAAAGAAGTCTACTGCTGGACGCAGGCCTCCCCCAAGGCTCTCCACATAGACCGATCATGAGCCACCCGCATCCATCCGCTGCCCGCGACCCCAACAAGATCGTCAGTCCACCTTGCGGGCGGCCTACCTCTGCTACGACGTCCTGTGCGTTGCCGCCACTCCAGAACCTTTCTGCTCCAACGGCCATCGGTTCCTCTGGCTATATGCCCTGCCCATTGCCCCTTCAGCCTGATTATTCGGCGAGCTATGTCGGTGTTCGCCTGCGGATCTCATCCTTTCTGATACGATCTCGCAGGAAAACTCCGAGCATAGCTCTCTCCATCGCTCCATATTTTGAGTAGGTAATGATATTTACGAAGTGGTTATCATCATCTTAATATATAAAATCCTTGCGTTACTGACTGACTGACAGACAAGCTACAGCCAAAACTATTGGGCGCAGGAAGCTGAAATTTGGCATGTATGTTCCTTGGGGACCGTAGGGGTGCACTAAGAAGGGATTTCCCGAAATTCGCACGGGATCGGCCAAAACGGGTAAATTTAAAAAAGTTGCAGGCGTAGCTGCTGGCGTCCTCTAGTTTCTAGATAATTGTCCTTGAGTGTAAGTGCAAAGGCGCCATGTTGGCTAGGCGGACTATTTACAGGAAGCAAGCGGAAACATTAGACAGGCATATAACTTACTTTAGTATTTTTATATTGTTCAGATTACTATCAAAAACAAAACTTGATACTGCCTCTTCTGTGAGGATTTTTTGCAGTGGCAGTCAGTCAATTCTATATTATACTTAAATACATCCCCCAGGACTGCCTCCGTGGTCCAGTGGATAGCGTATGCGACTGCTGATCGGAGGTCCCGGGTTCGAATTCCGGGTCGGGCATAAGTGTTACTGGGTTTTTCCGAATTCTCAGTAGCTGCACGGAGTCTGGTGATGTATCCGGTAATGGCAATAGGCCCGCCCGCTATTACGTGGGACCTAAAATTCATGGCGAAATGTGGGTGTGAGATTACACCTCTGCCTACCCCTTCGGGAATAAAGGCGTGAGCCTATAAAAAAAATATATTCATATCCCCGTTGCTGATCTTGACTGTTACGCCGGAGGGTCAGTTATTTTGTGTCGGTCATCCGGGACAAAATCTTTGTGTGGTTAGCAAGATCATTTGTTATATGTATTTATTTTTCTCTCTTATTATTTTATTATTATATAATGTAGGCTTGTTTCCGCTTGCAAATAAATGCTTGCTTGGTACAATCAAACAAGTCAGCGGTGGACCAGTTTGAAAAAAATCCCTTGGCTCGCTCATAGAGTCGAGGCACACTAGAAACTGGTTTGGTATACGAGTGTCAATGTGTGTGTAAAGTAGCACTGGAAGCGACGATATCTTGTTGAGCGATTCTCGCCCTTATGGTGGTCTAGCGGGAAGTTGTTCGACTGTACGCCAGCGGTTACACCCACGATATTACTGCTTCGCCCTCGTGGCTCATAGCGTGGTGTTATATAGCCAATAGCCTCGGTAAATGGACTATTCAACACAACAAAATATTATTCAATTGGATCAGTAGACCAAATAAACAATGAAACTCTTCAGCTCTATTATATTACTAGCTATTTCCCGCGGTTTCAGCCGCGTCCTGAGGGAATCACTTCGCGTATCTGCTTAATTTATAGCCTAAGTTACTCCTTGGTACATCAGCTATCCGCCAGGAAACGTCCCGTCAAAATCGGTCCAGCCGTTCCAGAGATTAGCGAAAACAAACAGACAGACAGACAAACATTTTAAAAATGTCATTTCGGTATATATACCGTGTATACATCCATATGCATTTAGTAAAAAGCGATTATTGTAATATTACAAACAGACACTCCAATTTTATTTATATGTATAGATTTATATATTAGGGTGCATAGGGGGTTCCAACCAAGAACATAGGGTCCCAAGCCAACCTCATCTGCAAGTGGTGCACCTGCCGATCAATGGACGAGGCTCTGGCAAACAAAATATCCCGACAAGCGGCAATATTAGGCTCGCCACCTACTACGTGGGATCTGGCGAAAAGTGGGCGTTTAATATGCCTCTGCCTACCCCTTCGGGGAAACAGGCGTGAGTCTATGTATGTACGTATGTATTTGTATAGATGTATAGATTACTATAGATCTAGGCTGTCTAGTATTTTGTCTTATAAAGCTAACTTCGCTATCGGCGCTCAAATCTCGGCTAGTAGGAAAAACTATACATAATTACTATGCAAATACTTGTTTGTTAATTCATTAGTGGCCTTTATCTGAGCATTCTTTCATCATAATACGAGGAATACTTAGGTACAATAATGCAAAACATTTCCTAGAAAAGTCCTTTCGAAATCTTGACCACTCTTGTACTCTGGGAATAGTACATCATACAGATCATACTTAGACTCACGCCTGTTTCCCGGAGGGGTAGGCAGAGACTACGGAACGCCATTTGCAATAATCCTGACATACTTGTACCTCTCTTGCTTCATTCACTCCCATCAAGTTTCTCTTGCAAGCTCTTCTGTTAAGGGTACTTCTAATCTGTCCTTTTTTTAGGATGTCTCCAATCTAGTCAGAGAACGTCCGTCTAGGTCTTCCCCTTCGTCCTGTCCCATTCACACTTGACTTATATAACTTCTTGGTCAGTCTTTCGTCATCCATCCTCTCCGTGTGTCCAAACTATCTTAGCATACCGTACTCAATGGTTGTCACTACTTACATGTTCTTTTACCCCACAACACTCTCTTATCACACAATTCTTTACTCTGTCGTTCAAACACATACTTCTCAGTGCTCTCATTTCTACAGCATTTATTCTACTTCCATGTCTATTCTGCCATACCCAACTTTCACTACCATACATAAGTGTAGGTACTTACTTATACCCCTCTATGCACAGCCAAACGTGCTAGGAATAGTTCCTATGTAAACATGTAGTTACATGTGTTTTTTCATCATCATCTTCATCCTAGCGCCGTCCCGGTTGCATTTAACAAACGTGCGTTTTTAGATCCAAAAAGTTTTAAAATTGGTCAAGCGGAAATCGATCAATCGAATGATATTTTTTTTTGTTATGGTAATAGGCGGCAAACGAGCAGACGGATTGCCTGATGGTAAGCAATTACCGCCGCCCATGGACACAAGCAACACCACAGGAGTCACAAGTACGTTGCCGCCCCTTGGGGTTGGGAAAAGGGATAGGATGAGGAGTGGGATCAGGGAGAAGGGATAGGGGATAGGGCCTCCGGCACTCTCACTCACCGAACGAAACGCAACAGTTTAGGTACTGTTACTTTACGTCGATTTTCTGTGAGAGGGTAGTACTTCCCCGGTATATAACCAGATCGTGTTGCAAGTGCAAGAACAGTTTAATATCAACGACCAATGATAGCCATCACGTTATGCACCAATGAGGTGCATTAGACATTTCAGTGGTTAATGTAATGGCCGGGCTCCGTTTTCTAGTCTTACCGGATTTGACACATTTTTTTTTGGTTATTTATATTTATTGGTTATATTATACTTAGCAAAAACTTTGTTTTAAAATACTTGCGGCCACATTTTAATAGGCAAACTAGTAAATATAGCGACCTATATGCTCCTAATCATAAATTAATATGGTTTTTAGCGAAAACTCGATGAGTGCACTAATTTGTCACGGGATCTTAGACTCTAAGCAAAATCAGTAATGCGCGCTGTGGATTCGAACCCGATACCCTCTGCATGGCAGTCTGTTCTCCACAAACGCTGCCTTAAAAGAAAACCAAGTAATAACATCAATAAATTCACACAAAACATGAAAAAGGAAATCATACAGTTACAACATACATACGTAAACACAGCATTACTCAACTGCACATGCAAAACAGAGAGAATCGTACATTACCGGCTTAAACGCCAAGCGGACGGAAACCACTTTTCGAAGGCATATATGCATCTTTAAAACATGTTGGGTAACTGTTGTTGTTAAATTTATTAAGGTTGCTGACGTGATCGAAATATCATGAGATTTTTTTACATGTATGATGTGAAAACAGGTACTTTAAACATGTTTGAACATATAAAAGAAAAATAATTGTCCCAATACTGGGCACAGGCCACCTTTTACTATGATTTTATTTTATATTTATTTATAGACTCACGCCTGTATCCCCGAAGGGGTAGGCTGAGGTGTAATATTACACCCACATTTCGTCAGGAATTTTTAGGTCCCACGTAATAGGGGGCGAGCCTATTGCCGTACCGGGCACATTACCAGACTCCGTGCTGCTACTGAGAATTTCCTAACGGAAAAACCCAATAACACTTTGCCCGACCTGGGAATCGAACCCGAGACCTCCCAATCTTACGCGCACATTTATGCCGCGAGACCAACGAGGCAGTTTAACTATGATAATGTTATAAATCGTCCTAATTCTGGGTACTAAACTCAAGTTTCTACGAGCAGAAAGGTCATGCAGGCTTCAGAACTGATCAGAATGTATTTAAAACTGGCAGAAAATGTCTGCAATTCATTAAAAGAAAGAATCCTTTCTACACAAATACAGATTAATGAGCCACAAATATAAATTTACAGACATAAATTTCGAAAGGGAAATACTTGTAACATATTTTTGCCTTGGATGGGAATTTAATCTACTTCGTGTAGCGTAGCTTATGTAGCGTAGCCTATTCAATTACAAGTAGTTAGTGCTGGAGGAAGCTGCTACGCATTCCTTGGACAGCTATGAGAACCAATGTCTCCATCCTCGAAGAACTGAAGGCCACCAAGCACCTGCTGACTACGTGCCAGGAAATGATCCGGAGTTTCTTTGGGCACATAATGCGATCCCCATTGCACAACCTGGAGAAACTCATAATTCTCGGACAAATGGAGAAGAGGCGCGCTAGAGGCAGAGCGCCAGCTAGATGGGTGGACCAACTCAAGGAGGTGACTGGAGGCTAGATACAGGGAGCGGTACATATGGCGCAGAACCGTACCGAGTGGAGAAGATTGACATACAGTCACGATCCTCAGCATTGAGGGAACGACCAGAATGAAGTTGTGACTTATAGCTGTGACTCTATCACCTTAATATAACAGACGCAATAACTAGAACAAACACCCAGAGGAAAGGGCGGAGAAGGATGATGAGAGGAGAGGTCTTCCTCTGAAGGGGAAAGGAGAACGAGGAAACACGGAACTGTGAAGGCTGTGATTAGTCGATCAATGTTCTCACTCACTGAACGCAACGAAAATGCTATCTCAATTATCGTTTTATATCTTCACGCCTGTATCCCCGAAGGGGTAGGCAAAGAAGTAATAATACATGCTACTGAGACTTCGGAAAAACTCAGTAGCACTTTTGGTGGTAAAAATGTGATCGTCAATTTATCCACGATAACCGTTCATCATCAGCCCTTTATACTGTCCCACTGCTGGGCACGGGCCTCTTACCATTATGAGAAGGGTAAGGCCATAGTCCACCACGCTGGACAAGTGCGAGTTGTCAGACTTCACATGTCTTTCGAGAACATTATGGAGAACTTTCAGACATGCAGGTTTCCTTCACGGTTTAGCAAGCGATAATTAACAATTTAATTCGCACATAACTCCGAAAAGTCATCGGTGCGCGCCGTGGATTCGAACCCGGACCTTCTGCGTAGCAGTCTGTCGGTCTCTCCACTAGGCTATCGCTGCTTAACCGTTACATCATCTTTACAACCGCCACAACTCCACTTATGTACCATCCGTGTTTAAATCATGTTTACAGCCATCACATTTCCAATTTTGTATTACCCGCGTAGGCGTATTACCCAATAACAAAGTTCAGGCGAACATATTAGGATTACAGCCATAATTAACAATATTAACACTAGATGAGCCCGCGGTTACATTCGCGTTATTTAACCTCTTGTATGCCGGAATACCAGACACAATTAAAAAGCTATTGTGTCTCGCGTAGATCTGCGTTCCGGCATACAAGGGGTTAAGGCTACTGCTACGCTCCTGTGCGTTATAGCGTGATGTTATATAGCCTATAGTCTTCCTCAAGAAATGGACTATCTTACACTGAAATATTTTTTCAAATCAGACCAGTATTTCCTGAGATAAGCGCGTTCAAGCACACAAACAAACTCTTCAACTTTATAACTAACAATATTAAGATGAAAGTGTTTCTTTGTTCGAGATCTGAGTCACGCATGCAACGACTTTCGCTTTCAATAGTTCAAAAGTTATTGCTTTGTCCTCGTTTTAAATTCAGGATTCTGATATGAGTTCTTGAAATTGCTGAGTGAACTTTTACACAGAGAAACAATAGTTGCTTTGTCTGCACGTATGGTGCAACGGTTGTAGTGGTCGCGTCACCCATTAGATCTGCTAATTTTATGTGGTCAATTCTCACACGGCTAAATATGTATGTATGTCATCATCAGCCCTTTCTAATGTCCCACTGCTGGGCACGGGCCTCTTCTTACTATGAAAAGGGTAAGGCTATAGTCCACCACGCTGGCCAAGTGCGGGTTGGCAGACTTCACATGTCTTTCGAGAACATTATGGAGAACTCTCAGACATGCAGGTTTCCTCACGATGTTTTCCTTCACCGTTTAACAAGCTATAATTAAACATTTTATACGCACACAACTCATCAAAAGAAAAAGTCATCGATGCGCGCCGTGGATTCGAACCCGGGCCCTCTGCGGTGCAGTCTGTCCGTCTCTCCACTAGGCTATCGCTGTTATGTAAGTATGTATATACACAAATTGTTGTTTCGAATTTGAATGTACTTTGTCCATTCATTTCAGTTGATACTATAATGACACACTAAATTGATATCACTGTATCTAAGATACTGGTCTCCTTAGCCTAGTTTAGGAGATAGGGTGTAAATTCATTTTGTAATTCATAGTTTCACTGTAATACTAAAATGTTATGTTTAAGAAATTGTACCTATGTGGGTTTGTAATTAAGTAATAAATAAATTTACTAGTATTATTATTATTTATTATTTGTAAAGTCCCTCGTGAGGGCGGGTTTTATTTCTAGGACAAGAGTTGTATTCTTAAAAAGATAGCAGGAATTATTAACAAATCATTATTTTTATTTATTTATCTATACAGAAAAATAGCAAAAAGGCTGATCGAAGCTTCTTGTGACTAGAAGGCTGGCCTATTTATCGATATCCAACATGGCAGTTAGTCGCCTGTCAGTCTTCTGGGCACGCTACCGGTTGACAATATTGCAGAGGAGGTCTAGTGTTGTTTTACCCCTTTTCCTTCCCATTTCTTATTCGTAAGATAGCTTTAAATTGGGTTTAGGTTTAGACACCGACTTGAAACCTTTTAGTAAATATTACATATAAATAAAATGTAGTATTAAATTAATATACAATATTTATTATATTTTACTTTTTAGTTTTTGAAGTAGGTTTTTTTTAACGCTTTTATAGAATAATTGAGAGGTTCGATTCATCGTAACGGCTGTTCATTAATAGACATATAAATACTCATTGTTTTAAGGTACATTGCAGATGATTAATTATAACTAAATACATGACTATCTTAAATAATCATACTGTCTAAGAATATATATGTACATAAAACTAAAAATAAAGAGTAAAAATAGATACATATGTACAGGTGTGTTTAGGCGTCGTAGAATGCCTCCGCATCAATATCATCGGGTAACGTGCCCAGAAGGCTGGCAGCATTGCCACGCTGGATGGCAATGCTGATTCTCTGAGCAAAGAATAAACCAGCCTTCTGGTCACGTGAGACGTCGACTAACCGTTTAGATATTTCTCGGTATAGAGAACGAGCGCTCGGACCCCATGAGCCTAGCGTTTCCACCCCAAACGGCTCAAATACGTAATTAGCTACTAGATTACTGTATTTGCGCCGTTTGAGGGTTTCCGCAGATGCAGCAGCAGCGCCAGCATGACCTCCCGAGCTTGGAACATGGGATGGCGCGAGGGTGTCTACGCAGGTTGCGTCCCACACCAAAGGCCTACCCATTTTCCATGGCAACAGTGACATACCGTCAGGTCTCTTCCCGTCGTCGCGTACCAAACCATTTGGTTCAAGTACAGCTGGTACACCAGACGCGACAAGAGCACGACGGATTATGTCATTTAGGTGAGCATGACGAGGAATCCTACCAGCGCTTCTGCTGCAGGATAGCCCATGGTGTCCGAGGCTATCGACGTCTTCTCCACAATGACATCGATGCGGAGAAACACACGGAGCACCTAAACGGAGACAAGTGGCGATACGGAACGTCTCATCGTCCAACATGGTTCCTGTGTTAGACGATGGTAGTGCCTGAAGCCATAGACCGGATTCCCATTCCCCCACAGCCAGCAAACGAGCACGCTCTGTAACATTAAAAGATGTATCCAAAAGAGTTTTCCTCACAATGTTACAAAGCGGCGCGTCCCACTGTCTTTGGGAGAATAGGTTGGTGGGCAAATCAGTGTTTGGACAAGCCATTTTCCAGGCGTTTATAGCTTCGGTTTTGCACAGCACTTCTGAGTTAACTAGTGTAGGTGATAATATTTTCCTAGTTAACTCTTCCGTGCTGTGAACCGAAGACAGGAACGCCGGTAAACTGACACTGGAAATTTTGCGAACGCCGAGCCCACCCAATCGTATGGGTAAAGATGCTTGTAGCCAGGCTCGGTCGTCCAAGTCCACATTTAATATTTTTTTTAAAGTAACTTGTATAATTTGGTCGATTTGTCCTAATAGTGTTATTTTTTTCCAAAGTTGCGATGATCTTAAGGCATGAGTAAATTTTGGGACGAAAAGGCAATATCGAATAATAGTATAAGCCGAATGTATATTAATTTTGAATAGACGATCTGAAATTTCACAAAAATTTTGTATTTTTTCTTCCAAGAAAGAATCAAAAGCTTCTTCAAATACGGGCGAACCTAGGAGGCAAAATGAACTCTTTTCAATAATTTTGATGTTTGGTGCCAAATAATTAAATTTAGATACTATCGAAAGTTTTTTTGTAGAGTCTGTTGTATTTATAAACAACTCACACTTACTAGAATTTAGTTCCAAGCCAATAGAAGCGAATTTATTTTTAATAAAAGCTAAATCTTGTAATACAATGTCTAGATCTCCTCCTAGGGTTCCGTCATCTAAATACCATACATTAAATTTAGAATTTATTTGCCGAATAATGGGTTGTATAGTTAAGCTAAAAATGACTGGTCCAAGAGGGTCACCTTGTTGGCATCCAACTGCAGATTCCAAAAGATTGTCCTGATATAGTAATTTTGTGGGATACCTGTAACATTGCCAAAGATATTTATAAATTTTAGGGGTTTCTAATTTTGCCTGTGCCAACAAAGTGTCCCTATTCACTGAATTGAAGGCGTTCTTCAAGTCAACCTTCAGAATGACCTCCCCATCACCACTTCCAAGATACGTCGAAAGGGCATGTATAGCAGCCTCACAACCTCCCTTTGAACCAAAACCTAGTTGGAGAGGTTGGAATTTATCAGATAGCTCCCTGCTGTAAAATTTACAGCATACCTTAGCTGCTATACGCCTATAAGTGCAACCCACGGCAATGGGACGGATGCCACCATCTCTCTTGTTAAGGGCGCACAGGTTGGCCCCATACAAGATATCAATGATAGCATCGTCCACATTACCGGAGAGCATCATATTTACTAGCGCAGTCAACTCCTTCAGAAGTGTATCGCCAGCCACCCCAGCACTTGCACACACAAGATCTTTTAGATGCTGTGGTGTCAAGGCATCGAGGCCGCCTGCCGACCCACTCCGGAAGGAGCAAACCGCTGCTAAGACGTCCTTGGCTGTGGTGATCAGATGTTCTGATTCACTGTCGGGAGCTTCAGGAAAGGAAAGATCATTAATGGGCGCTGGATGCTTGCTCTTCAGACCCGCAAGCGTATCTGGAGAGCAAGGCGCCACCACATCACTGCTGAATAAGAGTCTAGACGCGCCCCGTATGTCGCCTTCCCTCAATTTGGATTCCACATATTGATACAGAGATTTATGCTTGCGATATTGTTTCGATTCAGTTTAGTAATTAGGTAGGTTAAGAGAAAATGTGATATGTGTTAAATAAAATATTGTAATAAACCAACTATTATTTTCCATTCTAACCAATCACCTCTCTTAAAATGAGCCGATGGAGAACGTGCCGATTTTTATGTTACTTTAATGACAAAATTATAGCCATTGGCAGTAAAAGTTCGGCTTCAGAGGCTCTTAACAACCATAAACAAAATACAAAACAAACAGTTGAAGCGATGCGTCAGATTAAGGGATGACGTCAATTTGAGTAAACTTTCCAATGAATACCTACTGACTTACCTACGGTACAGTACTTGAGTACTGAATTAGTCTTCAAGTTAGTAGTATTACCAAAGAGCTCAGATATTTACATAGAGACGCATTTCATATGGGCGCTTAGAAGACAAACTTTCTGCGACTCAAATTGCCGCTTGGCGGCGTGGCAGTCGCGCTGCGGCAGCTGTCTCTCTCTCCTTCAGTTTATCTTAAATACGAGAGCGAGAGAGACGGAGAACGACGCCAGCGCCGCCAACGGCGCCAACTACGAACTAAACTGGAGACAGTCGCCACTTGGAATCGACACACGAAATCCTTACAAACTGCGCTTCTATGTAAATATGTATTCATTGGTATTACTTTGTATATTAAGATGAAGTTTTTGCAATGATCACTTGGTGGCGTAGCAGGAGTGTAAACGACTGTCACGCCGTAGTTCGCGGTTTTGATTCCCGCTTAAGTCAACCTTTTGTGTGTGTGCCATGGGTGTTTTTCTTGGTCCGGGTGTTTCTATGTATAATATGTATGTATTTACAAAAAAGAAGTATACACGTATGTTTAGCCATTATCAAGTACTTATAGTACAAGCTCTGCTTAATTTGGGACTCGATTGTGCTGTGTATATGTGGTAGAATATTATTATTATTTGACTCAAAAGTACCCAAGATGATGTAATATATGCAGTCAAATTGTCGGCCACCGACACACACCGGCCATCGACATGACGTATGACACGAAATCAAAGTGCGTTAGGCAAAAAGTAGTGTGGTACACACGTAAGCACGCAACACACATGATTGTTTATTACAATGTTACAGTTATTCGTATTTGTGAATTATCTATCATACATACTGATATTATAAACTAGACTTCGTCTGCAGTTCCACCCGCTTGCAAAAAAAAGGTGTATCATACCTTATTTTTTTTTTAGCGTGTGGAAAATGAGTTACCTCATGCCCCTCCGACAGGGCGGTCGAAGGGGTAATGTCGGACTCCCACCCCGTGGGCTGGGTTACCGACTAAAAACACACGGTGGCTCCGTAGCTCGACGCATTGCAGGTACAACGGGAACTGTGGTTGTATTGCTCCGCTGTACCTGTCGCGTCCGTCCCCTTGCTTGGGATGCATTATACACCTAACCCTACACCAGCACTCATATTTCTTATTGGTAAAAACCATGTAAAAGCTGCACAAATATCCGTTCGGTACTTTTTGAGTTTTTTGCGTAACGACGTTTAGTATAGTATGACTTTTGTGTGTTACATTAGGCAGTTAGGAGACAGGAGAGTGATACAGAACTTTTACTGCCATAACCGACTCGTGGGCAAGACCGCGAATAAATTCTAATTACTCATAATGTAGAAAATACTATTCGTTCCTTTAATTAATAAATTTTCAAAGAAATGGGCAGACAAAGTATTTTGATTGCAAAACTAGCGTAGTGGTTTTAGCAGTCGCATTGCCCTTTAGAATCGCCTAGTGGCTATACCAATAGACTGCAGAGGGTATCGGGTTCGGATCAACAGCGTGCATCACAGACTTTTCGAAGATCTATGCGTATTGAATTGTTAATTATCGCTCGCACCACCGTCGACACACGGCGTCGATCACGACTGTCATGAAGATCTTTGACAGTCGTTTAAGGGAGTCAGTACCTGTGAATAAACTGACATTTGTCTTAACCATGAAATGTATCCCTTAAGGTTGCGGAGGACAGACAGGCAGTCGCTTTGTGGAAAATCTAATATTCCGTCAAGTCCGGTTAGACCAATAAGCGGACCTTGGGTTGCAACTGGGATAACGTTAAGAGGATGATTTTACTTTTTGTGATAAACAGTTTCATGTCTGGGTGTTCCTTGTGTCCGTTAATGAAATATTAGTAAGTCTCCCCCGGTACAGAGTATATAATCTACTCACGAAAATGCAAGTGTTGTCTTCGATAACAAATGTTGGTCCACAACCCACAAATCGGAAGTATAAAGTATTTTTGCATAATCATTTGCGTCTAATACTCTGATTAGCATATCTTTGAAAGTATTAACGTTTTGAAAGCATGAATTATATTATTCAATCTAGTGTTAGCGTGCTCGTTCTAACTTACAAGATCTATTAATAGCTGCACTTGTTTTTCTTTGTAGCTATTTTATCTTAAGCTATATTGTAATCTCGCACGATAGACATATTCACTACTAGAGCATGAGTATTTTTGTTCCATTTACCTAGATTGTCAATTTTGTACGTTTGGTACGTTTGCGCTACCGTTACTTATTGACAGACAATGCAAACAACCAAAACTACTAAGCGCAAGAAGCTGAAATTTGGCTTGTATGTTCATTGGAGAATCTAGGGGAGCACTGAAAGAGGATTTTTGTAAATTCTTCCCCAAAGGGGATAAATATATCCAACGCGGTTGAAACCGGGGGCGAAGTCTAGTCTGCAGTAAAATATTTGAGTTGATTCTTGTTATATAATATCATTCTAAAATACTAGCTTTATTGTAAGTTCTATATACTGAAACGCGATCTTTTGTCGTACTAAAAACACACTTACGTACCACGCACAGTTTCACTGTTGCAAATTTGTTTACAGACAAAAAATAAGCATACATAATTTTGTCTGACCTAGAAATTGATACCCACGATACCCAAATATAAAGTATGTGAAAACACATCACAGAAGAAAGTATCAAACAAAACAACGGAATACAACTCAAATAAATTACAGCACTTTCCAAAAACACAAAAGATGTCCTTGCATAAAAATCTGTGTACAATTCCTGATGATGTCATACGACTCAAAGGCCTTGGACGGGTCTACGCGACATTAGGTACGTTGTATTAAACTACATGAGTCATATCGTAATGTTTAGTAATGGAAGATTATGATAGTTCTAGGTAAACTACTCCTACACTAATAAATTGAAGCCGGTTGTATTTAATATGAAGCTACTGTAAAGTCAAATGGTAGGTGAACCAGTGTAGTTCCCTGTGGCACTCCAATACTTTGTCTTTGGTTGTTTTTTTTTTAAGTAATAGGCGGCAAATGAGCCGACGGATCCGCATATGGACACAAGCAACACCACAGGAGTCAATTCAATTTATTTATTGCATTCCATTATGTACATATACAGGTGGCAGTTTTAGGGTCACAAGTGTGTTGCCGCCCCTTGGGGTTGGGAAAAGGGATAGGAGGAGAGGGATGAGGGAGAAGGAATAGGGGTTAGGGGCCGCCGGCACTCTCACTGACCGAACGAAACGTCACAGTTTACTGTTACTTTACGTCGGTTTTCTGTTAGAGAGTAGTACCCCGCTAGAGCCGGCCTATTCATGCTGATATCAACAAGGTTCGAACACCTGTGTTACCTTTGTTTAGGCAACCGTTTGACATAGAGATTATATGTATTTAGTATGCTTTATATGTATTCACTTATGACATTGCGCCGTGACCATGGTTGGTGAAACCATTGTTACTGCTCAAAGATAATGGCTTCGATTCCCACGTAAAAAAATAAAATTACAAATAGTGTGGCACATATTTTACTTTATTTATTGTTTTTTTTTTATGTAGTTGCATCTGTTATTGTGCTGTGTTGCTGTTCTATTTCTGGGTTCTTTTTTATTACCAATTTAAGACATCGTCTGTGCTAAAAATAATAGACTTTTATTACGAGCATCGAAGTTATTAAATTACTTTTACATCCATCAGTAGCAATAACCGATTGCCACGCCGTAGGTCGTGGGTTCGATTCTCGCTCAAGTCAAAAATGTATGTGCGTGAACGAATTTATATTTTGCTTGCTCTGGGTGCTTCTATGCATAAAAGTATGTACCTATTTAAGAAAAAAAATGTAAAAAGTATGTTTATCTATTGTCTAGTTCCCATAGTACAAGCTCTGCTTAGTTTGGGACTAGATAGTGTGTGTGTATTAGGTATATAGAGATATATTTAGATGGTGTTATTATTATTATAGTATGTAGGTGTAAAGTCAGTAGAACGCACTGTTGGTTTGAACCCAGGACCCTCCGGTAAGTCTGTTAGTTTTTTCACTAGGCTATCGCTAATTACTACGGTCTTAAGTGGTATATTTATCTATGTATACTAATTTTACATATATATAAGAGTTTGTTTGTTTGGTTGAACGTGCTAATCTCAGGAACTACTGGTCAGATTTGAATAATCTTTTTTTTGTTGTATGGCTCATTTATTGAGGAAGGCTATAAGCTATATAACATCACGCTATGAGCCCCTGGTGCAGAGCAGTAGACCTAAATAACGCAGGTATCCTCAGTGTAAACTTAAACTAGGCCGGTAAAGGTTGCTTGTTAGTTATATCTAAAACATTAAAACAATAGTTAACTGTATGTTTGTGTGCGTGACATTGTTTCGTAACTTGTCCTTGAATAAAACCACTCTAAGTCTATTATCGTCATGGAGTCTGACCGTCTTACGTACAGGGCTTTACGCGATGATACCTCATCCTAAGTGGTTTAAAACCGTCCCTTGCGCAAGTGTATTTTTGTTGTTATTTTTACTGTATATAAATACATAGATACTCATGCCTTTTCCCTGACGGGGTAGGCAGATAAACAGAATGCCTCTTATTTCTTTTAGTGATTGTGAGACTGTATTATTACTAGTGTTCAATAAAAAGCCGGCAAAATGCATGTCAAGCCACGAACGATGTAGGGTTCCGTAGTACACCTTACCCAATGACCATAGGATAGTAGGACGCAAGCTCAATATTTACTTTGTCCCTCGCAAGCTGAAATTATTAATATTCTAACTAGGTACTTACATTCACACAATTAGTTTTTACTTTTAGTTCTGTTCTAGTCAGTATTACGGAGATTTTTCAAATTCTCAGTAGCAGCACAAAGTCTGGCAATGTGCACGCTAACGATGACAGGAAAGCCGGACCCAAAGGGGTGTTATATTACACTACCTAGTACCTAGCCTTCGAGAAAACAGGCGTGGGGTCTATAAAAAGAACTTTTAGTTTTTTTTATGGTAATAGGCGGCAAACGGGCAGACGGATTGCCTGATGGTAAGCAATTACCGCCGCCCATGGACACAAGCAACACCACAGGAGTCACAAGTGCGTTGCCACCCCTTGGGGATGGGAAAGGGGATAGGATGAGGAGTGGGATCAGGGAGAAGGGATAGGGGATAGGGCCTCCGGCACTCTCACTCACCGAACGAAACGCAACAGTTTAGGTACTGTTACTTTACGTCGATTTTCTGTGAGAGGGTAGTACTTCTCCGGTCGAGCCGGCCCATTCATACTGAAATCAGCAAGGCTCTACTACCTTGAAGATTTCCAGTTCTAGTATTGCCAAGTGTTAGACAAGTTTTTGTCAGGATTAGTTTCAAATAGTCTCACGGGATAATTATGTACCATGTATTTTTGTTTATCTGATACCGCTGTTGCAAGCGCCGTGATCACGGATGTACATTTAGTATGAATCATCAATGTTAATGACCACTAAAGTTCAAATTAACATTATGAGTATTATGACAGAATGGCTAGTTATTATTTATTTTATTTATAAGGTTTAACTAACGGTTATAATTTTATCTACTGTTAATATAAAATTCTTGCGTTTCTGGCTGACTGACAGACAACGCAAAGCCGATTCTATTGGGCGCAAAAATCTGCAATTTAGCATGTATGTTCTTTGGAACCGTAGGGGTGCACTAAGAAGAAGGGAGTTCCCTAAATTCCAACGGAATCCGGCAGAAGCCATTTAATTGATTTAATTGAAATTCAGATGTGCGGGCGTAGATGCGGGCAGCTTCTTGTCTGTAATTTATAAATTACTAAAGGACGCCAGTAGCTACGCCTGCATTGTTTTTTAATTTACCCGTTTTGGCCGATTCCGTGGGAATTTCGGAAAATCCCTTCTTAGTGCACCCCTACAGTCCCCAAGGAACATACATGCCAAATTTCAGCTTCCTGTGCCTAATAGTCTCGGCTGTAGCGTGTCTGTTAGTCAGTCAGTAACGCAAGGATTTTATATAGGTATTAAGATTGCGTTATTGACCGATTGACAGTAAATCCACAGTTACTTTTCAAAACATAAGTACTTACTAAGTCGCAAGAGGCTGAAATTTGTCATGCATGTTCTTTGAGGATCTTAGGGATGCACTAAGGAGGGATTAACCTCAATTTCCAAGGGGTCGGGACGAAACGGTTACGGGGACTACAAGAGCTAAACGCGAGTTTTATAATGCTTTAAAGTATATGATTCAATGCAGTTAACACAATCAGAAAAATATATGATATTCTTCAGGATATAATCTAGTTTAGTACTGTTTTAAAAAGATAAGACAACTAACTTTAATCGATAGAAAAAAATCACAAAGATACCTCTAAAAAAATATTTTAACGAGTAAAAACCATATTAAAATACATACAATCATTCTGATTTTTTGACAAATTATTCAACAAGCAACATTCTAACGAAATACTGTTTTATTTTTTTAATCCAATCAATACATTTTCTGTATTTAATTAATGTCATGTTTTTTTCAATTTCTGAACTTCTCGTCGTCGTCGCGCTTCTCTTTCTTATGTATACAATCCGACAGTGACAGCAACAGCTCAACTCAGTTTCTGTACTCGGCGCCTTTAATGAAAAATATACAGGCCTAGCCGCGATCTCCTCTTGTAATATATTTATTACATAAATGTAAGTTGCAGTATATATGAAAGTTTAGTATGATTAATAAAATATACTAACTGACAACCTGATGTAGCAGGTCATAAGGAATATATTATATTTAATAACTTATAATGTAAACAACTTGAAGATATAAACAGTGGCCATAAATATTTCTTCTTCAGGTGAAAGCTCTACTGCCTGAACATAATTTCAATGCCCAGCTTTGTACATACATAAAAATATTATGTTTAAATCACCTGATTTATCAGCACTGCCTCTGTGGTCCAGTGGATAGCGTATACGGACTGCTGATCGGAGGTCCCGGGTTCGATTCCCGGGTCGGGCAAAAGTGTTACTGGGTTTTTCCGAATTCTCAGTAGCAGCACGGAGTCTGGTGATGTGCTCGGTAACGGCAATAGGCTCGCCGTCTATTACATGGGACCTAAAAATGTATGGAGAATGTGGGTGTAATATTACACCTCTGTCTACCCCTTCGGGGATACAGGCGTGAGACTATGAGACTTATCAGCACAGCCTGTCAGACATCATCGCAGTGAAAACAAAATGAATCGTAAGTCTAATGTCATGTTGCGTTAAATAAGGATGCATATCGGGTCCTGCGTTCAATTCTCGAATGTGATATCTACACTATTATAATATTATAAAGAGGAAAAAATTGTATTTTTGTTTGTAATGGATAAACTCAAAAACTACTGGACCGATTTTAAAAATTCTTTCACCATTAGAAAGCTACATTATCTGCGAGTAACATAGGCTATATTTTATTTTAGAAAAAATAGGGGTCCACAAGATATTTGGGTTTTTTCGGGTACGCGAAGTAGTTCCCTCAGGACGCGGGTGAAACCGCGGGAAACAGCTAGTATAATATAATTTGAACATGATGCTTAAAATAACAATGCGACATTTAACTGCACTTTCAAAAAGGTCGGCAGAGATGACAAATGACACCCACTACTAATAGGTCTCTCTCAAGGTTCCAATTAAATTGTCATATTAAGATTATACAAACAAAAACAACTATATAGTAATGGCTATAAATAAATAATATATAATGAAACAAAAATAGTAAAAATGTTTTTAATGTCTAGTTGTTCTTTGTGTTTGTTGTATAAGTGCTGAAAAGTCTCCTGTAATATAAAAAATATTAGGTATCTAAGTTACCTATTAAGAATATTATTGCTCAGTTTGAAGTTAATAATTTCTATGACACATGTGTCCAGTTTCGCCACTTGTAGACAGGCCTTATCTTCTAAGTAAACTTAAAATTTCATAAAAAAAAAAACATCAGGCAAATTAATTTAACAGGACAGCAGTGAAACTGGCCACTAATCTTTATAAGAGTATTTCAAAAGCTATATTATAAGTAAAAATACTGTTAAAATGCATTTCTAAATTTAGAACGTTCGACATTCGAATTAGGATGTATGTGTCACTAAGGCTCCGAGCTTAAGTCCATCGTCAGATAACATCATAAAAAATAATAAAAATTGCTCAACAAAAGCCAACCCTGAGACGTATGAGAAAAAAAATTATACCCCGGCCGCTTTGCCGTTCACTCCCCGCTCCACAGCCGCCATAAAAGGGCGGGAAACTGAATCGGGTGATTCAGTCACGTTGCAGCGGCAAAGCTGACCTGTCAAAAAAAGCGCGCGTAACCGCTATTATTTTTCCTATTTTTATTTTCGGAAGGCATTCGTAAGGTGCTCAAAATGAAATACTTTATCGCGTTCGCTGTTTTCGCACTCGCTTTCGCCGCTGAGGAAAAGAAGGAAGAGGAAAGGCCCAAGACATTCAGAAGATTAATCCCAGCAGATGTCTTAAGAGGTCAGTGTTAAAATTGTTTTAAGGAGTGTTAATAACAAGGTTTCGTGCAAGGAGGTTTGTAAATGAAAGTTCGTGGAATATTCTAGGCTGTTTCAATTTGGATCAGTGCGTTCGTATTAGTTTAAAATGGAGATTAGGTGAACCGTACGAACAATAAAAAATAGAAAGGTGGATTAAAGTAATTTAAATTTACTTACGTGGAAGTTCGCAAGTAGATAGAAATTATTCTTTTTACGAAATTATTTATTTTATTTATTTATTTTAGTATTAAAAAAAAAAATTAGTCACTGCGATTTCTGAAATACAATGATAAATTATGTAAAAGGGAATAAATAGGTAATTTGGAAAAAAAGACAATATTTTGCAAAATAAAAAATATGCAAAGATATTTTGCAAGTATTCCCAATTTTAAATAAAGTCATGTTTTATTGAATGTAAAAAGTGAATAAAAAAGGTATAATTTAAGCTACCTAACTTTCAGTAGTCAGTGAAGTCGATAAGTGAATGGCGATCGAACATTCTAGTCAATAGTAACATTTACTAACTACTTTAATTTCAAGTACCTAGCTACTATTAGCACATCGATAATTATTTTATTTATTTATGCATCTGTAATATTTTATTAAAAAGACTCAAAAAGAAAACTTAAGTATTTTTTCTAATTGCGTAAGGATGTGCCATTCCTCAAATTATGAATAATTATTTCAGATACCGAGTGCATAGATACATAATACTTACCTGTTAAACATTACGAGTACTTTTGTTCAATAGCGTGGTTTCCTTTTGAGTCATAATACGGTCTGCTGGACAAGAATTTCTTGTGAATAGTAATTTGATAAATTAACAAAGAACTTACTGTTTCAATAATTTTGCGGCATAACTATGGGCGTAGTTAAGCGAGTTCGATTCTCGTGTCAGGCAAAGTAGTATCATTTAGATGGTCAGTATATTTTTAGATTTAACTACATTAGATAATTCTGAATAGAAATGATGACTCTGGAAATTAACTGGGCAGAATGTGTAGATAGGAATTTCCAAGAGATCTAGGGTTCTGTTTATGTACTAATGAAATTATACATATTATTCTGAATATAAATGGAGACGCAGAAAATTAATTTAATAGTGTAAATTTATTTAATAGAATTAATTAATGTTGCAAGTTAGATGGAAAAGCTAATATGTTGTCATATCTAGAAAGATTAGAAATCGGGCCTGGTCTCTGGCGAACGCGATAACAATGCAACCGGGATAACGCTAGGAAGATGATGAAATAAGATGGTGCTATTTCACGTGAAACGTATGAAAATGTATAATTGCTTATATTTTCAGTTATAAGTAAAATAAGTGTTTTGATGTAACAAAGGTATTCACATCGCTTGTCCTGCCTATATTTTGATTTAGTTAGACAATCGGTTACTCACGTATTGTGTCATGGGACGGTCCTAGCAGAAAGAGGAGATATCTAGTACCTATTGTCTAGTGCGCCATTGTAATAGTTAAATAAACATCTCTATGCGAACAAAGCTGTGAGCGATGAATGCAGACCCTTTTTGTAAACAAATCCATTAGAGGGCTTGCACATTTTTTATAAGCCGATACGCGATATACCCTTTATATTGTATTATCTTTCTAAATTGAAAATAAGTTTAATTTCTATCGCTTGTTATCTGAATAATACCTTTATGATTTGATGTAGTAAACTTTAAAATAAACATACAACCCCACAAGGTTCAACTGTTTGTGAAACACAATTTTTGTCTCACTAATATTAAATTTATGTCGGTAACGATCTATATCGCGTAATTATTCGTAATATAAAGGAGAAATACCTGCTATTTGTCCCGACGTTTTGACGTGGGTTATACTAGGAACGGTCACGGGATGACCATTATCCCATTACATTAATATTAGTAGGTATATGAATTATGTATATTTGAGTACAAATCTCGAAAGTATTTTCGTCTTATGTAACCAAAACAATGCGACCAGTTTAAGCCACCATGTCATCTATCATAAATGTAAATTAATCTCCCGGCTTCCAGTAATTTAATTACAATTATTATATTGATAGACTTGCCCTTCTGCCGACCTCAGGTTCGATTATCGATTAAAGATTAATTATTATTATATTCGCATCAGACACAAGTGTCAAGTTTGGATGCATTGCTTAGACCTTTGTCTTGTGCTCATTAAAAGGTAATTTATACGCACTTTAAATAATGTTCTTATTGTTTCTAAGTATCCTTGCAAATATTGAAGCCAATAATGAAGGAAATAAAGGTTTTATAAGAAGTGGAAAGAAGTCCTATAAGTGAAATAGTATGAAATCAGCAATAAACTGAAAAGATAATAAGAAAGGAGGAAATGTCAGTACCTGTAGAAACAAGTTAATCTATCGAACATGTATGCAAATTATAATGACTGAAATACTAATAGAATTTTTCAGTAAAAAGTTTTAAAAACTTTTAATCAAACATCTGTCTTCAAAAATCACAATAAAAAATAAATCTATGCTATAAAAATTTCTAAATCCGGGGTCATGCTTGCTCGCCACTTATAAAAACAATGACAGCATATTTCGCGCCTCTACTATTACGAAAACATGTAATTAAATCAAAAAGGCGCGTAATTTAGCGGCAGACATTTTGTCGGTGTTGCGCATGCACGAGTGTGCGTGCGCGATGTGGAGTGAAAAAAGTGTCACGATTATGTAACAGATGGCGGTAACGGACCAGTTGGCAGACGCCAGGGTTATCAAGCTAAGAAAATGATAAAGATTTATTTAGCTGTCAACACAAATATTTTTTCCATCAATTCTGCTCCATAATCCAAGGCGAACGATGCTACCAGGATAACGCAGGGATGAGGACAAAGAAACACATGACACATGCTTCTTCTTATTATTATAAGGATTAAAGTTTAGACACAAAGGCCGTGTAGTGACACTTTCTACGTTCAGGTAAATCAGTTCCTCTCAGATTTAATATCTTTTATAATAAATGTTTAGATAAGTTTCTGGCTAATTGGCATAATGCAATATTTTCAAGAAAATAAACGTAATTGAATTTGAATTAGATATGATAGTTGCTTTGAGTCACAAGCACAGTTTCGTCTTCGTGTATGTCACATAAGCTTTAATTAAATGTTTCTTTAAACTGAATGTAAATAAAATACTTAATGTTATACTGCCAGCCCTGTTCAAATGCTTCTGTTATTACTTAACAGTGAAATTGATGGACAATCTATTATTCTTTATAACAGTTTGTTGTCTCATTGCGTGCGATACTAGTTCCTGATTCTAGTACCTGGTATTGTAACGAGTATTACGTTATCAAGTATTTTTCTGTTATATTTTTTTACTAATACTTGTGTTACACGCACCTGTCTAATTATATGAAAATAGGTTATTTGACTTTTATTATATACTACAATTTGCTCGCGACTCTGCCCACGTAGGTGCCTAATATCGTGATAAAAGTTAGCCCATGTGTTATTCTGATGTCCAAGCAACATTACTGGAAAGTTTCATCAAAACCTGCTTAGGAGTTTTTGCGTGAAGGAATTACAAACGTTCCATCCATCTTCACAAACTATCACATTAAATTTATAATAGTGATGAATTAAAGTGATGTTTATATTTTTTTCTATTAGATGTCAGTTCGAAAGGCGATAGTGCAGATATTACAACTCAAGAAGTTCGATTTCCGATTGAAGCAAATTGGTTTGACTTGTTTTTTGTTTAAAAACAAAGTCAAAGTCAAAAATCATTTATTCATCTAGGTCACAAAGTGACGCTTATGAACGTCAAATTTTAATGTACATTACTTAATGCTTCTACATTTACATTTACTGCCCATTCGCAAAGCAATAGGTAGAACCACGAGAAAGAACGGGCAATAAAACTCGTGGCCACTCTTTTTATTCGCCGTGTTATGTTACATATTTTGTTTTTGTAAGGAGCTGCAACTGTTTCACATTGTAATTAATTACTTGTAAATAGTAGTAAATCAAACATCATAATGTACTATGTAACCTTACATAATTAAATTATATAAAAAAGGAAATCATTACATTGGTCATATTTTGACCAAGGCCAAGGCAACAATAATGTTACTGGGCCAAGGTGCAAAAGTCTCCGAACCATAACCAGTAGTTCTTGTCATTTTAAAATAAAAAAAACATATTAAAAATATTTACCTTGTAATATCATAGTAGGTATGTATAAAAAAAATGTGAGATCTTATTTTTTTTAATAAGGCGTTGCTGGTTCTTTAGTAAAATCGTTTTATCCAGTCGTGGGTTCGATTCCCAGAACACTTTCTTTGGAAATTCGTGAGAATTTACTTACGTTAGTACCACGAAAAATGTCAACATTTTTGGTAGGAAAAGCAGCGGTAAACACACTAGTTAAGGTTAAAGTTATTGATTTCAAAATTGAGAGGTCTTAGGTTCGAATCCTACTTAGTGCACTTATGACGTGAGAACATTTCTAAAGGCATTTCTTGTACTAGAAATATAATATTTATGTACCGTGGCTCTTCAAAAACGAGTAACCCTGAAAATCTAGTATTTTTAGGGTTCCGTACCTAAAACGTAAGATCGGGACCCTATTACTAAGCCTCCGCTGTCTGTCTGTCCGTCTGTCTGTCACTAGGCTGTATCTCATAAGCCGTGATAGCTAGAAAGCTGAAATTTTAACAAAATATGTCATTTTGTTGCCGCTATAACAACAAACACTAAAAATATAAATATTAAGGGGAGGCGGTTCCTATACAATAAACGTGTTTCTTTCGTATGCTTTGTTCAATATTACCAACGGTAATAGGTAGACCTTTGTCCGTGTGGTGACGGATTAAGAATATGGAATGTCACCACCCCATATCATCCCATGGGTGTCGTAAGAGCCGACAGAGGGAGCATATTATGCAGAGAACAACACTGTAAGAAAAGGAAAACTTGATACAAACCCTATACCAACCCGTTTGGCCAGCGTGGTATTATAGGCCAATTCCCCCTTTCAAAGGAGAGGCCTAGTCCAGCAGTGGACTGTTAAAGGCTGATGATGATGGTGAATAGGTAGACGTTTAAAATTTTCTTTATATTATTTCTATTTTAATGATAAATAATAAAATAAAAATATAACAGGTAGAAACTAGAATAAAATAAAATAACAGGTAGAAACTAGAATTTATTTAAGTATACATATAACAAACGTGATTTTCTTTTAAACATGATGGTACGGAACTCTTCCTGCGCGAGTCCGACTCGCACTTGGCCGATTTTTTTTTGTCTCATCTAGCAATCGAACCAAAAAGTGAATTGCATAGTGACTCCCCTTACTATTGCGTCATAAAGCTATAACATACTTAGTAACAGACTTAATATATTTATCTAGAACTAGTTTCAACGTTGCTTTGACATTTAAAATCTAGACCAGCCATGTTTGACTTAATAAGGCTCATTAATCTTAAACTAGATTGCTTAACTAGTCTATGGTTAGATCACGATTCCATAGATTATATAATGAGATTATTACGTTATTGGTTCGGTAGAGAAAAGGCTGGTTTGATGTGGTGGAATGAGGTAAAGTATTGATAGAGTTTTACGGGATTGAGACCCACTCATACAGATTTTCGCTGTCCACTGCTAGACATAGATCTCTCCAAAATTGTTTCACAGTAGCACTGGCTTATAGGCGAGACGGGTTAGTAGGTTTGATGTGGAGTTTTCGTATCTTATAAATACTGTGTATTTGGTTTAATACATGCGATGATATATTTTAATATACGTGATGATATATATAATAGACTGCCTCCGTGGTCCAGTGGATAGCGTATGCGACTGCTGTTCGGAGTACCCGGGTTCGATTCCCGGGTCGGGCAAAAGTGTTACTGGGTTTTTTCGAATTCTCAGCAGCCGCACGGAGTCTGGTGATGTGCCCGGTAACGGCAATAGCTCGCCCCCTATTACGTGGGACCTAAAAATTCATGGCGAAATGTGGGTGTAATCACCTCTGCCTACCCCTTCGGGGATACAGGCGTGAGCCTATAAATAAATAAATATATGATGATGTCGATGATGTATGGCAATTACCTGTCATTTCAAAAGTATTGTCATCATAGTCAGACCTGTAGGTATATAAACCATTGCTGAGAATGGGCCACTTCTCATTATATAAGACCACCACGCTAAACAAATGCAGGTTGGAAGATTTCACAAGCCTTTCGAGATGATTATGAGGAAAGTCCAAATATGCAAGTTTCCTAAGGATGTTTTTCTTCACCGTTTAGCAAGCGATAATTAATCATTTAATACGCACATAACTCCAAAAATGCGCGTCATGGATTCGAACCCCATACCTTGGTTCGTTGGTATCTCCACTAGGCTATCGCCTGACTATAGTCAATTTCCAAGTACAATACATAATTGAAGAGTTTGAAGGGAAACAATTACATTTCGCAAGCATTCCTCATTGACTTTATAACTGAGGTCTGACGCAACACAGGATATTTGCCAACCAGGCTTTATGCTTGGTTACGACTAAATTGTGGCAACGATTAGTCGTTCGATTAGATGCGATTATATCGTCGTTGGGTAATAATATTTTGTTTACTTTTTTAGTATCGTAGGCTTGGTCTAGCTGATAGCAATGTTCTACTGGTTTTATAAACGTATAAATAAGAGATGCTCTTATTCGAATGCTGTCCTTTATTCGAAAATGTCCGTTACTCTTTTAGACAAAAATTACTAAACATATTTTGATGAGATTTTGCAAGCATATTGTTTAAATATACGAATATCGTAGGTATACATTTTGTCGAAATAATTGATAACCACGCGAGTGAAAACCGCGGGTAGAACTACTAATAGATAATCCTAAGCCTATGTTAACTTTATAATAGATCATTGCTTAAAGGTGCCAGACAGGAGCAAAATATTTTTGACGATAAAACAGGTACTAAAAACTTACCGAATCCAAAATACAGTAGCAGTATGATGTGAATTCCGCATTAAGCCATCCATCCAAAAAGTAACTACTGCAAAGATTCCTTAACCGAACAATCTATTTTGCTACCAACAAGCCACCCATCGAAAAAGTAGCAGCTGCAAAGAGCCACCTATCCGATAAAAAACTGCTGCAAAGATTCCTTAACCTCATTGTCCAATTTCTCGTCTTTATTAAACGTTTTACTCCAAGAAAGTACCTACACCTTTCTCTATTGAAATAATGTCTGAGAGCCTTTCACAAATTTGTTCAGTATTTAACATACTTTCGCGAGTTCAATTGTCCATTTAAAAATGTCTGAAATTGTACTGTATTGTAGGCTAATTTATAAACGTGGTCACTTCAACACATCCAACCAAAGCCAAATTCAATGTTTTTTTAAATTAATGTATTTCGCATGATGTTTCTACTAGATAGTAGAGCTATGAGTTACAATAAGATGAGACTCGAAGGAATAATTTGTTAATCAGACAAAGTGTTCTCTCGTCGGGCATCGAACCCACGATACTCGAAGCAGTTATAAACCGCTAAGTGATCGCTTAAGGCACTACGCCATAGGTAAAGCCAAATTAGTAAGTAATCAAAATACAAATAGTAAAAAAGACTAAGGACCACTTTAACAACCACTGTATAATTGTTATCTTACAGATAAAATTATCTACCAGTTAAAATTCGTATGAGTTTACCAGTCAAATTAATTTAACAGGAGCTTATCAGATAGCGGTGAAACTAACCATAAGATTTAAAGCGAAACACACAACAAAGTGAAACACTACCTCATCTGCTTACCCTCTTTGAAGATATGCAGCAAGAGTATGTAAAAGTTTCGCAAGATGGTTACAAAACTACATATGTAGGTGAGCTGAGTGCTTTTGACATAACGGATGTGCCGAAAAAGGATTGGTTGAATTACCAACGTTATTTCAGGGCTGGCAATTTTAAACTACGAACTTTTTAAGGCTTGCAACGAAATATGAGAAAATGTTCCGAAAGGTTAAGTGTTGGATTTATTTAGATGATGATTTTAATGAGTTTGAATACCGAAAGTGTCCTATTTACATAAAATTAAAGAATCATTCTAGGATTAATCAGTATTATGCATTCTTTCTAGTGGAAAATAATTATCTTCGCAAGGAATAAGAGTTGCCGAGATTTTAAGATAATATTTCAATACTAGTGTTTCAGAATTTCTGTCTGACAAATAAAAAAAAACATTTAAAAAAGTTTGTTTGTGTGGCTTGTTTTTACTTGAAAACTAATGACCCAGTTTTGACCAAATATTTGAAATATATTAAACAATTATTTTATTCAACAGCTCACAATAGGTACCCTTTTATTTACAACGAAGTTTAATGACATACCCTTTTAAATCAATTTTAATAGTCATAAACTTGAACAATGGAATCATACATCATTTTATTAATTTCTTGTTTCAACTCACTTAAAATTTATTGGTTTAAACATCTTTTGTAGATGGTAACCCTAAAATGTGCAATTCATTTTTTGTTGCCATTTAAAACTGGTTACGGATCGCATATGTTATTTTTTAATAACAACCAGTTTCAACAACATTGTTGTAATATTTTATAAACACTCTAATTATGAGTGATAAATTTAACGGATAAAAATGTTAATAGTTTTATTTTTTGTTGTAAACATATGTAACGGTTTGTATTAATAGATAAAAATTAAATTTATTTACAGTTATGAAGTACACTTACATGATAGTTCTTTTGGATATACATGCCTATATATTTTGATATTTACTTAATGTGTAAAACCAAAGAGAGTGCGAGCAAGATAATCTCAGAAACTGTCTGTCCGATAAAGATATTTTTATTTATTTATTTATATTTATTTTAAAAAGACAACTCCTGCATTAGGACTAAATCCTGTGTCGCGGGGGACTTTACAAACATACATCTAACGAGGACAATTAACACTCAGACTCGAAACAACAATTTATGGATCACACAAAGTGTTGTCTCGTGTGGGAATCGAACCCACAACACTCGGCGCAGTGTCAAGCGGCGAAGCGGCCGCTTAAACCATTACGCCAACCGTGCAGTCTATTGAAGCCTATTAAATATAGCCTGTAAATCTTATATAGGCTATTAAACATCACGCCACGCCATACATGATCAGAGCAGTAAAGAGGTCATTTAGAAATGATTACTATTTATAAAATAATCACGATTAAATTTTATCTAAAGACATCAAAGAAAACTGAGCTGATAGATATACTAGCATTGTTTTTCTATAAAACATAGACGCCTGTTTTCCCGAAGGGTAGGCAGAGGCATATAAAACGCCCAGTTTTCGCCAGTGTTTTGATCCCACGTAATAGATGGCGAGCCTATTGCCGCTTATCGGGATATTTTGTTTGCCAGAGCCTCGTCCGTTGATCGGCAGGTGCATCACTTGCAGGTGAGGTTGGCTTGGGACCCTAAGTTCTTGGTGGGAGCCCTATGCACCCATTTTTCTATAAAACTACACTATTTTAAATTCTCCCTTCTGTATAATTCGGGAATCAAATGCCAACCCATGCCACTGTTTATAAAGCGAAGTATTGATTCAAGTAGTGTATTTTATTTACAATAATATACCAAAATAAGCGATTTATAAATAAAGTATGTTGTTTTATTGCGCTTAAAATCAACTTTCAAAAGTTACATTGACTTAAAATATTTATATCTGCTTTCCTGGAAGTATAAGATATTTTAATTTAGATCGTTTCCTGGTGGCCTTAGTAAGTGGCTTTTTATAAAAAATGTATAACAGTTTGACTCATAGGTTTATACAAGTAATTACAAAAGTGAATGGGAACCTTGGAAGGATCTAGAGCTGCATTATTAGGGCTTAGCTTGCATAACTTAGTGGCAGTATGAGGTGTATATTATATAGATTTGTATGAGAAGCGATGGAATAGGTCAAATCGATTGAGATTTATAAACGATTTGGTTTGGATATTCACTGAAGTGATAAGTTAACCTTTATTTATATAAATAGAAATAGGATTGTTGTCTGCTCCTTTGTATGTATGCGATTTGGGTATGCCGTAGCTGTCTAGATATTTAATTTTAGTAGATCAGATAGAAGGTTAGGTTATTTTTAAGATCGTGGTAACGTTATGGGTAGTCTGGATTATGGGTTTTTGGTCTGGTTAAAGGTTCTACCACCTCTCTGGTAAATTAGCAAAATTTTCAAACAAATATATTATAAGCAGGTAATATTGAATTAGCGACAAGCGCAATATAAAATGATTAGCAGCTTCGCATCATTTTTAAAATGCTATCTGATCATCATCATCTTAGCGTAGTACCGGTTACGATCCAAGACCCTCGCTATAGATACTAAACGCCAACGTTTATCCCTTCGGCATTATGTCACCTGAGTCCATACATCTCTGCTTTTGCACTCGCCGTAGTGATTACTGCACATTTGTAATCAATATGTGTAATCAATCCATCATAGTGCTTCAAACAACTGTTACATGTATCGCAACGAAACTGCTCATGAATATAAAACACAGAAGATTTACATGTTTAATCCGAATCGACTCACGTAGTTCTTACGTAAAAGTACGTTTTGTAAAATCACACAATTTTGTACAAAAAAAACATTTCGATTGAGACGCTACTTGAATTATATTACTGCTGGGGTTTTGCAATGTGACATATTTTACAAAAAGTAATGGCAAACGTAGTGTAGGACGCCCTCCGGTTAGGTGGAGTGACGATATGGCAGCGGCTGGACGCGAAAAGCCGAAAATCGGGCTCAGTGAACTATGGCAGGCTGATGATGATGATGATGAATGCCTATACTATATGGATGCCAATCTAAGCCTTGTACCTAAAATAAATTATGCATGAATACATTATCTTTCTGTCAATATTCTGAAAACATCGCTTGAAAAATCGATTTCTGATTTATAAGCAATTAATTTCTTATAGCGTTTGCATTAAGGATGCCAAAAAAGTGCAGTTGCAGTAGAAAAGCAGACTCCGGTCGACAAGGTTTTTATCGCAACCAGCACAACTCTAAGATGATGATTATAAACCGTTTTTTTTAGATTTTTATGAACATTTTTTAGTTTTACATCCCAATCCCAAAATCCGGTTAGCAACCAGCAATGTAGTAGCACGCATTTAAACAATTTCGATCATACTGCACGTAGGTATACCATTATCATTCGTTTTTTGGTTATGTCACTTTGCGCATGTCTGAAGATCGTGACTTTAAGAGTTTCCTGTTTGGTAGTTGCAATCTTGTCAAGAAATTTCCAGAAGCTATAAAGATTGTATAATCTGTGGTAACAATATAGGTATACCTATAATAAAAAAAATAACAATAAATATGAGAACTTGATTTGGATGCAATTTTGAGAATGTTTTGGCGAGTTAGATATTGGGAAGACATAATCTAAATCGTACTTAATCTAATTATTAATGTTATCTTTAACAAGTAAGTTTATAATAAATCTTAAAGAAGTGTAATCTAGTTAAATACAAATATTCATTTTAATAATATTTAATTACAACTTAATATTTATTATGCAAATACAAATTATCAACAAGCATCAAAATGATTACCTACGCTTATTTATCAAAGATCCATTTTATAATTAATGAATTGATAATATGCGACACCCAACAATTTATTTTAGTCTTTTGATATTTGAAAAAATATCAAGCTACAAAAATACAATTCGGCATATATTTCATTATTGACATTATCAGATCAATTTACTATTTTGTCCTGATGCCATTTTGCTTGAAATGTCAAGATATTTTATTGACAGTAAATGTAAAAGTTGAAAACTGTTCATAATAATAAATATTTAAATAACTGTTGGACATAGGCCTTTCGCAAGGCTCGCAACTTGGACCGATCTTGATGCCTCCCGCATTCATACTAATTAAAATTTGCAATATATGTCTATATTCCTTTGCAATAGGAATTTGTTTCAAAGGTACAGAGCCATCGAATTTATTTTCAAGTAAATTTGGTCTGTTGTTCGATAAAAATATACTCCCATTTACGTTTACGAAAATTCACCAAAATCGGTCCATTAGTTTAATCACGAAGGCGGAACAGACAGACTAATTTAAAATTATAATAAGGATTTAGATAAACAATTCTAAAGTTCATTTAAATTAAATCAACTTTCAATAATAATAAAAACTGATCCATTTATTTTTTAAATGACACCTGGACGATAGCTGTCGTTGCACGTTCGAAAAAAACAAAATGTCATTTTAAATGTCATATCCGTTACTTAATTAATTTTATTCATCCGTGACCTTGTCCGATTCGGCCAGAATAAAAACTTCTAGGTATCTTAATAATAGCAGCCACACTTTTACATCATTATAGATTAAAAATAAAATTGGTTGGCAAGTCAACATTATCAGACAACTAATAGATACCCAATACAAATACGGAACTATATTTGTTAAATAATAGCACAGACAACAATCATAGTTTGTCTATGGTTTACATAAAAGGGTAAAGAGACGTGACATTTATTTTTAATACAGACTTTTAAAAACCATGATTTCTTACTTAAAAATAACTTAGGCTAAGCTAGAAAATGAGAGGTTTCCAACGATTAATAAACAGTCTTACAGTTATCATCTACTTACAGTAATGATCTTCGATTTGGCCAACGAAGCTAAGCTAAGATGCTAGCTTGGTAAAGTGACAATTTACGCAAATGGCTAAAGCTGATAATAATCAAGCTCAATTAAGATATTATTTCACTACCGGTCTTCATCATCATCATCATCATCAGCCTTTAACAGTCCACTGCAGGACTAGGCCTCTCCTTTGAAAGGAGGAATTGGCCTACTATTCCACGCTGGCCAAACGGGTTGGTATAGGGTTTGTATCAAGTTTTCCTTCTCTTACAGCGCTTTTCTATGCATAATATGCTCCCTCTGTCGGCTCTTATGACACCCACGGGATGTTATGGGTTGGTGACAATCCGTATTCTTAATCCGTCAGCACACGGACACTACCGGTCCCAGTTATCTTATTAAAGTTTTATAACTCTACTTATAAGTTTGAAGCAATGATGAGAAATACTACCGTCTTGAGCAGAATCTTTGTCACAATCACAATCGCCGAGTCACGATCACGAAGTACTTTCCTTAAGGAAACGCATTCAATACTCGTTCACTGAATAGCGAATATTTGTCTCGACTTGCTTCCTAGGCCTTTCACCGAACAATCTAGTAATACTATCGACTTATTTTGAAAGGTTAGCTACTAATAATAATTCTTTCTTTCTTTATTTAATATCATTTTATTTGCATTTACTTTTTTTTATATACTCACGCCTGTATCCCCGAAGGGGTAGGCAGAGGTGTAATATTACACCCACATTTCGCCATGAATTTTTAGGTCCCACGTAATAGGGGGCGAGCCTATTGCCGTACCGGGCACATTACCAGACTCCGTGCTGTTACTGAGAATTTCCTAACGGAAAAACCCAATAACACTTTGCCCGACCCGGGAGTCGAACCCGAGACCTCCCGATCCCACGCGCACATTTATGCCGCGAGACCAACGAGGCAGTCTTTACTTTTTTGTTCATTAAATTAGTCATCGCACTTTCGTTTTGTCACTTGTTGAGATGAGTTGTTCATTTGTTTGGAATATTTGTAGGGAAGGCACACATTCAACTCTCACTATTGTTTATTATATGTTAAAACTAGGCTACGAAACAAAAAGTTTTCCATACCGGAGAAGCAATTTCTGAGATCAGCGCGATAAAACATTCAAATTCAATCTCAGCTATATCGTATGAGAGAATAGGTATTTAGAGTGTAGGTTATGTTTGAATAATACTTATTATTGCATAATTATCTTGTCTCTAAAATACATAAAAATATGCAAATCATCAATTTATATTATGTTAAACACGAAAATAAAATAAACAAATAAGTAAATAACAAAATGCACTTCATTTGCATAAAATTAAATAAAAATAAACCAATAATGTTTTTATTTATTGTTAATTGAAACGGTAAACATAAACATTAATATCATAATAACCATAAACAGTCTAATTTAAAGTTATGGCTCGCATTGCATAATTTTATTGCAAAACTATCTGTCTTTGGATTAACATAATGAGACAGGGTTGTCACGTAATAATATTTTATTTATTTTATCGCTAACACTCATAAGTGTTACCAGTTGTTTAACATACATAACATACATAACGTCACGTCTTTTATCCCCGAAGGGGTAGGCAGAGGTGTATTTCTACACTCACTTTTCGCCAGATATACTTTAGTCCCACGTAATAAGGGGCGAACCTAATGCCGTACCGGGCACATTTCCAGACTCCGTGCTGCTACTGAGAATTTCATGACAGAAAAACCCAATAACACTGCCCGACCCAGGAATCGAACCCGGGAGGTCCCCTCCCGATCCCACGCGCACATTTATGCCGCGAGACCAACGAGGCAGTCGTATAGGGTTTGATGTCGAGTTTTCCGTCTCTACGCAAAGATGGTATTTGTATCGTGTTATCCCTTAGTCGCCTCTTACGACACCCACGGGAAGATAGGGGGTGGTGACACTTGTATTCTATGCCGTCAACCACACGGCAAAAGTTATTTAAATTAATTTATTATTACCTATTTCTTGCCAATATCTGTCCTGCTGTCCGTGTGGTGACGGATTAAGAATACGGAATGTCACCACCCCATATCATCCCATGGGTGTCGTAAGAGCCGACAGAGGGAGCATATTAAGCAGAGAACAGCACTGTAAGAGAAGGAAAACTTGATACAAACCCTATACCAACCCGTTTGGCCAGCGTGGTATAGTAGGCCAATTCCTCCTTTCAAAGGGGAGGCCTGGTCCAGCAGTGGACTGTTAAAGGCTGGTCATGATGATGATTTCTTGCCAGATCAATATTATCATCCCAAAGGTTTCTTCTCCTTGTTTCTAAGACTTTTTGTCATGGATTCAGGGAATCCACTTACCGCTCCAACCAATCAAATTTGACAGAATATCAAATTCATCTAGAACTTAAGAAGGCCCTTATGACCAAAATCAGTAGAACCCTGTGGGAAAAGATACATATTTAATGTTACCTAATACATGTATTTTATTTTGAGATTTGCCACAATTACATCAAAACTTATACGATCTAAGTATAACAGAAATGACTAAATGAAATAATATTAGTAAATGTATTTCATTTAGACGTTTGCCACAAAGCTTTCAATTTAAACTTGTACTTTTTAAGTCAAGCCATTGATCAATAAAATTATATTAATTTCGTTTAAATATTGCTTTTGCACAACCCTGTTAGCGTCCCACATTGCACGATCTAGATGTATGAAGTGCTTTCACTTTTGCAATGTTTTACTGCCTTCCGTAAACACTAAATAAGAATTATTGCACTTAAAACGTATATGGAATACAAATTATCTCCTTAAGCGAAACTTATTGACCGAAACGTAACCATCGTAAGTTGGCATATCATTACTATATAAATTCTTAATAGTGAAATGTCTAGATTGACTGGACAATGGTCTACTAGTTAATGGTGGTAAGCCGAAGGTCGTGGTTTCGATTCCCGCATAGGACAAAGGCCCGTGTCCAGCTGTGGGACAATATTTACTGGGGCTGCTGATGATATTGATATACAGACAACAGGTACATCTAGTATCTATATATAAACGACATTAACCCTTCAAATCATTATTGGGTTTTTCTGTCACGAAATTCGCAGTAGCAGCACGGAGTCTGGAAATGTGCCCGGTACGGCAATAGGCTCGCCCCTTATTACGTGGGACTAAAGTATATCTGGCGAAAAGTGGGTGTAGAAATACACCTCTGCCTACCCCTTCGGGGATAAAAGGCGTGACGATATGTATGTATTAACCCTTCAAAGCAATACAAATATATGAAGCCTCACGCCTGTTTCCCGGAGGGATAGACTACGGAACGTCATTTGCAACGATCCTGACATATCTCTCTTGCTTCATTCACTCCCATCAAATTCCTTATGCATGCTCTTCTGTTTAGGGTACTTCTAACCTGTCCTGTTTTAGGAAGTATCCAATGACCCTTCCATATTCATCTTCATAAAGGATTTGGGCAAATTAAAGGTTAATAAGGAAACGCGAAAACGTTTTCTTAAATAAGGATGACCTAGAAAACTTTTGTACGTTTTAAGGAACAATTTGTCTGGCGTTTATGCTTTAGCTAGTAGAGCCCGCGGTTACGCGGTTATTCATGGCTACTGCTCGGTACCAGTAACTCATAGCGTGATGTTATATAGCCTATAGTCTTATTCAATAAATGAGCTATCAAGCAAACATTTTTTTCAAGTTGTAGCAGCAGTTCTTGAGATTAGCGCGTTAAACCAAACAAACAAACTCTTTAGCTGTATAATTTTAGTATAAATAAAATTATTCTTTGACAAGCGGCTTGTCAGTTAGACACAAAAATTGCATTCTCAGCAAAATTAATTTCATTTTGTATTGAATTTCTTTTTTAAGTGAAAAAGTGCGTTTCTAAACAATTGTTTAACCAAAAACATATTGTTTCAAGCGTGGAAAATTCGCACACAATTTTTGTATAGACAATCAGTTAGGCAGTTTTTGGTTCATGGACAAACAACAAAGGGATTTTTATATGTATATGTACTGTTAGCCATTGTGGTATAAATCTATTGTGAAATCACTGCAGTATGTGTGCTATTGTTATGATGTGTATGTGAACATATCGGTGTCAAAAACGGGTGTTTTTAACTGAATTGCGTGGTTTAAATAATTGTTTTGATAGTTATAGTTAACTATTGCATTTCCATGCTAATTTAAGTTATTATTTATTTATTAAATCTATATATACACGACGTGTACCTATAGGCGGATATAATAGCATATCTTGACTTGCCGTTCGTAATAAATCGAACAGGTTAAGCAATTTTTATTTAGGTCACCACTTGGATGGGTGATCGCTCGGTTCTAGCTAAACAAAAGCTTCTTCAGGATAAAATATTAGGCCATGTCGAAGGCCTTAGGTCTATACATTCCGACAACAGAGTTTGCCACACACTAACACGGAAAAAAATTGTATACGAATCCAATAATCATCTTCTAGACGACGCCCGTTTACAATGCTTAATCTATCGTTGGATTTGGCTACTAGAGAGTACATATATACAGGGTGTCACAAGACCCATCACCAAGTCGAAGTCTACTCGTTGTGGACATCATGCCAAGTCATAATAACCAAAAATAATACCTAGGGAACGATTTTTTTAAGGAGACACCTGTTTGTAATCCGCTATTAATAGAACGCGCGTGCAATTTTCGAAATACCTACTTATCCATTGGTGCATAGGACATCTATAGAACATATTGGCGGGGTAATTGCATCGATTTTGTACCTAATTAGAAAAATTCCATACTAACTTTGAGCCTCAATATCTCATTATATTACCGTGGCTTAGATGCGTAGGTAATCCTTGCGAGCGGAGCCAAGGGTAAAGTTTAGTGATGGTTTAAAACAGTTCTATTAGAATCTGTGTTTATATCATCCAATGCAACAGTGACCCCCTTTCACAGAGCGATCGAGCAATGCCAACGAATGCACTATAGCACGATCGCCATTCTAAATTGTTGCACGCTGCATATTTGCAGCATATTGTTGCATCTTCGTTTATATATTACTAGGAGATGCCGCAGCAAATCGTTTCTGTCCTAGAAATGTTAATTAACGCTCGCTTAGAAGTGTGCCCGGTAGATGGCAATAGGCTCGCATTATATATTATTTACATTGGGACCGAAACATAACTGGCGAAGTTAGGGTGTGTAATATGCGGACTCCTAACTCCGATTGGCAGAGGCATATTATATGCCTCTGCCAATCTCTTCGGGGATAAAGGCATGAAGATATGTTATGTTTCTGTTCGATCACTTCAGAATTTCGACAAATCGATTGCGTCCTTACGCTCCCCAAGGACATATCTAGACATAGTGATACCTGATGAAGGTTTAGGTAAATATAATACTATACTATGCTTTTTACATCTTCACGAATCCCCGAAGGGCTAGGCAGAGGTTTAATATTACACCCGCATTTATACATATATTGTTAAGGTGTATAATTCAAAAAGCCAAAGTGCCGAACAAATAACATTCTTTAATCCTTTTTTTATTATTACAAGTATTTTGCAACATTACTTTTTATAGACTCACGCCTGCAGGCAGAGGTGTGATATTACACCCACATCTCGCCATGAATTTTAGGTCCCACGTAATAGGGGGCGAGCCTGTTGCCGTACCGGGCACATTACCAGACTCCGTGCTGTTACTTAGAATTTCCTAACGGAAAAACCCAATAACCCTTTGCCCGACCCGGGAATCGAACCTGAGACCTCCCAATCCCACGTGCACATTTATACCGCGAGACCAACGAGGCAGTCTTATTTAATAACTATTAAACTATTAAATAATATGGCTAGACCGTCACTTTCTTTCCAAACACACAAACGCATTTAACAAAACAAATATTGTCTTTCAACTGTTGACACATCGTTAACACATCGCTTTCTACCATTTCCACTCAAGGAGACAAGAGGTTTCTAATTGTATAAGATTTTTATTATTATGTTTACAACCTACTGTCTAGTGTTTGAGTACAGGTAGATGTTACTGTAAAGTTGTCACAATAGAAAGCAGTACCTATTAGCGCAAATGTTTTAATATTTTGACAAGATTTGATAAAATTACATCTGAAAGTCGGAATCTCTAATCGGGTCAGTACCTACCTAGTTCCTAAGGTTAGCGCGTTAACTAAACAAACAAACTCTTCAGCTTTATATATTAGTAGTACTAGATTAATTTTGTTTATCTACGTTGCTAACAAACACTTTCCTTCGTCACAGACTTCCCCGGCATGTGCTTCGCATCCACCCGCTGCGCTACCGTCGAGCCTGGCAACTCTTGGGACCTGGCGCCCTTCTGCGGCCGGTCCACCTGCGTCGTCAGCGAGGACACTCCTCCAAGGCTGTTGGAGCTGGTTGAGGACTGCGGACCTCTGCCGCTGGCTAACCCCAAGTGCAAGCTCGATACTGGTCAGTTTTGATTTGCCTAGTTCACCTTTTTAGGGTTCCGTACCTAAAAGGTAAAAAACGGAACCCTATTACTAAGCCTCCGCTGTCTGTCTGTCTGTCTGTCTGTCCGTCTGTCCGTCTGTCTGTCACCAGGCTGTATCTCATAAACCATGATATCTAGAAAGCTGAAATTTTTACAAATTATGTATTTCGGTTGCCGCTATAACAACAAATACTAAAAATAAAAAAATGAAAATATTAAGGAGGGGGGGGGTCCCATACAAAAAACGTGTTATTTTTCGTATTTTTTGCTCAAAATTACTAACTGTAACAGGTAGAAGCTTTAAATTTTCACAGAATATGTAGTTGTATATTACCTTTCAAAATAAATAATTAAATTAAAAAAAAGTAAATAATAAAGAGGGGCTCCCATACAACAAACGTAATTTTTAAGCAATTTGTTACTCGATCTTAATAAACAGGTAGAAACTTATAAAGTATTAAATATACATACAACGAACGTGATTTTCTTTTATAGATGATGGTACGGAACCCTTTGTGCGCGAGTCCGACTCGCACTTGCCCAATTTTTTTATAGACCCACGCCAGTATTCCCGAAGCGGTACATTTCGCGAATTTTTTAGGACCGAGCCTATTGTCGTTAACGGGCACATTGCTAGAATCCATGCTACTACTGATATTTAGGAAACACTCATTAACACTTTTGCCCGACCCGGGAATAGAACCCGTGACCTCCGATCAGCAGACGCATATGCTATCCACTGGACCACGGAGGCAGTCCGACTTTTTTTCTACGATCGTCCGACTTTCGAACTCAAGACCTCTGCGTAGCAGTCTGTCGGTCTCTCCACTCGGCTATCGCTGCCATAATAATATTGTACATTAATAGAGAATTTGACCTACCATACCACGCTGGCCAGATGGGTTGGAAAATAATATGATACGTACATATTAATATAAAATATCGTAATACCAAATTAAATATATGTATAAAAATGGTAGGGCCCCGCTGGTAATTGATAGTTCCGCCCTAGTTGCTAATTAATAAAAGAAATCAACTGTATTTGTTCGTACTTAAAATTAATATTTATAGTAATAGTATTTTTATATAAATGTCTCATCTTATCTTTACAGAGAAGACCAACAAGACCGCGTCCTTCCCTGACTGCTGTCCGCAGTTCACTTGCGAGGATGGTGTCAAGTTAGAGTACCCTGAGCTCCCCACTCCCGCCCCAGAAGCGGAGAAGAAGGAAGAAGAGAAGAAAGCTTAAATACCACCTCCATAAGGCATTTTACACACAACACTAACGCATGATAAATGCCCGGCCGCTCATTGGCCGGACATCACGCGATAATTTGAAAAAGGAATCTCATTGGTCAGTTTAAATTCGTAGTGATGGGACAGTAAAATGCCTGGTATACATTAAGATTGGTCTCAAAAATTCCTTGAAAATACCAAAATTTTATTTTTGTTAACATTTTTCTACTCTTTTTTCGTCGGAGATCTTTGTAGAGGATATTGAACGCTTGATAAACAAAAACATATTTTCGTGATGAGACTACAGCGTGACAATAGTTCAAAAAGTATTTCCTGTTTTGTATAAATTAACAAAAGAGTTCGGATAACAGTCAGTTGGTCGGTAATTGTGTCAAACTAGAAAGCGACACGAAACTTTTTAAACATAGTGTTGTGATCAGTACGCAGTTGGAAAAATTCAGAAAAATAATATATGTATACTTTCTTTTAAAAAAATCTTTTTCTTCACCAAATCTTTTTTTCTAATTATAAGAGTGTATTTTGTGAATTTTCCATCAGTGTACAAGTATTTTTTAGAAGTTTATCGGCTTTTTTTACTTGAATACCTGCCTAATTATAATGTTTTGTGATATGATAACATTAATATAAATAGAAAAGTTATTCAATAAAAAATACAAAATTTCTAAATGTGTTTCGTCTTATTTTACACTTAAGTCTTTTTCATTACTGGCAACAAATATACACTTGTGCCAGTAACCCACCTGATGATGAGCTATAACCCTGGCTCATACTCATGGCTGTCTGCGGAGGAACAACAAAGGAAAAAGGAACAAATGCAAATGGCGTTCCGTAGTCTCTGCCTACCCCTCCGGGAAACAGGCGTGAGTCTATGTATGTAAAAAGGAACAGGCGATGTGGCCTCGGATAATTATTTCACTCACCGAATGCAGATATATTTACTTTACGACGATATTCAGTGAGAGTACTACCCCAGTCGAGCCGGCACATTCATGCTGAAATCAGCAAGGCTCTACTACCTAGAAAACAAAATATAAGTAGTTTTCAAGATTTCAACCTAGCACACTTACACTTTCGATAGAAAGGATTCTATAAGTGCCAAAATTTATGAGGATGGATCTTTTACGCAGTAACTACTTAACGGCTGTTGATATTGGTGAATCTTTACAGGAACATACATCAGCACATGAGCTCCCTTTTGTCGGCCCGGGCGATGCTGCGGGCAAAAACTAAGTACAACAAAAAAAACTGTCTCCGTGGTCCAGACTGCCTCCGTGGTCCAGATTGCCTCCGTGGTCCAGTGAATAGCGTATGCGACTGCTGATCGGAGGTCCCGGGTCCGTTTCCCGGGTCGGGCAATAGTGTTACTGGGTGTTCCGAATTCTCAGTAGCAGCACGGAGTCTGGTGATGTGGCCGGTAACGGCAATAGGCTCGCCCCCTATTACGTGGGACCTAAAATTCATGGCGAAATGTGGGTGTACCATTACACCTCTGCCTACCCCCTCGGGGATACAGGCGTGAGTCTATAAATAAATAAACAAAGAAATGGAAAGAAATAAAGTTAGAAACTTATTGTTTTTTAAAGTTAAGATACGTCAAACTGTTCGGGCCGATGATTCAATATGGTTTCAACAAGCATAATCCAAGCATAAAATTTTAATACCAGGCTGGTTTCGAACCTGACAACCTTTGCAAAATATACTGAAAATTTGTTACGCAATTATCCTCCTAGCGTTATCCCAGTTGCAGCCCAGAGTCCGCTTACTAGTCCAATCGGTTTTGACCTATTATTAGCTTTTCCTCAGAGCAACTGCCTGTCTGACCTTCGCAATCCAAAGGGACAGCTATATTACATGGATTAGACTAGCGTCAGTTGACTCAAAGGCACTGACTCCGTAAGTATAAAATGACAGTCAAAGTTCTTCATGACAACCAAGATCGACGGCTTGACGTGCTCTCCGAAGGATGAGGCAAGCGTTAATTAACAATTCAATACGCACATACATAACTTTGAAAAGTCAGAGGCGTGCCATGGATCTGCATGAAAGACTGTTGGTATCTTCAATAGGCTATCGCAAACTTTTTTTTTATAGTCATAGGCGGCAAACGAGCAGATGAATCGCCTGATGGTAAGCAATTACCGCCGCCCATAGACACAAGCAACACCACAGGAGTCACAAGTGCGTTGCCGCCCTTTGGGGTTGGGAAAAGTGATAGGATGAGGAGTGGGATGAGGGAGAAGGTATAGGGGATAAGGCCTCCGGCACTCTCACTCACCGAACCGCAACAGTTTAAGTACTGTTACTTTACGTCGATTTTCTGTGAGAGGGTAGTACTTCCCCGGTCGAGCCGGCCCATTCATGCTGAAATCAGCAAGGTTCTTCTGCCTGTAAAAACCTTTCTAGATAGAGTAATTTCATAGTCATTACCGTCAGTACCTTGAAGAGCTCGTTCGCTTCGACAGTCGTTATGGGATGCCTGTAGTGATCAATATTATTGAATATATTGACGCTTTTCTTGCTCATAGAATATCGATATCTTTGGACTCTAGGTTTTGATGACTTTCTAAGCATACCACTACCACCGGGTTGCTCATTGACCGGATACGCAGATGACGGTCTTTTACTTATTCAATCTAATACTAGGGTAGGACTTGAAAGGTTAGCTAATCAATGTTTAGACTTAATCAACAATTGGGGTGAACGCAATCGTTTATATTTTTCTCCACAGAAAACATTTCAATTACTTTTGAAAGGGAACTTAAAAACACCGCCTCGAATCAAATTCAATAACATCACCATTAGAAACAAAGAATCAGTTTGTTATTTAGGTTTAGTTTTAGAGAGAAACTTTTCATTTGTCGAGCACATTAAAACAGTAGGTGAAAAATCTAAAAGAAGTTTTTACGCCTTGTCAAAGATATCAACTGCGACATGGGGGCTTTCGTTCAAAACTTTAAAAGTAATTTATGGTGCAACATATCTGGGTTGTATGTGTTATGGTGCGCCTGCATGGGCTGATAGAGCTACTATCGGTGCTGTACGACGTAAAATGCTACAAAGTCAACGTCTCGCGTTGATATTTTTGTGCAAGGCTTATAGGACAGTTAGTACTGAAGCTTTGCCAGTACTGGCAGGTGTATTTCCAGTCGATCTTGAGGCACAAAGACGAGCAGCAATGTATTACGTGACACGAGATAACATGGATCTAAATTTTCTAGCTCCGCGCGACAGACATAAGATCGCTAGATTGTTGAACCATCAATCCACAGTCTATGACGATCTTCTTGATGAATGGCAATGTCGCTGGAACACATCAACTAAGGGCCGTCACCTCTACCAGTTCTTCCCATGCGTCCGAGAGCGACTGGCGAGGAACTGGTTGGAGGTGGATCACTATGTAGCCCAATTTCTTACAGGTCATGGCAACTTTAAGAGCAAGTTGTATTCATTTAAGCTAGTTGATTCACCGTTATGCCAATGTTCAACATCTGGCAACAATTATGAACAATCTGCTCATCACATTCTATGGGAGTGTAGTCTTTGGCAAATTGAACGTAATATCATGCTTAACGAATTAGAGGTAACTTCTGGAGTAGTGTACTATACGGATCTTGTGGCAAGTAGGACGAATTTCCGTGCGTTTAGGCGTTTCTGCCATACATATTACTGGAAACAGGCATAGTTCACAATTTAGGCCCCCTTAATGCTCATGTCCGTGGTGCTTATCTTTTCTCATCACTATATCTCTTCGTTGCTTGTCTCCCGCTTTGTTAAGGAGGGAAGTGGATTATTCATTTTCCAACTCCTCCAATATACTTCTGATTAAGTTCGTTGCGGGTTCCAAGACAGTTTAACTTTCCCCGGGACTTCACGAGTGTCAAAACTCGTTGTCATCAATGGTCACTGCTGCTGAACCTGGCTACACAGGTGACACAGTAGTGGGAATGAGGGTGGGATTAGCCCCAAAATAAAAAAAATAAAAAATCTTTGGACTGCAGAGGTCAGCATGCAGTCGCTCTATAAAAATCGGATATTCTTTCAAATTTGATTAGAATAGAAACTAGACTCTGCGCTTAAAAATGTTGATACAACCGGTATAAGATAATAAAGTTGATATAAAAATAATTGTAGTTTGACGATTTAGGTATACATGAGAAGAAAAGAGTAGGTGAAACGTTGCTATATTATATCTTTATCAAGATTAGATTTCCCCCGCGCCTCCAACGTAAAAGTCCAGAAACTCACGTGAATTAACCACCAACCTTCCTCAGAGATCACGCTATCTAAGTATTGGTGAACATCGTTCAGAAATCCGTTCGGTAGTTTCTGAGCTTATTGCGTACAATCAAACAAGTCGGCGCTGGACCAGTTTGAAAAAAAAAATCCCTTGGCTCGCTTATAGAGTTGAGGCACACTAGAAACTGGTTTTGTATACGAGAGTCAATGTGCTGAGCGATTCTCGCCCTTATGGTTGTCTAGCGGAAAGTTGTTCGACTGTACATACAGACACACAGGCTGGTCGGATCATTATAATATTTATAGATGTAGAGTTTACAAAGTTAAGTCTCGTAGAGACAGTAGTCTAACTTTTAGATTAAACAATCAAAATTTAATAAAAAAGCATAATAATTAACTCAATATTTTATTCGGGAATAATGAATTTAATTACAATTAATAAATACACAATACATTAATGATTGTCAACACTTTATAATACGTGTATAATATAATTTATAATGAACAGTAGGTAAGTACACCTAAAACCACCTTAATAATAAAGAGAAAGAAAATTAAAAATAAAATATACACACAACAGTGACATCTATGCATTAAAAAAATTAAAAAGAAAAATTTTAAATAAAACTTGGTGAAGCGAATACACTCTTAGTTTTTAAATGTAACAATCTATAAATACATTTTAACTCTTCTCTAATCTAACATTGATTCCTTAACGTTATATGATATTACATATACTTTTAAAACATTATTATTTTTTAATTATACGATAAAATATAATCAACTATATTTTTAAAATCACATTTTTCCTAATTTTATAACATTTATATTGCACAAAATAGACACAGACCGCGATTATAAGTTACACCGTTTGAGCCGTTACTGAACAAAAACGAAGCTGTCAACGTCATAATGACAGATGACATAAGCGCAGGTTAAATACTTTTTAAATTTACGTTGCAATGTAATTCATTTTCTCGGCCACAGTTACTATAAATTGCGATTACATAATACATTAAATTATATACTTAAAAATAAACTGTTCCACCGCAAAGGCAAGGCTTGCTTATTTCGCGGTACGTAACATAAAATTATTTAATAACTATTCTAAAAAGAAACACTTAGCATTTCGTTTTGATTACCATATTCGTTAACAAACAATCATAATATTGTGTCTAAGTTTGAAAAAAGTAATGTTACTGATTAGAAACTTGTGATTTTAACACAAGAAAGAGATTTGTGCTTTCTGTATATAGATAAAAAATAACTCTTATGTGCCCAGTGTTAATCTATATTATATATTTTAAAGAATATTTCACGAAAATATTTATCCTTGAAGGCTTTGGAAATAAAAAAAGAATTGATATGTAATAATTGTACATCACAATGATTTGGAATCGACAAGCTTAATTATAGGCTGAATAAACCAACTGTCCCTTGCTACATCAGTAAATATTAGAAAATAAAAGATTCCAATTTGAAAAATATTTCGTAGACAATTTATAACTTCCTTATTACAGAAGTGCGATTGTTTTTACAATTTTCCAGTGGGTTGGTAACAGAGTCTGGAGGAATGGTGTTACTACTTTTCTACGATCAGTTGCGCGGGAAAGTATGCTAACCGCGATTCGCATGACCATAATAAATTATGTGACGGGTGACATTTTTTTTATTTAATTGCGTCAGCGGACAGTTGGTTTATTAGTAACAAACAAAAATGCAGTATTTTATTTATAGATCAAAAAATATTCTTTTGCTACTCAACAGTAAAATCGATAAAGCAAAGAAGAGGTAGTACTCGGAAGATGCAAAAATATTTTTTATATAATTTTAACATGTTCAAGTTAATGCTATTTACGAAATCGCATTGAAATTGTGTGCTTGTCAAAGAAACTATGAACTTTGAATATTTCTATGCATATAGCTGGGCCATATACACATAAAAATTTATTCATATTTGTGCTTACAAACACGCGAACAATATTAACACTTTCGTTAATTGCAAAAACTATAATTAAAGTTACAATGAGATACAATTAGCTCAAACTCTGCTTGACAACAATCAATACATTTTCCTATTTTTATGTACATTTATTAGAATAATTCCTCTCATGTTGACCTTTCTTTTATACTTACAATATTTTTTACCCCTACCATTACCAGGATATGCTTTTGGTATAAGAAACAGCTGAAATTTAAACCGAAACTCGGTATTTGTAGCTTGACAGCACTAACAATAAATTGTGTCAAAGCGCCTGGCAGAAATACTATAGCAAGATGTATCTATGCAGTGTAGTGGAATGCTAACACAATTTTGTCAGGCGTCGAGTAGATTAATTTCTATAAAAATGATTAAGTTATTTCGTCCCGAGAATAAATAGATCACACTTAACTAATAAAGCGTTGCATACATTTAGTAAAAATAACATTAAAATGCCTAGCAAAAATAATTGAAAAGCGTTTCTGAGGCGTAGTTACGAGACCTCATTAAAAATAGACATTTTTCGCATAAACACGACAGTAAAAAATATAGTTTTCAGCTATTTTTTCACGAATCGAGTGTTTAAGACTTACTTTTTAGTTTTCTACGGATTTGTTTAAATGGCACATTATAAGTTTAGACAGAAATATTTATGAGGGTGTAGAAATATGAGTAGCGGTTACGCTAGTACTTTGGTAAGGTCTTTAATGTCCTAATTCCTAAACATAAATTATTATAAATATAAATTTTAGAAACAGTAAAGAAATTAGGATGGTTCTATCAAATAGTCCGATAAAGAACTTTGTAGGTAAGGTGCTTTTTAGATAAATTACGTAAATGGTCAGTTCAATAAACCTCTTTACTTTTCTTTATAATATTTATTTTTTACTGAAACAATGAAAGATTTGCCTGTTTCTACGTTTTTATACTTCTTGGATAACATTTTTATGGTCCATCGGTTATCCTCGAGGTTTTCAAACCGTGCGCACCCGGAAACAAAGGACCATATTTCTATTCTCTTTTTATATTTGTAAACAATAGATAGTGGCAAAATAATTTCGTATTTATTATAAAAAACCTAACATATTCATGCCTTAAAAATAAAATATAAAGATTTACATTAGCAGCATCAATAAAGGTCGCTGGTCGCTTAGAGCGTAATAATGCTAGAAAGATTTGAGATATACGAATGACGTTAGAGATTTCATAGTAAATTGTCATGAGTTAAAGAGGCATCTTCCGTTTTGCTTTGACTGAAATCTCAAACCAACGACAGGTTACAACATTTCCAGAGTCTTTAAAACTACTAAAGGCATAGCTGGAAAAAAGAAGACGAAAAGCGTCATATAGACTTTCAGAAACAAAGTAAGTTTTTTACTCTCGTAGAGACCAAAGTAATGGTAAATTTTGACATCAATGTTTGTTATTTCAACTATATTTGAATTAGGTTAAACTTCATTCCACCAAACTAGTATCAATATTCTGTGAAATGTCACTATTTTTAGTTTTTTAAAACTGTTATATTTGGAATCTTCCTTTCCGTTGCCGCAAGTAGGTACTAACGTAACCATCCACTGCAATTACATTTTAACATTAACACTAATCAAATATCTTAACATTTATATTTTCTTGGCTTTCCACTAAAATCGGTTTCTGAAGCTCAGTTAGACGATTCTTTAAGTAAAAATTAGTACTTAGAACATTTTTATTAAAATTTTTCTTTAACAGATCTCGTTTTTTGCAACTAATTATTTTGAACATTTAAACTGTCTAACATCTATAACAACAAGCTACGATACATCTATAGTTACACTAATTTCTATAAAACTTTTATAAATGTATACAATATCTTGCGTTTTGATGATATTATTTTTCTCAATAATTTTCAACATCCATGGAACTACTTTACGGAATGTAAGCTTAAACATGTAACAATAAGCATTTCGATACTATCTTTTTATTATTTTTTATATATATATTAATATATATACAACAAAAAAACATTGCTACCAAAGCTATTATCCAAAAGATGCTGTTTGAAAAAAAATGTTATTCAAAACTTTTTTAACGGTTTGCAACTCTGGTTAATTCTTACTTTTTTAATCTCACCTAAAATTGACCAGCCTCATACACTTGCAACGCTTTCTTAAATTTTAACAATTAATTTAGAATCTGTACTTACTCCAAAGCGATCAGAAAGCAAATATTTGACACATTTTTCCCAAAAATCGCGTACATTTTAGATGTTTTTTTATTGTTGTTTTTTCATAGGTAACAATTTGGCAGTATGATATTACTCTGACAATTCGATCACATTTAAAAATCTGACTTTTGAAAAAGGAAAATATATTTGCTGTCTCATTGAGCAATTCTAAAGCAGAATGATCTTATTTTAAAATTTGAAAATTACGTATAAACAATTTTCTTTTTCTTTTAAAAAAAGATAAAGGAAACAAACTCTACACGTTGTTTGTGCGATGGGAACTCGACTTTTCCATATATGATCACTACATTTTTAACAATTAATTTATAATTCTAACAATATTATTTATTAAAATTCTTAACACTCATCATCCAACCATTACTTATTTATTATTAAAACGTCAATATATGTAGTTTGAAGTAGAGTGATTGATTTGAAATGCTGACAATGTGAGGAAAAATCAAATTCAGGATTTGCGTATTACATGGAAAATTTGACATGGAAATTTATTGTTATTCATAAGCTATTAATTGTAAACGTATGATTCTTCCTTGAAAATAAGTTATTATGATTAAAAGTTCTTTGTAATTTGTAGTTTTGAATATAATTAAATAATTATGATCCTATGAATATGGTTTATAGTTGACTATGATTGCGATTGACACAATTTTATTATTTGGAGTCACCGGTGACTGAATTTTGAGACTCTTTTTACTGTTTTGTTTTATAACTTTGACGTTCATAAGCGTCACATTGTAACCATAGCAAATAAATGATTTAGAATTTGTATGAAGGTAAGTTGACGAACATTTTTGAATGAAATACTGCTGAGGTTATGAATTTGGATGGGAGAATCTAGACACCGATAACCACAAGGATAATCTTAATGAATTAATTGCGCTGATATTGTCAGCACTAAGCTCTAAGTCACAGTCAGAATATTTCAAGCAATTGGAATAATTCTCGCGAGAAGCAATCTATTAGATAAATTATTGGTCTCGCTGCGCACTACTAGATACTGCCCTATCTAAGAACAATACATTCGTGAATGCGACTCATTCATTCAGTGTTCGTCATTGTCTGTCCAACATTCGTTCTTGTAGCGCCGAACTACGGCGACGGGCATGCCGATCTGCGTAAGGTTTTTTGCCGCATTTTACAAATTCATCGGCTCTATATAGTAGACCGCAGCGAGACCAATCATTCATCTTAGGAATCTATATTTAGCATTTCATACTCACAAATAAGATTCGATCGTTTTCGTGATCGTGATTCGAATCCGTTGCAATTCCATTAGTAATTCAAATATCAATTTAGCATTCCAAATCAATCACGGTTTTAGGAAAGATATTTTCAATGTTATTTTCCATTTTTTTAGAAATATCACCGCTTTTGATTTTAATTTTTAAGTCATTTTTATGTTTTCCTTTTAGAGATAGTCAAGTTTGGAGAGTTAGCGCGTGCATTAAACAACATAAAAATAAGAATAAATTAAGTAAGGTGCATGTTTAAGTACACATTTGTATAAATTCAAAAAGTGTAAATTAAATACAATAGTGGAAATGTCAGTGTAACGATGGAGTTCACGAAAAATACAATCAAAGATAAATAAATAAATATAAAAATAATCATGATTTGTTAAATTAATATTTTATACATGGTGAAGAAATGATTAACTGTCATATTTTTTATTGAATGAAGTAATGAATTGGTGTGGTTAAAAATTATTTTAACGCTTTTGACTATTTGACTGACATAATATTATTAATCTTCATTTTGAGATAAATCTCATTTCATTTCAGAACAATTACGTAAAGGATAACATATTCTTTTTTATTTATGACATGCATCAGAAATAGAATGATGTGACTGGCACTCTAAGTAAGACCACACCGACTGAAATTGTATATCACAAGATAAAACAAAATTAAAACAAATAAATAAAAATATTAAAAACTCGTGCACAACGCTCAGACAAAGACAAGATCAGAGAGATTCGTGTGCCATAAATTTTTGTTAACCGTTCAGTCTTATGACGTCTTTGTTTCTTTTTATTTATTTTTTGTTATTTATTTTTTCATTAACGCGCTCACTCGGGCTTCAGGCGATGCCATTGAACGATGGTCTGCCGAGGTTTCGTTATCATGTCCTGCCAGTGTTTCGTTTCCGTAGCTCCTGAGCCGTTCTTGCCTGCAAATTAAATAAAATTATATTAAAATATTATATGTTTTCATTAAAAATAGAGTCTTTAAAGAGCTTTCCATGTGGACAACTAATATTTTGTCAAATAAGGTTAAAGCAGTAAGCGGACTTTAAACGAAAAGTCTCGGATATAACCGGGATAACGTTTGGAATATGTTGATGAGAGTTTCACATATGGGTCATCACACAAAGAACAACTCTTTTTTTAGAGCTGGAGTCAGGCAATTAGTACAATGGCAGTTGAGACTCAATATTTCCTTTAAAATTATGTGGAAGTCATGGCCCAAAATCTGTGGGCCTCGAAAAGTAACATAGCAATACTTGCTATTCGCTAAGTACAAAAATTTATGAAACAATACATTTTTAAAGCGTTAATTATTACATAATTAGTTTATTTTTGTATCATAATATTTCACAGTCCTTATACACCACTATTTTTAATTAGTATAAAAAATTTAAAAGGCACTGAGTAACTTTAACTGATCATATTTATGTAGTAAAAAAATAAAAACGCTAAGTCCCAAAACTGTCTCAAAACTGTCCACAAAAATACGTAATAATTGGTAAATGCATAACTAATATTATGACCGACCCACGCACTAAACAGTAGTAAACGGATACATTGATAAATTACTTAATTAAACTTAATTGACAACGGTGGTGGACATTTCGAAGGACAATGGAAATACTTTTAAGTTTAGTAAATAAAACGGACTTAAGTTAATTATAATTTGATGCGGGCGGGCGGCTCCAAATCGGTCTGTGTGGAGAACGAGGCCTATGTCCAGCAGTGGATGTCTCTAGGCTGACATGATGATGATAAAATAATATTTGTAAATAGCAGATGATTCTAACTTCATAAATACGCCAAAATTACTCTTTTCTTTTATTACAGAATACCTTCTTTTATTTTGATATATGTTTACTTTCTAAATACATACCTTCGTATTTAATTACTTGTAAAACGGTAAATTTTGCCGGTCCTAAGCCAGGATGAAGTATGAAGAGGGTAGATTTAAAAAAAATAAAAAGTAACTACCTACACTTATTATTTTGCTTTATTTTATTGACTAAGGCTACCTACATTATAAGTGCGATGGAAAGAATGCGTAAGAGTAGGACGGAAAGTAAGTACTATCAATGAAGTAGTGAATGGATTGTAAAATATGTCTATGATTTAGGTGAGATTTTCTACAAAAAACGAATGATTATAACTTTGCTATTTATAGATATTATGAAATTCTTACGTCACATATATGATAATAATGTGTTCGCTAATATGTCCTTCAAGTTTTTGTACTAATTAAAAAATAGTGGTGTATACTTCTACGCTTGAATTACAAGCTTGGGATTTAGTATTGTTTCAATTCCAATACTAATATATGTTTTCTTTCAACATGTACGAAGCTAGTACTTTAGATTGCGTGCAATAAATAAATACTAAATAAAACTTACCAGCCAGCAATATTCTGCCAATCAGCTCATTCCTGCCAATATTATCGAAGTCCATGACCTGCACATCCAGGGAGCACTCCCTGATCTTCTCCCAGGGCACGTTGAACGAGAACGAATCGTTGAACACCGGGTTCAGCGTGCACTTAAAGATGGCCGTCTTGCGCTTCTCAATGCGCTTGTCGCCGAACTGCAGCCACACTTTTACGTACGGATCTGGGAAATGTAAGAAACATGGTTTTAGTATTAGTATTAGTATTGGAGAGGCCTATATCCAGCAGCGGACTATGGCAGGCTGATGATGATGATGATGATGATGATTTTAATTTCACTAACGGCCGTTCCCAACATAGTAATAGTCATCACACCCTGAACCTAGTCATAATCTTAGAGTTAGCCCAGTTTCAATCTGGAGTCTGCTTACTAGTCTAACCGGATTTGGCTGAATATTAGCTTTTCCACGGAGCGACTGCCTGTCTGACCTCCGCAACCCGAAGGGATAGCGATATTCCATGGTTTAGACGAGTGTCAGATTATTTTAGAAGGTACTGACGCCCTGTAATAATTGTCAAATATCTTCATGACAACCGGGACCGACGGCTTAACGTGCTCTCCGAGGCATGGGACAAGCGATAATTAACAATTTAATACGCAAATAACTCCGAAAAGTCATTGGTGCGTGCCGTGGATTCGAACTCGATACCCTCTGCATGGCAGTCTGTAGGTATCTCCACTAGGCTATCACTGCCTGTGGCTAGTAACTAACTGATAATGGCCATAGTAAGTGACCACTGGCTGCACGCACTGGCCAAAAAAAATATCTTTAGATACTCCGGGAAGCTACTGAAGCGTCGGATACGTTTCAGCAGCTTCCTGAGCACCGCTCAACCGAGTCTCCACTTAATTACAAACTAGAGGACCCGTGCTGCTCCACAGCATTTATTATTTTAATATTATTAAAAAGCTCTTACATATAGGTATGATGAGTAAGTACATTTTAGCCTTATCTAATAAGTAAAAAGATGATATTCTTACCAAAAATATAATATATCACAAAACTTCTTTTCTCACAACATTGGCTTTGCGTTGCGCCTTAGGTATCGTGAAATTTCCACCTTGGCATTACTGAATGGTTTGCCGCGCAATAGGGATTTATATAATATGTATAACTGAACATTGACGAAAGAAAGTTCTTCAATATGACTGTGCTGCCCTACCATACTTTCCATTAGGACACTGTAATGTCCTTCGTCCAGGTGCCCAGAAAATAACAAGTTATGAACAATTTCGCCAGTACCATAGTCAGTAATCGTATTACTGTTTTCCAGATGAACTCTGAATTGACACTCGGGATATAGCTCACTTACACTCTGAAATTCAGAATGCCCTGCGTACTGTCCATTGGCATCCATCACACGTTTGTAATCTGTTGCATTTGTAATGGTCTGGCCATATGCTTCGTCCCCAACAGTGAAGTTACTATATACATCCCACTTATTGACAATGTTATCAACAGTGGCCAAACGAATTTCATGATGTTTATTCTCACTTCCATATAAACAATAAGAAATTGCGCGGAATAAGCAATTACCGTCACCAAGAATGGAAATCAATTGAAAATTGTTGATGGTAGAATTAATCAAATCGGAACCCGTTTCAACCCGTATTTTTTTAGCAGTAGGAGGACCATCCGGTACCAAATCTCCAACAGGGCCGTCATTGACCAAGACTCTTTGTTCAAACTTTCTCTGAGCATTTTTCAATTTCCTTCCAAGAACCATCATTATAATTGAAAACACAACTACTCACAAAAAATACGTTATTAAATCAGAAACTTAAGTACCTAACTAACTTACGCTAACTTCACTTTTTTCTTTATATGTCAATATTTTAATATCAAAATTAAAAATATAGATAAATAACTTTTTTTTATAAGTAAGAAAATAGGTTTTATTTCTGTTATCCAGCTAAATATTTCTGTGAGAAGCACGATTTATTTTGTTTTGTGTATGGGTGTGATTACCGCTAGTGCCATGTAAACATCTGCTCCGTATATAAATAGCTTTTAAAATATAATTTCCTTACTTTATAGTCAATTACATTTATATATCAGTTATTATCCATCCAATAATCGTCATCTATCGTTGGTGGAAGTGTACGAACAGTGAAACAAAGAATTTGAGTGCAAAACTAACTCACGAACTAATGCAGTGATTTATCAATATAAGCATTATTTTGTGAACATTAAACCATTAAAACTCGCACATCAACTGCATTTCAAACAATAAAAAAATTTGCAACATGAATTTCTTTGAGAATATAACATTTCGCAGAACACAGACACGTTCACAAAAAACTTCGGAAGATGAATCTGAACAGATACTAGATGGTACTACCAGTGATTCTATGCCCAACATGTCAGGTTGCGAAGACAGTACAGAAGAGTATTTAAAACAACAACTTGAAATGTTGCAGCAAAAATTAGACAGAGCTCAAACGCAAATTAATATGCTATCCACTGAAAATACCGAACTTAAAATACAAATACAGGGTATGAAGGAGAAAAATTGTACATGTATAAATACGCCTGTCAAAATCACCGTGCGTTCCTCATCAACACCAAATAACAAGCACGAGCTTATGTCTAGAAAAACTACGGAGTCACAAAAGACGCAACAACAAATAGATTCCATGCAATTAAAAGTATCATCTTCGTTGCCTAAAATTTGCATAGTAAGCAGCAATAACCGAAATGCCATACTAGAAACTGCAGAAAATTCATTTCCAGATTACCAAATTTGCCATTATTTGACACCTAACTGTGGAATAAAAACGCTACTTAACAACATAGACCGGAAACTAGCTAACTTAACTATGAGAGATTACTGCATAATACTCATCGGTGAGGAAGATTTCAGACGGACAAGCAATTATTTGGACTTAATAATATATATACGTAATACTTTATCTAATATTAAACATACGAATATTATTTTATGTGTGCCAACATATAAACTAAATAATTACTCTATGATGTATAATTGCCGAATAGAAACATTTAATAACATGTTATATTTAGATGTTTTCACTCATAACTATGCATTTCTTTTCGATTCTAATTTAGATTTAAAAAATGATTATACAATGTTTTCAATAAGAACTGGATCTCTAAGTAAGTTTGGTATGATTAACATATTTAAAAATTTAAAACTGCTTGTTACTAACTATACTCACGGTGCGAAAACACAGCATGAGACGTCGAACACTCATGCGTACCCCGAGATCGATACAGCAGAAGAGATTTTTCGCCACTAAATATCTCAATATACTACATCAAAACATAGCAGGTTTGATAAATAAGACAAACGAACTTATCGTGTGCTTAGATGAATTAGCAAATAAACAAAAAAACGTAGATATTTTATGTATTACTGAGCATTTTATTATGGAAGGCCACGAAAGTCAATTATATGTGCCAAACTATTGTTTAGCTGCAAACTACTGTAGAAAAGAAAAAAAAAAAGAGGTGGTACATGCATCCTTGTTAAACATGGATATCAATGGCAGGAGCTGCCAAATATAGCGAAATTATCATGCCCAGGTATTTTTGAATGTTGTGCTGTAGAGCTGACTGATTATAAGATTGTAATTATTTGTGTTTATAGAATACCGAATGTAAATAATTTGAGTGAGTGTATGAATAAGCTTGAGGTTCTTATGAAGGAAATTGCAAAGCTACGTTATAGACATATTGTTATTGGTGGAGACTTTAATATTGATATGCTTAAATCAAATTATCCTTCCAGAGAATTTGAATATCTGCTGCTGAGTTTCAATTTAAAATTAGCTTTCAAACAACCAACACGTATGGCCAGCCAAACATGTATAGACAATTTTGCGCATAATTTTCACAAGAAGTGTAAGACAGAGGTACTAGAGTTTGCACTATCTGACCACACAGCCCAATTGCTTCAATGTCCGGTACAAAAGGTATGTGCTATTAAATTTTGGTATGTAACAAAAAGGGACTACAGTCTAGAAAACATGATAAAGTTTAAAAACTGTATTGAGAATCTTTCTTTTTCGGATATATATGACGTAAATGATCCGAATATAGGATATAATTCTTTCTTAGAAACTTTTAAATTATTTTATAACCTTTGCTTTCCATTTAAAACTGTTAAAATAAATGCAATGAATAAAACCAAATGGATATCACGGGGAATTAAAATATGCAGCAGAAATAAAAGAAAACTATTATGGGCGTCGAGATTGAAACCGAGCCAGACTAATAAAATAAAGCTCAATAATTACTCTAAATTATTTAAAAGGATTATAAATCTTACACAATTAGCACAAAATAATTACAGAATAAAAAGTTCAATTAATAAATCTAAAACTACCTGGCAGATAATTAATAGATCAAAGTATAATATGCCCAGATATCACATTAATAAAATCAAGTTGGATAACCAAACATTAACTGAACCTCAGAGTATTAGCGAGGCCTTTAATAACTATTTCATTGATAAAATTAAACCCAAACCTGAACTCCAACTTAAACAAAACACACATAATCATCATCATATCAATAAACAAATGAACTCAATGTTTATAGCACCCAGTGAACCATATGACATATTTAAAACTATAATAGCTTTGAAAAACACCAGTAGTGTTGGATATGATGACATCTGCACGAAGGTGCTTAAATTTGTAGCCATCGACATATGCAGGCATCTGAGCTACTTAATAAATCTGAGCATTTATACTGGTATATATCCAGATGCGCTAAAAACATCTATAGTAAAACCATTGTTTAAGAAAGTTAATAGAGAGCAAATGGAATACTACAGGCCAATTTCACTGATTCCTATACTATCAAAAGTATATGAGAAGTATATTTACATACAACTGAATAACTATATAGAAAAATATAATATTTTTTGTGAGGAACAAAAATGATTTAGACAGCAAAGAACAATTAATATGGCGATATATGATTTCCTACACAAAGTATACAAAAACGTAGACGAACGCACGCCTGTATGTTCGGTGTTTTGCGATATGACGCAAGCGTTCGATTACGTGCACTATCCTATCCTCTTAAATAAGTTAGAAAATTACGGTGTTAGAGGTAGTGTCCTAAATTTAATTAAATCTTATCTAAGTAACAGAAAACAATTAACTGAAATAAGAAGAATAAATTTATTCAATAAACGCGAAGACATATTTAGGTCATCGCAAAGATCTGTAAATTTTGGAGTACCACAAGGGAGCGTTCTCGGCCCTCTGCTATTTATATTGTATATCAATGACATGCCAAGATATATAGAACAACCATTGACACTTTTTGCAGATGACAGCACCATAACCATACCTTGTAAAACATTTGAAAGTAATATAAACTACACAATAAAAACGATGGTGCAGTGGCTAGACAGCAGTAATCTGATCATTAATTTAAGTAAAACCAAAATAATGCATTTCAGTCAACGTTATAATAATAGAAGTAATTTATATATACACCACAACAATATAATTATAAATGAGACAGAAAATACAAGATTCTTAGGTTTAGAAATAGATAATAAGTTAAATTGGAAAGTGCATATTGACATACTCTGCAAAAAGTTAAGTAAATCAGCTTATGCGTTATACTCCTTGTCGTCCATTATAAGCACTGATGCACTTCTCACTGCCTACTATGGCATTGTCGAGTCTCACTTGCGATATGGAATCATATTTTGGGCAAACTCAAGTGAAAAAGAAACTGCTTTTAAAGCACAAAAAAGGTGTATAAGATCTATGTTCCATCTTAAAACTACAGACAGCTGTGAACCGTTGTTTAAAAAACACAATATTTTAACTTTGCCATGCCTATATGTGCTGGAAGTCGCAATGTTTGTAAAGACAAATCCCAACCGCTTTGAACGACTGACGGATGTTGTACCACGTAATAGACGCGACAATAGTAGGATGTGTCTCCATACTTCTAGGACAGCACTTATGCGCAAAAGTGTCTTCTGTATGGCACCGATCATATATAATAAAATACCTCAATCTTGGAGATTACTTAATACTATGTTATTTAAAAAAACTTTACGAAAATTCTTAGCAGATAAAGCATATTACAATATTACAGATTTTTTATCAGAAGTAAGTTTTTAGTTGACATCCATCTTGGTATCTAACCTATTTTGTTGTATCTCGTCCTTTTTTCATTCCGATACATAAAATGTAAATTACTTTTTATAGACTCAATTTAAATGGCACTGTAAATTATTTACTGATTTAATTTAAAATTGTTTCCTTTTAAAATTGTGTAATTGGTTTGATGGCTGTATTATATTTCTTTTTTTTTCTTTATGTTATTTTTGCATGCCAACTGGTAAGATATGGCTGAACTTGTATATATTTACTTTAAGTGTCACCAAAAATGTAACCCATATTTGCAAAATAAAATATCTTTATCTTTATCTTATCTTTAATCCATCATAATTTAGAAATGTAATAATGACGTTTATAGTTATGGTCAAAATTGTACTTTTGGTAGGAATGGTAGCTTTGGTAGCAATCGTAAGTAACATTGCTACCAAAACTACAATATAATATGCCAAAATACAATTTCTACCAAAACTACTATTCCTACCGAAAATACTATTCCTATCAAAACTACTATTTGTACCAAAACTATAATTCGTACTAACACTAACATATCTACCTTTTTTTTAACTACCATTTCTACCAAAATCGCCGGTGCTGTCAAAACCTTTTCTCTAAAAACTACTATTCTTACCAAAGCTACAATTTCTACCATAACTACCTACCACTTGTAATAATATAATTATATGACAATAGTACCTACTATGAACCGCTGTAATAATATGTTCCACATAAAAAAAATTAAGATGCCCGAAGAAAGTCCGTAATTTAAAAACACAAAAATTTTCCTAACTTAAAACGTAAGGAAAATTCCTCAACATCAGAGATCAGTTCACCCAACATTAAGGGTTAACTGGTAACATTCGGGGAATATTACCTGCCATTAGCGATAATTCACTATAGTGATAATTTGACCAACATCGGGTATAATTTTACACACCACCACACTCACACCCGTATGAAAGTAAGGCAAGGTCACCCTATGGAGGCATAACGTTTTTTCCTGGCAGTTACCACAAGGAAATTATTAGATGCCATAAAAATAATTTGAATTAAGAACCGTCCATGTAGAGAGAAAGCAATGGAATCTTAGGAAATTTATAGGAAAATATTGAAAAATAAGTTCAATGTCCACACCTATCTTCCTTCAAACTTACCCAATTTAAATGAGCATACCATCAAATGAAAGAGCTCTTTTCAGCGCGTGTTTTAGGCCTATAACGAAACGCCTACCTCAATGAGAACCAGATATATAGAAGCAGAAAGTCATTGACTACAGCTACGAAAACGTAAAAAATGTATGGGAGAAAACTGTTTTTGCATATAACTTGATGAATGTGGAAGTTAGGTAATTTCTAATGCTTGATGACAAATCTATGCAGCGAGAACTTTCATTTAAAAAAAAATCATGCGAATCGGTTAGGTAGAACGGGCTGGCGGAGTCGTATTATAAAACACAAATTCTTTTAATATATAGATAATTATTTGTTGTCTCATGTCACCCCGTGTCCATGACTGAAGCAAATAGCTCAGAAATTTACATAGAGGCACATTTATTATGGGCACTCTGAAGACAAACTTTCTGTGCCTGAAATTGCCGCTAGGCGGCGTGGCAGTCGCGCTGTGACAGCTGTCTCTACGAGAGCAAGAGAGACGAACGCTCCTCCTGTGTATCTTAACTACGAGAGCAAGAGAGACGGAAAACAACGCCAGTGCCGCCAACGGCACCAACTACGAACTAAACTGGAGACAGTCCCCACTTGGAATCGGCACACGAAATCCTTAAGAACTGCGCTTCTATGTTAATCTGTATTCATTGACTGAAGTAACAGGATTTTCACTGTCATTGTCAAAACCAGTTACACGAATAGTGTGATTTAAGTCTTCATAAATACACGAATTAGTTTGTACCAGCTAATCCTGCGTATACATAATGGCTGTAAAATAATTGAAAAGTCTATTTCTCAAAGTCTTAAGAAGTTTAAAGTGTAAACACAATTATTTTAAGTTAGGTTTACAGGACAACAAAAAAACTGTAATACCTAATAGTTCTATCTAATACCCGTATCATCACTCTTCATTCTCCAGCCAACGTACCATAACCTAGAGTCCTCCAATCATCCTCGAGAATTAATCAACCCAACTTTAATGAACTCTTTTAATCTCCAGAACATTTCTTATGAAAAATATTCCCCAAGAATTTGCCTCAGATCATTAAGTAGATAAAATTCCGGCCATTTTTCAGACGGTCGAGTTACTTGAGTCGGATCCCACTCTTAATTGGAAGCGGATGTAGTGATATGAATCTTGATTTATGCGAGAAGGCTCATATAGCCTGGTGTCGAAATTGGTGATGAAAACTTTGAACACTTTTTACGCGGTTGACTGGTGAAAAAAAATTCATTAAAATGTGTTAGTTTAGATTTAGAATAAAGATGGCGAATGGTTTAACTATCGTCTCACTACTGACTGAATGTAGTTCTTATAATAATTGCGATATTTTCATAACAAATTAGGTTCAAATTTAATGTTAATTAAATAATAATTAGTAATAGTTAATAGTACTGTACCCATCAAAATTCTTTAGATATTATTTAAAAGGGTGGTTCACCGTCCGTAGTGTGACACACTACGGATGGTACGGCACACTTTTATAACCTCAAAAACATTTACAAGGTAAATTAATTTGGGAGAAAACTTTTTCTGGTTTTCTAGAGAATAAAACTGCTTTGCAGCTGTGAGCTATGGATAAGCATCTGTTATGTATGTGAGAACACTCAATACCTATATTCCTACTTATCAGGTCATTTAGTGCCTTATTATTATTAAAATCCAAATTACCATGCCATCGGAACAAGTATCTATCAACTTTGACGTTGCGGTAACTTATTACCTTACCTTGTTTTCATAAAAGTGCCTCTCGAATTCAATTTGATAAATATTTTAACTGTCAATAAGGATCTTAACGATCTTTGCAGTGAAATTTTGAATTAGGTACGTGATTTGCATACCTAACTAATTTGAGGTTAGAAAACTTTCTCGAAGTCGTTGATTATGCGAGTTTTGGCTTTACCGTTAGTTTTCTGGGAAAATCACGATTTTATTCATATTTTATTCTAACAAAAGTGGGCAGTAATTTTACTAATAAATTTGTAACAAAGGAAAGCTTCTTCTTATCGTGTCGATGGTAGCACTATATACAATTTTGGGCAAATGCTCGGCTACGCGAATGGCATTAGGGCTTGCCTGTTCATTATGGGTGGATCAGTGTGCACGACTATGGACACGAAACGCAAAGCAGCAAATGGGCTATCGTCTGTAGGGATGCACCACATTCACATTGCGTTACTTGGGACTATAGTTCTCAATTTCGATAGATTTTATGCATGCATCTTCTATTTACTTGACGCTACCTAAGGTGCGTCTTCCAGGTTGACCAAGATCTTGCCTAACCTAGTCCTAATTGAACCATGAAGGAGATCCTACAAAATAATTTAGTGGATCTTGATCGCGTAAAAAGAAATTATTACGGTATAATTACCTATTTGTTTCCAACATTTCGATCGTCTTGCATCGATCGTGGTTGCGAAGAGACTAATTTTGTATGATGTATACATATTGCGAAGATATGGCATGGCATATCTTCACGTCCGATATCCCGCGAGTCCAGTATTTCAAGTCTTTGACCAGTGTGTTGCCAGTGATGATCTACGGCGCTGAGACGTGGTCGCTAACTATTGGCCCTGCGAGATCGAATCAGAAATGAGGAGATCCGCAGGAGGACCAAAGTCATCGACATAGCTCTCCAAATTGCCAGGCTGAAGTGACAATGGGCAGGGCACATAGCTCGAAGAACCAATGGCCGTTGGGGCAGGCGGGTTCTTGAGTGGCGACCACATACCGGACGACGCAGTAGGGGTAGGCCTCCCGCAAGGTGGACAGACGATCTGGTTAAGATCGCGGGAAGCGGTTGGATGCGGGCGGCTCAAAATCGGTCTGTGTGGAAAACCTTGGGGTGGCCCATGTCAAACAGTGGACGTCTCCAGGCTGATATGATGATACAAATCGCGCAAGTTTAAAATTGGATAAGTAGAAGATCAATGCTGACCTGATTTCCCGTTAATATCCTTCGCCTTCAGGTTCCGTGCCTTGAGCAGGGTGAGTGTCAGCACGCTGTTGCTCGGATGATAGCACAGTGACGTCAGCAGCTCGCCGCACTTGTCCTTCGCCGGGGGCTTCAGAGCCTTCCAGAAGGACGGCTTCTCGCTCAGATCCACCTGGAAAAGTGAGACAGAAGATTTAGGCATCTTTACGTAAAGGACGAAAGATGTTAGATTTTAAATAACATTTGAAGTCGGCTAATAAAATTATCATAGAGAAATCGTTGGACATACTCGTACATAAGAATAAAACAAAAAAATCTGTTTAGAAGTCGGAGAAAAAGGTAAGATTTTAACTTCCTCGCTTGATTATTTAAATTGTGGATTTGAATGAATGAAAATGAAAATGAATTTGTTTTATTTGCAACTCCAATGCAACAGTAACAATACAGTAAGAAGAGAAAAAAAGGAAAAAAGTTTGTAGATCGCGAATAAAGCACCTGCGTCAGTATAAGTTGCAGAATCAGGCGAGACTGCAACACTGATATTCCCGCAGGAGCTACTTACATACATACAGGTTTTTCCGAATTCTCAGTACCAGCACGGAGTCTGGTGATGTGCCCGGTAATGGCAATAGGCTCGCCCCCTATTACGTGGGACCTAAAAATTCATGGCGAAATGTGGGTGTTATATTACACCTCTACCTACCCCTTCGGGGATACAGGCGTGAGCCTATAAAAAATTATAAAAAAAAATTAAGGAAGGAGATTTTACGAGAAAATGGCAAAATAAACATTGTGTCATACTTCTAGCTCACGTATGTCACTAAACGTTAATGCTGCGCTAGGAATAATGATTATCAAACCAAAAAAATGTTTATTTATTTATTAGTTTCACCAACAGTTATTACAATATTTACAACACTAAAATTATACCTAAAATTACAGGCTTTAAAACAAAAATTGCATAACTAATTAAAGGTGAATACCGCATGCATCAGAAATTAAAATTGTAATTAATTGTAATGAAAAGCAACAATGTTAGTGAGTAAATAAAAATATTAATATAAAATAAATTTAATATTGTGTAATTAGAGGCCTTTAACTATTTATATGCCTAACACATTGTTGCAATATTCAACTTTAATCTTAAAAGTAGGTAGGTATTAAAATTTAAGAATGTGATCTATTCCCATACATATCATAATTATGTATCATTATTGTAACATAAAATTATTACAAAGTAGGCACAACAAACAGAAAAAAATACAAATATAAATGCCAATGTTGACGTTAAACTAATGTCGCCAATGCGAGAGCACGTGGCTCGCACTGTGAAAAAGTTATCAGATCTTATGTAGAGCCAAACTTCCAACTCTACAAATAGCTTCATAAACTAGATTTAAGTTAAAATATGTGGCTTGGGCGTTTTGTTACTTCAAGAACTATTGTAATAACAGTAAAGTGAATATTTTTTTATCTTATGTGATATTATCTATACAAATTTGACGAACCGGTGCAGGCTGCTGCCACGCTAAAGGTCGTGGGTTCGATTCTCGCTCAAGTCAAACATTTATTTTTATTTATTTTATTTATAGTCTCACGCCTGTATCCCCGAAGAGGTAGGCAGAGGTGTAAATATTATACCCATATTTCGATATGATTTTTTAGATCCCATGTAATAGGGGGCGAGCCTATTGCCGGGCACATTACCAGACGCCGGGCTGTTACTGAGTATTGGGAAAAACCCAGTAACACTTTTGCCCGACCCAGGAATCGAACCCGGGACCTCCGCTCAGCAGTCGCATACGCTATTCACACATGTTGTGGAGGCAGTCAAACATTGTGTGCGAAAACAGGTATGTTTGACTTGGTTTGAGTATTTATATGAATAATATTTATGTATTTATAAAAAAAGGATATAATTATCCATTCTCTATTACGTATAATACAAGTTCTGCTTAGTTTGGGACTAGAAGGTGTTGTGTGTATGTGGTAGAATATTATTATTATTTAAAGTTTGCTGATTGCCTCTGAATGCGAGCTACATTTTACAATAAGTTTATGCTATCTATTAAATTCTTGTTAGTAGATATTGGCGTGTATGGAAAGTTTGATAATATTCTCCTAATAGTTGTATGAGATATCAATGGTACAAAAAATGGTTGGTCTTGTGAGTTTTAATAGCTTTTAGTTTAAGGATCGTGTGGTTGACGGCATAGAATACAAGTATCACCACCCCCTATCTTCCCGTGGCGTGGTTGTCGTAAGAGGCGACTAAGGGATAACACGATGCAAATACCATCTTTTCATAGAGACGGAAAACTCGACATCAAACCTTATACGACTCGTTGGTCTCACGGCATAAATGTGCGCGTGGGATCGGTAGGTCCCGGGTTCGATTCCTGGGTTGCGCAGTGTTATTGGGTTTTTCTGTCACGAAATTCTCAGTAGCAGCACGGAGTCTGGAAATGTGCCCGGTACGGCAATAGGCTCGCCCCTTATTACGTGGGACTAAAGTATATCTGGCGAAAAGTGGGTGTAGAAATACACCTCTGCCTACCCCTTCGGGGATAAAAGGTGTGACGTTATGTATGTATGTAGTTTAAGGATGCTGAGTCTAACTTTTATATTTAAAAGTAAATAATGCAATACGTATTGATAAAGTCTATTAACACCGAATACAGTTAATATAATAATAGCCATGAAACGATAATTATTAATTATATTATTGAGTAAAATTATACATAACATTGAAATGTGTACAATAGCGGACTTAATGCATCATTATCCTTCGGTCAAACTATCGGTGATTGTAAACCAAAAAGGCGAAAAATTCTGGCAAGTGCGAGTCTGACCCGCGCACCGAGGGTTCCGTACGCATTTTACCTTATTTGAGGTTGGTGCTAATTACGCTAGTCCTCTAAATCTGTATGAGCGCCCATACAACTTAGAGGACTATCTTAAATGGAATCTACTATCATCTATGTATGGGGACACCCTTAAATTTTCCACTTTTTTTGTCTTTTGTAATTTTTCCTCTATTTGTGCTGTAAGACCCTGCTTTTGGCCAAATTTCGTGATTCTAGTTCAACGGGAACTACCATATAGGTTTTCGACCCAAAACCTATAGGGTACTTACGGTTGACCTGGAATTGTAAAGGAAAAATTCCGAAAATAAAAAAAAAATGAAAATTAGGGTTAATTTTGGTACTTACAAGTTTTCGCAAAAATCTAATTTTGACTATATCTTTTTATCGGGTTGACCCCGGCAGGACGCTGATTTTTATACACCCACCTAATAGGAACCATAGACCTCAGTATCTGGTATAAATTTCAATTTGCTAGGTCCACCCGTTCCTGAGAAAATCGGTGGTGACACACGGACAGACAGACAGTCAAGAAAGTGATCTTATAAGGGTTCCTTTTTTTACCTTGTGAGGTACGGCACCCTAATAATATTTTTATAAGACAGGTCAGAAGTACCCTGAACATATGAAGAATCTGATGGGAGTGAATGAAGCAAGAGAGATATGTCAGGATCGTTGCAAATGGCGTTCCGTAGTCTCTGCCTACCCCTCCGGGAAACAGGCGTGAGTCTATGTATATACGTAAAACTCTTTATACATTACATTGAAATGTGTACAATAGCGGACTTAATGTATCATTATCTTCCAGTCAAACTATCGGCGAATAATATTTTTATAGAAAATACCAGCACTAGGAACAATACTGTCGCGCAGAGGACTTTACTATTTCAGTCTTCGGACACAATGTAAACCAAACTTGAAACAAGAATTAGTGGATCACGCTAAGTTTTCACTGGTGTGGGAATCGAACCCACAACCTTCGGCGCATTTCTAAACGGTGAAGCAACCTCTGAAACCCATTTTCATCATCGGCCCTGAGTATAAACTGTCCATGACAAGGGTAAGGCCATAGTCCACCACGCTGGCCAAGTGCGGGTTGGCAGACTTCACATGTCTTTCGAGAACATTATGGAGAACTCTCAGACATGCAGGTGTTCTCACGATGTTTTCCTTCACCGTTTAACAATTTAATACGCACATAACTTCGAAAAGTCATTGGTGAGCGCCGTGGATTCGAACCCGAGACCCTCTGCGTAGCAGTCCGTCGGTCTCACCACTAGGCTATCGCTTTAGACGCATAATATGTGATATCACAATTTCTATCCCCATATTAAAGCTTGAGAAGATTTTTATCTATACAATTTTACGGGAAAAGCCATTGTTATTTTCTCATAAAGGAGCATGCTTTCAATATCGGGAAAGGCCACGAATTCTCTTTATACAGGTAAAGTAGATACACGATAAGAAAGCTCAATAAATCATGGATCGTACAAAAGAATGGAAATATGGAGGTTAAGGTAACTATTGTTGGGTATTGCTTAATATTTTGTAAATCATCGTTATAGCGTAATCCGGGTTGCATCCGAAACTTTCATCTTGTAGCCCATTGACCGTTTACTAGACTAAATAGACATGACTGACATTCTTTAAATTTATTTATTTATTTATAGACTCACGCCTCACCCCGAAGGGGTAGGCAGAGGTGTAATATTACACCCACATTTCGCCATGAATTGTTAGTTCCCACGTAATAGGGGCCGGGCCTATTGCCGTTACCGGGCACTTCACCAGACTCCGTGCTGCTACTAAAAATTCGGAAAAACCCAGTAACACTTTTGCCCAACCCAGGAATCGAACCCGGGACCTCCGATCAGCAGTCGCATACGCTATCCACTGGACAACGGAGGCAGACATTCTTTAAAACCTCGCTAAAATTCAAAATCTTTGAAGACTTAATTTATTGCTGATGAGACACAAAGGTGTCTCATCAGCATCGTCCTAGAGTTATCCCAGTTGTCTCCAGGACTTCCACCTTGAAACCCAGGGTCCACTTCCTAGTCTTACTGGATTTGACGGAGTATTAGTATTAGTATTTGCACAGAACGACTGCCGTCTGACCTCCGCAGCCCAAAGGGATAGCGATATTCCATGGTTTAGAATAATATATTTAAGTATATTGAACTCGCATCTAAACCTATTATGTCTGGACTTCAAAAGAATATAAACGAAAAGATGAAATATAATGAAATAACAAAAAAAAAGCAATGACTTTGAGTTTGTTTCGGCCTTTCTTCTCAAGAAGTCATTGAGCTAGGAAAAGCCAGCATCGTCTAGAATAGGGCTTTGACTTGTATAAGTGTTGTAATGCTAAGGTGGTTTGGGCACGTGGAGAAGATGGATTACAAAAGACTGACCAAGCAGATATATAAGGCAAGTGTGGATGGGACAGGACGAAGGGGAAGACCTAGGCGGACGTTCTCTGACCAGATTGGAGACATCCTAAAAACAGGGCAAGTTAGAAGTACCCTGAACAGAAGAGCATGCATGAGGAATCTGATGGGAGTGAATGAAGCAAGAGAGATATGTCAGGATCGTTGCAAATGGCGTTCCGTAGTATCTGCTTACCCCTCCGGGAAACAGGCGTGAGTCTATGTATGTATGTGTATGTGTTGTAAACAACCAAAATGCAGAAATAAATATGTCTTTATGTCTTAATATACTGAGTTCCCTTAACGACTGACAAAGGTCTTCATGACAGCCGGGACCACCGCCTTAACGTGCGTAAAATCATAACCGTCATCTCTGCTGAAAGGCGTCTCCTGCTGGCCATAAGCCTACTGAACTATGAAAGCTTGCCATACAGACAGATATTGAGCCGCCAGCATCCAACTGACTGCGATCCCAACAAGATTTTCGATCCACCTTGAGAGAGATCTATTTTCCTGCGACGACCGGTACGTGTATTATGTCGCTTCATCATCATTCTCTTTAGCGTCATCCCAGTTTCAATCTGGGCTCCGCTTACTAGTCTAACCGGATTTGGCTGAATATTAGCTTTTCCACTGAGCAACTGCCTGTCTGACCTCCGCAACCCGAAGGGATAGCGATATTCTATGGTTTAGCCTAGTGTCAGTTTGTTTTAGAAGGTACTGACGCCCTGTAACGACTGTCAAAGATCTTCATGACAACCGGGATCGACGGTTTAACGTGCTCTCCGAGGCACGGGACAAGCGATAATTAACAATTCAATACGCACATAACTCCGAAAAGTCATTGGTGCGCGCCGTGGATTCGAACCCCATACCCTCTGCATGGCAGTCTGTTGGTATCTGCACTAGGCTATCGCTCCTGTGTATTATGTCGCTTATTGAATCAAAATTATTAAAGAAAGAAGTCATTTATCTGAAGTCATGGAATTTCATTTCATTTCACATCATCACCTCTTACAGCTTTTCGCAATCCACTGCTATACATATACCGCTCCTAATTCACGTCAGAATTTAATTGTGACTTAATAGGGTATATGCATGCTTTTTTTTATTTTTGCAATCGTTTATTTATGTTAATATGATACCGTAAAAATATTAGTCGTGAAGTCAATCTTCTTCTTTCTTCTTTCTCTTAGCGTTATCCCAGTTTCAATCTGGGGTCCGCTTTCTAGTCTAACCGGATTTGGCTGAATATTAGCTTTTGTCGTGAAGTCAATATTTATTTTAAATTAAATGTTGAAAATTGCAATGACATAACGCTGGTTTAAACAATGTTTAAACACCCCCATTTTAGCGCGCTTTGTTATGTCAGCGTTCTCAACGTTTGAGTTACACCGCTTAAATCCGAATCACACGCATATTCCCTATTTGGCCGACTACTATACCACGTTGGCCAGACAGGTTAGTTTAGGGTTTGGTATAAAGTTTTCTGTCTCTTCCCTAAAAATCTATTAGGTTCATGAACTTTGCTCCTCTTATGACACCCACGGAATGACATGGGATAGGGAAACTTTGTATTCTCAATCCGTCACTAACATATCTACTTCTCTTCAATTTAAGAGCTTTGCTTTGGCGGATGGAAAGAATCAGCTGGACTGAAAAGAAGACCAACGCAGAAGTATTGAGCCAAGTCCAAGTAAAACGAAGCATTTTAGCGACAATAGAAAAAAAAAGAAGAAAGATGTTTGGCCACCTTATACGACATGATGTCTTTATCAAAAAACTTCTGGAAGGTAAAATAGAAGGAAAGAGAGGAAGAGGTCGACCCAGGAGGGCATACACGGATCAAATTAAAGAAAAGGCAAAGGTCATGTCGTAAAAGGTGGTCAAGGTACTGGCCGAAGATAGAAATACATGTCGTAAACTCCACTAACACATACTATACCCTAAATACCACATTTTAAGAGTGATATAGACTGAATGATATATTGTGTTAAAAACAACATCAGTATAACCCCACATTACTCGCTTAGTTTAGAGAAGAATTTAAATTAAATATCGCCCTTAACCGGGATACTGACGGACGAAAAGTTTTACATTTTGATTAATTTTAGAGCTTTGTTACACATAACTAATCTATAGACTAGAAACTAATTTTATATGTTATGTAAACTATATAAGTTAGGGCTGAAGAGACGTTAGTTTTGATACTTTAATCTCAGAAACTACTAGACTGATTAAAACTTACTCCCTAGTTGAGTAAGCTTATATCACTCTAGCACATATTGAATTTTGCCCTTACAGCTTACAGCCACACTTTGAAAGTTGTTTTCCAAATATTAACCTAAATAACCTGTCTATTACCTTCTATGCAGCCATGTTATTATTTTTCATTGGCCATTACACTGGAAAATAATTGGCAACCACAGAATGGAAGCACCAATCCGATTGGCGATGTCAATCTTCTATATATTAAAAGAATTTGTGTTTTGTAATACGAGTCGGCCAGCCCGTTGTACCCAACCGATTCGCATGATCGTTTTTTTAAATGAAAGCTCTCGCTGCATAGATTTGTCATCAAGCATTAGAAATTACCTAACTTGCACATTCATCAAGTACTATGCAAAAACTGTTTTGTCCCATACATTTTTTACGTTTTCGTAGCCGTAGTCAATGACTTTCTGCTTCTATATATCTGGTTCTCGTTGAGGTAGGCGTTTCGTTATAGGCCTATAACACCCGCTGAAAAGTGCTATTTCATTTGATGGTATGCTCATTTAAATTGGGTAAGTTTGAAGGAAGATAGGTGTGGACATTGAACTTATTTTTCAATATTTTCCTATAAATTTCTTAAGATTCCATTGCTTTCTCTCTACATGGACGGTTCTAAATTCAAAATTATTTTTATGGCATCTAATAAGTTCCTTGCGGTAACTGCCAGGAAAAACCGTTATGCCTCCTTAAGGTGACCATGCCTTACTTTCATACGGGTGTGAGTGTGGTGTGGTGGTGTGTGAAGTGAATTATCGCTGATGGCAGGTAATATTCCCCTAATGTTACCAGTTAACCCTTAATGTTGGGTGAGCTGATCTCTGATGTTGAGGAATTTTCCCCCTTTTTTTGTATCGCGATGAAATCCAGTTACGGACTGTCCCTCATAGGGACCCCGCCGCCAACTCTGTACCGTGTTTAGGGCAGGTGAAAGGGGGGTGTGTGGCTCGGCTAGCCCCCCTAGATGTTCGGGGTAACGACGTAATACCCACTAAAACCGTGGTGTTCCTCTATCGACCCTCATGACGGGTTCGCGATAACGACGTGAGTATACCCCCGACCCAAGGAATTTCCCCCAAATGTAGTGAAATTTCCGCCTAATGTTGGGAAAATCAATCCTACAGACGGGTAAATTACGTTTTATGTTAGGAAAATTTTTGTGTTTTTAAATTGTCCGTAATTTCTTCTTCGGGCATCTTTTTTTTTATGTGGAACATATTACAGCGGTTCATAGTACTATTGTCATATAATTATATTACAAGTGGTAGTTATGGTAGAAATTGTAGCTTTGGTAAGAATAGTAGTTTTGAGAGAAAAGGTACTTTTGACAGCACCGGCGGTGGTAGAAATGGTAGTTCTGAAAAAATGGTAAATATGATAGTGTTAGTACGAATAGAATGAGAGAAAAGGTACTTTTGATAGCACCGGCGGTGGTAGAAATGGTAGTTCTGAAAAAATGGTAGATATGACAGTGTTAGTACGAATAGTAGTTTTGGTACACATAGTAGTTTTGATATGAATAGTATTTTCGGTAGAAATAGTAGGTTTGGTAGAAATAGTATTTTTGGCATATATGGTATTTTTGGTATGCTACCATTCCTACCAAAACTACCATCTCAATCAAAAGTACAATTTCTACCAAAGTTACCATAACATTTCTAAATTGTGATGGATTAATCACACCCATACACAAAACAAAATAAATCGTGCTTCTCACAGAAATATTTAGCTGGATAACAGAAATAAAACCAAAATATTTCCTTACTTATAAAAAAAAAGTTGTTTATCTTTATTTTCAATTTTGATAGTAATCTTTTTACTTATTAGATAAGGCTACAATGTACCTACTCATCATAATAATATCTACTTATATGTAAGAGCTTTTTTATAATATTAAAATATGCTGTGGAGCAGCACGGGTTCTCTAGTTTGATCTTATTGTTATTGTACAGAAGCTGTTTATAAAGGTTTAAGTTTAAATAGGTTGGAAGGTTAAGTAGGATGTGTTAGTGTGTTCGCACTTCCTATTGGAATTAATTTGAATGGGTCTCAATCTCGTAATTTTATTATAATATAGTATTCATATTCTACCACATACACATACCACCATCTAGTTCCAAACTAAAGAGAACTTATACTGTGGCTACTAGAAAGTGGATAATTATATTTATATACTTTTTCGTAAATAGATAGATACATACCTACTCCTACTTTTCACTCCTGTTATTGTTATAGTAGTCACGACATCGACATACCCTGACCATGGCAGGGTAAGCCCCTGTCGAAAAGTCAAATAATATCTAACCATAACATAACATAACTTCATGCATTTTATCCCCGAAGGGGTAGGCAGAGATGTATTACACACCCACACTTCGCCAGTTATGTTTCGGTCCCAAAGTAATAGGGGGCGAGCGTATTGCCATCTACCGGGCACATTATTAAGCGAGCGATAATTAATATTATTAATACACACGTCATGTCTAACCAGATCTCCCAGAATATTAGCCTACTCCAAGACTCTCCACACAGACTGATCCTGATCCACTCGCATTCAACTGCGGTCCCGTAAACCCTCAGTCTGGCCAGACATCGGGATGTAGTAAACCAGGTTAGTATAGGGTTTGATGTAAAGCTTTCCGTTTATTCCCAAAGGACTATTAGGTTTGTGTATTTTTCGGAATGAAATGGGTTGTTTATGGAAAGAAGAAAGAAAGAAAAAAGCGTTTATTTCTAACAGACGAAAGACATGAACAAACAAGACAATATGAACAAAGAGAGATTTCAATAATCTGTACACGCCTGTCGCCTGCATAAAAATAGGAGGCCAGTTCAGCATATTGCCGGACACATGTGCCCGGCGCTGGTTTTCAACTGGCTCCTCAGTTGAGGCGGACATCAAAACCAATAAGCAATTTAACAAACTATATTATAATATTTAACATAAATAACATTTTTTTTAAATAATTACCATAGTGAGCAAAAAGCCCAGGATTACATTTTTTTTTTGCTTCACTCTATTTATGACAACATTCGTGAATGCACATTCCGGTTAATTCGCGCCGCCAACGGCGCCAACTATGAACTACACTAATGACAACCGTCAATACGCCAACTTTAATCGGCACATGACATACAGATGGCGAACGACGCTAGCGCCGCCAACGACGCCAACTACGAACTACACTAATGACAACCGTCAATACGCCAACTTTAATCGGCACATGACATCCTTAAGAAATAAGCTTCTTTAATGTAAATCATCTGTATTCATTGGTATTACGTTACATAATCGATAAACAAAGACAAGTGTCAGAAATACGATTCAATTACATAATAAAAACAAAAACAACATAATGATATAATTTCCGTGCTTTAACATAAACACGCATGCTAGTGAATACTAAAGGTTTCGGCGAAACGACTAAGCGTGGCAACAACTGCATCGTGACCACAGAATAAACAGTACTTACGTACAGAAGCACCACTTCTCAAACCAATTTATTGAAATTGCGACTCTTGCTACTAAGCAACAAAATGCAATTCATCTCGCATAAGCACTCAGTGCCTAATGCGATATTCACCTAACCGTTCCCGCTCTTTTCTAACATATAACGCTGTCGCTGTCTGGCGCGGAGTGACGCGCTAGCTGTCGCGCTAGGCTTGTCGACTTGCCGCTGCTACTATAATATTTATTCAACGTCTATCTACCTACTTGACCACGTACCTAATAATAAATAATCATCCTATAAGTATCCTATCCAACTATTTGAGCTCATAGAACAAAAACCACAAAAATCTGGTCGTTTACATTTCCACTATAGGTACTAATTCTTAGTTATTTCCTAAACGCGTGGACCGATTTACATGATTCAAACAGATAAAATGGTTTTTTAACTAGATCTTTCATTTTACACCATAATCGTTGGGATATCTCAACAAACAAAAAATCTAATTTTTTAAGTTGCTCTCGTAAAATAAATAAAATCAAATTTTCAAGTCGACAACTCTTGCGCGACGCGTCGGACGCGGGCTTGGAAGCCGCGCGAAAGTGTAGGCACTTATCGCTGTAGTTACGGCCGAGTGAATGAGGCCTGACGTGACGAGCAAGGTTGAAATGAGACAAAGCATTCAAAGAGCGAGATGTGCACAGACGCCAACAGCGGTGTTGAAATACCTTCCGCGCGCAAAAATAAACAAGATTATATAATCATTGTAATCTTCAATGTTTCATTTCGCATGATGTATCTCGACCACGACACTAAGTATAGCCGCCACTGTTTATGTATTCTCTTAGTCGACTCTTGCAACAACAGCCACGGAATGACATGGGTTAGTGATACTACATACATACATATCGTCACGCCTTTTATCCCCGAAGGGGTTGGCAGAGGTGTATTTCTACACCCACTTTTCGCCAGATATACTTTAGTCCCACGTAATAAGAGGCGAGCCTATTGCCGTACCGGGCACATTTCCAGACTCCGTGCTGCTACTGAGAATTTCGTGACAGAAAAACCCAATAACACTGCCCGACCCAGGAATCGAACCCGGGACCTCCCGATCCCACGCGCACATTTATGCCGCGAGACCAACGAGCCAGTCGTATAGGGTTTGATGTCGAGTTTTCCGTCTCTACCCAAAGATGGTATTTGCATCGTGTTATCCCTTCGTCGCCTCTTACGACACCCACGGGCAGATAGGGGGTGGTGACACTTGTATTCTATGCCGTCAACCACACGGCGTCCACCCACCATGGGTTAGTGATACTTTGTTTTATTAATCCGTCACTAACACATACTATACCCTAAATACCACATTTTAAGAGTGACATAGACTGAATGATATATTGTGTTTAAAACAACATCAGTATAACCCACATTACTCGCTTAGTTTAGAGAAGAATTTAAATTAAATATCGCCCTCAACCGGGATACTGACGGACGAAAAGTTTTACATGTTGATTAATTTATTTTCAGAGCTTTGGTGATCTATAGACTAGAAACTAATTTATATGTTATGTAAACTATATAAGTTAGGGCTGAAGAGACGTTAGTTTTGATACTTTAATCTCAGAAACAACTAGACTGATTAAAACTTACTCCCTAGTTGAGTAAGCTTATATCACTCTGGCACATATTGAATTTTGCCCTTACAGCCACACTTTGAAAGTGTATTTTCCAAATATTAACCCAAATAACCTGTCTATTACCTTCAACGTAGCCACGTTATTATTTTTCATTGGCCATTACATCGGAAAATAATTGGCAACCACAGAATGGAAGCACCAATCAATCCGATTGGCGATGTCAATTTGATGTTATTGTTATTGGAAAGAAGCTGTTTATAAAGGTTTAAGTTTAAATAGGTTGGAAGGGTAAGTAGGAGAGTGTTATTACGCTCGCTCTTCCTAAGTGAATTTGATTTGAATGGGTCTAATTTAAAAAGAAATAATATTTTCACCACAGCAGCTCAAACATGCCGCTTTTGCTGCGAGACAACAGTGAACAAAACGCGATTTTGATTCGAGCGTGAGGCAAAGTAGATTTTTAATTTTTCAATCTTCAGTGCCACGAATTGACATTGTTCAGCCACAAATTTGAAACATTCGAATTTTACTGTGCCCTGTCTCTTTCACATGCATATAAAAAGTGAGTGAAAAAACAAACCCCTTCGAATTCGAAATTCGATTTTGGAATTCGACCTCAAAGAAAACTCCTTCGGAAACGCAAATAAAAAAAGATATTTACTTTTGTTATATGTTATTGTTTATATGTTTAATTTATCATTGGATTTTAATAAAAATAACTCTAAGTATTTAACCAATACATTTTTATTTGTTACAACAAATTTTTATACAACAATGATACATTAATTGAAAAAATCAGGGACGCGGTATTAAAACGCGATTTAAAAAAGTAGCGGGAATAAAAATTTCGCTGATGCTGATACAGTATAGCGTAACGTGTTAAATTATATTAATGTATGAAATAATCTAAAAAGATGAGTGAAACTAGCGATGATGACTGTACTTTAACACCAGAAGAGTTAAATCAACAAGTGATTCATACAGAATTCAATCTATTCCTGTTCATTTCTCTGTCTCTTAGGTAATATGTGTTGTGTTCTCACTGTTGTGGTGAAAAATTATGTGTGCTACACGAGAGCAAAGTTTTTTGTATCTCGTGCTGTTGAGTCCCTCTCTACGCTCAGGATTCTAACTTTGATTCACTCGCTACGCTCGTGAATCAATCATAGAATCCTTCGCTTGCTCGGGACTCAAAATTAGCACTCGAAACAAAAAACAACTTTGCTCTCTTGTTGCACAAATAACTATTGTTAACGTGGGTGGTTATTGTGCGAGTTTAATCGACTGCCACGCCGCGGGTTCAATTCCCGCCCTAGTCAAACATGAGCTACCGATTAGTGCAGGATGTTTCGCACGCGTTAACTATAATTTCACTACAGGCTACTAAAGGATGCCCGCAGCCATGTCTTACCATTTTATTTAAATTTAACCGTTTCTGTCCGATTCGGTTTTGAGTAACCAAACTAGGGTTAATCCCTTCTTTGTGCACCCCTGCGGCCCCCAAAAAACATACATTCCTAATTTTAGCACCTTCCGACTATAAACTTTGGCTGTGCGTTGTCTGTCAGTTAGTCAGTAATGCAAGAATATTTTAAAATTTTATATATACTATACAGGATGTCACAAGACCCATCTCCAAGCCGAAGTCTACTCGTTTTGGACATCATGCCAAGTCATATCTACTAACCAAAAATAAAACTTGGGAAATGTTTTTTTTTTTCAAATAGACACATTTTTTAAGTCGCAATTAAAAGTGAGCGCGTGCAATTTTCGAAATACCTTCTGACCCATGGGTGCATAGGACATACATAGAACAGGTTGGCGAGGTAATTGCATCGATTTTGTACCTAATTACAAAAAATGTATAGTAACTTTGAGCCTCAATTTCTCCTGAACGAGTAATTTCCCAGGTATGGTGCCGAAGCAAAAAATTTTCGTAATGATTGGTACAATATGGGGTTTTAGTTTTCATTAAGGGTCTTTTTACACCCTCTATAATATTACATAATACGAAATGTCACCACCCCATATATCCCATGGGTGTCGTACGAGCCGACAGAGGGACCATACTATGCAGAAAACAGCACTGTAAGAGAAGGAAAACTTGAAATAAACCCTATACCAACCCGTTTGGCCAGCGTGGTATAGTAGGCCAATACCTCCTTTCAAAGGAGAGGCTTAGTCCAGCAGTGGACTGTAAAGGGCTGATGATGATGATGATGATAATATTACAGATCACTTCTCAGCATTATCCTTTGGACCCCGGTTCACCAGGCTCGCACCTAGCCCAATCAGAGGATCCTCCCTCTTATTGTCGAAACACCACACTTCACTCCACAATATAAATAATTCAGCAAACCATATATCCAAGATAATCACAACCATATGTCAGTGAAGTTGACGCTTAATTTTACGCTGCGATTGTTATGTATATGTGATGTAAAACGCGTTATCGTTGCGGGTAATAGCGTTACGTTATTTTAGCACTGTTATTTTGTAACCTGTCGTTATAAGCCACGAATATAGGCTGCTTTAAAATGTGACTTGAACGTAAGAGTTAAAGTTATGTTACTTTTAGCACTGCTGTTTTAAAGTTTGTAGTTATGTTTTACAAGTTTGGTCTTATAATTAATATTTGGAATTTGGTTAGAGTTATTTAGATTCTGTTAAACATGATTGAGAGATTATGATAACAAGGATTTAGCCTTTAACGACGTTTGCACCTATAGTGACTGACAGATTATATTAGGGGTTAAAGTATGAAATTGCCGATTGGTACTGTAAATCAAAATTGTATATTTTTTAATTTTTAACATATTTATTTAATCAACATACTTACCATTATTACCTATACATTGCTGCCATCTAATAGGGACGTAATTTACACCTTTGCGATAGACCTCTGAGGATCTAGACTGCACAAACTGTGTGAAAGCATTTTGTACTGCCTCCTGGGAAGAAAACTTCTTGTCACGTAGATAATTGTCCAAATCACGAAAAAAATAGTAGTCCGTTGGAGCAAGGTTTGGCGAATACGGAGGATGACGAATGGTTTCTAACTGCAGTTCCTGAAGGGTAAAACGGTTTCTCGTGCTGTATGAGGTCTCGCGTTGTCATGGAGCAATAATGGTGAAGATTGATTCATGAGTCCGGGCTGTTTTACTGCTAGTTTAGCCAACATTGTTTAGATTATTTCGGAGAAAACTATAGTGATTAACACCATGCTGAGACCACCAAAGAGTAAACATTACCTTTTTATTGCTAGCTTAGCACCAAAGAGTAAACATTACCTTTTTATTGTGCTTTAGGACACTGTTGTGGCGTTTGACCTGGGGTCTGCCATTGCATTTATCTTTTACGGTTATCATAAAGAATCCACTTTTCATCACATGTCACAATTCGATCCAATATTCCTTCATTTCTGTACCGATTCAACAAGGCAACACAATTTTTAACACGCGTTTCTTTCTGCAGATCAGTCAAATCATGAGGCACCCATTTTTCGTATTTTTTATTTTGATTTGACGCAAATGAGTCAATATTTTGGGTATAACGTTAAACCATGCCGCTAATTCCTGAGTAGTTTGACCAGGATCGGCTTCCACAATCTCTCTTAATTCATCGTTATTCACCGGCCGCGATGTGGGCGGTATTCCTCGTGGTTCGTTCTCAAAGTAGACGTTTCCATCGCGAAAGCGTTTAAACCAAAATCGCACGGTGCGTTCATTAGCAGACCCCTCTCCAAACGCAACATTGATATTGCGAGCTGTTTTGCCGCGTTACGAGTACTTCCGCGTCGGAATTCGTATTAAAAAATCACTCGAATTTTCGCAGTAGGCATGTTTCTTGTCTAAGTTGAACAAAAACAATTAAAAGTCGATATTCAAATCTTTCACATTTTTAAAAGAAGAACATCATAGAAACCATGTGAAAAAAGTTTCATTCAAAAACCTCAAACTATGAAGATTCTATGTCAATTCAAAGTACCTATTACAATAAAACGGCAATTTCATACTTTAACCCCTATTATTTAAAGGATCAAGTCTGCCGTTTTGTAATACAGTATACAGCATTAGACGTAGAAAATAACATTTACGTATTGTAATTCTATTCTTAAATTAAAATAATTGGTGCTTTTAACCTAGCAATTTGAGATTAAAACTATCAGTATCTTTTAAAATAGCAGTTTCTACACGTGACTTTTAAACATGTTAATAACTTGTTCGCACTGTATTCGTGATGAGTCCCATCACTAATGTAGATAATATATTTATTTTATTAAAAGGGTAGGTGCGATTGTTGACAGGAGGGGGGAGATAGGGGGTGGAATGTAAAGACATGCCGTAGTCATGAGGTAAACGAGTTGGTGAATAATAAAGTGGGAAGATAAATAGCGTAATATAGCATTGAGGTTATAAATTACGAGGGTAAGCAGACGTGGGCAATAAAAAATACCCGAATGGTACAGTGATTGGAGAGGATCAATTTGCTACAACATCGCGTCAAGTGTTGAGGGTGCGATTTAGATTGATTGAATAACGCGTTGCCACAACGCGACTGCCTGCTTGACCTCCACAACCCAAGGGGCTAGCGATATTTCATAGTTTAGACTAGAGCCAGTTTATTCAGAGGTTAGTGATCTCTATAACGACTGTCAAAGAACTTCATGACAGCTGGGAATGACGGCTTAACGTGCTCGTCGGGGCCCGGGGCAAGCGATATTTGATAATTTTCATGTTGAGGGCTCAGTGGCGTGCCATTGGAGATATTAAGCAATAGACTTTGGCAGGATGATGATGATGATGTTGAAGGTGACTTAGCTAAAATAAATCCAGAGAACCGATACAAAAGAAAAGATCTTAGAATTATGCTCATCCGATAAATCCAATTTCTTTATTTATTTTATTTATTTATAGACACACCTGTATCCCCGAAGGCGTAGGCAGAGGTGTAATATTATACCCACATTTTGCCATGAGTTTTTGGGTCCCACGTAATAGGGGGCGAGCCTATTGACGTACCGGGCACATTACCAGACTCCGTGCTGTTACTGAGAATTTCCTATCGGAAAAACCCAATAACACTTTGCCCGACCCGGGAATCGAACCCGAGACCTCGCAATCCCACGCTCACATTTATGCCGCGAGACCAACGAGGCAGTCTCCAATTTCTTGTTTTAATTTTATAAACTTTTATACGAATTTCGTTAGTTATTAGCAGCTATATTATTGAAGGTACAACTGTTGACTTGCAGTAATTTATACAGTCTGTTCTGCCAAATCATAATAAACAAATAAAGCAACCCGTACAGATGGTAAAATATTTCATGAAAATAATTTTGTGCGCGTAACGCCTTTTATCATGATTATTTGCTTAATGCAGTCCACTGCTGGATATAGTCCACTCCAATAACACGATTTCCGGCTCTTCGTGTCCAGCCGCTGCCAGCCACTTTGTGTAAATCATCGCGCCAGCTAACTGCAGGGTGTACTACGCCTATTATAAAGTCAATAATTCACGATTGTGTTTCAGTAAAAGACTTATCGTTTACCAAACCAATGAACTTAAAATAGAAAAAAGAACTGAATTACTTGTAAAAGGTAAAACCCTTTCAAAATGATTAGAAAAAAAACCTAGAAAGAGGATCGCTGAAATGAGGTTGAAGAGTATCTTACCTGACATAGCGGCAGGAACACCTCTCCAATGGAGTCATCCCTCGAGAATCGATCGTAGTCGAACACATGCAGGTGAAGAACCTGGAACAGAGAGGAACTGTTAGTTGTCGTTCACACAGATTATGCGGCGACTGTGGTGTAACACGATGACGGCGGCGAAGGCGAACGGAGACGTGCCGTGACCAAAGTGCGGTTTGTTTTGTTTTTCGTGTGAGTGTGTGGCCAACTCCAGTGTCGGAGTTAGTCAAAGTCAAAATCATTTATTCATCTAGGTCACAAGGTGACGCTTATGAACGTCACATTTTTAAAGTACGTTACTTAATGCTTCTACATTTACAATTACTGCCTCTTTCGCAAAGCAATAGGTAGAACCACGAGAAAGAACGGGCAATAAAACTCGTGGCCACTCTTTTTAATCGCCAGTATTTTGGTAACATATTTTGTTTTTGTAAGGAGCTGCAACTGTTTCACATTGTATTAAATTACATGTAAATAGTAAATACTGGGTTGTCGTTGGTAAATAGGAACATACATAATACTTAAACAATTAATGCAGTTACTAAGTGATGTGCTTTAGTAGCCTTCCAATGTGAATAGGTATTGTGTAACAGGAGCATCCAGTTTTCAGACCGCCCGAAGTACTCCGACATGGCCTAACGATCCTTATCCTTAGACAAGAACCGGGACCGACGGCTTTACGTGTTCTCCGAAGCAGGGTAGCGCTCAGATGTAAATCCCACACACGGTCACCCATCCTACTGGTGACCTGTGCAAGCGTTACTTAACTTTGCCTATCTGTTACGACAAGCCGAGTCTCGCTATGAGCGCTATATCAAAGTGATGTGCGAGCTCTTGTAGTGCTTCCCTCGCTTCCACATCTCATCTTTGTGTACCTCTTCGCATAATATGTCTATACCAAGCCTACTTCTTTAAAATTTATTTTCAATGGGTGCCACTTTCAGACTACCGACCCAAAATAATAGGTTAGATTGACGACGTCCTCGTGTAACTAATGTTTTGATATCTGCACCTGACTAGCAATTATAGAAACTTGTGAGATAGATGTCTATACATTTTAAATGTGGCTGATATCGACATATCTTATTGATCGATCTTTGAGCTTGAGAGCGTTCATTTAATGATAACAATGTGGTGTACATGCATACATACATATCGTCACGCCTTTTATCCCCGAAGGGGTAGGCAGAGGTGTATTTCTACACCCACTTTTCGCCAGATATACTTTAGTCCCACGTAATAAGGGGCGAGCCTATTGCCGTACCGGGCACATTTCCAGACTCCGTGCTGCTACTGAGAATTTCGTGACAGAAAAACCTAATAACACTGCCCGGCCCAGGAATCGAACCCGGGACCTCCCGATCCCACGCGCACATTTATGCCGCGAGACCAACGAGGCAGTCGTATAGGGTTTGATGTCGAGTTTTCCGTCTCTACGCAAAGATGGTATTTGCATCGTGTTATCCCTTAGTCGCCTCTTACGACACCCACGAGAAGATAGGGAGTGGTGACACTTGTATTCTATGCATCAACACGTATAAAATTCTTCCATTAGTGACCGACTGACAGGCAATGCACAACCAAAAATACTGCGCACACGAAAATGAATTTTGGGATGTAGGGAAGCGAAGAGGAGCAACAATAAGGGATTTCTCAAAATATTCGCGAGCTCGGGCAAAAAACGGTTAAATAAAATTAATATAGTAATGTGTGGGCGTAGCTACGGGCATTGTCTAGTACATAAAATTACAGTATTGATAATATTTCAGTATCCACATGATAGGCAATAAAATCAAATCATCATAATCTTCGGAACCTTTCCGAGACAATCCCTTGAGGACAACTTAACCTTTATTTTCATTAATTTCGCTTAAGGGATTTTGGGGAGCAAGATTTTTAGGTAAGACGGTAAAGGTTAATATTTTTGATATAGGTTGATTTATGATATTAAAATGAAAATAATTATATGAAGAGGTTGATTAAAGTATTACTGGGTAATAAATTTAAAAGAAACGTTATGTTATTTAAGGTTTTCATTACCCCATTATTTAAAATATATCCTGTAATATGAGAATCTCTAGACCAATTTTCTGAATAAGAAAAAATATTGCCATTCATTTTGGCAGCTGCCAATGATAAGGATACATACAACATTAACAAAATATCCTTTGCCAATTTATTTAAGCACAACATTACATAGTCAGTACAATATTTTTCCAACACTTTGTACATCAATGAGACCTTGGTTGAAGAACAAGATAATTAAGTTTTGAATCACATAACTGAAAAGTTATGATTTAAAATATTATTATGTAATTTTATCCGATCTATTGTGATATTTATGATGAAGAACAAGCAAGCCCTTTTTATTGATTTACCTTTTCTATTGTTATCATTACTTATTTAGTTTTTGTAGTTTAGTTTTGGATAGTTTAGTTTAGTTTTATATTGTTTGTACATATTATGTTATGATAAATATTTCATAAATTTAGTGCATACCAAGCCCTTAAGTTTAAGTTGTAGAGGTCATGAGAAGGCTATTAACTAGGAACCAGTGCTAAGTTATTTTTGTCTACGGTGCAGCGGACACATTTTTGGCAAAATATTTTGCGTCTCTTTGCAAAGATACTATTTGCTTCGTGTATCTTCCTTAAACTACACCCACGTAATAAAATGAAGTAGTGACACTTTGTATAATTAATCCATCACCACATGGATGTCAACTTTTTTTACAAGTAGGTAGTAGAGCCTTGCTGATTGCAGCATGAATTGGCCGACAATACCGGAGAAGTACTACCTCACAATATATCGACGTAAAGTAATAGTATTTATACTGTTGCGCTGCGTTCGGTTAGTGAGTAGGCCGCAGCTAATGATATTAGAAAAGTCGTAGATACGTTACCTACGTAGTCATCAATCCGTAGAAACGGTACACTAACGCACACATCGATAACTCCATATTTTATTTTAATTTCGGTTGACAAGATGTGTGAGTTTCACTATGACGCCGACTCGCGACGTCACCCACTCATATATCCGACTTGCCAACTGGCTTATGTTTAGCGTCCTGCTTTATAACGTATCTACTTCTTTTTACTCGTAACATCGTTGGCCGCAGCCATCCCTCTTTGTTTCTCCTTCATCTCGCTTTTTCTCCTATGTTTTTTCCTTCCCAGCTCAGTAAATTCTGACTCCTTTGGCATTGCGGCTGTTCATCGGTGGCATCACTTGTCATCAGACGATCTTCCTGCCTATAATTTTCTTTCTTTTTAAAAGACAACTCTCGCGCTAGGACTAAATGTTGTGTCGCGGGGAACTTTACAAACATACAACTAACAGACACTATGAACACCCAGACTCGAAACAATAATTTATGGTTCACACAGTGTTGTCTCGTGTGGGGATCGAACCCACAACTGCACTCGGCGCAGTGTGGAGCGGCGAGGCACCCGCTTAAACCTCTACGCCAACCGAGCATTCCATCCCGTGTATAATCTGTGCAGTATACCTTCATATATTTGCGTCCCATCACATAAAAACTAGTAAACTCTCTTACCCGACTCTGCAGCTTCTGTATGGGGAATCCCTCGAAGTAAAAGGTCTCGTTCCACCGGGGGTTAAGGGTGCGTCTCTTGATCTTGGTCTCCAGCCGGTGCTTCTTGTCAGGCAGCAGGGTGACCCTCACGTAGGGGTCTGAGGTGCCGCTGAGATCCTTAGCTGGGAGTTCCTTACCCTGGGAAAGTAAAGATGATTAGTTTTTGGCAGATATTTTCAGTGGAGAAAAATTTATATGCTACAAAAATCGTTACTCTATGATAAAATTATCATCATCATCAGACCGGTATATATACTGTCCCATTACTGGGCACGGGTCTCTTCTCTCTATGAGAAGGCTATGCTAAAAATCATTATCACACTCTGGGTCTAGGTAATTACCGTGAGGGCCACCATGTTATTAGTATATATATTGGTTTTTTTTTACCACATTCACACAACACCATCTAGTCCCAAACAAAGCAGAAGCTTGTACTATTGGTACTAGAGAATGGATAAACATACATATATACTTTTTTTGTAAATACATACATATTATACATAGAAACACCCAGACCAAGACAAACATCCATGTTTATGCACACAAATGTTTGACTTGACCGGGAATGGAACCCGGAACCCGGAACCCGCGACCTTCGGCGTAGCAGTCGCTTACACTCCCGCGGCGCCAACCGGTCGTCAAAATAAAATTCTTGCGTTACTGACTGACTGACAGATAACGCGCAGCGAGAACTACTAGGCTAAAATTTGGCATGTATGTTCCTAGAAAAATGTAGGGGGGCACTGAGAGAGGATTTTTGGAAATGTTACCCTAAGGTATAACTGTCTCAAATAGCCGAAAGCGTGTGCAAAGTGCTAGTAGGTATTGCTATAATTTTTTTAAGAGACTGCCATGTGTTTCCACTTACTGCTGGACATCAGGTGACATTGAGTCAAATTGGAAGGCAAAACAGGAATAAATATCTGAAAGAGATTTTTCAAAAGCTCTTACAGTGGAAAATAGGTACCTATCTATGTATGTATAAAATCGCAGCTTTAACTACTGAATCAAGAATTATGGGTTCCCTTTATAACGTATTAACAAAGAATTTTTGATTTTTTTATAGTAATAGGCGGAAAACGAGCAGACGGATCGCCTGATGGTAAGCAATTACCGCCGCCCATGGACACAAGCAACACCACTGGAGTCACAAGTGCATTGCCACCCCTTGGGGTTGGGAAAAGAGATGGGACGAGGAATGGGATGAGGAGAAGGAGCATAGGGGATAGGGCCTCCGGCACTCTCACTCACCGAACGAAACGCAACAGTTTAAGTACTGTTATGTCGATTTTCTGTGAGAGGGTAGTACTTCCCCGGTCGAGCCGGCCCATTCATGCTGAAATCAGCAAGGCTCTACTATCTATAATGATGATGGTCCATCTCTAAAGGGTAGATAAAATAGCAATGTTTGGTTCGACTATTTATCGAAGCTATCGGCGATGTAACAAGCGGCAAGTGTAGCAAACTACCTTTTTAAACGTCGAGACGGCGAACCGGTGTCTGCCTGATGCTGTTTTAAAACGTTTTCATAAGTTTGAAAACGTTTAGGATATAAATGTATATATTATGTTTTTATAGCCTCACGCATGTCCCTCTGAAGGGGTAGGCAGCGGTGTATTACAATCAAATTTCGCCATATTATGAATTATCGGTCCCACGTAATAGACAGCGAGCATGTTGCTGTTAGCGGGCACTTTGTCAGAATCTGTGCAGCTGCTGAGAATTCGGAAACTCAGTAACACTTTCACCCGACCCGGGAGCCGAACCCGGGATCATCCGATCAGCACTATACGCTATCTACTGGACTACAGAGGCCGTAGGTATAATTTTCCGATATTTTTAATATCTTGACAATTTCGAAATCGGACCCAATATCTTTTGTTCTTCTGTCCATTACGGAGTTGCAGCAAAGCAAGCAAATCTTCGTCTTCTGAATTGGACTACATTATATCGCAACAAGATCAGCCTGTGACGTATCGTATTATTCTTTTGCTTCTTCTCAACATCGATGTTTGTCTTGGTCTGGGTATTTCTATGTATAACATGTATGTATTTACATAAAAAGTATATATTATTACGTATGTTTATCCATTGCCTAGTACCCATAGTACAAGTTCTGCTTAGTTTGGGACTAGATAGTGTTTGTTAGGTTATATTATTAAATTATTTTCAAACACGTCTGTCCCACGCCCGCATCGCGTCTGTGCCTCGCCCCTGTTTTTGTATAATTCACGCTTTATACCACTATGCTATCACAATCAATATTATTGGCAAATGGAAAAAGCAATAACCCATTGTATAAAGTAAACAACCCGTTATCAAACTTTGTACTTCGCAAACGGCTGTAGGCATAACATAATATAATCCCACGGGACAAATAAGTCTATACAACATACAATTTGCGTTTATTAGGATGCTTCAGAGCATTTGTCACACTGTTGGCGATGAGCGGAAAGCGATTAAAGTGAAAAGTAGTCGATTGGTCGAGCGGACAGTTAAGTACATAATCGAAGATGATTTAAGTTTAAAACTTGCATGACTATTAAAACATGTGTGTCGTTTGACTATTCGCCTAACACATACAAATAATACACAAGCGCTTGTTATATCTCCTTACTAGAGGACGCCAGCAGCTACGCCTGCATTGTTTTTAAATTTACCCGTTTTGGCCGATCCCGTGGGAATTTCGGGAAATCCCTTCTTAGTGCACCCCTACGGTCCCCAAGAAACATACATGCCAAATTTCAGCTTCCTGCGCCCAATAGTTTCGGCTGTAGCGTGTCTGTCAGTCAGTCAGTCAGTAGCGCAAGGATTTTATATATTAAGATTACTTTGGTTTTGCAATGAAATCTGCCCACTTAACCAAATGGCATTCGATTAACGATATCGCTAATCGCAAAGTGCAAAAATGTATGGAACTGACATAAGCCTTCGTGATATCACGTGGTCAACGAAGAAGGAATTCCTCATGTTGCCATGGCAACCAAGCGTTAGCGAAAGTAGATATCAGAGCGAATGCCGTTTGGCCAGGGCCTCTGCTACCCAAAGTGTTTAAGCTTACGGCGCGCATTGCTGACTTTTCGCTGGTTTGAATATACATAATATTGTAAAAATCTTGTCTAACAGTATTTTTTACGTTCTCGTAAGACATGTAAAATCTACCAAAGTGTTGCTGGCTAGCGTGGTGTACAATGGTCTGAATCTCCTCATAGTGAGAAGAGGTCGGTGCCCAACAGTGGAACAGTTTTTAAACAGAGCTGATATAATTATATTATTCACTAGAGGACGCCAGCAGCTACGCCTGATTTTTTTTAAATTTACCCGTTTTGGCCGATCCCGTGGGAATTTCGGGAAATCCCTTCTCAGTGCACCCCTACAGTCCCCAAGGAACATACATGCCAAATTTCAGCTTCCTGCGCCCAATAGTTTCGGCTGTAGCGTGTCAGTCAGTCAGTCAGTAATGCAAGGATTTTATATATTAAGATACGAATCCAGTTTTGCACTTAATCGCTTTCTCACGTACGATGGCACAAAAGCCTACAACAATCCAAACGACTTCAAAACTCAACTTCCAAAGTCATTATCCGATAGAGACGCTCATATAATTCATATAATAAATATACTCTTTTGTTCTGATACGGAAGATTTGTTGTTCTTGCGCTAAGTTTGTGCATATATTGGTATAGACTGTGTTGTTCCGGGTTTGGTATCTGTGTTGGAAAAGTATTATTGCGTTTTCTAAGTATTGGCAATAGGTATTCCTGATTAAGAAGATTACAGGTAAATATAAAATTGGGTAGGCTATTTGGTCTAATAGAGGAGTCGATAGCCTAGTGAAGAGACCGAAAGACTGCTACGCAGAGGGTCGCGGGGTCGAATTCACGGCGCGCACTAATGGCTTTTTGAAGTTAAGTGCGTGTTAATTTTATTAATGTGGATGTAATATTTACACCTCTGCCTACCCCTTCGGGGATACAGGCGTGAGACTATAAATGAAAAATAAAATAAAAGTGCGTGTTAAATTGTTAATTTAGATTAACGGTGAACGAAAATATCGTGAGGATACCTGAATGTCTGAGAGTTTTCAACAATGTTTTCGAATGATATGTGAAGTTTGTCAACCCGCAGTTGGACAGCGAGGTGGACCTTACGCTTCTCATAGGTAGAAGACGCCTGTGCCCAGCAGTGGGACAATATATATACAGGGCTGATGAAAACTGCTTTCAGTCACGATTTTTATCGTAAAAATCTACGAAACTCTCTTCACTTCTGTGAAAATAGCGAATCGCTTTCCACTCGCAGTGAGACAGAAACCCAAAACATCCAAAGTTTCGACTTTCAAACTCGTTATCAAACATCCATGTTCACATAATGACGTAAATATATTTATGTTCTCATACAAATACTCATACAAAGGATGGTTTCATACAAAAGTTTGCAGAAACAATTTTCCGTTGTGTTCGTGATAATTCAATACAATATGTATTATCATTGTATGATTAGCGTATTAGTATAAATGTGTTTTATTATTAGTAGTTGCTTGAGGAAATATGGAAGGAATATATTTGCTATTTCAGTTAATATCTTTTTGTGTAATCGATGGTGGCGGTAGGAATGATGGAGTTATGCGTATGAAATTGTTAATTATGGCTTGCACCGTGCCTCAGAAAGCACATAAATCCGTCTGTCTCGATAGTCATGAAGATCTGTGACAGTAGTTTTGGGGAGTCAGTATCTTTGAATATACTAATACGGGTCTTATATATTAATACGCGCCTTGGAATATCGTGATCACTTTGGGTTCCGGAAGTCGGACGGTAATCGCTATGTGGAAAAGCTAATATTCAGTGGAACCGGGTTAGACTAGTAAGCGGATCCTGGGGGCAACTGGGATAACACTAGGACGGTGATGATGAGTGGCAGAGGCCGTTAGCTATTACAATGATAAAGCTAGGACGATAGTGGTGACTGATGAAAAGAGATCTGGAGAGAACCCAATTGCCTTAAGCAATAACCCAAAATAAACAGTCTTAGCTCAGGAAAGTGCAGAGACCCATCCACGATTGAACTGTAATACGATGGAAGAAGGAGTAATGTTTGTTTTTTAATAAATTGACAGTCCTATGACTCCATTTGGGATAACGGTAGATTATATCCATTCATAGTGCATAGGGTTCCCACCAAGAACTTAGGGTCCCAAGCCTACCTCACCTGCAAGTGGTGCACCTGCCGATCAACAGACGAGGCTCTGGCAAACAAAATATCCCGATAAGCAGCAATAGGCTCGCCACCTATTACGTGGGATCAAAACACTGGCGAAAAGTGGGCGTTTAATATGCCTCTGCCTACCCCTTCGGGGAAACAGGCGTGAGTCTATGTATGTATGGATGTATATCCATACATCTGCGATGGATTGATGATTTTTGTAATCTTGTAGAGACTTATGATCGGAGGGTCATGGAAAAATAATGGACGAAAGGACTACATGTTTCTGATTAGTTCATCTAGAGAACTGTGATTATCTGTTAATTGCTTAGGACCTGTCGGGCGATCAGACCACTTTTATGGGTACTGTCAATGTTATGACATGTGAGGGTTGTTAGGTTTTGATCTGAGAAGGCAGTGCAATGACTTAAGAGCGAAGGGTCATGACTTCGACATCTAAATGCACTGACCGAATTTGTCTAAATGTTTGTTTTTTACTTAGTATGATACGGATTTAGCTTGTTTTATTCTAAGTGTTTGAGTTCATTGTTTTATTTTCATTTGTCTTGGAACAAGTCACATACGATCCCAAACTAGTTAGAGCCTTTTAACTTATAACCATATTTAGGAATATATTTGTTAATATGTACCTCATAATATTATGGAAAACCGCTGATTTTTTAAAGTAACATGCGTATCAAATTGTTCATTATCGCTTACTGAACGGCGATTGAAAACATCATAAAGAAAACTTCACGTCTGAGGGTTCTTCAAAACGTTCTAATGAAAGGAATGTGACGTTTGCCAACTCCTACTTGTCTAGCGTCCTGATGTTATGGCCTAACCATTCTCACCAATGATAAGAGGCCCGTACAGTAGTGACATAAATACCCAAGGCTGATGACGATATAATTTTCCTTCAACGATCAGATGAAAGAAAAATTGCCAATATGCAATTGAAAAATTGCAAAACCATAGTAAAACCTAGTATATGACCACTATATCAAGTAACATGATAAACCACTAGCGATCTATTCCATCCCTCTCAAGTAGGGTTCATACTAAGCCGATTACAGGCAAATCGTCTTTCCGACGAAAAAGTTTCGAATAAGCCTCTCATCCGTAACTACTGTACGATTAAGTAATAATACGTTTTGGTTAGTTCACGAAGTTTGAGCTAGGATTTAGGGTACTATAGGGAGCTGAGTTTTATTAAATACTAGTCGTTTCACACCGTTTCTCTTGCGTTATTTTTGGTGTCTCGCCATCTAACTGGTCAAATCAGCCTATACGTAGATCTTTATAGTCCTCGTTTTTCCAGTGAAAGACCCATTTAAATCAGTTCAGACTTTTCAGAGATTATTGCGGACCAGAAGGCCAATTCTCGTATTTAACAGAGACTGACACTGAATTTTGACTGAACTGCGATTTAATTTTGAATTGACTCACAATTGGTATTCTGCTCCACTTAATCTCCTTATAGTATAATTTCAATATAATCAATTTATAATCTCTTATTGATCTTAGAGGTAATGTCAAAAACTCAAAAACAAAAACATGAACTTTGCCATTGCATGGGAAAATACATTAATAGGAATGGTTATTGGATGCCAATACGTTTACATGCCAAATTAAAATTAATATACAACTAAGTAATAAAATTTCGGTAAGTAAATATATTGGTTCCTTGGATCGTGTGAATTATTTTCAATAGGTATTCAATAATTAAAAAAAATAATATTCAATAATAGAAATAATTCAGACATTATAAAGATTTTAACGATGGTAACGTACAATTGGGTTTTTTAATTCGTTTTTCCCTCCTGATAATTTTATCTCATTTGTTGAATTTCTCGAGCAAAAGTTTCGCGAATATTTCGATCTTGAAATAAATATTGTCAATGCTGGCAACGAAATACTTAACATGTTTGCATGTTGTCCACCAGGATCTCCTAGCCAGATCCCCCAGAGGATCCTCGTGAACTCATTAGTTGTGAAATTGTATAAAAGCAATTAACGTTTACAAAACCAGTGACTATCAGAAAGTTATCAGCCATCGATAGGGATTACAAAAATCAGGTGCATGCGATTTTTGACCTTATTGACGTAACTCAGAATTTATAATTTTAATAACGTATCAGTGTCAGAAAGCAAGAAAATACCAAAAAGAAGTTTATCATGAATTGTCAATAAGGTCGAAAATCGCATGCACCTGTTTTTTGTAAGCCCTATCGATGATTGATCATTTTATAGTCATTTGTTTTGTAGACATGAATTTGTCTTACACAATTTCTTTTTAAACTTATTTTAGATACCTATCCCCGTGGTAAAACTAGTGGCACATAATAGCTAAAGGCGATTCCTATGTTTATTAGCAAAATAGATCATAAATATTACCAGAAAAATATTCAACACTATTAGTGGTATCGTTGGGAATGTCAAATAAATCACGTCATCACGTCGTGTCCTTGGTAACAAATGTATATTTTTATTCCGTGCTTTTAAAAGTATCAGGTGCATCCTTTTTGGTTCCACTCGCTATTTTATTTACAACTGTACTTCTGCCGTATAGCGAATCGGTCGAGTCCAAGAATCTGCCCAATTCACGAATCTGTCGAGTTGGGAATCTGCCGAATCACGAATCTGTCCATTCCAGAATATGTCGTATACCGAACAAGCGATTTGTCTTAACCTATTGTGACAACCCTACCAAAATAGGTAACAAATTTACAAGCTCTTAAGAAGCTGTTTCTCTGTTCGGTTTATTTACTCATGTGGTTATATTATGTACGATGGTATCATTGTGAAAAAACTAGAAATACCTTACCTACTAATAATTAGCAGAATACCGTTCACACTAGTTCACACTTGGTTCAACTTTCGATGTAGTCCCGATCTCATTCAAGTGTCAGTTAAGTTACGAGAATACCATTTATGACGCCGAGACTAGATCGATATTGGAATTTGAACAAATATAATTACCAGAATTGGCCTTCAGAAGAAAAACAAACCGACAGTTTTTTAAAACAGGTTCGTTTTGACTTGTTATCGTGTAACTAAATAGCTATTTTAAAATCACAGACAGAAAGACACTTCAATTTTATTTATATTATATATCTGTATGTATCATCATCATCATCATCATCATCAGCCTGCCACAGTCCACTGCTGGTTATAGGCCTCTCCAATGGCACGCCACTGAGCCCGAGATGTATGTATAGATACCTCATAATTATGTATCTATTATTGTCCCAATTTGTAAGGAAGTTTTCAGTAGAAATACGTCATGAAAAGTCTTCATTTGTTTATATACCTGTACTAGCTGTTGTCCAAATGAGTAATGGTGCTTGTTTCAAAACTTGTGATTTTCAAACAATGTTTTAAACCATATTTTAACTCATTATAAAGACAAAAACATCCTTCTCGTTCACAAAAGGAACTCACTGCCAAATTTTAGGACAAATGATTTCAGATTCGTTTTAAATAAGTACGTGACCACACTTTAAAACATTGAAATAACAGACACAAATATGCCCAGATTAGGAACAACAATTCTTGATGTCACAAAATACTGTTCCTAGTGTAGAAGTTATTATTTTTATATTAAAAGAAAAAATACACAAATATATTGACATACCTGGATAATCCTGAGTATCAAAGTCGTATTCTGGAAGTCGTACTCCAAAGAGAAGTGGATCTGTCCGACGTTTTCCGATGGCTCCGAGTTGTCGATGTACATGTCCACCAATGAAATGGAGCGATTCTGAAGGAACGCCATCTGTTAGCCAAAATCAGTACTTAAAGCATTTGGATAGCGAACGCCGTTTCGAAGCACAGTTTTCGAAGCAAATTTTTGGTAAAACTTATTTTATTAGAATAACATTTTTTAAATATTGTGTTGTTCATTAAATTTTACAAAAAAAATGCTTCTGATAATAATATATTTTCGTGCAAAGTGATTTGTAATGTTTTGCGTGCAATTGTACACGTTGGAAAATTTCATTTGAGTCTTAATTATGTATGGATTAAAAGTATGATTTTTTTTTTTGTGAAATATTTATTTCATATAATAATGTAATTTATTGGAATACGTTAGCAAATCATACTTTTTAAGCAATATGTGAAATATTAAATATTATACCACACATAGAGGGCTGGGTTTCTTGCATGCAGAGGGGGGGTTTGCACATTTACCAAGGGAGGGAAGAGGTATTAAACCTATTCTAAAATTTGTATGTACAAATTTTGTGCGTTTGAATTTTTGTAAAATGTGGCTTTTTGCAAAGTCGTAATTATCTTCTAAAACTTATTAAGTCAATTTTGAATATAGGCTTCGAAACGGATATATATAAAAAAATTAATGTCATAATACATTTTCGTAATTTAAGCAATCAAATTTCAAGCTAGTCTAGTCTATATTTTCTAAATCTACATATTTATTTTGAAAATATAACAATAGTTTAAATAACTGCAAAAAGTTTTATTGAAACTATGGCATTATTTTAGTTTTAAATGATTATATTTTTAGTGAGTATTCAAATATTATGTGAGATATAACGAAAATATAAAATGTTATTTTTATGTAAATAAATACAAATATGAATAAATACCCTATTAATTTCATAGCCAAAAACGACTTGGCCCAGAAATTGAGTAGGTATTTATAAAATATTATGTAAGTTTCTTCACACCTTTAATTTGAACATCTCATAAAATATTTATTTTAAAGTTTAAATACTTTCCATCTCACATTATATTTTTTAAATCTAAGATATGTTTAGGAAATGGGTTATTTTCAGTGCTAAGCTAAACTAAGTCATATTGCTACTAGGCTCTAAGTCTAATTTATTTTATCGTGAAAACCGTGTGATAAAAAAAAACTTTAGTTTAAATTGCTAAAAAGTGAGATTTATTTATAAAAAAATAAAGAAAGTACTACTTCGTCCTCGTGTAGTATTAAAAAATAAATGTTTATTTAATATTTGTGAAAAGTTTAGCTAGTAAAAATATTATTTTTGTAAAGCTATATTTTTCAAATTTGCGTGGCTATATACAAAAAAATAAATGAAAAAGCTTTTCAGCTTAGCCAAGTGGGCTCACTGAAAAACCCGAAGCACTTATTAAATAAATCAAAAAAGCGAAACTCCAAAGCGTTCGCCATTGTATTTTGTTTTATAAGTCTCTCTATTTGTTCTTATACAACCTCTTCTACCTACCATGTTTGAAGGAGAAAGCATGGAAAGAGAATTCATAGTTTAGAAAAACTCCACCAAAACAAAAAAATACACAGAAACTAAAAAAAGGAGCACAGTTCAAAAAAAGAGACAGTCCGGAAACACTTTTCAGAAAACTTTCGAAGCACTTTTTGAAAAACGGTCTAAGCACTTTTCGAAAAATTACACGTTTTAAAAATAGTGATGTTATATGTAGCTCATTCTACGTAAGAATGACGTGCAGTCGTGATCAAATGTTGTTTGATTTTCAATGACGCTGATATATTTATTCGACGTGAAGTATCAATTTAACCAAATATATATTTAATATACAGCCTGCTACTATAATTCTGTAATGTTATCTTAAAACTTATTAATACAAAACACTGTAGTGCACGACTAAATTGTTAACTCTCTTATTCTGTTTGGTAATATTAAAAAGAGATGAAAACAAATGAGACCAATTGAATTTAGTATTAGTAAATTTTCGTAGTAATTTGACCTATCCGTTGATTTGACTACTAGAGATAAATACTTGAAATTAGCCCCATGCAAAGTCGGTCCTACCTCTGCAAAACATCACCTTCCTTCTTCTTGTATTATGTGTTTGTAAAATACAGGAACAAACTCATTTAAGTCCATAATGAAGATAAGCATCTTAAATCCGTTTTCATAGACTTCGTTTATTAGATCTTAAGATCTGATGTTGTACTTGTATGTATATTAAATGTGCTATTCAAAGCAATACTCCATGTAAGACATAAGTAAGTACAGTCTTGACAAGCGCCTAGCAAAGCCTCGATACAAAAAACCATACTGTTTGGCTTATTAATATTATTATATAAAACTAGAAGATATTTTAAATCAACCCATTCTGCCCAATCCCATGGGAAATTCAGAAAATCCCATCTTAGTGCAAGCATACCGTTCCTAATAAAGATACATTCAAAATTTCAGCTTCGTGCGGCCAATAATTTTGGCTGAACATTGTCTGTCAGTAGCGCATGAATATATTCAGATTATTTTAGATGTCGTTCCTTACAATATAGCTGAAGTCTGCTTTTCCTTTGAGAAATATCTTAGAACTAGCTGTCCCGGCGAACCCTGTATCGCCTTTTAAAGGTCTTTTTGCTTATTCCTTTTTTTTTTCAAACCACTTTTCCAGGAAATTCTGAACAAAGTTACCAAAGTCACCAATGCTTAATCTAAAATTTCAGAGTTTACAAAGGTATACAAACAAACGAAGATTGAATTTTATATACCTATATGTATAGATAGATGACCTAGCAAAAACCGTCCGCCATCTTCGATTTCCCATTTGCCATCTTTGATCACGAAATAGATGTTGTATTTGCATTCCTCATAGCTTAAAACATCGGAGAGGATACCCATATTGACTTATAATTTTTTTTCATCTGCCATCTTTGATTTCCCATCCGCCATCTTTGATCACGAAATAGATGTTGTATTTGGATTTCCCATCCCTTAAAACATCGGAGACGATAACCATATTGATTTTTTAAAACTTTCCCATCCGCCATCTTTTATCACGAAATAGATGTTGGATTTGGATTCTCCATCCCTTTAAATATTGGAGACGATACCATATCGATTTTATATACCTATATGTATGGATAGATGAACCAGCAAAAACCGTCCGCCATCTTCGATTTCCCATTTGCCATCTTTGATCACGAAATAGATGTTGTATTTGCATTCCTCATAGCTTAAAACATCGGAGAGGATACTCTTATTGACTTCATTTTGTTTTTCATCCGCCATCTTTGATTTCCCATCCGCCATTTTTGATCACGAAATAGTGATAACCATATTGATTTTTTAAAACTTTCCCAACCGCCATCTATGATTTCCCATCCGCCATCTTTGATCACGAAATAGATGTTGGATTTGGATTCCCCATCCCTTTAAATATTGGAGACGATACCATATCGATTTAAAAAAAAATCCCATCCGCCATCATTGATCACGAAATAGATGGTGCTTTTGAATTCCCCATTTCTTAAAATATCGGAGACGATACCCATATCGACTTTAAAAAAATCCCATCCGCCATCTTTGATTTCCTATCCGCCATCTTTGATCACGAAATAGATGTTGTATTTGGATTCTCCATCCCTTTTAACATCGCAGACGATACCCATATTGATTTTTTAAATTTTCTCAACCGTCATCTTTGCTTTCCCGTCCGCCATCTTGGATCACTAAATAAAGTTCATATTATTAATCAGCGTCCCGAAAATCTCGAAAATGATACCCATATAGATTGTATCCTATTCGTTTAGCCTTTTTTTGCCTTTGACCCAACCCTACCCCTTCTCGTTTGACCATTTTATTATTTTTGGCTGGCCCCTAAAAGTTGTGGCGTAATTATATATAGCCTAGAGCATCCTAGACTTACTATTCGAGTGTTACTTTTTGAATGCAAAGATTCAAATTAACTAATAATTATGTAATCCGGCCAGATAGTATTTATTAAAAGAAAGAGCTAATAATTTAGGTGGCTGGTACACCTGTACCTGCCACCTAAATTATTAGCTCTTTCTTACTACTTTTCTAATACAGTAAGTAAGAAACTTAAATATGAGTGTGAGTTTCATCAACCGATCATTATGTTATTTTACATTATCAAGGCCACAGAAAGGGATACCGATTTGGATGACATAAGCTCCATACAAAGTACAGTGTGTAAAAAGACCCTTAACGAAATCTAAAACCCCATATTGTACCAATCATTACGAACATTTTTACTTCGGCACTATACGTGGGGAAATTACTGGTTCAGGAGATATTGAGGCTCAAAGTTAGTATGGATTTTTTCCAATTAGGTACAAAATCGATGCATTTACACCGCCAATATGTTCTTTAGATGCCCTATAACCCTATGGATAAGTAGGTATTTCGAGCATTGCACGCGCGCGCTTTTAATTGCGATTTAAAAAATGTGAAAACTCAAAAAAAAATGGTTTCCCCGGTGTTATTTTTGGTTAGTATGACTTGGCATGATGTCCACAACGAGTAGACTTCGGCTTGGTGATGGGTCTTGTGACAACCTGTATTGAATTTGGTTACTAAAGATACATTGTATCTTTAGTAACCAAATTCATGGTTACCTAGATCAAATATTGAAACCAGCCGTAAATCTTTGCCTATTTTTCCTACACAGAAATGGATATAACTTTTCTTCCATGATTAACCTTTCTTCATCATAATCTCATCAATAAACGATGGCTGAGCCCCAGGTGTCTTGTCCCATATAAAAATCTTGATCAAAACCTTTAATAAACGGATACATTTTCTCCAACGTTTGGCCGTCACGTTCTAAAGAGGTTGTCATATTATTTTATTATTTATGCTTCGTATATGAACGAAATTGGATTAGGAAACTTCAGTGCTTTGAGGGAAATTGACAGATGTGAGATTGTGCTAGGTGGAAATCTTGAAAACTGTATTTTGTTTTTAGGTAATTCAATTAAAAAATTCAAAATTCAAAATCGTTTATTCATTTGGGTCACAATGTGACGCTTATGAACGTCAAAATAATAAATTTATAAAATAATTACTTAAAGACTCTACATTTACATTTACTGCCACGTTCGCAAAGCAATAGAAAGATAGATAAGATATACCATGAGAAAGAACGGGCAATAAAACTCACGGTCACTCTTTTTCTTCGCCAGGTTTTGCATAATACACATAATTTACATTTTGTAAGGTGCTGCAACTGTTACACCTTCTATATCACTTGTATATATTTACTGTACATAATAATAGATATAATAATAGATAATAGATGGCAAATGAGCAGAAGGATCGCCTGATGGTAAGTGATTACTACTGCACGTGGACAACTGTAACACTAAAGGAGTTACAAGTGTGTTGCCGGCTTTAGGGATAGGAAAAGGACTAGAAGGAGGACCGGCATGAGGGAGAAGGAAAAAGGATGGTCCTCCGACACTCCCACTCACTGAACGGAACGCAACAGTATGGATAAAGTTACCTTACGTGGATCTGTTTCCTTTTGTATTGTATAGCCCATTTATGGAGAAACGCTAAAGGCTATTATATTATTACGCTATGGGCCACGGGTGCGGTGCAGTAACCCTAAAATTAAATAACGTGAACAAAATCATCCATCGTTGTCGAGGTTAAGCGTGTTTATCACGTTACACTTTAAAGATGGATTTCCTGTCACAAAAAGTCGCTACCCCCCAATTCCCAAGGATCCAATAGTAACTATATATTCAAATATTTTACTTCAATGCAGAAGTTCTGAAAATTTAAATAATTCGAATATATTTTGTAAGATGCTGCTTTATCAAGAAATATGCACCAAAACTTCTCATAATTGAACAGAACTTGCAAACAAATGTTATTCTGAAATAAATTAAAAATTTAAGTTTGTAGAATATAAAATATACTTCGTACATTTTCACAATTGAATAGAACTTAATTATACACTTGTATTCTCTCACTAGCTTTAGGCTGTATATACAACAGAGATGAGCGGGGCAAGCTTAGCGGTATGCAAACGAAATGTCCGAAAGTTCCTACACGTTATTTTTCTAGCTCAGCACAAGATAGCTTAGCTCGCGATTGCGTGACCTTCAATGATATGGCAGATAGCTGACAAACAAAACATCTATTAATATTATCACTTCATTTTTCTAGTCTAGCTTATGTAAGTTATAAGCTCTGGTGACGCGCGCTATAAGTTGCGCGTTCACCAGACTAGGTATGGGAGAATTCTGTGCAATGTGCTAACAAAACAAGTGTAAAAACTACAACTTTATTTTCCTAGCCTAGCTCAGCGCAAGCTAGCTTTATATGCGCTAACTATAGATTGTGTATCTGCCGGAACTATACGACATTGTTGAACGGTATGTAACAAAACATCTCATCAACACTATCACCTTATTTTTCTAGCCTTGCTTAGATTAAATTAGCTTAGCACGTTAGCTTTGGATTAATGTGTTTTCCTCACACTTTGCTCAACTTCGTTCATCTTTGATAGTAAAATCTTACCTAGCTAACCTGGACAGGTACGCCAGTACAAATATTCGTCGAAAATAAAACAAAATTTACATATTTGCTCTAAAGTTAGACATTTAATTATTTCTGTTACTTTCGTTGAAGGGTAGCGGTGTAGTTTTGAAACTAGTAGGGGTGTCACTCGAGGGAATTTAAATAATAAACAGTTATTATGCTTATGAAGTTTTCTGTATTGCGAAGGTAATATAAAATTCGCATACAAAATATTCTGGACCAAAAGGTGTATTGTCACTTAACTTTTGCCTGTCTCGTATGTTACTTGTCGCCTTTATTTTTATAATAAACTAGAAGACGCCAGCAGCTACGCCTGCATTTATTTTTAATTTACCCGTTTTGGCCGATCCCGTGGGAATTTCGAGAAGTTCCTGCTTAGTGCACCCCTACGGTCCCCAAGAAACATACATGCCAAATTTCAGCTTCCTGCGCCCAATAGTTTCGGCCGTAGCGTGTCTGTCAGTCAGTCAGTAACGCAAGGATTTTATATATTAAGAAGATTAAGATACGTGATGGAACGACATACATATGACTAGAAATGGAAGAGTTAGCTTAGCAGAGGGTATCGAGTTCGAATCCACAATGCGCACCACTGAATTTTCTAAGTTGATAATTATTACTTGCCGCGAGCACGAGTTTGAGCGCATGTTAAACGGTCGGTCCCGGGCAGTCGTGGTTATCCTAAAGATTTTTGACTGTCATTATGAGGAGTCAGTACCTCTGAATAAACTGGCACTAGTCTAAACCATGCAATACCGCCTGTCTAACCTCCGCAATCCAAAGTGACCATCACTTTGGTTTGCGGAGGTCAGACGGGCGGCGCTCTGTGGCAAAGCTAATATTCAGTCAAATGCAGTTAGACTAGTAAGTGAACCCCGGTTAGCAACTAGTATAGAATAACGAAGATGGAGCGGCAGCGATAGCCGAGTGCAGATACCAACAGACTGCCATGCAGAGGGTATCGGGTTCGATTCCACGGCGCTCACCAATGACTTTTCGGAGTTATGTGCGTATTGAATTATTAATCATCGCTTGTCCCGTGCCTCGGAGAGCACGTTAAGCCGTCGGTCCCGGTTGTCATGAAGATCTTTGACAGTCGTTACAGGGCGTCAGTACCTTCTTAATCAACTGACACTAGTCTAAACCATGGAATATCGTTATCCCTTTGGGTTGCGGAGGTCAGACAGGCAGTCGCTCTGTGGAAAAGCTAATATTCAGCCAAATCCGGTAAGACTAGTAAGCGGACCCCAGATTGAAACTGGGATGACGCTAAGAGGATGATGATGATATACGAGAGCAATAAAAAAAAACCTACAGCTTCTCCTCAGAAGCAGCCCTACCAAACGTGGTGGCAGTTGATAAAATATTCTCCACAATTTTGGGTCCAGTGCACCCGTGGCTAATTCGTTCGTACTCGCTCGGTGTAATGGAATAGCGGATCAGCTGAAATGGTAATGGAGCCTCGTAAAATTAGTTTCGTATTATACAGGTCTTGCTTCATATTAGGTACATTAGTTATCTGGGCTGTTGGTTTAGAGGTAGGCAGAGGAGTAAAATTACACCTAAGTACCTACTTTTTACCATATTATGAATTTGTAGGTCCCACGTAATAGATGGCGAGCCTATTTTCGTATTGCCAGATTGCCAGGTTTCGGAAAAACTCAGTAACACAGTCCGACCCGGGAATCGTACACCTCTCGATCAGTAAACGCACGCATACGCTATCCACTAGACCACGGAGGCATTATTGCATAAATCCATAGACGCACGTCTGTTTCCCGGGGTAGGAAGAGACTACGGAACGCCATTTGGAACGTTCCTGACATATATCTCTTGTTTCATTCACTCTCATCAAATGCCTCATGCATACTCTCTTGTTTAAGGTACTTGTAACCTGTATTTTTTTAGGATTAATTTAACGGCAGAAATAGAAAAATTAATACTAAAAAGGTATATGGGTAATACTAGCTGCCTTTTATAGGCTTATACCAATCATTAAGAACAGCTAAACCAAAATGGATAATTCAGTTTGTGTAGCGAGCAACTGAACAAGGAAATTAAACATCAAATCATTGACAATTACGACTAACGAGATGTTGGGCCGTAAGGGAGCGCATAGGCACACTTGTGTGTTGCGCGTCATGATAGAGCAGCTAAGTCAGCAACAGAATGTTAGGCAATGATATTACAAGAAAAAGGTAGATACGTTACCTACGTAGTAATCAAACCGTAGAAACGCTACACTAACGCACACATCGATATCTCCATATTTTATTGAAACATGTGTCAGTTTCGCTTTGACGCCGGTTCGCGACGTCACACACACATATGTCAGACTTGCCAACTGGCTTACGTTTAGCGTCCTGCTTTTGGTACGCCTTTTACATATTTACTTCTTTTTTCTTTTGTAACATCATTGCTGTTAGGTACTTCTAGTTGTACAGGCAGCAACTTGGATGATGTAGTGGTTAAAGCCGGGTCTCCACTACATTTGGCTCGCGACACGTGACGCTGACGTTGCCAACTGGCAACATGGCGCGCAACATGATTTTATTATTATTTTTTTATGACCACTGTTTTTAATCCTGTTTTTATGTACGTATTTATTGTTTTGTCGTTTAGATAAAAATGTGTAAAGAATACTCACTTGCTATATACCTTTGTCTTTTTTTTGTTTTTCTTTTCAATCATTATTGTGCTGATTAACGTCCGTGCGGCATTTAAGGTGCACACAGAATACCAGCGTTGTATTGTGGATACTACCACAATGCAACATTAAAGCTGAGTGTGCACCTATCTGTCACAGATTACTCTTAAGGCTTGCGATGTTTTATTTTATATGTTAAACTTTTTCTGTGTTCTGTGACAAATAAATAGTTTTTCTTTCTTTCTTTCTTTCATGACGTGCGGCTTGTTGTTTGTTAAAGAGCATCGTTAGTTGAGCATCAATTGTTGTTGATTCTGATTGTTATTTTGTAGGTATTTTCTAAGCTACCAACGTGTTTTTTTTTCTTTTTGATGAATTTTTCAATAAAATTATAACCACTGCCGCTGAAATCAACACAAGTTCCTCTGGCGACACATTGTAGACGACTGACGTAAAGTAGTAGATGTGTACACAGACTACGTTGTTCAACAAAAGTTCAGCGCTGACTTCCAACATTTTGGGCAACATGTTGGGCAACATGTTGCGCGTCAATTGTTGCCTAGTGGAGAGAGACCCGGCTTTAAGCGGCGGCCCAGCCGCTTGATACTACGACAAGAATTGTAGGTTCGATATCCATATAGTACGTATTGTGGGTTACAAATTGTTGGTTCAAGTTTGGGTGTCCTTTGTATGTATTGGTTGAATGATCGTAAAGTCCCCCGCAATATAGGATTCATATCATTCATATCATCAGCCTTTAATAGTCCACTGCTGGACTAGGCCTCTCCTTTGAAAGGAGGAATTAGCCTACTATACTTCGCTGGCCAAACGGGTTGGTATAGGGTTTGTATCAAGTTTCCCTTCTCTTACAGTGCTGTTCTCTGCATAATATGCTCCCTCTGTCGGCTCTTACGACACCCATGGGATGATTTGGGGTGGGGACATTCCGTATTCTTAATCCGTCACCACACGGACATAGGATTTTTACGTTTTCGTTCGCATTAGGTATTAGGATTAATACCTAATGCAAAAGTTGTTAAAAAATGAAATTATGTTTGTAACTTCACTTGATATTTTCGTTAGTTAAAAGTTGTATAGGTTCAGTTATGTGTTAATTTGATGTAGCGATACCGGAAATATGAAATAACGTGAGGGACAAAACCTTGTCAAAGGGAAGTATCTTATGGCTCTCCTGAAAAGATACTTTTCTTTGACAAGGTTTTTTTATGCTTTATTTTTTTTTATAATCAGGGGTAGGCAGAGGTGTAATATTACACCCACATTTCGCCATGAATTTTTAGGTCCCACGTAATAGGAGGCGAGCCTATTACTGTCAAAGGTCTGTACAAGGTTTTGTCCCCAACTTTATTTCATATTTCCGGTCTCGATAGGTTGTTTCATGTTTGCGAAGGGCAGTCAAGTCGCTCTGTGAAGAAGCTATCCTGGCATATCTAGTCAAAGTCAAAGTCAAAATCGTTTATTCATCTAGGTCACAAGGTGACGCTTATGAACGTCAATTTTTTAAATCGAATTACTTAACGCTTCTACATTTACATTTACTGCCTCGTTCGCAAAGTAATATGTAGAACCACGAGAAAGAACGGGCAATAAAACTCGTGGCCACTCTTTTGAATCGCCAATATTATGGCATTTAAACTAGATACCGGACCGCGGGTACCTAGGCGAGTCTTAGGTGAAAGTCAAATAATTTCAGTCATGCTGAATATCAGCCAGTCCCTACGAATTCGGAGTAGCATAGCTAAGGACTTGTGTATAGGGAGCTTAATGCAGTTTGGATAACATAATGTATTCCTCATTTTGAATGTGAGCCACAAATTGGGGACTCCTGGCGAACCTCAAGGACTGAAAGAATTGCGAGTAGGTAATATACATATATATTTTTATTACTTTTGTTTGTGATTTTGATTTGAAATATAGATGGTCTTTTACAATACAAATTCAGATAAATCTTATTTTATCGGTCTCGTAATGTAAGCTGGCGATAGATTATTCAGAAGATGAGCTGATTTCTTGGATTATTGAATACTATACTAGCCCGCCATTGCATACGCGTTATTTAAGGCTACTGCTCCGCTCCCGTGGCTCATAGCGTGATGTCATATATCCTATAGCCTTTCACGATAAATGGGCTATCTAACAGTGAAAGAATTTTTCAAATAGGACCAGTAGTTCCTGAGATTAGCGCGTTCAACCAAACAATCGAACTCTTCAGCATTATATATTGGTATTTGATTTATGTCATATTTTTATATACCATTTTTATCTAAATAGCTGTTTTAACTTCTAGGTTTATCACATTGATGCAATTTCTGTTAAATTTATAATCAGTATGTATTACCTTGCTTAATTATGTTAAACGTATTGAAAATTAATGTTTTGTCGTAGTAAAGCAATTAAAAATATTGTATATTTATAGCTGCTCGTCCATTTCTCGTTATGATACAAAAAAAATTTTAATGTATTTCTCAAAACATTTCCCTAAAATTCTTTTACAAAAATATTTACATTTTCCTCCATAAATCACCATTTAAACCTGACATTTCACCATAAATTGCTGGCAACACCGTGCCATCCAAGCAATCCGTTAAACTGAAAACTTTACGTAAAGTTATATTAAATTCGGTAACTTTAAGTTATTAAACAACCTAGTAACAAGGTAGGTAAATGTCCCATATATCATGCTTATACTAGTAAATCGTAATATACAGGGTGGCAGCTAATTTAAACTAATCCTTGAAGGATTTTGAGGTCATTTGCAACAAATTGATTTCCGTCAAATAGAGGTTCAAAATTAACGGTGTTTGACATATCAAGCTTAATTAAAGTTAAAGATTTTGCGGAAATTTTCCATTTTGCCGTCGATATTAACAAAAACTACTCACTTCTTGGTGACGGATTAAGAATATGGAATGTCACCACCTCATATCATCCCATGGGTGTTGTAAGAGCCAACAGAGGGAGCATATTAAGCAGAGAACAGCACTGTAAGAGAAGGAGAACTTGATACAAACCCTATACCAACCCGTTTGGCCAGCGTGTTATAGTAGGCCAATTCCTCCTTTCAAAGGAGAGGCCTAGTCCAGCAGTGGACTGTTAAAGGCTGATGATGATGATGACAAAAACAGCGATATCCTAGTGGAGAGATTTATAATATACTAGAACTTTGCTCACGGCTTCGTCTGCGTGCGCCTATTTTACCCCTTTAGGTGGGAATTTCCAAGAATTATCTCTAAGTGCACCTACGATCCCCAAGGATAATACATCCAAATTGCAGCTACAGTTTTAGCTGTGCGTTATCTGTCAGTCGAACAGTAACGCAAGAATTTTATATTTATTGTTGACACAGAGTTTTCTCCGTATAGTCTCAATGTATAATACTTCCAAATGTCGGTTTTCTAGTGCTACAAGTACTAGAAAACTGATATTTGGATTTTGCGTAAAACCGCGTGATGGACACGGCGAGACTATAAGGCTGATTTCAGAGTGAAGCGCGCGGCAGGCGCCGTCCGTCGGCCAGCGCCGGTCAAACAGCGCGTTTGGCGTGCGGGCCACTGTGAAACGAGTTCGCGTTTCTCTTTGCAATGTATGAAGCTTCGGCAGCGCCGGCCGACGGCGCGCGTCTCACACGCGGCGCGTTTGAACTGCGTTACTATGAAACGCTACTACTGATCTAGTGTAATTGCTAGCGCGCGCGTGTGGCCGGCGCTGGTCAAACGCGTGACTCTGAAACCAGCCTTCGCCATGCTGGACGGAAATTCCGTCGCGCATCTTCCACGGCGGAACGCCTATACAAGTTATTGTTTATGAATAACCAATACCAGGCACACTATGCGGATGATCCGTCGCTCCGATTGCTCTGCGTTTACCGTAACGGAAGATCCGCGATGGAATTTCCGTTAAGTGTGGTGTAGGCCCAAGAGTTCCATGTAGTTAACTACGGAACCCCAACAAGGGCGGTTACCATCTTTATTTCTTGTTTAGATAACCATCTTCATTCCTAAGGTAGTATAAAAATGCGTCGCCTTGAAAGTGTCATAACTTTGAATTGAACGTGAATATTTCATGGACACACTTGCGTTGAATATGCGAACTATCTTGTAATTCATGTATTTTAAAGTTTATAGGTGCCGTCGCTTTATGTTTTGCCCGATCCCTAGAATAAAATATGATGTGAATGTATAGTAGTATTTGTATTTCATAAATCCTGAAATAACATAAAAATATATTTGTATGTGTGTGTGTGTGTGTCAGCCTAGAGACGACCACTGCTGGACATAGGCCTCCTCCAAGGTTCTCCACACGGGCCGATTTTGCGCCGCCCGCATCCAACCGCACCTTTAAATAAATACTAGAGGATGCCCGCGGTTCCACCCGCGTTATTTAAGGCTCCGCTCCCGTCGCTCATGGCGCGATGTTATATAGCCTATAGCCTTTCTCGATAAATGGGCTATCTAACACTGATATAATTTTTCAAATCGGACCGGTCGTTGCTGAGATTAGCGCGTTTAACCAAACAAACAAACTCTTCAGCTTTATATATTAGTATAAGATTGTATTGTATGTACATATATATAAATATTTTTAGCCCTAGTGTTTGAAATAGAATTAGTTTTTATTATAAGTCAAATCGATTAGATCGATTGAGCAACATTTTGTTTAGTCTATTGAAAATTTCTGACAATGGTCACACTGAACTGTCACTTCCGTTCGCTTCGCGTTGAAAAATTACCACGTTGTCGACTCTTATTGTGAGCACACCTTTTTGCATTTCGTGTGAATTAATTAATTGAACTAAATAGTGTAAACCGCCTTGAACGCCGCCTGATCTAGTGCTGGCAACGGTAAATTGATTGTGAACTATTGATTGATATTTGTGAAAATTGTGAATCTGGTATCGACTTCCACGTGCCAACGTGTCCTGAAAACGTCGCGTTTGAAGCTTAATAGCTAGGTATAAGATACTTCATTCATTTATTTTGGCCAATATACTTGTATAAATGTGTCTAATTTAGCTCAAGCCTGACATCAGCAAGGATAGCGGGTAAGTGAAACACATTAATATTAAGATTACTTGTATTCGCTGTGCAACACAGTACAGTTGTGTCTGAGATTTGTTGTGGCTGACAAGGGCTGATGAATAGAGTCACGCTTCCACAAATCTGCTGCAATTGATCCCAGCTCCTTCTAGCCAAAATTCTAGACATAATTTTTTGGTAGCAGAGCGTGGTTGAAATTTAGCCGCTGTTGCATTACTGAGTATAAACTCAGATTGGTATGAGCTTGTATCTTATCACCTTGTAGACAGTATTGTAGTGTTTGTCAGGTCAGTTATTGTCTAAAATACATAATATTTAATTGTATAAGTTGACCTAGATAATTTGAAACACATTGTCACTTAACCTCAATCAGTAATTGTTGATTTGTAATACAAATACATATACAAATTTTGTATTGTTGAAATATCTAACTTAAATTTTGTTGTTGCATTAATAAGTCAGTTTGTTTGGATACATAACAGCTGTATGTATCAATAAATTTAGTAAATTTAGTTCATTGCATATATTCATAAACATTATAACCAACTTAACCTTGCCACTTGGGCGGGTCACATTGGTAAGCTTTGTTTTGTTATAATATAGATAATATTGCTAGGTAACACTTATTCTGTGCTTACTTACTATTGTATATCTCAAAGAACCACAGCCAGTCTGTCTGTTGCAAATAATTCATTAATTAATTTGAAGTTGCAACTTTATTAATTTGTTATAAGTTATAACTTTGATAACTTTTGTGTTTGTTTCAATATACTGAAACCTTTAATTTTGTTGGGCAGTAAATACCTGCCACTTGCCTGCACTTGCAGTAAACAGGCTAATACTTTGTTGGTTTCAAAGAATTGAGAAAAATTAAGTTTTGATTGTTAATATTGTTTAACGCTTGTCCGGGCTCTTTTGAAATTTTGATTATGTCAGCTATCAAGGACTTGCGTGCGGCTGCTGGTGCTATTGCGTCAGATTTGCGCTGGTTTGCCTCAGCCAGTGCTTTAGTGAACCGGCCTGATCGCCAGCAGGCCCTACTTCAAAGGTACGAGCGGATTGACGATCGCCTGGCAAGTGTGGAACAGCAATTCCGCACTTTCAGCACTTGCTGTCTTGAAGTGTCAATCAATGATTTCACCGCTGACCAGCGAAATAAGGTCAGCGAAGACTATGCCCAGGTCTTAGACCTGTATGATGCTGTCTCTAATACTGCGAGACAACTAGTTGCCGATAGGGAAGGGCAACCCGGCCTGAAGCAGGAGCTTCCTAGGTCAGCACCGGGGCTGGTGAGTAGGCTCCCTACTTTGGACCTCCCCCATTTTGATGGCTGCCTAGGAAGCTACCTGGGCTTCATTAACTTGTTCGACAGCCTGGTCAATGACAGGGCTGACCTTCGGCCAGCACAAAAATTGGCATACTTAATGTCGGTTCTGGATGGGGAGGCTAAGGGCCTCATCCAGCATCTGCCCGTGTCTGACGAGGCGTACCAGACGGCTCGGGACCTAATTACCCGTAGGTACCATAATAAGCGTGGCCTCGCCGACACGCACATTGAGCAGATTTTGGGTTTGCCGACGCTCACCCGGGTCTCTGGGTTGCGCACCCAACTGTTGAACCCGCTTTTGGTGGCCATCAACGCACTTAAGTGCCTTGACCTGCCCGTGGACCAATGGTCCTATCTATTGGTGCACATTGTGCTGAAGAAGCTGCCTGCCGACCTGAGGTCGCGTTTTGAACAGCACTTTGGTGGGGATAGCGCGACCCATCTGCCCCCCTTTGCTGACCTGGAGAAGTTCCTGGAGGATGAGTGCCGGGTCTTGGACAACTCCGGTGGTGACACGCCGGCTAAGTCGCAGCCGCCCAAGGTCAAGGAGCAGGCTCGCGGTCACACCCGAGCCAATGTCGACCGGCGCCCTCCTCGCTTTGCGGTCACGCAGAGCCCAGCGGAGTGCTCCTACTGCAAGGTCACGGGGCACAGAACGGCCAGTTGTAGGGCATTCTTGGACCTTCATGTCGCCTCTCGTAGGCGCATCGCGAATGCCCGCCGCCTTTGCTTCTCTTGTTTGGGGTCCCACTACCAGCGAGACTACCCAAACTCTCGCCCCTGTCCTCACTGTGGAGGACAGCATTGGGACATTCTCTGCATGAATGCCAGAGAGGTTGGCCGCTTGTCCAACCAGCCGACACCGCGCACGGGCGGGTGTTTTGAAGGTGGCAGCCGAGGCTCACCGGCGCGTAGCCGAGAGTCGCCTCGCTCAATTGATCGCCACTCACCCCGCTTGGAGAACCGTAGCGTGCGCACGCCTCCTCTCTCTCGCGCACCTGAATGTGCTGTTCAGCGTCACCAGCACCATGACTGCTGCCCCAGGTATTCCCCTCCTTTGGCGGAGCGTCCCCGCCTTGACTCGCGCCCACCTCGTTTTGGGCGGGTGCGTCACTATGACCCCCCACAGATGGCGCGCGGATCGAGTCATCGCGCCCTTGAGGACTTCAAGCCGCACCCCCATTTTGATTTGCCTGGTCCTGGCCAACGGTCGCCGCCCAGGCAACAATAGGTCATTGACCCCTGCCCTATAACGCCAACCTCCCCCATTGAGACCGTTATCCTACCAACGGTTGCTGTTAGGGTCTGGGGACCCACGGGGACCTCTGTTGTTGTCCGTGCTATATTGGACACAGGTTCACAAGGTTGCATTGTTTCCACTTATTTGGTAGGGCAGGTTAAATTAAATATGGGCTCTTTTCCGAATTGTATTCGGGGCATAGGTGACGTAGCCTCTAATGTTGAAGGGCAAGTTAAAGTTTTGTTTGGCCCTGTTGAATCTTCACACCCGAGGATTAAAACCTCGGCTATTGTGTTGAAGAATATTTTGGGTATGCACCCACAGAAACAGCTACCCGCTGCTGTGGTGAATTTGACATCGGGATTGGATCTGGCGGACCCCAAATTTGACACACCGGGACAAATCGATTTGTTGATTGGCTCTGATGTCCTCGGTGGAATTTTGATTGGTGGAAAACGGGTCTTGGTGCCAAATGGTTTGACTGCCATCCCGACCATATTTGGATTTGCTTTGATGGGACCTGTACCTAGGGACCCCCCTCCACCCGAACTTGATAATTTGTTGGCTGTAGGCTCCGCTCTCTCTGATGCGGTTCAGAGGTTTTGGGAGGTAGAGGAGCCGCCTCAAGCTGCCCGTTTGAATCCAGAACATGAGGAGTGCGAGCTGTTCTTCCAGAACAACACTGGTCGACTCCGTTCTGGTCGGATTATTACGAGGTTACCCTTCCTGTCTGTTCGGCCGCCGCTTGGTGAGTCACGACCTTTAGCCGAAAAGAGATTGTTGGCTATGGAGCGTCGCATGGGTCGTGATCCGGAGCTCAGACAGAAGTATATTGAGTTCATGAGAGAGTATGAACAATTGGGACACATGTCAGTGTCAAATTTGGATTGGCGTTCGGTGGAGCATTACTTTCTCCCGCATCATGCGGTATTGAAGCCATCGACTGGCAAGCTGCGCACAGTGTTTGATGGTTCTGCGCAGACTTCAACAGGCGTATCCTTGAACCAGTGCTTGCATTCTGGTCCCAAGTTGGTCAAGGACCTTTGTGACGTCATCACCAGCTTCTGACGACATCAGGTTGTCTTTGTGGCCGACATAAAAATGATGTTCAGGCAGACTATTATCCACCCTGTTGACCGTCGCTTCCAGCTGATCCTTTGGAGAGAGTCTCCTCGCGATCCCATGGTCGTCTACGAGCTCAATACTAATACGTACGGGTTAAGGTCAAGCCCCTACTTGGCAATACGTTCTCTTTGGGAGCTCGCAGACCGCGAAGGCCTACGTTTCCCAAGAGCCTCCGCCATCTTGAAAGACGATATTTACGTCGATGACATTTGCTCGGGCGCCTCCACAGCGGACGAGGCGATCCTCCTGCGGGACGAATTGATAGGTATTTTGGCCTCCGCTGGTTATGAGTTGCGCAAATGGATTTCCAACTCACCAGCGCTTTTGGAAGGCTTGCCAGAGGATCATCAGCAGGATCCACATTTGTTTGAGATTGTTGACAACCCCGCCATGGTGGCTGTTCTCGGCGTTCAGTACAGACCAGTCCAAGACATCTTTACATATAACGTAGACTTGAAATTGCCGTGTTCTTGGACTAAACGTCTCGTATTGTCTACTGTCGCCAGAACCTTTGATCCGAATGGTTGGATCTGTCCAATTATATTTTGGGCAAAATGCTTCTTGCAGAAGCTTTGGACAGCAGGATTGACCTGGGACGAACCCCTGCGCGGCACTCTTGTTGAGGAATGGACCTCCTTTGTATCCTCACTTTCTGCCGTCAACGAGATCTCCTTGCCTCGTCCCATCCTTCCATCATTCACGGGTTTTGTGACGCCTCGGAACGTGGTCACGCGGCCGTGGTGTACTTGCGCACAGTCAGTGCCTCAGGTCAGGTGAAAGTTTCCCTGATCATGGCGAAGAGCAAGGTTGCACCCCTTCGGACATCTCTGACCATTCCAAAATTGGAGCTCTCGGGAGCAGCTCTACTTGTACGCTTATTGAACCACGTGTCCAGTACTTTGGGTAAAAGCATTTGCATTAATGGGACCTACGCCTGGACAGACAGCCAAATTGTTCTTTGTTGGTTGAAGGCTTCTGTCCACACTTTGGAGGTATTTGTCTCTAATCGCGTTTCCCAAATCCAGAAATCCGAAGTCAAACTTGTTTGGAGACACGTGCCAGGTGAGCTCAACCCCGCTGATTGTGCCTCGCGCGGATGCTTGACGCCTAGTTTGATAGGTCATTCGCTGTGGTGGGGTCCGGAATGGTTGAGTCGACCAGAAATTGATTGGCCTCGAACGCCAGTTTTGAATACTTCTGATTTGCCGGGTCTACGAACACTCGCTCTTGAGAAGGTAGAATGCGCCTTCGACCCCGATTTCCTGTTGAATCGTTACAGCTCCCTCGACAAGTTGTTAGGTGTTACTGCTTGGATAAAGCGTTTTGTTTTTAACTTTAGGCACCCACAACAGAAACGACTGAAACCGTTTCTCTCACCACAGGAACGACAGGAGTCCCTCACCTTTTGGGTTCGTTCTGTGCAATTGGCGCATTTTGAAAGGGAGATTGCTATCCTCAAGTCGGGGAAATCGAAATTGTCGGGAGCTGTCTCTAAATTGAACCCCTTTTTGGACGATACGGGTCTCTTGCGCGTTGGAGGGCGTCTCAAGAACGCCAACCTCCCTTACGGAGCACGTCACCCCCTTTTGTTACCTAAGGACGGTCATTTGGTACGCTTGTTGGTAACTGACCGTCACCTTAAAAATTCGCATGCTGGTTGTAATGCGCTCTTGGCCATTTTGCAACGCGAGTTTTGGATCTTGTCTGCCCGAAGAATTATTCGGAGTGTAGTCTTTCGCTGCATCCCTTGCTATAAGCTCAAGGCTTCTACCATGCAGCCCTTGATGGGAGACTTACCGGCAGATCGCGTAACGGAGAGCAGGACGTTTGACGGTGTTGGCACGGACTTCGCAGGTCCCTTTTTGGTGAAAACGTCGACACTTCGAAACAGCAAGACTGTTAAGGCCTACTTGTGTGTTTTTGTTTGTCTCTCCACAAAGGCCGTACACTTAGAACTGGTCTCCTCGCTTACGACCGAGGCGTTTGTAGCCACATTTGACAGATTTGTATCCCGCAGAGGGATGCCTTCCTTGATCCGTTCTGACTGCGGCACTAACTTCAAGGGCACCTATAATTATTTGAATGATGTTGTTAATTTCCTTGAAACCAACAAAGCTGATATAGGTGATAGGCTTGCCCGACGTGGGATAAATTGGTTGTTTTCCCCACCAAATTGTCCACACTGGGGTGGTATATTTGAGGCCGCCGTAAAATCGGCCAAAACACACTTGCGCAGGACAATCGGTGAGTCTGTTCTTACATTTGAGGAACTCGCAACTGTGTTTTGTAAGATTGAGGCCGTTTTGAACTCTCGGCCATTGTGCCCGATCTCCTCAGATCCGAATGATTTGGAGGCCCTTACGCCGGGCCATTTTTTGATTGGTCGCCCACTTGTCGCCTTGCCTGAGTACTCCTACATTGATACGAGACCTGGTCGTCTCTCGCGTTTTGAATTGGTACGCCAGATTACTCAGAGCTTTTGGAAACGCTGGAATTTGGAATATTTGCACATACTCCAGCAACGCGTTAAGTGGACCGACAAGACCGATCCACCCAAGATTGGTGACCTCGTTTTGATCAAGGAGGCTAACCTTCCGCCACTCAGATGGCGCAGGGGGCGCATCCTTCGTTTGGTAACTGGGGCTGATGGAGTTCCCCGATTTGCTGAGGTCTTGGTGGACGGTTCGATTCTGAGGAGAGCGGTTGCAACATTGTCACGTCTACTAACCGATTAGCGGACCGGTAGGCCGGTCCGGGGCGGGTGGATGTTTGAAATAGAATTAGTTTTTATTATAAGTCAAATCGATTAGATCGATTGAGTAACATTTTGTTTAGTCTATTGAAAATTTCTGACAATGGTCACACTGAACTGTCACTTCCGTTCGCTTCGCGTTGAAAAATTACCACGTTGTCGACTCTTATTGTGAGCACACCTTTTTGCATTTCGTGTGAATTGATTAATTGAACTAAATAGTGTAAACCGCCTTGAACGCCGCCTGATCTAGTGCTGGCAACGGTAAATTGATTGTGAACTATTGATTGATATTTGTGAAAATTGTGAATCTGGTATCGACTTCCACGTGCCAACGTGTCCTGAAAACGTCGCGTTTGAAGCTTAATAGCTAGGTATAAGATACTTCATTCATTTATTTTGGCCAATATACTTGTATGAATGTGTCTAATTTAGCTCAAGCCTGACATCAGCAAGGATAGCGGGTAAGTGAAACACATTAATATTAAGATTACTTGTATTCGCTGTGCAACACAGTACAGTTGTGTCTGAGATTTGTTGTGGCTGACAAGGGCTGATGAATAGAGTCACGCTTCCACAAATCTGCTGCAATTGATCCCAGCTCCTTCTAGCCAAAATTCTAGACACCTAGCAAACTTGCAATTTCTTAGCCAAAGATAATAGTCGAAACGTGAAATATAAAGATTTAAGATGGCCGCAGCTGAACTCGCAACGTTTTTTTAAATTTAGCCTTTTCTTGCCGATCCTTGTGAATTTCGGGCAATCCCTTTATAATGAACTCCTACACTCTCCAAGGAACATACGTGCAAAATTTTAGCTTGTTGCGCCCAGTAGTTTCGTTGACTGTCAGTCAGTCAGTATCGGAAGAATTATATATACATTTATTGTATGAAAAGGCGGCGATAGCCCAGTGGTGTACGTAACGGACTGCCGAGACGATGATCTCAGGTTCGACCCCCAGTTAACCCGGTCACACACCTCTGACTTTTCGAAGTTATGTGTATTAAAAATGTTAATTATCGCTCGCTTAATTATGTGCCCGGTAGATGGCAATAGGCTCACCCCCATTACATTGGGACCGAAACATAACTGGCGAAGTGTGAGTGTGTAATACACCTCTGCCTACCCTTTCGGGGATAAAAGGCGTGAAGTTATGTATGTTATGTGTTACGTTATTGTTTGCAAACCAAAGATGAATTGTTCCAATTCACGGTTTATCTGATATTGCATACTATGAGTTCTTTCAAACACCTTATAGGCCCTATACTACTTGATTTTCACACACCAATCTCATAAAATATTTAGCCGGTATTGACCTAGTATTCTCACGGGCATCACAATTGGAAGAAAAAGAATCTATTTCCATAATATTTCCGCTCAAACGAAACCAAATCACGCACGGAAAACATTGGGAAGAGAACTGGCGTATTCGATTGATATCATGAATAATGTAGTATCTACATAAGGCGCTGAGATTTCTTTCAGGGTATTATCAAGTGATTTTTGAATGTGGGAAAAATTTATGGATTGGGTGTATTACTGCCTCCATGGAACAGTGGATAGCGTATGCCTCTCCTGATTGGAAGGTCCAAGGAGTTTGATTCCCGTGTCAGGCAAAAGTGTTACTGAGCTTTTCCGAATTCACAGTAGCAGCATCGACAGGTCCAAGATTCAATTCCGAATTCTCATTATCAGTCTCTGGAAAAGTGTCCGATAATGGCAATAGGCTCGCCCCCTATTACTTTCAAAGTTATAACATGGCTGTGTGTATAATATTGCAGCTCTGCCTACCCCTTCGCAGATCGGCCATTAATAAATCATGGATAAGGGGAGTCTATTATAATGATAATTAACAAAAAATATAACTAGCTGCGATTTAGCCCAAGTGAAATTCGGTTTAGCCGTTGTGGTATTCGGTTTGCTCTCTATATAGACTCCTTCACTTCTTCTCCCCTAACGGCGATACGTCGGCTCGTTTGCCTCAAAAAAAGTTTTTGTTTGTTTTTCGTGTGAGTGTGTGGTCGGAGTTTTCAGACCAAAGGCCTCCGACGTAGCCTAATGATCCTTGTCCTGCGACAAGAACTGGGACCGACCGCTTTACGTGCCCTCCGAAGCACTTAGGTTTTGATGTAAATGCCACACGTGGTCACCCATCCAAGTTGCGACCTGTGCAAACGTTGCTTAACTTTGCCGATCTACTACGAACGGCAAGCCAAGACTCGTTATAAGCACTAGCCCAAGTGAAATTCGGTTTATATAGACATTTTCCTTTCTCCCCTAACGGCGATACGGCAGCTCGATTGCCTAAAAAATTAAACTCTTCAAATCAATTATCCCCCACATTTTATTCAACGCTCATGCAGCCTTACCGCTCGACTACAGCCTACAGTGGCGGCGGCAGCGGTGAGCGTTTTCGATGTACATGGCGCGTTTACTGTGAGGCGATGTGGGTCGCCGCGGCGAAGCAAAGCGCGCCATGTACTCATTTCGAGCGACAAGCGGTTTCGAAACCGCTTGTCGCTACCACCGCCGCTGTATACTGTGGCCGGGCTATGAAGGTAGGTTTTCCCCTTAATTATCGGGCGTTTTCACACTGAATACTAATCGAGGTGCTTAATTATCGCCGGTGAAAAACTCCTGTCGTAAAACAGATAATGTATGGAGGTTAGATCCAAATAAAACAGGTCTAATGAGGATTTGTACGATGTATTTTGAGGGTATTTAACGTTTTGAAATGTTTTACATTTGGTGATTTTAGACTGTAGGGCCCTAGGGAGTTTGATTTTATTCATCTATAAAGTACCTAAGTGTAGACTTTACAAGGCCTTATGGTTTAATATATCACAGAAGTCATGGGAAATACTCATTTTCATGGACTCACGCCTGTATCCCCGAAGGGGTAGGCAGAGGTGTAGCATTACACCCAAATTTCGCCATGAATTTTTAGGTCCCACGTAATAGGGGGTGAGCCTATTGCCGTTACCGGGTATACTAAGTGCTGCTACTGAGAATTCGAAAACTCAGTAACACTTTTGCGCGACCCGGGAATCGAACCCGGGACCTCCGATCAGCTGTCGCATACCTACGCTATCCACTCAACCATGGAGGCAGTCCGTGGTCGACTGGATAGCGTTTATCTCTACTAATATTGTAAAACTGAAGAGCTTATTTGTTATTTATGTGTGCACGCGGAAGTTATGTGTGCGTTATAAATTAATTATCGCTCGCTAATTAATATGCCCGGTAGATGGCAATAGGCTCGCCCCCTATTACATTGGGACCGAAACATAACTGGCGAAGTGTGGGTTATGTAATACACCTCTGCCTACCCCTTCGGGGATAACAGGCGTGAAGTTATGCTATGTTATGTGTACACGCGGTCATCTCAGAAACTATCAATCGAATCTGAAAAACGTTTTCGCAAAATATTTTTAACACGAACATTTGTGTTTGTGTGCATGCATTGTTGTGTTAATAGATTTTGGACCTTATTATAAATAAAAACAATGTCAATAATAGTTTGACAGTGAACATTCTCTCCACTACGCTCCGCTACCTATATCTTCACTGACCCTAAGGAGATAAAATGAGTGTAGAAAGTTTGTACGAAATCAACCGATTTAAAAGCTCTTACTATAAAAATGCGCTCAGCAGTGTGATAAAACTTTAGTAACATCACTTTACATAGAAAATAACGCAGATTAGCACATCAAATAGTATCGGAAATGTGGACCCAACTACCTATTAACCGCTGAAATGTCATTTGAATTCAAATGCAAATCCAAAGTTGTTTGACTTTTACGTTTGCCCGCGATTTGACTTGGGATAAATGACTTGGAAATGTACATTTTATTTGCACATTTGCGCAGCGATAGCTTATTATAGATACCAAGAGATTTTCATGTTGAACTGCTATGAAGAGAGTATTAGGTTCAAATCCAATAGCGCGCATTCGTGACTTCCGACGTAAAATGCGTATTAAATTGTTAATTATCTCTTGCTGAACGGTGAACGAAAACATCGTGAGGAAACCTGCATGTCTGAGAGTTCTACGTAATGTTTTCGAAAGATATGTGAAGTCTGCCAACCCCCAATTTGCCTGGGTGGTGGACTAAGGCCCAGCTCTTCTTATAGTGAGTCGCGACATGTACCCAGTAATGAGACAGTTATATACAGGGCCGATGGTGAACATAATGCATAAATGTTTTTAAATCCGATTGGCTAAACTATAAGGTTTGCTTCTAGGTTATTACGGAACCCTTAAAAGATAATAGTACCACAGAACAGTGGAAAAGTTATAGGTTATATTATTAGTTTTATTATTGGTTGAAGAGTTATAGGTTCGAATCCTGCTGCCAAATCAGTGTTAAGTGTAGCGGTAGCTACATACAACTAAGGCCATCTAGCGAGCGACGACGAAGTCTCAACAACAACAACACGGCGACATCTATCGGACACAAGTGACGGATAACAAGGTGCTGAATCGCACATGTAGAGTTTACGCGCCAAGTTGTATATATACAACATCTGAAATACATCCGTCGGACTGACCGTCCACCAGGCACGATCACCCAGCCTGGTTAGAGGATCCTCCCTCTAGTTGGAGGCACACCACACCTTTATCCTCCACATAAGTTTGTAATAAAAGCTAAATTCGGCGGCATAATCTCGTTTAACAATATAAAGCTTAAACGTCAACAACCATTTAATGGAGATTGGCACACAAAATTGTATTCAGAATGTCGAGAAACTGTGTGTAAGCAAATGAAATCGGTGTTAACCGCTTAAAGAGCAATTTTCTTTCAAATACGAAACGATTACTATTGAAATTCTATAAAAGTATTTGGTAAACATTTAGCGTCAAATACTTTTAACAGGCTTCATTAATAGCAGATGAAAGAGATGGTGGGCATGGAAACGATTAGACACTTTTAGGTTAGCAACCCCAAAAATTCAATCATAAGACTGGCAGTATGAAACTTACAGGGTCACCACCTAGACTATTAAGCTGGAGATAGCAGGTTCGATTATCACTCAGGACAAAATTTTGTGTGATGAGGGAAATTATATGCTTTGTGTGTTTTGTCCACAATATATGCATATTGTTACGAATGGCGATATTTAAAAATAACGCCATCTATCGGTGAATGAGAGAACTAGAAGAGAATGGATATATCGGTATTTTAAAGGTATTTCATCTACTCTCTACTAGATGGCGTTACTGTTTGTTTACTCGAAGTATCGATTATGTTTCGACTGTTACGAGAACTTTCTCGGGAAGACTAGAAATTACTATTTTGTTATCCGGCCGGTATAAATACCGCGCGGACAGGCGAATCAACAGTTCAGTTCTAATAACGGAGCGATCAAGATCAGCGAAGGATCTGAAGAGTCGGAAGTGTTTAGTGGTGTGAAGTAGAGTTTTTATTAGTGTGTAATTAAGTGTTTTTTTTACGAACAAAAATACTTAATTACACAATAAAGTGCAGTTTTAGTGGCATAGGAGTTTAATTTATCACCGAACCCCAGCTCGTAATAATATAGATTGACGAGCGTGCAAGGCTAATTATCGTCGGTTAATATCGCTAAACGGTGAAATCTGCACGCCTCTATAATGTTCTCGAAAGTCACTTGAAGTAGTTTGCCATCCCGCACATGGCCAACGTGGTTGAATATGCATATTCCTTGTCATAGTCATAAGAATGTCATGATTTGCTTAGCTGTTTGATTGAATGGCTGCATATTATACAGGCTAGTTGAACGGCGTAGTTCAATAAAGCGGCCAGGCTTTTAATTAAACGGCTGATTAAGCTAGCTGGCTGCGACATAGGAGTATACAGGGTGTAAAAAGACCCTTAACGAAAACAGAAACCCTATATTGTATCAATCATTACGAACATTTTTTGCTTCGACATCATACCTGGGAAATTACTGGTTCAGGAGATATTGAGGCTCAAAGTTACTATGGATTTTTTGTAATAAGGTACAAAATCGATGCATTTACCCCGCCAACCTGTTCTATAGATGTCCTACGCACCCATGGATTAGTAGGTATTTCGAAAATTGCACGCGCGCATTTTTTATAGCGGCTTGAAAAAAGTGAATACTTAAAAAATTAAGTCGTCTCCCAGGCTTTATTTTTGCTTAGTATGACTTGGCATGATGTCCAAAACGAGTAAACTTCGGCTTGGTGATGGGTCTTTTGACACCCTGTATATTGCATAGCTGTTATTTGTGGATGTATGTATGTGTAGTCCACAGAAACTTATAAACTCCACTTAAAACCACAGAAAATAACTTATCCGACCGTATTTGTCGAGCAGACCTTTATTTAGGCCTTTTTACCAACCCGAACACGTTCCGCACTTGATCAATTATTCATCCGAAGTAATAAAATATATACCACCCAGTAAGATAGAAATATCGCCGGTCAATTTACTTTAAGGCTAAGGGCGAAATCCTGATGTTCGACTTAAGCTGGCTGCTCACGGTGCGTAATTTTGAAGGATTGTGTGGATTGTGAGGGTACGGTGCGCGTCCCGTAAAACCACACACCGAGGGAAACTAGTTTTATCGAATGTTTTGTTCCAGTGTTGGTTTTCCATTATGCTTCTCATTTAAAGAGTTACTTGC